>CM042351.1:1882500-3177500 GCA_023558445.1 Drosophila pallidifrons
ACAGCGTCGGCCCCAAAAAGTATGCAACCATTTTTTTCATTCCCTCTTTCGCTCTACGTTTTGCACGCTAAATTGCACAACGTGACAGAGCAACTCTCCAAGTGTGTGTGTGTGTGTGTGTGTGTGTGTGTGTGTGTGTGTGTGTGTGTGTGTGTGTGTTTCTAATTTCACATTTAGCTGTTGTTGTTGTTGTTGTTGCTTGCTTCTATTATTTTGTGTGTTATTTTTGGCTTGCTTAATACCATTAAAACTTTTTGTCTAACAGACCGAAACCGAAAACAACAACAAGGCTATAGACACAGAGAGAGGAAGAGAGAGAGAGAGAGAGAGAGAGAGAGCAAGAAAGAAAGAGAAAGAGAACAACAATGTTGCACATGGGGCGTGGCAGAATGGGGGATGAGCCCATGGGCAGTAGCTAAACAAAGGCAAAAACTGCTAACAATGTTGCTTGTTATTAACATTTATAGTGTCGTGTCGAGTCGAACCGAGTCGAGTCGAGTAGAGTTGACTAGCATTGTGACTAAGTTGCGCCTAACTTCGAGTTTTTGAGGCGAGTTGAGTTGTGTGCGGTTTATGTAAACTGTCCGTGGCAGTGGCACTGAAACTGCGGATGACATTCAAAGTTTCGATTTGCATTGTTGCACACACACACACACAAAGTTGCACCTGTTTGTGCAGCTCTCTGGCAACATTTAATTAAACTAAGTGCAAACCAAAATCAATGAAGCCCAAAACATAGTCCCAATTGTATTCTAAGCAGCAGCTAAGTCCAAGTCAACTCAAGTCGAGTCGAGTTGTAACAATGTAAATACGCTGAGCATGCAACATGCCCCAAACTGCAAACTACAGTTGTTCCAATTAATATCACATGTTCACTTTTTATTAAGTTATTTTCCAAAGAGGGTGGAAACACACACAAACGTACAACCCAAATCAATTAGAAGTTCTCTGAATGCAGCAAATGCATTTAAGGTACTTGTAATAGCAGAAATGTTGTATACACTAAAATGTTGCATAAGCCACTTAGGTCAATTATATGTATATTTCTTTTTAATCAAAAATATCATTGCAGCTCTGGCAAAACTTGTAAAATGCAAATTTTTTACACTGATCAAAAAAAATGCTCTAAGCTTAGTCTTAAGGCTCAGAATCGGCTTACACTGATCAAACAAATAATTTTAAATCCAGATTTAAGTTTCAGCCCTTAGAATATGAAACTATTAAGTGGAATCTTCAAGAAAGAAAAGACCTTATTAGAAAATTTGTATTTTTTACTGAATATGGGAATTATGCCATTTATTATTTTTCATTATCATTTAACATACTCAATTCTCCTTGTTGGTTTGATGCTACTGAAACCAGGACATGATTGGCGACAGCTTTACTAATGGAACTAGTTCAAAAATTATTAAGAAAACTACAGTCGGGTGTGATCGACTGAGAGATACTCGTTATACATTTCTATTAAAGGCAATATAATGTGGTACTTTTCTAAAAATATACTCAAATAATATACCAAAATCGACTTAAATATACCGAAGACTAACTTGGTATATCGGTATAATATGAAGTTCAAAACATACCAGCAACTGTGTGACAATCTGGTATATTTTGCACACATTAGTTTATAAATATACCAAGTATATATTCTTCGGTATATAAAGCAGTTTGTTTCTTTATTTATTTAAAAGGTTAGCTATAATTAAAATTAATACTAACGCTATTGGAAAAGCAATGGCAGCGAAGGCCTTCAGCTATAAAGCAGTTATATTTTCATATTAAATTATTTCTTAAATAACTTCTACGATTTTTGCGACTCTATCGATTTGGCATATTTTGGCTTAATCTTGAAATTTCGCAAGAGGTCGCTTGAATGTATTTGATTTTAGAAATCGTGTCTGTTTTTTTTTTCAGTGTAGCCGTATCAATTTGTTTGCTTTCGCTTCGACCAACAATTGATGCAGAAATCTCAATAAACATTTAGACGCGACGCTAAACTTCGAGCGGAATTCAAAATGCATATTAAAGTGGTTTTTTGAATTTACTCAGCACTACAGGGTATTTGTTAGTTTACCGCAAAAAAAAAAGGTAAAAGAGAGTTTATTAAGCTATGAAATCTGTGTGTTTTTAGAATTTAAAGCGCGTCGAAATTAAGTTTTGTGCCGACTGGTCGACGAAATGTTGCACCTGCCTCACAGGCTGAAGCCGCAGGCGGCACAACGCAGTTTTCTGTTTTTTCTTTCGTTCTTTTTATGGCCAGCACGCACACACAGGTAGAGTGTGAGAGAGATAGAGTGTGGGAGTAAGAGAGAGATCGCGACACAACAGGCAGCAACAGCTCAGAGCTCAGAGCTCAGAGTAGTCGCTTGTTTGGCATTGGCGTATTTTATGTTAATTTTTATTGCTCGCTGGTTGCTGATTTTTATTATTCTTGTTTTTGTTCGTGTTGTTATTGCTGTTGCTGTTTAATTTCTGTGGCTTGTTTGCTTTGCAATATGCTGCTTTAGTTGTTGTTCTTGCCATTTGAATTAATTTTATTTATTTTTGGGTTTCTTTTTTTTCCCGCTCGTCTCATTTTTGTTTTGTGTTGTTGTGTTGTTTATTTACTTTTGCTTAATTTGACGTGGCACTTGTTGTTGTTGTAGTTGGGCTTGCTGTTAAATTCGTTCTCTTTAGCAGCGAAAATTCCAAAATTTTTCACACACACGCACACTTAGAGAGGGGAAAACCCTTACTCATACCAGCGCAAACAATTATAGACAATCCGCCTAAATACACGCAAAGCTTTTCGTTGTCCTTTTTCTGCTTTTTTTTTTGCTTTGTTTGGTTGCCTGAATAAAGCCAGCCGCAGTGAATCGCGGAATCCTCTTTCTGGCTTGGGGTTAGGCTTCGAGTGGAGCTTGTACCCATCGCTTCTCCCCATTTCCCATTTCCCATTTCTATTCTCATTCCCTTTCGCATTTCATTCAATGCGCATTCCAATTGGCGACTCGCTTTTGTGTAAGGCTGCGAAATGTTCTCTATGCATAATGCGATCGGGAATTTGTTTGGCAAAATTTACCAGAGAGCTTCAGAATCAATTTGCTTCCCTTTTCTGCTATTGTTTACATTTTATATGCTGCCATTGTTTGATTTCACTGATTTTCGACACTCTGCGCTGACAACACTTCAGCGAAATGCGCGCACAATATGCCGGCTCAATCTTATTTCTATCTGTACCACTTTTAGATTATCTACTGAACCGGTTCGACGTGTCAAGGAAAACGAAATTAAATTATGAGCACTCAATGTCGCATTTTTTATTAAATGTTTTTTGCAGTGCTAAATTATATCTCTGAACCACTTACACGATTATATACTTAACCGGTTCGCATTGCCAAAGAAATATAAAATGTAATCATATGCACTGAAAGTTTCAATTTTAATAAAATATTCTATTCTGTGATGTTGAAATATGCGAACCACTTTGGCCGTAGTTAGCAAACTAATTCCAAACAGCTTAATATTACGGTTCTCTGTTCCACTTTCACATTATCTATTGAACCGGTTTGCCGTGCCAAAGAAAAACGAAATATTATCAATCCAAAGCAATTGAGCACTCATAGTTATATTATATGTTGCTATGTAATATGATAAAGTATTTTCGGAGTACTAAATTATGGCTCTGAACCACTTATAAGGTTATACCATATAAAGAACCGGTTCGAAATAAAATCATAAACATTCAAATTATAGCTTTAATGAAGTATCTTTATCTGTGTAGGAATGTTGAAATATGGATCTGAGCCACAAGCAAGATTACAAACTGAACCGGTTCGTAAAGTAAAAGATAAAACTTATAAATTACCAATAAGTATGCTCAATTATAAATCACTTTGGTAGCATTTAACGAACCGGTTAAATCTTGTGAATCAGGATCACAGTATGATTACTTACTGAACCAGTTCGACAAGTCAAAATATCAGCTAAAATTTGAACCCTTTTACTACTGAACTGGTTCGATTAGTATAAAGAAAAGTGAATGTAATCGATTTGAAACACTTGAGCACTTGAAGTTACCTTTGTACAAAAAGGTTTTTACAATTTTTTGAATGTTGAAATATGGTCAATATAATGTGCTCTTGGGGTCCACTTAGCGAACCGGTTCGCAGAACATAAGTGCAAGTGTAGCAGCGAATGTAATCAATATAATCAGTGCAAAGTGATTCCGCTGAGTGCGAGATGTTGACTTTCGAGAAAAACAGTTGCAACAACAGTTGCAGCAGGCTATTGCTTGCATAATTAAAGCCAAGCCTCGACATCAATTGATTGGCTGGCGGCTGTTGCAGCTGCTCCGCGTCGAAAAACTTTGCCGAAATGAAATGGCTGGGGTTAAAGAGTTCTTCTTGTCTGGCCTGGCCTGGATTACGAAAAGAAGATTTAACAAGGGCTTAAGGCATTTCGGAAAGGCGAGAGAATGAAAGAGAGACTGAGAGAGAGAGCGCGATGTGAACTCAGCTGTGCTTCACTGCAATTGCAGGCAAAATCAAATCGAAATGCAGCGAAACGCAACTAAATCGAATTTCTATTTAAGCATTAATAAAATTTCGCAACAAATCGAAAGGCGGGTCTGCCACGCCTTCGGTCTCCCGCCTCCCGTTTGAACTTGTTGCGATTATCTGCATGATTTGAGGCGAACGAACGAACGAGCAAGAGTTTTGCTCCTTTTCGCCTTTAACAAAATCTCTTTCATTTCTCCTTATTCGTTTCGTTTTTCTTTCTTCTTTTTTATGGTTTTTTTTGTTTGGGATTTGAATTTGGGGGTTCTCGTGCTTTGTGCTCTGTGCTTGCAACTTGGGGCTGCCAGTGGCGGCTTCTTTTGAAGTCAGGCAGAGGAAGGTGGAGAAATGCGCCCGCTGTGCGAGAATAATGCGAACAAGTGGATGAAAATGTTTGACACGGATAAAAGCAAAGTGCAGTCAGTTAGCCCACTGTGTGTGTGTGTGTTTGTTGGTATGTGTGTGTGTGTGTGTTTGTTGGTATGTGTTTGTGTATTGTGTATGCCGTGCTGTGGACTGTCTTGTCGCTGCTTCCGTTTCCGCAGAGCCAGCAGCAGCTGTGTCAGCTGCTTGGCCTTTGGCGCAAAATTTGAAAATAATTTAAAATGACGTCATCATAGCATGTGGCATGTGGCATGTGGCATGTGGCAAGTGGCAGAAGACAGCTCCAACCACAGTCAGCTATTGCTTTCAGCTACAGTTACAGTTACAGCTTCAGCTTCAGCTTCAGCTTCCGCATCGGCTTTAGTCAGGGGCGACACAGCGACAGCTCGCTTGCCTGCATAAATGTTATGTTTATATAACAATGCAGAAGGGGCACTCAAGCACACATACACACATACACACACATATACAAGCACAACCCTGTTAGGCATCTGATGCCCCTTTTGGTGTGGTGGCTATGCTACCCAGCGGCCTACGGTGCGTATGCTTGACCTTCAAATTGGCTTCAAGCGGCCGATCAATAAGTTCTTGTATTTCCTTCTTCATTTCGTTTCATTTCATTTCAGCTTTCTGTATTTTTTTAGTTTTTTTTTTTGCTGTTTGTATTTTTTTCTACTGCTTGTTGAGTCGTAAAAAGAATTACGCAAAGGCCAAGTGTAAAAATGGGACGCAAATAAAATGAGAAAAGCCAAAAAAAAAAAAAGAACAGAAACAGAAAATAAATAAAAATAAATAAACCACAAAATGCAAAGAGTCCGGCTGAGGTGTGCGGTGTTTCAGTGTTCCTATGTGTGTGAGTGTGTGTGTTTATTTCAAATTAAAATCACGCAGCGCACGTGAAATACACACACACACACACACACACACACATCTTTGGGTCACGGCATATTAAAAACAAAACTCGCCGCAGTGCGTAACTTTTGGCCAGGCCTTAAGCTGTTTCCTCTACACAAATACACACATCACACACACTCACGTGCTCCACACACACACACACACACACACTATACTACTGCCAAAAATATGTGGCACATAGCGCCTAGTCAGCAGTTGAAATGAAGCACAGCGCAGAGACAAATGCAAAGTTAATGGACAAGCAAAGAATAACACAGAGAGAAATGGAGCGAGAGAGAGGGAGAGGGAGAGAGAGAGAGCAGCAACTAGGAGAACTAGGACAAGCAGTAAAGTAGTTTTAGAGAAAATTTAACTTTAAAGCAAATCAAAATGTTCCCCAAATATATGTGCAAAGGCGCAGCGATGTATCTTGCTCAGCGCCAGAGAAAGAGACAGACGATCCGGCAAGTGACAGAGAGAGAGAGAGAGAGAGAGAGAGCAGAGACAGAGGCTGCTGGCTGCACATTGCATAAATTTCTGCCAATTTGGCACAATAAAGTATGAGCAACTTTGGCAAGAAGAAGATTGAAGAAGAAGTTGATCTATGAACGAACGAAACTCGATTCGTTCAGCACACACACACACACATACAGTGCTGGCCATAAAAGTGTGACTACTTGAAGTGAAGAAAACAGAGCGAATGAAAGAGAAAACACAAAGCTTAAACTCAACTCCATTTTCAATGCAGAAAGTTTTGCGCAATCAAACTGATTAACTCATGAATAAATATTTGCATTCTGCACAAAATACACCGTGCACTAAAATACGTTTGTATATATTTTTGACAAATTTGATTTAATCGAATCGAATTCGAATTGCACGCGACATATTTTTATTGAGTTTTTAAATTACATTTCATAACGAATTCAGCAATTTTTGTGCGCCGTCAAAGTTAAAATATGATTGAATTAATTTAAATAACTTCGCATTTGCATTCTCGTTTTTTTGTATGACGCAAGAATACCCTTTTTGTTTTGTGGAAACGAAAGAAAGAAACTTTACTGGTTACTCTCGTATTATTGCTAAATTAGATTTATTTTGGAATGTCATTAAGCGGTTAGCAGATATCCCATTTAGTTTTATGTACTTGTGTTTGGGGAATATTTTTGAGTTTGCCCCCATTTAAAATTCATTTAAACATCATAAAAAAATAACAACGAAGTGGATAATAAAAATAAAATAGAATAAAGTAAAGAAATCCAAAACGAAACACGAGGGAAATGTATTCAATTATTTAAATTTCCAAATATATGCACAATAACGGGCAACAAACCAAAAAAACAGAAAACAGAAGAGAAAATCAATTTCGAATTTAAAACAGTTGAAACGTAAATGGAACACACACAGAGAGAAAGAAAAACGTAAAGGGAAAATTCAAATTTTAATGGAGTTGGCGAAGCAAAGCGCAAAAATTGCAAGTGGCTTTGAGCCTATTTTCATGGGGCATTCATTAGCATTGCACACACACACACACACACACATATATATATAGTGGAGTAGCACGCACCACTCGACAACTGGCTATAAGCACCACTCCACCCACTTCGCTGCCTGGCCACAAAAAACCAAAAAAAAAAAAAACTAGTAGGAAGAAAGAGCGAAAATGTGCGTGCGAATTGTTCGCAGTTCTTCAACTGCCCTCAACAGCCAATTGTTGTTGTTGTTGTTGTTCTTGCTTTGGCTGACTGCCTGGCTGTTTGGCTGCTTGGCTGCTTTGCTGCCTGGTTGCATGTTCAAAGTTCAATCAAAGTTAAGAAGCATTGCTTAAGCCAAGGCTAAGCAAGCGGCGCCGTCACGGCAACTTTTCCTCAAGCCTCACCAAAAAAAAAAACACCCAAAAAAAAAAAAAACTTACCAAATCAAATGTGAAAAATGCTGTAAAAAATGTTATATATATGTATATACGTATTTTGGAAAAAGCGCCATCTAGCGTTGATTTTAGTTGTTTTTGGAATGTGCAATGCGACGTACGCGTAATATTTTGATATGATTATTTTGGTTTTACACTCGATAATCGACTGGCTTATGTAATTCACACAAGAAATAGAAGAAGGAGAAATTGTGTCGCTGGCAGCCGGCAACGTATTTGGTTGCCTCGCAACTTTGCCGTCGATGCCAATTCGTATGGAGAGAATGGAAATTAACTTGGCTAAAATATTCATTAACTGCGCCCCCGGCAGCAGCAGCAGCAGCAACAGCGACAGCGGCAGTAGAAACTAACGGCGCCCCGGGACGAGTTGCCGAGTTGCCAAGTTGCAAGTGGCTTGAGGCAAGCTGAGCCAGAGCCTGAGCCTGAGCCTTGAATAGGCCTGTGGCTGGGAGACGTTGCCTAGGCAAATTATGCTGCACGTTGCCCCATTTGCTGCCGCTGCTGCTGCTGCTGTTGCTGCTGTGTTGCCAGTGCATTAATTAAGGTAAACAAACAAAAGAGAGAGATGCAGATAGCTCGAAGGCTGAGAAAGGGAATTGAGTGGGTGGCAGGACAAATGTAACTGAGACTTAAATTCCGCCACATTTGCTTCATTATTTTATTATTGTCGCTCGTTGTTGTCGCTCGCTGTTGTTGTTTTTTCATTGCTGTTGTTCTTGATGACTCGACTTGGAGTTAGAGTTGGAGTTGCAATCGGAGTTGAAGTTGGAGCTTGAGTTCTAGTTTCAAGCTGTGAGCTAAAGTTTCGAGAGTTGACGACGACGCTTTAAACACCTTTTTGAAGTTGGAAGTTAACGTGACACGCACACGGACTTCACTTCACTTCACTTGACTTGACTTGGCTTGCGTTGACTTGACCAACACCGTTCACCGTTCGGTAAACAAACAGAGTGAAAAATACAATGGCATTTCAGAAAAAAAAAAAACATTATATTAGTATGGAAAAAACAACAAAAAAAAATGGAAATACTTTATGTATATAGAATTCACACGCGCGGGAAACAGAATGTTGCACGCATCAGCCGGGCCCAGAGGCGGTCAAGTCGAGCCGAATGACTGACTGACTGACTGACTGACTGACTGACTGACCGAGTGACTGTCCGATTGACTGATTGATTAACTCACACAATGATTGAGCGACTGTTTGACTGACCAACCGACCGACTAACTAACTGACTGACTGACTGACTAACTGACTGTTTGACGACGACGTAAACGACGACAGCCGCGGCCTGGGCCAAAACGCGCTACGTTGAAAACGCGGTACGTTGTGACGACGTGACTGCGACTGCGACGACTGAGCGACGTAGCTGCGAAATGAAAGCTGGCCCCGCAACCGAGCCGAGCCGTAAACCGAGCTGTCGCAGTCCCCGAAGCCGCAATCGTATTGCGACTCGAACTCGGTTTTGGATTCGGACTCGACTCAAGCTTCGGCTTCAACAACGCAGCCGAACCAAAGCACGTGCGATTCCTACTGCAGTGACTCGGCTCGACGCTGCTGCTGCTGCTGCTGCTGCTGCTTCTGCTGCACTCTGCGTGTTGCGAGTGCCCGGCAGGTGCTGCCGCTGCTAGCTGCTTGCTGCTTGCTGCTCGCTGCTCGCAACAACAACTGCCAAAAGCAAAGGCAAATAGTTTTAGTGCCACTTGGCACGAACATGTAAAAGAACACCAACAAAAACAACAAAATAGCAATGAAATATATATGTATATATGTATATGTAGGAAAAAGCGGACTCGAACTCAGAGTTAAAGTTGGAGTTGGAGTCGGCTTAAGTAGTAGTCGAAAACGAAGCGATGACTGAACATTGCCTGAGCACAAGAATGGGCAACGAACGAGCAAAGCAGTCAGTCAGTCAGTCAGTCAGTTAGTAGTAGCCAGAGGATGGGAGAAAGGGGGCGCCAGGATAACAACGCTAAAAGCCATGAACATGGCACATTCGAAGCTGACCAAAGTCCGCGGTCGCCGCTGCCGCGAACTGGGCGAAAAACGGGACGAACACAGGCGACACTCAGACCGGTCAGCGTTCAGTGAAGCGTGTGGCACGAACAACAGAGACAAAGCGAGGCAGAGAGACAGAGAGAGAGAGAGAGAGAGAGGGTGAATGAAAGAAAGAGATGGCCATATGTGGAGACAAACAAATGCCTTTGGCTTTGAAGCGCCCAAAACGAAAGTAGGTGAAAAGTGTAAATGAAAATATACAAAAAAAGAAAAACGAAAATAGTAGAAAACAAGGCAACACACAGCAAAGTGAAAATCAAATTGTGAAAGGCATTCGAAGAGCGAGAGAGAGAGAGAGGAGGAGAGAGTGAGAAACAATATTGAAATATTTACATGCTTTGGGCGCTGATTTTGAAACCTTTTAAAGCGGCCCAGGCTCAGGCATATGATTAATATAATGCAACCACAACTCTTTCACTCCGCTCTCATTCGCTCTCTCTCTCTCACTCTCTGGGGCATCGTGTGTGTTTGTCGCTGCGCTTTGTGTCACGTGTGCACTTGAACGCGCCAACTGTAAGCCACAGGCGCCACAAAGGCCGAACCAAACACCAACAAAAACAACAACAACAACAACTGCAACAACTGCAACGATGACAACAACAACAACGCGCAAAGCCTATGCGCCCACGCTGCGTATGTGTAATGCAATTATTAATAAGCAAACACACATGCATTGGCAAGCCCCTCGATGCTTCATTCTCCGTGCTACTGTGCTTCTGCCAGTCGAAGCTTTGGCCCACCACGACAAAGCTTTCACGCTCAGCTTTTTTAGCGAGCTTTAAGTTGCGGCAGGACAACTACCAAAAGCTTGGCAATGGCTTAGCTTTCGCATACAGGGTGTTTCGTCAAACCAAAACCAGTAAAGCTGTTTGAACAAGCTTTCAACTTAAAAGCTTTGTGACAAAAATACCGACTGATAAGCTTTTTTAGCCAGTTGAAAGAACTGGAAGAAATGTTAACATATATCAAATATTTCAATATTGGCATTTAAACTACATTCCTCGCCATTTGTTCATCAATCATTTATGCTTTTTAAGTAAAAAAATAAACAACTGAAGAGCTTTTCGGCCAGTTGAAGGAATTGCAAGTTTTGCCATATCACATATTTCAAGAGTTGCATTCAATTTCAATACATTGTAGGTTTTGGAAAATATTTTATTTTCAGCTAAATTCCTATATTGTGTTTTTTATATTATGTTCTTCATAAATTTAAAATATACCAAATAATATACCGAATACTCACTATGAAAAAAAAATCAATGGAGTGCGGTATTATTCTCAAACCTAATTTAAATACTGCAAAAAAATTTAAATATACAAAATATAGCACAAAGTGAAAAATATATCAAATTGTAAGCCAAAGCAACAAAGACACGTAGTAAGTCGGCTTTCCCCTACAAAAGTAAAAGATCCACAATTTTTATCCGACCGAGACTAAAATTTCGGGAATTATAGAAATTATTATATTGCAGGACGGATGTGGGCTCAGTGAAAATTTGAAACAAACTTGATTGTGCAATTATAACAAATGCTGCCCGAAAAATATTATATCTCTATCTCCTATAGTCTCTGAGATCTATGTGATCTAACGGACGGACAGACACACAGTGTCACACTGTCAGTGGACAGTGGACATTTTATTTATAAAGACTAGCTTTAAAAGAACATTTGGGTTACGAGTTTGAAATTAAAAACACCGCATCACAAACATGACGAAAACCGCAAGTCATATTTGACTTCATCGTGAAAAATGTCACTTAAATCTGGCTAATTATTTATAAGAATCATAATAAAGTAGTATTGTTTTCTACTAGTAAACAATATTATATTTTAATCATCATTTTTATCGCTACTTGTAATTGTTCCCCAAAAAATTGTACACAACAAATAAAGCTCCATTTGCACGATTTAAATTGCAGAGAGCATATAAGAAGTTTGTTATCGGAAAAATGTTAACCATTGACTTAAGTTAATGAAATTGATTTTTTTTTATATTCATATTTTTATGATTGCATTCCATAATTTGACGAACATTTGTAGGCCAATAATGTAATATATCAATTTGAATCATCAAATAGATAGTAAATACTTTGCAAAAATGATCGAATTAATCGTATAGAAAATGAATAACCATTGACTAAAGTTGATGAAATCGAATATCTTTATAATAGCTTGTGAGGCCTTATGTTGAATATGAAAATATTTTGCATAGACTAAAGTAGAATACTAATTTCCATTTGTTAAGCCTTAGCATATTTACAATTCAAACAATTTCTCAATAAATTATCATAAGAATGTCCATAACAAGTATTTACGCAAAACATTTGTCCCACTTTTGGGGACTGTCCTTAAACCAATCATCATTTGTTATAGAGATAACAATTGTAATTGATTGCAATATTATTGAGTTTCACTTACCTGAAGGATGTAGAAGAGGCAGCCACATTCAAGTAGTAATTGTAATGGAAAGAAGGAGAATAAATAGTTCAAGATTAGTAAAAATCAATGGCAAGTGGAGGCAGAGCCAGAGGCAGAGATGAGAAGGACAGAGGCAGGTCATTGATACACGATAACAATGCCAATTTGCAATCGAGCATAAAGCAGAGGCAGAGGCAAAGGCAAAGGCAACGAGAAGCAATGTGCAAAGTGCTTAGAAGCTACAGAGATATACATACATATATATGGTATATAGTACAAAGTACTAGTATACATATAATATATAAAAAGCCCAAAAGCAGAGGCAGCCGATATAATATAAATTTGATGTTAATGTTAGAGATAAAGCTGTCAATGTTACGAGTTGAGGTTGAAATTAAGTTTTGAGTTAGACAACGAGTTTTATATACAGCAGCTCACACATACACATAAACCAACACACCCAAAAACACAGAGAGAGAGAGAGAGAGAGAGAGAGACAGATAGAGGGGGAGGAGGAGACAGTTAGGATCCCTCAAAAAAGGGATCGATTTGGATTTGTGCATCACACAAAGACAGAGAGAGAGAGACAGAGAGTTTTAGTCCACTTACCCGCCAGCAACAAGTATCATCTGCATGTTGCACTTTTCTGGCCTTTTCTGGTGTCGCGTGCGCGTTGGTGTGCGTGTGTGTCAGCGTCAGCGTTAGCGTATGCGTGTGTGTGAGTGTGAGTGTGAAGTGTGCGTACTTTAATCCCTGTCTGCACTCACACACGCATACACACAGCAATGTGACGCGACGTGCTGCTGCAGCTGCTGATGTTGTCGTTGTTGTTGTCAGTTGTTCTGCTTGTTGTTCTGGTTGCTGTTGTTGGCGCCTGATCAGCTCTGTCTCCTGGCCACAAGGTTGGCTGCAACTGCAACAACGCTTGCAACTGCAACTGCAACTGCATGATGATTGGCGGCCGCTGCTCTTGGCCTCTCCCTCTCTTCTTACGATTATTATCTTATCTTATTGTCGAGTTTTGTTGTTTGGTTTTTTCTTTCTTTTTGTTGATTTTGTTTTTTATTTGGTCGTTGGTGCTTCGACTTATTTCACTGTCACTGTCACTGCCTTCTCCTCCGGCAATTTCCAATTGCTGCACAGCACATTTGCTTACTCTAGTTTACCACTGCACACACACACACACACAGATAGAGAGAGAGAGAGAGAAACACACGCGCATACATTAAGCCAGAGTGAATGGTAACGATGAACAAGAAACGAACAACAATAACAATAACAACAACAACGATAACAACGACAACGATAACGTATCATTTTCATTTGGCCCTCTCTCAAAGCACATAATAACAGCTTGAAATGAATCCGAGCCGAAGATTCAATCAGACGTTGGCAATAATCAAGCTCGAGCTGCTTTCAAAGCCACTGCTCTAAATTGAAACTGAATTCTCAATTTGCAATCGTGCAATTGTCCAATGACACTAGTCGACAAACACAACTGTTGCAAATGCACGGATGAAGCGATAAAGTTATATTTAACTACCAATAACTGTTTATGCTTGAATTATTGTTGTAGGTGTGCCGGCAATATACATATAATATATGTCATAATTAGCAGAATAAACCTGACCGTATTTAGTTTTAAATATCCTTCACTTTGTTGTAAGGTCACACTTCATCTTAATTGTCTCTTTGTCTGCATATAAGTTCATTATATATATTGATAATAATTATCGAAAATAATTATTAAATATTGATTGTCCTTACTACATGCTTAAGTTGAAGCATGTCTAACGAACTTTTCTTATTCAAAAATCTGTTTTTTTCCTATAAATTTTTAAAGAATATAAATATTCTCTATAATATTTTCTTTACAGCGTGCCTATTATGTTTTAAAACTAATCAAGTTAAAGCTTGGTTAAACGACAAATGAATTTTATAATACTAAAAAAAATATATTTCTGGTTCTTCTTTGATAAATTTACTTCCTTCAGCTTACTGTTTTTCTATATAAACATAATAATAGTCTGTAATTACTTTTAAATTACAATTAGAACAAAAAAAAAACCCTGAATCTTATGAAGCTAGACTAATAGATAACAATACACAGAAAGAAAAAATGTGCTCAAGTTAAGAATAAAATCTTGAATCAAGATTATATGATGTTAAAATTAAACCAAGAATTGTTTTCCTTAAAAGATCAAAATTCGACAAAAATTCTAGATTGCCCAATCTTGAAAGTCAAGATTTTAATCTTGTTTCAAAACTGAACAAATCTCAAAATTATGCCAAGTAGGCAAAATCTGAAATCATGATCAATCGTTCTAAAATTTTCTTATCAAGATATTTTCTTAAATCACGATTTGCAATCTGCTTTTCCATCAACATGAACATTGTCTATGAACATTTTTTATCTATTATTGTAGATTATTTTCACAATTTGCTATTTATTGCCTAATTATAAGGCTGATTAATTGCTTCAACATTTACTCTACAGGATGATCGCTTAGCAGCGCAGCTCGTGTCATTGCGCAATGATTTGTGTTGAGTCGCTTATGAACGAACTAAATACGTTCACTTTCACCGTTCGTTCCTTTAATTCAATTTTCTTCCATAGTTCATTCTTGTTCAGTTTTTCATTTTAGATTTCACAATGAAAGCGTCAGAAGAAATCATCAAAATTCTAGTATTTTTGTATAGTAATAAAAGTTTTGTATAATATTGAAAATTATATCTAAGAACAAAAATAAAATGTACAATTTTTAACTTATTATCAGGTATTAGGTAAAACCTTGAATGTTAGAAAAAAATCTAAATCTGAATAAAATTGAACGAAACGATGAAAACATCATTGAAAGAACGAACAGAACGAATTACATCACGAATCAAAAATGTACCAAATGAACTTATTTTAGTATTTAGTATCACTTAAAACTTTGAATGTGAGAGAACAATCTATAACTGCATAAAACTGAACGAATGAGAGAATGAAGGAAGGAAATAAAATGAACGAACTAGCTCACAGATAAAAAATATTTCAAGTGAACTTATTCGGTATATTGAATACACAGTGTTGTCAATCACAAATGTTCATTCTAGCGGGTGATCACTGTCTCCACTACACTTTCCTGAGTTGCTGCTTCATATCATTTGACAGAAAACTGTTTTGCATCAAGCATTTGCTGTATTCTCTTCTTTATTTATTTACATTCGCGTATGTGTAAGTGTGTGTGTGTGTGTGTGTGTGTGTGTGTGTGTGTGTGTGTGTATGAGTGAGCGAAAAGTTGTGGCTGGCATTACTAGAGGAAAGTTTTGTTGGAAAACTTTATGACTAAAACTATTCTCATGTACACTTGACAGTGTTGCACATAAGTTGCTTGACACTTTCACGTTACTTTGTAGCATTTCGCTTCCACTTAAACTTGACAACCGAGAGCTAAGCACACAGCAAATACGTTGCGCTGCATACTTATCATAAGCACTGTCAATGCTGTTGTTGTTGCTTTTGTTGTTACTGTTGTTATTGTTGTTAGTTGTTGCTGGCGTTGTTTTCGCGGCTTGTGCTTAGCCACATGTTGCTGTTGTTGTTATCATAATTGTTGTTCTTGTTGTTGTTGCTCTACACTTGCACTTTAGCATAGCCTACTTTTGTGGGCTGCCCACCAAACACAACAAAAAAAAAAAAAAAAATGCGAAAAGAACGTAAAAAAGAAATTAATCCATTTTTAAATGAATTTTGATTTGTTTTTATTTCTGTGTGAATTTCTTTTGATTTTGACTTTGAATGGAATTTGAATGTGAATTCGAATTTGTAGCTCATTCAATTTGATTCATTTTGTTTCGTTTCGTTTAGTTTCGTTCCATTTCAGCTCGTTACATTCCGTTGCCTGTTGTTCGATGCGATGCGTTTCGTTTCATTTCAGTGCGTTTCACAAGGTCGACGACATATTGCCATCTCGCTCGCACACGCGCACAGCTGTTTGCCACATCTGTCGTCGGTTTATGCCACCGCCGCTGCCGCTGTTGCAAGCAGCTGTTCTTTAGAGTCGAGGGGAGAGGAGGACAGGGGGAAAGGCCAATGTCTTTCAGTTTCAGTTTCAGATTCAGTTTAAGTTTGTTGTGCGGTTAACCGACGGCATTAACTGCAATTGAGTTGCGCTCAACTTGGCGCCACGCGGCCAACTGACAACGACGCCAGGCCAGCGGTGGCAACGGCAGCAACGACACAAAATATTGTTGTTGCTGCTGCTTCTGCTGCTGTTTTAATTAATTAATTAAGCACAATTTCGTTTATGTGACGGGGTCGCTCATATAATTACAAAACTAAATATTAAGTATACGCCACAAGGCGCCAGCAATTCCCCTGAGGCTGCAGCGAAGTCGCCGCTCTTTCGCACACACACACACACACACACACACAGACACGTGGTAAGGGACGGAAGACACAGACAATAAAACAGTTAGTTGGCTGGCGTTAAATAAACGTAAATAAACGACGACAGTTGCGGCAAATGTGTCATTGTTATGGCTATTTGGGCAGCGAGCGGGTTCGCGGCGGGTGGCTTACGAAGTTGTAGGATAAGCATGCGCCAAGTCAAGGCACACACACACACACACACACATACACATCGAATACTATATATATATATATATATATATATACACAAAGTCTGTGAGAAAAACGCGGTCTCATCAGTTTTTTTTTCCTTAGCGTTTTTTTTTGTCGCCATCAAAAAATTTGTTTACATCGCAAAAAATAGAACCGGGCACAGAAACAAATAAAAAAAAAAAACTGTAAACGCTGCAGTAAGACGCGAAACACACATACACACACTCACACATAGAAAGTGGCTATGTAGTCGAGTACATACAAGGGGCACTGTTAATGCTGCTGCTGCTGAGACTTTTCATTCACCTTACGATATGTTTTTTTCGTGTTGCATTGTTAATAAGATTAAACGCAATTTGAGGTAATCTAGGAACGCATTTCGCAATAAACACAAACACGATTCGCGCAAAAAAAAAAAATAGGTGAAAAAAATTGAACACACACTGAGCGATTTACATCCGCATTCGCGGCACACATTGCGTATACGTAACGTAAATGCCGCGCGCGCTTTGATGCCAAACGCAATGAAGTAAACAGCAGCAGCAGCAGCAGCAGCAGCAGCAGCAGCAGCAGCACAAGCAGAAGCAGCAGCAGAAGCAGCAATAGCTACAACAACAACAACAAACACGGCAAACAACAACAGAAACTAGTACAACAATTCTATTTGCGGGCTCTGTTTCAATTTGCCAGCACGTTCCGTTTTGAGCAGCTGAGACACACAGACGACCAGCGGGCAATGGCCAAGGGGGCCCAACTAACGTTTTGGAACGTTTTGGCAGTGGAACAAACTCTAGCGCCGGCTTTGGCAATGTAACACTGACACACTGACATGGGCAAACACACACACACATACACAGAAATACAGAAACACAGACACACTCGCAGAGTGTATTGTGTGAATGTGACAAGGAAAGGAAAGGGAGAAGGGGAAGGGGAAGTGACAGGTACTTAATGTTCTGTGCCAGGAACTTTTGTAGTGCACATTTCAACTTGATTTGCATTTTAGTCAATTGTTTTGCGGTTTGCAAATGCAATTACACCGAAACACAGTTTGGCCAAGTTCCAAACAGACAACACACACACTCTCTAACCGCACCGCACCGCACACATACATCCGTGTGTGTGTGTGTGTGTGTGCTTGGTACACGCACTTGCTCGTTTTGTCACGTTACGCGCAGGCGAACAAAAATATGATCCAACACTTTGCGCTTCAACTTCACAACTAAAAAAAAAAACATAAAAAAATGGGGAGAAAAAAGTACAACGCCACTTGTGAGCTTGCAATTTGATGAAAGTTGTAAACAATGAGCGAACGACGACGCAAATTGACAAAAGAAGTAACGACAAACGACAAACGGTAAACGCTAAACGGTAAACGGATAATGCTGCGCAACAACAAATACTACAGTCGCATGTCTGTTTCACGTTTTTGCCAATACGTTTCCAGCTTCACTGAGAAGATGCCTTTGCTGCCGCTGCCGAGAGAGAGAGAGTGAGAGAGAGCAAGCAAGGCTGTATGTCGGGAGAGCACGTCATTGAGAGCGATGAGAGAGCGGCAACAGTGAGTGAGTGAGCGAGAGAGCGCATTTCGGTTTGCATTTGGCTTTGCCATTGATGCTTTGCCGATGCGCTCTGTGTGAGAGCGAGATGGTGTACAGCATGCGGCAGCCGTTGCTCTCATTATTGCTTTTGTTTTTGTTTTTGTTATTGTCTTAACAGAAGTTAAGCATGCCGTTTACGTTTATATTATTCCTATGCTTCGCTTTCTTTTTTCCTACTTGTTTTCGTTCTTGTTCTTGCAATTCTTGTTGTTCGTGTTGTTGCTGCCGTTGATGCTTGGCTGTGTGCGCGTAATGAGACAACAAACAAAGACGAAGGCCGATTTGAACTTTTGACTCTTGGAGTCGTCGTTACTCTCGTTCTTGCTCTTGCTCTTGCACTTGCTCTCGCTCTGCTTCACTCAGCTGGACCGCATGGCGCCTTGTTGCTGCTGCTGCTGCTGCTGCAGTAGCTAATCTGCTCTGTTGTCTTTAAGGTGTTTGTTTTCTTGTTTTTTACCAATTCATTTATGTAATTTTCATTAAAATTTTCGCTCGTTTCATGCGCGTCCGCGTGCGCCGTTTATGCAACTGGCGATGGCACAGAACAATTTCACCATTGCAGCGACAAACACACACACACACACACACACACACACACACACACACACGCTTACACACACCTCGATGAGTTTCAGCTGCTTTAGAAATTGAAATGGCAAGAACAAGAACAAGAATAACGGCAAGCCGAAAAAAACAAGAACAGGAACAACAACAGCAGCAGCAAAAATTGATTGCTAAACGCTGAAGGACTCACAAAACAATGCAATGAAAATGCAATGAAAATGAAAATGGCGAATGAAAATAACGTTTAACGTTTTCTTTGGCGCCATCAGCTGGCTAGTCCCTTCCGAACCACCCTCCACCTACCTTTCCACCCCCCCCCACCACGCTTCACCATACATAGCTATCGCCTGCTTGTGTGTGTTTGCTATGAGTTTGCTCTGCTTCTTGCTCATTTCCTCATCGTCACTTGCACTTTAGCGAGCCAGCATTTTATGCTTGTAATTTGCTCGAAAGTGCAAGCACCATTGTGCAAGTGCAAGCGAGACAGAGAGAGCGTGTGCACAGGAGCGGCGTAGTGGAGGGGGCGCAGGAGCGGATGTGGGCGCAACAGAGAGGGGCGTCAATTTTTGTTTCTCTTTTATTTTTACTTTGAATTTTATTGCCGTGTGTGTTGGTTACACAATACTCTATAAACAGACCAAAACACACACATGCAATGGCACACACACACACACACACACTGAGACATAGGCACATACATTTGTAATTATAGACAGCTGCTTCACATAGCATACTCTACTCGCATATGCATGTGTAATTGCATATGTATGTTCATGTGTGTGTGTGTGTGTGTGTGTTTGCGTGTGTGTGTGTGCATTGAGACCGTCTTGGGGCTTAGACAACAAACAGCAAGCGACAGCGCAAACAAAACACGCAAAGTGTTCGTACTAATGACGCTTTAGCTGGCAGTTCGGCAGTCTCTCAGTCAGTCCGTCCGTCCGTCCGTCTGTCCGTCAGTTTAAACACTAACACAATTACAATTACAACAAAAAGAACTGCCGGAATAATCGGCGTGTTGCGGCTGACTTTGATGAGTTTGACTAAATGAGTGATGCGATTGTCTGAACATTTGTGGTTATTGTGCTCAATTGTTTATCTCTGTCTGTCTGCTGTCTGTTGCCTGTCTGTCTGTCGTTGAATGAGCGATAAATATATCGATAAATTGCTAATCAAATACAAACATAAGTATTCAATCATTGAACCCGAATTCAAGTTGACTTCACTTCACTTTTTTATTCAAATTAAATAAATTCAACAAATAATTCATATGTGTCTGCCTGTCTCTCCGTAAATTGGCGATAAATATATCGATAAATTACATGGCAAAAGGAAGAAATAACAAATGTTCATTTATCAAATTCAAATTAAAGTCAAGTTCACTTCACTTTTATTTTCCAATATTATATGTATGTCATATTCCTTCCATCTATGCATTGTATCTAGTTAGCTCTCTTTTCTCTCTTTCTGTCTCTCGCTGAATGAGCGTTAAATATATCGATAAATTGCTGAGCAAATGCAAACATAAATGTTCAATCTTCGAATGGAACCACATTCAAGTTAAGTTCATTTCACTTTTCTATTCAAATTAAAAAAATAAAGCAATTAATTCTATAGTGTCATTTTCTTTTCATCCTTTCATGCTTTGTCTCTAAATAGCTAACTCTTGCCCTCTTTCTCCTCCTATAGATGTGCCGATAGACACAGAGCGTATCGATAACCCAGTTAAGTGTACTGCAATTAGCCATTATCCCGAGTGTGAAACGAGTTATCGTTAACGCTTCGCTATTGAGTATTAATCAATGGTGATTAATGACATAATGAAACTAATACAATTTTCCCATTAACATACATGGAAAACAGAAGCTGGCAACTAGATGGCGAAACATCAGTTATTCTCGTATCCTTTTTCTCATTTCTGCTGTTGTTACATGCAGTTGCCACAGTTCACTTAATTTATTGAATATCAAATGAACTTAATCAGAACATCGACACTGCGCGAATTGAGCAATAATGAAAGATAAATTATACTTAATTGAACAATATTCGTTGAATGTTGTAGAATATTTAACATTTTGAGGACTAAAAAACTGTGGAAATCATATTCAAAATATTATTGAAAATGAAAATAATTACAAAATATAATATTAATATAATCTTAACAACAAAAAATGGCCAGTTGTATTTTGTATTGTAATCATTGATATATCTTAATTTCATAATTTAAGAGCTAATTGTTCTTAAAAACAATTCGCAAATGTAGTTGCGAAGTTCACAAGTCAAGAATTTTAGATGTTTGTACTAGTTAACTCAATATTTTTCAGATTCATTCAAGTTCTTGATTGTTTTCTCAGTTCACAATGCGAGCTATAGGCAAAATTAATCCCGAATAAAGTCAGGATTGGTTCAAGTAAAAGTGAGAGAAATGTAGCTTGTGAAGATGATAAAATATTATTAAGATATTTAATATATAATATTATCATAATTAACTATAATTTGTAATATATGGATATCTATCGTTTCTATAAGAAATACATCCATAAGTTCTATAATCACTCCATTTTTTTTACAGTGTAAAAATGCATTCGATAATGTTGTTGCTACTAGGACATCGCTGCTGCTGCTGCTGTTGTTGTGGAAGGAAAGCGGTCAATAAAGCAAACATTTTATTTTAGACTGGGTCAACCAGATATACACACAGAAACACACGCACACATACGAATGTGAAGAGAAAGAGAATGGAAAATTTCATTTGCGTACCTATTGATTTTAGGGCATTCGCAACGCTTTTTGTGCAAATTCTCAAACGCATGATTTTTTTTTTTAGCTCATGTCTATGTCTTTAAACCAGATGAAAGATGGAAGATGGAAGAAGCTGGTGAAGGTTCAGAGAGAGAGAGACTGAGAAGAATACTTATGGAATATTTACATTTTGTGCAGGACATCCTCGAAGGCGTGGTAGATCCTTAGAAGGCTGCTGCTACTCCTACTTCTGATGCTACTCCTGATGCTAATCCAGCTACTCCTGATGCTGGTCACAGTCACAGAAATGTTGCTGCCACTTGAACAAAAAGGAAAACAAAACAAACCGCAGGCTTCTCCAACGCTTTGCGGGCGCTGCACGCGGCTGCCATTTTCACGTGGCACGAAAGAGAGAGGAATATAGAAGAGGTCGGAGGGAAAACGAAACGAAGGAAGCACACAACCCGCAGGAACGAACTCCAATGCGAAGAAAACGAAATTGAAGTCTCAAAACACGGAACACTGTGAGCCAAAAAAAATGGCAAATGCTTTGCACAGGCGACACTTCCGCTTTTATTTGTGCGCCGCGCCGATTGCAACTGCAACTGCAACGGCAACGGCAACGGCAACTGCCAACCGCCAGCAACATCAGGGCACACCAAAAAAAAAAAAAAAAAACAACAACAAAACGGCCAGAATATCAAAAAATAGCAGCCGACAACCGAAAATGTTTGCCTGACTGCCGAAAAAAAACACACACACACACAGACACAAAAAATATCAACAACAATCTAGTGCAAAAGGGCTGACAGCTGAAAGGCTGCTCGCACACGCTCCTGCAACAACAACAACGACAACAGTGAGAAAATCATAAGGGACAGCAGCAACAACATGTTTGTCACCAACACCAGCAACAGCAGCAGCAGCAGCAGCAGCAGCAGTAGTAACAGCAGCAGTGGCAGCACCAATAACAACAAACGCTTGTAAAATGTCAACTAACAACAGCAAAAAATTAAAACAGCAACAACAACAGCAGCAGCAACCACTACAACAGTTACAACAGGCGGCGCTAACAGCGACGCAGCTGCCGCTCAACTTTGGCCCAGGCGCTCATCAATTGACGAAAGGCGTCGGCCTCCAGCAACAGCAGCAACACCATCAACAGCAATAGCAACATCTACAGCAACAGCAACAATATTCTAAGACATAAAACGCAGAGCAGCGACAGCGACAGCGACGATAGGGTCAATTTTGCAGTTGCTGCTGCAGCTCTTGGCGTTTGAACTACGCCAGCAACAGCAACAGCAGCAACAGCAGCAACAGCAGCGGCAGCAACAACAACATCGACATAAACAGCAGCAATAAATGCAGCCACTTAAGTGCGCAATAGGTCTATGTGTTTGTGTGTGTTTGTCGCGCACATTTAAGCGGACACTTTGTCATACGAGGCGCCTCAACAGAAATGTTATTTATACAGGCCAGCCAAGTGTGTTGCTGCTGTCGTTGCTGTCGCTGCTGCTGCTACTGCTGCTCCCGTTTGTTGTTGCTGCTGTTGTTGGACGCCCTTTAGTCAATGCGCTTATTGTTCGCTTGTTGGCATTTGACTCTATATATATTGTTGATTGTTTTCATTTCAAATGCAACTGGGTATATCGATTTATTGCACAGTATTTTAATATACTATAAATATATAAATGTACAATAAAAAGTTGAGAACTGCGAATACGCATTAACGTCGATATCAGCCAGTTGATATAATTTATAAATCTTTGTAACTTGAAACTCACATACCACGTATCTGTATATCGATTTATTGCACAGTATTTAAATATACTAAGTATACATTTATTTCCAAATCGTAGATATCAGCTTGCTAAACAAGTATTTAAAGTAAGCAACGTTTGAGCAGAAATCATTGTGGTTTGTAGCACAGATAACTTCTTACTTGTATATTGACTTATTGTACAGTATTTTAATATACTATAAGTATAAATGTACAATAAAAAGCAGAGAACAGCGAATGCGCATTAACGTGGATATAAGCTGGCTGATATGTTACTATGTAATTTAAATTTAACATTGATTTATTGCACAGTATTCAAATATACCATAAGTACTTAGTCCACTCGGTATATGAAGGTAATGTCGTGAATATCGGCTAGTTAATGAGCTTCTTAGCTAAATAAGTACTTAAATATTTGCGGTTTCTGTCACAAATACAGCGCATCTACATACATATCGATTGATTGCGCAGTATTTTTATATACCATAAGTACTTAAGTATTATACTGTGCAAAAGTAATATCGTAGAAATCAGTTCGTTGATTTCCTTCTAAGCTGAGCTTAAGTTCCTTTGTAAATACAGAGAATCAGTATAACGATTTATTAAGGAGTATATAAATATACTAAATCTACATTTCAAACCAAAATGCTGCGTATACGTAATATCGTGGATATTAGCAAATTGATGTAATTCATCATTACATCATTGCAGCGGATCTTTACATCGATTTCTTGAACATTATTTAAATATACTAAAAGTATATACTAATCTGCGTATACGTAATATCGTGGATATTAGCAAATTGATGTTATTCTAGCAGCTTACATCATTGCAGCAGATCAATACATCGATTTCTTGAACAGTATTTAAATATACTAAAAGTATATACAAATCTGCGTATACGCAATATCGTGACTATCAGCTAGTTGAAATAATTCCCAGCTGATCAAAGTATTTAAAGTAACGAACATATACGTAAATCTTTTCAGTTTAAAATGTACACGCAGTTACAGGGTATCTGCTGCGTTGCTCAGCCACTTGCTTGCAAGCATTGACCCAAAGCTCTTGTTGTTATTATAATCCATGCGTAGATATAAATAATGTAACAAGAGTTTGACAAGGATTTTCTTTTCTTTGAAACTTAAAGAGCATGCGTATACAGGGTATCACAGAGGCGACTACAACAGTCAAAGGCAAAGTTGCAAAATCAAATTAGTAAAAAAAAAACCTGCCCTGCTTTATTGTACTAATAAAGTGTACAATATTTTGCTAGTCCAGCGGCGGTTTTGCTGTTTGACTTCTGATTTATCCGCAAATAAAATATATAGCACAAGTCTAGGGTATTTCGTAGTCGAGCGACGGCTTTTCGGTTTAATTTCTGGGGCTGATTTGTTGACAAGCGACAACAATGGAAATCATATTACGAAATTTGACTTGAGCGCAGCAACAAAGAGATTTCGAATAGATGTATGTGAGGTATATATAGTATATAGCTTGTGTGTGTGTGTGTGTGTCTGAGTGTGTGAGTGTAGGATATATTTGTGTTGCTTAGATGGTACTCGGAACAGCATAAGCGATAAACAAGCAAAGACCGAAAAGTTGCTGTTGTTGCTGCCAGCAGCAGCAGTTAACACAATCGGAGCAACTTTTCAGTGTCGCACAGCTTGAATGTTTATGTGTGAGAGAGTGTGTGTATGTGTGTGTGTGTGTGAGAGTCTGCGTGTGTAATAAAAGCAATCAGCAGGCGGGCGATCTAGTGAAATCCAAGAGTTGCTCGCGTGATGCGAGCGAAAAGTTTATGACTGCAAATAAATGACAACAGCAGCAGCAGTAGCAGCAGCAGCAACAATAGGAAGAAGAAGACAAAGTGGATGAGGAAGAGGAAGTGGAAGACAGCAGCAGCCAAATGACAACAGCTAAGAGTCAGCGTCAGGCAATAAAAAAAGATGAACGACAGACAGACAGGCCGGCAGCAAATAAATCGCTGCTGACGTCGTCGTCGTCGTCGTCGTCGTCGTCATCTTCGTCTTCGTTGTTGTCATCGCCGCTACGGGGCAACTCTGGCAACTGACAGCAATTGGCAGCAAACTTTGGCAACTTTGTCGCATCGGCCAATAAATAAATGAAGCAGCCCGAAAAGAGAGAGAGAGAGAGAGAGAGAGAGAGAGAGAGAAGGAGCAGCAGCTGCAGCAGGTCATAAGACAAAGCTGCCACAGCAGGTGGCACAGGTGAGTTGCACAGACGAGAGAGAGTGCAGCGACTAGACGCTATGACGTCAGCGAGTTCATCAACTGCGCTCAGCGAAGCTAAGCGAAAGGGTGGCAGCTGGCGTGTGGCATGTGGCATGTGGCATGCGGCATGTAGCGAGGAGCATTTGGCTAATGGCAGCGCTGCAGTGTGGCGCCGTCGTCGCAGTCCCTTCGACCTTCGTCGGGTCTGCTGCAGCATGCGGATGCCACACACACACACACACACACACACACACACACACACACACATACATGGACACACACTCAGGTTGCACATTATTCATGCAGCTGCCGCAAGTGGCAAAGCAAGGCAAGGCAAGTTTCACTTTCACTTTCACTATTCGCCTTCTGTTATTTCGTGTTCAATTTGCCGGCGTGAGTTCAAGGCCAAGTGAGTGCCCCCCAAACACACACACACACACACATATAGACACACATTATGGGCGTGGCTGTGGGCAGATTTGGTTCGTTAACAGCGGCAGCTAATTGGCGGCACTTGAACTAAAGTTTTCTACACACTCTGTCACACGAGTTGCTGCAGTGCCTGGCACAACTTTTCATAGCATACTTTTCAGCGTCGCGCGCGCAATCTACTTGAATATTCGTAAGTAGATTCGTGAATATTCGTGCTCACATTTGTCCAATACCAACAGCAGCAGCGACTCTCTCGACGTCTTCAGGCTTTCGCCTTTCATACACAAAATATCTGAATGAATCAAGGTTGCCGACTGCCGATTGCCGCCTTGCCTGAAGTTTGGCTTTAAATAAGCCAAAGTCTTTTGCCTCGCGTGGCTTTTGTCTCTTTACCTCCTCCTCCTTCTCCTCATCCTCATCCTCTTTCCTAGCACCAACAAAAATCAAAAAAAGGATGGGTTGTGCTTGCTCGATTTAATATAGATGATTAACGTTTAAAAGCTTCAATTGTGACCGTAAAAATTTGTAAATGTTGTATTATGTTTTACGTTCTTCTATTCTATTTATACTATTATTATCTCTTAAATTGAACTGCTGTTTTATTCTTATTTACATAATATTTACATTTACTAACTACCAAACTATTTCATTTAAAATAAAATAATTATTTGTATTATTATTATTATTATTATTAATAATAATTCCTTTAAGTGCATTATAACAACGGCTGCTGTTTCTTGCTTTCAATTCTAGTATATTTAGTTTAGAGTATATATGTTATTTAATGTAATAGTATATTGAGAAACCAAATATACATTTCAATTCATATATAAGTATTAATTTGGTATACTAATTTGTTAAATATCGGCATCTAAAATATTTGATTGTAGTGGTATATTTATATACTAAATATGGCCAAATTTACATTTATTTGATATATTTTAAGAATAATACCGAATTCTTTTCCATATTTTCAAAATAGAAGCAGGTCGAGCACACTCGACTGTAGTTTTCATTATTTTTGTAATTTAATGCTAGAAATATTTCATAGTTTTTTTTTAAACTTTATCACATCTTTTTCGAATTCTTTGAATTCATATTATTAAATAATTTAACATTTGCTTGACCCAAAAGAAAGAAATAAAAAGCAAGCGCAAAGTCAACTTATCGATACGAGTCGTAGATTGCATCGATTGTGTTATCGATGCGAACAGCCTAAGGCGTTGAGGAATGCAAATCAGTTGCCAACTGCAGTACTCAGTCTATATATAATGCATACGCGGTTGCTTGCAGCCCTGCCACGCCCACCTGCAAGTCACACTCTCGCTTCTGACCTCGCCAATGAGCTGCCCCAACAGTTCCCCTTTCCCTTTCCCTTTCCGTTTCCGTTTCCCTTCTTCCTTGCATTCCTTGATTTTTTCGTAATTAGCTTCAGTTGCAAAGTGCAAAATAAAGTTGCGACTGGGCGTCGAAATTTTGTATGCCATTATTTATACCCTGCAATGGTGGGGTCTATGCGTTGCCTAGAGATACTTTAAATGAAAATATTTTATTGAAAGTTGTGACTCATCTAAAAATCCCTCGACTTTCTGTGTTAATTAATAAATGAAATCTACAAGTTAGATACTTATGTATATGAATTTGAATATTTATTTCAAAGTACGTATTTCAATGTGAATATTAAATTGAAAATAGTAATTCTGTTTATTCAAAAAATTTTAAAAGTTCTCCTCACATTCTTTGTTAATTTTCGCTGCTTTTTAGTTAAAATAAGCCAACAAAAACAATCAAAATATCAGTAAGACAATTCATGCTAATTCGTCAGTCGAGTATTTTAAGAAAAAAATTGAAACATAAATATTAAATTAAAAATTTAAATTCTGTCTTCGAGAGAATTGAAATGTAAAAAAATAAATTGTCGTTAAGAAAGACAGAAATTGAAAATGTCTATTCTGTTTATTCTTTTGACATTCTCTGTTAATTTATTTACATGAAATCAACAATTTAAATAGAACATCAAAATATCAATTAGGTATTCACAATAATATTTTGCCTGCTATTATTCTATAGCGTATGTTGCAGTCGAGATTTTCGCGACATTTGCAACGCTTTGGCTTGTGTGTTGTATTTTTTTTAGCTTTCACTTATCGCACCACAAAGATCGCCACAAAGGCCATGTTACGAAATTATTGGACACACACACACACATACATATTCACGCAGTCACTACACAATACTACACACACACACACACACACACACACATGCGACGCTGACATGCAATGCAAATAGTCAACACGCCGCCACATGCCGTGCACACAAATCAAGGGCACTTGGCCCATGTTACCCCGCCTGCCTGCCTGCCTGCCTGCTTACCCTCTCGCTCCTCTCGCTCCTCTCAACTCCCTTCCACCCTCTGCAGTGGGTGGGGGCATGGCGGGCAAGTGGGCGAGTGGGCGAGGTCGCTGTGGGCGGCCAAGTTTGCCGGGCAATGGCAATTCAAATGGCGGCTACAAGTCGCCGCGACGTCGCATGTTCGTTTCTGTTTTTTCGCTCTTTCATTTCTTTTCTGTGCTTTTTTGTCGCCTGAAGTTGCCGGGGCGACAGCAGCATATATGTGTCTGTGTGTGTGTGTGTGTATGTGAGTGGGCGTGACTGTATTGTTGTTGCTGTTGCCAATTAACTGAAACTGCAGAGTAATGTTTGCCAGGCGCGAAACTCAGTCACAAGTTTGACTTTGTTTTGCATGTCGGCACAAAAAAAAGCAAAACACACATACACACACAAACATTAGACACCCCCGCACACACACACACACCAACATGCACACCTGCTTTGTGTTTATTATTGAAGTTATTGTTGTGCGGCTGTTGCCGGCTGTTGTTTCTGTTGCTGTTGTTGCTGTGGCATTGACATAAATTTTGGTTGGCCAAATGAAATGGCAGCGACGGAAGCAGCTAAAAAGCGCGCAAATAATAACAACAACACCAACAATAACAACCGCAATGCAAAGGGCAAACACAACACACGCGACTCACACACACTCACACACACACACACACACACACACACTCACACATTGAAGGCAACACACACGCAAGGCACATTAAAGCAATTTTCTCGCAACATTTTTTCTGTTTGCTTTTTATTATGAGCTGTTGTTGTTGTTACCCATTTCTGCAATTTTGTTATTGTTATTATTGTTGTCGCTGCTGTTGCTGTTGCTGTGCTTGTGACACATTACATAAATGCGAAATAAGCTACACAGCGTAGTATAGAGAAATGCGATGAAAAGCGCAGGAAAATAAACCCCTAGAAAATGCCGTTTCACTGAGATGAACGAAAGGCTAACGGCAAAATCGAATATTCCATTTGCTCGCTCTCGCAATGCACCAAATGCAATGCTTGACTATCTGTCACACAAGCTTGAGAAATGAAAAGGCAAGCCAAGTGCTCCTCGCTCCATAATAGAGTGAGTTTCGACTTAAGCTCAAGGCGAAGGCGCTTGAAGTATCAAATAAAGCATTGAGAACTTTACAACGTATAAAAAATATGAAATTCATTTAAGACCAAAGAGAACAAATATATCGAATATTATAATGAGCAATTGCGAGTAATGACACACTTGATAAATTTACATATTTATTGTATTTAATGTAAACAATCGTAGATATTAAGTCGAGAGTTGGTTTATATAAAAACTAAACCAGTAAGTGTACTACTATCGAGTATGCTCGACTGAGAGATACCCGCTAACCAATTTCAAAAAGAGCGAGCTAGGGCAATATTCTTAAAATGTACTAAACTTATATACCTTATATACCTTATATACTTATATACTAAAATATACCAACGGCTATATTTGGTATGTATTTCCACCATATCATTGGTATATTGTTACCATTTTTCAAAATAACATACCAGTGCGGTAATATTTATATACATATATCAAATTAATATACCGAAAATATACTTAAACATATACCGAAACATACCGAAATATACGGAGGGCTATCTCCGGTATGTAGATATACTATATTAAATTCAAAATATACTTGGAGTGCACAAAATACAAGATTGTGAACTAAAATACACCCAATGCCATATTTAGTATATTGTATAGTATATATTGTATATTGCTCAAATATTTATTTTAAAATATACCATATATTGCATACATTATAACAAATAAACTATTGCCAACCAAAATAACTAAAACACGACATCAGCAGCAGTTTTTTTTTTTTCATACAAAAGTTGTTCCTAAATAACTTCCACAATTTTTATACTGTAGTTGTTATTGGGTTTCTTTTAATGAGAGTAAAGTGTTCATTAGATGTAAGAAAACTACATCAATTGGCAATTCTTTTCATAAGATTTAAAAATTCTCAACGTGAAGACAGTTTAGACATAACTGCAAGTATTGACGTATTTGAATAGATACATAATTTATTAATTTATTATTATACATAAAAATTTTTCGTGCAAACAATTTAAGAAATAATCTCTTTACATATTCTTCAACAGATAAAACATTTTATATGACAAACTTAGAAGACTCCATTAATTCTCTCTACTCATTGTAACTTGGACTTAAACTTTAGAAAGTTCATATGACATTGCTTGCAAAAAAAAAATAAAAGTGATTTTGCATGAAGGCGTATTAACTGCATTAATTTATTAAGAAAAAATGGAATTATTGCAATTTTATTGTAAAAAAAATGTTTTGTGTTGACGATAAGTTGATTTAAAATGTTCTTCGACATTTTCTGTATAGTTGAAAATAATTGTATTTTTCGATTGAATATTTTCGCATTTAAAACATTTAAATATGAAATGCAAGAGCATGAATTTAATATGTTATATTATTTGCATTAAGAGGAAGCTTGAATTATTCCATTGGCAAATTCTGTTAGTTCATTTATGATAAATAGTCAATTCTATTCCCGCTTGCTTAGGCCTACAAAATTTCCTCAAAATTGTCTATTTTGTAACCCTTTTGACCCCAACGTTGCTTGTGTGTAACTTCGGTTTTCCGATGACAGTTTATTTTATTTGTATCCGCCAATTATTAATTAAAAAGATGCTTTGATATGTCTGTGCTAAGTGAGAGCAAACATATTTGAATTTGAATAACATTAAGTAAAGCGTTTACCACAAGACCGTAAATATCGGTCGGGGCACCCAATATATGTTTTGAACTTAATAAAATGTTTTGAGCTAGTTAATTAATATCAACAGATTGCAAATATTTAAAAGTGACCAAAAAAAAACTTATTTAAAAATTATATGGTAGAGTACAAAAATGTATCGCTTCATGGTTTAAGAAAGATCAGATAAAACATTGCATCAGTAAATCGAAAATAGTTATTTCTTTGCTCTAGTAATATAAAGTTGATTAGCGACAGGATTTGTATATTAAAATAATATTTTTAACTCACAAAGAATCAAGAATTTGCAAATATTTTCAAACACACACATTTAAAATAAGAAATCAACGCATTTCAATCGTTGATTTATTTTATTGGCAACATTTTAAAATAGTTTCAAGTCTCAATAAAATTGATGTGCTGAAACTAATTGCAGCTCGCGAATTTGTTTGATAATCTCGACAAAGAGAAACACAAAAAAATCTGTTGCATAACAAATTGCGAAATTTGGCACGAATTTCTTTTCTGCACCTGTTTGGAGCAAACATTTGCCTTTGACCTTGGACACACACACATACACACATATATGTGAGTGTGCGTGTGTATGTGGAGCACGTGCACGCACACGAAAATACATTAATTACAGCAACTTCTCTTATGCAACATGGCAACATGACGTATGCGTAATGAGCCAGTCAGTAGCAACCAAGTATGTGTGTGCGTGAGTGTGTGTGTGTGTGTGTGTGTGTGTGTGTGTGAGTGAAGTTGAGTTGAGTTATGCTGGCTCCAGTTAGTCGCACAGATGACTACGCACATTCGTTGCTTCTGGAATCGAAATATATTTTTGGCTGCGACGATTGGCGACAAACGGCGACAACACGACTCGCGGACAGACGGACAGACAACGGCGCCGGCGGCTAGCAGAAATCAGAAAAAAATCTGGCCAAATATATAACAATAACAAGCTAAAAGCCAACGGCAAAGCCAAAGCCAAAGAGGCGGAAGTGAATGCCATTTTTGGAGTCGTTGTCTCGATGCGACGGGGCAATGACTTGGACTTCGCTTGGCTGGCTTGCTTTGAACCCGTCGCCCATTGCCCGTTGCCCGTTGCCCGTTGCCAGACGCCAGCCATTACGCATACGCCATGTTGAGCAGCCAACAAAAAAAGAAAACACCAAAAATTGTAATTCCCTAAAGAGTTGTTTGTTCAGGATAATTCACTCATTACTTATAAATTTCAAGCATTAAATACATAGCTAAAATCGCAATTGAGAAAATTTTAAAAATATTGCTTACCAAATTTAGTTTAGTAAATATACCCTAAAATTAACTTAGGGTATACACAATTCGCTGTGTGTGGTAAAAGCTGTGTGTGTGCCGAAAGAAGTTGAAGGCGAAAAAAATAGGAAGCTGTAAACTGTGGTTTTCAAAATCGAAGCTAAAGCTAAAGCTGAAGCTGAAGCCGAAGCCGCAAAAGTCGCAAAGTCGGGTGAGGAAAGCAGCAAAGAAAACAGCAAAGTTTGAGTTGAAGATTTTATTTTTCAAAAATTCAATTTTTTTTATTCTTAACGCAACGAAACAGCAATTAAAATACTAAAATTACTACGCTAAAATACTAAAAACAAATTACTAAAAGAAAACAAAATTAATTGGCCCAAATTTGTATGTGTATTTTTGTGTAAGAGAACTGTGCTATTGTTTTTGTTTTTGAGTTTTTGTTTTGGGTACTTCTCATAGCCATAGTCCTTGAATTTGTCCTTCTCCTTGTCCTTCTTCTTGCTCACAGCTGGCGTGTTCTTCCGCGGCCGATTCATCAGCGGATCGTCCATGGTTCGCGATGCCTGCTGACGCACTTGAGCTGGCGGTCCCGGTGGCTTCTTCTTCTTCTTCTGCTCCGGCTGTGGCAACATCAACTGTGGCGGCAACTGTTGCAGGTGATGCTGCTGCTGCAGCAACTGTTGCTGCTGCTCCTTGCGTTCGAGAAACGCTGCGTTCGCCGAGGCAACGGTGGCAATCCGCTGCTGCTGCTCCAGCTGCTCCTGCTTCTTCTTGTGGAACTGCACCAGATGCGAGCTGCGTCTGCGCAACGCGCCGCCACCTCCGTAAGGTCCCAGGCTATCGCTGACATTGCTGGCGCCAACGCCAAACAGCTTGCGAATGCGTCGCTTGTTGATAAAACCACCAAAGTTCACAGCAAGTCCCAATCCCAAGTTGCCTCCTCCTCCACCGGCTCCGCCTCCGCCAAAGGCTGGACTCTGTGCCGCTGAGCTGCTGCCCGCCTCGCTGCCACCGTTGGCCACCATCTGGCTGAAGTTGCTGTCGAGATCGCAGCTGGCGCTGCCGTTGAAAGTCCCGCCACCAATTGTGCCCGCCGAATCGGCGCCACAGGGAAAAAGATATGTGTTCAAAGTGCTTAGCGTGGTCGATGTTGCCGGTCGACTGATCGCCCCCAGACTCAGGCCATTGCTGTTGCTGCTGCTGTTCTGTGCGCTGTCCGTGGGCAACAGTTGTAGCGTCAGCGGCAGCGTTGTTGCTGGCAGCGGCAATGTAGTTGTCGTTGATGACGGCAACATCACTGCCGTCGAGCTGCTGATGTTGCCGCTGCCTGCGGTGCTGCTGCTGCTGTCGTAGCTGTGCGGATTCACATAGATGTGATTGTTGTTGCTGCTCTGACTCTGGCTGCTGCTGCTGCTGGCGTGTGTGGTTGCCGCTGTAATGCCTCTGACAACCAGGCTGCTGCTGTGGCTGCTCTCGTTGTTGTTGTTGCTGCTGCTGCTGCTCTGGCTCTGGCTCTGGCTGTTGTTGTTGTTACAGTTGCTGCTACTGGGCTGCGGCACATGGTTGTTGTTGTTGCTGGTGTGGCTGTTGCTACTGCTGCTGTAGTTATTGTTGTTGTTATTGTTGTTACTGCTGCGAGCTGGCGCTGTGGCTGGGCGTGGCTGTGTGGCAGCAGCTGTTGCTGTCGAAATGTCAACAACTTGACGACTGCTGCTGCTGCTGTTGCTAGTTGTTGCACGTGGCTGTTGCTCATTGCCATTGCCATTACCATTACCATTGCCATTGTTGTTGGTGTTGCTGTTGCTGTTGCTGTTGCCATTCGGTGCACTCATTGTTGAAACCAATTATTGATATATTTGTTTGCTGGCAGATATATTTTGTGTATTACGTTTTGCAAAAATTCTTATCAAATTCTTTGTTAAATTGTGCAATTATAAATTTGAATAATTATATATTTTTTTTTTTTTGGTTAGTATTATTATTTATTGATTGAAAGTTTGCTTTAAAAGTGTTTAAAATTGTGCCTTTACGTATTGATTAATTAAGTATTTATTTCGTTTGCGAATTTGCTGAAGCTTTAGATAAACTTTTCGTTTTTTTTCACTGCACTTTGCGAGGACAAAAAAAAAATTAGTTGCTGATGTTGTTGATGTTGTTGTGGTAGGCCACTTGTTTATCACAGTGTTGTTAAGTGCATTGATAAGGCGAGACACACACAGACACACACACACACATGCACTCACACACCCACACAAACGTTGTTTAAGTAGTTTTGCACAAGAAAAAAATTGCAAAAAATATGCACGGATCGCGTTTAGCTTGCTCTTTCTCTCTTTCTCTTTTTCTCTTTCTCTCGCTCTTGCTCTTGGTCTTGCTGGTAGGCTGACGCCGCTGTCTCTGTCGCACACTTAGTCTGAGCCTTGGCTAACACACACTGTGTGTTATCAGTCAGAGCCACGTGCTTAACGCGCCGCGTGCCACAATTGTATGAACTCGACGTTGACAAAGCGCCAGCAGTCAACCAACAGCAGCAGCAGCAGCAGCAACGACAACGGCGACGACGACGACGACGACGAAGTCAGAACACACACAGACAGGGAAATACGAGTGAGAGCGAGATGGAGAACGCACACGCACGAAGGCGCTATTGCTGGCTGTTAACTGGGCCGACGAGTTGGCTAACTCGAACTGCGACTCGAGTGTCGAGTGTCGAGCGTCGAGCGTCGAGAACGTCGAGAACGTCGAGAGTTTGAGTCCTGGGCGAGCGCGCGTTGCTGTCTGCCAGCGTCGCGACTTCTTCAAAAAATGCCAAACAATTGGCCAGAAATCTAAGCCAAAAGCAGCACAGACAAACCACTTGAAGCACACACACATACACACACACAGAGGCAGTTAGTCATAGTTGTTGTGGTGTTCGGGCTGAATTTCGGGACTGTTTCGGTTCAGTTGAGTTCACTTCATGGCTAACTTAACTAAATGCCGCGCTACTGCAGCAGACACACATACACACACACTCACACGTACACACACACATACTAACACACTCAGCGGCAAGTTTAACTCAACTCGGCTACTCATCGGCTGGCAACTCGTGAACTCTGACAAAAACTGTAACTGTAACTAATGTATTATTGTTGTTGCTGCTGCTGCTATTGTGGTTGTTGCTGTTGTCGTTGCTGTGGTTGTTGCTGCCTGCCTGCCTGCCTGACTGCCGAGAAGCCAACATTTCAATTCGGATTTAACGATTCGTGGCTGGCGCTTTTTTTTAGTTCTCGTTCCTCATCGCGTCCTCATTGTCGTTGCTCTTTTGCTCATGCTTGCTTTTTGCCTGATTTCGTAACAGTTTTCCCACTGTGTCTGTGTGGCGATTAATATAAATGTGCCTCGCTCTCTCTCGCTTTCTCTCTCTTTCTCTTTTACTCCTTCTCTCTCTCTCTCTCTCTCTCTCTCTCACTCGTTCTTTCTGTTCTGCATTTGCTGCTGCAGTTGGTTGCTCGTTCAATTGCCGCAGCTTGAAATCAACAACATCTGCAACACGCGGCGTCGCTTCATTGTCAACAACATGCCTCCTGGTTGTTGTCGTTGCTCTCGATGTTATTGTTGTTGCTGTTGTTGCTGACAGCGACAGCAGCAATAATACTTTAACCCCTTATGAATCAGTAGCGACAATCATAACAGATATTCGCTGCCTCGGCTAATAAACTGCAATTGCAATTGAGAACTTTTAATATCCCATACTTGCCCTGCATTTTGCAAATTTTATTTAATTATACAAATGTATCTATCATTTTTATCACAACTTAGATAAAAATACAAAATTAGAACGATTAAAAAACTTTTTCGTAGAGCGTGCTCAACTTCAATATGCATACAAATTGGTAATTATTTTAATAAATGCATATTTTTAAATATTTAAAGATAGTTTTGTTTGCTTTTTTGGGGAAATTTGATAGAATACTATACATCATTGAAAACTTTTCAAAATAACATTAAAATCCATCATTTTTCATATTTCAGAAAAATATAAATAAATATAATTTTTAATACTATCTTGTACTTTCAAATATTTCCCAAATTAAAACAAAAAAGATAAAACATTCGATTGAACTAAAATACTTCTAAACTCTCTCTCTCTCCCAATACACTTCATTTTCATTTTTTTATTGGCAACAAACAATAATTATAATTATATTGCAACATATTTAATACATTTCCATCAATTTATCAGGCAATCAATTGTTTAATATTATCACAGAGTTATGTATTTTCATTGTTCAAGCCACTTTAATTTGATAATTCAAGAATTATTTTGCTTTTCAGCTTTGCATAACATCCCAAAATAAAAGTTATTGCAAAAGAGGACAACTATATTATTTAAGAAATAATTCAATTTAAGATATATTGAAATTCTAACATAAATTGCTGCAGTTGGGTCTGAATGAATGTCTTTGACAATCTGTTAAAATTTGTACACTATGGTATATTTTTAACGTAATAATATATTCATATACAAAGTAAAAAATTAAATATGTATATTTCATTATTGGTATGTTAGTTTGGTATACTAATTTGGTATTTTAAAGAATAATACCGCATATTCAACTAGTTTTTAACCAGTTTTCCAATAATAGTATATTCATATATCGCTTATGCAATTTGTTACATTCTATTAATTTTTGGTGAAGCTTTTTTACTTCGTACACTAAAGTATTATATATTCCAAAAGTAATATTAAATTCATATTTTATTATACTCTGGCACATTCGGTATATATTTATTTGGTATACTAATTTGGTATATTTCAAGGACAATAACGTATAGACAACTGCAGCATTTTTACAAGTATTCTTTTATTTTAATTTGAAAAACTGAGCCTATTTACCATACACCCATTACTCAACTCTCAAGCCGCTTTAATTTGTTGGTCAATATAATAAAATACAAATTCTATAAACTGCATATAAGCAACGATTGCATTGTTCGTCAGGCGAATTTGATACCATAATTATTGCATTTGTTCGCCATGCTAATTTCGCTTAACAGCTGCACACACACACACACACACACACACACACACACACACACACACACACACACACACACAAACTCGTTCGCTTTCGCTTTTGCATTTGCATTTGTGGCGAGCACAAACAATGCAACAACTGCTTCCTTGGCAATCGGTTTATTTGGCTAAAGCAGTTGGCATGCCAGCCTGTCATTTCATATCCTCCATGGTCACATTACTTGTAACTGATTTCATTAACACCCTTTTTTCTGTGTTATTTTGTTACCTCCCAGACACAAACACAAATCATTTTCTGTTTGTGTTCTGTTAGACTGTCATTTGTTTGTGTGTTTGTGTGTGTGTTTCGTCCATGGTCACATTGATTGCGACTCTAATGACGCGCGCGATTATCAGCAGCAGCAGCAGCGACAAAACACACACACATAGAAACATGGAGGTCAGCAGCTGGTTTGCATGCACAACGCGTCGCATGCGCAATCTGACGGCGTCATATGACGCATCCGCAACGTGGGCCAAAGCATGGCCAGATCATGGCTAGCATATGCCATGCAAATTGCGCCCAGTGTCATAGCGAATATGCATTGCCTGTTTTTATTGTTGTTGCTGCTTTCGCTTTGCATTTGCGACAACAACACAACAGAACAGAACACAAAAAAAAAAAAACAAAAAACAGCAGAAAGCAGGCAACCTTCATGGCTAATAAGCAGGCTGGCAGCAGTCACGGCACGTGGAATATACGACCTGTTTTTCTTTCTGTTCTTTTTTGGGGCCATTTTCCATGGGTCACTCTTACTCCAGTCGAGGGAAAGGACAGAGAGAGAGAGAGCGAGAGAGAGCGAAAATATTGATCAAATTTTTGTTTGTCAGCGTTGCCACAACAGCAGAGCAACACGGGACAAATAAATCGCTAAACTTAACAGCAGCTCCCTTCCCCTACTTTCCCCTACTGCCCCTCTCATCTGCCGCCTGTCCGCCTACAAAGAAATGTCGCGCAAACAAACAAACAAATAAATTTCTCAATGCCCAGCCGCGCTCTGTAATGGATCATCATCATCTAGCGACTATCAAATCCAATCTGACAGACTGTTCCTCAACCTCCCTCCCATTCCCTCTCTCTTTGTGCTCTCCTGCTATGCGTTGGCTGCTGATGCAAGGCTGGAGAAGAACGCTTTGCATTTGACATATGCACAAACACAGCGCTCTTCTCCTCCTCCTTAGCCGTCTCCGTCTCCTCCTCCTTCGCCACAGACTGTCTTGGGTGCTCTGTCATAAGGCAGCACACACAATGGCAAAACGATTTTCATGCTAAAAATAACAAAATTGATTGCGTCTTTTAGCCCCCTCTTCCCCTCTCCCACCTCATCCTCCTTCTGAGCTGTGACTGTGTGTGCGTGTGTGTGCCATAAAACAAGCAACGAAGACCAAGACGAAGACGTCAGGCGGCGGCTGAAATGGTTAGCGGGCATTTTTGATTGCTGGGTATTCTATGAGTGGGTCGGGGAAGGGGAAAGGGGGAAAGGGGGAAGGGGGAAGGAGTCAGGGCAGCGGCAGCAGGTTGTCGGCTAGCTGGTCATGGCCACGGTGAAGGCGAAAAACAAGCAAATCAATTAAAAATTGTTCGTTAAGCAAAAGCAAAACAAAGACCTGTCGACGTCGACGTCGACGTCGCTTGGCTGGACTACAAAATATTTTGTGCTTGCACCTCCACCCCTCTCCCTCCCGTAAGATTCATGTCAAAACACTCTCACCCACTCCCCTACCCCTCTCCCTCTTTTAAGCCCCTACTCAACCAACGTGTTTGGTATTTTGCCCTCACTGCGCGCCCCTTGATGGAATTCTTTCGTGCCGCCTGACATTTCCGGCAGCGACTTCAATTGCGGTCGAGTCATTGTGCCCGCTCCCGCTCCCGCTCCCCCTTCCCATTCATCCTGCCCCTTTCCTCACACTCCGTCGCAGTGGGGAGCAGCTGAAGTACGTGTCGTAGCCAAGTACAATACTAGCTTTATTACGATTACAGTTAAAGCGAAAGTCTCTAGCAAATTGTGTGTGCTACATTCATGCAGCGCTCTTCGCACTGTGTCTGAGATTGCATTTTTTCCTTCTGCACTTGTCTGACACTGCAAATAGTTGGAATTCTTGCCAGTACTTAGAGGGCTTACAGTGTTGCACAACGTCAAACAAATCTTTCATCAGTGCATAGACAAATATCAACTTTCAACGGACGTTTGATATTGTTATGCGTGAAAACTATTAATTCAACACAATGAATAAAATGACGAAATTTCTATATCAATATATCAAAATTTGAAATTTCAGAAATTTACAAGTAATGGATCAACATCTGTGTGCTTTATTAACAATGCTATCAAAATATCAACAACCAAGTTTAAAGAAAATTTATGACGATGCCATTAAAAATTTGTACATTAAAAGTTGTTCATATATGACAAAACTATAGTTAAGACATCATTATTCATTAATCTTTATGCATTAAATTTAGAATTTTATATATTTTCATATTATAGTTAAACCAAAAATGCAAAATGTCTGTATAAATGCGCTCATTAAATTTTACTCGTAATTCGTTACTTATTTAATTTCAAAAATAAAAATATTTTTGATTTTTTGTTTTCAATAGTCAAAGAATTTATCTATTAACCTTCATCAACTTTTCCTGTTGTAAGAAGACTTTGAGTTACAAAATTATTCAATTATTTAATTTATTATATCAAATTTACAAAATTTGTATATTTTTTTATTCAAAGGTAATCAAAGAAGTTGAATAGAAATGTGAAACAACTTTTTGTCACTTTTAAAACTTTGCACGCAATATCATTTATCGTTTAATTTTTAAGATTAATTTAAATAAAATTAATGGCTATAATGTTGATTATTATCGATAAGTAATGTGTTATTCATAAAGTTAACAATATCAGTCATTTACATAACAGTACTTAAGAACATTCTATACAAAATAAATGAAAAGATATATTCTGCATTCTATTTCTATTTTGTTAAACATAATAATCAAAAATATATATAACAATAAAAAAAACAATTTCGCTAGGAATCTACCCCCATATGAACTAAATTATCGATTCCATATAGCGATAATTTTATGTGCTGTCGTTATCGATACATTTTTCATCGCTTATAAAAAAAAACTGTATTTGATTTCATAGTCTGCATGTATGTATACTTTATCAAACATCATAATAAAAAATATAAACCTCGATAATATTATGTTTGTCGTTATCGATAACCTCTTTATCGATCATCATAGAAATATGCTCTAAATTTCATGATCTGTTTATCACAATACAAAATTTTATTGTTGTCATTATCGATAACTTTTTTTATCGATAATCAAATGATTTATTAGATCTCGTGATCTCTATCTATACTTTATCAAACATTATAATATAAAATAAATATATATCCAAAATTGTATGTTTGTCGTTATCGAAAACTTGTTTATCGATCGTCATCGAAAAACTGTATTTAATTTTATGCTCTGTATTTTTATTCTAATAAACATTTTAAACTTTAACTTTATATACAAAATAATTTCGATAATTTAAGCTGTAAACAGTTTGGCGTTATCGATAACTTGGTTAACGATAATCGGAATCTGCATTAGATTGAATGAACTATATATGAAAAGTATTTGCTATTGTTCCTAACATATTTTCAAATGTGTTAATTCAGTGCGAAGAGCGAAGAGTCGAGCTTACACTTATGAAGATAACAAACGGAATTAATCGATATACGAGTATAGTTACATCATCTTAAAGTTATCCTGCATGACGAACTGCTTCTGCCTGCACGTTGTTTTTTGTTTTTGTTTTAATGTTTTTTTTTTTTTTTTGGTTTGTGGAGCCAAAACACACAACACACGAAGCACAAACGAAACGGCGACACAAGCACATGTAAAAAAAAGGGTAAAAGCAAGAGAAAAAAATAAAGAAGGTGGAGAAAATAACTTTAGAGATTTGGGAAAAAAGAGCGAGTGAAGAAGACACTATCACGATGTGTCAACTAGATTGCGCACAGTCTCTCGCGAAGTTTTCTATATTTTGAAATATATATTATTTGTATTTTGTTTTTTTTTTTTTTTTTGGATTTGCATGCCTCGGGTGGAGTGGAGTTGAACTGGTAACTGCAAACTGGCAACTGGCAACTGGTTTGCTTTGGTTTGAGTGGTTCACATCATTCATCCTCTACCTCTTCTTCTTGTGGCGCATCTCAGCTGGCGAACGCACCGCGGGCGCCGCGTGCATAATTCCCGACACCAGCTTTGTAGTTTATTCTCCTCGCCTCGCACCGCAACAACAATAATAATAAAACAAAAACGAAATGACACATTCAGAGCACGCTGTGATGTGAACGGGCGCGCGCGCCACTTTCAAGTGCAGTTTCCCCCGGACTCGACTGGGAATCGCAATCGCAATCGGAATCGGAATCGGATTGGGAATGGAAATGGGAATGGGAATCGCGCTTGGAATCGGCTTTTTGGTTTCGCTTGCCGATTCTCCGACAACGATCGTCGTCGTTGGCTGCTTTTGTGTTGTTTTGTTCTAATTTAATTTTGAAACCTTGGTTTTGCACACAACCGGAAATACACAAAGCATAGAACAAGAGGAGAAAGCGAGAGAGAGTGGAAAAGAGTGAACAAGAGAAAGTGGCATAGTCTTGAAATTATGAGCGAGCAGCTGACCAAGTGGCGTCTTTCATAATCGAAGCGCGATGAAAATCACAGAGCAAACTATGCAAAACAATGGAGGAAATAGTTCCGCGGGGTATCGAAGCGAACGGGGGTAAACAGGGCTCAACATGAAAGAGAAACGAGAAGCAAGAACCAAGAATGAGAACAGCACACGCGCTAACGCTTGCTTGTTGGCGCATTTTAAGCTACACTCAAGGCCAAAAGCTCTCGTCGACCGCGCTGTCCGTGCTTAATAATCGGCCACAATATGCGCCCTTCTTCTTCTCCCCGCTACCCCCTACCCCCCTTCCAACCCAATTGCAGTGTCTCGGTTAGTTCCGCTTTTTAACCCCCCAAACACATCTTATGCATATGCAGCGTTAATTAGCTGCAGGCGACAATCGATGATGACAAGTGAAAAGCATAACTGTAAAACTCAACCAAGCATACACACACACACACACACACATACATCTGCAAAGTTCATTGGTCAAGAGCTGTGGAGGTCAGTTCATGGCAAGTGGCAAGTGGCAAGTGGCAAGTGGCAAGTGCCACAATTGACTCAAAACAAATTGTAAAGGCAACCCTCGACTTGGACACAACACAAGAAATATGCTGACAAGGGGATGAGAAGGTCAGCTTTAACATTCTTTAGGAAAATGAAAGAAAATCGCTCTTTCATCACTTCGCTCATAAATATTTAACACACAGCTTTGTGACAGCTCTTTAATTTCAGCTTGAGTATCAGATGTCAGCAATGATTATGCCCAATAAAAATAGACTAACAAAATGTACGCCAAGGTAAGCGAGCGATTTATTTATTTTTATGCCTGTAGGCTTCTTTATAAGCATAACTATGTAGAACACATTACCACATTACATGAGTAATTTTTTCATCATTAGCTTCTCACTACCAAATACTGAATAACTTCTGTTTATTGAACTAAAAATCATGTTTATTGCGTATCCAAAGTAAGTACATATAATATATAATAATATTTGTAAAGAGGAATCTTAAATATTTTTATTTTTTTATGTATTTTCTTCTTTCATGAATTTTATCACTTTTTACATTTATTTATTTCATTCATCTTTTATATACTAAATTTACTTTAGTTATTTCACTTTAATATACTTTTTATTTTATTTTATTTATTGCACCTATTCAATTTTTAATTTATTTTTCCTTATTTTACTTTATTTTATTATTATTATTAAATTTATTTTGTGATTTTTTAATTTTATTTATTTTGAAATTTGTACTCTATTTTACATAATTAAATTAACTAACTTTGCAATTATATAATTCATAATCTTTTGATTTTTAAATAATTTATTTTTTATATTATTTATTCAATTAATTTAATTTACTTTATTTAATTTACTTATCTTATTTATTTTTATTATTATTTATTTTGTTTTTTTTTTTTCATTATATTGATTTTGTTAAATTGTTATATTACTTCGTTTTATTTTATTTTATTTTATTTTTTTTGTTTTACATTAGTCTAATTTTGTACATTGTTAAATTTTATTATTTATTTATTTTGCTTTATTTATTTTTAATTCGAATTAATCTTTTTTATGTTTTTTTATTCAAATTGTTGTCTATTCCCTTTAAATTTATATATTTGCTATCAATTTGATTAAGCTAATCGCAATTACTGCAGAGCTTTTGTTTCTTTATGTGTTTTCCCACGGATTGCAGCAAGTTAATTAAGAGCCGAGCACAACCTCAGGCAACCGCAATTAAGCCATAAGCGATAAAAGTGTTTAAGACGAAATGAAACGATATCGAAAGTGTTTACATGCACATAAATTATGCTTTTGTTTTGATTTTGTAGACAGCAGTTTTGTGTTCAAACATTTCCATAGATCGAGAGAGAGAGAGAGAGAGAGAGAGGAGAGGGAGAGAGAAGTGAATACGCAATAAAGTGAAGAGCAATTAAATATTGAAGAATCATTTGAAATAGTCGAACAAACTAGCAGCTTTAGACGCGTCTCCCAAAGATAAGCGAAAAGAATTGCGAACACGAAATTCTTTGGAGGCTACCTGAAACAAGTCGCGAGTCGAATCGAGTCGAGACGCATTGCGAGTCGTAAATGTGGAATTTTGGTATTTTGCGTTCCTAAGTAAATATTTAGAAAATAATAAAACGAAATTATAATGCACTAAAACAACAGCTAACAGCTAGAGCACGAGCAGCGGCAAGAGAAACGAGAGGCAGAAGCTGAGGCGAGGGTGAAAGCGACAGAGCTAAAGAGAGAGAGAGAGAGAGAGAGAGAGAGAGAGGGAGAGAGAAAGGAGAAGAAAGCGAAGAAGAAACGATTCAGTAGACGAAAAGTGGGCGGCGCAGGGCGGGCAACGAAACAACGTAGCAACGCATGAACGTAACGCGTAACGAGGCAACGACGTAAGAACGATATGAAACGATGAGTCGAATAAGTCAATGAGTCGAATGAGTCGAATATAGTAAGTCAATGAGTCGATGCTTACCTTGGCGCTTGGCTTAAGCTGCCGTGCGTCGTCGTGATGTGGGCCATGCAGGCGATCCATTAACTTACTCCAACGCCCACTCTTGGCTCCGCTTGGGTTAACACTTGCTGTTACAAATCAAGATGCACCAAGCACTCACTTCTGCATTTACAGTGTAACAGCCAAAATTTCGATGGGGTAGAAGTGAATAATAATGAAGAATAAATATTTTTTTTTTGTTTTTTTTTTTTAAGAGGCTTTCGTATTTGTTTTCTATTTTATAATCTGGTTTTGTTGTTTTTCTTTCTTGCGTACATGTACAAATACAGCTAGAGACACAGAGACACACAAAGTCGCTGAGCTGTACAATAAATATATGTATTTATATGTTACGTATACGTAATATTGTTATTGCTGTTGCGGTTGCTGGTGTTGTTGTTGCTCTTGTTGTTGCTGCTGTTGCTGCTGCTGCTGCTGCTGCTCCTCTATTCTCTATTCTAGGCGTATTTATGGAGGAGACAACGAATAGACAGACAGACTAAAGTCTAGATATATATTTATTTATATTCAAATTCAAATGACAAAAGAAATGAAACGAAACGAAACAATTTCTGTTGGTCTCTGTGACTTTTTTTTTCTTTTTTTTTTTTTTTTTTTGTCTGTTTCTTTGTGAACGCGTGGGGCGCGTCTTTGAAACGCAGGTGGCAGGGGGAGCCAACATTTGTCGCACACATTTTTCACATATTCAACAACAACAGCAACAACAACAGCAACCGAAGAATGAAAACTTTGAAAATATCACCAACAACGACAAAAAAAAATGGAAAAAAAGAAACTCATGAATTCCACACAAGACAAGACGATGAAGATGTTGTTGAAGAGAACGCGATGGAAACGAAAACGAAAACTAAAACGTAAACTTAAACGGATCACATAGACAGAGACAACAACAACGTCATCGACATCGACATCGGGCGACACTTTTCACATCATTTTGCTTGGCTTAATTGCCGCCGTTGACGCTGCAATTGAAATTCAGCGTGAATCACGAAGCACTTCACACATCAGGAATTTTTCGCGCGACACAAAACCAAAAAAAAATAGGGAATTTACAATAACGTGGAAACGAAAAAAATGAAAATAAAATGAATTGGAGGGAAGCGAAAAAACGCACTGGAAATTAATATATTTGGCCGATTGTGATTGTGGGGCAAGTGCGAAGCGTTCACCGGCGTGCGCGTTACTGAAGATCGCCTCAGCTGACGACGGCGACGGCGACGACGACGACGACGACGACGACGACGACGACGACGACGATGGCTCCCGCTGCTGCTGCTGCTGTTGATGATGATGACTGTGGACTGCGGCCAGTGGTTGGCAAGAGGCAGGAGAAGGAGAAGGAGGCAAAGGTGGACGGGGCAGCGACTGCGACTGCGACGTTTCTGAGCAAATCCAGCGCATGTCGCTCTACTCAGTTTGTTTCACTCTCTGCAAGTTTGCCCCAGCATCTGTGTGTGTGTGCGTCTGCTTTTTTTTATTCTTTTTCACGCAAATTGTTTTGCAGCAGCCGCAACGTCAACGGCCCAACAAAAACCAGCTGAAACCGCTTTGAAATGCGTTCATGCGGTTTACGTTTTCACGAACAACAAGTTGACAAATTTTGCTTTTCATTTTCAGTCAATCAACAACTTTGAAACTATTGACCATGGACTAAGTGTACGCATAAACGTTAATGAGAACTGTGCTTTCATACCGCAAGCGTTTACACGAACAACAAGTTGACATAATTGATGCCTTATAAACGCAAGCGACTCAATAACTTTGAAACTATTGATCATGGACTAAGGATACGCATAAATTTTCTCTTAATCATATTCAGTATTCAAAACTCAAAACATTAATGAAACAAATACGACTCATCAACTTTAAAAATATTTATCATGATCTATCTGCACGCAGAAATGTAAGCGTTAACGGCAAAATGTGTGTTCATACAGTCTGCGTTTTCACAAACATCCAGTTGAAAATTGTCTCTTAATTAAAGCACAAACATTAAGTTGGAAACAAACAAGTCAGCAACTTTGCAATTGTTTATCATGAGCTGACTTCACGCATAAACATTGATGTAAATGACAAACTGTACGTTTATGCCGGATGCGTTTAAGCGAACAACAAGTTGACACACTTTCGCTTTATCAATTTAAGTATTCAAAATTCAACATTAACTAGATAACTTCGAATCAACAATTTTGTGACTCTATATGTTATATCATAAACACATAACAGAAACATGTTGACAATATTCTATTATTAATTTTCATTTTACACTAAGTTCACAACTACGACTCAACAACTTTAAAGCCATTGATCATGAACTGACTGTACGCATAAACGTTAGCGGCTTTTTTCACGTACTAAAAGTTGACAAAGTTCACATTATTAATTTCAGCAAACAAAACATTAAGTTGTCAACAACTTTGCAAATTTGTATCATGAACTGACTGAACGCATAAACCTTAACGGCAAATTGTGGCCAGCCTTGTCCACCTGTCTCGAATTGCAGCAGTGAACACACACATTAAATAGTTGTTGCATCCTCAGTGCTTAGTTTTCAGTGTTCAGCCTCGGCCTTGTCACTTATGCAACGTTTGTATTTTTCGATGCGAATTTGTACCATGATAATAAACTTTACCAAACTCGGAAATATTCAAAAAGATATAAAATCTTTATTTTCAAATAATTTTGTCAGAACTTCTTCAAATATATGATACTTCAGTTGAAGATTTTTCTATTCATTGGAATATTTTAAGAACTAAGTGAGATTGTTTTATGGAGAACTTGAGTTTGATTTAGTGAAATATTTTTCATGCAATTCTTCCATATATCAAGATATGAATGGCAAACCAGTAAGAATAAACAAAACAGGGCGGTACCACAAAAATACTAAAAATATACCAAAATATATTCCCATTTTGTACTGACTAAGTAAAGAAAAGTCAATTGAATTGGAAATATTTAGAATAATTTTGAATGTGTTAAATATTCTTTTGCTACCGATAATATTATCATAATTGTAAACACAATTGAATTTAATTAATTGATTCACACTTTTCCACACAATATATTTCAATTTAACAAAAACATTTTCCTGTGTAATTCTTCCATTCCGTACAATAAGACATGAATGAAAAATGAATTTTTGTATTAAATTTTTATTGAAATATTTTAAATCGTTCAACACATTTTTAAGACGAATAATATTAGTGTAATTATAAACATTATAGAAATTAATTCATTGATTTATCGTAATTATAAACATTATTGAAATTAATTCATTGATTCGCACTTCTAAGCAGAATATATTTCGATTTGATGAGAAACAAATTAACAAAAACATTATTTATTAAATTCCTTAGAATGAGAAAAATACAGCTACTGAAAATCTGGTTAAACCGATGCCTAAAGCCAATAGCTCTTCAGAGCTATTAAATTGATTGTTTTTTTCAACGAGCACTCAAAAATGTTGTGAAATGTTGTTAACTGATTGGAATTTCATATACTGCAAAGAAAAAAGCAGCAAAAACTATCGATTACACAAAGTGGTTTTGCGATTCAAAATAAGTCGAGATGTCGCTAACGAGCAAAGTTTTTGAACATCTGCCAAAGCGGTAGACAGAGGTCAAAGTTGAATAGTTAAGCGGCTGCTGCTGTTGCCACAAAGAGGAAAGAAAGAAAGTACAAAAAAAAAACAAAGTTAGCAACTAGTTGTTTTGGCTATGATAAGAAATTTGGCATATGTTCGGCCTTCAATGGAATGAGGAACTGTGTAAATGCAGCACAAAAATAACAAAAGTAAAAAAAGAAAACGAAAAAAGAAAAACAAAAAACCTCAAAAAGTGGAGAAGAAACAGAAAGAGAGGCGGGCGACGGCAATCGACGCAAATGCAATTATAGAAATTGCACAAAATGCATTTCTCTGCATTTCTGCACTATTTATTTTGTTATAGTATGATAAATTCACTGCTGTTTTCATGTGTGTGCGTGTGCGTGTGTTAGGGGCGATGCAAACAACGTCAGAAGAATGAAGAATATATAGCTAAATGGATTTTTGATCGTAATGAGGCTAATGATGACGTTGAGACAGAGAGAGAGAGAGAGAGAGTTCTAGTTGAATAAGTGCTTGTTTCCAGCTAAATCTTTCAGCATCTCTTACTTAGTTATTAATGCGCTTTATAGCGTCAACAATAGCAACAACAACATCAGCAACAACTAATAGTAACAATATGAAGAGCCTGAGGCGCGACCTTCACTCGCATTTTCTTTCGCTTTTCACTCAAGAGGATTGCGTAAAGCATCTCGACCATCGGCCATCGGCCATCGGGCATCGGGCATCGGCCATCGTCTGAGATACTTGCGATACGCAGATACTTAGATATAACGCAGCAGATACTTAGATACTTTTTTGTTCAATATGTACGGCAAGTTGTTGCCTTGTTTTCGTCAATTGTCGACAATATCGTTTTTAATGTGCCTCTTTATTTGTTTGAAAAGCAAAAGGCAAATCAACTCGCTCAAAAGGGCGACGCAAGGAAGGGGAAGTGTGTGTGGTTGTGTGTGGCAACTGTTTTGAGAAATGCCAAGAATAATTTTAATGCATTTTCATTTTCATTTTCATTTTGAAAATGAAACAAAAACAGAAAACAGAGAAACACAAAAGAAAAAGAAACAACACACAATCTTCAAGTATTGCCGATTGATTGCTATTGATTTTGTTGGCCAGAAAAGTGATTTTAACCAAACAATATTTGAAGCCAAAATGAATAGGCCACAACAAAGGGACGTCAGGGCCGAGGCTGACGGTGAGGCTGAGGCTGAGGGATTCACATGAGGTATGAGCAATGAGTTGTTAATGGACAAGCGGTGCGAATCGATCATTTGCAGCGACGGGGCAACAATTCACTACGCAGCTCAAATAGCCGATAGCCGAGGGCCAAGGGTGAGGCCAAAAGAATGCGCGAGGAAGGAGAGGGGTGCGAAGAGGTCACGCGATTATGAGGTCGACACGATTTTGTATTATTTGTGCAAATGTTGCGGCGCATTTAGTCAGTCATTTATTTATATTTATTTGTGCGCGCCAAGCGTGCAATTGATTGATTGATCGAATAACAATCCTGCCACAATATTGCATTTGGTGCTACGCAGTGCATTGCCATCCCTCTACCTTTACCTCTCCCTCTCTCTCTCTCGAAACCCCTCGAGGGGTTGTGACGTCAGCATTGACACAATAACCCTTTAAAAGTGCGCCCAGTGCCAGTGACACGGCCTGTGGCGAAACCAAAACAGAGACGGAAACATGTTAGGCAGCATGTTGCTGCAACATGCCTTTGCAACATGTTGCTAGCAATATTCGGGGTTGTTCTCAATTCGATTTCGTGCCGTATTTATTCACCGATGGATGTCTCATTTCAATGCTGATTTTTGTTTCATTTCATCGTTTCTGTTTCTATTTCATATCATTTATTCACTGCGTGTTACATTTCATCGTTCCTATCATGTTTTCCCTTCTTTAATATGCTTATAATGGTGAATTGTGTGGCAATATAAAAATATCGTTACATTATTTTGCATTTTTATAAATTGGATATATGTATATTGGTAATAAAGTTAAAAAAAAAAAGGAATACATATGTATGCATATACGAGTATAAAGAATAGATACCCTCAAAATATATTTTCCCTTTGTGTCGCATCTATCAATCAAATCTCTTAAAACACTTCACAAAGTTATAAAATGATGTCTAAAATTAGACCAACAACTAAAGCAAGACCCCCACAATCATTTTATATGCATTTCAATTATCATAAATGCGACCAAAATAGATTTACTTAAACACAATTAAAAGCTCATCAAGAAATCCAAATAAATAAAAGAGCTTTAAAATCGAGAAGTGGCGTTCAAAATAAAGGCATACGAGGCGTATGCTATATGTATATGATTAGAATGTCATTCGCAATAGCGCTGTTTACTATTGTGAACTTTTGTGTTAGTTTTAGCAGAGACACAAACCGCATGCACATTGTCCTCTCGTCACATTTGCCTGGTCATGTGAGCACATAAGGGTCTTTGAGATGGTTCAATTGGATTGGTTTATAACTCACCTGCAATGAGAAAAATAAAGAGAGAAAGAGAGAGAAAAGGCATTAATCAAGTGTGTTCTGGTTCTTTTATGATAAACTTGATGAAATGAAGTGTGCGAGGTTAACTGCTGACGTCACAGCTACGCAGTGTGCCTGACCTCGTGACCTCTTTCAATGCGGCAAAGTTCAAGGGACATTGACACAATGCCATCAAGTGTGACAGAGCAAGGGAGAGCCAAAAAGATGGAGATAGAGAGAGAGAGAGCTAGGGCAACTGTGACGTCCATAGCTTTTGGCCCAAGTGAAAGCTGCGATGTGAATGCTTGTCGATCAGCAGTGTTTAGCTTTCAATGACGTCAATGTGCTTGACAGAGGTCAAGAGCTTGCCAATGACGTCACCGCAAAACCAAAGCGCCCTCTATGCGGAAGCTTCAGCAACTGATAGGCAAGTGAAAGCGCTGTGCCAATTGAAAGCGTTGCTGAAAGAGCTTTTCTGTGTGTTTTTTCGAACTTCCAGTGCTTAAATTTTTTCGAAATTTCAACAAGTTTCGTTTTGAATGCTGCAGGCAACGCCAACGTCAGCGTCGACTGCGACAGCGACAACGACGCCAGCGTTGACTGCGAATCGTCGTCGTCGTCGTCGGCATTTGTTGCTCAGCAGCAGCGAGCACGTGCTGTTTGTCGGCTGCGGCCTTAGCTTTGACTTCGGCTGTGGCTGTGGCTGTGGCTGCGGCTTCAGCTTCGGCTTCGGCAGTGCTTCGGCTCGGCCTCGGACTCGGCTCAGCGCGTTTCGGCTGCGGCAGTTGATGTTGGTTATGCTTTTGCTTTTGCTTTTGCTTTGACCTAACTTCCCCACTCAGCTGCTGCTGTGCCCACTTTCAGACATTCATGAGCTGCTTACGGGCTTCACGTCTCAGTAGCTGCGTGTCTCTCAGCGTATGTGTGAGAGTGTGGAAGCGTGTGTGTGTGTGTGTGTGTATGTTTAGCAATAAAAAATGCTGCACTGCCGGCTCAGGATGCTGCTACGTGCCATACTTGGGAACTTTGCACAGTTCTCGCTGTCGCCCCGCTGCTTTTTATTTTATTGTCTGCGCGCTGCCGAAACTCTTGATCCGTCAAAGGACCCTCTCCCTCCTACTACTTACTACCTACTACACCTCCCCTACCCACCCCACCACCTGTCACAGTCTGAACCACCGCACTTCACATTCCTGTGGGTTATTGAACATCAGCAGCAGCAGTAGCAGCAGCAGCAGCAGCGGCAGCGGAGAAGCATCGCCACTTGACGTCGACGTCGCCCTCATAAATATGCAAAGAAATTGCAAACCAACTAAACGAGCCAAGCCAAAAAAAATAAAAACGACAGCAAAAAAAGAAGCAAAATATGAAGAGAATGCAGAAGGAAAAAAAACTGAAAAGGAAGCGACAAACGATGCGATGTCGAAATTTCCTCCTCAATGCCGCCGACAGCAGCAACAACAACAACAACAACAACAACAACGAGAGCGACAACGACAACAACAACGATGCTTTTTCAATACGCCCAGGCACGACGGCATTGGGGCGTGTGAATATTTAAACTGTTCAATTGCCACGCCCACAGCGCCAATCAAGGCATTTAACGAGAACAAGTCCAAGAACATGACAAAGACTAAGGACTAAGCAATAAGAAGAACTACGAAATGAGATGAGACAGAAAAAGGAAAAGTGCCATAAGCGTCTTCTTTATACAATGAGTTGAACAAACTAATGCATAGATTATTATTCAGATTTATCCAACTGTGCACTCACTCACTTAAGAAGATGTTTGCTCATTTATCGATTGCAATACTTTCGCTGCTGCTGCACTTCAAGTGAAACCTGCCAGTGAAATGAAGTGCTTAATAATGCACATTAAGAACTTTGCTTCCAATTAACGCAAAATCAACATTTGCTTCAATTTACACAAGTTCAATTGAAGACATGATTAATACCAATTATGTCCCGCTGCAGTTAGCGATGAACTTGAAGCAATCACATTAAAACTTTAACTTTAAGGAAAATACTGCATTATTACGCTTTAGTGGCAATTGTTATAACGTGTCTCAGTTGCTTTGGCTGACAATTTGATATATTTGGGATTAGTACTATTGCGCTATATTTTGGTATTTTTAAGTATATTAATTTAGTATATTGTTGTAGTGAATCTATGTTGCTTATGTTGACAATCTAGTATATTTTCTACTTTATGGTATTTTTTTGAAAGAAGTAATATAGCAATAAAATAAATACATACAGCATTTGGTATGTCTTAGTTTTATTTAAGTATTTTAAGTATTTAAGTATTTTTATTTCAGTATATTGTTATAGCGGGTCTTGATTGGTTTGGTTAATAATGTGGTATATTCTCTGCTCTTTGGTATATTTTAAATGAGATATACCATATGTTGTCTTGAGTATATCCTAGTTTTTGTAGTCTATTAATTTGGTATATTTTAAGAAATGCCAAAAAATAAATATAATAATTCTTAAGCTTTTCACATGGATACTTTTACTTTATTAAGCTTAATAAAGTTATTCCTTAAAAAAATAAAAAACTAATAGTAAGTTTCTTAAAACATATACGTTTAGTATAAACATAAATGAAAAGAACTGTTCATAAAAGCATGTTGAACATTATTTTTATTTAACACTAGTTTCTGTCAGACAACGTACTTCATTTATATATATAATATAATTTGATAATTGTAATTTTGAAATTTAAAGGCACGTTAAATAAATATTTTGTTTAATTCCACGAAAGAATCAATCCTACAATTCATACACATTTTAGCGGGAAAGCACATTAAAGCTTGTGTTATATTCAAATATAAGTAACTGCAAAAGAACCCTTAAAGCCAAAACTGTCTCACTGTGAACTTTAAATTACGACGAACTCAATCGGAGCGCGGAACTCGCGTTGTCACTCAACTGCGATGCAGAAGAATTAAGTCAACTTTGTCGCAGCGGAATAGAAATTTCGAAGCAGCAGCTGCAACTTATGTATATTCATCTCTCGAAATGTTAATACTTAGGAGGCGAGTTGCTTGCGAGTTCGTTTTTTTCTTGACTAGGTCATTTCCCACCTCCCACTTGGGGAGGAGACAAAAAACAAATGTGTTTTTGACATTTCAGTTTCATTTCTAGTTTCTGCTCAGGTGGCAACTGGCAACTGGCAACTGGCAACTGGGTTTTATTGTTGTTGTTGTTGCTGCTGCTGCTGGAGTCATAAAAGCAAGTTGAAAGTGCGCCTGGAGCTGCTATAAAATTGCTTGGTTAATTTGAGTCGCTCGCCTCGGTCGCATTACTCATACGCAACATTGTCGCCATTGGCTAATGCTAAACTAAGGCGTCTCAGTTTAAGCCGGCCATTTGGCCACGCAAAGTCTCGTCTGTCACTCATTTAATTTGTCATTTTCACCCTCCTCGCAGCTTGTGTCTCGCTATCTCGCTGCCTCTGTCTCTATCTGTCTCTCTACATGTTGTTGAAGAGACACTTCAAAAGGTCAGCAGCTTGACATTTTGATTTATTTGCTTTACTGGCGCCTAAACTGTTGCTGCTGCTGCTGCTGCTGCTGCTGCTGCTGTGGCTTGTTGCTTGGCATAAACATAATCGGCTTATTGGCAATGCCACTGCTGAACTTGGCTCCAGTTGCGAACTGATTTTGTTGCCAAATTGCGTCTAGTAAGTAGCAAATTGTTGCTGCTTCTGTATCTCCTTCTCTTTCTGCTGCTGCTGCTGCTGCTGTTTACCTTTGGTATACGCTGGCCTTTGTCCCTTGGATTAGCTGGTTGCCTCCTGATATGCTCTAAGACTCACAGGCTTTGACTTTTACGACGGAAGAGGACTTAGCTAGCTTCGCCCCTGCAACTTATGTAACTAACAAATGAAATGCATTGTTTGCCAATGCTGCAACATTTGTTGCTGCTGCACAGTTAACGAGCTCTCACGTCTCATTGACTTTGCCCACCATTTTCTTCTCCATCATTTCGGCTAATGGAAATTGAATTCGTTGAACCGCTTAGCTTCAAGAAATGCAAATGAAGTGTAAACCACAGCGGAGGTAAACCAAGCAACTGTTTAGAAAAATTTGTGAAGGGAAAAGCTTGAACGCATTCATTGCTCGACAAGACAACTTAAAAAGCACAAGCACAACCAACACCCATCAGCATCAGGATGAAGCAGGTAGCCGGAGTTTTGATCAAATCTCAGAGGCTATAATGAAATTTTGCCACGGGGACTTTGCGAAAATCTACTCGAAGGAAATGATGTGGAAAACTATTGTAAGCAGCTCCTTTTGTTTTCACATGCATTCAATTTACCAGCCAGCTCGCGTCGTCAATGAGCTTCTTTAAGTACCTTCCGTGCTCTATGGCTTCATTATTAGCCATCAATTTTATGTTGTTTATGCAACAAGAGATTAAAATTAAAGTGCTTTTTTGTTTTACCAAATTTGTTTGTATAAACACAACTTTTAAATATAATCTCCGCTTGATTTAAAGTATTTCCCCTTCTCAGTCTTAAGCATGTACATATATTGATTTCATACATATGTACATACATATATGCACAAATTTATGTTTCTAATAAATTCTTATGTAAATGTATTTTAAGTCATCTATATATCTCATTTTTTATAAGTAAATGAACAAAAGAAAGTTTCTTATACCATCTCAACTTTCTTGACTCAACAATCTTTTCAAAATATGCTCACATTTGAATCTCTAAATGATTCTGTTGTAAATATATGTTAACATATATTCGAATTATACTATTATTTTGTTAAAGTAGTTCCTCAAACTTAGCTTGGAGAATAAACAGAAAAATGTTTTATATAGCATCACTTATTTTATGTGTATCATTAAATGTATTTATAGCATAACAATTTATTAATAACAAGTACCACAGCTCTTTTCAATGATATCGAAAAAGAAATTAGAGCAAATAAAGTTTGCATTATTTTTGATTGAAAGTCATAATTGAAAAATTCTATTATAAACTCTGCTACGAGACAAAATGTAATTATATGTTAAAAGCTTAATGAACAATTCGACAATTCGACAATTCGTCAATATTATTATTTTGGAAACTTCAATATTTTAACGAATATGGATAATGACAAAGGAAAATAAATCATTATGATGTTTAAAAAGTAGCTTGTATGTTAAATAATTTAATTTGGCTATAGCCAACTATTTTATTGATTAAAGACTCACACTTAATACGAGTCTTAGAGTCCATTAAGGCGTCGCCACGTTATAGGGAATGTCGCCCCATAATTACAAAATAAATCCAATTTTTATCATTATTATTAACTTTTTATTAGTTTATCATCCATAATGATAGTTACCTTAGGAATATTTACTTCTCAAAACTTTAATTTATGGGATATGTATATCGATATACCAAATAGAGCCTTTGGTATATGTTTGTATTTGTCCGAAATATTAATTGTTATATATTTTATTGAATATTTTAATAGTATATTTATTTATTTGTTTGGATATATATATGTATATACATATATATATCATATACATATTTATTTTCTTTCTTTGTATATTAATTTGAAGATATTTTATTGAATATTTTTATAGTATATCAATATACCAAACAATGCCTTTGGCATATTTTGCTATATTAATCTATATTCTATAGCTTTCTGTGTTTTTATATGTGTTTTAGTTATCCTTTAATGTAAAAAAAAAGTAAAGCCCTTTTTTATATAGTGAAATCTGTAAGGGGTATAATTTTTGGAAGTTCTACAGCATACACAGATTTTTCGTAACTGTTAGATAAAATAGAACAATAAATATTCATCGCAAAAAATAATGGAAACAATAATCTCAACTTCTGTCGATGATATTTCCCAAAAAATTTAAACATATCTACTTTTAACTTGTTTAAGGATTTTTAAAATGAAACTGTTGATAAAAATAGCATTTCGAAAATGTGGAAAATGTCAAGTTTTTTTGCAATGGAAGTTGAACTGCATTTGATTTGCAAATATAAAAAACTATTTGTTTGTGCTGGGGACAATAAGTTGAATTGAAAATTTCTTCACGTGCAGCTGCATGTGGAGAAGTGTAAAATAAAAAAAAAGAAAGCGGAATGAATAAGTGGGTGATTGGCGCATTCATTTAAATTCACACTCACACACATTCAGCGAATAATGTCGTGTATTGTGTGTGTGTGAGTGAGTGTGTGTGTGTGTGTGTGTGTACATACGTAGATGGGAAAATGGGATATGGATATGGATATGGATTATGTTATTGCTGCTGCTGCTGCTGCTGCCTAATGAAGAGTACATTTGCTGCAAGAGGCGCATGGTGGAACATGTGCGTTTGTTGTGTTTGTTAGTCCCTCTGTCCTCTGCCCACTGCTAGCGGTTGCCACAATGCGGATAACTTGAGGCAGCTGGGCGCATGCGTTGGACCCAGCAGAGCAACAACACTTGCACCTACCAGCTCTCCCTATCTCTCTCTCTCCCACTCTCTCTTTCTCGCTCAGGTGTTTACAACTTCCAACTAGAAATTTCAACTGTCAAACTGTTGGTAAAAATGAATTATGTTGTTGTAGACTGCTGAGTATATCCTTTTGCTCTTTGAAGTTGCTCTCGTTCGCTCTCTTTTTCTCTCTCTCACTCTTCCTCTCTCGGGCACACACACTCGCACACATGCACACTTGAAATGCCGGCGAAAGAAGCGGCCGCTATGGAAAAGTGTCGCACAGCAAAGTTTAGTCGGAAATTAGACGCCAACGCGTTCGGGTTGACAGTCTCTCACTCTCTCACGCTCTCGCACACACACACACACACGCACTCTCCGCTCTCTCTGGCTCTCACTTTCTGCGTCCACACAGTGTGGCCACTGAGTGTGGAAAAGTTGTTGAACGCATCGCAAATCGCAACGGAATCGCAACACAACGCAACGCATCGGCATCGCTTGGATTGATGTAGAAATAAACAAATAAACAAACAAACAAAAAAAACACGTATGTAGAAATTATTAATTTGATGTAGAAATTGAGATCCCAGACAGCTTGTTGACAACGTGATGAGGAAATTAACAACGCAAATGACTTTTCTTCTATTGACTCGCGTTTGTTTTCCTTTCACAACTATCGTGTGTGTGTGTGTGTGTGTGTGTGTGTGTGCGTGAGTGTGTGTGTGTATAAAGGGGATATAAAGGGGGCGGGTTTGACGTCTGGAATATAAAGCATATTTATTTAATCATTGCTAGTGCGAACATCAAACACACGAAGAGTCAAGCGAACACAGCGCACACATCACACAGAAAGCACAGAAAGCACAGAAAGCAAGCGAGCGAGCGAGCGTGAGCGCCCACTTGAATTTTCTAAAAATAAGAGCTTACTTTATTTTGATTTTGATATCGCGATTTCCATTCCCATTTCCATTTTCAATTTCCCTTTCATTTCATCTGTAGCTCGCTGCGCCTGCACTTGTGCGCCATAAATCAAGAGCGCTTGATCAATTGAGCTGTCGAACAGGTGGCACACAGAGTGTTGCGCCCTCAAAGCATGTTTCTGGCGGTTAATCAAAGTCTCCACAACTCAAAGAGGCGGCGCGATGAGCAAGCTGCCTGCTCGCGGCCATCCCCCGAGAGAGCAGATTCCACAACGCAGCTGGTGGCCAATATGACAGCGACAGCGACAGCCACAACAACAACAACATCTCTTGGGCATAAATGTGAGAGTTGCCAGCACATACAACAAGCACAACCACAACAAGGCAACGATGAGCCGCCCTGCAGCTGTGACTGCAACTGCATCAATAAGCCATCATCTATGCAAATGCCAATGGCATTGCCAATGGTGCGCACCTCCCTCGTCCTCGTCTACATCTATCTGGGCGCCCTCACACTAATGCTGGCCACGCTCGCCATGCTCTTCTATACGCACAGTCAGGCCGCGCAGGAGTCGCCGACGTTGTCCACGCTCCTCAATCAGCGCGCCTTTCACGCACAGTTCCACAGCGAACTGCTTCGATCGGAGCAGGTATTGCGCACGATGGTCACCCAGATTATGGAGCGCGATTATCCCATGGACATGAGGTGAGCACGAGTCCTCGATCTGTCAGCCGCAACTAGTTCACTGTATACTCGTATTTGTGGAACTAGTTCCGTGTTTAGTTCCCCAACAATTAACAGGTTTAGTTGGTGAAGCTACAAAAACGAATTTCGGGTTCAAAGAAAACTTAACTTTGAAATCAGTTGCGATCTTTTAATATGTCTTTGAAACTAGTTCCTAGTTCCTATCTCGTAGAACAATTAACAGCATTAGTTAGAGTAGCTACAAAAGTCCGTTCTGCTGTCTCACTGAAATTTGCTAAGCTATGTATTTCGAGTTCGATTCAATTCTCAGTTACTGACTTCTAATTGAAAATTTCAAACTAATTCCAGTTTCAGTGCTCGAACTATTAAAAGTCGTAGTTTATAGATGCTAAATATTCATTTTACAGTTTACTTATTTAGTATAATTTCTACAGTATGTCAAATTACAAAACTAGTTGCAGCAACTCAAAGCAATAACTTTCATATATCCTTCTCTTACATAACATTTTAAGATTCAGCCTTTTCTTTTGAAATCTACTGCAAGTCTCAGTTACAGCTTCGATCTTAGTACTCAACTATTAACCGACTTAATAAGAGCAGATATATTATAAATTTGAATCTCTCAAAAATCATTTTAAACCTACTTAAATAAAGTAGATAATTTCTGTGAAATAGTTCTGTTGTGGAGTTTCAATTGAACGAAGTATAAGTACGTGAGTCCCATTCTAATAGCTTCAAATCTTTTCAGATCCTGATCCAATTCGAAAATGTAGTTGATGGTAGTTTTAGTTAAATTAGCTTATTGCTTTCATATTTCTATTAGAATGTATCTATATTTATTTTTGATTTAAACTAAAAATTGGCAATACTTAAAAATAAATTGAGACAATCTGACGAACGAGAATAACACTCACACTTCTCAATATCCTTTAAAACTTCACAGAAATAACTTTCTTGTAGTCAGGTGTATAGCGTAATACTTTAATGAGCAGCCCAACTTTGTTGTTATTGTCTCAATATCTGTTAATTTAATACCCATTGAAATAACTTTCCTGTAGACATTTCTTACCTTACCTTAAATATTATTTCTTTTTACTAAAATAATTTCCTTGCAAAAGAGTTTGAGACTTTGGCGCAAAAATCCTCCAAGCCAAACTAGTGCTAATTAATTGTTTTGTGTTTGCCATCATAGCACAACCACCGTGCAGCCGAGCAGCTTGGGACTGAGCGTGGTGCGCAACGAGCGCAAATTGAACGACAATTTCCTGAGCCATTTGCCGAATGTGAAACGCATCCGCAGGGATATCGCCTCCTCCTCGCCCGCCTCAATGCACGGCAAGCATCACATAGCACCGCGCCTCTAAGTTAGTCTCTTTAACTAATGATTTACCTCCTTGCCACCTACACTTGCAGCAGATCCACTGATTGAATTCTTCAATCCAAATCATCGCAAGGCGCTCGAGGAGCAGGACACCGAGATACGCAAACGAACCGGTCTCAAGGGCGCGGCGCCTGGCGGCGATGAATGGATCTATTTGAACACCTATTGCCGTGTTCCCGAGAAGATTATCACCGGCTTCTGCAAGGGTACCCAGGACTATTGCCCGCCCGCACCACAAGGTCCCCAGGGCGCCGTCGGTCCCAAAGGACCCACCGGTAATCCGGGTCTGCCCGGCATACCCGGTCCCAAGGGCAATCGCGGTGATGTGGGACTACCCGGTGCACCCGGGGTCGATGGTGTGGGTCAACTGGGTGCCACCGGGCCGCGCGGACCCAAGGGAGACGCCGGCGGCATTGGGCGAGCCGGATTGGATGGGCGAGACGGCGTGCCCGGTGAACCAGGCCTGGACGGTGTGCCGGGACGAGCGGGTGCCGATGGCAAGAACGGGCTGGCGGGACGTGATGGCAAGGATGGTATGCATGGCAAGGACGGCAAGGATGGCATGTCCATAACGGGGCCAAAGGGAGCACAAGGTCCGCCCGGCGAGCGTGGACTGAAGGGTGAGTGACCGCAAACTCAAAAGATCTTCTACGAATCGAAAATAATATTCTTCTCTCTATGTAGGTATTGCTGGGCCACGCGGACGTCCGGGCAAGCCAGGCACCAATGGCACACCTGGCATACCTGGCGTCAATACCTGGAAGATGCAGTATCCCAATGGCAGCGCCACCAGCGACCTGCTTATACCGCCCTCGATAACAGGTGAGTGAGTGTTGCGAGTTGTATGTTCAATTATTTAGTTTGTTGTTGTCTATTCTCAGACTTGATGTCACCCAACTTCCGACGCAGCGTCATCGTCGAGGAGGGTAAAACCCTGAACATGAGCTGCTCGGCAACAGGCAATCCACAGCCGCAGATCGAATGGCGACGCGACGATGGACGCACCATAAATGTGAATGGCATTGAAAGTGAGTGAGAGTAGTCAAGAAAATATTTATTTAAGACATCTTTTCTGTTTCACAGTGAGCTCGATTAGCGGTCAGTTCATCAAGTTCACGAACATCACGCGCCATCAAATGGCCGCCTACACGTGTCATGCCAACAACGGCATTCCTCCAGTGGCCAATGCCACTTTCCTGGTCGAAGTACACTGTAAGTAAATGCAATCTTTTGAGTGGCTTGAGTTAATTCCGCTCTTTGGACAGTTGCGCCAATGATCTCGGTTTATCGGCAAATGATCTATGCAGAGTATCAGAGCAGCGCCACCTTGGAGTGCCAGGTGGAAGCCTTCCCCGAGGCCATACGCTACTGGGAGCGTGCCTACGATGGCAAGATACTTGATCCCAGCGACAAGTACCGCATCGAATCCTATCCAGATGGGTGAGTCTAGAGTCTTCAAACAATCTCGCTTTCTATGCTCAGCAAGTTCGTTTAGCAGTTTCAAGACCTCGATGCGTTTGACCATCATCAATTTGCGCAAGGATGACTTTGGCTACTATCACTGTGTGGCACGCAACGAGCTCAATGCTACCATGGTTAACTTTGAGATTGCACGTAAGTCACATACTTTATGAATGTGATATGTATTATACGACTGCTGCATTTACAGCTCAGGATCCCAACAGCGAGACGCCCTATGTGGGCAACAATGTCAAGGTCTATGGCCAGCGACCACCCGAAAGCGAATGTCCAGTCTGTGATCAGTGTCCCGACCCAAGGTAGATAGACTAGACTAGACTCTATTCAAACCTTACTTAATAACTAAAGTATTTAATTTCATTTAGCTTGTATCAGTGCAAAGATTCTATTTTAAACAATTTCGAGATACAACCGACGGGCAATCTCAGCTATCCCGGACTGCCAAAGCGTGCGAAGAGTAAGTCGATAATTCGAATAGAATTCCATTAAAATCTAAGACTCCCTCACTCGGTGTAGACTGCTATTTGTATGCTGTGGGCAAGCCAGTATTCCATAAGGTGGTCAACGAAAAGTTTGGCTCGTGGCTACGCGATGCTGCCCCCCGAGACATTGATCGAGAGAAAACGTTTGTCACCAATGAGAATGATGCCTACAATCTCTTTGAGTTCTCCACACGCATACAGTATCGCATGAACAGTGTGCCCAGGCACAAGTACGAAATAACCGAAGGATTTCAGGTGAGCAATATAACTCATTACGCAGTAATGAATTGATACTATTTGATTTTATCTTTTTTTTTTGCAGGGCAATGCGCATGTGGTGTACAATGGTTCTTTCTATTACCATCAGAAGAACACCGATTTGGTTGTCAAACTGGATTTGACAACCTCCAAGAAGACAAGTAAATACGAAATATTTCCCAACAATAAATAGTATGTATATTTGACTTTCTTAAACAGCCTTTCAATTGCCCTACGCTGGAGTCGCTGCTGGCAATCGACTCTACGCCACCGATCACAATTACATGGACTTTAATGTAGACGAGGTTGGTCTCTGGGTCATCTACAGTACATACGACTCGAACAACACTCTGGTGGCCAAAGTAAGTGTTTGATAAGTCACTTTTAATGTGTCTACTAACGAATTTATCCTTGCTTTCAGCTGGATTCAGAGACACTGCGCATGCAGTTCAATTTCAATATCACACTCGATCACAAGCAGTTTGGAGAAATGTTTATCGTCTGTGGCAATTTGTATGCCATCGATTCGGGCACAGATAAAAATACCCAGATACGATATGTCGTCGATCTGTACAAGGGTAAACTGCTCAATGCCAATTTACCCTTCTCGAATCCCTTTAGCTATACCACAACAGTTGGCTACAATCCTCTCACAGTGGTAAGTTTGATTTCTCCATCATACTATATGATGAAAAGGAGTTCTTTATTGAAATTGCTTTGCTTTTTTCAGGAACTTTACTCTTGGGACAAGGGCAATGCACTCACATATCCTATACGCTACAATGAACATCGTTTGGCTACAGATAATATGTAACAGAAACACGAAATGTTTTACCATATCTGTAGTATGAATATATAAATATAAACTGTTCTTTTTTTTTACCACAACAAAGAAACTAAATCATTTTATTAAAGCATTTACTATTCGCATAGTTAGCCTTTGGACTGGGCACATGCTCAAATATTAGCAGCAAATTTCCGATTCTATTATGCGCATCATAATTGTTAGTGCAATCGTAATAAATTCTTAGGTGCGAACAATTAATTTGTGACAACAAACAAACAAACTGCGGTCACCAAAGACAAATAACAAATATCACATCTTAAGAAGGGCTCATAATTGCCAATGCAAATAACAAATAACAAACGTCGCAATTATTTATTTCTTTGTGAGCAGCTCTCAAATTTTAATGAAAATAACCTCCAGCTTATCATTTAACTTTGACTTTGTCATGCACCCAAAATAAAAACTAAAAAATAGTTTTTGACAGTCGTAAAAAAAGTCGGAGAATAACTCTGCTAACAAATGACATTTTCTTGAACTGCCATAAAATGCTATCATAATAATTTTAGAGATTAAATGGTTAGTAAAATCTAATTTAAATACTTAAAAAAAACCCTCGTAAATTCCTGGCTAATTGTTTGCCTAGAAATGGCAAACTGCAAAAAAAGTTAATTGTTGCCAAACTTGATGGAATGCAGCAGTGCCAAAAATTAAAAAAAAGAAAGGGATATGTAAAACTTTGCGTATTCTGTTAGCGAACGAAAGTTGACCCTAATGAGCTGAAGCGGATGCTTCCGTCTCTCAAAATGTATTCCTTGGCGATGTTGTCTGCAATTAGCTGCGATAATGTTGACATTATCCCCGTCTGCTTCATCAATTATGTGTATACGGCTGCTGCTGCTGCTGCTGCTGAAGCTGAGAGAGCCGAAAATGGCAGCAACAAGTTCAGTTGCAACATTTAGTGGCAGCCAGCGGGAACAGACACAGAGAGAGAATTAGTGGGCAAAAGAGAAAGAGAGACAGATGGAGGAAGTCTGCTTTGGGCTTTTTGGCTTCTAACTGCAACTGTGCTAAAAGCTTTTTGGCCTTATGACTAACGCGACTAACTGACTGGCTAATTGAATGACTCACTGACTGACTGATTAACTGGCTCTCTGGTTGGCTGACGGGTTGCTGGACCTACTGATTGACTGACTGACTGATTGACAGCCTATCAATATGCAATACTCTCATCAGCATCAAAAGCATTTCGTTGTCTCTGACAGTCACCATGGGCAACCAGCGAATTGTCACCCTCGAACTCTCACTCTCACTCTGTCTCTGACTCTCTGACTTCTTTCCCATGCCTCCAGCTAGACACATTTGATTGCTTTGTGCTTTTGCGCCCACACGCAGCACGATTGCGTCCCTCACTTCCCTTAACTTCCACTTGTCCTAGCAAATCCCGTTCCGTCCTGTCACATTTCAATTCCATTCGACATTTGCTGCATGCGTGTGCTACTTTCATTTGATGATTTCGTCTCCCTCTCTGCGCTCTTTCTCTCGCATTGCATATTTGACAATTTGCATTTTTTGCCCAGCCCTATTCCCGTTTTCACCCCGATCTCGGTTGAAACTATGCCACTTGTTTGCCTTTGTAATTGTCGGCGAAATTTCGAAACTGTTTTCCTCGTTTGCCTGCCAAAATGTTTTCGATTGCAAATTCCATTCAGCTTTTGGAAATCAATGCTGCACATGCAGATCGCATTGTCAATTGACGATAGATAATAGATAATAGATAATAGATAATAGATAAAAGATAATAGATAATAGATAATAGATATTAGATAATAGATAATAGACAATAGATAATAGATAATAGATAATAGATAATAGATAATAGATAATAGATAATAGATAATAGATAATAGATAATAGATAATAGATAATAGATAATAGATAATAGATAATAGATAATAGATAATAGATAATAGATAATAGATAATAGATAATAGATAATAGATAATAGATAATAGATAATAGATAATAGATAATAGATAATAGATAATAGATAATAGATAATAGATAATAGATAATAGATAATAGATAATAGATAATAGATAATAGATAATAGATAATAGATAATAGATAATAGATAATAGATAATAGATAATAGATAATAGATAATAGATAATAGATAATAGATAATAGATAATAGATAATAGATAATAGATAATAGATAATAGATAATAGATATTAGATAATAGATAATAGATAATAGATAATAGATAATAGATAATAGATAATAGATACTTTCAGTACTTTTCTATTCTTTTAGATAGTAGTTATTGTACCGTCTTTCAAAACATCACTTTGGCCACCTTTGGCCAGCAGCTGCTCCGAACTCATCGATTATCTATTTTACCAGTACCCCTCCTAATAGAAAATAAATAGTAACGCGGAATCCTTCCGAAAATCTCATAAATATTCATCGTAATTATGATATCGATTTGCGAGAATGCAAAAACAGAACAAGTAAGAAAGCTACAGTCGAGTGTACTCGACTGTGAGATACCCGCTACCCATTTTGAATAAAAGCAATATATTTTGCGGTATTATTCTCAAAATATACCAAATATACTGCAAAATACTAAAAATATACCAAATGGTATATGTGGTATATCGATATAGTGCCGCATTCAAAATATACCATAGACGGCACAATATACCAGATTGTCAGCCAAAGCAACTCAGACCCCTAGTAAGTAGGCGTTTTTGCCCATACAAAAGTATTTCTTTAATAACTTCGACAATTTTTATCTGATCGCAACCAAATTTTCAGGGATCAAAACTACTATAGTTATTACCGTATATACCGTATATACGCTTGTTATTCGATTTTTTTGATTTGCAGGGGCGGAAGTGGGCGTGGCAAAAATTTGAAACAAACTTGATCTGCGTGCAAACATAACAAATGCTGTCGAAAAAAAGTTATAGCTCTATCTCTTATAGTCTCTGAGATCTAGGTGTTCATACGGACAGACGGACAGACACACAGACGGACAGACGGACATGGCTATATCGTCTCGGCTGTTGACGCTGATCAAGAATATATATACTTTATAGGGTCGGAGATGCCTCCTTCTACCTGTTACATACATTTCCTGCCGGCACAAAGTTATAATACCCTTCTACCCTATGGGTAGCGGGTATAAAAACCGATTAAAATTTAGTTTAGGTGACAGTTTCAATTTTTCACAGTTGCGTTGGCAATTTACAGTTACCCCTCCTCCCCCCCTTCTCACACCAGACACACCTTAGATTACTATGTAGTCAATCAGCGTTCAATCACATTCTAATTAAGCACCATCTGGCGTCCATTTTGGGTGCAATTAATTTGGCATTTACCGTGTGCAAGAGCGAGAGCGAGCGAAAGCGAAGCGTTCATGTGCTAGTGTTATTTTGATTTATGCCATTTTAAATATTACACGAAAATTTGGCAAAATGCCAAACAAAAGCAGCTTGACACGAACCCCTTGAACCTGCCTTTTGGTCCCCGTTCAAGTTCGTTTCATATAATTTTTCATCTTTTTTACACAGAGAGAGAGAGAGAGAAGGAGTGTGCGAACGGTTGTTGTTGTTGTTGTTGTTAGGGCTGGCACAGCTGCTGTTGGACAGCCATTTGTAAGGATAATGCGCCGTTGTCAAATTGCCAAAAGTCTGCGCGAGTGAGAGAGGGAGTATATAAAGGCCAGACAAGTAGTTGGGAGTGAGGTGAAAGGAGGGAGCCGAGTTGTTGTTACGGGATCAGAAACAGCTGTTTAGCACCAAGCATATTTGGCAGTTACTTTCACTTTACTTTCACTTTCGCCACCCCACCAATCCTCCGTTCGACTCAAAAAACAATTGTTATGCTTCAGCTGCTGCCAGCTGACCACAGTCTCCATTCCACTCCACTCCACTTCGCTTTAGCTTTTTGCTCAATTATCGGTTTCAATTGCCGAAAGGGTTGAGCACTTGACAAAAAAAGAAAAAAAAAAAAAGAAGAAAACATTGGCAAGTGTTATTTAAATTTTGAACAGCAACAACTTGACTTGACTCGATTTCGTAGCAGTAATAGAAGTAAATGGCATGCAAACAAAACGACAGCAATTACAATGAGGACGACAACCACACAGCAAATAGCAAATATGCCAAACTGTCGATGCGTTAAATTATTTCCCATGATGGACTCGACTTTGCACTCGCAGCTTGTGGGCGGCAGGCGCTGACAGAGTCTAACACGTGGGCGTGTCAGCTCACTTAAATGTAACCCTCCATCCACAATCTTCTCCCTTCTCTGTAGCAGGTTATATCGATTTACATAACGGAGGCTTTCAAAGGCAGTTCTCTGCCAGCAATTACAGCAAAGCATATTTAAATGACACAAAAAAGATTGCAAAAGACAACTGCTGTGTTGTGTGAGAAACGCTTTTGCACTTTTAGCCACGTTGAGACAATTGGTTTTATTATGCAAATTGCGGCAGCCAGACTGCAAGTCTCTCAGCAGAGTTGCGACGCTTTTTCTTCTTTTTCACTGTTGTGATTTTTGTTTTTTGTGTTTTAGGCACCTCCGAACCGAAGAAGAACCATGAAGCGAAGCTGCTCAAATATTAATGCTACGAAACTGCGAAACAAGTAAAAACTGTTTACTGTTAAGCCATCGAACCAAAGCACACGACTTTTGCCAGCCAGATTACAAATTCTCTTTCACGTTCAAACGAAAACCAATCACATTTCGTGTCAAAAATAAAGTAAAGTTTTCAGCACAAATCTGCACGATTTAGTTGCATTGCAAAGCTTGAAATTACTTGAAGAAATAAGCTCAAAGTTTATTTGGGCACTGAGAAAAATACCAATTTCTATAACCAAGCTTCAAAAAAAGGACCATTTCAAAAGAAACAAGTAAGAAAGGTACAGTCGAGTGTGCTCGACTGTGAGATACCCGCTACCCATTTTTAATAAAGGCAAAATATTGCGGTATTATTTTCAAAAAATACTGAATATACTAAAAAAATACTATAAATATACCAATTGGTATGTTCGATATATTGATATAGTACACCATTCAAAATATACCATAGACGGCACAATATATCAGATTGTCAGCCAAAGCAACTAAGATCCCTAGTATGTTAAGTAGGCGTTTTTGCCCATACAAAAGTATTTCTTTGATAACTTCCACAATTTGTATCTGATCGCAACTAATCAGGAATCATAACTACTATAGTAATTATTGTATTTATCAAAATTCGCAACTCTAGCTTCAAAATTACTCTAAATTACTCTACTAACTTGATCTGCGTGCAAACATAACAAATGCTGTCGAAAAAAAAATTATAGCTCTATCTCTTATAGTCTCTGAAATCCAGTGTTTCATACGGACAGACGGACAGACAGACAGACGGACATGGCTATATCGTCTCGGCTGTTGACGCTGATCAAGAATATATATACTTTATAGGGTCGGAGATGCCTCCTTCTACCTGTTACATACATTAAAGTAATAATAAAATCAAGATGCGTTGACTTCATTTTAAGATTTACTTTAGAACTTCAGTGTATCAGTTTAGACAAAACTTATACACACTCATTTCAGATGTTGTCCGAAACTGAAAGATTGATTGATTGATTGATTATAATGCTGCAAGCGGGGTTTTTTTCTGTCGCGGCCCTGCCACTTGCAGTATTTATGCACACATGCTGCCCCATTTGACGTAGCAACTTTACTGCGAGTGTCGTTGCAATCGCAATTGCAATCGCAGTCATAGTAATAGTAGTTGTAGGTGTAGTTGTAGTTATAGTCATTCACATGGTGCTGCATTGTTTGGCAGACAATGGGGCAGGTTGATGCTGCTGGTGCTGCTGTTGCTGTTGCTGATGCTGATGCCAGGCGTTTGCTGCGTGCCACAAACAAAAGCTGCAGGCGCACAATGCCAACCAACAAAAGCAGAAGCGGCAGAAGCAACGATTGTCATGCCTCAAAAATAAACACACACAGTTAGACAGAGAGAGTGAGAGCGAGAACTTGCTCCAACAGTTTGGTCTCAACACTCGGCCAAGTGCAGCCTACACAATGGCCAAGGGGCTGGCAAGAGCCGGTATAGGGGAGGGGTGTGGCAGGGATGGGTAGCAGTTGCTGCCCTTCATTGTACTTTTAAATGCGTTAATTGAGTGCTGCCAATTTTTTCTTTTTTTTCCATCTTCACATTTTTTGCGCTTCTTTTGTGAATGTTCGAGTGTGTGTGTGTGTGTGTGTGTGTGTGTATGTTTTCTATGTATTTCGGTTGTGTTTTCTGTGGGTCCTCATTCATTTTGCTTGGTTACCCCACACACGAAATCAAAGTGATATGTTCAGCTGCTGCTTCTAGTTCTCTCGTATTTGTACTTTTTTTTGTTGATTTTGTTTTATTTTTTTGTATTTTTTTTATGGCTGCGCCAATTGAAATGTTAGCCAAGTTGTTTCTTTTTGTTGGCTTTTGTTGTTTTTGTTTTGCTTTTTGGCGACATTTCGAATCGCTTCGCATTGACACTTTGCTTTTTACGACCGCCATTAAAATGCCAAATGACCAGCACACACACACATACAGAGATAACATATATATATATATATAGCAGCCCTTACTCCGCTGCACTCAGCACACTCCTCCCTCCCACCTCTCTTTTCTCGCTTCTCAGTGGTTCGCTTTAGTGCACTTCAGTGGACGCCCCTCGACGCGTGTTATGGCCATTGAGGCGCTTATGCGCTCATTAATTTCGCTTGAGCGAAGTTCAATGGAACACCCGCTATACCGACCCCCCTCTTCCCCATCCACATCCCCATCCCCATGCCCATGCCCTGCTCTGCTTTAGCTATCTGCCGCAGACAAAGTGTTGCGAATTTCAACAGGCAAATGAAAAATGATTTGCCACAATGCTACCACGATACGAAACGTTGCTAACTCGCCAAAAAACGTTGCGCTTTGCGTGTTGCGCCTCCAAGCATCGATAAGCATAGCCGGAAGAACCAGCTGAGTTGTAGTCAGAGGCGGAGGTGGAGATGGAGATGGAGACGGAGTCGCAGTCGAAGTCAGCTCAACTTGCCTCCCTAACAAATGACCGGCAATTAGACAAGTGAAATGCTTAACAACAGCAACTGAATGTAAATGGCATTGGCCGAGCACGAATCGCTCGCTTACCACATCTCTTAACAAAACCCAACCCGCTGGGATCCCTAGCCCTAGGCCTAGGCAAATGCTGCACAGAGAGAAAAAAATTACGTTCTATAAACTAGAATAAAAGAGAGAAATTTTCGATCTTACAAAGAACCTTTTTCAAAATCGAAAATTTCTTGATTAAAAGCTTTTAAAATTAAGAACTTTTGATCTTACAATAGAAATACTTGAACCATGAAATTATAATTGCAATATTTGTTAAAACCAGATATCCAGCTTCAATCACCATTTTGCAATTAACAAACATTGCGGTATTATTCTTAAAATATACTAAAAACATACCGATAGTTGCTTTTGGTATATCGATATACTATTACATTAAAAATATACCATAGAAAGTTCGAAAAGCTCTCAAATTCAAGAATTTCGTTTCTGCTTCTTACAACAAAATGTTTCTATCTTCTCTGAGCTAATGTTGTATAATTCCCTTCTCTAAATTTTAGGATTACCGCTGTTAGCTCATTAAGAAAATATCATTAATTATTAAAGATTCTACGATTCAACTCTCGTTCTTTTTAAAATTAATAAAAAACAAGTAAGAAAGCTACAGTCGAGTGTACTCGACTGTGAGATACCCGCTACCCATTTTGAATGAAAGCAATATATTTTGCGGTATTATTCTCAAAATATACCGAATATACTGCAAAAATACTGAAAAAATATACCAAATGGTATATGTGGAATATCGATATAGTACCGCATTCAAAATATACCATAGACGGCACAATATACCAGATTGTCAGCCAAAGCAACTCAGACCCTAGTAAGTAGGCGTTTTTGCCCATACAAAAGTATTTCTTTAATTACTTCCACAATTTTTATCTGATCGCAACTAATCAGGAATCATAACTACTATAGTAATTATTGTATTTACCAAAATTCGTAACTCTAGCTTTAAAATTACGCTTTTTAATCGATTTTCTTGATTTGCAGGAGCGGAAGTGGGCGTGGCAAAAATTTGAAACAAACTTGATCTGCGTGCAAACATAACAAATGCTGTCGAAAAAAAAATTATAGCTATATCTCTTATAGTCTCTGAGATCTAGGTGTTCATACGGACAGACGGACGGACGGACAGACGGACAGACGGACTTGGCTATATCGTCTTGGCTGTTGACGCTGATCAAGAATATATATACTTTATAGGGTCGGAGATGCCTCCTTCTACCTGTTACATACTCATACATTTCCTGCCGGCACAAAGTTATAATACCCTTCTACCCTATGGGTAGCGGGTATAAAAAATACCATTAGAAATAAGTATAAGCTCCATAGAAATACTATATGCCGTTCAATATCATAATGTGTAAACTACTCGTAAAATTCAAACAATATATAAGTATACAAAAAAATATATACATACGATGACTTTTATTTATTTTAAACAATCCAAATCGGAGAATGCTTAGTGATTGCCTAATGCTATTTTGGGTGCAATTTTAATATCTGTTCACTCTTGAAATAAGAATATATTCTTAACTTTCAAGACTGTAGCATTTTGATAAAAGACTTAATCTTCTTATGTTATCATTTCAGCATGATACAAGAATGGTTTCTTTTATTGCAGTAAGTTTTTTTTCCTGTGTACTTATATACTTTGTGTCTTCGTCATATCATTCGTGTGTAATCGGAATCAGGGCAATGTTTTATCGAAGTGTTTCAACAGTGAAAATGTTAACTATGTCTGTCTTAGCGTGTTGCAGGTTTAATTGCCAACCTTAAAGAATTTTCAATCTAGTTACTGGAGACACTAAACGGTACTCAATTAGTGTAGTTTGCTTTTCCATACAAGAAATGTTGAAAGTATTCGCTATCCCATGGCGAATTTAAACTAATATGACTCGAATCCAATCGCTGATCAAGTTTCGAAGAACATTGTATGTAAATTTTAAAGTCAGAGTCATTAAAAGACCCTCCGACTACTCCCCCAGCACACACACACACAACACCTTGGTGTTACTTTTCAAGCCAACACCAATGCGCAATGATTGGGCACAAAAGCTGCGAACATTTCAATTTCAATGCAAAATAGTTGACTGAGTGTGGCTGTTGCATGTGTGTGACTCTTTGTATGCGTGTGTGTGTTTGTTGTGTATCTGTGGCATTCATGTCCAAAGTATTTCGTAGCGTTGGCGTTAAATATTACGACCACGTCAAGTTCTTGTGCTGCTGCTGTTGCCGCTTGCGTCTGCCACATCCACTGGGTGACCCTTTGCATAAATAACACCAACGCATACACACACACAGACACACCACTATATATGAGAGGCTTATAAAATATTCATATGCACATGCCAGTCTCGTGCCTTTGAAGCTATCAACACACAACACAGAAAGCAAAAGGCGCTTCGCAATGGCAACGCCCAAGCAAATGGAAAAACTTTCATGCACATTTCTATAAATTCAAAGTTTACCTACTTTACAACACACAACACACAGCCGCAGTCGTAGTCGTAGTCGTAGTCACAGTCATACAGTCATAGTCAGCGCAGGAATGTAACAAAATTTATGCAAATTTCGAAAATGTTCAACTGTTGCACACACTACTATACACACACACACACACACTCCAGAAAGTAACTACGAAATTTTATGTGTAGCCTACAGAAAGAAAGCAAGCAAGATCTGCGAGCAGCTAAAGCACAAGTAAAGCCTAAACCATCCAGTAACAATCGAATGTGCTCGACTGTGAGATACCGGTTCCCAAAATTATACCAAAAATACTACAATATTTCAAAAGCTATATGTGGTATATCGATATAGTACTACCTTCAATATATACCTCTACCCATTTTCAATAGGAACAAAAGAATACGGTATTAATCTAGAAATATATAAATATACCTTACAATATACCAAAGGCTATATTTGGATTATCGATATAGTACAACATTCAATATATATCGCTACACTTTTTCAACAAAAGCACAAAAGTGCGATATTATTCTCAAAAAAAAAAAAAACCAAGAATACTACAATATACCGAGGGCTACATTTCTTATATCGATAAAGCACTACATTCAAAGTATCCCACAGAGTAATCAATATACCAGATTCTCAACCAAAGCAACATACATATACCGCCTGAACAAATTGATAATACCCTTCTACCCTACTGGTAGCGGGTATAGAAAGTGGCCCAAACCACTGTGCAATGTTTTAAGTGGTCGCACCACAAGCAACCTCTTGTTTTCCCCCCAGCCCTTCTCCCTCGCTCTATCCTGGGCCCTTGCCTAACCTTTTATGTCAGCCTCTCTGACCTTCGTTGTGCTTATGCATAAAATGTGTCCAATCCTATTGTTGTTGTTGTTGTTGCTGTTGCTGTTGCTGTTTCTGTTGCTGGTTGCCTTTTAAACACATTTTCCCTGACCAGCAAAAAGTATGCAGAAGACAAATTACAACCAAATGATAAATGTAAGTAACATTTACTTATTTTTTTTACTTTCAAATTTAACAAACACACTTTCGCAAATTTGCTCGCAATAAAAACATAAATGTTTAATACATTTTACACTTTAACTCCAACATCTCAATTTTATAGGAATACTTTTACGTTAATCAGTTATAATTGAAATCATATATTTTATTTTTTTAAATCCAACAACTACGTTTTATGGTAATAACTAAAATATCATTTTTATATTATAACTATTTTTTAATTTCGAAAATCTGTGCATTGAATGTTGAGCATATTTTGCCCATAGTCTTTTACATATCTTGTAAATATATCTTACAGTTATCTATGAGAAATTCATTTGCTTTGCTTTCGCCACAGACAACAAATGTGAAACATTTTCTACTCCAAATTGTAAAATTGGTCTAGTGCGTTGTGGTTTGGCATTAAGGCGGTTAAGCTAAATCCATTTCCAGGGACTCGTATAATTTAACTAAATCCAACACAAGAGCTGCTTCAGCTGCATTTTGAGCTTCAACTTCAGCTCTTATTTGTGCAACTCGTGCTGCGGCTGCTGTTGCTGTTACTGTTGCTGATTGTCACTCGTATAAGTTAGTGGTAACCCAATGGGAGTACTGAGAGCCAGTGAACAGTGAGTGCTCAGAATAATTTCCTCAATCCTACTTCAAGTGATAACCATGATGATGCTTCTACGGCCACTTCAGTAGTAAAAGAAATTATTATATTCTATTCTCTATCCAGCGCTTTGCATTATAACTCCCGCATTTCCCACACTGTCGCTAATAAAGCGAGGTATATTCGTGTAGAAAAAATGTTGCAAAATAGTGAATAATAGCTTGCACCATAATTTTCTAGTCAGTGAAATCAATCATAACATATAGTAAATTTATAGAATTATTGTAATAAAACAAATAATTTCGAATACCAGTTAGCATAATTGAAGACTTTTTTAGCTCTAAAAAATAAAAATGTATTTATATATTTTTTTGTTTATAAAAGAAATAATATTAAATATGCCATCAGATTTTACAAAGCCAAAACGAACTTCATTTGATGTGCCACTCATGCCGCTTGACTTGTTGCAAGCACAAAAACATAAAGTAAAAAACACAATTGTGCAGATAAGCAAGGAGCGGTGAGTCGAGGAGACAGCTGGCGGCTGGCGGCTTGCCACAACATGAACGTGCAACAGCACAGTGAAGTGCAGCAAGCAAATGTTGCCTGTTTCATTGGCCACTTGAGACAACGAGTGGGCTGCAAAATACACAAGCAACAGCAGAGCTTACACAATTTTAATAAGCGCCATATATTTAATATAAAATATTGAGCGGTATAAGCGACTTCTAAGTTTGTGGCTGCCACATTCCAAGCAGTAAGTAATGAGAACAACAAGTAAGTCGAGTGTGCTCGACTGTAAGATACCCGCCACCCATTTTCAATAATAGCAAAATAGTGCGGTAATATTCTAAAAATATACCAAATCAGTATAGCAAAAAATACTGATATATACCGAAGATACCGAAGACTAGAATTGGTAGTGAAAATATACTATTGAGTACAAAATAGACCAACAAAATCAACTAAGACGTGGGAGCAACAGACTTTTTGGCATTCAAAAAAAAAGAAAAAGAATTTTTTTTTTTATTATTTTTAATTATTTGGTATCTGGTCGGTACAACATTTTTGAAAGTGACATATACTGTAGTTATTATTTTCAGCATCAAAAATCGCAACGTTAAGCTCCAAATAAAGCTTGCTTTTCATTTTTTTTCGATTTGCGGAAAGTTTGTCTCTATCTCTCTCTCTCTCTCTCTCTCTTATATTCTCTAATATTCAGTGTTTTTATACGAACATGACTATATCGTCTCGGCTGTTGACACTGATCAAGAATATACATATCCTCTACGGAGTCAGAGATACCTTCTTCTGCCTTCTATATGCAATTCCTGTAGGCACAAATTTATAATTTACTGAGTACTGAGTGTACTTCGCACCGTTTCTACTCAGTGACTAGCTAGTGAGTTCTGTGCACTATTTTTGTCTCTTCACTGCCTACTGCAGAGTTGTGCCATGTTTAATGTAGGCTGTGGACTGTGGACTGTCGGGCGTGGCACGAAAGGACAACTTTTGCCTGTTGTTGCATGCAACATGGCAATGGGAAATGGATATACGAATGCGGATGTGAATGCGAATGCGAATGCGAATGGGAGTGCGGAATGGGAATGCGGAATGGTAATGGAATGGCAGCAACAAGCTGCATGTGTGTAAATCCATTTATGCTTCAGCGCATTTATAGCCAATTTTGAGAGGCCCAAAGAGGCGCTACACTGCACTTTTGGCCAACGTTTGGTCAGGTGGCGGGACATCTGCCACTGATTTGTGTGTGCGGCATATGGAGGCAGCGAAGCGCAGTTACAATTCAATACGCGTATATACACACAACTATACTGCATAGAGCACACTTTTACCGTTGGGGGTTGTCATTTAATTGCGCAATTGTTGCATGGTTTACGAGTACTCACTGTATTCACTTGCATACCATATTCATGACTTCCCATGGTTTTCCTTTTTCTCCTCCCACATACAAGACACAAAACGTTGCATACTTTGCTGCGCAAGCTGGCCAAACAGACGCGTGCTTGCACGTATCCCTTTTAAAGCACTTAATACACGCATTCAGTTATGCAAAATGTTGCTTATCAGTGGCAGCTAATATTAGAATTTAGTATTTTAAATAGCAAACGTGCTTCACAACTCTATCGTTCGATCAAAAGAAGCAGGACAGCTCGACTGTGAGATACACGCTAGCCGCGAGGTATAATCATTAAAATATACCAAGTTAATAGACCGAAAAACTCTAAAATATAGAAAAACATATATTTATGGTATAACGATATACTACTGCATACAGAATACACTATATAGAGTACCAAATACACACTATGGAATATAAAAATACCTGATAGTCAGCCAAAGCAATTTGATACTATAGTATGTACGTCATTCAAAATATATCATAGAGTACAAAATATACCACATTGCCAACCTAACGAATTTGATATACTACGTCACTCAAAATATACCAAAGAGTACAAAATTAACAGATTGTCAACCAAAACACTTCGATATACTAAGACATTTAAAATATATCACAGAATAAGCTAATGTAATTGAAGAACGACAGCCAAAATATTTCATAAATATCTTCTAAAATGTGTATCTGATAGCACTTACATATATCTTTAGGAAACCTAAATGATGTAACAAAAATCTCTAACTGTGAATTTCCAATTGATATTCGTTTTCGAAAATAATTGTAGTCCAAAAGCTGTAGCTCTTGCTCCTATAGTCTCATATTATATAATATATAAATCTGTACTCATATGGGCAAACATTAGGATTTTGGTATATCATTTCAGAAATAAATATACTTTACGGTGTCGGAAATGCCTCCCTCTGGCTTTTACAGTAGTCACAATGCGATAATATACTTCTACCGTATCAGGTACAAAAATATGATATTACATTTGCGCACATTAGACTTAATCTGATCTGCTTTGATCTATGCAAATGTGTATTCAGTGTACTTACTGATTCAAGTTGCGCTCGTTGGAACCGCTCTGGCTCTGCACGTTGTCCGTGTGACGACGCTCCTTGTGCACGATGCCCATCAGTTTCATCCATGGATTGTTTTGGGAGCCATGGCCTCCCATGCCGCCACTCTGCCACATCGTCATCTTGGCAGCTTGGGCGTCGCAGTGGCACTGGCAGTGGCAGCTTATCCAAAACGAACGAGTTGCTTATAAAACTGACCGAATCGATCGTCCGATGTCAATTGCATAGGGTTTGTTGTTTGCTTTATATTGGTTAATCTCTTGTTATAGCGTTTCACGTTTCCTAAAGTTGAATTGAAGAGTTGTGCAGAGTTTACGCGCAGAGTACAGAGTGCAGAACACAATCAGTTGTTCAGGGGGAGCAGTGGCAACGTAAACGTAAAGGGAAACAGCAACGTTAGCTTCATTCGAGAATTTCGGTTGCGCTGACCAAAAAATTTGTGTTGCATACGTTTAGGCGGTTCATTAAAATTGTATTTTTCTTCTTCTGGATGGACTTGAACTAAGAATTTATTGCGGTTTTTGTTGCTCTCTGTGTTCTAATGTAATGTAATTCATAAATTGTTCTGTTCTTCTTTTTCTTGGGCGGCTGGCGTTGCGTTCTGCTTGTTGTTTGTTTATTTATTAAATTATTTATTTTGTTTGGTTTCTGGATTTTTGTTTGATTTTATTTGGCTTGGCTTGGGTTGTGCTTGTTGCCTACTATATATGTATGTAATTTCGTATATTCTTTGTTATTTCTTCTCAACTTTTGCGGCTTTTGGTCGTTTATGGCTCGATTTGTGGTTGCTGCTGCGTTCAGTTGCTCTTCTTTCAGCTCTGCTTGTCGTGTGTTTGTTGGCTTTTGTTTTTTTGTTACCTTTACTTAAAGCTTTTTTTTAGATGCATTTTCATTTTATGTTTTGGTTTGGTTTGGTTTAAGCCTTATTTGCGTTTGTTCGCATAATTGTCTAAAATTAAGAATCACAATGGCGTAAATTGTTTGGTTTCTTTGTTATTTGGTAATGCAAATGAATTATCAAATTTGCTTGTATTTTGTATTGTTAACCGTTTAATGCTAATTATTGTTAAATGTTTATATTGAGTGTGTTGCTGTTCGTATAATTAAAATTTTTATTGTTTTTGTTTTTAGCAATAACAACTAATTTGTATTTTTTATGTTATGCATATAATTAATTGTTTATTATTAAATAATTATTAAATATTATTATTGAATTTATGAATTATTATTGCCTTGCTTTAGATATTTGTATATGTTGTATTCATTGCATTCATTAACTCATCCATTCCATTAATTTTTTGTTTTTTTGCTTTTTTTTGTTTTATTCATTGAATTAATTATATTCAATTGGTTCATATGTCTCTAGCTAAATTGCGACCGGCTGTTTTATTGTTTATATATGTAGTAGCATCGTTTATATATCAAAAAAATCATTAAATATTTTGTGGCTGCAACGCTGATAACTCGACGCATAGTCCTTTTCCTTTTCCAGTGTTTGCTAAGGGGGCGATATGAATATGATATCCGGTGTAAATAACAGCTGAAAAGAAAGAAATAGGAAGAGAAAAGGAATTATAGTATATCGATTAATTGACAATCTGAAATGTGACAAATTAAATCTTACTTTTAATATGCTACTTTAAAATAAATGTATTTTTATTCCCGCTACTCATAGGGTAGACGGGTATTATAACTTTGTGCCGACAGAAAATGTAACAGGCCAATTAAAAAGTCCCCGGCAAGACACATAAATGGTGCCCCTAAAATCAAACCCTGATGATTTCTAGTTAGTTGAAGTCATTAGTTTGCGAATTATAGAATATTAAGTGATGCAACTTTTGTTTCTAAGAATATATTGGAAAAATGGAATATCGCATGTGGATAAAGGGAAAGAATACATTTGATGCCAACCCTGGCTTGATGACTAGTCTCCGAACACAGCCCCAGGAAAATCAAGTGCAGAAGGAGCCACCTCATCGGTCGAATAAAAATTTATTGTGATCGGATAAAAATTGTAGAAGTTATTAAAAAAAATACTTTTAATTTTACTTTCACGCCTACTGCAATCGGTTTTTAGCTGTTTTTGTCTGACAATCTGGTATACTATATTTTGTGTTCGATGGTATATTTTGAATGTAGTAATAAATCAATATACCATTTGTGAAATTTGGTATATTTTAGGGGTATATTAACTTGGTATATTCTAAGAAAAATAATGCACTATTTTGCCTTTATGCAAAATGGGTAGCGGGTATCACACAGTCGAGCACACTCGACTGGAACTTTCTTACTTGTATTTTTTTTTGGGCCAGTGCTTAAAACAGTAATTGAAGCTGACAGTTCCATTAAAAAGTGAGACAAAGGAAGACAAGACCACAGCACACAACTGTGACCACGGATGCGTACAAGTAACAACGACGAGAGCTGTCAGTGTGTGTGTGTGTGTGTGTGTGTGTGTCTTGTGCCACACCAAGTGCTGTGCTGTGTGGACATTTGCAATGCTATGTTATTAACGTCGCTGTAAGCACATCCTCAAAAGCACACACACACACACAGACACACATATTTTGCCCCGTCCGAATATTCGAATTGAGCCAGCGAGTAAGAGTGAGAGAGAGATAGAGAGAGAGTGCGACATTCCTTTGGGCAGTTGATGGCCCAAAGTCTCAGAATACATAATTATAAAATCGGGCCAAGAGCTGCTGCTGCTACTGCTGCGGAGCTCTTGTCAGCTCGATGACAACGTCAACACATGACAGCGCGCACACACACACGCATATACGTACTTACACACATACATATGTATGTATACATATTTATGTAAATTGACAGTAATTAATAATCGTTACACTTGCACTTGTCTTATATTCTCTTGCAGACTGCCATCAACTCATTCTGTGTGTGTTTGTGTGATGCTATGCACTGCACAATGGAGAATTTTACCTAATTTAGTGGCAACAATTAATAACTCTAACCGTCTCAAGTTTATCTAGTGGTATATATACTCAAAGTGGGCGTGACACTACCCCAACCCCCTTTATTTTATTTACCTACTTTATTTTCGAAAGTATTATATTAGCCTGCTATTATTTATAAAATAAAGTTCATAGATTCAAAATCTTACAAAGACATATTACATTTTAATTTGTTAAAAATTATTATTATTTTTAGTATTTATGATTCCTGAGAATCGGTCGAATAAAAATTTATTGTGATCGGATAAAAATTGTAGAAGTTATTTAAAAAATACTTTTAATTTTACTTTCACGCCTACTGCAACCGGTTTTTAGCTGTTTTTGTCTGACAATCTGGTATACTATATTTTGTGTTCGATGGTATATTTTGAATGTAGTATTAAATCAATATACCATTTGTGAAATTTGGTATATTATAGGGGTATATTAACTTGGTACATTTTAAGAATAATAATGCACTATTTAGCCCTTATGCAAAATGGGTAGCGGGTATCTCACAGTTTTAGATTTGCATATCCCTTAAGCAACAAATTTTGTGGTGTAGTACTTCGATCTAACTTGATCATTTATCTGTCTTTTTCATTTTAATCGTTCAATAATTCAAAACTTTCAATAGATATGATAGCTCAAACGAAATACATATGTTATGTATGTACATAACTCACTCTACGCAACTGATTAACAGCACGTTTCCACACATCACATTACATCTAAAGTTGAACTGATAATAGAGAAGTTGCTTACTAAGAAATCTAAGATAATGTAACACTACTTAAAATTTACTTAATTTCAAAAAACTAACTTGAAAAAGCCCTGCAAAATGGACATCAATGATGGCATGTGGAACAGCTGACTTAAACAGTTAATATGTTAAGACAGGACAGGACATTTCTGTTATGTAACTGAACAATTTTATCTATTCTTAACTATTTAACTAACTTTGTTGTTATGTAACTTAACACTTTCATTGATTCTTAATATGCAAAGTTAACATTTCTGTTATATAACTTAATAGATTGATATAGTCTTAGTATGTTAAGTTAACTTATCTGCAGCGTTGCCAATTTAGCTATTTCCTTGCTAGATCTGACGGTTTTCAAAAGCAAAATGCGGGATAAATTGAAAACTAGCGGCTAGCGGGAAATATAGCTATTTTCAAAACAAAACTTATGGAACTTTAGTTTTTTTAAATATCTGGTACTTTTGTGTATTTTTATGTTTTACTACTTTAAAACTTTACTTTACTTGTACTTTAAAACCTTGCAGTATTTTTGCATTGCAATGGTAAAAAACATCGATATGCCAAAAGATCTTTGCATTTTTATCGATTTATAGTTTATACTAGTTTTATACTATATATACATGACCATCTGTGTATTTCACAATTCCCAAAACGATCGTGTGGGGCAGTTAAAATGCCCAAGATTTATAAACCCCTTCTTTAAGAATTGGTTAGCTCTAGATGCAGCCGATGATCAAATATGCTTTTGAAAATATTGCAAATGTACCATTAATGCGAAACTTTGTGATTTGCAAGCACATGCCAAGACAAACAACCATAGGTCTTCGTCATCTGCATTTTCACAGACGAACAAAATAACGTTTGTTCCGACTGTCTCTAAAAAAAACTGCCAGCAAGGACGGCAATTCTCCTTATATGGGCATATATTGCGACGCATTCATTGGTCAGCCCCATTGACCATTTGGGATTGTTGTGGTGCATGATTGACGAAATTTACTACTCAAAAATACTTAATAAAAAAATCCAATTAATAAAAATATTGTTTTACTAACGTAGCTTTATATTTTGGTTATCATCCTAATTTTCTGGCGGTTTCTAGCGTTTTTCATATGTTACTTTAGCTATTTTATGAGCAGAAGTATTGGCAACACTGCTTATCTGTTAAGTCCCTTAACACTTTCATGTATTATTATTATGTTAAGTTAACATTTCTGTTATTTAACTGAACACTTTGAACTATTCTTAATGTTAACATCAAAATATAATAACTTTGCATACTTGGGTAAAATGACTTTATGCCAAGGAAAGAGATCAAATCCCCCATAGTGCACTGACTGCAATGACTGTCGCTAGCAAGTTGCTCTCTTAACTGGCTGGCAATTTTCCAGCCTCGAAGCTGAAGCTTCTGGACACCATGCGAGGCAGCAATTTGTCAAGGCAGCTGACAAAAACAACAGCAACACGAGAAATAAACGGATAAAATTAAAATAAAAGGCAACATTACATAAAAATGAAAACGTATCGGGTTCGGGTAACTACAAACGCATGTGTGTACGAGTGAGCACTCGACGTTCTCTTTGTCCTCCCGCAATGTGATTCATTTGGGCTTTAAGCCCGCAGCTAACTGCGACGAGTCGAGCAAGGAACCAAGTTGAGCCAAGTCGCAAAGTTCTTTAAAACAAATTTCAGAGTTTTAATTGCTTTCACTGAATTGCGATTGCGATGTCAGCTTTTCTCTCTCTCTCTCTCTCTGCGAAGCACATTAAATTCCTATTCCATATTCTAGATTGAAAGACAAGAAAAGTTCTCTTTACATTTTTGTAATTCGAACCGCTACGTCCAACCTGATTATAGACATACATGCTTTAAGAGAAAATTCCCGGAGAATTTTTTTAGTGACGGATTTGATTACCGAAACTGTAGCATACAAGACTGATGGAAAATCTTCAAGTGATGACGCGAATGACGCAGACGACGAAACTTCGTCATATTGCGATGATTCAACTGATGAATTTACAGGCAGCAAAACGATCTAAGACCTTAAAACAAAAATAACAGCTGCTGGTTGGAATCGGAAAGCAAAGAATCTACTGCTAAAAGATAAAAATTAATTCTACTAGCAATGTTACGAGCTAACCACTAATACTAACCTGATAAAAAATGTCAATGATCAATATCAAATTTCAAAATCAGTTGAAGTCTCGCAGCGCTCGGCTCTTCCAGAGTTGTCATAACGCTCAATATCAACTCATTGTACGTTTAACACTGTCCACTCGGAATTTTCGCAACGTAACGTTTTAATATTGGTATGGATAAAATACCAATTCCATTTTTCTAGGAGCAAAAGATTGTTGACCAAACGCAAGCTGGTAACACTAAAATTGTTTTGCTTGGGTGGCATTTTTACAATAATTTGCAATTTATATAGAGTTATTTTCAAATCTATAGTAAAGAGTTTGTCTTCTGTCTTCAATTTGGAAATCATATCATGAATTTATATTTGTATTGTCTGTGATCATATTTGGTGCCAATTTGAAAATACAGATTGGAAAAATGAACCTAGCTAAAGTTGATCGCGACGAACAAAATGTGACAATTGGCATGGCTTTCATATCATCAGCTGATCAAACTTAGTGCACTTCAGACATGTTGTGCACAAATTAGAGTCAACAACATGATTTGAGGAATTAATTGTTGATATGCTGCTAAATATTTGACATAACGTAGTAATTTTCAATTAGCTGGTTGCAGCATTAAGAAAACACACAAGCCCGGACCTAAAACAGAGACTGAGACTTATCTCATCTCATCTCAGTTGAGTTGCGTTGCGTTGCGTTGAGCTGAGTAGAGCTGAGCTCCGTTGAGTTGCATGGACCAATTGAGGACAGTATTCATATTCACAAATTTTTGTCATATTGCAAAGTGCACTCAAGCGTGGAGCATTCAAGCGAATAAGCGGTGGATGGGCGGCAGAAACAGTAACAGTAAGAGAATGGCATGTGAAAGAAAGAAAGCTCACACATTCAGAGCGGAGATAAGGAGCGCAGCTGTCCTCATGGCTATAACTGCTGTCGTTTGTCCTTGGGTCCTTTGTCGTTTGTTGCTCCACACTCGTCGCCTATTGCCTGTCGCTTCTCACTTCTCACTTGTCGCCTGTCGCCGTTGCCTCAGCTCAACGATCTGTCAACGTCAACGGTGCGTATGATAAATTTTTATTGTGCAGCGCCTGCTGCTGCCCTTTGCTCAAGCAGCTTACGCTTCGTCAGCTCTCATCTTTGTGGCAAGCACAACACACATGCACACACAAGCGAACAAAATAAATACATATGTACATGTATAAGAAAATATTGAAATAATATTTAATGAAAATGCTTGCAGAGAGCAGGCAAAACGCTCTCGAGTGCCAAACGCAGCTAATTACGCATGCGGCTTTATCATTTATTGTCATGACAACAACAATCCCAGCTTACAGCTTGTACAAGATGGCAACGTGTGTACGAAATATATTCGAGGTTACCCGCCTGCCAGTCAGCTTACAGCGAGGATTTTGCGCACTCTCTGCAGCGCCTTTGCTCCTTCGCCTTCGCCTTCACCTTCTCCTCATCCTCATCCTCTGACCTAACTTACACTTATTTATCACATAACCAGCAGCAACACCAACAGCAAGAGCAAGAGCAGCTCAGCAGCCCAGTTTAAGCTCTGACTGCAATAAATAAAATTTTCCCTGCAATTTTCCTGCTCAAATTAATAGCACATTGCACACACAATGCGCCATTTTTTAACATGCGCCAACATTTTTTAAAATTTTCCATTCCCGCTTTCGCTGCTCTGCTGCTGCGCGGCAAATAAATATCTACAGCGAAAATATTACCTCGAGTTACATTGTGCTTAAAATTACTTTAAAAGTAGTCTCTAACATTTTGGTTCACTTTTATCCAATTGAAATTCCACATGTTATACTAAATGTTAAATCTTTTTATTCAAAAATAAACAGCAGATAAACGGACTAACATTTGTTTTAATTACATACGACTTTAATATTCAGAGAGCGAGAGAGAGAGAGCAGCGCTTAAATATGGTAAATGTAAATTACAATTACGTTGCGATAGCATAATGCCATGCTCTCGAATTGCAGCTGCAATCGGTCGCATTGGTTGCACATTAAATTGATAAGCCTCGGCTCTAGCTGGCACCGTTTGCCACCGAGTGTGGCAATTAGCCCAGCTACTGCGCAACAAGGGCACACAGAGATAAAGCGAAAGCAAAACAGAGATAGAAAAAAAAAAGAGTGCTGTGTGAGCCGCGAATCTGAGCTGCTATTTAAATTGCTAGGTAATTAACCGTCGTTGTCACCTTGTGCGCTGCCAAGGTAACATTCACCCGACCGAGCGACTTCTTGTGTGCTCCTTCTCGTATCGTATTATACCTAAAATGGCAACAGCAACAAACTCTGAGTGTGTATGTGTGTGTGTGTGTGTGTGTGTGGGAAGCAGGCACAACAACATGATGGCAAACAGAAAAGTTTAAATTAGGCGTAAAATAGCAAAACTCGCCTCGCCTCGCCTCGCCTCTAAGGTAGCTAGTAGCTACTCCGTTTCCGTTTTTTCGGGGTGGCTCTGGGGCGATGAACAAAGTTTTGTGCCGCAACGAAAATGTCTTGAAATCGCGTGAAATAGCATTTAAAATACATTTTGTGATTGCAAATTCCATAAGTGACAAACAATTTATTAGTTAAACAGAATGATTAATGGCAAAATTCATTTGCTTTCATGCTTCTGTCAAATATAACAGACACTTTAACAGGCACTCTATCACAGCGACACATCATCTGTAGTCCCAAATCATATTCAAATTGAGAGACATGCTAAATATTTGATATACCTACAAACATACATACGGCTGACAACTCGTTGCGCCAGAGCTGGCAACTTAATTTGGAGTTGCCACATTGTCCCACCTCTCATACATTTTTTAAAAGCAATAGCAATTTGCCATTAATTTGTAATAATTTGAATTGCATGGCCCTATAATTATCGCCTTGTTAGCTTTAATCGTTGTGTAAATTAATGACAGGTAACGATTGACTGACGTAGTCTGATCAAATCACTGTTGCCATTTAAATATTGTTAGGATGCTGCACATTTAGTGATGAGAAGAAGGAGCTTATATTAATTGAATGATTAATCGATTATATAACAAAATATATATAAAAAGTATAAGCTAATATAATATAACTCAGCTGATTTCCACTTTTTTCGATATATACACAAAAATATTAGTTCAAATACGGCCACACTTGAAGAATCATTGCCGATCAATGATGCGGCTCCATTAGCTATCCCTCTCTTACACACATCCCCTTATTGAATGATTCCACTTAACGGAAATTTCTATGATGCATCCCACTCTAAACAGAGTATTTGCTACTGATAACAGAGCGATATTTTTTATAGAAAAGTTAAGAAAACATGAGAACATGTTATAGTCTTTGATTCAGCACTGAATAAATACAAAACTTATAAATATTTAAAAATTATTAATATTAATATTAATAATTTCTTAAAAATATCAAAAATTACTGATTGATCATCAAATCATTTGAGTAATCGATTATACGATTAATAATCGTACGGCTTAAGCTCATCGTTAAGTTAAATCATCGATTAGTGACATTATTTTGTCATCACTACAAACAGCTTTAACATTCGAATTTCGTGTCTTGAAGTAGGCGTACACGTGAGCATGGGCGTGGCAAGGGGCTATGACACCTTTGAGGTGTCGCAGTGGGACAACAACAACAACACAAGCAAGACTGAGCGCACGAGTGAACGAAAGGAAGTAGGAAAGCAGAGAAAAAAAACTATGAAAGCTTTCACGTTGATCCCCGAAGCAGCATTGGCCGCAAGGGCACAAGGTGCAAAATACAACGACGCCTCGTGACCAGCAGACTAACCACAAGTTATAGCTGCCCGCCTGCCGGCTTGCCTGCCCCCGTTGCCATCCTATCCATGCTGCTGCCCGGGCGCACCCTGGGGAGTTGAAAGCAAGTGAAAAATTTTTGGTGGGCGCTAAGCTTCCATGGAATATTTAATTATGGGACGCCACTGCCATAGCGTGTTGTCCTGTCCTGTCCAGGTTGTCGAGGTTGCCAGCCAGGCAACCAGAGCCAAAAGCTGATGCCGCTGCGTCCGTCGAGGCTGTAGCTGAAACTGATGTTTTGTGGTGCCCAGGAGACCGTTAGCAAAGGGATTAAAGTTGGAGCCAGGCGACTGTCCAAAGCTTAGCAACAACAACGGCGGCAATGAGAACTAGAATAACAAGAAAGAACGACAAGTTGTAGCCATAGCTGCGCGCTTTGCGTTGGATCAATAAATGCCAGGTGGCTCGGCCCGGTTAGCCAGATGGCCAACTGGAAAGTGCAGAGAAAGTTGCAGCCAAACGGCAATTGGCAATTGGCAACAACGGAAACTGAAGCGGTAGCGGAAACGGAAACAGAGACGGAAGTACAGTCGCGACCAGCATGGTTAGTGTTTGCAAAAAGAACGCGTCATTAAATTGTATTTAAATAAATAATGCAATTCACTTGCAGCCACCCAAGAAGAAGCTCTCCAAAAAGGAGAAGGCACGCCTCGAGGCCGAACAGGCCGAGATGCTGCGCATCGAAATGGAGAAGGAGAAGTGAGTGTGAATGTGAATCAATAAAAAATATGTGAATAAAACTAAAATGCACCATATCCACTTTATTGCCTCACAGACTAAAGAAGCTCGAGGAGGCACGTCAGCGCAAGAAGCTGGAAATGGAGCAGGCCAAGCATCGCCAGCAACAGGAGGTGACCGAGAATCGCTTTCGTCGTGGCCAGCTCAAGGATAGCATGCGTTTTTTTGACGCCGTTCACACCACCATCGAGGCCATCAAGGCTGGAGAACGGCACGAGCGCGATTGGGATAAGTTTATGCGATGCAATGGGCTGCCAAATGCGGCAAGTGCCAGCGATTTGCGCAAATACATTCATCAATGGCATGCGGACATCGCCCGGCGCCAGAGCGAGGCACGCAATTGGCTGCTGCGCACCGATGAGCGGACACTCCTCACCCAGGATGCCCACGTCTCGGATCTGACGCGTGCGTCGCTCCGTCAGCAGCAGGGCAACCTGGGCGATGTCTATGCACAGCGCATTAAGGAAGTTCTAGGCGTAAGTGCATTCTCGCTTAATGCCCACGCTTACACATAACAGGCAAACAGAATGAAAAGTTACCCTTAGATTCAATCATATCACGCTTAACGGTCATACTTACACCTAACTGCCACACTCATACCTTACGGCTACACATTATTGATGATTTAATTTCGTCTAAAATGAAACCTGCACCTGTATCTATTCATATCTCGCTTAACAACACCACTTATAATGGCCACTTTAACTTTAACTTTGCACTCATATACTAAATTAGCTAAAATGGAGGCTACAGCAAAATGCCGCTTCACTTAATGTCTTTCTTATTACATTTTTTCTTGATGCCGTTAAGGGAGTTAGCGTTTAACTCTCCACACTTATAGCATCTGCGTAAACATTCCACAATTCTCTTGTCTCAATACTTTCTTCTAAAATCACAGCGAAAGAATTACATCAAAATGTTTTCGCTTCCTTTAGCGTCTCTCTACTTTTTAGCAGCAATAAGTTGCAGCTAAGTGAGTTGGCGCTTAAATTTTACATCTTACTCAACGAGCTAGCATTTATTAAACTTTAACTTCCTACTCTCAAAGAATTAACAGCATAACGTAATACGTTCTACGTAATACGTTCCATTATTGAGGCCCATAAGCAAGTCGGCGTTGAACTTGAACTTTCGATTCTTACACTCAGATACTCAACGAGCTGGACGAGTCGCTGCTATACACTAAAGAGCGTTCGGCACACATTGCCATTGATTTGGCCAAGTTGAAGACTGAGATGCGTGTGTTTCTCAAACAGCATCTCGACGAGTTCACACACAAGACAATGTCGCACATCGAACGTGACATGGAGTAAGTTCATCGTGTATGCCTCCCTCTTCTCCTCAATCACAATTTCTATTCGCTTTGCAGAATCGATAGGCCTGGCGTCTCGAAGCACATATACAGCTCCGATGTGTTTCAGAGCTTCATCTGGACCTTCTCCAAGGATGCCCAAATGTGCGCAACGAAACCCAATTAATCGCCTAATCGCCTTTAACTAATTTTCCCTTCTTTATGCCACACACACACACATCCGCACACACACACGGACACACAACAACAGTGCTGTTAATCCCAAGGCGCGCATTGGCGAACAATCGGCCCACAATGAGATCGATTTTCCCACCATCGAGATGAACATCTCACTGCCACCCACTGTGCGCCTGCAGAGCTCGGCACTGCGTGGTCTTTGGCTCAATTACGACCACTTCAGCGACTATTGCAGCAGCTTCCAGCTGCGCCATGCACGCTCCGAAAATGCCAGTAAGTTTTCCATCACCAAAAACATTTGCTACACACTCGTACTTATCGTAGTACTTTAGCTGCTCAACTTGTTTAGCCATCTTATTTATAACAACAACAACGATGAAATCAACAACATTTTTGGCATCAAGTTAAAAGCAAACTAAAAACTTTGTATGTGTACTTTAATGATTTTTGGAAATTTCAACATTTTTCAAAGTTTCTATTCTGCATTTTAATTTTAACATTTGAAGAGGTAGTTTCTATGTTTGGAAAATACATAGTACAAAATTATTCAACCGATTTAACAACTTTTTTATACTATTGCATTAATAAATGAAGCTGCACACATTCAAATAACAGCACTCTCAAAACATCGATCGCTAAAAGGAGTTCACTAAATTAAACAGTTTAACATAATATAAATACGGAATAATTGTTGAATTAAAAATACAAAGGCAAAAATATGTTTTTGGGAAAACAGCTTACCCTTTGCTTAACTTTGTTACATTAAAAAATACATAAATTACAAGAACCTTTAGTTTTGTGAATACAACGAAAAGGTTGAAAAATTGGTGCTAATTTTAGTTTCCCAATTGTTTTTGGCATACTTAACGTTTAAATGAGTTACGAATGACGATACTATTAAGTTTCGTTAATTGACTATCTGATGTATTTTGTGCTCTATGGTACATATATTTTAAATGTATTAGTATACCGAAATACCAATCCTATCATTCGGTATATTTTTGGTATTGTTGTAGAATATGATTTTATTGAAAATAGATAGCGGACAACTTAGCGTTCTTACTTGTTAAATTCAAACTTGTTCAATACTCTTTTAATAAAACTTTTAAACTGTCGCTCGCCACATTTGGTCTGTTCTGCTATTCCACAGCGATTCTGCGACAAACGAAGCGGGAGTGGCGCAAACGCAAAGAGATACTCCAATCGATGCTGGACGAGTGCGCACGAGAGATACCATTGTCGGAGTTGGAGCAGCTCACTCAGGAGCAGCACTCGGCGAGCTCGCTGCCGCCCAAGGAGCGCAGCTACGATGTGGACAAACTCTACGCTCAATACGAGGATGAGCTAAACAAGGCGCGGCGTCGAGCCATCGGACCCGAGGCCTATGGCATGCTGGAGACGGATGTGAATCTGCGCAAATATCGCATCATTGGCGGCGTCTATTGCATTGATTTCCTCGAGACGCCGCAGCAGGATAAACAGCTCAACGCACGCTCCTTTATACGCACCAGTGTGTGGAAAGCAAGCATGAATGAATGATCTCTGACTGAGCATTGATTGACGCTCTACTCTCATTGCAGTTGCGGCCGCAAACAGTCTGATGCACAAGGAATACTATCAGACCTATCATCCGCCGCCTCCAGTGCTTCCCGGTGTGCGGCGTCTGCCCGAGGAAATTGAGGCCGAGATGCGCATGATTGAGGCGGCGCTGGACAAGCTGGCATTGGTTACTCTCCAGTAAGTACAGAGAAAACTAGTAGCGGTAACTTGAACTTTGAATAGACTGTTGTAAGCCTCATAGAATAAGTTGATATAGGTGCAGAAAAAAAAACAACGCTCTTTAAATAGAGATAACAAATGTTGAATCGTATTGAAAGCATGCCAAAATTGAATGTGGCAGACACATTTCCGAATCAATATTAAATTTCTGCCATGATTACAAATGTTTCTTTGCTTGAAATTGGCAAAATGTCGAGGTTATTGAACCCTCAACGAAAAATCTTAAATCAAACACTCTTTAATTTATATTCAAATCAAGAATCTGTATCTGACAACAATTTTCTTTTCATGTCAAAACATTGAATGAAGATTGAGATCTTGTTTCAACAACTTTAATAGATTCAAATCTCATTTCGGGCGTTTGTTTTTAAGATCGCAAAATTCTTAAGCTCAAGATTTTTATTTCAATTTTTCGAACTTCGGTTTTCACTCTGTGTAAGAAAAGTGTCAGGAAAATTAAATTTTGTATCCTAAAACGAGTTTTGTTTCAATGTCAAAAGGTTGAATAAAGATTGACATATTGTTGAAACAACTTTTTATACCCGCTACCCATAGGGTAGAAGGGTATTATAACTTTGTGCCGGCAGGAAATGTATGTAACAGGTAGAAGGAGGCATCTCCGACCCTATAAAGTATATATATTCTTGATCAGCGTCAACAGCCGAGACGATATAGCCATGTCCGTCTGTGTGTCTGTCCGTCTGTCCGTCCGTCCGTCCGTCCGTCCGTCCGTCCGTATGAACACCTAGATCTCAGAGACTATAAGAGATAGAGCTATAATTTTTTTTCGACAGCATTTGTTATGTTTGCACGCAGATCAAGTTTGTTTCAAATTTTTGCCACGCCCACTTCCGCCCCCGCAAATCAAAAAAAACGAATAACAACCGTAATTTTAAAGCCAGAGTTGCGAAATTTGGTATATACAATAATAACTATAGTAGTTATGATTCCTGAGAATTTGGTTGCGATTAGATAAAAATGTTGGAAGTTATTAAAGAAATACTTTTGTATGGGCAAAAACGCCTACTTACTAAGCGTCTTAGTTGCTTTGGCTAACAATCTGGTATATTGTGCCGTCTATGGAATATTTTGAATGCGGTACTATGTCGATATACCAAATATACCATTCGGTATATTTTTAGTATTTTTGCAGTATATTTGGTATATTTTGTGAAAAATACCGCAAAATATATTGTTTTTATTTAAAATGGGTAGCGGGTATCTCACAGTCGAGTACACTCGACTGTAGCTTTCTTACTTGTTTAGATTACAATTTTATGTCGAGCATGTTTTTAAGAACACAAAGCTCTGAAGCTCAAGATTTCTTTTAGTTTTACTCTGCTTAAGAAAAGTGTAAGAAAACCCGAGCTATCAATTAATCGATTCTTAAGTTCGTGGTCTTGTTTTTATACCCGCTACCCATAGGGTAGAAGGGTATTATAACTTTGTGCCGACAGGAAATGTATGTAACAGGAAGAAGGAGGCATCTCCGACCCTATAAAGTATATATATTCTTGATCAGCGTCAACAGCCGAGACGATATAGCCATGTCCGTCTGTCCGTCTGTGTGTCTGTGTGTCTGTCCGTCTGTCCGTCCGTCCGTATGAACACCTAGATCTCAGAGACTATAAGAGATAGAGCTCTATTTTTTTTTCGACAGCATTTGTTATGTTTGCACGCAGATCAAGTTTGTTTCAAATTTTTGCCACGCCGACTCCCGCCCCCGCAAATCAAAAAAATCGAATAACAAGCGTAATTTTAAAGCTAAAGCTGCGAATTTTGATATATACAATAACTACTATAGTAGTTATGATTCCTGAAAATTTGGTTTCGATCAGATAAAAATTGTGGAAGTTATTAAAGAAATACTTTTGTATGGGCAAAAACGCCTACTTACTAGGGGTCTGAGTTGCTTTGGCCGACAATCTAGCACATTGTACAATGGTGTACTATATCGATATACCAAACATACCACTTGGTATATTCTTAGTATTTTTTAGTATATTTGCAGTAAATTCGGTATATTTTGAGAATAATACCGCAAAATATATTGCTTTTAATCAAATTGGGTAGCGGGTATCTCACAGTCGAGTACACTCGACTGTAGCTTTCTTACTTGTTGTACTTCATTATCTGCTAACGAAGTTCGACTTTCAAGTGATGTTTAGATTAAATGTTGTTGAAAATGAGCTTGGCTATTCAAATGAAATTTGGCAAGATTTGTAATTCGATGTAATCTTTATTGTCCATTCTCGAATTTAACTGCAGATTGCCTGACTCTGTCATTTGGTTTGAGCCACCCATCGCCTGTCGCTGGGAGACACATACCGAGACGCTTGAATCGCAGCTGGCGGATGGCGTCAAACCAGCTTCAGTTGGAGCAGCAGCAACCGATGCAGCAGTCGCAAGTGGCGCTGTGGCAGAGACAACTGCCACGCCCACAGAGGCCACACCGCTCTCAACAAACGCACAGCCCAGTCCGCTGAAGAGCTCGCCACGCGGTCCGGCCAAGCTGCGCTCCCAAAAGTCCGATTTGGCTGGCGCACAAGGCGGCGCCAGAAGCTATACGAGATTAGTGACTTTGATCTGCGTGCGATACCCAGCAATGTGGATCTCTATGGGCTGGTGAAGGATTTTGTAGTGCCGCGACTGCCGCAAGGCTTTTGTGTGCGCCTCGAGCAGACGACTCCACAATCGAGCAGCGGCCAGCCGCAGCGTCAAGTGATGTTCCTCGCTCGCCAAGCGCACGTGCGACTGGGCAACGTGGCTCAGGTGACAGCAGCCGCAGCTGCGATGGCCACATCGAGTGCGGCACAAAGAGATTGCCAGCGTGGCATTGGCGACGAATTCCTGGACACCAATGAACCCGCGGAACTTTTTCCGCCGCTCTGCTTTGACAAGCTGCTCAAGTTTCGCAGCCAAACGCGTCCCCCGCCGATAACTTCGAGCTCGTGCTACTTGTTCTCGCAGCTGATCGAGGACATGGATCGTCTGTGGCATTTGCAATTGCCACGCGAACAGCAGGAGGAGTTGCTGCAGCAAATCTCCGAGCAACTCTCTCCCAGCGGTTCGCAGCACGACGTCACCGAGGAGCTGCCCGAGGACATGCGTCCGCTGAGCCAGGAGCTCCAAGAGGTGCTGCAGCCAGCGACAGCGGTTGCCGCCTTTGCCTACTACACTGGCATCTCGTTTGTGCGTGACTCGCAGCTGCCTGAACAATCGGAGCCGGAGTCGACATCGAAGTCAGCTGGCAGCCAAGAGAGCAGCGACGGTGACGATGATGATGACGACGATGACAGCATTCTGGAGCTGCTAAATGGTGGCGCCGGCAATGATTCTTCGGCGGGTGCCACACTGCAGCAGGGACTCAGTCACAACAGCAACAGCAACAACGATAGCTGTGACAGTGAAGCGTACGAATCGAAACAGTTCTTTCTATATCTATATCCATCTATGTATATGTATATGTATATGTATATGTATATGTATATGTATATGTATATGTATATGTATATGTATATGTATATGTATATGTATATGTATATGTATATGTATATGTATATGTATATGTATATGTATATGTATATGTATATGTATATGTATATGTATATGTATATGTATATGTATATGTATATGTATATGTATATGTATATGTATATGTATATGTATATGTATATGTATATGTATATGTATATGTATATGTATATGTATATGTATATGTATATGTATATGTATATGTATATGTATATGTATATGTATATGTATATGTATATGTATATGTATATGTATATGTATATGTATATGTATATGTATATGTATATGTATATGTATATGTATATGTATATGTATATGTATATGTATATGTATATGTATATGTATATGTATATGTATATGTATATGTATATGTATATGTATATGTATATGTATATGTATATGTATATGTATATGTATATGTATATGCATATGTATATGTATATGTATATGTATATGTATATGTATATGTATATGTACACATATATGTATATGTGTATGTATATGTATATGTATATCTATATCTATATCTATATCTATAAACCTATGTCTATATATATATCTATATATCTATATCAATATCTATATATATTTCCATATCTATATCTATATCTACATATATTTCTATATATATCTATATATCTATATCAATGACTATATCGATCTCTCGATATCTCCTTTTAGGCGCAGGCAGAAGATGAGCAGCACGGCAGCCATCACGCAGGGCAAGTGGAGCACCCGCGATGTTCATGACACTAAATTCAATGAGGACAAGTTGTCAATACAGTTCCGTACAGGAAGATTGGGTGAGTGAATCTATAAGCTACATATCATTAACTAATTGACTCTATAATATGTAATCAAACTATTCCTTAAGAATACAAGAACATCAACTAGAAATATTTGCAGCATCGATTTTAAAATCCCTAATCAAACCTGTTTTAACTCATTCGAAAAACTTTTATTAATCTAATCCAAGGAACCACAAGAATTTCAATAATTTTTAAACGAATTGATCATTTTGTTTGATGTAAATCGTAATGAATTATTGGATTTTTAGTCAAGATTTACAATGAATTTCCTTTTAAAACAGTCAACGCAGTTGAAAACATGTCTATTTTTTCAACATGTTCTTTAATGCGCTATCGTAAATAAATCTAGGATTCATTTCTGAAGTTGTATTGTTCGGTATTAAATCGATAATTTTAAATATATCTCATTTTTGGGACAAATTTAACATTTCCAATACATAACTGTATAGCAATACACAATTAGAAGCATTTACCTGTTAACATTATTTTAAACTAATTTTATAGCAAGTCTCCAGACATTTTATAGTCAATTACTCCGCTTTTTTAAATATGTTATAATAATCAAGTCCTAATCGATTATCTGTTTTATTCCCCGCTTAGGCATCTTTGGCTTTGCACTGAACAAATATAGTAACATGCCGTATCAAACCTGGGATCTGCGACCGGACATGAAAAAGCAAGTATCTCTCTATCCATATCCACACTCTTATGGATGACGAAAACGTAATGCATTCCGCGACCTTTACTTTACAGCCTCGGCACAATACTCTTTAGCTTCACGGCGTCGCTAATCAGCCTGGACATGACCATCACAGAGGCGGGCTACACGGTCAACAATTTCCAGGGCGGCAGCACTCAAGGCATTACCGAAATGATTGGCAAGACGCTTTCGCTGTCGGAGCTGAAGGCGAGCCTCATTCTCTCAGCTGTGGACATTTTTCCAGACGAGGATGCCTTCTGCTATACGGAGGGATCGTGCGAGAAGAACTATGTGATGGAGATGCATACGTATGCCTGCATTTCCACGCTCGCCCTCTCGCATAATTTCAGCTGGTCACGGTGGAATCTCTTGGCGGGTTCACGCACTGCTGTCCTGCTGATTCGAGAGCTACTCGAGGGCAAAAAAGTGCCATACTATTCCACTCTGCTCGTCACGCCGCTGAAGACCTCGATCATTGATTGCACCGAGGTCTCGGCGAGCTTCAATGCGGTGGGCATTGCAGGCATGGAATATTATGCCGATCTCTATCAGCTCTCGCAGGCTCATGCTCAGCCTGTGAGCTTGGAGAAGCAACGCACGATGAGTCCCATACTCAGGGATAATGTGGCCAGCATTCTGAAGGGCATCAGGCCACTTAGCTTGTGTTAGTTGAAAAGTGTGCGAAATGCATTTTGATGAGGAAATAAATAAGTCAATATAAAGGTATGACTAGAGCGATATTGTCGGATCGCAAATGAACGAACTAAAATGATCTATTCAGAAAAGTAAAAGAACTTAATAAGTTAACATTCTTAGTTGTCTTTTTGATTTAGTTGTTCTATTGGAATTGGATGTGTTACTAGGATGAGATTATTATAAGATAAAGGTTGCGAAATACATTTCAATTTTGGACATAAATATAAAGATTGGATAAGTCCGATAGTCTTGTGATATAGTTTGCTGACCAGAAAGAACAAACGAACTTATTCATATATACATATATTAGACCGATGTTTCCCCATATGTATACATTTTGATTTGAACCATTATGAATGCTTAAGCATGTGTTTACTCAAATATAAGACAACTAACTATTTAACCAGAGTCTTGGTAAGCAAATATTGTTGAATTGTTTGGTTAAGAAAGTTGTAATGGATTAATCACCAACTTTGTCTTCGAACCTCGCTTCTAATTAAACTGCTTGATTTTAGAGAGCATCATTTGAATGTTTGCTTGCAAAGCTGATCGATCAATATTACCGCAAACCAATCAGAATAATTGAGACGTAATCCTGCAACACAATGTACGTATGTATGTGTGTGAGTGTGTGCATTTCTACTCGGTTACTACAGATATCCCTGTAGACTATAAATACTGCAATTTTAATAAAGATTGATTGGCTGCAGCTCCAGCACATTTTCACTTGCAGCGGAATCGTTATTGAAACGCTCTTTATTTTACAGCTTTCGATTATAGCTATTACCACATCATACAAAAATACTATTTGCACAGCTCTGCCTGCCCTTTGACGCCTCCCCTCAAAGAGAGAGGGAGAGGGTCAGCAGTTAAAATTATTCATTCGAAAGTACTCAAAAATCTGTGAACAAGTTTACAACAGTTGCTCCGCACTTGACCACGTTGGCTGAGCGAACAGAGAGCAGCGAGCGAGGGCCCAAGTCAGTAAGTTGATTGCAACAGTGAGTGTCAATTGGCACACACACACACACACACACACACTCACACTCGGCACACATACACAAAGAAAGTACACCCTCGCTGAGCTTTTTCAATTAAAGCATAAAAATAAATATGGCAACATGGGCAAAAATGTTGGCCAAGTCCTCGTAATATAGCTCTCTCGACAATTTATGCAAAATGAAATGAAAGCCAAGCAAATGTTAGACAGAGTTCAACACAGGCAAATCCACACACACACACACACTCTGTTCTGTGATTTTTATACCCGCTACCCATAGGGTAGAAGGGTATTATAACTTTGTGCCGGCAGGAAATGTATGTAACAGGTAGAAGGAGGCATCTCCGACCATATAAAGTATATATATTCTTGATCAGCGTCAACAGCCGAGGCGATATAGCCATGTCCGTCTGTCCGTCTGTGTGTCTGTCCGTCTGTCCGTCTGTCCGTATGAACACCTAGATCTCAGAGACTATAAGAGATAGAACTTTAATTTTTTTTCGACAGCATTTGTTATGTTTGCACGCAGATCAAGTTTGTTTCAAATTTTTGCCACGCCCACTTCCGCCCCCGCAACTCAAAAAAATCGAATAACAAGCGTAATTTTAAAGCTAGAGTTCCGAATTTTGGTATATACAATAATAACTATAGTATTTATGACTTCTGAAAGTTTGGTTGCGATCAGATAAAAATTGTCGAAGTTATTAATGAAATACTTTTGTATGGGCAAAAGCGCCTACTTACTAGGGTCTGAGTTACTTTGGCCGACAATCTGGTACATTGTGACGTCTATAGTATATTTTGAATGGTGTACTATATCGATATACCAAATATACCATTTGGTATATTTTTAGTATTTTTGCACTATGGTATATTTTGAGAAAATACCGCAAAATATATTTCTTTTATTCAAAATGGGTAGCGGGTATCTCACAGTCGAGTACACTCGACTGTAGCTTTCTTACTTGTTTTTTATATTTTCCGATTTTGCATTTTTGCTGGCGAGCTGCTAACAAAATTTATGCTCCGACAGCTAAGCGGCTTCAAACCAACTGACCAGCTGTCCAACTGCTCAAAATGGCACAAATAGTAATATATGTATATATATGTGTGTGTGTAGGTCAAATGTACAACTATTTAATGGGCGTGGCTGTAGCCTTTTATTCAACGCCAGGCAAAAACTGAATAAGCTCGCAATTTAACTTCAACTAGACAAAAAGCAGCAATAATATTTACTTTCATACTGAATACCAAACACACACACGCTTACAACGCAGACTCTCACGCACACACATGCAGCGGAAAATGCCAGCATGTAAGCTCATTATGTATGAATCAGCCGGAAAATTGAAAAGCAGCTATTGTCAATTGCACAGCTGGAAAAGCTGCACATCTTTTTTTTTCTTTTTTTTTTGGCCAAATCAATTTTGCGGTCTGACAATAATTTCTTAATAATATTTGCAAATTAAGCACACCACTTGGCAACTTTAAATATTTGCTTGATTGATTCATAATTAGCTCCGTATATTATGATTATTATTCTACTTGCTATCCGTTAGGTAGAAGAAGTGTGTTGTAATTTTGTGCGGGCAGCAAAAGTATGTTCCAAAAAGCACAATTGAGCATCTCCGATCTCTTAAATTATATTCTGGATCAGAGACAACAGCTGATAGCCATGTCCATCCATCCGATGTTAAGAGAAGAGTAATACCAAATATAATACGATATACCAAATATAGATGTTGTTATTATACCCGCTACCCATAGGGTAGAAGGGTATTATAACTTTGTGCCGACAGGAAATGTATGTAACAGGTAGAAGGAGACATCTCCGACCCTATAAAGTATATATATTCTTGATCAGCGTCAACCGCCGAGACGATCTAGCCATGTCCGTCTGTCCGTCTGTGTGTCTGTCCGTCCGTCCGTATGAACACCTAGATCTCAGAGACTATAAGAGATAGAGCTATAATTTTATTTCGACAGCATTTGTTATGTTTGCACGCAGATCAAGTTTGTTTCAAATATTTGCCACGCCCACTTCCGCCCCCGCAAATCAAAAAAAATCGAATAACAAGCGTAATTTTAAAGCTAGAGTTGTGAATAACTATAGTAGTTATGACTCCTGAAAATTTGGTTGCGATCAGATAGAAATTGTCGAAGTTATTAACGAAATACTTTTGTATGGCAAAAACGCCTACTTACTAGGGGTCTTAGTTGCTTTGGCCGACACTCTGGTATATTGTGCCGTCTATGGTATATTTTGAATGCGGTACTATATCAATATACCACACATGCCCTTTGGTATATTTTTAGTATTTATGCAGTATATTTTGTATATTTTGAAAATAATACCGCAAAATATATTCCTATTATTCAAAATGGGTAGCGGGTATCTCACAGTCGAGTACACTCGACTGTAGCTTTCTTACTTGTTTTATTATATATTTTCGGAATATTCTTATGGGGTACAGTCTGATATATATTTTAAATAAAATATATCGATATACCAAATATTGCGTTTGGTATATTTTAGTATTTTTGGTATATTATGTTATCGATGGTACATTTTTAACATATTAGACTTCAGTATATTTCAGTTTTTTCCGGTATATTTCCCGTTAGGGAGAAAAAAATACCAAATTGAACACGATATTTTTGGAATATTCTTTGGGTGACAATCTGCTATATATTACGTTCTCCATTTTAAATTTGTAACGTACATGTATATATGAAATACAGACTTCAGAATATTTCAGAATACTTTCGGTATAATAATTTAATATATATTTTATGGATAATACCGTGCTGTTATACTTGCATATTCTATGGTATATTTTCATTGCAATAGTATTTCGATATATTTTCGTTATATGTTGGTCTGTTTTCGGTATATACTTTGATATATATATATATTAGTATATATCTGATTCTAGTATATTTATTAAGTACATTTGAAAGCTTATTAAAAAAGTAGTGGCGGGTATCTCACATTCGATCAACCTCGAATGTAGCATTCTTACTTGTTATTGTTGGCTGCTGTTGCAATCATCGCGATGACGATTTGGCTGCTTTCTGACTGCGGCAGTGTTGAAAATGCTGTTGGCTCATTTTGTTTGCGGCTTGCGGGTGTGCAAGTGTCAAAAACGGAAACGGAAACGTAGCTTGCACTTCGCCAACAAACAAAAATGTATATGCCGCAAATCAACCGCAGCCCCACAGCGAGTTGCCTGCCACCTGGCATCTGCTATCTGCCACCTGCCCTCAACAGGCAACCACACAACTGTGTTATGCGGTTCGGGGCATGCTCATTGACATCAGCAACAACAACAGCAACAACAGCAACAACAACAACAACAACAGCAGCAGCAGCAGCAGTAGCGAGAGCAAACAGAAGATAAAACCACACAGGCCCAGAAAAACGAACGAGAGGGAAAGGGAGAGAGAAAGAGAGATTGGGAGGCGAGGAGAAAATGAAGAAAAATATTTCAAAATTAAGTGCTAAATGTGTCAGCGTCGAGCGAAACGTGCAAACATGCTAAATCTTGTTGTGTTTTGTTTCAGTTTGTTCACATTTTGAGCAGCGTTCTCGTTTTCGTTTTTGGTTTTTGGTTTCGGTTTTGCGTTGCGTTTAGCATTGAATTCAATTTTGGGATTTTGCTGAGAGGCCGCTGCGGCTGCTTAGCTCAACCAGAAGAACAAACACTTTCTAATTATTTATTCATACATAGCAACGAGAGCGAGAGAACAGAGAACAGATGTGGGCAGGCGGATGTTAGGTTGGGTACGGGCCAGTGATGCCAGTCGCTCATTAACAAAACAAACGACAGCCCAAGCGGCAGACAAACAGGCGCCGCGGGCAAATTGTAAAAGCGGGTAAACCGGGAGCGGGGGAAGCGTGTCGAGGCGGACAACGGAGGTGGGGCAGGCTTGTCGAGCCACAGACAGCTGGGCGCCAACGGTGACGTTGCCGGTGACCTTCACACACGCACACACCCATACACACACAAGCACAAAACACGCGCTCACATTAGATTGCGTATACGCAGCGTGCGGCAGTGACGGCGGCGGCTGAGTGAAAGAAATTGAAAGTAGGGACGCCGCATTAAGGGATAACTCGCTCTGAATATGTTAATTTACCAGTCAGAACATTTAACATGTACGATACGATTGCGTGGGTGTGCGTGTGTGTGTCTGTGTGTGCAGCCTGTCAATAGAGTTGTAAGCAAAATGTGCCTCATCTGCATATAAAGCGATAAATTTATCGTTTGGCATAGTGATCACAGACCTTTGAACTACATGCTTGACAGATGTTATTATAATAAAGAAATCAGAACAGATTCAGAAAAATAAGATATATATAGTACTATATACATTTCAATATGTATTTGTAGCTAATAATTGATGAATGAAATCAAATTAGTGGCGATAATATAATTATATATTCAAATGTTTCCTCAACCTAAGGCAAGTAAGTTTTGGCAACAAGACACAAAATTGTATAATATTATTTAAGCTTTCGCTTTTCATTCCACGTATTTCAAATCAAATGTAATTTCTGTAATTATTGTGGTATATCTGTTACACAGAGGGTAGAGTGGTATTATAACTTTATGCTGGTATGAAACGCATGTAATACGCAGAAGGAAATATTTTGTCGATCACATAAAAAGCATATAATTTATCTAAGAAATAAATCTAAATACACATGTATGTATGTACATATATGGCTGCCTCATCATAGTTACTTTAATTGATATATATGGTATATTTTGAGTATAGTAGTATGTTAGTATACCAAATATATCTATCAGTATAAATTGTTATTTTATATTATATATTTATATTGTTTAAGATTAGGTATATTTTGTACTCCATGGTATATCGATAGTATAATAATAAACCATATATGGCATTCAACATATGTATGTTAGTATTTTTTCTGTATATTAAAAAGGTAATGCCGCACTATTTTGCTTTTAATTATTCTCGCACACTAGACTGTAGTTTTTATACCCGCTACCCATAGGGTAGAAGGGTATTATAACTTTGTGCCGGCAGGAAATGTATGTAACAGGTAGAAGGAGACATCTCCGACCCTATAAAGTATATATATTCTTGATCAGCGTCAACAGCCGAGACGATATAGCCATGTCCGTCTGTCCGTCTGTGTGTCGGTCCGTCTGTGTGTCTGTCCGTATGAACACCTAGATCTCAGAGACTATAAAAGATAGAGCTATAATTTTATTTCGACAGCATTTGTTATGTTTGCACGCAGATCAAGTTTATTTCAAATTTTTGCCATGCCCACTTCCGCCCCCGCAAATCCAAAAAAATCGAATGACAAGCGTAATTTTAAAGCTAGAGTTGCAATTTTAGTATATATAATAATAACTACAGTAGTTATGATTCCTGAAAATTTGGTTGCGATCAGATAAAAACTGTCGAAGTTATTAACGAAATACTTTTGTATGGCAAAAACGCCTACTTGCTATGGGTCTTAGTTGCTTTGGCCGACACTCTGGTATATTGTGCCGTCTATGGTATATTTTGAATGCGGTACTATATCAATATACCACACATGCCCTTTGGTATATTTTTAGTATTTATGCAGTATATTTTATATATTTTGAAAATAATACCGCAAAATATATTGCTTTTATTCAAAATGGGTAGCGGGTATCTCACAGTCGATTACACTCGACTTTCTTACTTGTTTTTATTTTACTTGAGTTTCGCTACAACTATTTAAATGCATTTATCTCTTCGTCAATATACATATTTAATCTTGTAAGCTGTTTTAACTGCTATACATTTAACTATAAAAGTGCTCATCAACTATTAATCATTTCCCTTAACGTTCACCCGTTTACTATCTCTCAGCTTTAATCTGCTTAAGCACATTCTTTTCCGTTTACTAATTGCAATTAGCATATTCCAATTGGCCACCACAAAACAAAAAGAAGAAAAGAATTATCGGCTCATAACTTCTGGCAAGCGTCTCGACTATCTCAGCTGTCGGATCGCTTGTCAGCTGTCGGTTATTTATAGTCCAGGAGGCGGAAGACACGTGTGTGCGAATGCGAATGCGAGTGTGTTGACTGTTAGAGTAAGTGTAAGTGTGTGTTGCACAGTTGTACAATGGGCAAAGACATTAGGAACCGTGTGGCATTAGCATACACGAGCACAGAGTGCCATAAAAGTAACGCTTCATCCACTTAAACGCCGAAGCTGCAAGAGCTGATTTTTGCTCTGAGCTTAAGCTCGAGCTCTGCATCCAAGACTTGCATAATACCATGCCATGCTATGCCATGGTATCAACAGCCAGCAGCACCAGCAGCATCTTGTGTTGTTGTGCTTGTGCTACACAGCTGCCAGTCGCTCTGGCTGCGGCTCTGGCTGCTGTTTGCTGTTTGCTGTTGTTGGCATTAAACATTCGCGCGTTTTCACAGCAGGCGACCAACAACAAAAGCCATTGCCAAGTATTACATGTGTTAAATGACAAACATAACTATGCATATACTCTAGCCATTGTATCTATGTGTGTGTCAGTGTGTGTGACACAGTGTGTGCCAGAGTGAATTTTTACTTTAATCAAGGCAAAGGCAGCTGCCGCACTAAAAATGTTGCCTGGCGCAAACAATAAATTTTTGCCACCGCTGCTGCTGCTGCTGCTGCTGCTCCTCCTCTTTCTCCTTTTCCTTCTCCTCGCATTGTCTGCATGTGTGTTTGTGTGTGAGGTAAAGCAGGTGAATTTAATGCGAGGCTTTTGTTGTTGTTGTCGTTGCCATTGCCGTTGGCGTTGGCGTTGGCATAAAATTCGTATGCGACGCGCACAAAAGTATGCAACGTAATTTAAGTTAATAGCAAGCGACTTTTGAGGCTGCTTTCCCTCAGTGAAGTCTATTCAAATTACAATTCATTATGCGCCCAGTGCTAAGTGTGCGTGTACACCTTCTATCTCTGTCTCAATCACCCACTCTCTCTCTGTCTCTTTCGACTTGGCAGCTGCAGCTTGAGAACTTCCGCCTCGCAAGCGACACTTGAAATGCATTGTTGTTGTTGCTGCCGCTGGCTCTTGGCATCATATGTATTCATGAGTACGTATGTGTGTGCGGCAACATGTGGTATGTGTGATTGTTGTCTGCATTGTTGTTGCTGTTGCAATTTACGTCAAATTTCGAGTTTAAGTGTCAATTACAACAAGCAAAACAAGGCGAACACTTTCGACTGCTGCCGTTTGCTGCTGCTGTTGCTGTAGCTGTTGCTGTTGCTGTTGCTGTTGCTACTGTTTTTGGAGGGCTTTAACACCTGTCTGACACTCATACTCACACACACACACACATCCTTATGAAGCACATGTGTGTATTGCTACCCTCTGTTCGACTCTGCTCTGCTCTTCTCTGCCCTGCCCTGCCTCCAAAGCTGTCAGCGTTCGTCAAGCTGTCAGCTTTGGCTTTTCATTTCATTTGGTTTCGTTTCGTTCCGTTTCGCTTTATATAATACTCTAGAGCATGCAGCAGCTGCTCAGTGGGGTAGCTTAGTGTCACAAACTTTTCATGGATTCAACAAAAATAAAACAAAAAAAAATATGCATCATAATATCTTATTTAAAATTTCAATTCAACATATATAAATATGTAACTTAAATATACATTTTTCTTAAACATATATCAGAAATAAACTATCGAAAAACGAAAAGTCATTTTGATTCCAACGAAATAATCTGACTAAACTACAATTTAAAAAATGTATATTGATTTATCTTTTGAGTTAAAATTTAAATATAAATAAGTTTAAAATATAATTTCATTGTAAAAAAATAAAAGAATTCGAATAAAAGAATATGTTCTCTGAATAAAACTCCGCTATAAACTAACCAGTAAAATTTTAAATTAAATTAAAAAAAATATATATCTACATATATGTATTTATACATTTGTTGTTTGAAATAAAATTGGAATATGAATATGATTTATGTAACATATAAGAAAAAGTTCAATTTAAATCAAATATTATCTAATAGAATAGGAAAACGGAAAAAATGTTTAAATATCTATTGCTCATTGATAATAAATGCAGGCTATCAAATTAAGTCTTAGTTAACTTCTCTTGGACATTACAGGGTGGCAGCTAGTCGAGCAAGACTCGTTTGAGTCACATTTCGTGCTTTCGTTTTGCTATTTCTTTAGTTGTTCTTCTTAGCTTTTGCCTTGCTTTTAACCTCCACTTTTGCGCCTAGGATGCTGCCAGCCACCTGCCTTCAAATTTGTGTCGTCTAAGCCAGTGCGTATGTGTATGTGTATGTTTATATATATATATATATATGTGTGTGTTTGTGTTTGTGTGTGTGTGTGTGTTCTCAAATTTGACTTGCCTTCAAAGCTGTTGTTGCTGCTGTCGCTGTTGCTGTCGCAGTTGCCTCTTGACGACGATGACGCCGACGACTTTTGACTTTCTACGCTGGCATTTTGACACAGTTGATTACAGCGCCACCTAGCGACCGCACACGCAGCTAAGCGGAGCCAAGCGGGTCGCGAGGTCCGTTATAAGAGGGGGAAGGGCGAGGGCGAGGGCGAGGGCGGGAGGCAGATTGTTGCGACGACTCGCTGTGCACTGTTCTGGTGGCAATATTTATGCAAATGGAGCACAGAGAGAGAGGAAGCGAAGCCACCACGCCCACACGAGGTTTAAGCGCCTGCAAAAAGTTTGTCATTCATTTTGGGATGCACAAGCGACGGCACACTGCAGAGCTCGAAATATATGTGCATGTGCATGTGCATGTGTGTGTGTGTGTGTGTTTATTAATTGCATTCCACAATTTATGCATTGCATTTGAATTATTTGCTCTGCGATTGTAAATTTCGTTGCACGGAGAGAGGAGCAGCTTCCTCAGAGCAGCTGCAAGAGCGAAAGTTCGGATAAGTACGACAACATATAGTTCACATGTGCAGCATTATATACCCACATATACATATACCTATATGTATGTACATATGTGTGTGTGTAGACAAAAACAACACGCTGTCTGATTGGCGACTTCCCATAGGAAGGAAGCGATGGAAACTATCGCAAGCGATTTAATGAAATAAATTCACACGTGTCCCCAAAAATTTGTTGAGTTATTTATACATTTTTTTCCAGAGTATTTATTAAGGAACTGAAGTACTAATAATCAAGGCACATCATTTTATTTTAATAAATTATAAATAAATAGAAATGGCAAGAGACTGAAAAGCTTTTGGATATTTAATTTGGTCAATTAAGCTAAATTTATATGAAAACACATTTAAAGCACTAACACAAAGTTTTTTTTTACATGGAAGAGAATACTCTTTACAAGTTGTCTTCTTTTGGCATGAGGAGTGAGTCAATGTTAATGCTGTTGCATTTATTCGTGTTGCAAAAGATTCAATCCTTCTTAGTCTAGCTCTCTCACTTTGGCAACAACGACATCAAAAAGAGTTTAGAAACCACCCCAACAAATTCAAACGCATTGAGACATCGGAACATCTACTCTAACAAATAACATAAGCAATTGCCTCTGTGCGATAGACACGATCAGCGAACGCTTGCTTTGGCAACCAACTATCGCGCACTCGCTTGCACTCGCACAATAACATTGCCGAGCAATTCGAGTTCCCGTTAAAAGTATAGCGGAAGAAGCTGCTTAAACGGAAAATGATGCTAGTTGAGAGTACGCAAAACTTCGCAAGTAAATGTATAACAAAAGAGAATGCGAGATCAAAGATGATGTAAAGTAGAAGCAGTTGCTATTTAGCGATATGAGAAGTTGCTACTACTCATGTTGTAACGAAGTAGTTGCTAGTAAAAGTATATCGGAAATAGATGCTACTTTCGATTAAATAAAATAGAAGAAAATTTCTATTAACTTCAGCAGTTGTAAGCGATCATTAAGCAACCGAAAAAATTCGTTAGTAAACGCTAAGAGTATATCTAAAGACGTTGCAACTACTAATTCAGAAGATGTTGTTTGAACCCAAGTGTTGAAAAGAAAATTCTTGTTTAGATTATGCGGAAGCTATTAGTTAAATATGAGCAATTTTGTATTAACTTATAATATTAAATTACAGCTGCCATTTTGACGCTTTACCCTCAGATCTTGCGTACTTCTTTTAAATTTCAACGTCATGTTATCCTTTGGACGTGTTTGGTAAGTATTTTTTGGATTTCCAAAAGCAAACTTTAGTTTAAAGAACTTATTTGAGATATTATTTATTTTGAAAACCCATATCAGTGTCTGCATTGTAGCTCTTGAACGACACTCAACTTTATATACATACATACATATATGTAAAATGCATAAAACTTGCTAATAACACTTTAATCTGGTGGAAAAAAGTTCAAATAAAGTTTGACTAGAAATTCAATTAAAATGCTTTTACTATTACAAATTTAAGATGCTTGAATTGTTCAACTATCAATTGACTTGGTTTCGGCAGTTCATTGATACTCTCTGCTCTCGGCTTGGCTCTTGAGTTATTTGCTTAATACTTTTCGAGTGGAAACTATCGAACAATGGTAGCTCAAAGTTTGGCAAACTAATTGAAATGAAAGTTGCGGTCGCGCTTTAAATACTTTGACTGCACGAGATTGCAGAGCGAACGAGCGAACAAGCGTGCTTTAACTGCCGAACCTCACCTGGGCGTATACTTAACGTGTTTCAGCAGATTCTGTTAAATGGCGAGCACCTGCTCCTGCTGTCGAAATGTGGGGCAATGAGGCGTGGCTTGACCTCAGAGTGAGAGAGAAGGAGAGAGAGAGAGAGAGAGAGAGAGAGTGTGTGGCAAAAGGAACAGCAATGGCAGCTGCGGCTGCTTACCGAAAATATTTGTACAAAGCAACTTCTTAAAAGCGAGCAACGAAAAAAAAACATATTTATGCCAGCCTGACATGAATCTCTCTTTCTCTGTGTGTTTGTGTGTGATGCTGCTGCTGTTGTAATCTAAACATTCCAGGGCACAAAGCATATGTATGTATGTATGTATGTGTGTACACACAGAGGTGTGAGTGTGTGTAATTTGAGCATCTGCACGTACGCAGCTCGAGTTGCAGGAGCAAGAGCAATAAAACAGAAAAATTTCACAAGCTGATGAAAAGGAAATGACCACAAATTGACGTCGCAATGTGCGCTCTCACACACACACACGCACACACACACACACACACACATACGTACAAAGGGAGAGAGATAGATAGATACTCGCTGAACGATTTAACGTATTTAATTTCTAGCACGCACACAGGCACACACACGCACACACACACACATAGCGCTGTGGCATGAAGTCGAACAAGCGGCTCGATTCTTAACTCGGCACGATGGCGTGCCTAGAAAAGTTCAGCAAACCCTAACAACAATAACAACAACAACACACTGTCTCTTGCTCTTATACTCATTCGCTTTCACTCACTCACTCTCTCTCTCTCTCTCTCTCTCTCTCTCTCACTCTTCCTCTCAGACTTTGCGTGTGTTTGCCTGTTAGAAAATAATTAAAACTTTTCGTGATTTCGTGCCAGTAGCTGCGATTTTTCTCAATTTAAAATGAATTCTGGCAACAACACCAACAACTGCTGCAGCTGCCAGTTGGGTGTGCTTGATTGTGTGTGTGCGTGTGTGTGTGTGTGTGAGAGAGAAAGTAACCTTCCCTTCCCTTCCCTTCCCTTCGCTTGATCACCCGCCACTCACTAGTGATGCCACCCACAATGCTCACTTTTGATTAGTTATAGTTGTTGCTAATGTTGCTGTTGCTGCTGTTGGACCTGTTTACAACATTCGTGCAGCTTTTGATTAGCAGCAATTTTGTCGGTGTTGTTGCTGTTGTTGCACGAATAATCGACGCGCTTTCAAATCGCTTCCGCAACGTTTTCTCTCTTCTCTTCTCTTCTCTTCTCTTCTCTTCTCTTCTCTTTTTTTTTGGTTTTTGCTGTGTGCGCCGAACATTTTTCGTTTTCTTTTGTGCCAATTTCAATTGATTTATTGATTGTGCGTGTCTGTGTATCTGACCTTAAAACTCCCCCAATTAAAACATTGCACCCAGCCAAAAAACAACAAAAATGCGATTTTTCGCAATTTGCACTCAATGCTTATTTTATTTGTTTTGTTGCTCGTTGTTGCTCGATTTCTACTTTAACTAAAACGACGCCAACATTTCTCGCGCTGCCTTCGTAGCGATGCTTTTGTTGCCCACCTCGTCTCATTCGAACTCTATAAATAACAAATAACATATAATACAAAATAAATGCGCCCTCAGAATCGAAAATTATAGCTACGCAATATATTAAATTGTTTAATACGCGAAGTGACAAAAATATAATATGAGAAAACCGATCAGTATTTTTTTATTTGACTTAAATAGTTTGGTATATTTCTGACTCAATAGCATAATTTGAGTGTAATAGTATTATTTACGAAATATAAACGTCGGTATATTTTAGCATTTCATACTTTAAATTTGGTATATTTTAAGAAAAATACCACTCTGTTTTGTCTCTATTTGACTGTAACTTCATTTATTTTAGTTTATCTTTGTTAGAGGTTTAAGTTGAATAGTTTGTGATTAAAATGCTGCCTTCTTTGTTACTTTGTTTGGCAATCTGGTATATTTCGGTCTCAATGATATAATTTGAATGTAATATGTAGTATATTAATATACTAAATACATAATATTATATATTTCGGTATTTTCAATGTATTTTTTATGATATACATTTTAAGAATAAAACAGTTCTATTAGTTTGCTTGACAATCTGGTATATTGCACACTCAATGTAAATCAAAATACCAAATATACTTTACACTTTATTTCATCTTTATCTTTATCATCTTGGTATATTTTAAGAGTAATACCGCAATGTATCGCTTTCATTAAAAAGGGATTGTGAGTGTATCACAGTCGAGCTAACTCTTACTTGTTGCCTTTTTTAAAAATCTTAGTTTAAATAATTTGTTATTTATATGCAAGCCAACTTAGTTACTTTTCTTGATAATCTGGTATATTTCGGACTCAGTGGTATATTTCGAATGTACATCGATGTACCGAATATAATCCATATTATATATTCAGTATATTAATTTGGTATATTGCACCGCACTGCATTGTTTTATTAAAAAAATGGGTTGTGAGTGTCTCACAGTCGAACTCACTCGACTCTAGCCTTCTTACTTGTATTATTTTAGCTCTTTGCTAAATAGTTTATGATTCACATGTTGTCTATTAAGTTCTTATCTATATTTCTTTCACATTCCATAATTTCACTGTCTATAAATAAATAGAAAATAAAATAATTTCATATATTATTTCTGCCTCATTATGATTTATGTTAATGCTTTACTGCTTAATACGAAATCGATACACTGACCATTTTATTTTCTTTTCTTTTCGTTATTTTTTTTTTTGTTTTTTGTTACGTGGGATTTGTAAAGGATTATTATCACATTTCAAATCGTCGAAATGCTTTTTAGTGGATGAAATGAAAAAGGGCAAGTGCAAAAATTGTTCGCACTTAATGCATTATTTTTGTTGTCACAGATGATTTTGGTCTTTTGAGTACCTTCGGCAATTTGAGCTGGGTTTGAGTCATTCGTTTGGGTCATTCGTCTGGCTGGTAAAGTTGTCAACAATTATTTTGGTTGCTTCGCGATTTATTGCGACAGTTTTATGATGTTTTCCAGGGGAGTGAGAGGAGAGAGAGGTCAGCGTTTGAGCTGCTGTTTATCAATTGACACGCGCCTACTATAAAATGTATCTCGCAAAATGTTCGATGGTCGTTGTTTGTTTGTTTGCAGTTCTTGTTGTTGTTGTTTGTTTGTTTGTTTACTGTTCGTTTTGCTGCTGCTGCTGTTCGTTGTGTTAGGGCCTTCGAGGCACTTTTGATTGTGTGTGTCCTTCGCATTTTGGGCGCGACGACGACGACTAAACTCCTATAAATATCGTTGACGATTTATCAACATGTCTTTTGTCCGATGTGTGTGCGTGTGTGCGAGTGTGCGAGTGTGTATCTAATGCGCGTGGGCCTATAAAATAGTATCTATAAGATAGGATACGATACAACACACACCAAAGTCAGCCGCTTGATCATCATCGTCGGCATCGGCGTCGGCGTCGGCCCATTTTCAATTTGTTTGATTTCGGTTGCCAATTTTTGACTTGTTCTTATACTCATTCGAATTCATTATTATGCCATGTCACCTAAGTTAGCTAATATGCCCACTCGCCTCATTCCACACCCCATTTTTTTGGTCGTGAGCATATTTATTAATGAGCCCTCGAATATCATCGACGCGTCGAGCAACTAAACTCGTGAATCGCACTGATCCGTGGAATCAAATAGACATTCAGACACAAGAACATGTGTTCGATTCAACTCAGTGCCAACTGTGTCAGCGACATTTTGTTGTAGTTTTCTGTGGTGCTGGGAAAACCCCACAAGCAGTTTCTCTATATATAGTTATCACTGTTTAAGGTGAAGTTTACAAAACTCCCAGCAGATTAGCACTATGTGTGTCTTAATGCAGTTCTTGACATTTGTTTATAGACTCGATCGATAGTGCTTCCAAATATTTACGAAAGTGAACGGAATTTTACAGGCATCTTTGATTTATATTTATATTCGATTTATACCTAATATATACCATATATATTTACACAATTTACTATTAACAATATTTTCGATTGATGCTGAATCAGTACTTAGTTAGTAATTAAAAATGTGGACGAATGGAAACGAAATTTTATAGGCTTCTTTGACCTTTTTTTTTTATATAACATTTATACCAAATACTTGAATATATGTTATACCTTAAAAATTCATATTTACAAAATTCAGCATTAACAATATTTCTGATTTATACTGAATCAGTATTTAAATCTTTTTTCATCAATTGTCAGATTCTTGACTATATTTCTAGATATACATATGTATATTTGTACATTTTTTTAGTCTATGAAATTATTTACCCTTAATATTTTTTCTGGGTCAGTATTTATTTAATATTTCATAATCGATGAATGCAAAGAAAGGCGAACCAGCTTTTTGATTACACATTTATTTGTTTATTTATAAACTATTTTTAGAAGTCTATGATATTATTTATAAAGTTTATCCTTAATAATATTTCCTATTTATGCTGAATCTGCATTTATTTAGTATGTATTTGAAGCATTTAAACGCACTAGCAATAAAATAAAATGATCGTCGTTTGACTGAGAATAAAAAACTCTTGCCACAAGTGACAAAGTATAATGAAATTTGCATCTAAAAAAAAAAGCGAACTAGGTTCAGCACTTGTAAAAGCAATATAAATTGCATCTGTTCGCTGGGAATTAGCGAGCAAGCCTTTTAATAGGATTAATCGAATAATATGATGAAAAAAATAATACTTAATGGTTTTATCCTCTCGCCGCTTGAGATAACATGCTGCTACTGATGCTGTTGCTGTTGCTGCTATGGCAGCCGCAAACGAATTACAAAAAAAAGTGTCACTTTTCCCTTGCTTCCTTCTTTCCATTTGCCCCATTCGTTTAATTCTCTTGGCAAATACTCGTACTCGAATGCTGAAAGCAGAGTGCAATATTTTCATTTCATTTGCGCACACAAACACATGCTGACGTGTGTGTGTGTGTGTGTGTGGGTGTGTGTTAATTTGATTTCACCAAACTAAAGCACATCACAACCCCCGCCCCACACACACTCCCCACAGTATGTGTGTATGTGTTTTTTTGTAGGGCCTTGCTGACATTTTATGCATCGCCGCATTGCCGCAGCGTCGACTTATTAAATATGCAAATTTGCCACAGTTTAAAAACCACACAATGTAAATCGAACAATTCAGCATAAAGTATACGACCTGGTGTCTGCCTGCTGCGCAGCGGGGGCGTAATATTGATGATTCACAAAAAGACAACAATTGCGGTCATACGCCTTAAATGCAAATAAATCGGTTCATAAAGCCAATGAATCGAATAGTGAGAAATTCCCCAACTACAGCGTAGAACACTTCTTTTGATTAAATTGCATAAATACTAGGCAAACATGATTTAGATATGATAAATTGAAAACTATTTTAATTGGAAATCTCTAAAACATCGAAGTGAATAATGTAAATAATCTTCCAACATCATTTAATTGCATTTGAATAGTGCAGAGTCAAGCATATTTCTGATGATTGCATTTCCAACAATACAGATGCCAATTAGTAATTCCATTATTCATAATACAAATTAAGAACTGTTAGTCGATTTGTTAGTAGTTAAGTTTATTGTCTATTTTTGAATTCGCAAATTAATTCAATTCATTTTATATACTATTAAAGTATATAAAATAAATATACTAACAGAATGCTAAAATGTACCGAAGGCTATGTTTGATATAACGACAAATTACAAACAATCAAATATACCATAAAGTATAAAACATTCCAGATTGATAGACAGTCAGACAGACGAACATGGCTACATCGTTTTGACTGTTTTTGCTGATCAATAATAAGTATAAGTAACATATATAGTTAATGAACTCGAACTCTCCGACTATATAATAATCTTCTATCTTCTATAATAATCTTCTACGAAAGTGGTTGTGTAAGAGTGTGTTTATGAGGATCTTATAATTAAAGTAAAGGCCAAGCAGAAAAGCTTCATAAAGATTGTCCAGCTTGCTGGCCATTCTGATCAACACTTGATTCACATTCCATAATTTCACAGTGTGTAAATAAATAGTAAATAACATAATTTCATATGTTATTTCTGCCTTCCTCCTTCATTATGATTTATGCTTATGCTTCGCTACGAAATTAATACACTGAACGTTTTATTCTTTTCGTTTTTATACCCGCTGCCCATAGAGTAGAAGGGTATTATAACTTTGTGCCGGCTGGAAATGTATGTATGTAACAGGTAGAAGGAGGCATCTCCGACCCTATTGATCAGCATCAACAGGCGATACGATCTACCAATGTCCGTCTGTCTGTCTGTCCGTCTGTCCGTATGAAACACAGGATCTCAGAGACTATAAAAGATAGAGCTATAATTTTTTTTTTTCTACAGCATTTGTTATGTTTGCACGCAGATAAAGATTGTTTCAAATTTTTGCCACGCCCACTTCCAACAGCTATTGCTACAATACCCAGATCAGAAATGCCATAAAAAAAACTTTGAACATATTTGTCTGAGAAAACCATAACCACACTTGTCATTTGCAATGGAATATCACAATATAAATAAAGTTCAATGTTATCTGCTATTGCACTTAATTATGACCTTTAATTGAATTGCGCATTAAATTCACACACAAGTTGAGTAAGTGATGTTGTTTTACAGCAATTCACTCTCTCACTTTCGCATCAACAACATCAAAAAGAGTTCAGAAACCCCCCCCCCGAACAAATTCAAACGCCTTGAGACATCGGAACATCTACTCTAACAAATAACATAAGCAATTGCCTCTGTGCGATAGACACGATCAGCGAACTCTTGCTTTGGCAACCAACTATCGCGCACTCGCTTGCACTCGCACTATAACATAGCGCTGCACTTCGAGGTCCCGTTTAAAGAATAAGGGAAGAAGTTGCTTAAACGGAAAACGATGCTAGTTCAGCGTTGTTAAGCTTCCCAAGTAAAAGTACAGCAGAAGACGTTGCTCGAAGTGTGAAATAAAAGAGAATGCGAGTTTAGAGAAGATGTAAAGCAGATGCAGTTGCTATTTAGCGATATGAGTATAGCGGAAGAAGTTGCTACTACTTATGGTATAACAAAGCAGTGCTACTAAAAATATAACGGAAAAGGATGCTAGTTTTGATATTATAAGACAAATGAAATTGCTATTTACTTCTGCTGTTGTAAGTTCTAAGCCCGAAAACATTGCTACAATAGGAGTAGACATAAGAGAGAAAAAAATTGCTCTCAATCGCTTAAAGTATATAAAGACGTTGCTTACATATGTACATATGTTTAAAGTATGACGGAATAATGTTATAAGGCAGACGATGCTAGTTTAAGGCAGAAGCAGATGCTATTTAGCGATATGAGTATAGCTGAAGAATTTGCTACTGATTAAGTTATAACGAAGCAGTTACTCATTAAAGTATAACAGAAAATAATGCTAGGTTCGATTTTATAAAATAGAAAACCTTATTCTGATCCTACGTAGTTGTAAATCATCATTAAAAGAAGGCGTTGAATTACTCTGGAATTATTTTGTACATATAATAGAATAAGTGGATGGTAATCACGAACGGACGTTGCTACTACATATGTTAAAATAATAGCAAAAGACGTTGATCGATTACAAGGAGACGCTAGAGACTTTAAGCAGAACGAAAATTCTAATTCAGAATATGAAAAGCGGTAGTTATTCTTAGTTATCACTTAGAATGCAGTAGCAGACATACTCGATGACAAGAAGAGAAAGCAGTTGCCAAACTAACAGAAGAAGTTTATTTAATTTGCTAAGGTGTGCAAGTGTGAGTGTTTATAGAAATTTGCAAAGAAACATATTAGATATTAAAGTTTAGCCAGCAATTAGTACAAATATGTATTCTTGATTATTTAGTGAATATATATAGTATATAATCTATTTGCACATCGACGTGTTTACTTCGAGTTTCACCTTCAACCTTATCAACGACCTCAAGTCTGAGTGCCCAAGTGCATCTTATACAATCTGAAATCGATAGTTTGCCAATCGTTGATTTTAATTGAATATGCGGTAAATGAAATGAAATTAAGTTGAAATAGAAAATGCAAAGCAGATCATTGCTTAACATGCCCTAGACATGTACTAGACTCACCTAGCCAACCTTTTTTTATGCATGTTATGTATCTTTGATGTTATTTACCCTACTTTGCCCTATATCTCTCACCCTCTGTTTCTGTTTCTGTTTCTGATTCTGTTTCTCTTTCACTCGAAATCTGTGCATATATCTTCCCCCTTTTTCTGTGTTTTTATGTTAAATAAATTAGCTGTTTTAACCGAAATGCACAAAAGCAAGTAAAAGTGCACAGCAGCCATCACGACTGGCGGATGCCCTCTGCACATTGCGTATACGTCATGTGCACCAGTTGATTTATTCTGCCAGCTTGGCAGATTGATTGCAATGGGTTCATCAGAGCCAGTTTGTGCCATTTGATGGGGCCAGGGTATGCAAAAGAAAATTGAAAGCATGCGAAACGACAAAAAACAACGCGCAACTCTCGCACATAAAAAACTCGAATGCAAATAAAAATAGAAAATAGTGTAAAATGCAGGCAGTGAAATGAATGCAGCTGGCGATGTGACTTCGTAGCAGCAACATCAGCAACTGCAGCAACTGCAGCAACAACCATAAAATTAAAAATAAAACTTACATAAATTTAGAAGCGGCGGCGGCAACAGAAACGGCAGCATTGGCTGTCATTATGTCGTAGTGCTCCCAAAATGTTTTTTATTTTTGGACAACCCCGACAACAACAACAACAATAACAACAACAACGACTACGACAACAATAACAAGTTGAATAGTGCATTTTAACCACTCTGCAACTCTTTTGCAGCCAAATCGAAAATCCAAATTGATATAAATGCAGAGAACTTCAAGTTGGGGTCAAATGCTCAACTGGCTAGCTGTTAACCTGGTTAACTGTTTAACCAGTTAACAAAGCAAGCAGCAAAATCACACACAGAAAGAGAAAGAGAGAAAGAGAGAAAGAGAGAAAGAGAGAAAGAGAGAGTGAGACGAGCCGAGTTCGGTTCATATATTTTTCGCTGTAAGCAACTGAAGCCACAACAGTCAAACAACTTGTCGTTGTCTTTGCCATTGACATAGCTAACAACAACAACCACAACAACAACTGAAGTAACGGCAGCAGCAGCAGTAACAACAACAACAACAACAACAACAGCAACAACCGCGAATGCTATTAGCAAAAGAAACAGTCGGCACTTGTCGACATGACTCGAACAGGATGAGTTTAAGCAATGCGAAGCAGCTTCCATGCAACTCTGCGTAGAAAGGCTTCTGTGAACAAGTGTGTGTGTGTGTGTGTGTGCGTCTACTGCCTCTCCATGTGTGCGGGTGTACGGAGTGGCGTGGAGTAGAATGGAGTGAAGTGGAGTGGAGTGGAGTGCCTTGGAGTGGGGACGTGAACACTACTACTGACAGTCACAGCCATTGGGATGCTTACTCTAAAATTCCAGGCACATACACACAATAAGCAGTTGGCAGCCAGGCAGGCAGCAGGATGCCAGGCGATGTCGATGAGAACAAAACAGTGAAACACTGAAATTCCGTAAGACCGAGAGACAGCAAGACTCCAGCGGGTCATAAAACTGTGCGAGCGGGTCTTGTTATACCCCGCAGAAAAACATGTTGCTAAGAGCGGATATGCCACGCTTGCAACAGACTTCAAAATCAAATAAAATACAAGAAAATATAATCAAAAAGAATTCGTAAAACATATAAAATGATATAAACTAAATGAAAATAAAACTAAACAGAAAAATAAAATAAAAACAACATAAAATAAAATCAAATCAAATGAAGGAGAATGGAATGAAATGAAATAAATTTTCAAAATACTACTATAAAAAAGAAAATTAGTCAAAAACATGTAATTGAAAAATACAAAATAATTTCAAATGAAACGAACTGAAATGAAATGATGTGAAAAAAATCGAAAGAAAAGAAATACAATATTTAAAAAAAAAGGAAACCAATTGAAAATAAAAAAAAAGAATTAAAACCAAATAAAAACGAAAATGATAAAATTGCAATAAGAGATATGAAATAAATAAAAAGAAAATAGAATACAAAATAGAAATATAGTAGAGCAAATAAATAAATAAATACATATAGTCTAACATTATTGTCATTAATCTCAAGCAACCACGTGCTATAAAATCTCAAGACTATTCCAAAATAACACGATATTGAGTTCAAAACAGAAATCTTAATAGATGTGCCTTACTAATTAGATAAATAATAATTAAAAAGAAACTGAGAAGTGTTGAAATTATTAAATATTGCTTAAGTGGCAAATAAACCATTTCAAGAAATTTAAATTTAGAGAGCCTCAAAATAAACTGCAGAAAATGATTCTTGATTATTATTCTTCTTGCCTTCCAGCGTATCTTCGTGTCGAGTTGTGCTCGCTTGAATACACTTTACTAACTTATTATTGTTGCTCTTTGTCGCTGAATGGGAATGGGAAAAGGGAAGCAGCAGCAGCAGCAACAGCAGCTGTAAAGGGAGAAGGAGTAGAGCCAGCAGCAGCTAAGGCAAGGCAAGGCTGACATAGCATTGGAATGGGATTTTGGAGTCGTATTTTGGATTCGCCTGGCTGCTAGCTGCTGGCTGTTGATGCTGGTTGCTATATCTGAGGATGTAAATGGAGCTGGAGCTGGAGCTGGAGCTGGAGCTGTAGCTTGTCTGATGGTGGCTGGCTCCAGCTGCGCGCAGCGTACAGCTCGACGAGCGTTGGGGCAAATTAAATACAGGAAGTTTGCGAAGGCACATAAAGGCGAACGAAGACAACAACAATAACAACAGCAACAACGAGGAGAGCAGCAGAAGCAAAATAACATATAATAATAGAAAAGAAATGCGCAAAGGACACAACTGTTCAGAGAATTCGCACAATTTGAAACGAGCCCCAAAACAAAACAACCGAAAAACAAAATACAGAAAGGGAAACATTTTCCAAATGTTGTTGCAGTTTTCTTCCTTTTGCGACTGATAGAATTAGGGGGGTTGTGTTTCTTTTTTCCTTTCCATTTTTGTAGTCCCAACAAATTTGCACACAAAGAGACTTTCATAAAACATAAGCAAAGCCACTGTTCACATGTGAATTCCAGTCTCTGTCTCTGTCTGTGAGTGTATCTCTCTCTCTCTCTCACTCTGTGTGTGTGTGTGTGTGTGTGTGTGTGTGTGTGTGTGTGTGTGTGTGTGTGTGTGAACTGGACACACAAAATGTTTATGAGCACTTTAGCTGGCCACTGTCCGTTGTTGTGCGGTCCCCGTTCGCCCATCATCAACATCATTCACATTTACGACGGCAACGAAGAGCGAAGAGCAAAGAGAGAGAGAGGGAGAGAGAGAGAGAGAGAGAGAGGCTGAAGCTGGAGTCAGAGCGGCTGTTGCTTCTACAATGTGCGCGCCCGTTAAGACACGCCCTCCACGCCCCGCCCCCCCGAAAAGCTGGCAAGCTGGCTAGCAGATACCGCCAAACAGATCCAATCCGCCTCTTGTTGGCCATGGGCCAAGCAGCGACATTGCCTCCGGGGCTTTTGCTTCTTTATTATTGTCAATGATTTGCTTTTGGGCTCATAAAATGCAAGCAAATTGAATTTTTTTGTCATTGTTGTTGTCGTTCCTTTTTTGCTGCGGGGCTTTTCGCTTTCGAGCACGTGACGTATGCTTAATTATGTTATACACATTGCGCATACAACAAGGTGTACCGCAGCCCAACATTAAACTAGCCAACGATGATGATGCCTCAATTATGAGCACATTCTATATAATTTCCACATTTAAACAGCTTATATCGAAAAGGAAAAATAAATATAATTCGACTTCATTTCTAGTTACGATGTTCGATTTCTTAGTGGGAAATATCCGTATTCTGTATACTTTCTTCCACATTATATTATTATTATTATATAACTTCAATCTTATTACATAACTTCAATCTATTCAGAGACCCGTACTAAAAAACAATGGCTCAAAAAGCAAGATTTTGGTTTTAGAATTTCGCATTTTCATCTTCAAGTGAGAAAACATATTTGTTGCCGCCAAAAATGTTTTAATAATTTAAAAAATACTTAATCGAAGTATCAAATATTAAATGGAGAACAACATCTTAAAAGTAAAGGACAACGTAAGAACACGCAGTATTTTAAGCTCTCTCTCTCTCTCTCTCTTCCTTTCTCTCTCTCTCCCTCTCTTTCTTTCTCCCTGGCTAGTTTATATAATATACATAAGAAAAATTTATGAACTTTGTATAAAAATAAAAGAAGAGTTTGTGTTTTAGTGCTCCACAAAATCATGAAACCTATTTGCAACAACAATATCTTTATTTCAAGAACATTTAATATACAACTTAGTTCCCGTTAATAAGAAAACCAAATCGAAAACTTTTAAGATCACAAATGTTATTAGAAGATAAAATTAAGAAATCTACAGTCGAGTGGTTTCGATTGTGAAATACTCATTTAATAATACTCATTTTGAATAAAGTATATTAATTTTTAATATATATATATATATATTATTTTTAATATATTATATATATATATATATATATAAATACATATATATGTATATATATGACAAATACTTAGAATTTACTAAAGACTATATTTGATCTAGTATATTACGTCTTTTTTGAGATTTTTCAGATTAATTTTTTTAGTTTTAAGAATTTAATCTTAAATTGGTCCTATTTAAATAACACCATTTTTAAGGTGAATGTTCTTGATTTTAGAAACTGGTCTCTTTTCAGTGCGTGTTGCCAGCGCTACTTTACTCTAAAGTTAAGTTAATAGCTTTATATTATTATTGAATTTACATAAAATAAACAAAATATAAAAATAGCTATAATAACTGTTGAAATATCTTTAATCTTAATTGAATTTTGATTTTCATTTCAAGGTACGATTTTCGATTTCTCAAATGAAATAAGCATTTATTAACTAAATTAACCTTTATGATATCCACATATAAATAACTACAGAAATTTGCCAATTTTATGTCGAAAAAGAAATAAATTTAATTTCAAGTTACAATGTTCGATTTCTAAACAAAATTAAAGCCTGTAATAATAGCTTTGTACTCACCTTAGTTCATTGTTGTGACGTAGTTGACGTTCGTAGCTTGTTATATAATAATATATTACTATAATATAGAGATTGCTATTTGTGTGTGTTTGTTAGGTAAGTATTACCAGCTGTTATCAATTATATATGTATGCATATAGTAAGTTTCGATTCGAATAGAATAAAGAACGAAAACGGAAATTGTATACAGAGAGTTTCGATTGCGAATCTATAGATCATATTATATACACGATATATCTTGATGCGCGCTCTCTTCTTTTTTGTTGAGGGGAAGGGGTCGTGCTTTTCCTTTGATATTAGTTAGTTTTCACTTTGACTTTAGCTTGTTGTTGTGATGTGGGCGAGATTAGCATCTTCATTATCATTTTCATCGGCATTATTTGCATTTGCATTCAGATTATTCCAATTAATTCTTTGGCTGCACGTCACAAATAACAACGTAAAAAAAATGTTGAAAAAAATACATATGACTATGTATTGGTGCTCACTCATTCACACACACACACACACACACACACACACACACTCGGACACACACACACGCGCAGAGAACACCAATACAAAGACATGCGCGAGTTCGCGTTCGCGTTCACGATATTTAATTTGAAATTGTTGCGTTCGAATTCGATTTGATTTGGGAAACGTAATCGAATTGCATTCGAGACTCGCGGTGATTACGATTATATTTTCCTCAATTATCATGTAATTTTTGTTGTTGTTACTGTTGCTATTGCTGTTGCTGCTGCTGCGACGTTAATCATCATTTGCAATTATTTATTTGCAAATTACATTTGCTGGCTAATCGCGATTGTCCTGTCTGTGAATGTACTCATCCTCATCCTTATCTCGGACTGCTCTTCCAGCTCATTTACCCCAAAAAACTGAGCTGCGTCTGGCTTTGGCTTTGGCTTTGACTTTGCCTTTGATATCAGCGTTTTTCAGTTGTCTCTGGGCCTCGTTTGTGGTTTTCAAAATGCTGCAATGGCAAACGGAGAGTAGAAAAAAAAGAAAAACGGAAATTTTTGTTTTATCGGTTTTTCAATAAATTTGCAACAAAATGAGGCAAATTGTGCACGCGGATATAATTTCTCCCTCTCTCGCACTCTCTCATCTCACACATTCACTCACAACCTCTCTCTTCCTTCTCGCTGTACATGTTTGTGGGAGTTGTGGGAGTTCTATGTACATTTCTTTTTTTAAATAGATATTCTAAGCAAGTAATTGCCCATTTAGCAAGCTCCCCTCCTGGCCTTGACTAGGACGCTTTCTTTCTGGCTCCCACCTCAGGTACACATTTTTAATTGAATTTAAGTATCTTTTTTAATTAGAACTTTTCAAGCATTCGCCAGCTCCTTTTCGTTTCGTTTCGTTTCGTTTCGTTTGGTCTCTTTGTTGCTGTTTTGTGTTCCTCTCAAGTTCGCATTTTGAATTTTGTATTCCTTCTAACTGAATACGAAATTGCTTTGAATTGGCTTAGAAATGTTACGCCTTTTTTCTCGGAGTTGTCGTGCCGATTGTAAAAGCTTTTTAAATTCCCTTTCAATATTTTTATTCGCTGCTTTTCGGTACTTCTCATCACTTCTTGAACAATCTGTCTCTCTCGTTCCTTTTCTGTCGCCATTCTTAAATTTGATAGCTTAATTTTCCTTTGCTTTCTCTCTCTCTCTCTCTCTCTTTCTCGTTATCCCCAACTTGTATAGGTTCGTTCTTCTGTTTATTTCTATTTCTTTTCCTCGCAATCTTTTAAATCTTTGTTCTTTTTTTCCGTTCCCTCGATATCCTTACCTTTTATATCATTGTTATTCCGATTCTTTCAATTTCTTTTTCTCCATCTATCCTCAACTTTTATATCTTCGGACTCTCTTTTCTTTCTCTTTCTGTTTCTCTCGTTATCCTTAACTCTTAGATCATCGTTCTTCTGTTTCCTATTCCTTGATATCCTTAAATATAATAGCTTCATTCTTCTTTTTATTTCTCTATCTCTCTGTCGCTTTCCTTTACTTGTATAGCTTCGTTCTCCCCAACTTTCTAACTTTCCTAAACTTGTATATCTTCGTTCTTCTGTTTCTCTTGCGAATCAAATTCTAAGCAATTTAGCATAACTTTTGGTCTTTAATTCTCTGTTTTTCTATTCTCTTTTTCTTCTCAATTTGTTCAACGTATTCTTGTTCATTCGTTTACCCTCTTTTCGCCATTAAAACTTTCGCTGTACTTTTTACTTTATGCAACAACTTTTTGCCACTTTTCCGTTTGTTGTTCTTATTTAAATCTGAAGCTAAAGCTGAGGCTTTTGTTTCCATTTCCCGATTCCATCTGTTAAAACTATTTACTCTTTTAATATTTTTTGCATTACGCCAACTAATTTGCATTAGCTAAGATTGACTTTGATTGGAGTGCATACTTTCTTTACTTTCTTATTGCAATTTCGTTTTGTCTCGTTTCTTGTTAAGCATTAAATGCACAAGCATGTTCTGATCCTTGAGCATCCTTTTTACCATTCTCTTGCATAGTTTTTCATTTTATTTTCGTATTTTTTTTTTGTGTAGCCAATTTACTTGCTTGCCCGTTGCCTAAGTAACAGTCGTAGTTGAACTTTCCATTTGCTTAGCATCTTCTATCTCTCTCTTTCTACTTTTCTCGCTATTCCATTCTCTATCGCTTTCTTTGCTTCCCCTTCTTCTTGTTGTAGTTACCCCTGCTGAAGCTTGGCTCTTTTGCTTAATGTTCTTCACAAGGCTTTTAAACTTGTCATGCATATTGATATAAGTAAGTTGAATTCGCCCTGCGGGCTTGACACTGTCAGCACATTCTAGCAAAAGCAACCACCGCGTACTCCCCTCCCCTCCCCTCTCCCGACTCCACTTTCCCAGTTCTTATAGCCATACTCAGTTATCAGTACTGTGCCGAATTTGCACACTCAACGAATATCTCTCGCATTGCTCTCCCTCTCTTTGTCTCGGGTTGAGAATTCGTATCGTAATTTAAGTGAAATTTCAACTGTAGCCCCGCGGTGGAAAGACGCCTTTGACTTTAGCTTCAGCGTGAGCTTCAGCTTGACTTTTGTCTTTGCATGCCTCTGCTTCCTCTATGTACTACTTGCAGCAACTTAAGACCTTGTTCTCATACCTCAAATTTAAAATTTATAAAATATACATATGTAGACGAATGCATCACACACATATGTACATATATATATTATTTAAAATTGAATCTGCGCCTGGCTTTTGTCTCATAATTGCCTCTCTGCAACAAAATGGCGAACTTGACTGATGCTTGCCACACACCAACACCAACACAAACACACACTCACATACACACACACACACACATACGTACGCACATGTAAGTATAAGCAAATTTCAAGGACATTTCAAAATGGCTTTGCGCAAAACGCCAGCAATTTCTTCATAGCCCAAAACCAGAAAATATAAAAAAAAAAACAACAAAAAAAATACAAAAAATTGCTTTATAATATTTCACATCTGATTGTCATAAAATCGAAACACACATAAACACACTGTGAACTATGCCTAAGTTTTATATGTCCATAATCTATATAGATTGTTCCTCAATATGACAAACATTAGCTTTTAACGATGCGACGACGACGCGACACCTTCGAAAATCATTGAAAATTTTTGAATTTTTGGATTTACGTCACAAAAGTTTTATCGCTCTTTAAATACTAATTAAAGGCAAATCGAAATACACAACAGATTTCGGTGATTCCAATGTGTGACCGCCAAAAATAAAAAAAAAAAACATACACAAATAAAAAAATAGATGATATTGGGGGCGAGATTATACCTTATAAATACTCGATTGTGGCACCTACCTCATGGAGCACAGCAAGCAGACATTCTCAAAAAAATGACAAAACAAAACTAATATTTAAGGATGCTCGCGATATAGACTTGAGTGCAGCATAAAGTTAAAATCTTTGTAGATACACCGAAAAAAAAGATGTGCATAAATTGAGGAAATCTAAAAGAAAGAAGATTCTGTTTTGTATTTTTCTTTTTTTTTGGTTCGGTTTTTCGTTTCCTCTTTTATTTAGTTTTCTTATGAACCGTTAGGCGCTATGCAAATGAGCTTTGCTTCTCATGCGTTGCAAGCTCTGTTGCACGACGATAATGACCACGGGCTAGCAACGGCAACGACGACGACCGCGATGGCGATGGCGACGGCGTTAGGCGGAAAAGAGCGACTCGCGGCGACGGCAATGGCGATGGTGTTTGGCGGCGATTGGCTGCTGTGAGCTCTACCTACAACATACGAAAAAAAATAAAACACACACACAGACACGCACGCAGAGAAAACGGATGCGAGAGCACGGCTTGATGGGCTCAATTGGCTCGACAGGCTTTAAGGCTCAGGCTCGACGGCACTGCGGCTCAAGCTCAACGGCTCGACAGCTCAGAGCTGGCTGCTGCTTGGTGCTGCTCGCTGCTGCTACTGCTGCTGTTGCTGTTGCTGTGGTTGCGATTTGCTGCTGCTGTGTTTTGCGTGGCGTTGCGTTGCGTTGGCGTTGCGGCGTTGCGTTGCGTTACGTTGCGTTGCGCGTTCGCGGCTCTGAACATCGCGGCGTATACCCAACGACTATTTGGCCACTGACGCAGCGGACACGCTGGAGACCGCGCTGCAGGTTCGGCAAACGCACGACGGACGCTGAGCGAATCCGAAACCGACAAAATTGGCATCCGAACTCGTTATCCGAATGCAGTCGCAGTCGCCAAACGCTGTCGACGTCGACGTCACCGTCGCTGTTGCTGCTGCTGCTGCTGCTGCTGCTGCTGCTGTTGATGTCGCAGCCGCAGCCGCAGCGCAACGACGCAGCTGATGATGATGCTTTCACCTTGAGCTTTTTTACTTTTATCCAAAAGCGAATTTACAGCTTCGTGATTAGCAGCATCATCGTCATCATCATCTTCTCTTCGTTTTCGTCGTCGTACGTTTTCGACTTCGAAAGCTTCGATGCCTATGGCGCCAAAAAGCTCTCGCGTCGCAGCGTGCCAGGGTATAAAAAAATCAACAGCGCAAATTGAAGGTCAACTGTGCTGTTTTGTGTGCTGTGTACTTTCGAGCTAGAAAAGCAGAACAATCCAGCTGTTGCCGCTGCTGCAAGTGTGTGCGAAGTATGGCACCAACCGAGAATGTGCCAAAATGCCGGCCGAGCTTTCAGCGTTCCGAAAAGGACGGGAAGTACATACTCTATGTATAAATGGGGCAACGCAACGCGGCAACGGACTGCAGCGCAATTTCGAAGTTCCAATTCCATTCACAACAAAATTTTAGCGAAAGCTTGCTGCAAAAGCTGCAGCTCAGCGCAAGTTGAAAGCTATATGCAGTAGCAGCCAAAGAGTTAAATGGAAAACTTTTACCAATAAAAGAATAAACGAATAAAAAATATAACTTGCTTTTTAGTACGACATGATTTTTAACAATTGTCAAATAATTATGAGAAATTAAATAAATTCTTTTTACTTTTACAGAAATTAGCCAGATTTCCATACAATGTTTTAGTCCCAAATGAAAAACAAATAACAATGAACACTTATAGTATATTTTATAAAATAATGCATTACCAGTAAATCAATCTAAAAATAAATGAATAATTCTTTAAAATATATATATGTATATATAAAATGATCAATTTTTTATTTAAGTAAAAATTATGATAAAATGAAATATAATATTCAAGTACAAATTTAAAAAAATAGCATTTTGAAATAAATAATACTACAGTAATAATCCATTTTTAACAATTATCTAATAAATATTGAAAAATTCAATTATTTTTCTTGTGCTAGCATAAAAATATTATACATATTCTGTTTTTAGTATAACCGAATTTTTCCAACCGAACTTTTCGAACTTAACCAAAATAAATATTTATATTTTGGTACAACAATTATGAATTAAATTTAAAAAAAATAATTATTTCTCTTGTAGTAGCACAAAGATATATTTTGTGTTACCTCTTTCAATTTAATTTAGGATGTATAAAAAATAAAGAAACAAAATCAATTTCATTCATGGCACTTTATATGTTTTGAACTCTAATTGGAGCTTTTGTGAAAAGCCCAAAAGCTGAGGAGTTGAAAAGCTCTCGACGAATTGTGTTGGCTGCTATGACACCAGCTGGTTAGCTTGTAACGGTTACTTGGCAAATCGAAAAGTAAATAAAATCAACAGTTGCCAAGCAAAGTCCATCAAAATTGATTCGCTCAGCACCAATCCATATATTTTGATAGATTTCGACCGGTATTGACAAAGTTGTATGCGGAGCACAACAGCTCAAGCCCAACAGCCTAAGGATGCCCACCAGTCAGGGGTCCATGGACCGGCACAGTGGGAACGAGATGGTCAACATGGATGGGGGCAGCGACAGCAACAGACCAGCTCAAGGTGGCAGCACTTTGATGAGTCGTTCGAGCCGAAAGACGAGCACGAAGAAGAGTGTGCGAACGGGATTTAAGGAACGTCCCGATAAACAGGGCGCCGACAATACACTGCAGATCAAAACTGGCGCATCGCTAATACCGGACTTGAACCTGATTATCAATCGTATGCGCAACATGAAGGACGATAGCTATGTGTATCTGGACTATATGCTGCCCAAGGACAGCGAATTCTTTACACCCTACAGTCTGCGTGAAATTCAATTCGCCCAGCTAAATATTCATAAGCCATATTACACGGTCACACGGCATGGCGTTACCTATTGGCGGGTGTCCGAGAACTTTTTCACACCCCTCAATCAGTGGCAACAGGAATTCCAGCAGTTCCTCAGCATCATACAGATACGAACATTCTCCATCTTTCGGCTGTGGAAGGGCTTCAAGGTGTGGGAGATGACCATCAAGTGGCGCAAATTGAATGCAGCTCGCAATCATCTGCAGAACAATCTCTTCATTGTGATACCGCAATTGGCCAAGGCGATATTGCGTATGCGCTCCGATATCGTTGTCCTGGAACGTCTGAGCTTTGTGAATATCGAGAACATTGAGGAATGGCATCCGTTTTATTTCCTTGAGTTGCATATGCGCATTTACGAGCAGCTCAATTTTGTCTTTCACGAATTCCGCTCCTATGTGGGCAGAGCTCTCTGTAAGTTATATTATTTGATATTATTAGACTATTCTAATTTATTTTAAACCCGCCTTAGATCGTTCGTGCACGGAAGCTATTATGGCACGTGGCTTCTATCCCGATGATGAGATCAATTACTATCCATCGGTTAAGAAAATGCGGGAGGCGCACAGTTTTATGGATCGTGCGCGCAAACGTGCCTTCTGCAAAACCCTCACTAAGTAAGATCCTTCTACTTTGCTTTCGTTTCGTTTACTTCCCTGTCGTTTCTTGCCTTGTTCTTTCCTGTCCCTTCCTTCCCCTGTTTTGCTTTGCTTTCCTTTCGTTTCCCTTATTGTTGTTTATTGTACTGTTCTTTCCCGTTCCATCCTTATCGTTGTTCTGCTTTGCTTTCCTTTAATTTTGATTCGTTTTATTTCATTTTTTTTTATTTTTATTTTCTTTCTTCCCTTCCCTTCCCTTCCCATCCCTTCCCTTCCCTTTCTTTCCCTTCCCTTCCTGTCTTTTTCTATCCATATGCAATTTCCTTATTTACATTTGGTTTTCCTTACTTGTCCAGCTTTTTGAGCTACTGCGACATGATGCTCTACCAGGCGCTCTATCGCGTCACCATTCAGAGCTACGAGGATCTCAATCATGCGTTTAACGAGCATCATATTGTTGCACCAACAGAGGCGGAAATCAACCGTCACGATCGTTTGGATGCCAAAGTAGAGAAGACACGCCCATCGAATGCACCGCAGTCACCATTTTTCCTTGCCTCTTTGCGTCTGCTGCCCGATCGCATTGAAGTTGAGCCGCTGGAGGATGTACTCAAGTTGATTTTTCAGCGCATCACTGGCTTGATACTGGAGACTGTGCTCGATATTCCAGCCTTTACAACAGATGCGGAGTACACGCAGTTCACTCAGTAAGACGAAAAATATACTAGAATTTCCATTTCTATGCTTTATTTCAACTTTGACTTATTGTTAGACCTTCGATCATGGGACGTCAGGAAGAGTGCTTGTATCAAAGTGCACCTGATTTGACTTTTCTGCTGAAACAGGATGCCTCCTTCAATTTCAATAGGTACGTGTGTGTGTTGTGACTTTATTTGATCGCATTTCATTTGGAATCCACTTGCAGAAAGAACATCTTTGTCCTGCTGCATAGCGCCTACGATATGGCGCATTTGTATACGGCACGTTTTCGAGCTATTCGCGAGAACTACGAGATTGATGCGACAACAGACCCCGAAGATCTCAGCACCGAGAGAGGTAAGTCAAATTATTAGATTAATAATATTGTTCCAGTTCCCAAATTTACAAAATAATCCAAATTATTGCATTAAGACAATTGTAAGATGTTACAATACAGTAGATGTTTTATTTTTTTTTTATGAAAGAATTAAATCATGTTGATGTGCCTTAATCTTCATATTTCTGATATATAAATATAATTCAATATAATTTTCTTTAATACAAAACTGGAATTAATAACAAACTAGGAAATATTGAAACTTATATTACACAAAAAAGGATTTATGAAAAAAAAGACTTGACTTTTCTAGCTTACTTTCCCTATTTAATTGCAAAATATCGCGCTCTCTCTCTCTTTCTCTCTCTCTCTTTCTTTCTGAACTTCTGTTTATTTCTTTGTTACTATTGCTTTCCATTTTTTATCTTTGTCTTAATTCTCCCTTAGACCTCACTGCCTTGCGGAACTACTGCGATCGCTACTGCAACAATTTGCGCGCCTTGGACGGTATTCTTGATCACGTTTTCCTTGGGCTTTTAAAGCTGGGTCAAAGCGGTTTTAAAGATGCAGTTACGCCGGTGTGTCAGCGCCTGCAGAATGTGTTGGCCATCTATCTGCCACAACTGGCCGAGGAGGAGACTACCAAGTTGTATGAGGACGCGCAGGATTTCTATGGACGCATCGGTTATGAGCCCACAGCGACACTGCCGTTGGTAGAGCACATACGATTCCTGGATAACTGTCACGAGGAGCTGGATGAGCTATTCAAGACCGTTGACTATGTGCACGATCTGTTGCTAATCATCAAGGACTTTAACATACCCATCGACGATGAACGCAAAGAGGATTACATGGATACAGAGGATTATCTGAATCGCACAAAGGAAAGTCTCGCAGAGATTATGGAGAAGCGACAAGAATTTGTCAATCAGTTGGACGAGGCCATGCAGGAGGATATACTGGGGCTCAAGGAGGATATACACGAAGTGGCCGTTGAAGCCCTCGAGAATTGGCTGCTGATGGTGGGTACTGTATCCTTCGATTCGTTCACTTTATCAGCTGCTTTTGCATTTTCCATTTCCTTTAGAGCAATTCCGATCGCAATGCAGTGAATGACAAGCTAGAGGAGCTCTTGAACCGCATGAATGCATGCCGTGAAAGGGCCGACGAGCTGATTGGGTATCAAAAGGAGTTTAGAATCGATCTGACCATGTACGACGAAATGTCCTCGGGATTCTACGACATACGCATGCGACAGAATCTTTACAAAACCCTCATCGATTGGGAAGAAGCATTGTCGAGCTGGTTGACCGCGGACTTTAATACGCTTGTTGTGGCCGATATGATCGATTTGAATGCCAGAACCATAAAGAATTGCTTGCAGTTCCAGAAATATTTGCCCGACAATGATATTGTGCCAGTGCTGCACAAATCTGCTGAGGAATTCAAAGACAAACTGCCCGTTCTTGGATATTTACGGAATCCGAATTTGCGTGCGGTAAGCTACAGAATTTCCGAGCCCTAATTCCTTCGTGACACTTTGCTTTGCCTGACAGCGTCACTGGACCGAGATTGAGGAGTTGTTGGCTAGAAAATTCTTCCAGGAGAAGGACATAAGGATTAACACCTACGAAGAGTCGCATGCCTTCGATGATGAGAGCAATGCGGAAGCTCTAATGCAAATATCCTCCCAGGCAACAGGCGAAACACAGCTGGAAAATATGCTCAAGGGCATCGAAACCATATGGAAGGAGACCGAACTGGCCATTGCCATGCATCACGATCAGAAGGACGTCTTCATACTGGCCGGCACCGAAGAGTTGCAGGCCGTGCTGGACGATGCTAATGTCAATATCAACACCATAGCCGCATCCAAGTTTGTGGGACCCATAAAGACGCGCGTAGATGAATGGATTGCGGCACTAGATCAATTTGGCAAGACCTTTGGTAAGTTTGACTGCGACAAATACGATGGAAATATATATTCTTAATATGTTTCAAAAGAGGCATGGATGGATTGCCAGGGCGCTTGGATCTATCTGGAGGCGATCTTTGCGTCGGCGGACATACAGCGTCAGCTGCCCCACGAGGCAAAGATGTTCAATCAGGTGGACAAGAACTTTAAAGAGATTGTGCGACAGGCGAAAAAAGTCGCTCTCGCTCTGCCCACCATGTCCAGCGTGGAGGTCTACGATATGCTCAAGGAAGACAACCGATTGTTAGATTTGATATCACGCGGCCTCGAAGCTTATTTGGAAGTCAAGCGTGTGGTTTTCCCCAGGTACATTTCTTCTAACTTGCATCATTAGTGATAGATAGATAACAACAACTTCTTTGCTAGATTCTACTTTCTATCCAATGATGAGTTGCTGGAGATATTGGCACAAACCCGTGTGCCTCAGGCTGTGCAACCTCATCTGCGCAAATGCTTCGATGCCATCTATCGCCTTGAGTTTGGCCAGAAAGAGGGCGGCGATGGCAAAATGATACCCACCAATGATATCATTGCCTTCCTATCGCCTGAGGGAGAGAAATTGCAATTTGGCAAAGGGCTCAAAGCACGCGGTGCAGTCGAGGAATGGCTCAGCAAAGTGGAGGATGCCATGTTTGTATCCTGCAAGCGATACATGCGCTTTGGTTATCAATGCTATGCGGCAAAGGAGCGTGACGAATGGTTCCAGGATCATCCCAATCAGGTCGTAATTACCGTCTCGCAGGTGTATTGGGCAACCGATATTCATCGCATCTTCGACGTCAAGGAGAAAACCCAAATGGGCGTTATCGAGAAGATGACCAAGTTCGAGGCGAAATGCCTGCAAGATTTGGGCGCACTTGCGGCGCTAACACGAAAAAATATTAGCTCACTGCTAAGAAAAATACTTTGTGCTCTGATTACCATCGATGTGCATGCCAAGGATTCAGTGCACATGCTCATCGAGAAGGGTGTCTACAACTCGTAAGTACCCAAGCTAAATCTTTATATGGGAACTTCCCTATCGGCTCAAGAGGACATTTGTCTTGGCTAAGGTGTATCTCTACCACTGATCCACCTAGGCTAAGTTTCTACCTCGAAAAGACTTTGAAATTTGGTGAATTTATGCATTTTTATTTTTTTACCCTCGCTTATGCGAATTTATTGCTCAGCTTAGATGACTATCTGACTCGGATAAATTCAGTTTCCGCATCAGCAAGCTTTTGTCTTTGCTAAGGGGAATTTCTACCACAGCTTAGCCAGATATCTATCCAATCTAAGCGAAGTTTCCATATTTTTCTCAAGCTTTAGTGCATTTCTGCAACAACCTAAGACAGAAAGTTATTCTCGTTTAGCTGAAATAATGGGAGATATTCTAATTTCACTTATACACAGATCTGTCAAACCTAATTTGTTATGTTTCAGGCTAACGGTAAACTGAGTTTTTATCGTCGATCTATTTTGAGCTCTGGTGCATTTCTGCTAAAGCACCGATTTACCGAATTTATGCAACACCCTAAGACAAACTTTTACCCTCGCTTAGCTGAATTCACGCATCGACTGAGACGAAGTTTTGTCTAAGTTAAACTGGGTTTCCACTTAAAATTTGTCTCGAGCTATGGTGAATTTCTGCAACAGCCTAAAACGTATATCTGTTTTTTATCCTCGCTTAGCAGAAATAATAATAATTTTTCTTTCTAACCTTATATGCAGATCTGTCAAGGCTAAGCTAAATTACTGTTTCAGACTAAGGCCTGTCTCGATTAAGGGATTAAGTTTTGCTTAGCTTAGACACAGCTAAATTTTTATCTAAAACTTCTTTCCAACTATGTTAAATTTGCACTAAAATACTGCTTTAATTTCAGCACCGACTTCAACTGGCTAAAGATGCTGCGCTTCTATTGGGCCATCGAATCGGAGACGGTTTATTCCCGCATGGCCGCTGCCAACATCCCGTATTACTACGAATATCTGGGAGCTGGTGGAGTGCTGGTGCTTACGCCTCTGACTGATCGCTGTTACCTCTGCCTGATGGGCGCCTTCCAGATGGACTTGGGTGGAGCACCCGCTGGACCTGCGGGAACGGGCAAAACAGAGACCACCAAGGATTTGGCTAAGGCATTGGCCAAACAATGTGTTGTGTTCAATTGCTCAGATGGGCTCGACTACAAGATGATGGGACGTTTCTTTTCGGGTTTGGCACAATGCGGTGCCTGGTGCTGTTTCGATGAGTTCAATCGCATTGACATCGAGGTGCTGTCTGTGATTGCCCAACAACTGATCACCATACGCACAGCTAAGGTGATGAAGGTGAAAAGGTTAGAGCGAAAGCATTTAAATCAAATGAAAGTTTGTTTTTATCGAAATTTTTCTCTTAGGTTTGTCTTTGAGGGTCGCGAAATTAAGATCAACCATTCGTGCTGTGTATTTATCACAATGAATCCAGGATATGCAGGTCGTACCGAGCTGCCCGACAATCTGAAGGCACTGTTTCGACCTATCTCGATGATGGTGCCAGATTATGCGCTCATCTCCGAGGTGATTCTTTACTCAGAGGGCTTCGAGGATCCCAAGATCTTGGCACGTAAAATGGTGCAAATGTATCAGTTGTGCAGTCAACAGCTAAGCCAACAGAATCATTATGATTTCGGTATGCGTGCCGTCAAATCGGTGCTGGTCATGGCCGGTGCCCTGAAGCGTGCGTCGCCCAAACAACGCGAGGATATCACCCTGATTGCTGCACTGCGTGACTCGAATATACCAAAATTCTTGGCCGACGATGCGATACTCTTTCGCGGCATACTCAGCGATCTGTTTCCGGGCGTCGATCTGCCGGATTCGCAGCATCCCCACCTGGAGGCAAGTCTGCGCTTGGGTCTGCGGCAAAAGAGTCTTCAACCGGTGCCGACAACGATACGCAAGTGTCTGCAGCTCTACGAGACAATGTGTGTGCGTTGGGGTGTCATGACTGTGGGTCCCACAGGCGGTGGCAAGTCGGTCGTACTGCATGCCTTAGAATTTGCCTTGGCGCATCTTTTTGAAAGCGAGGTACAGGATCCTAATTTCCGTCCTGTTGTCATACAGACCATGAATCCAAAGGCTGTCAATATGAATGAACTGTACGGCTATGTGGACTCCAAGACGCTGGAGTGGCAGGACGGACTGCTCGGTCTGGCTGTGCGCACTGCGGTCAATGTAGAGGGTAAGTTCCGGGGGGCAAATCAGCAGGTAACTTCAAATGAAAACATTTCCGTTTCTGGTCAGATGAGATTCATCAGTGGATCATGTGCGATGGTCCCGTGGATGCCGTGTGGATTGAGAACTTGAACACGGTGCTCGACGATAACAAGATGCTTTGTCTGGCCAACTCGGAACGCATCAAGCTAACCGCCTGGATACACATGCTCTTCGAGGTGCAGGATCTGCTGCAAGCCTCTCCGGCCACCGTCTCACGTTGTGGCATGGTCTATGTGGATCCCGGGGACCTTGGCTGGATACCTTTGGTGGATACGTGGCGGGAGCTGGACATGTCACACAAATTGCCGCCAAAGTTGGCTGAATTTCTCTATCAATTGTTCATTGGTTACTTTGAGAAGGCATTGAAAATCGAACGCAAACGTGCCTCCTACACAATACATCAAGTGTTGGGCTCCAAGGTGCGTTTGTGCTGTGCTCTCATCTCATCGCAGTTGGAGGTGACACGCTGGTCGACCTTGCCTGAAGAGGAGGCCAAGAATTTGCTAACCAAAATATTTACATGGTGTGTGCTCTGGGCAGTTGCCTCAAATTTGCGAGATGCGGAGAAACTATCCTTTGAGGACTTTTGGGGCCGAGCCATGGCCGTGCATCCAAATATGGAGTAAGTGCCTAAAGTATTCAGCAAACTCTCAGCTTTTGATTGGATTTTGTGTTTATTTTTTGTATAGCATGCCGGAGCGATCCATGTGGAATTATCGAGTGAACCTGGAGACCAACGATTGGGGCAACTGGAACGAAATTATGCCAAAGTTTATCTATAGCTCCGAGGTGTCCTACTACGATATGCAGGTGCCCACCGTGGATACCACTAAATATGGGTAAGATACATTTTAGATCAGACTTTCATTTCATCATAGAATTAATAAAAAAGTCAATGGAATGCGCCAGCAGGGTGATGTAACTACGATATCATGAAGTCCTTTTAATGTGTAGTTACATTAGTGTGTAGTACAATTATGTGTAGTTCAATTAGTAATCAAATCACCTAGATTAACAACTAAAAGTATAACATTCGACTGTTAATATTGCAAGTTCTCTGAAGCTGTATTCCAACGATACTAATTTACAGATGAATATCTTGAAATAGTTTGACTGAAATAAAAATAATTTAAATGTTATCATTACTGACTATTTAAACAAAATACCGTTACTGAACACTTTAATTTATCATTTATCTCACATTCCAATCAGACTATTTAAATTATGCTAAGATTTTCTTGAATACGTTCAAATAGCTACAATTAACTTCTTAAATTATAGAAATTCGATTCTATCTTTTTGAACGAACTGAATGTTTAAAAATAACTAACATAAAATTAAATTTATAAAACGTAAATTAATTATATCTCAAATTCCATTGTACCTATTTCGACAATATGCTAAGTTAAATTAAATGATACAAAAAACGTTTTGCGACTCTCTCCGCATTCGATCATACTCAATTCTCACTATTTGAAAGATGCTATTATTGATTTGACTTCGTTAAAATAGCTAAAATGAAATTCATAATGCATCTAGAAATACTTAACGAGTATCTTAACATTGATTCTTACTATTTGAAAGGTCAATGTTTAAAAATTATCTGAAATTAAATTTTAAATTTAGACTACTTTAAGAATATGGTAGCATTATTTAAATTAATTACATTTTAAATTAAAATTATACCAAATTCTGAATTTTGTTGACTTGCTTGCAGTTATGTAGCAGATTTGCTATTCAAGCGCGATTTTCCGGTCATGTTCACCGGTGAAACAGGCGTGGGCAAAACCGTGCTCGCTGTCAGCTGCATGAAACGACTGTCCGAAGGCAAAGTAATTCCGATTGTGCTGAACTTTTCGGCCCAAACGAGCAGCTTGCGCACCCAGGAGATGATTGAGGGACCGCTGGAGAAGCGCAAGCGGACCCAACTCGGTGCCCCAGTGGGCAAGACCGTCATCATATTCATTGACGACGTGAACATGCCCAAATTGGACACGTACGGCAGTCAACCGGCAATCGAGTTGCTCAGGTTTGTGATACACCAGACGAATACATAATATATTGTACTTGACCCTTTGCAACGTACTTGTAGACAATTCCTGGACTTTAAGGGCTTCTATGATCGCGAGAAACTCTTCTGGAAGGACATTCTCGATGTGGTACTGGGCTGCGCATGTGCACCTCCAGGAGGTGGTCGCAATCCACTCACGCCGCGCTTTGTGCGCCACTTTGCGCTTTTCTCGCTGCCCAAACCCAATGAGGAGACGCTCACACAGATCTTCAACGGCATTCTCTTCGGCTTTCTAGAGACATTCTCCTCGGCCATTCGCTCGCTCTCCGAGCCCATGGTGCACGCCTGTGTCGATGTCTATATGCGTGTGGCTAAGGTAATGCTGCCCACGCCGGATCGATCGCATTACATATTCAATTTGCGCGATCTGTCCAAGTGCATTCAGGGCATATTGCAGGCAAACAATATGTACTACAACATGGAGAATCAGATATTGCGTTTGTTCTATCACGAGACAACACGCGTCTTTCACGATCGCCTCATCAATGCGGAGGACAAGGTGATCTTCAAGACGCTGATGAACGATGTATGTCGCGATCACTTCAATCGCGATGTTGTGCAGCCAGATGAACCCGAAGTGCTTTTCGGTGACTTCATGATATTTGGCAAGCCGAAGAACGAGCGTGTGTACGACGAGATCAGGGATCAGAGTAAGCTGGAAAGCGTGCTCAACGATTACATTGTCGATTACAATTCGATGGCCGTGGGCAAGCAAATGAAATTGATTCTATTCCAAGATGCCATGGAGCATACGGTGCGTTTAGCCCGCCTCCTGCGCAGCGATCGTGGCAATGGTCTGCTAGTGGGCGTGGCCGGCATGGGTAAACAGTCCCTGACCCGACTGGCGTCCCACGTCAACGAGTACAATTGCTGGCAAATCGAAATGCGACGCAACTACGATCTGAATGCCTTCCACGAGGATTTGCGAGTGCTCTATCGTATCGGCGGGGTTAGTAGACAAAACTCTGTTTTGTTTGGGCTATATTTAATGCTTTATTTTCTTGTTTAGATTGATAACCAGCCAGTGACATTTCTGCTTATCGACAGCCAAATTGTGGAGGAGGAATTTCTCGAGGATATTAATAATATTTTGAACTCGGGCGAAGTGCCCAACCTTTTCGAAGGCGACGAGTACGAAAAGGTTATTCTTGACGCTCGCGATGCCTGTAATGCCAGCAAAAAAGATGGGGTAAGCTTACTTGCTTTGCTTTGCTATGCTTGAAACGAGGCTCTTCTGCTCTCCTCAGGGTTGTCAACGCGATGATATCTACAAGTTCTTCATCAATCGTGTGCGCAACAATCTCCACGTAGTCATGTCAATGAGTCCCGTGGGCGATGCCTTCCGCCGGCGTTGTCGCATGTTCCCCTCTCTGGTCAATTGCACCACCATCGATTGGTTCACCAGCTGGCCCACCGAGGCCCTTTACTCCGTTGCCCTTGGACTGCTCACGAAGATTGCCCCCAACATGAACGAACGCGTCTCGCTGGCCAGCACCACAGTCTTTATGCACAAGGTGGGAATTCCCTTCTATTTCTTAGGCAGCACAATTTAATATGCAAATTTCAGACTGTTGAGGATGCCTCGGTGCGTTTCTACAAGGAGATGAAGCGGCATTACTATACCACGCCCAGCAGTTATCTGGAGCTGCTGAAGCTCTATCAGAGTCTGTTGAAGGTCAAGACTCAGGAGATTATTGCCAAGCGTAAGCGCATTGCCAGCGGTCTCAATAAACTGTTGGAGACCAATGAAGTGGTAAGAAATAACTTAACTAGCTTCGATTAACTTAAACGTGTTACATTGTTCCAGAAAATAGTTAGGATTTTAAGTTTTATACTCGCTACAATTGACAATCTGGTATCTTTTGAATGTAATAGTATATCGATATATCGTATATCGTTTTCTTTTTTCTTTTTTGATATATGTTATTATATATGTATTTTACTATATATTTATATTTATATACCATATATTCTGTATATTTTAATAACAGTACCGCACTGTTTTAGTTTTATTAAAAATAGGTAGAGGGTATTTCACAGCCGATCACACTCAACTGTAGCTTTCTTACTTGTTTATACTTCTTATTATTTATAATTAATTTTGTTGCATCTGCAAACATACAAAATGTGTTAATTATAATTTAGTTCACATACAATTGTAAATTTGTTGTGATCTTCCTAGGTTTTATCAATTTTTGTTTAAGATTCAAATTTGATATTCCGTTTTTAGTTCAACGTTGTTTTCGTTTATAAACTATCTATAAAAATTACGTTTTTTGATTAATTTCTATATTTTTTGTAAATTTAATGTGAAAACTGGACACTATTTTTTGCTAAACTGCTTACATTATAGATTGCAGTCATGCAAAAGGAATTGGAGGTAATGGTGCCACAGCTCGATGAAAAATCGGCCATGATGAAGGCGCTCGTGGATAATTTGACAAAGGAAACGAAACAGGCCGATGCTGTCAAGCAAGGTGTCATGGAGGACGAGGCGAACGCCAAGGAGAAGGCAGCCATTGCTCAGGCCATCTCCGAAGATGCCAGCAAAGATCTCGAGATCGCAATGCCAGCACTACGCGAATCCGAGGAAGCGCTCAAAGGTCTCACCAAGGCAGATATCAACGAGCTTAAATCCTTTACCACGCCGCCAGCTTTAGTGCAGTTCTGCATGGAGGCCGTTTGCATTCTGCTGGGTGCCAAGTGAGTAACCATAAGTGAATTTAATGAAAGTATTACGATTGATCATTATAATCAATAGACCCACATGGGCGTCAGCCAAAGCCATTATGGCTGACATCAATTTCATTAAGCGACTCTTTGAATACGACAAGGAGCACATGAAGGAAGACGTGCTTAAGAAGGTCAAGAAATACATCGACCACAAGGACTTTGTGCCAGCTGTAAGTAAAATACACTGAAGATCGTTTATACGCAATTAAATATAATTATTAAAATGTCTCTCCTAAAAAAGGAATTTGAAAGCTATTAATTAAGATTTGTTAAGTGCTGATTATACCCGCTACCCATAGGGTAGAAGGGTATTATAACTTTGTGCCGGCAGGAAATGTATGTAACAGGTAGAACGAGGCATCTCCGACCCTATAAAGTATATATATTCTTGATCAGCGTCAACAGCCGAGACGATATAGCCATGTCCGTCTGTCCGTCTGTGTGTCTGTCCGTCTGTCCGTATGAACACCTAGATCTCAGAGATTATAAGAGATAGAGCTATCATTTTTTTTCGACAGCATTTGTTATGTTTGCACGCAGATCAAGTTTGTTTTAAATTTTTGCCACGCCCACTTCCGCCCCCACAAATAAAAAAAAATCGATTAACAAGCGTAAATTTTGGTATATACAATAATTACTATATTAGTTATGATTCCTGAAAATTTGGTTACGATCAGATAAAAATTGTGGAAGTTATTAAAGAAATACTTTTGTATGGGTAAAAACGCCTACTTACTAGGGGTCTTAGTTACTTTGGCTGAATATCTGGTATATTGTGCCGTCTATGGTATATTTTGAATGGTGTGCTGTATCGATATACAAAACATATCATTTGGTATATTTTTAGTATTTTTAAGTATTTTCGGTATATTTTGAAAATAATACCAATATTTTGCCCTTATTAAAAATGGGTAGCGGGAATCTCACAGTCGAGCACACTCGACTGTAACTTTCTTACTTGTTAAGTTAATATACAAACTCATTAGATTTAAGAAAATTATTAGATAAAAAACATGCGATCATCATATTTTAATCAATTTAAAGACAATCGATATTCATTTTGTTACTCACTGTTGCTTTGGTTAGCAATAAATATAAATGTCGATATTCGAAACAAAGCTTTCGGTATATATTAGTATTTTTTGTTAATATGTTAATGAGATATATTTTAAGAATAATCAATCGACTGTTTAGATTGACTTAATTCCGATATTTTGTTTCAGAAATGCGTTTAATTTATAACAAATTGTTTTTTCTTTTGTATGAATTCTACTTATTTGATAATTAAAATACCCACAAAAACAACCGTATACTAGAAACTTTATTTTCTTATAAAATTCGCAGAAATTCGAGAAAGTCTCCAAGGTAGCCAAATCAGTGAGCATGTGGGTGATTGCCATGGACAAATTCTCCAAGGTCTACAAAGTTGTAGAGCCAAAGATCAAGCGCAAGGAAGCCGCCGAGGCGGAACTCAAGGATGTGATGAAGGTGCTGCGGCAAAAGCAAAAGGAACTTGCTGCGGTCGAGGCAAAAATTCAATCGCTGCGCGACAGCCTCGAGGAGAAGCAACGTGAATTCCAGGTGATACAGGACAATGTGGATCTCACCTATGGGCGCATCAATCGAGCTGGGCGCTTAACTTCTGCGCTGGCCGATGAACAGATTCGTTGGCGCGATACTGTTAAATCGCTTACCGCTGACTTGGCCTGTGTGCCAGGCGATGTCCTTGTGGCAGCTGCCTGTGTCGCCTACTTGGGCGCATTCTCCAATGAATATCGTCGCGATATGAGTCAGCATTGGGTCGACAAGTGTCGCGAATACAACATACCATCGAGCAAGGAGTTCAATCTGCTCAAGGTGCTGGGCGATGCGTACGAGATGCGACAATGGAATGTCGATGGCCTGCCCAAGGATAACATATCGATTGAGAATGGCATTTATGCCACACGCGCCCTGCGCTGGGCTCTCATGATCGATCCGCAGGAGCAGGCGAATCGTTGGATACGCAACATGGAGAAGGCCAACAATTTGCAAGTGATCAAAATGACAGACTCATCGATGATGCGTATCCTCGAGAACAGTGTGCGTCAGGGCTATCCCGTATTGCTCGAAGAGCTAGATGAGACCATCGATCCCTCGCTACGTCCCATTCTGCAGCGGGAGACATACAAATCGGAGGGTCGCATCTACTTGAAGCTGGGCGATCAGGTCATCGATTATGATAATAACTTTAAGCTCTACATGACAACCAAGTTACCCAATCCGCATTATTTGCCCGAAGTGTGCATCAATGTAACACTCGTCAATTTCCTAGTCACCGAAAGTGGCCTAGAGGATCAGCTGTTGGCGTAAGTTTCTTCTCGTCCAGTAGATAACTTGCTACAGTAATGCGAATTTTTAGTGTTTATAACCGCTGACAGTAGGGTATTATAACTTAATATGGGGCCTTTTCTGACCCCATAAAGTATAGATATTTTTAATCAGATTCAACATCCAAAACGAAATACATAGATATGTCCGTCTGTCCGTATGAACACCTAGATCTCAGAAACTATAAGCGATAGAGATATAATCTTCTTCGAGAGCACTTGATAAGTTTGCACACAGATAAAATTTGTTAAAAATAAAAATCTAATAACAAGCGCGATTCCTGAAAGTTTGGTTGTAATCGGCCAACAATCTAGTATATTTTGTTCATCAAAAATAGGTATCTCACAGTTGGAAAACTTAGCTTACAATAGTTATTGCTGCACACGGATTAAGTTTGATTTAGATCTCTGTCACAAACATTTTCGCCCACGCTTTTTGATACACATCATAATAAGTAACATACAGGTCTTTTAGATTCCTGAATATGTGTTTGCGATCAGCTGTAGATCTTAGAAGTTATTAAAGAAAAAAAAGCTGATAATCTGGAGGCTTGAATGTAGTCTAACGATGTAACATTTTATTTTACCGAACTGTATTACATTTATTGAAATCTTTATTGATTTTGTTTCATTTTTGCAGCGATATTGTTGCTATTGAGCTACCCGCCATGGAGGCGCAACGCAATGATCTGGTTGTCAAAATAAACGCGGACAAGCAGCAGTTGCTGTCGCTGGAGGATAAGGTGCTGAAGTTGCTCTTCAACTCCGAGGGCAATATACTTGACGATGAGGAACTCGTTGAAACGTTAAATGATGCCAAGGTGAGTTCAACTGAACGTAAGTTCATCCCTTTTAAACTCTTCTCTGCCTAGGAAACTTCTCTGATCATTGCCGCTCGTTTGATTGACACCGAGGAGACGGAGAAGATAATTACAGCGTCGCGAGAACGTTATCGAATTCTGTCGTCACGTGGTGCAATTCTCTACTTTGTCGTCGCCGGCCTCGCTGAGATTGATCCCATGTATCAGTACAGTCTCAAGTATTTCACACAGGTCTTTTGCAATGTCCTGCGTCTCGATCATCCGGCCATGGCCGTTGAGGTGCGCATCTCCACACTAATGGTGGACGAACTGAAGGCCATCTACGATAATATTTCGCGTGGTCTCTTCGAGAATCACAAGCTCATCTTTAGCTTTCTGCTGGCGCTGTCGGTGGAGCGTCAGGAGGGACGCGTCTCAGCCGAAGAATTTGGTTTTCTCACCCGCGGCGCAGTCGGCACAGTGCGTGCAAAGGCGATGCCTGCGAATCTCAAGCTCAGCCAAATGGAATGGGATGCTGCCATCTTTTTGGAGGACAATTTTAAGGACACCTTTGCGGGCTTCACCATTGAAATGGACAAGCCCTTCTTCCTTCAGTTGCAAGACAACAAAGAGATCTTTGACTTTGGTCGAACGAAAGCGGAGCCCACCGACAAATGGGATAAGCGTTTGCGCATCTTCCACAAACTCATGTTTATTGCCACTTTCCGCAAGCCACGTTTCCTCCTCAATGTGGTCAGCTATCTGCATGCCACCGTGGGCAAGTATTTCACCGAGGCATCTGCTGGTGGCACACAACTAAGCACAGTGTAAGTAGAACTATGTATATATGTACATATAATTACTATTAGTACTCCTATTAACATTTTATTATTGTGGGCAGAGTAGCGTTTTAGTCTTAGTCGTCTCTCTTTTTTAACTAAGATTTTAAAATTATTTTAATTTTGTAATATTTATAATACGACCAATGTATTTATAAGACTTACAAAAAAAGCACATGTCGTATACTTCATATTAAGTATACATACCATTCCCATGAACGCCTTACCCAAATTTCTTGCATTTTCTAACATATCAAAGTGTATGACCATATTAATAATTTCCCTTTGTTCTAATACTTACTAATAATTCAGGGGTGTCAGGGGGAAAAGATTCTGTTGTCAATAAATATAATAATTTGTATAATTATTTATTTCATTTCTTTTTTATACCCGTAACACAAGGTTGAAGAGTAATATAATGATGCCTCTGCATGAAATGTTTGTCACAGACACAAGGAGGCATCTCCTGTTATCTGCAAAGGCTATATCAATATACCATATATAGCCCTTGGTATATTTAAGTATTTTTGTGGTATATTAATTTGGTATATTTTAAGAATAATGTCGCACTGCTTTGCCTCTATTCAAAATAGGTAGCGGGTATCTCACAGTCCAACACACACGTCCGTATTCACTTTTAATAACTTCTAAATTCATTATTTTAATTTCTTTTTTGTTTCATATCGATAATTTCCCTATGTTCAACTATTTACTTATAATGATTTATTTCCTCTCTTGAGCTTTAATAATTTCTTAATTTATTTATTAATAATATTAATTTATTAAAAACAAATTAAATTATGTTTCATAAATTTCGTATTTATAATATTTAAATGTGGTTTTGAGAATATTCAAATATTAAGTTTAAGTTAAAGTGATTTTTTATTTTCAATTATTATTTAAATTCTTTGAATCGCATCTTCAGTGACAATCATTTTATCATTAACAATTTTATTGAAAATTAAAATAAAATAACTCTTCAGCTATCTGGACACTTCGGCTGTGACGCCGCTGATCTTTGTGCTATCCACGGGATCCGATCCCATGTCGGGTTTCCTAAAGTTCACCAACGAAATGAAGTTCACGGACAAGTACTACTCGATATCGTTGGGTCAGGGCCAGGGACCGCTAGCCGAGAGCTTAATCGACAAAAGTCTGCGCATGGGTCACTGGGTGTTTTTGCAAAACTGTCACTTGGCCACCTCCTGGATGCGAGTGCTCGAAACAATTGTGCGCAATTTGACGCTGGGAATAACCAAAGCGAATCCCGAGTTCCGCTTGTATCTGTCATCGATGCCAACGCAATCATTTCCCATCAGCGTCCTGCAGAATTCGGTGAAGATCACAAACGAACCGCCCAAGGGCATCAAGGCGAACGTGATTGGTGCGCTGAGTGACCTGAAAGTCGAATTCTTCGAGGAGCACATTCAGACCAACAAATGGCGTGCGATTGTCTTTGGCCTCTGTATGTTTCATGCCGTCCTCTTGGAGCGTCGCAAGTTCGGTCCACTGGGCTGGAACATTACATACGAGTTCAATGAAAGCGATCGTGAGTGCGGCCTGAAAACACTCGATTTCTTTATCAATCGTCAGGTGATGGAGTCAATACCCTGGGAGGCCATACTCTATATCAATGGCGAGATCACTTGGGGAGGTCGTGTCACCGACTATTGGGATCTGCGCTGTCTGCGCACAATCCTAACGATCTTCTCGTCGGAACGGATCATTCAACCGGATTACAAATATTGTCGTGGGGACTCGTACTATCGTGATCCACAGGGCTCCACGCTCAAGGAGTATGCGACATTTGTGCAAGGTTTCCCAGTGCTCGAGGATCCCGAAATCTTTGGCATGAATCAGAATGCAAACATTGTGTTCCAGACCAAAGAAACGGAGTTCTTTATTAGCACACTGCTGCTAGGCCAGCCGCGTTCCTCGGCGGACGAAGGTCAGGCGATGGAGAACGAGCTGTGCCAGCAAATAATTGAGCGCATTCAATCGGTGCTCACTTACAAAATCCAACGAGAGCCCATCCACGACACACTCACAGTAGTAAGTTAAATGCTAGAGTATAACTTGAATCCAAGTTATTAATGTTATCTGATCTCGCTTGTCAGCTGGACAGCAAGGGACAGATGCCTTCGTTGACCACTGTGCTGGTGCAGGAGATCGATCGCTTCAACATTGCATTGGGCATCATTCACGACAGTCTCGGCAATCTGGCTAAGGCCATCAAGGGTCTCGTTGTTATGTCGGAGGATCTAGAGATGGTATTTCGCGCCCTCCTCGCCAATCTGGTGCCTGCGATGTGGGCAAAGCGTAGTTTCCTCTCCATCAAGCCGCTGCCCAACTACATTGTGGACTTTCAGCGACGCATCGATTTCATTCAACACTGGGCCGAGAATGGCGCACCACGTTCGTATTGGATCAGTGGCTTCTTCTTTCCGCAATCCTTTCTCACCGGCGTGCTGCAGACATACGCGCGACGTCGTGTGCTGCCCATTGACTCGTTGAAAATCGATTTCCAGGTCATTGAAATGGAGCTAACGCAACAGGATTTCTTTGAGCTGCACAACGCCAATCACAGTGTGAGTAGTCAGAGCTCGCTTTTCCTCCAGTCCATCACTTGCAATTCCAATATTTTTCATGCAGGATCAACGTCTCTATGGCAATTTGGAGGAGTGCACCGATGCCATGATTAATGTGCATGGCATTTTTGTGGAAGCTGCTCGCTGGGATCTCACCAAGGGCGGTCTCTGCGACGCCAAGTTCGGTGAGCTCTACACACGCATGCCTGTCGTCCGCTTCATGCCCTGCCTGGAGGTCAGTCCCATTTTGCGCTACGAGGCACCGCTCTATAAGACGCAGCAACGTTCGGGGGTTCTTTCCACCACGGGACACTCGACGAACTTTGTGCTCTCGATTCTGTTGCGCAGCAAGAACGATCCTGAATTCTGGATTATGCGTGGCACGGCGCTCGTTTGTGCGGTGCTCGAGAATGTCTCCTAGACTTCAGAGAACATCTCGAAAAAAAGGTTGCATGTTTAGTAGTTAATATTTATTTTCGTACAATTCGTTTCAATTCTGTGTCGGGGCTACGCCACTAAGACAATTTAATCGTAATATATGTATGTATGTATGGTATATAGGTGTGTATAATTTATGTTATTTATGTTAATCATATCGATCGGATCTTCTGTTCATAAAGCATATAGTTACATATCTGTATATGGTATATGGTATATCGTATATATATATATATAGAGTTGTTCCTAGAGTTCTGTGACAGTCCTTGATTCAGTTCTGATCGATTACAAGTATAGATCTATATATCGCATATATATTTTTTGTATATAAGTATTGTATGAACCGTATTATGTAAAAAATTGTATAACAAACAAACAAAAAATCTTTAGGGATTTGGGGTGGGGTGAAGGGTTGACAAGACAAGGCCGCTTTCTACAATCTTGCTACTCATGAAACTTTCTACTTTTTATACTTGGTACATTGCTAACGTTAGACGTTCAAAGTCTGTTCGATTACATTGAAATTGCTCAAAAACACACGAAACGACGAAATACGTGCTGTCAATCTTCTACGATATCTGAGAATCAGGCACTCACACACACACATAAATAAATTGAACTAAACAGCACAACTCTATAATAATATGCTAAGTACAGTGTTGTACAAAAATTGCAAACATTTACAAAAATAAAAGAGAAGGCAATTCACCTAATTGACTAATGCTTAATTAAGGTTTCATTATGTTTAGCTATCAAGAGGAATGTGATTATTTTTGTTGTTTTTTGCTATAGGGTATTGCCAATATTTCGTTCGGTCTCTTTTCAAGTCTCTATCTATGGGATGGGGTTTTGGTTTTTGCCTTTCTAAGTAATACTGCCGCTCTAAGAATTATTTTGACTTAGGGAGGAAAGAGGGGAGGTTCCTTTCGGTCCAATTCCTTTTGTTAGATGCGCTAATGGAATGCTAATTTAGTATGTATTCAAAACTTAAGTTATAATTATTGCTGGAATCGGGGGCTGGCATTTCAAAAAAATGTGTTTTTAAGTACTTAAGTAACTAGTTGTAAACATTAACTAAACACGCAAAAAAACCCTACAATTATTCTTAATAATCGTGCAAAGAAAAAAATTAATTTTTAAACGCGTTCGACAAAAAAAAAAAGAATAAACCAAATCTGTTTGCTAGGAAGCTTGCTGAGAGAACAAATGGAGGAATGGATTAAGGGTTTACAGTTTCGGATTCGGTTTCGGAGTTTGTTGCGAGTCTTAAAGCTTTTTGCTGCCATCGATATCAATGCTCAGATCCTGCAGCGAACCACGCGTATGCAGCAGACTGCGCTTCTCGGGATCCTTGACCTTCTTGGGCTTGGGTCGATTCGTTTTCGTATAGCGATTAATTACGCCATCCGTTTCATCCATCATCCGCAGTATTAGTGTCTGATCGGACGAGTCGAGCGGCGCAATAGAAATATCGCGCACGGCACGGAACTTGCCGCAATTGTTGAGATGCTCGTTCTCCAGCCGAAAGAAGTTCCAAACGAACCGACTAAAAAGACAATTACAATAACAAATTGAACATGACCACACGAGAATTATGATGAATTTACCGAAAGACTTCCAGGATGCCAGTGATGGATGTCATAATGTCGCCGCTGACAATCTTCATTTCGGTCAGATAGAAGGATAAGGCCCAAATGAACCGCAATGCCAAATCTTCGAGTATGGCAAAGTAGTAGAAGCCCTGCTCAAAGAAACAGAAAATGATAATTATAAGCAAATGTTTTGATATTGTGATGGCAAACACGCACCGTGGATGAATAGACGACCTCCTCGCGTAGGAATGTGTTCTCGCCGGCATTCTTGTCAAAGAGACCCCAATCCATCTTGATGTCCCAGGTGTAGGAGTAGCAGGACGACACAATCGATGCAATTATCCACAACCAAGTATAGGGATTATCGAAAGTGCTCGCATAATTGGCTTTGGTCGTCACAAAAGAGAAAGAGACATGAGTATGCGTTTGCGATGGCGAGCAAGAGAGACACACAACTTACAACTGTTGAAATTCTTGAGTGTGGCAAAGATGACCACCATAAAGGTCGTGGAATATTTGCCCGCGTTGACGAGATGGGGAAAAGCCTCTCGCGAGTCGCGATAACGTCGCAGACATTGCGCAAAACGAAACCAGGCTGGCAGACAATTGACAATGGGTCGGACTATGAAATCCTTTTCCATGCAGATCGATGCATCCGTTGCCTGTGACCAATTGCCATTGGTGAAATAGAAGCAGATGAGATACTCAAAGTCCAGTATGGCGGTGGCCAGCGAATTCAATTGATCGCCCAGCCAGAAATCCGCGAAGCCCACATGAAAGAATGGTGCTGCCAAGCAACGGCCGGTTATGCGCATCAACCAAAAACGTGCATCGTGATGCAGCACATGAAACGGATTGGCCAGGAATAGTACCATAATCAGCGTGAGTGTTAGCGGATTGATAAACGGCGGTATGCTAAGGCTGGTGTGGTAGAGGAAGCTGAGCATGCTCAGCGTCCACACTACTCCGAATATGGCCGCCAGCTCCATGAGATGCTGTTCGGAGAGATGATTACGCGGGTCCAGTTCAAAGATTAGCACATGATTGACGCCCGATGAACGCCAGCCGTAGATATTGACGCCAATCAAAAAGATGAACTCAATGATCAGCAATGGGCCGCGATATAAACGAAATGCGACCTTTAGATTCTCGCCGCTTATATCATGGAATATCGCCGAGAGCACCACAACGATGCCGAGCACAATGAAGCTGCCCGAGAAGAGGCCCACTTTGAATGTTGTCCACGGGCTCTGCTGTTCACCCAGCGGAGGGACACGCAATCTTTTCATTGCCCGCTGTCGATCGCCGCCCTCCAGCTCACCGGTTACCGTCGTTTCGGTCTCATTGATAATGTTGTCAATATCTTTGTTGATAAAGAAATGCGATGCCTCCACATATTCTTGCCGCCACTTTGCACCGCTGTCCACTCGCAGCAACTAAAATAGCAAAATTCATTGATAATGATTGGCATTAATTAAAACATTTTCAAACGCAATTTCAATTACAAATTATTCGATTGTGTTTTGTTTACCTTATCGTGTTTCTTGAGTATTTTGCGAAAACCCGTATGATTCAGATTCTGATAGTTCTGCAAGAGAATCAGACTCAAGTAGAACTCACTGAAGGCCAATTTCAATTCGCGTGCCTTGCGATCGGGCAACGCTGCATGCCGCTTTTGCCCCTTGGACTTTTTCGCCGTCCTCTCCGATTCCTCAATGCTCGACTTGAGCTCTGCATTGAGCGTGGCAAATTTACGCGTTGCCTCTGCCAACTTTTCAGAGTAGAACGTATTGATCTTCTTCAGCTCTTTGTCGCAATAGTGAAAGAAATTTTCATCAAAGTTGGCAAAGTGTCGCTTTAGCACCTCATCTTCCACGCTGTCCACCGAAGGCGCCTCCTCGACGGCCAAATAGAGCATTGCTTTCATTTCCTACAAAGTTAGTCAGAGGTTTATTATCTACTTTATTATCTAAATACATATTGTGAAGAGCAAAGTCTTAAAACTATTCTTTTGATCATTTCAATTCGTTTGGCCTATTGATTTCTTTTATCAGAAAGATCGGCATATCAAGGCAAATACTATAGTCGCTATAGTCTGCAAGTCCAAACAAAATACTCAGACGACAATTATAAATGTCTGAACTAGGCACGGGATTAGTTCTTATCTGTAGGTCAACCGAAAAAAACACGATTTACTCATTAATTATATTTCTAATCAGACCTATTTAATTTAAGAATATTGTCAAATTCCACGCTATTCAAACAGATTTGTTTTCAATATCGTGACCAGCTGTCTTTCTTTGAATGTGGACCAAATAAAATATATACAAAAATAATGAAACTAATGAACATTGAGTGTTTGTGTATTGCTATAAAAAAAAAAATAAATATTTTAACAGTGCTAAAATATAATTTGTAAGATTATTGTAGTATCTGTACCTTACACGATCAATACGGGAGAATTCGGGGGGGAAACTCCCATTTCTCAAATTGAATATAGCAATAAATATGTTATTTTGTATTATTACTGTCGCACAATTAAACTTTATACGACTAATGATTATGGTAGGAAATATTCACAATTATTTGCAATAATTTTCGTGACAAACTCCCATCTCTAATATTGATTGTAAGCTTATCGTATTATTGTGCGATATTCACAACGATTTATAAATAGCACTTGTCGTAATGTGATTTTGAGATAAATTGATTGATCAAATAAAATACGAAAAGTCGAGCACAACGAATTAATTCAAATCGTGACCAAGTGTCATCACTAGCATCTCCAAGACATGCAGACAAACGTACATATGTACGTATCTGCTTTGGAGGTGTGGGAACTGATATGATCTTCAGGTTTTGGGGATTACAACAGTGACAGGAACTGTCTTACCTCATAGTTGATATACTGCTTGCGCCACTCGGGCGTTATGTGCGCCGACAGATGCTCGGCGAACTTCATCGTGACGTTGCTATCGTCGAAGTCGATGTCGAAGTGCTCTTCCTCCTCCTCGTCGCCGTCGTTGTCGTCGTCGTCGTCGTCGTTGTAGCTATGCCCCTGGCTCGCTTCTTAGGTGTTTTGACTGGAATTATTCGACATCGGAAGTGCGCAAATGAATAAATTGAGTTTGGTCAATTTAATGCATGGCTGCTTTAGCTAATTTCCCACCCGATCTGAACCGATCCCCTCGCTAAACAAGCTGTGGGTGGAGAGGGCAGTTACAAGACTTGTAGGCGCGTCGCTGATAAGAAGGCCATGAAATGAGTTTCTTTTTTTGTTGTTTGTTTCTTTTTTTTTTTCTTGGCCTTTACTTCGAATTTTGTTTATTTTCATTAGCGCGTTTCGCATAATAAGCTAAGCAAATTGGAAAATTTTGTCGTCGTTTTCGTTGTCGTTGTCGTGCGCTGTGTAAACAAAGCCATTGGCATTTTTAATCAATTAATTGCACAAATATTTGCCAAGACACACGACACACAAGTCCAAAGACGGCGGCAGTAGCAACAGCAGCTCCAATTACTAACTTGCCAACAAACTCTTGAGTCGCTTTTTGCCCTTGCCTGACTTCCGTTCTCAGGATATAAATGGTCTATTACTAGGCATACACCTTACACATATAACATAGATACACCGCAGTCATAAACACACACCCCGAGGGAGAGAGCAGACACCCACAGGTGATAATTGATTCAGCGTCAATATGTCAAATGAAAGCGTTCATTCAATTAACGTCAGCATTAGAGCCTAAATATAGACCTTAAACCTGTTCAATGGAATGTCCGTCCGTCTGACTGCTTGTATTGCTATAGGCTTATCGTATGTACATATATCAGTCTGTCCGTTAATCCATCCACCATCAATATAGTATGTCTGTCTCCCTAATCATTTGTCTGTTTGTTTACTTGCTTCTCATCTTTTAGACATCTGTCTGTTTGTTCGTATTTCTGTCATTCATTGATCCTTCATTCCATCTGCCACTCCGCCTTATCGACTGTCTATCCGTCCAAGCTTCTTTGTGTTAACCTTCTTTTTCATCAGTTCTTCCGTTCATCCCTTCATCTGTCCGTCCTTTGCTAATCCGTCTGTCTGTCCGTTCATATTCATATTTTTTTTAATTTCTGTCCGCTCTACAGTTCATCTAATCGTCTGACTGTTTATTTTGCGGTACTTCAAATCGTCTGTACACTTGCTTAACCGTCTAGTCGATTATCGTTCCGTCTAAACGCCTGTGTATCCGTACTTTTGTCGCTCTATCAGTCCTTTCGTGTATCCATATATTTTTCGTACCTCTATACCTCCAACTAATCGTCTGTCTGCCCGTCTCTATTCGTCATCCATCTTTTCAGCCGTCCGTCCGTCTGCCAGTTTGATGGATTGTTGCCACTCAAACTGAACATACATAAATAATTGATCGACTGTGTTTCGTTGCTGCAGCAGCGACAGCAACAGTAGCAGCAGTAAAACACTTGTTGCCTGCGTTGTTGCTCTTATCAGTGCAGTCACAATTGCTCTGCGTCGCTCAGTGTTGTCGTGATTTTGTCTGCTGGGCTTAAATAAGCAGCTGATAAAGCAACTAACTGACAACAACTAACACAGCAACAGTAACAATAACAAACAACACTTTCGACAAATACCAATACACACTCACATGTACATACATACATATGTATGTATTTTAAATATTTTATCAATAAAGCTGTCAAAGAGCCAAAGAAATGCAAAGCGCGCCTTTGGTCGTCGTTCTTCAGACTCAGAGTAAGAATTCTGGCGAAATGAAAGCAGCAGCAACACTGCAGAAGGCGACAGATAAGTTCTTATTCTTGGTGTTGCTGTTGCTTTTGTTGTTAAGCTGCTGTCAATCAATTGCGATTGTGATTGTAATGATTGCGACTGCGACTGCGTCTTGTGATTGGATAGCCCAATTAATTGAAGGCATCACGAGATTAAAGTTTAACTGACTCGCTGCTGCTTGCTTGATTTGAAATTGCTTTTCAATTACATAAAATTACACATCTCCCTCTCTCTCGCCCTCATCGACGACATACAAAAGCTGACTGCAGCGCTGCTTCTCTCCTCCTTCCTTGTTCTGCTTTTGTTGTCTGTGTCCGCTGCTATCTTCTTGTGTTGTTTTCTTTCTTTCTATTGGTGTTGTTATGTTGATGATGTTTGTTGTCGTTTGTTTGGTGGCACGTTTATAATATTGTGTTACGCGCACACGTTAACAGGTATGCGGTTAGCCCACCACCCAAGCATTACTAAATTGATAACATTAACGAATTGGTTAAGTACGCTTTATCACAGAATATATCGCCGCGCACACGGAACAACAAAGAACCGAAAATGCAAACGAAACAAAATACCAGGGCTACCATTGTACACTGCGCTCTACTTATCGAGAGAACAGTATTGGTAAATGCGCGCTTAAAACCGATCGCAAGTTTTTGTTCTTATCGCCTTATCAGTACTGGCAATATTTAATATTTATTTCATGTTTACAGCTGGTAAATAATAACGAAACAGTATCAACAATTTGAAAACAATTACTGCGCGCATTTGTTCTTTGTTGGGGTTAATTTAATTACAAATCAGTGCCCTGGCGCAGCTATCGCTAAGCCCAATTATCGATAAGCATTCGGTATATTCACAGTGTTGCCCACTGCGTATCTTTAGAAAAAACGAGCTAACTTTGAAAAATGTTTGTTTTTGTAATCAAAGTTGCCTGTTAAAATGTTCATTTCTAGCAGATAAATAGAGTTAAAGGTTATCACTACGTATTACCATATTTAAAGATGGCACGAATTAAGTATCGCCAATTTTGCAAGCATTGCTTAAAAATATATAGGAGACTTATAAATAGATGTATTTTCAGGAAAAGTTTACAAAAAAAATAGATGTGAAAGTAAATGAATATGTTAATATGTTTTACTATTATCTTAACTATTAAATGAATTTGTCAATTTACCCAATCTATGTATAAATGCGTGAAAATATCGATACATCGATAGTGTCACCTCTATTTCGCGGTCTCGCTGCTATCGTGGTAATCGCAAGTAAAGCAAACGACGCTCGTTAATTTTTCTTAAACCGCGAATAAATATTAAAAGACGCTGGACAGCTAATTAAATTACATTAAAAATATGTTAGAATAAATGTGTAAGAGGATAAGTAACAATTAAATACTCGATAAATAAGCTAATAATAAGGTTTTAAGCAAAGGAATAGATTTACTAGAGCAAACTACGTTATTGAGATTATTATAGTTCACACACAGAATACGGAAGGGATTCTTGCAAATATATATTGTGTATTTGTTTGCACACACAAAGAAAAAAAAAAAAAAAAACGCGAAAAAACAGCAAGACGCATAACTGCGTAGTTGCTGCTACTGGCTGGGAGATGAGTACAAATCTAAAGAATGTTAAAATGAACCACTTTGGTGGTGGCGGTGGCGCTGGCTTTGGCATCTCAGCTGGTAAACTGCTGACAAACAACAGCAACACTAATGGCAGCAGCAGCGCCGCAGGCAGCGGGGGCGGAGCAGGGAGCACGACAGGAGTTGCAGGCAGCAGCAATAACAATAACAAACAGCAACAACAGCAAGCGTCGACAGCGGACAACGATGTGCTGGCGATGCTAAGTGGCGCCATAATACCGTTAATACGCAGTCGCGATGTTGCTAAACAGCTGCCCACATTGGCAGCAGCGCTGCAGCATCCCGCCGACGATTATTTAGCCGCCGAAGACTTGGACGCCGTGCAGCTGGAACTCGAGCTAATGCTCTCCAATGTGGCCTTACGTGCGCGTGTGCTCAAAGCCGAATACGACAGCCTGGACAAGGATGAGAAGCGTCAGGATCGTCGAAAGCTCGATCGGTTGCCGCCTGGCTCGCCGCCTGTTAATCACGGCCTGCTCAATGGCATTCTTGCTGGCGGTGTCGCTGGTGTTGGTGGCTTGGCTGGAGCGGGCAACGCTGGCGCTGCTGGTAATCTGGGCAGCGGAATTGGCAGTCCAGCGCATGGAGCGGGCAATTCCTCAAAACGCAAGTTGCGCGATGAACCAACTGGAGTGCGCAAGAAACATTCGTCGATGACGATACTGAAGCAGCAGCAGCAACTCCAAGGCGGCGTTACCAAGCAGCTGAACAAGAACAGTCCGATGGCTGTGCACACGGATGACAGCATGGATTACATTTCACTGCCCACCACGCTGCAGCAGCACCCACAGCAACAGCACGCCCAGCAGCAACACGCACAACAGCAACATGCACACCAGCAACAGCAACAACTGCCGAAAGTAAGCATGCCCAAAAACGATATGCCGAACAAGTTTTGGCTATCGATTGAGCCATATTGCATGCCACTGACCAACGAGGATCTCCGTCTGATTGACGATCTGCTCGAGCAGTATCGCGGCCCCCTTGTGCCGCCGGTGCCCACGCTGGGACCGCACTACGCCACCGTTTGGGCGCAGGAGGACATGAAATCCTTGCAACCGGGTGGCGCACGTCAGAAGACAGCGAATGCGGCAGGCATGTTGAAGAAGGCCGATGGCATGCTGCAGGAGAGCATCACAGGACCGTTGACACAACGTTTGGTCTCAGCGCTGATGGATGAATCGCTGCCCAGCGAACAGGCGGCCATTGGTGAGCACAGCAGCAACAGCAGCAGCAATGAGAATACGCACAGCTCGAGCAATTTCCGTTCGCTGGCGCTGCTCAAGCATGGCGTGGGCATTGAGCAGCGTCTGAAAAAGGAGCTCGTCGACAGCGGACTGTTGGATGCCAATGAGCTGGCCGCTGCCACTGCTGCCCACGACGATGTGGACGAGGTGATGCTGGAGATCAAACGGGTCACGGCGGAAATAAGCACAGTGGCGCAATTCAACAGCGAAGAGTTGAAGCGTTTGCGTGCCGCTGCCAGCGAGGAGATAAAACGCATTGAACTGAAGCGCAAGCTGGACACGATTGATCAAGAGATCCTCGAGTGCTACAAGCGGATGCTGCAGTACCGTGCAAAGCGCAAGGGACACACCAGCGAGGAGAAGCAGGAGATATTGCGGCTAACCAACGAGCAACGCTCGCTTGCCGAGCAGCTGGAGCGCATGCAGCTCTTGGGCGCTGGAGGCGCCGGCGTCGATGGCAAATTGTAGGACAGGAGCTTGGCCTGGAGCTGGCGTCAATTAATGGCGCTGCATCGGGCGGCACTGTTGTGGCAGCAACAGCTGCAGCAGTGGGAGCGTCACAACGATAAATGGACCGATATCAGTTTGCAATTGCAATGTGTATAAAACAAACAAAACAGAAACAACAAAAATCAGCAGAATCATAATAATCACTTTAACACTTCAACTCGCCAGTTTGTACATTAGCGGAGAAAGAGGTCGTTTGGCATATATATACTATATAGAGACATAATAATATTAATACTTATCTATATATAAATCATATTTATACATCTACTAGTTCATATACATACAATTTTTATATAGCTTAAGTCAATTGTGCCAGGCAATAAAGTTGTCGCTGTCACCCAGAAAGAAACTCGCTTCCCTCTTAACTTTCTTTTATACTATCGTTCGAATTGAAAACACCACCGCACCACACGAGCGTTCAGTGCGCTTTGAATGACGACGTACTGCATCCAGAGTTGGCCAGAGGAAGCGGCACCAAAACGTTTCCCAGAAATGTTATTTACGCTTCGATAAGGCTGCCAAAGTCGTTGGCAGTATGCGGCGTCTCCGGTTTGCTCTTAATTAAAATTAAACAATAGGAAATACAAAAGAAATGCCTAAGATTTCACAGCGTAGCAAGCATATCGCACTGCAAATACTCTACTTGAACCGTATTGACAAAACTATGTCCATTCTTCTTGTAAAATAAACTGCTTAAATATTTGGACAACAAATAAGCATCCATTTCTATACAGTATTTCGTTGAATAACATATTTATATTGCTTTATTTTTGTTACAATTAATTTGCCACCGCAAAAATGTTAACAATCTTTTGGGACCCTAGAAAAGTTGGGCATTTAGTGGCTTATCAAAATGCAAATATGTATCTTATCATATTATGTACAATATAAACGTCGTAGCTTATAATTCAGCCTACGATTTGACTGCTTGATCTTTATGGTAATGTAAGTGTGTATTTACATTTGGGTAAGGGAAACTATGATAATAGTAAACTGTTATATACAATTAAGAGTGATGTCTTTCAAAATACATTTCGATATAACATATACTCTATGTATGTATGCTGTTTGATCTGATGCGATTGTACTTCATATTGGCCGCGGTGCAATGGTTTCTTCTCTCCATCTTTCTCTTTCTGTCTGTATCTACACTCTCTTTCTCTCTCTCTCTCTCTCTGTCTGTCTGTCTCACTCTTAACTTCCATCTGAAAAATCATCGTATCACAGATGCAGTCTTAGTCTCAAACAATAGCACAATATTTGTTATGACTGCAAGCCGCCAAAGTCCTTGTGATATCGACTTAATAAATCTGAGCTCGAGGCAACTGCGATGGACGATGTCTTTGCTTTGAGTCGCAAATTGGCATCGTTGGTCAGCAGCGTTAATTTGGGCACTTGAGCGCTCAGCTGGACGCAGCAATTCACAACGCTATCATCTCCACCATCAACCTCAATCAGGTGCTCTGCATCCTCCACCGCAGATTGACCTAAATGAAAGAACAAACTAATAAAGATCATTTACTTGATATCTATGTATAACTGAGCTATATACCCTGAATTCTTAGGCTTTTGTCGAACTTATCGTTGAGATAACGTATAGCTTTTCTGGCAGCCGAACGTTTGCTTGCGTCATCCTCGCTACGTCTATCCTTGATCCTGTCCAGCTCCTTAATGACAACATACGGTATAAAGAGCATGCTGCCTTTGCTATCGCCCAACGCCAAATGACTGAGATCGTCGACAAACGATAGATTCTCCATGAGTATATTAGTGTCCAACACGTAATACATGTGATCAACCATTCGCTTGGGCAGCTCTTCACTAGCTTTCTTGTCCACATCATCCGCAACCGCATTATCCAGTTGGGGTTTCTAAAGTGTCAAAAATAGAGTGATTAGTTAAGTGGTAAAATCGAGGAAGCTAGTTAAATCTAACCTCATCATTATCATCGAGGACTGCTGACTGCTCCTCCTCCGGCTCTGGGTCTATATCCATAGATTCAATTTCCATGGTTTCATCATCATCGGTCATTGCGATATTTGGCAGCACATTGCTATTATTATTGTCGTTATCGTTGCGTTGCGTCTCCTGTAGCCATGATTGTAGCAAAGCTAGACGGCAGTTGGCTGTGACATAAGAATACACAAAAAACAATTGTTAGCAGGTGATAATTCGGAGTGCTCGATAAAAATTATGAGGAAGAAAATATTCAAAAAATGAGCAGAATATCTAAGACTGTTAATAATACATTAACAAATAATACACTGCAACTGCAGTCTAAAACCTTTTAGTTTCTTAACCGATTGCAAGAACGTTTTCAGAATTAATATTATCGCTAATAATGTATAAAACACAGCACTAAGATCTTAATTTCTAAAAAGAAAATTTAACTATGTGCAAATTAAAAAAGAAAATGTTTAGACTGCCATGGCTATAGGGACTTGAAATCTTATTTTTCCTTCGTGTATTTGATTATTAAATCGGGTATTTACCGCTTATCAGAGGACGATTGTGGTGCAGCCTATTGCTGGCATCAATCAGCGCTTTAGGCTTGGCCCATGCACTTCTTATGCCGCCGCTGCTTTCGGTGATTCTGTTGCTCTCAGTCGACTTGGCAAATGGATTCGTGGGCAACGAGCGACGGGAATTGGAGCTACTGCTTGGGGAAGGTGAAGCAGCAACAGTGCATTGCATGCTTTCGCTTAACAATAAATTACGCAGCGATGAACTGGACTTGCCAATATTGCGTTGCATGTGATTGCTGGATCCGGAGCTTGTGGCGCTTCTTGTGGGTCTTTTGGGGACATGTTTCTCCTTGGTGATGTGACCACTTATGAGCTTTAACTGCAGACGCTCGAGACGTTCCTGAGCTGGTGCTTGGAAGCGACGTGCTACAAACGTGATGTTTAACTAATGGAATTCTTTGCTTTCTTAACGACTTCACTTACATTGACGTTGACGCATATTGTTGACTATAAGATTTTGAATTTTATCATCATCACTGGCTTTATCTGATGTTCTTTTCACGTTATTAGCGTTAGCTTGTAATTTTGTTTCCATTTTTCCAATTTAAAGCGTTTCCTCTTGCGTCTCATAGAACCGAAAACTAAATTAATGAACAACGGCAAAATTATGGATAAATAACACTGCGAATAGGATCAATTCACAGCTGTTTACTGCAGCCAGTGTGACCGCATGCATAATTTTAAATTTATATGTAAAAATATACCAAAGTCAGCTACTGTCATAATTTGCTTTCAGCGGTCGTTATCTTAAAAATAAATATTAATAAATTGCAAATACTGGCATATAAACGAATTTTACTTAAAACTCAGTAATTCTCGGTTAAAGTTATTGTAACAGCGATTTATCAGTTTACTTTTCGACTACCACTATTATTTATTTATTAGTTATTGGCAATTGACTTGGTATTAAGAAGCTAACATTTTTTTAAGTAGAGTACCTAAAATATATACTTCATATTATACTCAGCTTTGCTGAAGGCCTTATATTGTAGGCTTATGACAGATTTAAAAAACAAATAAAAAGAAATACAGTAGTTACGTGGCGCCGTAATGCAGTGTAATGTAACGGCTTATTATTTACTGTGCTGTAGCCCTCGACGCCAGCAGTGTGACCAGCCGTGTTACAGCAAGTCGTCACTCTAGCGGCAAAAACAGCAACCGGTGTTTTCGTGCAGTCTCTTGCAGCTTTCTTCCAGTTCACAGTTGTTCAATCGGTTGTTTTTAGTCATTTCATTTCATTTGATTTAACCCACAAGCAGCATTATGATCAAAGTAAGTACATAGTACATTGAACTGGCTGAAGCATTGTTTGTTTTTACTACGAGTGCTGATAATAATTGTGGACAATTCGTTGGGGGTACAAAGTCCAATTGGAATGTCTGCTAAGAATAACTGTGTCTTGTTTGTCTCTCTCTCTGTCTTTGTACCTTGTACCGTACATGCAAAATTATTGTTATTACACAACCTTCCCCCTCTCTCTCACCCCCAGAACGTAGTCTCTCTTGTGACTGGCGGTGCCTCAGGCCTGGGCCGTGCCACGGCTGAGCGTCTGGCGAAGCAAGGAGCCAGCGTTGTGCTCGCCGATCTTCCCTCATCCAAGGGCAACGAAGTGGCCAAGGAACTGGGAGACAAAGTAGTCTTTGTGCCCGTCGACGTCACCTCTGAGCAGGATGTGAGTGCAGCGCTGCAGACGGCCAAGGATAAGTTTGGTCGCCTCGATTTGACGGTGAATTGTGCCGGTACAGCCACGGCTGTCAAGACATTTAATTTCAACAAGAATGTCGCCCATAAACTGGAGGATTTCCAGCGTGTGATCAACATTAATACCGTGGGCACATTTAATGTGATTCGCCTGTCCGCTGGTCTGATGGGCGCCAATGCCCCCAATCAGGATGGCCAACGTGGTGTCATCGTTAACACCGCCTCCGTTGCTGCTTTCGATGGACAGATTGGCCAAGCTGCCTACTCCGCCTCCAAGGCTGCTGTGGTGGGCATGACGCTGCCCATTGCTCGGGATCTGAGCACTCAGGGCATTCGCATTTGCACGATTGCGCCGGGTCTGTTCAACACTCCCATGTTGGCTGCGTTGCCGGAGAAGGTGCGCACGTTCCTGGCCAAGTCGATACCGTTCCCGCAGCGTCTGGGCGAGCCCAGCGAGTATGCTCAGCTAGTGCAGGCCATCTACGAGAATCCGCTGCTCAATGGCGAAGTTATTCGCCTGGATGGCGCCTTGCGTATGATGCCCTAGAATGTTGAATCGTTGGGATTCCTTTCCTAACTCGCTCAGAATCAGGATTGCATTTAAATGAGAGATGAAAATAGGAGCCATGGGCTTGTAGTAAATAAGTTGATTGTGTTTGCATTAAACAAATTGAAATGTTCAGAATAAACTTTTTTAAAATTACACCTTCATTTATTTTAAACAAATGTTATCGATCACTAGCAATTGGGGTAACACTGGTGTTTAGCCTCCAATAATGGTATTTTTGCTATTACTTTATATTTCATTTTGTACTATTATTAGCTTATTAATTAATATAATAATATAGAATAAGTTATACAAAATAATACATTGAGGTATCTACTCGATCTATAATTAAAAGCTTTTTTGCTTTATATTATAATGCTATAAGTTAATTATTATTTGCAGTCCTTGCAAAATAATAGGTAATTGTACACAGAGATTGTTATTTTAATTAAAAAATCTTGTTAGCTGCTAATTATTTTATTTTTTGTTTTTACAAAAGAAGCATCAAAAAAGCTTTTAAAATAATTCAGCTTTTGATTCTACATATAAAGTGTAGTCAGCTCCATAGTTAGGGCAGTGGTATATGAATGGTATATTTTGTGGTATTAAATAGCAAGTAGAAAATTTTCAGTTTGCGGTCACGCTGCTGGAAACGACGCTGAAGCGACGTCGGGAGTTTTTGGACAAATAAAATATAATGCTGAAATTGAAAGCAGCAGCCGAAAAACAATTGCAATGTGTGCAAATGCAAGCAATAATCAATATGTGTGTTATTAACAAAGTGCGTGTGTTAAGCATAAAGTGCGATCTGTAGGCGTTGGGTGTGAGAGAAAGAGAGGAGAAAACACCAACCAGCCAGCCAGCCGAGGCTCGAAAGAGAGCCACAAGCCAGAAGAGCAAGGCAAGTGCAATGAAAATTGTATGCGCCGTGGAATTGTAATGAATGCTAATGCATTTTATCTGTACGACTGTGTGTTTGATAGTGTGCGTATGTGTGTGTGTTTGTGTGTAAAAGTGTGCGACACACGTAGAAATGTAAAAATCTACATATATGTGTGGTGCATGAGTGCGTGTGTATTAGTGTCTGGCAGTGAGTACGCGAGAGCCAGGAGAGCAATAATTAAATTAAGCAAAGGTGTTACGTGCATGTCAGCTACTGTCGCTGCCTCTATCCCGCGGCCGCTGCGTCGCTCCCAACATACACATAAGCCCCCTTCGTAAGTGTGTGTGTGTGTGTATGCAAGTATATGGGTGCCCAAGTTGTGTATATACAAAGTGACAAAAATTCTAATAAGAATATTTGTTATCACTATCGTGCTTTCTCGCTTCCACACATATACATAAAGCGAATTGCATTCGCAGTCGACGTCGTATTCGCATTAAAATAGCGGCAGCGGCATAAAAAAAAATTACTACAGGCGCACGACTTACTACGAAAGCTATGATGATTGCGACGTCGGCAGTGGCAGCGAGCAGCGCAGCAGCGTCGCATTTCCCGGCTACTCCTTTTGGGGCGGTGCTGCATGTGTATAAGTGTGTGTGTGCGTGTGTGTGTTGTCCCGTGTGTATGTATGAGTTAGCGTACTACACAACAGCGCAGCATTTTTTACGCACTCAAATGTTTTGGTCTTGTGTTGGTATACGCTACTGTGTGTGACTGTGTGGGTGTATGCAGGTGAGAGTGTGTGGGTGCATGACAGCAGTGCGTACAAGTGTGTGTGTGTGTGTTTTGTATGTGTGCATTTTCAGCGCATTCTTTGCTTTACTTTTTTTTGTTGGTTAAAAATGTAGCAAAAATCTACGCCCAAAATCTACTACTAAAAAATTCGCAAAGCAATTTCTGCGCACAAGCAAAATGCTGAACGAAACGGTTCACTTCAGTTCAGTTCGGTTCGCTTCGTTGTGGTTCGGTTTTTGGGGCTCTTGTGCTGAGTGCGGGCGGAGGAGGAGGAGAGTGGGGTGGTAAATTGAGGCGCACGCAACTGTCATTGACCTTCAATTCGTTGCATTCGCTTGCAATCGTCGTTGCAACAGCAGCAGCAGCAGTGGCAACTTCGCCGCACCCAAAGGTCATGTGATGTGTGCCGCACACACTGCGTTGCAATGGCGATGTGTGTCATCAATTAATCAATCAATTAATCAACTTATCATTCATAACACACACTTTGCCGTTTGAACCGGTTCGCTAGCAAACCGGTTTTGTGCATGTGATCCATCAATTAATTCGCGATACGCTTTCAATTTGCAGCACACACACACACACACACATCTACATACAGAACATGGAATCGTCCATTAAGCTTAAGGAGAGCAACAGTAACAGCAACAGCAACAACTCAAATGGGAATCAAAATGCGATCCAACTCTGCTGCAATGGTTCAACGGGTTCAAGCAGCACAACTGCAGTTGGCATTTGCAGCAGCGATAGCTTTAGCAGCATGATGCCACCAACGGGGGCAGCAACGGGAGCTGCAGCTGCAACGCCACGTGACCACGAACTCGTCAGCGCCAACAGCATCGAACTGAATGCGGCGGCATCGCTGAGCGATGACAGCGGCGTCCCTTTGACCACCAACAGTTCCATTTCCAGCGGCGACTCCTATCGCATTGGCATGTGCAAGTTTGAAATCGAGGTAAGAGACTGTTTCTTGATTCTTATTCCTCTAACTAACTAATTGTTCACCAACTAATTCTAGATGGTGGAAAGCGATGGCGAGGTGTCGCAATTTGATTCACTGGACAATTGCTCGGAGGGCGGCATGAGTGCCGAGAACTTTAACACACTGAAAAAGGGTCCCTTGGCACCCATTGACCCGCCGCCCGAATTCCAGGATTCGCCACAGACCACGCTAGTGCGTTCCATCTCGAAGAACATTGTGAATAGCCTGCGCCGTTGGACATCGTCGCAATCATCGTTCGAGCATCTGAAGGATGATGTGTCCATGGTCAGTGCTGCTGCTGCTGCGGCCAACAGCCAGGAGCTGATGCTGTTGCTGGCCAAGCCCAGCTGTCAAGACAACGGCGGCAGCAGTAGCAACCACAACCACAACCACAACCACATGGCCAACAGAAGCACAATCACAGCGGCAGCAGCAGCAACAACAACAGCAGCAGCAATGTTGCCAGGTGGCAACAGCAGTAGCAACCACGGCGGCGGTGGCAGCAGCAATGCGGCAACCACACAATTGCTGTGCGGCGCTGAGCGTACGCTCAAGGAATCGTATGCCCTCAATAAGCATCTGTACTCAAGTGATTCGATACTCAATAGCCATACGGATAACATTTACGATGAGCCCAATAATATCATAAGCAGCTCGCTGGGCAACAGCATTGATCTGCTCGATGAGGACGAAGACGATGACGAGGATGAGGAGGAAGAGGAGGAGGAGGCCGAGGCCTCGGAGCAGAGCAGTTGTTCGCCATCGTTGCCATCACCGCCGCCGCCCGTTTCGATCATTAAGATTAAGCAGACGCTGTGTCCCTACTATCAGGATCACACGCGCTACTTTAAGGCCATACCCACGGAGCAGGATAGCATTGCCAGTGCGAAGGCAGCAGCTGCACAGCAGCGTTTCAACAGCGCTGGTCTCTCGGAGATTCACGACTACGATCTGTACTACGGAGCGCGCAGTCGACAATCCCAGACTCAGACGCAGACGCAGACTCAGCAACAGCAGCAGCAACAACAAACGGATAACAACAGCAGCTTGCAGCGGAGACAGCTGCTTTACAGTCCGCTGGGTCACACGAGCCACTGTCACTATCATTCGCACTACAATCACCATCCGCATCAGCACTATAGCCACCACCATCATCACCATCATCAGCATCATCATGGCCAGCGTCCCAATTCGCGCAACTCGCTCAACAGTCGCCTGAGCAGCTCGCACAATTCGCTGAACGTATCGTCGGCCAATAAGCCGGATGATTCGATCTTCATAACGCAAGCGATGTCGCACGATGCGCTCTTTACGCGTGAGATCTCCGATTTCTATAATGTGCCCATCGATTCGGATATCTATGCCTTTCCCGTCGACATGATTGAGCAGCAGCAGCAGCTGCTCGAGAAGCAGCAGTTGCTCGACAAGCAGAAGCTCGAACAGCAACAGCAACTGGAGTTGAATGGAGTTGGAAGCAAACAGCAGCCGGCTTACCACAAGGCAGCGAGTAGACGCAACAAGCGCAATAAGCGTAAGCAACGCTATGCTTCGGGTGCGGCGACCACGACGACGGCGGCCGAGACGAGCGACGATTGCGGTGGCGGTGGAGTAGTAGGAGGCGGCGGTGGCAACAAGCATGGCAAATATCGTACGCCTGTGATGCAGAGTGACACGGAACCGCTGCACATGACGCTGGACGAGGTCAAGCAGTTCTATCACACACTCTACTCGGATGCTGGCAAATCCTCTTGGTGCAGTGGTGCTGCAAGTGGCGGTGGCGGTGGCGGCGGAGGAGTAGGTGGTGCTGGAGGTGGAGGAGCGGCAACAACAAAGGCAACAAAGGGGATGGGCGTCAAGTCGAGCAACGAGACGATCTGGAGCGTGTCAACGAGTGCGACAAGCACAACAAACACGACCACAACGACGGCGCGCACGCGCAGCAGCATTGGCACCACACGCACCAGCGGAGCAGGTGGCGGTGTCGGTGGTGCGGCAAATAGTGGCGAGAGCAGTGCCAAGTATCTTAGCAAGCAGAACAAACAGCACAACATTGACAATGATAAGCTCAACAATAACAACAACAACAACATCAATAACATCAACAACAGCAGCAGCAACAATTATGCCCAACAACAGCAGCAGCAACAACAGACGCCTGCAGCCGCATTGCCCACCTCATCGGACAAGCTGCTTGCCCCAAGCGAGCAGCAGACGAACAACAAGCACGTGGTGCACACGGAGAAGAAATCGCAGTTCTCGCTGAATCTGAAGCAAAAATTCTGCAGCATTTTTCGCTTTCGTCGCAGCAACAATCACAATCGTTGCAATCGCAGCAATGCGAGCAGTGCGACAACTGCCACAGCCAATGTGACAGCAGCTGCCGCGTCAGCAGCAGCATCGGCAGCTGCCTCATCGTCGACGTCGTCGTCAACGCCTGCCAGTTGTGCGGCATATGCCACAGATGCCGATGCAGAGCAGCGCAACGAAACGAATGCCGATCTGCGCAAAAAGTTTCAATCGCGCGCTTTGCCGCCATTGCCAAAAAAGGGTGAGTGCATTCATATCTATCCATGCATCTGAAACTAATTCTATAAATTGCAACAACATTTGCAGCTTATGTCATTGATGCCGCCGAAACGGAGACTGAGGATCCAAAGAAAAGCAACGTTGCCCAAGAGCCGCGTGCGCTGCAGTTTACCTCCAGTATTGAGAAGGTCAAGGACGTAAGTTTGCAATTCGATAATTTGTCACTCGTTACTCGTCACTCGTCGCTCGTTGTTAAACTCTTCACTTCTCCCATTTGCAGTACGGCTGGTACTGGGGTCCACTGTCCAGTGAGGCGGCCGAGAAGGTGCTCTCCAATGAGCCGGATGGATCGTTCATAGTGCGCGACAGCTCCGATGATCATTACATATTCTCGTTGAGCTTCAAGCTAAACAACTGCGTGCGCCATGTGCGCATCGAACAAGACCAGGGTGAGTCGTAATCATCTGTCTACGGAATGAAAAGTTGCGAACATAAAAAATTGACAAATTAACAGAGTTGTATAGACACAACGACTCGGGTGCATTCTGTTCGACAACTGACGTTTATTCCTTAAAATCCTAAGACCTAGGTAATCAACATTTCTTGTCTTTTACGGAACTCTCTATCTTAGAGGAACCCTTTCAAATTTAGTATCGAATGGACCCTCTCTTGTGGTGTAGAGGACATCTTTGAATATCTAAATGCGATTAATTTCCATATCTTCTACAATATTTAATGGGTTATTTTTTTGTCACACGGTTCAACGCAGTGCGGTTGAGATTTAACCCTCTAGTGGCCAATTATAAAACAAATTATTCTTTTTTTTGGTTTCCTTATCTCTTAAGAGTAAAGGTTCGTTCGTTTGCTGGGATTGAAATTTATAGGACAAAAATCTTGGACAGCCTAGACCTTATAAAAGCAACAAAAAGCTAACAATAACTATTTTTGGTGTGGGTTTCGTGTTTTGGGTCCTAGAGACTATCAGCAACATGACAGTAATTTTGTTTCGATCAACAAGCTTCTTCAAATATTAAAATAATATATTCAGATTGCGTTTTTGCCAAAATTATTATTTCCTAATTGCACAATTTTCAACTGCAAACGACAAAAATTAAAAAAAGTGATGGGTCTCTGACTTGGAAAAACCATGAAAGAAGACAAAAAGCAATAATGACAGAAAAGCGGTATATCAAATTTTGCCCGTGTAGATGCGGGCTTGGGCACTAGAGGGTTTTATGATCTATAAATTATTTCCGAATTTAAGGAGATAGTTTTAGGCTAATACGGTACGTCTTCATGTGTATGCTTAAACCGAACTTAAGAACCTAACTTGCTAGTAATATACGTTATACTTTATACGACTATTCGTACATTCTGAATTTCTGTATTTTTTTTATTGAGAATAGATTCAAAATCACGAAACTAATTTGATAAGAGTGCAAACAGAAAAAGAGTACCTACCAAATGTGTAGCTCAACTTCTTCTGACATAGCTTTGTAAAGATTTCTATGATAGTGAACAGTCTTGTCTTGTGTCTGGCTAACTTATTGACCTTGCTTTCTCTTCCTTTCGTTCCACAGGCACATTCTCGTTTGGTTCGTATGCCAAGTTCAAATCCCAAACTATAACCGAGTTCATTGAGAAGGCCGTCGAGCATTCGCGTAGCGGCAGGTAAACGAATTAAAAGCTGAACTTCTTGGTTCGCATCGAATGGAATTGATATTGGGAACTACTCTTTTTGCAGATATTTATTCTTTCTGCATCGTCGGCCGGAGCATGGACCAATGCGTGTGCAATTAACCAATCCCGTATCTAGATTTAAGCATGTACAAAGCTTGCAGCATATGTGCAGGTGAGTTGAATGAAGTGAAGAGCAGCTCAGAATATGTTGAAACTTACATTTTTTCTGCTTACAGATTTGTTATACTAAAGGCGGTTATACGAAAGGATCTAATACAGACATTGCCATTACCAAGAAGACTTCTAGACTATCTTAACTATAAGCATTGCTACTCCGAGCAGGTGGAGAGCGATAGTTCTCACTCGCAGGTGAGTGTGCAGTGGCAAGCTGCTTATCCACGTAAACTACTTTAAACTAATACTCGTATCTCCTGATAGATTTCTGGCGATGGATCCATGTAAAATTCGGTGAATGAATGGAGGATGATAATTAATTTGGGACACGAACAGGAACAGTATGCTGCGTCGACGTAAGCGAAAGCAAACAGAAATTATTACATTATATAAGTAGTAGAATTTAAAACAAACAAAAAAGATAAACAAATGATACAGCAAACAGCAAGAGCAAAGGCATTTACGTTCGCGGAAAGAACAAGAATGCAAAGCAATGCAGCAAAGAGTTGTTAAAAAAAAAAAACAAAAAACAAACATGACAAAGAAAAAGAAAAAAACAAAATTCAAAACTCTGTTTATTGATCATTTTTTGTACTCGGTGCTATACTATAAATATTAACTAATTAATGAAAAGTAAACGCAAAAAAAAACAAAAACGAAAAACAAAAGAAAATATTATATAAATTGATATGGATTATGCGTAGTCAAGTAAAAACAACGACAAAACCAACAACAAACAATAGCTACATAGCAACACAACACAACACAAATAAACAATAGATGTATATAATTATGCATAACTAATAACGAAATATAATAGATAACAAATGACAACAAACAACAAATACACAGCCAGCTCTACACTTTGTGCACGACATTTTAAGCGAGATGAAATTCTAGAATTGTATAACTTTAATGCTTGCCTTTTAGCTGTGATTTCCCCACATACGAAAAAAACAAAAACAAAAATCTAATGTGCAGATAGGAAGAGAGAGAGATAAACAAGGAGAACATGAAAAAGAACGAGATGGATGTATTATTATAAGATAAGTTTAAGATTGTAGAGAGTGTTTTTCTGAATTTGCAAATGCTTCAATTTTGTATGTTAAGCGGTTTGTTAAAAGTTTTCAATTTGCTCATGGAATAATCAACGATACAACGAAGCAACACATAACATGAAACATAATTGTCTATCTACACATATACTGTTAGTTTATGTAATTTATGAATCTTTTGCAAATTATGGTCTGATCATGAAGATGATAATGATGATGATGAGAAATACTCAAGAACAAACAGAAATTGCTCAACAAATATTTGTCGCTCCTTGTTCACACAAATTGATATTGAATTTTTGTGTTGTAATTACAATCTTCATCGAAACATCGCTCTCAATATAAATACAGAAAATCGTGCTCAGAGTGGAAAGTCTTGGCAGCAAAAAACCCATAAAACTTATAAAAACAAGTTAAGTTAATGAAATCGACAGGAAACGAAGTGTATGCGCAATATGCATATTGATATTGAAAAGAAGTAAAAACAATGTGAAAGATCAGATAGCAAAAGCATAAATGTTGATGGTATTTATGAATTATATATGAAATATAATTATTATGTATTTAATTAGTTGAAGAATTAGAAAAGGGAAGGTGGATGGCTGTTGCAAACGACTAGAATTCGCTTGCCAAATGCAATATGTACATTGATTTTTATGAATTAATTAATTTACGGATCGATTGTTAAACCATATTTGTTTTGTACTTATTTGTTATTTATGTTTTAGGCTCATTTCGACTTTTTTTTTTTGTATCCCACATTTTCTTTTCATACTTGTTTTTAATTTTATTTTGTATTGAACTATCCCAAAAATGTTGTAAATATTTATTTTGATAAATTTATAAATAATATATATATATATGTCTGTCTGTCATACATGCAAATGTGAACAACAAGCAAAAAACCGAATCATGTTTCCTTTTTAAGCCAAACAACAAACAAACACAACAGCAAAATACACAACAATTGCAAAATAAAATACACTGTGCAATAAATTTGAGAAACCCTTTCAATTTTGTTACATTCTACGCGATGCATAGTGTGTTTCCCTGTCTATGGAAATGAATTAAGCAATAGAACAAAATACAAAATTAATTATAAAAACAGAAACAAAATACAATAAAAACAATAACAAAATGACCAGAAAAATTAAAAAAAAAAAAAAATAATAATGAATGGTCACAGCAAATGAGCAATGGAAAGGCAATATAACAAATTTTTAATAATAAAAATTAAACGAAATTGTTGCTACGCTTATGTTTTATTTGTCTTCTATACGCAATGGCAGCGTATACGAGTTTGATCTTATACATTGGAGTAGCAATTGCTGATGCGTCGACAGCGCCATCTGTTGTAATTGTTGCAACTCTTGCAACTTCATAAAACGGACAACAGCGCCAACTAGGAGTGATGATTATTTTATTTCTTTTTGAAAATAAAGTGTGTATTTTTGGGGGATTCTTATTTTTTAAATGTACTCCACGTGAACATATTTTATATTATCGTATATATTTTACAAAGTTTTTCTATAAATCATTAAATTGTATATAATAATTTAAATGGCAGCAACAATAATAAAAACAATAATAAAAAAAATAATAAAAAATAAACAATAATAAAAAATGCATCTGAAGGTTCAAAAAATATGGGAAAAAAGAAGTTATGTTAATATGGTAATACGTATATTAATTTCAAAATTATATAATATTCTTGTTTTTGTTCAGAGCAAGTGAAATTTCTCAGATGAAATGAAACAAACATGCTGCAAACGGAAGAACAACAGAATTTGCATAATAATAAGTGAGGAATGCATCATGAACTTAACAAAAGAAAGAAAAGAAAGGAGAAGGAAAACAACTGCATAATAGAAATGGATATTTTATGAAGAGTATCATTATTGGAATAATCGAATCAGATGCAGTCAGTAAGTACGTATTTAATTGCCTTTGTTTGCTGCTCTGAATTATGTGATTATGATTATTTTGGCTTTCGATGCGAGCGAACGCATTTGGAGTCAATAAAGTATTATGCTCTGCTAACGGTTTCCACTCACTCAATAAAAGCGAAGGTGGGAAAGGGGAAAAGGGAGGGGAGTTGGGACTAGGGATGGGGAGCGCCTTTTCAATGATGTGGCTGGCGTTATTTGTCTCGATGCTTTTGTTGCTTCTGCGGCTTTTCATTTTGTTCCCAACAACGAGACAAGAAGCGGCGAATAACAACAACAACAACAACAACTTGGACAACAACAACAACTTGAGCAGCTACAACAAACGCCTGGTGATTAATTACATTTTCTTTTGCCAGTTTTCTCTTTAGCCTTTTCAATTTTTTCGGCTGCTTCAAGTGCAGTCAACAGTCGCCTTCGCAGTCACCGTCGCCGTCGCCGTCGCTGCCGCTGTCGACGTCGCTTTTTGAAATTAAATTTTGATTAATTGCAGCCGACGGTCGGCACCTTTTGGCTTTGGCTGCAGCGACGTCAGCGGCGCTACGTGAAAAGTGTTTCCAGGCCGCATGAAATTCGCTGCACTTGCCACTTGCCCAGCTCTTCCCGCCCCCTTCCCCTTACCTTCCCTTCCCTGTGGCGAGCGAGCGTCTGTCAAAAAAGAATGAAAAGAAAAAAAAAACATCTTGAAACGAAACAATTTTCAGGTGTGAAAAATTTTGAAATGCGCTTTCAATTTGCGCTGCCTGCGTTGACGTCAGCGTCTGCGTCAGCGTCGACAGCGACTGCGACAGCGACCGAAGCAGGGCCCCATTAACGCAGCAACCAAATAAAGTCATTACCAACTGGCAGCGAGCCAAAGTCTTGGACAGGCAACTTGCGACTTCAACTGGGCGTTGTTGCCTTCTAATGCGCCCCAGCAATTTGCTACGTAGGCCGGCCACACCTACCTGCTGCCAAACATGCAACATGCAGCATGCAACGCCGTCGCCGTCGCCGCCGCCGCCGCGGTCCCATTGCATTGCATTGCAACATCCTCCTCCCAGCTAGAGTTGGGCTAGAGTCTCGTTTGCTCTGGGCCCCCATTTAGAGGCTGTCTCTTTCATTCCGAGTTCTGTTCTGAGTTGTGTTCTGTTGCCATGTTTCGTGTCTGTCTTGTGGCTAGCAGGGATCAGATAACTCAATTATTCGCGGCGTAAACAAATGCTGCCTTTCAGGGTTTCACTCTCTCTTCTCTGCGCTTCTCTGCTCTCCGCTCTTGGGACAACTATCGAGCACTGAGAACTGTGCTGGCCCAAAGCTGGCCCAAAAGTGTATATGGCTTCTTCCTTGCGCCGCTGCCGCTGCCGTTGCTCAAAAGAGATGGGTTATTATCCCAGGCATAAATGGATTGTAAACGTGATTTTTATAGTCATTTAGCATAATAATGCATTTTATGGTTTGCCAGTCGAAGTAACCAACCAAGCAACCAACCAACCAGTCTCCCAATCTGCCAGCTCTCCAGTTTCAACTTCGAGTTCGACTTTGACTCTCGGCCAGTTGGGTCTCCCATCTTGCATCTTCAGTCTTCAGTCTTCAGCCTTCCATCTTCCATCTCCCATTGTCCATTGCCCGTTGCCGGACTGAGTGACTCCTTTGCCGTTTCCGTCTCACAATCCTCAACAGCAAATTAAGCGTTGCTACGTTTCCCTCTTTGGCTTGCTTGACTGCCTGCTTAGTGCAAAGATTTGTTTTGTGCTTAACCGCGAAGAGAGCAAATCGCAAATCGCGAGAGCAATAGTGAAAGCGACGGAACGAGAGAGCAACTGATGAATCAAAGCTGTGAGAGTCGACTAAACTGATGAGGTTCATGCGGGCAACCTTATTGCGATCAATCGATGACAGAGAAAATAAGCTTCAGCAAAGCAGGCAAAAAGGATGAAGAAAAGCATAAATTGCAAAATAAATAGAGATTAAGAAAAATGAGAAGCAAACACAAGATGAAGAAAACGTTGCAAGACAATAAAATATTATTATGTTAGAAAATAAATATTTTATTATACACTTTAAGATTATAATTATTATACTTAAAAAAACTATGTACTAACAACAACGAAATAAATAAAAGATAGAAAAAGTTTATCTGAAAATACAAAATAAAAGAATTTATAAAAAACAAATGTAAAAATAAATTACGAAATATGAAACGGTATGAACTGAGAATAAATCGAGTATGCAATCGAGTATTATCATCGTCAGTTCAAGTCAAAATAAAGAAATCTTTATATGTTAAGCCTTAGTTGATAATGAATGTTAATAAAATATTTAGGAGATGAGCGAGGGCAAAGAAAAAGACAAAGAGGAAATACAAAATAAGAAAAGTTGTCAAAAATAATAATAAACAAAACCAAACAGTTAAAAAGAATTGGATGAATTGTATATAAACTACAAAAAAGGTTGAGGAAGGAAATCCGAAAGTGTGTTAGGACAGGAAGATAATCTATGAAAGAAGCGTCAGCATGAGACGAAGATCGATGCAGATTAAATGCAAATGATAGAGGAATACACAAAAGTTTGGATCAGTTCGAATCAAGAAGATATATATAGAAATATATATATGCATACAGTATGTATCTATGCTCTAAAAGAGCCTAGATGATTGACATTAGACTCAAAGCTGTAATGAAAAAAATATTCTACTTGCATAGAGCAAGATATTGTCGCATTATAGTTAAACTTGGTTGTAAACATCGAATTACAAATTGCGACATTGTTTTCAAAATCATATTATTGATAATCTATATACTTGTAATGTATTTCATCTATATACTATACATATCTATATGATTATACCATGTTATGTGTATCTAACTTTAGAGCAATCTTGAATTCGAATATTCATGCTTATTAACGAAACTCTTCGGATTCAGTTTCAGTTTCAGTCTAATCACAATAAGCGTTTACGCATAAACGAATCGAATTAGTTGCTCAATACTGGGATGAGTCGTGTCTCCTGACTGACTTCTTCTTAGCCAATTTGCGCGTTTGCGGCCCGTTCACGTTTGTTATTCACGCTTTTCAATTGAGAACGCGCCGCCAGATGTCTGCGTCTTACCTCTCCCCTCTTGCTCCCCTCTCTGCCTCGGATTCACTGCTTTGCGATGGCTTAACTCCATCCTTAGCTTGGGATCCATGGCCAGGTCCTCGTTTTATTGTTTGTCTTCTTTATTACAAGTTAAAGCGTAATTACTCAACAAATATGCGGCAATTTGCGAGCTGCGAAGCGAGTTGCCTGCTCCTTCCCTCCCACCCCTCTCTCTCCCTTTTCTTCTCCTGCTGCTGCCAGTTGCCATTTTTCGTGCTGGAGAAATCAATCGGCCAAATGCCTGGTTGCAAAATTGTATTTATTTATTTATTTCGCAGAGAGATCCTTTTCGACTTGGACTTTAACTTGGCCTCTGGCTTGATCTTAGCCGACGTTGCTGCTGCTGTGTCTGTTGTTGTGGCTGTGGCTGTGGCTGTGGCTGCTGCTGTGGCTGCTGCTGTGGTTGCCACGTCTCGTCTCTTATCTGACCGCGTTGCAATGAAGTAATCCAATTTGCGCGCAGGTTGTCATTTTGGCACGCCAAGGTGCTCATTACCTGTCCTTTACCTTCTCGCCTCTTCCTGTGCTGCCAAATGCCAGCTGGCTAAAATGGGAGGACAAACCGCGAGAGCGTGAGAGAGAGTGAGAGTGAGAGGGGTAGATAGTGTGGCCAAGTCTTGTCATAAATCTCAATTTAATAATGAGAAACCTGTTTGGCTGCAGCCGCAGCGGGGTGTTAAACGTTCCATACACTCCCATTGTTTTCGCACAGCACTCAAAATATTATCAAAATACTTATCAAACAATAAAGCAAAACCCAAGTTTATAGAGAACAAGAACAATAACAAATACAACAAATACAAATACAGACCCTCAAGGGTGTCGCGTATTACGTATTACGGGGTTTACTCAAAATGGGGTTAGGAAGGACTTTTCTACTACTAACACAATATGGAGATTTGAATGATTTATACACTCATTCGGCTTATCAGCGACAAACGATCGGAGGAACGCAAAAACCGCACGCGACCTTCATAAAAATGTTGCCCTCTTTGGCACAAAAGTAATTTTCAAATTATTTCCAGCTCTTTCCAGCAGCTCAGCTCTTTCGGGGTTGCCAATGGAATTTGATTTCGCATTTTGATTTCGACTTGTCCAGGGTGTCGTTTGACACGACACGAGACGATGACGATGACGATGACGACGACGACGACGACGACGACGACGACGTCGATGATGTCTTATCACAACAACTAAATCGCATAAAAATTGAGCCATTGTCAAGGGTCCATCTGAGAGGGGGCGTATTGAAGAGGGGTTGTCAGTTGTTGGCTCTCTCCCCTCTCCTCTGCTCTGCTCTGCTCTGCTCTTCTCTTCTCGATGCCAATTGATCCTAACTTCCGATTAGTTATAATAGTCGCATTTAAACCATTATATCTGCATCTGCATTTATGTCCATCTAGTTATTGTGTCCATCCTTTGCCTCTTAATAAGCCCAACCAAGTTCATATTTTCTTGAATTTATCTTCATATCAGACTTGGTATCGCATTTACTATCTGCAGCCATTTCATTTCTAAATATTTTAATAACAGTATCTTTATCAGCTTATCTTTATCTCAGTCTCACCGAAATTCATTTGACTTGCCATATTTATGTTTATTTAATTTTCACATATCATATTTTTGCTATATTTACTAGATTTACTCTTGCTTGGCATTGTTGTGTTTAGCATAGATTAATCTTCTATTTTATTAAGCTATCTGCTATGTTGAGTATCTTCTTTAAAACTGCTCAACTCAAGCATTTGTATCGATTTCTAGTATATATTATATTCCATGGTATATTTTGAATGTAATATAAATCAATATACCAAATATAGCTTTCAGTGTATATTAATGTTTTTCCGGTATACTAATTTGGTACATTTTTAGAATGTGGTTTTATTGAAAACGGGTATCGAGTATTTTATAGTTGGGCACACTCCACTTTCTTACTTGTTTATATGTAAATTTAAAGTATATATTTGTTAATTTTTTTATATGTATATGCATTGCATTAGAATTCAATTGAGGGGAATTATGTACAAATAATTAAGTAATTTTAAATTGTATTCAAATAAATATTTTATTATTTTTTATGAAATTTATTCTTTTTCCGTTTAAGTAATATTAAATACAATTTTTTTTTTCAATCTATTTATTTTTCTGTGGTTTTCTCAAAGAAGAATTAATATTTAATATATTTTGCTGTTTAATATTCTTTCCACATAATTATGTTTATGTTTTTTATTAAGTCAAATTACAATTCATTTTTATTTTAATTATTGTAGCAAATCAATTTATTTATTACTTTTAATTATTTAAAAAGGTTTTTCTTTCTATGTATTTCATTTTCAATTACATTTAAAATCTTATTTTCCATAAAATGTATACTTATCTATATCAATTTTAAGATATTTCATGTAATTCCTTTTTAGTGTTACAGTAATTTAAATTCCATTTTATTTTCATATATTAGTTTATTTTGTGTTATAATTTATTATATTTTTAACAAAATCAATTATAAGTAAAATACAATTAATTTGTTTACCTTTAAAATACATTCTTTAAGCATTCAATAATTACTGTTGTATCTCAATATTATTTCTACGATTTTTCATAATAATAGCTGCTCAATTCAATTTTTATCTATTAGCCATCTCATTTAGTATTTCCCAATCTTTCGCTATCTTCTATTCAAATTTCCCAACGCTCTCGCTGCTTTTCCCCATTTATTTTCTATATTTTACGCTCTGTTAAGTCCGCCTCAGCTTCTCACGCTCTATCCGCGACAACAGCAAGAGCAACAACTATTAGTTGGCCACTTTAGACAGACAAAACTGGGAGCTAATCCCGAAGAAGCCGCCGAACATATCAAAAACACAAACACAAAAACAAATGCGCTACTCATCCGACGACGAGGGCGTTTTCTGGCCGCCTCCAGAGACGGGGCAAATCCTTGTCGATTGCTCACTTTAATGCCCGACACCCTGCAAGGCTTTGTGCCGTGTCCTTGTCCTTGTCGAGCCCACATCCACATCCACAGGCCATAACCAATGCCATTCCCATTCGCATTCTCAAAAAGATTCCCTTTTGCTACATTGCCACTATTTACGTCATGTTGTACATGTTAAGCCGACAAATCGGTTGCGATTGATTAAAGTGCGTCCTGCCGCTGTTGTTTATTGTTGGTTGTTGGTTGTTGGTTCAACCACCAACCGCTTTGTTCGATTGCAATCTTGACTTCATTATCGGCTCTTCGACATTTTTTTGGCCAACGCTCTCTCAGAGAGATAGAGAGCAAGAGCAAAAGCTAAGCCGCTGGCGACGTCCACCTTAGTCCATTGCGAAGGTGCGTGAAATTTGTCATATCCTAATCTGGGCCCAGCTCGTTCGGTTCGGTGGTTGCTTCCACCATTTCGCATTTCGTATTTCCCATTCAGTTCTCAGCTTTCCCAAACATATTTCGCCAAAAAGGAGGCGTGAAATTTGGCCGTGTCGAAGTGGCAAAGCCTCGACGCACGCGCCGCTTTGTGACCTGCAGCAGCTTGTGGGCTGCTTAGCTGGTTGCATGCAACCGAGTAACCGAGCAACCCGGCAACCAGCTCCCAAGTCCCTGTGGAGCACTACACTCTGCTCTGCTCTGCTCTGCTCTTTGCCTGCGGTTGTTTTGCCGTGAAATCGATGCCGTGCATGTGGCCAGGATTAGGCAAATTTTGAGCAGACTCGATTTGTTTGAGGCTTACACGCATCGCATGTGGTCTAGGGTGAAAGGATGCTGCCTGATGGCTGCGATTGCTGCGATGGGAGAATGGGTCAGTCTACTCACATATTTTAGAGCTTTCGAATTAGGTGATAGGCTCAAAACAGCGTTAAGGTATTGCGTTAGATTCTCTCTGGGTGAAGAGAGCAAAATGCTTGCCTAAGATAGTCCTGAATCTAGTCTTAACGTTGAGACAAAACAGACAAATTTTTGGAGAACATATCGATTAATTGCGATTAATTTAGTTAGAGTCTAAGTGTTTCTTTTTATAATCCTTAAGTAGGCTTAAGGTGAGTGTATGCCAAGGAATTTTTAATAATGTGTGTATATGAAATGTAGTTAAGACTTCTAAGTGCAGCTTGTAGAGTATAGCGTGGACAGAGTCGAAGCTCATTTGAGTAGAATAATACAGAAATGTAATAATTCTATTAGTGTATGGCACTTACATATCTATTATTCTTAATTCCCATTCCCTGCGATAAACGCTGAACCTTTAGTTAGCATTTTAGCATCAATTTTGACTTAAGGTAGAAGGGTAACATATAACAGGCAGAATGAGAATACAAACATATATGTTATTCTTGCATAGTGTCAGCAGTCAAGACGATATAGCGATGTCCGTCTGTCCGTCCGTCCGTCAGTATAAACACCTAGATCTCAGAGACTATAAGAGATAGAGACATAATAATTTTTCGACGACACTTGCTATGCTTGCACGCTTATCAAGTTTGTTTCAAATTTTTGTCACACTCACTTCCCCTGCAAAATTATTAAAACCGAATAACAATCGTAAATTTCGAATCGAAATGTTTCCTAAACACAATAATAACTATTATCTTTATGATTCCTGAAAATTTGGTTGCGATGAGATAAAAATTTTAGAAGTTTATTTATTTGTATGGATAAAAACGCCTACTTACTAGGGATCCTCGTTGCCCTGGCTGGCAATCTGGTATATTTTAGTACTCTATGTATTGATATATAATATATTGACTAAAGTACCATACCGATATACCAAATATACTATCCGTTATATTATTAGTATGTTGTGATATATTTAAGGCATATTCTAATAGATTATTACGTATATTTTCACTATTTTTGTAAAATATTTTCGGTATATTTTAAGAAAATTGTCGCGATGTTTTGCTTTTATTCAAAATAGGTAGCTGGAATCTCATAATTGAACACACTGGACTTTAGCTTGCTAACTGGTTTTGGTCTTATTTAGAGAATTTTACATTTTTCAGACTAATGTTCATAGCTTTAAAAATTAGTTTAAGAATAAAGTTTCTAAGATCAAGAACATTCGACTTAAAAAAGGTTTTTCTTAAAATAAGACCACATTAAAAACGAATTCCTATAACTATGAAAACTAGGCTGAAAGATGTCAAATTAATTATTTTTAATATATAAATCGTGTAGACAAGGCCAACGAGTTAAAACAAGCTCTCGAAGAGTGCGATTGCAATGTAGAGTAGTGAAGCGTGTGCTGTCTGGAGAGTAGAGTGTAGGGTAAAGGGCGTTGGGTATTGGGTATTGGGTATTGGGTATTGGGTATTGGGTGCTGCGAGGATGTGGAGCAGTGAATGGGATATGGGCGTAGAGCAAAAGGCTGTTGCAGATTATAGAGTGAGGCAGAGAGCGAGTGAAAAGTGGCTGAGGATACAGGATGTGGCAGCTATAAGCTAGCCCAGGATATAGTCCACAGCGTGCAACAGCAGCAGAGGAAGGAGGAGGAAGAGGGATGAGAGAGGAGGGGGCAACGTTTGTGATTGCTCGAGTTGCCGCATTGAACACTTGCACTAATTACAATTGCAATTACGCGTCGTGCGAATTGCGGGTTCCGCGTCCGCAACAGCAAAAGCAACAGAAGTAGCTTGGGAGCCAAAACGCATTCGCACTTCCCATCATTAGGGAGCCACCAATAGAGAGGGAGAGAGAGAGAGAGAGGGAAGGGGGCGATGGGTTAAGCTCTCTGTGCGTTGCATATTAATCAAATTAGCTCCAATTTTTTTACTGCTGCTTTTGGCCCTTGGCTGCTTTTGTTAGGTGACTTGTTTTTGTGTTTTTGTCGAGGCGATTGCAGAAATCATTTTAATGACGACGGCCCCAAACAATTGAGTTGTCAACTGGCGGTCAGATGGACGGAAAGGTGGACGGACGGACGGACGGACGGACGGACGGACAGGGGCGGGGCGTGTCTCGAGGCGTTGATGACATTAATAAACGCAAAAAGGGCATATGCAAAAATGAAATAAAAACGCGCGCGCGCACGCAAGACGACAAAAAAGATAAAAAAAAAAAAAAAAGCGGAGCAAATGCAACGTGCAACTGTGCAACGTGCAACAACAGCGTCGTGCAACAATGTTAATTACCAAAGCGCAAAAGCGACAAAATTGTAACAGTGGCAACGCCTGCGGCCCCCCATTTTCAGCACGGGGGGCGTGTGCACAAATCTTTCGGGGCAGCTGTATGCGGCACTTGAAGTTGCAGCCACAAGAAGAAGAAGTTGCCACTGCCGCCGTATGTGGAGCATCACGCGGAAACGGCCCAAGGCCGATCAGGTGAACTAACTACTCACTGGGACACTCTGGGCGCATTAATTGCCCTTCTGCCGGCTGGGAAGCTGAGAAGCAAATTCTTCTCTTCCCCGATGCGGCTTAGTGCTTATGAAAATTAATGAGGCCACAATTTGTGGCATGCCACAGAGATTTTCCTTCCCCCACTCTTGCTAACCTAATGAACGCCACTGATGACTTCTACGTGTCGTTCATCAATGTGGCTGCCAGACTGACTAACTGACTGACTGAGAGCTGGAATGACGGACAACTGTTTTGCTATGGCAAAAGCGTGTCCTTTGCGTAGGCCGACTGCCAAATGATTTGTGTCCCCTCCTTTGAAATCAAAACAAGCGAGAAAGCTACAGTCGAGTGTGCTCGACTCTGGGATACCTGCTGCCCATTTTTTATCAAAGCCAAAAAGCTATTGAAATATACTATTAAAAAAAACAAAATTATTCCAAGGAATATATTTGGTACATAGATATAGTACTATTACGTTCTATTCCTAGCTACAGTCGAGTGTGCTCGACTGTAAGATACCTGCTACAAAATACCTGCTAAAAATACCAAAATAAATACTAAATTATTATTTACTACGTTCTATTACTATTACGTTATTGTCTAAGGCAAATAAGAAGTGTACGAGTAAATGCATGAAAAATACTATATTATACCAAAACCTATATTTGGTAAACCCAAGATCCGCCTGCCATGCAAAATCTAGAATGTTGAAGAATATATATTCTATAGAGATGGAGATGAATTTTACATACATTTCGTGTAGGCACAAACTTATAATATACTTCTTACCTATGGGTAGCGGGTATGAAATAAAAATAGGGCAATCATTTGGCAAACGCTTTGAATTGTGGGCGTTAGTTGGCACAAGCTCACAACTTGAGCGTTTGCCAGCGATGCTGTTGCTTAGATTGCCCTCGATTTGTGTGCTTTCCGAATTATGCACAAGACACGCTTTCAATCACGAGTCTTGGCTTCACAAGCTTGCAGATAGCGAGTAAAACTATTTTATTGTTTAACTTATTAACTTGGCGAGGTATAAAATCTTTGCTCTTATTATGTAACAATAAACTTTTGAGTTTGTTCTTCGCAGCCGCGCTAACAGTTCATAGGCTAGATGTACATATAACATATATACGATTTATACATTTATACCTTTATACATTTATTTAGAACATTTAATCGTATGTTCTAATAATTTTTTAGCGTCTGCCTTTTAAAACAAGTTAGAAATTTACAATCGCTGCTCACCTTCAAGAAAAACAAAACATTGCGGTATTTATTAAAATACTAAAATATACTAAAACATCAATAGCCATCAATAACATCATAGCCAACATCATTAGATCTAAGCAACTATGAAAGCTGTAGACTTTGTGCACATACTGATCAGTAATAATGATCACTAATTTTGGTATTCAGTAGGAATATCTTCGACAATCAGAACGTACTATATGTACTTTCAGATAAATCTGACAATACTGTTTACTAATACTTATCGATGATTAGATATTTGTTTTACACGCCATATGGGTATTATAACACTGCGCATTCAGGAAATGTATGTAACATGAGTAGTCTCCCACGCCATAAACTATGTAACTATATATATTGTTGATCAGCGGCAACAGCCGATAGCCGATATAGCCATGCTTGTCTATTAGTTTGTCCGTCTTTGAGACTCTCAGATGTAGATGTTCTGCTTGCACGTTGATCAAGTTTGTTTCAAATTTTTGCCACGAAAATCGATTAACGAACATAATTTTGAAGCTGGAGTTTTGAATTTTGATACAGACAATAATACCTAAATTATTTTTAAGTTATTTAGTGAATACTAAATTACGCCTACTTACAACGGGTCTTAATTGCCTTGGCAATCTCGGATATTTTCACCTCTATGATATACATATTTCTAATGTAGTGCTTCATCGATATACCAAATATGGCTTTCGGCATAATTTAGTATTATGTGGTATATTATTTGGTATATTTATAAGAATAACACCGTACTGTTTTATTTTTATACAAAATGGGTACCGGGTATCTCATAGTCGAGCACACTCGATAGTTGCTATCTTACCAGTTTGAATTCATATTATTATTGAATAAATGAATTACTCTCAGAATGTTAATTTCTATTTCATATAAATAACTATATACCTCACTGTTTTCATGGATCATACAAAATGTACTTTCTTTGTTTCTTTATTTTACAATTTTGTCATATCCTTACAGAAGACATAACTGTAGGTTTCTAGCTTGATGAATTGTGTCAGGTACCGAAACACAATGGAAATTGCCTAACTTTCGACATACATATGCCATATTGTTTCGTGATTCCCATTTTACCAAACCTATTTAATGCTCATTTCGATAGACACTTTTTCTCTCACTGAAATACAATACATATATAGCATTTTTAATCAGTTTCACCTAATTACCACCATATTTATAATGGCCTCGAACTTATCTCTGCTTTCTCATTGATTGATATTATTCTTATCAATTTAACTGAAAGAGGTCAAGTTTTTAAGCCTTACTACAATATGTATGTAAATTGTAAAATATAAATTATTATGGAAATTATTTTTAAATTTCATTACCAATTGTATGACCTTAAATTTTTGGTAGCTTGTTTTTTTTGTCTTTATTGAATTACGTACATTGTCTGCAATTAAACAGTATTTCTCTGAATTAACATATTTCAAATGATGACCAAGTGATTTTCCGCTGCTCAGAATTTGTGTATAGCAATGTTTTTAACGTTTATTGTATATTTTTTATTTAAAGAATTATGAATTTACTTAAAGATTTATGATGTAATTGAACCAGTAGAACAGTAACATGATACCTTAGTGATATTATTCGTGACAAATCTCGAACTTATATCATGAGAACGTATTCAATTTGTCTTATATATTATATGTACGTTACACAAATAAAATCAAGATTGAAAAGTAGATTGCAAAGCTTGATTTAAAACGTTTTCGATCAGAAAAAAAAATCTCGAAACAAGTCTTAGGTTAAAAAAAAGTTTTTAATTAAGATTTTGATCTTCAATTATTAAAATTAAAAAATCTTATTTCGAAATCGTTAAGCTTTCAAATTTAAGAATTTCTCTTTCTATAAAATTTATACAATCAAAATTTTAGAAAGTTTGATTTAAATTTAAGAATCAATTTTAAGATTTTTCTAAAATCTTAAAATCTTCAATTTCAAGAATGAGCAATCTATAATTTTTTTTTTAGAATTTTCATCATGATTTAAGATTAAACTTTCTTGTTTCAACTTGGATATCAAATAATTTTGATTCAAGATTTTATTCTTAATTTTGGCATTTTTTTCTTGTTGTGTTTATTTATAGTACGTATTTATTCATGTGCAGAATTCGTACAATTCAAAATGATTTTTCGCTGACTGTTTTTATATTATGTTATTTCTCTTTTAACATACAAGTTCACGAATAGGATTAAGAGTAACACCAATTCTTTTAAATATGCATGTTGACCACTCGTAGTGTGAATTTGACGCCTCTTAAGTATGACTGGCAAATATGAGTCGAACTTAAAGATATCAACTATTCGGTGGGTTAACGTTTAAAGGGTAGCAAAACATAAGCAAGACCATGCCCTCAATGTGACGCCTCTGTCTTGAATTGGCCACAAAGAAGTGAAAGAGAGAGAGAGGGAGAGGGAGAGCAAGGGACTGAAAGACAGACAGAGGAAAAAAAAGGCCGCGCCATTTGCGGCTAATTTTGTAAATCATGATATCGTAATTAATTTTTGCAGCCGCAACACAAACTCAAAACTGAAAACTCAAAAGGCAAACCGACATGAGGTAGAAACCGAAACCGAAGCAGAGACGGCGACTGCGACTACGACTGCGACGTCAGCAGAGGCGTCAGCATCTTTAGCCAGAAATCCTCCGACAAAACCAATTAATATTTGAGCAATGCTCCTGCGGCAACAATTAAAGTCAACGGCAACAACAAAACCACAGCAACTCCAACAGCAAAAGTAACAGCAACAGCAACAGCAACAAGAACGAGATTTTTATTGAGATCTCAAAGATGCAAAGTGATTTGAATTTGATTGTGCCGCGCGTGCGCTGTGTTGCAGCCACAGCCACAACCACAGCCACAGCTTGTCCGATCCTCTTGCCGCATTGTCGGCACTTTGCAAGTGAGAGACGGAGATGGAGATCTGGAGTGCGAGAGTGAGATAGCTAGACAGACGCAGTGGGGCGCAAAAGGTGTGAAAACCCTGCTGGGTTTTAAATGCAAGCTAATAAGAACGGGAACGGCAAAGGCAGCAGGGAATGCTCTCTGGTGGATGGGGCATGCAACCTGCGCACATAAACGAGAGTCTCACATCTCGGGGTGTTATGCGTGATCGTTGCATGCAACCGACAACCAACAATCGACGAGACAACCATGTCGAATTCTGTGTGCAGCGTTGCATTCTTTTTCCTTTTCTTTCATTTATGTGTATTTTTTTTATGGCTGGTTCCGAAATTCGACACAAAAGAAAACGCTGAACACAATGTGAATATTCATATTGGCATTGTTAAATGCTGAATGCAACAACAACAGAAATAACAACAACAACAACAGCAATAACAATAATAAATTTTAGTGTTGCATCTTTTATTGATATAATCGAACTGCAAAACAGTTTTATTTGACTTTCAATTTAACTTTCAGCTCAACTGATATCGACATTAAGATTATCGTTTCACATTCTGACTATTTTATACTAATTGCCGTTGCATCTTGCTTAGTTTCCTTGTTAATTAAGCCATCATAATGGCGAGAACGAGAGAGAGAGATCTTAATAAAATGTGCACACGCCGAACAGCGATTAATTATTTGGATTTTTAATTTAGTTTCTTAATGCATTGCATGGGAAGTGGAAGTGGGCGCGACATTGAGAATGTAAAGCAGCCTTAAACTGCGTCTATTAAACATAATACCAAATGCTATCTCTCACAATCTCAGATGGTTGGATGAATGGATGGATGGATGGATGGACATGGACACATGTTGTGCTGCAACTTTGAGAGCTTCTTCAGAGATGTCTTCTTCAGCCGCTTAATGAGCTCAGGGTGTGGAAACACATTTGTATCAGCTGAAAAACTTATGTTCAATCAGCTAATCGTATAAATATGCCTTGTGATTATGCATTCACTTCATTAAAGCTAAGCTTGGAAATAATCGAATTTGCAGCGTTTTACATATTAATTCAATATATAACCATATACACTGAAAGAAAACAATGCTAAAATCAAGAATAACACCTAAGAAGAATAATACTGCACTATTTTGGGTTTCTATCTTAAAATATACCAAATTAATATATTGGCAAAGTACTAAAATATACTGAAAGCAATATTCGGTATCCCTGGTATACCATTACATTGAGAATATATCATAGACTACAAAATATACAAAAAATATGCTTAAACTCGACCCAAACCGAACAAAGTTATAAAACCCTTTTATCCTATAGGTAGCGCGTATATGATTAACCGTTCTTGAAACTCAAGAATCAATTTCTAATTAAAGAATTCTAAATTTTCAACATTCAACCAAGAATGCAAAATCGGAAATCAAGGTCAAATGTTATTATTTCTCGATTGGTTAATATGAAGTATTGTTTTTATATCCGCTACCCATTGGAGTATAGGAGCATTATATCTTTGTGTCCCCATCAAATGTATCTAACGGGCAGAAAGAGACGTCTCCGACCCTATAAAGCATATATAATATATTCTCGATCATCAATCAGCCGAGACGATGTTATGTTTTCACGCCGATGAAGTTAGTTTCAAATTTTTGCCACTCCCAGTTCTGCCTCTGCAAATCGATAAAAATCGAATAATAAGCACAATTTCATGAAGTTTGCTACTTACAATATAACTATTGTATTTATGATTCCTGAAAATTTTGTGGCAATACTACTACGGGTTTTATTGGCTTTGACTAATCAACTGGTATATTTTGTACTCTATGATATATGAATACCATATGTCTATATCAATATACCATTTATAACCTTTGGTATATTTTAGTATGGTATTTTGATTTGGTATATCTTAAAAAAAGTGTCAATGTTTTGCTTTCTTGAAAAATGCGTTGTCGAGTATTTCACCGTTGAGCACACTCAACTAACTATAGCTTTATCGTTTGTTTAATTTTTATTTTTTATATTTACATTTCAAATTACTATTGATACTTGAAGCCACTAAAATTTGAACCCAATGAGTCTCTACTAGTTGAGAGCTATTCTATCTTTAAACGAGAAAGAATGAAATCTTGTCTTAAGAATTTTTCAAGTAAGAATTCTTGCTTCAAGAATTTATTATTAAGATGGAAGAGCTCTTCAAATGAAGATCTGCATTCGTCTTTTCAATATAGATTTGATTTTCGCTGTGCTGTTTATAATTATCAGCAGCTTAATTGGGTTTTATCAGTCAGTTAGGATTGTAGGCATGTTTAATATACAATCACTTAACCATGTACATTGTACAACTTAAAATACGACCCACAAATTGGGCAGCTAATGCTGTGAGCCAAGTGTGCTGATGCCAAATAAACCGCAAAGGGGCTGAGAAGGAAAGAAGGATGTGCCGATGGGGGAGGGGAGTGCAGGAAACGAAATCAAATCAAGCGACAAATAAATGTAACAAATACGACAACAACACAACAGAACACAACCCAAGACAAGGAAGGAAGGAAGGAGCAGCAAGGACATCGGGCAGGCAGCCAACGAGTCAGCCACAAAAGGCGACCTCAAAACGGCTGCCTAAAAACTCAATTACATAACAATCTGTTCACATTTTTTCACACACCATCAACTTTAAATGAGCTCACAGCAGAGCAGAGCAAAGCAGAGCGCAGGGTGGTGATGGGTGAGTCGAAAGGACTCGCCAGGACTCGCAGCCAGAGGGCTGCTGGGCACGTCGCCAAGCTAAAAATGAGCAATGCCAAAACGGTGGGCGGATGGGCGGATGGGCAAAAGGCACTCGAAATCAAATTACGAGCCCACACTAAAGCCAGAAGAGCAAACAGCAACAGCTACAAGGACTCCTCATCGTCGTCGTTGTCGTCGTTGTAGTCGACGCCCCCATTTTGAGGGTTGGACGCGGTCTAGCCAGGACAACAACAGCAATAATAACGACAACGACAACGACAGCGATGGGGACACACAAATTACAATGTAATTTATTTGCCGCCAGCGTCGCGAGTACGAGAAATTTCGAGCTATAGATGCTATATAGAGACGCAGTCAAGGATGAAGCTGAGGACGAGGACGAGCACAAAGGATACCCCCAAAGTTATTCGGCGTTAGAGAAAATCAATCGCGACAGCGACTGCGACAGAGAGAAGACAACGATGAAAATGAGACTGCGAAACTGAGAACTGAGACAATGGCGCGAAAGTTTTAGTCAAGGCAGAGAGAGAGAGAGACAGAGAGGGAGGCAAAGTCGTTTGGCCTGGACCATCAAACTGGCCAATGAATGTCAATTGTTGTCATCGTCGTCTGCGCCCAAGCAGAAAACCATCTTACGATGCTTTGCTTTTTGCCCTAACAAACAAATTGAGCCTGACCACGAAACTCATTCATTTCGTTCACAGCATTTGGTGTAGTGTATTCTCTAGCTGTATTTAGATTCCTATTCTTTGAAGTTTTTCTCTTTTATTTTGGTTTAGATACTTTACTTTTTGATTCTCTGTGCCGGAATCATTGCAATTTTATGAGCCTAATGACGAATATCCATTCACACCCTCGGATCGGACGGGATGTCTCTTTGATGATGAGAGCAGAGCTTCTGAACAGTTTGACATCTCGTTCATGACCATTTTCTATCCCTCTATGTTCTATTCCCTTTCCCCTTCCCCTTCGCTTTCCCTAACAAAAGTAATGTGAGACGCAATTTGCGGGGGAAATTCTAAGAGGTATATTAGTGAGGCAAGTGTGAGCATGAATATTGTTAAGGAACTACTAAAGTAGAACCATAAACTCAATTATATTACAAGATCCATTATTACAAATAAAATATACATTTTCAAAAAAATATTGCCATTTATAAATAGTAAAATAAAAATTTATTAATTGACAACATAATTGAAAAGGTTTATATTGAAGTTCTAGAAACAAATAAAGGTAAATTAAGCAATAAATTAGTGGACATACATTGCACAATAAAAGAAAATAAAGTGAAAGAGTTAGTAAATTAAAATTAGTTAATTCAAAGCTTTGTATTGAAAAACCAGAAAATAATGATAAAAAACAAAAATAAAATAAAAGTGAATTAAAAATAAATACATTAAAACATAGATAAAATTAAAGCTTTATAGTGGTAGGGCATAAATAAATGAAACAATGAATGCATAAAATGAATAAATAAAAACACCCATAAAAAATAATGAAAGCTGAAGAGAACTAATAAATAAGCAAATAAAAGATAAATGCTTGAAAGAATAAACAAATATTAAAACTGAGTAAACTTCAGAGCAGACCTTTTAAAAATAAGACTGAAAATCAAAATATGCAATTTAGTTAGAAACACAATTCAGTTTTAAAATGTTTGATTTTGTATAAATTTAAATCTGAATTATGATTGTAACTAAATCGCAGTTTTCATTATTTTTAAAGGCATATTTTACTGCGATATATAGATCTTTATAATATTATTTATGCAGCTGCAGTAAATTGTATGCTTAAACTACACATTTCTCTACACACTTTGACAAAGTGCCATGAAACTATTTAAAATATAATTGAAAATACTTTATGATATTAACTTAAGTACGATTTTTTTTTTTAACCCAGCCTTATTACACTATCAAATGATGCAGAGTATATTCTACAAAAATTGTAACCTCCTTGCATTTACTATTTTAAAGATTTATTGATATGCTCAGAAAAAATCAATACAATTTGTTTTCTAAAGAAAAAGTATACATTTTTGTAATTTGTTTTTTATAATTAGACCTGCGTTTTTAAATAAAGAAGTATGTAATTTAAAATAACTAATACAAATTAGACAAAACTTTAAGAACTTTCTTAAATGTAGCATTTCCCACTATTTCATTTTGTTCTCAGTGTAGTTCAGTTATGTTAGTTAGTCTTTATAAATAGTTTGAAGCATTTGCTAGATCATCTGCTTAAAATGATTTTGGAATACCCCTGCACAGCATAATCCGGTGTAATATGGACTACTATTTGACTTGAATGCTTTTACAGGGTATCTGTGGTGTTGTGCACTTGATTAATGCACAGCGGACATGTTCATTATGTGACAATCAAGTGTCAAATGGATTTTCGAACTTGTGTGCTAACGATATTGTTGACATACATTGGCATTGGCTTTGCCCCCTCCCCCATTCAACATCACACATACTCCCCCGCACCTGCTCGCTACCCGCTGCCCGCTGCCCTTTGGCTTCGCCTTGTTGGCCAAAAATCCCACTTTCTAGTTGCGGCAACTAACTGTGTGTGTTGTTGCTGTTGTTGTTGTTGTTGCCGCATGAGGCGCAATTATTCATAATTCGTGGGCTCATAAAAATAAATGGCTGCTTAACGTAATTGCCATAATTTCGTATGACTTGACTTTGGCTTTGCTCTGGCTGTGTTTCTGGCTGTGGCTGCAGCAATGAGACCGCAAACAACACCAGCAACAACAGCAACAATACGTGGCACGGGACACGAGGCGCGGGGCACGTTGCAGGGGGCAGAGTTGAGCCGAGGGTTGTCCTGGCTTGCAGTCAAACGACAAACGATTTTTTACGACTGATTGCTGCAACTTGCTGCCCCTTGATGCTGTGTAAAAGGCAAGCAAAGTGGGCGTGCCACAGAATCCGCTTCAAATTAGCAACACATGTGTTTTGTTTTGCACTGTGTGGCCAAAAAAAGAATATATTCATACATATATATGATAAATAAAAATGAATAAATGACTGTAACAATAATAATCATAACAATGCGAAGAAGCAGCAGCAGCGAAAACGTTGCGCTGCATCTGTTGATGTTGATGGTGATGTGTGGCATGCCAAGTGTGTCAAGTGGGCGTGGCAGTTGACTTTTGATGGCCTGCGTGCGGTTACATTATAGTTATGGTTATGCTTTATCTGTTCCCTGCTCCGTTGACAAGCAATTAACACGGCGATTAGGTCTAATCTTTAATTGAAAGTCCAACTGTTACAATTGTTGCCCACAAAGAGACAGAGAGAAAGTGGTGAGGGGGAGAAAGGCTAGAAGAAAGCAGAGATGAGCTAATTGTGGAGAGCAACAAATTATATACTGAGTTTTAATCTAAGATCCCAAATGTATTTAGTTGTTCGATTTTTAATTTAAATGTCAATCCTTTTCAAGATATATATATATAAACTGAAATTTATTATATATTCAATTTAAGTAGATAAATCTATAAATTATGGATTAAATTGTAAGTCTGAAATCTTAAATAAAATAAGAGTTAATTGGGAAAATATATATTCAAACTTAAATCTAAAATAACCCAAATTTATTCCACATTTAATCTTAGTTCCCAAATCTTAAATTCAAATATCAATTTTTTAATTCAAAATTATACAGATTATTAATATGTTCCAAATTATATATTGAAACGTAAATCTAGAATTTATTATATACTTCATTTTAGTTGTTCAATCATCTAAATTATATATATACTATAATTCTGAAATTTAATATATATTGCATTTTAGTTGTTAAATTTTAAGAAAAAACACGTTAATTGGAAGAGTTCCAAAATATATATTCAATCTTAAAATCCCAAAATGATTTTTATACCCGCTACCCATAGGGTAGAAGGGTATTATAACTTTGTGCCGGCAGGAAATGTATGTAACAGGTAGAAGGAGGCATCTCCGACCCTATAAAGTATATATATTCTTGATCAGCGTCAATAGTCGAGACGATATAGCCATGTCCGTCTGTGTGTCTGTGTGTCTGTCCGTCTGTCCGTATGAAACACTGGATCTCAGAAACTATAAGAGATAGAGCTATAATTTTTTGTTATTTTGTTATGTTTGCACGCAGATCAAGTTTGTTTCAAATTTTTGCCACGCCCACTTCCGCCCCTGCAAATCAAAAAAATCGAATAACAAGCATAAATTTAAAGCTAGAATTGTGAATTTTGGTATATACTATAATTACTATAGTAGTTATGATTCCTGAAAATTTGGTTGCGATCAGATAAAAATTGTTGAAGTTATTAAAGAAATACTTTTGTATGGGCATAAACGCCTACTTACTAGGGGTCTTAGTTGCTTTGGCTGACAATCTGGTGTATTGTGCCGTCTATGGTATATTTTGAATATGGCACTATGTCGATATACCAAATATACCATTCGGTATATTTTTAGTATTTTTGCAATATATTTGGTATATTTTGAGAAAATACCGCAAACTATATATCTTTTATTCAAAATGGGTAGCGGGTATCTCACAGTCGAGTACACTCGACTGTAGCTTTCTTACTTGTTCATTTCATCCTAGTTTCTAAATCTTAAATTCTAATATCAATCCTTTATATTCAAAATAATAGATTCTCAACAAAGGTTGAGTAAATGGAAAGAAAAATCGTACATCAAAAATTTGAAATATATTTCATATATTTTCTTAGTTATTAAAACTGGAATTTACTTCACATTTCATTTTATATATCAATCCTTCATTGATGTTCAAAAAACATCAATATTTAATTGTCGTCCCTTTGGCACACGTGAAGTGACAATCAAATAATCATTTCAGGCTGTGCCGTCAAATTACCCAGTATTTCATCTCACGAAAATTTCCCTGTATTGTTGAAATACTTCGAATGCAATGTGACGCTTTATGTCTAAAATACATCGTTAATGCTTGAATGTTTACTAAACGATTTTAATGATTTTCTTTATTGCATTATCAATAAAATTAATTACTTTTTTTGTTGTGTGCATTAGGATTAGAAGTGAATATTCAATAAACATTTTGTCAAACTACATTTATTTGATTTATACAAAATACACAATTCGAAGGAAACTACAAATGTTGTGATAATTCACTGAATCATAAATAATATTAAATTGAACTTTCCAGTTTCAATAGTTGCTTCTAAATTTTTTTATTGAAAATATTTCAATATTATTTATAAAGCATTTCTTAATTTAACAAACTTGAATCCAACTTATTATTATTATTATTATTATTATTATTATTATTATTATTATTATTATTATTATTATTATTATTATTATTATTATTATTATTATTATTATTATTATTATTATTATTATTATTATTATTATTATTATTATTATTATTATTATTATTATTATTATTATTATTATTATGCTTTCATCTATGTGTATATCTGATCCAAAAGTCCAAGTATGATATTATTCCCAATTGTGCTTTCTTTTTGCTGTTCTCCTATTTTGTGTTGTTGCTCTTGCCTATGTTTGTTGTTGTTGCTTGCGATTATTTTTCATATTATTTCCGCTTTTGTGGCATGCAGGAAAGTCTCTCTCGGGGGCTTGTGTTCCTGTTTCCGGGCTTGTCTGCAAAACTTTTCAAGCTACCTGCTCCAAAAACTTTTCGCTTTACCAAAAACTTTTCTTCATCTCTCTAGCTGCTGTTTCCGTGTGTGTGTTTCTCCTCTTCTCTTTCTTCTCTCTTTCTCTCTATCTCTTTTTGGTATGCAGTTGGATGAGCTTTGTGGGGGCGAGCAATGAGGTACGGGTCTGAGGGGGAGGGTTACCACAAAAATAATTAAAATTCATTCATTTGATTTGCTGAAGGCGCTGGAAAGCTCAACAGCATTGGGAGGGGAGGAGAGAGTGGAGTGCCGGGTTGACAAGGTAAAACTTCCGCTTTGCTAAGCCAAGCTTTTCCCCACCTACTCCTCCTCCTCCTACTCCCGCTCCGCAACTGACGTCTGCCATTTTTGTTGTTGGAGGCAAAGCAAAGCAAAAGGGAAAACGTAATACAAAAACAAGAGGGGAAAAAAGGAAAACTTTTTTGCAACAAACTGAAGCAGAATTAATTAAGTTTTCGTACGCATGAAAATTTTATTAACAACGCTCGTCATTTGGTCGCTGCCGGAGGGGTGATAGGGAGGAGGGGCCGTGGCAGGTTTGTGTAGATTGTCGGCCACTGGCGCTGTATGTCATTAATAAAATTAACACCGAGCAACAACGGCGCACATGTGACCCCAATGGAGGGATGGTGAAGAGGGGGTGGTTAAGGGTGAGGGAGAGGGAGAGGGAGAAGAGGGGAAATGGCAGAGAGCAGAGCAATTAAGTAAGCTGCCAACAAAACAGTTGACACTGCACATCGAGGGGTGAGGTAGGGAACTGCACTGAAGGTGGAGTAGGAGATGGGGGTTTAGAGGGGGTGTGGCAATTCCTGTGGGGAGGGGGATGACGAAAAACATGCTTTATAGACGCCTCCGCAACAATGACATTGATTGCTCAGCTTTTAGTCAGCTTTGCTTGCCTGGCTGGTTGACTGACCGCAGCGAGAGCGAGAGCGAGAACGAGAAAGAGAAAGAGAGAGCCTTAGAGGTGGGCGCGGGAGAGAGAGGGAAGCTGAAGTGGGGGCCAATTGGGTTAAGTGGAGTGGCGCTTTGGATGCTGCCGCTGCTGCTGCAGTTGGCGTCGCAGCAAACAGCACTAATAAAATGAATGATTCATGCGCATTCCAAACACACCAACACACACACACACACACACACACACACACACACACATGACTTGAAGCTGCTGCCGAAGTTGGAGTCGAAGCAGCAACAGCAATAGCAACAGCAGCAGCAGCAGGACGAGGCGTTTATGTTAACAAATTAAAAGCAAATTGGTCGCCGTTGTGTCTGCTGTTGAGCTAGTGCCATCTCGCTCACACTCGCAGGTTGCAGCGTCGATATTTTAATTGAAAACAGAAAATAAAAAACACTGAGACACACGCACACACTGAGAGAGCGCAAAGAAACGCGCAAGCATAGAAGAAAAACGCTCACAAAACGAACGCGTTTCTCTAGCATTTCTCGCCCGCTAGCTGTGGAGTGGAGAGTTAGGGGAATTGGGATTTGAGGGGGAGAGTGCTCAATCGTTTGCTAATTAATTGTTAACGAATTTTCATTTTCTATTTGGCGCTGGCGAAATTGCCATTTATGGTTATTGGGCGAGGCAGAATGGATAAATGCGTTGAGAGCTGAAGCAGCTGCGTTGCGTTGCGTCGCGTTGACGCTGCGTCGAAGCTGGCAGCAGCAGCAGCAGGAGTGGAGCATAATAATTTGATGTGGCGCAAATTGAAAAATGCTGCATAACTCCGCCCTTGGAAAAGTTGCACACACACACACACACACACACACACACAAACACACATACACTGCAAAGAAAATTGAAAACTCTTCAAGTCGTTTTTGGCAATGGCGCCTCAGCGAAAAGTCGCTGCACAAAATTCCCAGTATTCATAAAGCTGCAGACAGCCAATGAAAGTGCCCAGACGCTAGCTATTTGTCTCGCTCGCACTTCTGCGGCAAGTCAGGCCAGGCGACTCCATATTGAAAATGGCCACACTCGCACACACACACACACACACACACAAAGAGACACACACACGTGGACAGAGAGACGAACACATTTCTTTTAAATGAATTACCCTGGGACGACGTCGACGTCGACAGCGTCGGCAGCAAGTTGATCAAAATTGAAACAGGCGACGCTGCGCATATAAAAATTAAGTGGTTGTTGCTTTTTGATGAATTTCCAGCTCGCTCGCACGCACACGTACACACACACACACAAACAGACAGGGCGACCGCAACAACATGGCAACAATCTGTGCGACGTCGCTGTCGTTGCTGCGCATTGGTATTGGTGCGGTGGTTCAAGCCATGAGCCGAACCGAAGCCGAACCAACTGTCTGGCTTGCTTGCCAGTCACTCGCTCTCGCTCTCACTCACTCGCTCGCTCCTTCGTTCGTTCGCTCTCTTCTTGTGCTATGCGGGGTGAGAGCGCGCTCTCGCTCTCTGGTTGGGCGCAGTCAGGTTGGACGACGTTGACGTTGACGTCGCTGCTGCTACGTTTTCGTTTACGTTGTTGTTGCTTTTTTGCTGCCGTTCTGTTTGGGTTTGTTTTGTTGGGACTTTTGGTTTCCTCGCTTGGCGCGTCGTCATCGGCGCTCAGTTCAAATTGAATTTTCATTGCGAGCGCTTGCGTTGTCTGCGTCTGTCTGCTGTTGCTGCCTGTCGCACACACACACACACACACACACATCTATATATAAATACATATATACAGACAGACACACACACACACAGTTACATAGAAAGCGTGAAAAGTGAAGTTCGCGCTCTGTGCTTTTTGTGCAGTGTACAATTTTGTGGTGTGTGCAGTGTGTGTTTTCTTTTTGCCACTGTGCATTGTGCATTGTGCATTGTGCATTTTGCCGGCCGACGGCAAAGCAACAACTTTAAATCTATCCAAATATTTTTTTTGAGCACGTTAAAACTAAAAGCGGCACTGTGTGCAAATTCGTGTGTGTCACCCCCGCCCCCGAAACAAACAACGCCCCCACCACCAACACTATCAACACCACCCAACCAACCAAACCCCCACCAGTCGAGTGTTGTTCAAAAGTGCGCGAGTGTATAAAGTGATCCTCGATAAACAAACATCTCCATACATATATAACTTGTATAAATCGTATATGATTGAGAACTCTAAGGCGTTCCATGGCCTGAGCAGCAACAACAGCAGCACAGTGGGCCATAATGGTACTGGAGCAACAACAGCAACAACAACAACAACAACAAACTACCACAACACTGACAACAACAAGCACAACATCAACAACCGCAGCAACACTCACACTTGGCGAGAGCAAGAAGCTCATCAATCTCAACAACAACAACAACAACAACAGCATCAATAACATTAACAACTTCAGCTTCAAGCAGGAGACTCAAGAGATTCAAGAGACGGCGACGGACATCAAGCGTCAAAGGACAACTCACAGCTCCAGTTCGAGTCACAGTCACAGTCAGAGTCAGAGTCACAGTCACGCTCACAATCATAATCACGCTCACAGTCACGCTCTCAATCACAATCACACTCATCTGCATAGCCATTTGGCCGCCACGCCGCCTCAGCTGCAGCAGCAACAACAACGTTTGAGTGCAGCCGCCGCCGCAGCAGCAGCCGCGGCAGCCACAGCCACAGCGACCGCTAGCAATAGCAACAGCAACAGCAATAGCAACTGCAGCAGCGGCAACAACATGCCGTCGGAGGGATTGCATCCGACGGCTGCACTTCAGCTGTATGCGGCAGCCGCCCAATTGGCACCCGGCGGCGTTCGTGTCCCGCCTTGGGGACCCTTTTTGCAGTTCGGCGTGCCCGGCGTTTTTGGCCCCAATGGCCCCTTCCTCGGCAGACCGCGCTTCGAGGCGACGGCCGGCGGACATCCCACCACAGCGGCAGCGGCTGCGGCCGCCACTCAAATGGCGGCGGTCAATGCCAGCAATGCCTTCGCCAATCTCACCGGCCTCAGCGCTGCGGCGCTGCGCAATGTGAGTGCCGCCCAGACGACGGCCGTCGCTGCCGTTGCCAGCACCGTGGCAACCATACAGCATCGCCTCATGATTGGCAACCGACAGAGTTTGCCGCCGGCGGGACCACCGAGCGAGGGATCCAACGAGGATGGCGGTAAGTGTTAGCAATTGCTTTAACTTAGGAACAGATTCAAAGATTAGAAGATATAACTAACGAAGTGTGAGGCATACGACTAAAAAGAAGAGATGAAAAGGTGTTGGAGATATTCTATATTAAGCGTACTTCTATGTTAGTTAAATGACTTTAATTAATAGCTGGATATGTATTATATACTTCACATTAGGAACAGATTTGAAGATTTGAAGATTAGAGGATATAACTAACGAAGTGTGAGTCATACGACTACAAAGAATCGATGAATGAGTGTTCTTCTATATTAAGCGTACTTCTAGTTGAATGGCTTTAAGTAATAGTTTGATATGTATCATATACTTCACATTTTATAATACCCCATTAAAGGGGTGTACTTTTATAGCAAGAATATTTTCATCGCATTGATCTAAAACAAGCACAAAAAAAAAATATAGATGCAGATCTGTGATACATATTTAAAAAGAGTTATTACAAGAATATTTTCACTTCAAAATATAGTAAGATATATGTATATATATATATATATATATATATATTTATATATATATATATATATATATTTATATATATATATATATATATATTTATATATATATATTCTTATATACAAACATATATATACATTATATAAATCGATAAATATGTTCGTAAAATTATAGGAAATTTCCATTGAGCATATTTCTATTTGGATAAACATAATCGAAATACAATTTTTTTCCAAAATCAGGATTTTGGTCCTAATACTAAGAATTTTCGTGTAAAAATTGCGTCAAGAACATAAACAATTTGAGACCAGGATCTCATCTCTTAGACTGCAATGAACAATAACACTCAAAGCTACATAAAAACTTGATAGAAATTTCGATAGATTACAGAAATTTGTAACTTAAATCTGGTATTTTTGGACCTGTTTTGAGAATTTTTCATTTTAGTTTTAAGAATTGGTTCTTCTTATTTTAAGAACACAGAACACAATATTTAAGAGAAATGTTTTTCATTCAGAAATTGGTTTTCAGTGTAAATTCTATACTCATTAGTATAACTTCTATTTGAAAGAAAGCATTTTTTGCACAGTATTGCAGAAGATCTACATTTGTAATATATAATATATATTATTTTATTTGCAATAATAATACCTCTAAAAATATAGTATAGTAAATATAAAGTACATCCCAGAAAAAAAACATAGTTCGATTTTAGAGCTTCCATTTTTTTACTTGCGTTAATTCATTAAAAAAATAGTTGGAGAAAAGAAGTAGAAAAAGATAACAGATCTTAATTAATCATACTTCTTATATTAGATATTCGCCACATGGAAAAGTATAGTTGGAGTTGACTTTAAAAAATAAATAGACGATTCTAAGAACACTTATTTTTGCTTTAATTGGTAGGGAAAAATATCGAAGTACATTGATTATAGAGATAAAAATCAAACATACTTATAATTTCTTAAATATTTCGTAACTTTGTTATTCAGACACTGAGTAGTAATAGTTATAAAGCAAGCTAAAAAATAGCTTTTATTAGGCTTTTTTAATGCAATGCTAACTGCAATAATTGAAACTTGTAATACTGAGTTCATAAAAAAGTTATAAATAATAATCTTCTTAATAAATCAAGGAATATTTTGAAATGAAAGGATGGCAAGAAAATACAGGAAGAAACAGTTCCAGATATATTCAATTGCCTTTAAGTTTGTGTTTATATGACTTGTAAAAATCGACCTCTGAATTAAAAACAATTGCAACAAAGCAAATGAATAAGAATCCGTTAAGTTTTGCGTTCAAATCGAAAATACTTTCAACTATTTATGCGCTAGCCTATTGTCATACTTCAAGGAAATAAATTTATTAAAGGCTTCATCAAATACAAATTGCTTTATAATTTATCTATTCAGCGATATTAAACAATTTCGAGAGCTCCATGAAATTGTATCGTTCACAGATTAAAATGTTAAGAAAGGAAAAAAAGGTTCCCAACCATGTAGATTTGAAATGAATGCTAAACTCTTAGTTAACACCTTCATTCACTTAGCTACCATTGAAATGAATATCTCGATATATATTCATATATTCATTAATGTCAAACTTGTGTATCTGCTATTCGCATCGCTTTGAAATTTGAGCCATTTTAAAGATTGGAAAGACCCAGAAATCAATTTGTTTGGCCATCGGCAGTATTAATTTTTGGTTTGTGCAAATTGGAATTGAATGATCATCATCATTCACATCAGATTCACATGCCTAATGAGCTATCATTCAATGCATTTGACTGCATAGAGGTCAGTCTTAAAAGCGCCAGCCATCTAGAGAACTAGAAGCTAATAATCAGAGAACGAAAGAGAGAGAGAGAGAGAGAGAGAGAGAGAGAGAGAGAGAGAGAGAGTATATAGAGTGAATATGTTAATTCATTCAATTAGCCGTGTGCTAAATGCTTTCGGATTGTCAGTCAGTTTTGCCAGTCGCATTTGACTTTTGCTACCTACAAAGCATATTTATTGATTTAGCTAATCAGCGATCGTTTATTATGTAAAGTTCGATTGATTTTTGCATACAAAGTAGCTGGTTCCCCTCTCGCTCCCTTTTTGGGGTATCATTCCGGGAACCCAAACCGTTGCCTGCTGTGAGCTGTGAGCTCAACGAAGGTCGCATCATAATCGAACTTCGCTCGCTATTCACTTGATAAGCATGTGAATGCGTAAATATGTGAATGTGAATCTCAGGCTCAAGCCTCTAGACTCTAGCTGAATGACAGTAGTCGTCATAACTAATAAATTCATGATCATCATTAGGCCACGTCTCATTTCCATTAAAAAGAATCTCGAATATTTCTGTTGTTATACATTCGTTGCTCGTTCGTGTTTAATCTTAACTCCAATTTGTGTGGATTAAGCCAACGCTTTGAAGCAGCTTTGCATTATATTGTACACCATATAATAAATATGTTGGTGTTATTGTTGCAATTATTGTTTAACACTTACTTATATAGCGTGTGCGATTTCCACACATTTTATAGCCATAAAACGTTCCTCACTATATCGATATAACATGTGTATATTTGAATCTTAATTTGTTGGTGCCACGAACTTTTCAAAAATTACAGCTACGCCTTGGCACATGTATTCGATAAGTTCTATTAATTTCACTTATCGATCACAATTCAATTTGTTGATTTACTAACTGACAAATTATCCGCATGTTGCGAATAACATATATCTCTTTAATGAGATTTACTTTAGTATTCATGTGATTTATTTTAGTATCCATACTTCAGATGTTTGATTTTCTTGCAGTAAATAACTTCTACTAAATTTCACATAGAAAGACCTAATGTTTTACTGTTGATACCGATATTAACATACGAAAATATTGAAAATTAAAGTACAGATGAGTAGCATTAGTGCACATAATAAGTTTATAAATACGTTTGAGTTATGTATACGAATTTCTGAAATCAAATACTTTATTGCCTTTGAGGCATGTTTACAAATTCCCCAAGTCAAATATCTAATACTATCGATAATTGCTACTTTCTCTCTCCATCTCTCGATTGTTAACTAGAAATAGTATTATTGCCTTTTATCGATAAATGCAATGACATTAGTTGGTGTTTTCTATGGAAATTTGATTAAACTCTGGCTAAAGTAGACGTCATATTAATCGATAACCATTATTATCGATAATTGCCGCTCTATTTGCCCAGCTCCAATTGGATCAGTTTCAGCCATTGCTGGCTCTCTGGCTGGCACTTTCTTGGCCCATGGCATTTGTTGGCCCGCAATCATTGGGCCCCCGTAAATTGATGAGCTCATTCGAGACAATTGTGTTAGCTGCGCTTTTTGATTGCGGCTAAAGCGGGCCAATAATGCTTGGCCAAGACTCGTTCCCATTCCTATTCACGCTCACGCTCACGTTCCTGCAACGGCAACAGCGACGACTCATTGGCCAATTAGCATTAACAAATGATGGCTAGTTGGTGTAATTATGGCCATAATGCATATATCCAATGCGCTGATACCCGAGTCGAGTGTGCAACACTCTCACACACACACACACACACTCACAGCACTGGAGGCGTTGGTGCAGGGCGTGGCTAAAAAGGCGCGCGGCAGAAGCAACCGCAACCGCAGTCGCAGCCAAAGACAACGCTGAAAGTTGAAGTTGCAACGAGGGAAACGTTTAATTAATTGCCAGCTCCATAGGGAGAGAGTTGTGAGAGAGGGAAACGGAGAGTGTGGAGAGGTGAAGAGGGGGGCGCCCACTTCCTGCGTCGCCATTTTAAAAAAGTAATTATTAATTTGATTTGATTCAATTTGATTAGCCAACGCGCGATGGCAGATAGTCGCCGCTCTGTTGTAAGTTGCAAGTTGCAGTTGCTATAAGTCCCCAAATGTAGGCGCCCACTTCTGGTGTGGGCGTGGCTGCCGCTGGTGGGTGTTTTGGGCTCGTCATAGCTGTACATAGGGAAGAGAGGGAGGAGGGGAGAAAGCATAAGTTGCCAGTGCTCGCTTGTGTCGTTGCCAATGCTCATTAATCATTTTGCGGCGCGTCACAGAGACTGGAAAAAAAGAAACGAAAAAGAGTCTTGTAAGCAGCGTCGAAGCGGGGTGTGCGGGGGTGTAGAACTCGCAAAAGGGAGGAGGGGAAATGGTAAGGGCTAACGGGGGCATCGCCATCAGTCACATGGCCATGCTCCGTTTTCTTTTAGCTTTTTGCTCATTTCACGCCGGAAATGAAGAAACTGTCATAAAACGATCGAAATCATTTATCATGCGATTTTTACTTGCCGCCCGCCATTTTGTTTCTCTTTGCTCGTGTGTGTGTGTGTGTGAGTGTTGTTCTATTTGTTTCTTGTAATGAATTTGAAATGAGGTAAAGGAACACAACACAGAACAGCACTTCCGTCTTGTAAAGAGCAGGTCCATCTGACAACTGACATACGATACGTGTTCGTGCAGGTCGTGACACGTCCCGAACACGAACACGAACTCTAACCAGAACCCGGATCCGATATGAGATGATGATGAATCGTTTTTTGACCAAATAGATTTGATTTCAATTCTTTAAGCATTTCCGTCTCATAATGAGCTTTTTGTGTCAAGCAAAAGGGTTGCCACGACCCCAAAAAATTGCAATCGCAACACACACATCATCATTACCGATGAATTAAACTACAGTCGTTTAATTTTTCAGCTTAGGTTAACGAATTGAAGAATTAGAATGAAACATGTAAGGGAACAAGCAGGAAAAGAGCAGATTTCTAATTATGGCGCAATAGTCATAGAAAATTCACTTTAAAATGTTTGATTCTAATCTTAACATTACATGATTGACAAGACGCAAAAGTAGTTCTAGAAAATAGCAAAAATAGTGTATACATGCTTTATTGTAGCTCTGGTTCAAATTGATTTCACTAATTGAATTAACAAAGTGATTAACACAAAGTGATAACCAAATGTAAATATATACATATGTATATGTATATTGAATAACGCTAATTAAACGTGAATTTACATAATGCAAAAAAATTAACTAGACAAATGATATATATTAACTTTGTATTGATTTAAAAATAAACAAAATAAACAACATATAAATTTGTAATTCGACAAAAACTAAGAAAATATTTCAATGCCAAAACTAATAGTTTGAAATTAATATTTAATTCAAGTTTACGAAAATAGCTTTAAACTCAAATATGTTTGAATATTTAATTTTAACAAAAATTATTCTTATTTAAAATGTTGTTTATTAAATTACAAACTACATATATGATTATAGAGGAATTTATAGGAATTTTGATAATAGGAATTTAAAGAATAGAGTTCATATTAAAAGTGAGAAAAAACATAATATAATTAATTCAAGTTTACAAAAAGTAAACTTGATATTTAAAAATAATTAAACTTTCAAATTGAACAAAAATTCTTCTTATTTATATTTATGTTTTTAATGCTTAAAATATTTAAGCTGCAAAAAACAAAAAAAAAAATTTAGAGCGTAATAAAATAAAGTTGTTAGAGCCTAAAATCTAGCTATTTAAATCAATCAAGTGAATGCCAATTGAATATAACAGCCAAAATCGAGTGTAAAGTGAATATATGGACACAGTAAAGTGAATAAACACCATGAATGGGCTATGAACTAACAACTTCAACATGAAATGATTTAATCTCGACGTGCGTTATTCAACTGATTTAAGTGAATGCATGTGAATACCCGAATCAATTGGCGTGCTTTGATTAACATGATTCAAGTTTCGTTCTACACATTTCGCAATTGCCTGCAATTAAGTTTTTGGCCCCATAAAAAAGGCAATTTGTGAACCCCCGAACCGATTCCTGAGCCACCCCCACAACTGGCAGAACACACCTACGAAAAAAACACAACAAGCACAAGAAGAAAAAAAAATAATAGTAATAAAAGGAGGCAAGAACATGCATTTCAGTTGAACCTGGACGGGTCAAAAAGAGTTCTTGCTTGTTTTCGCCATTTCTTTGACTCGATTTTTATGACTTAAGTGTGGCGAGAGAAAGAAAGTAAGAGAGAGAGAAAGAGAAAGGGTGCGGTTGGGGGCGTTTGGTAAAGGGAGAATAACCATAACTGTTATATTGCTTAGCTGACGCGCGCTCTAAACGAAACATAACATGCCACGGAATGTGATTGTGGCATGCACACAACTCGTTTTTCTTTGATTTGCCTTTGCCTTTGGCTTGCGTTTGAGGTTAGGGCAACGTTTTGCACTGTTGCCAAATTGCAGATGGGGGCTGCCACCTAGCGTTTGCTGCACATTGCTTGCTGCACATGGCACATGGCACTTGGCACACGGTGGGCGCAATAATCATAATAAATTTCAATTATCGTTTGCATTTTGTGCCACAGCACAAATCACAAATCCGACAGTGCGAGTGCGACAGAGAGAGCAAGAGTGGGAGTGAAAAGGAAGGCAAGTGAATAGCATGAATTATGTGGCTTTGGCACTCATACTCGCACATTCAATGTGGACTGTTATTATTAAGTCATTTGAATGCACTTTGTGTGCAAGCAAGAACGCCCTATGAAACGCACTCACACACACACACATTCAAGCATACGCACTGAAATGTGGCAACAATGCGCTGCCCTTTTGGCTTCGGTCTCTGGCCAAAGCGTTTTGTTTGTCGCTTTGCTCTTAATGTCTCTATTATTCTTGTGTATTTGACGTTGTTATTGAGTTATTAAAACACTCACACACTCTCACACTCATTCACTGACCGTTGACGCGACGTCGCGTCGTTTAAAACAAACGAGTTTTTTGTCGCTTTTCGCAGCAGCGGGAAGAAACGTAAGAAAACAGCGCCTGCCGCATAATTAGATACACTTAACAGCAAACAGCACTAACCATTCATTAGGGGCGTGCTCCAGTTCAGCTGAGGAGGGATGAGAGGAGGCGGGACTTTTGGGCCAGGTTTAACTTCAGGTGCCGCATAGAAAAGGATACTCGTGTTTACAAAGTGGTAATATGCGGCATGCACATGAGGTGTATTCAGCGTTGCATGAATAATATGTATGAGATAGCTTATTCACATTTGCGCGACGACGGCAGACTCAAAAGTGAATATCATAATGAATGTATTTACGGGTATTTATAATACAGTTAGAGTTCGCATATATGCAAATGCGTGGCCAAGGTATTCATCAAGTGTATGCACTCATTCGTATGAATAGTGCGTGCATTTAACAGCTGCTAATCAATATTTATTACCTTACCTTGCCTCCGCTTCTCACTCTCTGTCTTGAGATGATTTATTCCAAAGATACTCTATTTGCATGGCCAGCACTGTGTCGGAGCTGGAGTTTGAGTCGGAGTAGAGCGCAAAAACACCTTTTTGGCCTTTTGTCGGCATTTCTCGGCGATTCTCCTCTTTGGCCCGATCGCAGTTAATTTGATAAATTGCAAAGCTTTTGCATGCGTTTCGGAGCAACTGCCACGCCCCCTCCCAGCCAGCCAGCCTGCCTGCCCAACAACCAACAACCAACAACACAACACACAAAATAGTCGAAACGTAATTAAATTGTTTTGGTTTTTATTGTTGGCCGTCGGCAAAACTGCAGGCCAGGATATGACCATTGGATTTCGCTTGAACCAAGCGAGCAGTGTGTGTAGAGAAGTTGTGTGACAGGGGTGGGCAGAGGGGTAACTGGTCAGGGGGTTGGCATCGAACATTGGCCACGTCTGTTGGGGGGCGTTGTAATTGAAATATATGATAATGAATATTTATGCATTTCACGAATGTATTTTACACGAGTGTTTTCAAACACTCTGAATTCTGAGTGTGTGCATTGTTTTGCCTAATTTTAATTACACTCCAACACTTAATTATGAAGGCTCTTTTGGTGTGCTAACAAAGCGTTTGTCATTAGGCATAATAATATGTATAATCCCAGTTCGTATCTCGAGTCCTTTGGGAGATTGTTAGTTGTAGTTAGTTAGCTCCCTTTGCTTAACTCTCATTTGTTTTAATTAATAAAAACTATTTTTTGATTCCATTCGCAGGGTTTCCCGGCGATGGTGATGACGACAGCAGCGCGGCCAAGCGACGTCGCTCGCGCACCAACTTCAACTCGTGGCAGCTGGAGGAGCTGGAGCGCGCCTTCTCCGCCAGCCATTATCCGGATATCTTCATGCGTGAGGCGCTTGCCATGCGTCTCGATCTCAAGGAATCGCGAGTTGCGGTGAGTTTAGTTGCAATCATTTGCCTTTGGCTTGCACTTTCCTTGTCTCCCCTTTTTGGCACCTTTGCTGAGATTATACGCTTTGTTCCAGATAGGTATGGTTCCAGAATCGACGTGCCAAGGTGCGGAAGCGTGAGCACACCAAAAAGGGTCCCGGTCGGCCAGCTCACAATGCCCAGCCGCAGACGTGCAGCGGCGAACCGATTCCTCCCAACGAGCTCAAAGCCAAGGAACGGTAAGTTGACAGCTTCACATTTGTCAATTGATACAAATAAGTTGGCAGCACTCGCGATAGATTTTGTTATGTGGGTCAAATAGATAAATTATAAGGAATCAGCCAATTGAATTTCTTAAAAGTTTTTTTTTGTGAGCATCATATTAAATTGAAAGTGAAGACTATTTATGTTTAACAGACAAAGTTAATTTATGTTGGTGTTCAAATTGGAGAGAAGAATTTGTATCTAACAAATTGACAGCTCGGTTTGATACAAACTTAATTCATGTTAGTATATAATATAAAAGGAAATAATGAAAATTAGCAAGTTGGTAGCTTTTTTTTATTTATTGACAGGTATTGAATTTAAGAAAGTATTAGTATCAAAATGGGAGTAAATAATTAATAATCAGCAAGCTCCATTTCAATTTATTCCTCTAAAAAACTATATCATGAAATAAAGCAGGCTCCTATATATTTGTCTAATTTTACTATTAATTTATTTTAATATTTTATACAATATATATTAGTATTGTATTAAATTTAATGCAATAAAGTGGTGGTATTTTTTTAATTGTCAGTTGGAAATATTTGTAAAGTCTTACAGCTACATATACCAGTACACCGCTGTAAAACATATTTCACAATACAATATTAAATGATTGTGTAATTTTCCGGAATTACATCAGAAATAAAAACAAATATTTATGTATTGACAATATAATATTAAGTGATTATCACTTAATTGGGAAAATAAAAAAAGTACAAGCAAAATAAAATTCAATAAATTCCATTTGAATTTTTCAAGAAATTTGCAGCATTGAATCAGCTCCGAAATTTGATATTGGGAAAGAGAGTGAAAATTAATTAATTCAAAAAATGAAAAAAACACCTTTTTATTTATTTGAAATAATGATAATACATGATTAAGGAATAATTTGCGAAACAAAATAAAGAGCTATAAGTTCCACTTCCATTTTCAATAAGTTGGCAGCATTAAAATAGTTCAAAGTTTCAAAACAAGGTATAGGAAAAGAGAGACTTCGCCTTTAATTGGCACATTATTAAACATGTGCTTGGCATATTCCATTTGCTCTTGGCTTCTTTGCAGGGCGCGACGACGCAAGAAGCTGGCCAAGGCGATCGATCGGCAGGCGCGCAAGCTGCAGGCCAAGGGCATCACCGTTGACCTGGAGGCCCTCAAGGCCGAGTACATATCACAGCACAAGGCGAACGGCACGTTCTCCGACTCCGACCTGGAGGACGATGGCATACAGATCGATGTCGTCGGCGGCACCGACAGCGACGACGAGCTCGACAGCGATGCCGTGAGTCCCGCTCGCCTCGGCGCCGGTGGCGGCGGCGGAAGTGGTCATCATGGCCTCCAGCACTGCGGCGGACTTGATGGCGATGGCGACAGCTCTAGAGCCGGCAGCTACATTGGCGGCGGTGGCAGTCTGGGCAGCCCCAGCTCGGCGGCGCCACCTTCGACGCTCCACACCAGCGCCAGCAATGGGGCTGGCGGAGTGGGTGGGGGCAACGGCGGTTCCGGGGGTTATATGCACGGCGGTGAGCCAAGCGATGGCGGTGAGGCGGATGATGTGCGAGAGGCGGCGGCGGCGGCGGCGGCGGCGATTGGAATGCGCGGCGAGTCGGGATCACCCAAGGCGCTTCTCTTTCCGGCCAAGGCGTTCCATCAACTCAACCTGCAGAACACACAGCATCACAGCGCGGTGGCAGCGACGGCAACGGCTGCCGCTGTGGCAGCTGCTGCGAACCTTGTGCATCAGACCTCGCCGATCAGCATGCGACGCAGCAATCCGTTCAGCATCGAGTCGCTGCTGTTCAACAATACGTGAGGCATCCCCCATCTCCAGTTGATCAGCTCAGCTTAATTCCTTAGATCCGGATCCGGATCCGGATCCGGATCGGGATCCGGATTGCGCGGTTTGTCTCTTATTTCCTTGTCATTTGAATTATGAGTTCCTAAATGTTTTTTGCTCATTTCGTGTTTATTTTGTTCGGGTTCCTTTCTCTCACACTGTACTCAAAATATAATCAATCTATTGTAAGCTATTGTTTTCCCTTTTCCCATTTTTGTATTTTCTTTATCCTTATCGGCTACGAGCTTAATTATAGCTAAGTGATTTTATTTATTCCAGTGTAATTTTTTTTTGTAATTTTTATTGTTCCAAGAGAGACTAAAATTAGCGCGTAGTTTTGCATTTTTTTTTCTATTTTTACGCACCTATTATATGGATTTTTTTTGGTTTTTTTTTAGACGTATAATTTTAAACGCAAAGCAATGCTTATAAGAAATGGTAAAACTTACGATAAATATAATAATAAATATAAAAATACGATATAAGTTTTTTTTGTGCCGTATGACTGAGTGTGCGTGTGTGTGTGTGTTTGTGAGTGAGTGTAAAAATGTAATTTAAACTAGCAAAAAAAGAGCAAAAAAGTAAAAACAGCAGAAGCAGAAGCAGTAATAGAAACATCAGAATAACAAAAATTACAAACTTAAGCGATTTTTTTTTGGTCTTGTGAAAGAAATTGTCGGCGACGGAGACGATAAAGAAGAAACATATAACATATAACGCAAAAATATGCGACACACGGAAAAAATATTACAAATAGAATGCAAAGAACATATATTGTATTTAAAAAACAAAAACAAATTATGGAAAAAAAAAACAAAAACAAAAACAAAAATGAAGCAAAATATTGTCCAACAAAAATAAAAACGAAATGTAAACAGCAAAAAAATACTCTCAACATGTTTGTTTTTATTTGGTTCAAATAAAATGGCCAACAACATTTTTTGTGGCGTTCAATAAACAACAATTTAAATGGCATCAAAAATAATATCACGCATAAATGAGTCTCTTTTGAGCTGCTCTTTAGGGTCTCGAGAATGGGTTGCGAACTCTCGTCCAAATGCCGCGTTAATGGGCTGACTTTATTTTGAGATTTTTATGCGAGCTATTCAAAAAAATCGTGTGCGAATGCGATTCTGCATAGATCATAAAAATATGGATAAACAAATCAATTGCCAGCTGTAAAAACGAAAATCAAAAGTGTTTGGCATGAATTTGACACATCAAGCGGACGAAATCAAAATAGAAATCTTTAAAATATCTCCAACATAATTGCTCTGCATTTTTAAAGCTTGTTCTTAGCAGAATACCCTGTAAAAAATACACTTAATAATTTTATGCGTTTCTTTTAAGCAGCTTACACCATAAGCAAAAGAATTTATCTGCATTTGATGATATTTTAATGATTGTCTGTTCAGGCCATTTATATAATTTGATAGTATTTATTTCAGCGACATTCCGATTTGTTCGATCCATTTATTTATTTATTGTACATCCAGATTTGTGGTTACAAAAATATGGTAAGTTTAAATGCATCTAAAATTTAATAAATTTACTTTATTGACTTTTCGACTTACCTTTTTGTACTAACTAATTTTATTGTAAATTGCAATATTTACATATTGGAATATTGGAAAATTATTATCTTAGCGAAAAAGACTTCAATGTAAATTATGATATGTACGGTATGATATATTATTTTTAGATTTGTATTCTATTTTTATACCCGCTACCCATAGGGTAGAAGGGTATTATAACTTTGTGCCGGCAGGAAATGTATGTAACAGGTAGAAGGAGGCATCTCCGACACTATAAAGTATATATATTCTTGATCAGCGTCAAAAGCCGAGACGATATAGCCATGTGCATCTGTCTGTCTGTCCGTCTGTCCGTATTAGCACCTAGATCTCAGAGACTATACGAGATAGAGCTATCATTTTTTATTTTTGCATGCAGATCAAGTTAGTTTCAAATTTTTTAAACGATCGCTTCCGCCCCCGCAAATTAACAAAAAATATGTAGCCAAATGTGGCTTTTTGTATATTTCTTATAGTACTTTTACGGTACATTAATTTGATATATTTTAAGAATAATACCGCACTATTTTGCTTTTATTTAAAAAGGATAGTGGGTATCTCACAGTCGACCACATTCGACTATAACTTTTTTACTCGATTTACTATTTAAATTTCACTTCTCTTTACAAAATGTATTAATCAAGTAGTCAAGCTGAAAACCAGGTCAAAGTTACATTTGTATTATATTTTAGTGTCTCTACTAAACTCATAAGCATAACATTCAGTTTTCATTATGGACTTCGGAACACCCACCGAAATCAAGATTAGTGTTATGAAGGCGATCGCTGAACTACAGAACACAGCTTCTGATATTTTTGTGTACGAAAAGAAGATCTGCGATCATGTGGTGTACGACAAAACTGATAAAGAGTTGCTTGTTAAGCAGGCTCTATTTGATTTAACTTTTTTGGGAGTATTAGCGCGAATTGGATCGTCGTTTGCCTTGCGACAAAATCTACAATTTCCATCGGGAGCGAGTGCAATACCATGGATTGACCCTCGAAACCAAAATGAGGTAAGTGTAAATGATTCGTCCATAAATCCACATCATTTACATCCATTTACAACTTAGAATCTTAAACGTTCCACTGAAATGAAACGATATTCAGCAGCTAAAAAGAAAAAAAATGCCGCAAAAATAGAATCGTATTTTACCAAATATTTTGAAATCTACAAAAACATGAAAGCCAACGAAATTCCTGAAAACCCTGAAATAAATACATGACCGGAGGATACAACCAATATGTTGCCACCTAATGCTCTTCTCGAGGAGCAAGTTTTGGGAAATGTGAAATTATAGGTTAAATACACAAATCACAAAAAGAAACGAAATTTTGAAGATAAAAAGAATAGATATTCCCCCCGCATAAATAGCTTCGCTTTTTGTCTTCTATTTTGAAAAATATAAGAACATCAAAACTATAAATAATCCAGAGAACTCTAAAGCATGAACTCCTTCGAGACTTGGTTCGACAGGACTGGACGATGATAACATTATTTTACAACTCAGTGCACCTCTCAATGATCAGACCTCTAAACCAATGGAGAATGTGGTAAAAAATGCGGAATCAAAGCGTAAAATTACAATGGCTAAAGAGGGCATTTTAAAGCCATGAAAAAAAGTTATTCCTGTTTAGAAATCAATTATTTGTTTGCTTTGAAAAGTATAGGAGATAATCCAAATGTGTATGTATCAAAACCTGGATCGATATTAGGATCACTTGGACTGATAAAGCAAACAATATTTTGTCAATAAATGTTCTTAAGGATCAAGAGTACTTCGGTCGTTGGCGATTTACAGATCCATTGGTTATTTAATACATTTTCGACTGTTTTTATTTGCTTCAATGCATTTTAATAAATTTTAATTTAAGTGAACTCTTCTTTATTATAATTGAGCTTGGATTAATTCGATAAATTACTATTGATTGTAGCATTAGATTTGTATTTTTATACCCCTTACCAATAGGGTAGAAGGGTATTATTATAAATGTATGTACCAGGCATAAGGAAGGATCTCCATCCCTTTAAAGTAAATATATTCTTGATCGGCGTCCATAAGAATAATTATACCCGCTACCCATAGGGTAGAAGGGTATTAAACCTTTGTGACGGCAGGAAATGTATGTAACAGGTAGAAGGAGGCATCTCCGACCCTATAAAGTATATATATTCTTGATCAGCGTCAACAGCCGAGACGATCTAGCCATGTCCGTCTGTCCGTCTGTGTGTCTGTGTGTCTGTCCGTCTGTGTGTCTGTCCGTCCGTCCGTATGAACACCTAGATCTCAGAGACTATAAGAGATAGAGCTATAATTTTTTTCGACAGCATTTGTTATGTTTGCACGCAGATCAAGTTTGTTTCAAATTTTTGCCACGCCCACATCCGCCCCCGCAAATCAAAAAAATCGAATAACAAGCGTAAATTTAAAGTTAGAGTTGCGAATTTTGGTATATACAATAAATACAGTAGTTGTTATGATTCCTGAAAATTTGGTTGCGATCAGATGAAAATTGTCGAAGTTATTAAAGAAATACTTTTGTATGGACTAACACGCCTACTTACTAGGGTCTTAGTTGCTTTAGATGACAATCTGGTATATTGTGCCGTCTATGGTATATTTTGAATGCGGTACTATATCAATATACCAAATATACTATTTGGTATATTTTTAGTATTTTTGCAGTATATTCGGTATATTTTGAGAAAATTATCGCAAAATATATTTCTTTTATTCAAAATGGGTAGCGGGTATCGCACAGTCGAGTGCACTCGACTGTAGCTTTCTTACTTGTTTGAAAATGATACCGCAATATTTTGCCTTTATTAAAAATGGGTAACGGGTATCTCACAGTCGAGCACACTAGACTGTAACTTTCTTACTTGTTTTATACGGGTTACCCATACGGTAGCTATTGTAATTGTAATTGTGCGCAAATTAAGCTTGTTGAAGATGTTTGCAATGCCTCTTTCCTGTAAATCGAAAAAATAAATGAATTGTGAAGCTAGAATCGCGATTTTTGGGATGTATATTTTTGTATATTTGAAATGTAAAAGTATATCGATATACCAAATATAGCCTTCGGTAATATCAATGATTTTTTCAGTAAATTAATTTGGTGTAATTAATACTCACTTGTTATATCGTGAAGCTAATTAGAATCTATGTAATCTAATTATATATTTACAACGTTTATATTGAAGACTAAAACTATTGCCATATTATAAAAAAAGGAATTGAACATATTAACTATTTATAATTGCTATATTTTTTTAAATGATTTTGGTTGGCAGATTCTGGGTGCCTTGTCAGATAATCCTTAAAGTAAAGAATCCAGAGAATCTGGATTAACAGATATTTGAACGTATTTAGGAAATTTACAAAAACTCATTGGAGTACAGCACGAAAACTTCTCTTCATTGACTCGATAATAATTCTTTCCGCTTTCCAACATATATTTTTTTTTAATCTTTCCTATTTTTCTTATCTAATTATATATAATATATATTTTTCTCAAAAATAAGGAGAAAATTGCAAGTAGTTAGGAGATCAATGCCAGCGAGAGTTGTGAGCTTAGAAAAGGCGCGCGTGCTGTCTGAATCGTAAATCGCAGCTGATCGGCAGGCTGAGCGGAGCCGCTTTGCGGCTTTGGCTAAAGGTGCCACTCAATGAATGTGGCATGCAACAAACCCAACAGCTACAGCGACAACGTCACACAAAAGAGTGGCAATTGAATTTGCATACAGTTTTGGGCCCAAGTTGCGGTATGGCACAATTAACCGTTTAAACTTTAAGCCCGGTTAGTTTAACTGGTTGTCGTTGGTGTTGTTGTTGCTGTTGCCTTTGCTGCTACACAGCGTGACGTCGACTGCGACTGCGACGTCGACGTTGACGTTGACTGCGGCAAGCGCTTTCATGGGAATTTGTGGAGTTCATTTCATGGCAATTTTATTGCTTATTAATTTTTCAGTGTTCGCGCTTTGCTTGTTGCTGTCGCTGCTATTGTTGTTGTTTTTGTTGTTGTTCGTGCTCTCATTGTTGTTGTTGTTGTTGGTGTTGTTATTGTTTGTGCCTCTGCTGCATGCTGTTAATGATTCCGCGTGTTTGCTGCCCCCCTTTTGTGGCTGTGTCGATGCTGCCCTGTTGATATGATTATTACGTTTATGTATTTTAATAATTGTGCATGATTTGAAAGATTTTCTCTGCGAGAGAAAGAGAGAGAGAGAGAGAGACACATAGTGGAAATGAGAGAGAGGGAACGAGTGTGCGTGTATTTGTAGGTTTCTCGAGCAGCTTTCAGCTGCCTTCAGTTTCAGCTGCCACTTTTTTTTTGTTGTGGCTCACATTTGCCTCTTGCTCTCGCTCCACTTCTTCTCCATTCCACTGCCTCTCTCTCTCTATCTCTCCTCCTCACTTATCGTTGTTGTGCTCTTCATTCGCCCATTCGCTTCGTGGTCGTGTGCCCCCGTCGCGCGTCCATAACTTTTGTGGCTCAATTACTTTTCGATGCAAATCAAATTGGTCGCTTTTAACTATTCTTCACACGTTTTTCATTAAATTATTATTATTATTTTCCTTCTTCTTTTTTCTCTTGCCTTTTCGATTGCCTCTTTAAGTCTCTTGACCATACAGCAACAACAGCAACAGCAGCAACAACAAAGAACAGACTCTGCTTTGGCTCATAATTTTACGGATTCACCTTTTCAGCTTCGTCTTCGTCTTCGTCTCGTGTATTTGTATCTGTATCTCGAACTCTTCCTCTATCTGCATCTGTCAGTATCTGTATCTGTATTTGTATGTATGTGTGTGTGTGTGCCTGAGTTTGGGCATTGTAAATGACTTTTTATAGAGCTCAAAATATATTTTTGTTTGCCTTATTGTTCATGAATTATTGTTTATTGGCTGTGCCCTACAATCGGCAAACACGACACTCAAATCTGTTTCATAGCTAATAAATAAACATTTGTTCTGAATACTCGTACATAGAAAATTTTACTAGCACTAAACATTGTTGACTTATTTTTGAATCACACAAAACAACAAAACTTCTATAGCAATATAGACATACATATGTAGTATATCAAAGAAGTAAGTTTAAATTTAAACAATTTTTATCTATATTTATATTTATCTTTCAAATTTATATTTTACGGTTTAATCTTATAATCGTAATTATAAATTTAAAAATAAAATGATCGAATACACAAAACTTTAAATTTAATTTAGTTAATTTTACAAAGTTTACAATGTAATCCAAAATCCTACATTTAATATGAATATAATTTAAAGATTAAGATTTACATTAATTACAAAAAATTCAAATTAGTTCGGTAGATTCTTTATTTAAACATTGTAATGTATTATATTAATTGTTATTAATGCGTTATTATAAATCTTAAAAAAAAAAATTATAGAATTCAGTTAGAAAGCTACAATCGAGTGTGCTTGCTGGATCTTGATCCATTTTGAATAAAAGCAAAACATTCCACAGAAATAAAAAACTAAAAAATATCAAACCCTATTTTTGGTATATTAATATATTAAAAAAATACCATAAAGTGCATAATATATCAAGTATTTTGAATGAAAGCAACGCATTAAAATGCAAAACTATGCCAGACTCTATATTTTGTTTATCAAGATACTAAAATATACTACATAGTGGAAAATATACCGAATTGTCGACCACAGCAAATAAGTCCCGACAGCGACAGCCGTATTTTTTTGCCATAGCGAGTCGAGGTTGTAAAAATGTTGTATCTATAAAAATGTTTTCAAATTACTTCAACTCAAATTACTTACATGATTTCATTGACAATCCACTCTTCAAGAGTTTGTTAAAAAATCGAGTAGATTTGGGGATAGTAAAGTGCTGCCTCAAGTTGACATGCGGCATCGATATGCCCGATGTTGTACCCTACGTTATAGCGCTTAATCGAAATCAATAAAGTTATTAAAGCGACGCTTTTAAGTTTTCTGTAACAGATTCTTAAGCCAACAACTGAACAACAACGTAGCAACAATGCGGATTAACGCTTCATCATAAACATGGCAACAACAATAGCAACAGCAACATCAACAGCAACACGGCCAACAACAACGAGAACAACAACAACAATAACGATAACAACTGATTGTCATAATTATGGGCATTTTGGTGTTTGCCGCTCTCTTAACCAACTTTGACTTGGACTCGAGCTCGGACTTCGATTTCGACTTCGACTTCGACTCGAGATCGCTGTGAGTTGAGGTTCCTTTTGTTGTTGTTGCCGTTGTTGCTGGCTCGTTTTGCTGCTGCTTCCATTTCAATTTCGCAGCGGGAGTTGCCACTCACACACATACACACACACACACACACACACAAACACAGAGAAAGAATCGTAGACACACAACAGATTGCTAATCAAAGTGTTTATCGTGGAAGATCGTTTGTATTATGATCTTGATGCCTTAATTTATTCACACTCTGCGAGAAATTGAAGCTTCAAACTGGCCCCGGAGCTGGAGCTGGAGATGAAGCTGGAGTGTGGAGTGTTAATCTTTGCGCCTTAGTGTTTTTTTTCTTCCTCCCTTTTCAGAGTCGAGCGTTTTCTATTTACTTTCGAGCGCTTTTCAATTTTCACAGCGGGTTCGAGAATGGGGCATGGGAGCTGGCTCCCATCATGATCAGCGATCGCTGTTCCGAACAATGTTTGTAATTTATTTCATTGTACGATGATTAGCAGGCATTTCTTTAGCGAACTCTGAGCTTGAATTCGAATTCGAATTGGAGCTGAAGATGGAGCTGCAGCTGCTTTTGCTCCACTTTCTTTGTTTTGAGTTTTGGAATTTGATTTTGATTTTGTCGGATTTTTATACAAGAAGTTTTGTTAGCGTCCGATGCGTCCGCTGCTTATTAGCTGCATAGTTATGGCCAAACGAGTAGTCAGCATAGTTTATGGACTCACAATTTTTATGGCTCGTCGGCTATTTTTGGTGTTGTGGTGTTGTGTGTGTGCAGGTAGCGCGAACAAATTGAATAACCCATAACCGAAAGCCCAAGCAGCTTGGGCAACTCGAAAATCTGAGCATATTGTTATAATTGAGTTTCAGCCCACATGCTGCCACGCCCCTAAGCAGCCGCAGAGCAGCCACAGAGAACGGTGGTGGGGGCGGAGACGGTTGCGGGAACGGTTGCGGGGAGATGGCGCTGACACCAAATATCATAATAATGAACTCAAGTGCGTACGCAGCGCAGGACGCAGGACGCAGGATGACAACAGCGATGCGGACAGCCACCGGGGGGAGGATGAGACAGAGAAGCAGGGGAGTGAAGGGGGCTGACGCACAACCCTCCTCGACCCCTTGCGCCTTGCCCCTGCCGGGTGTGAGTGACTTTTAATTTACTTCAAATCCGTACTCAACTACATGGCCCCCGGGGGAGTTGTTCCTGTGGCAAGTGGCACGTTCATACAAGTACATGCTGCATGCTGCCACATACATAACATACATACATACCACCTCGCTCTGCCACAGTCTCTACCGCTGCCTCTGCCGCTTGCTTGTCCTCGACTTTTGCCTGACGACTTTTGACTTTCGCGAGGCCGTCGCTGCATCCACCAACATGTTCTGTCAGCCCAAAACTACACTAGTCAACAACATTTCAATATCTGCACTTGATTCAAGCTAATTGTCAATTCAGTTTATTGCTTCATTGTGATAATCCGTAAACTTTTACAATCTTTTTTTTTTTAATTTATACATTTTTTTAATTCGATTTTAGAAAAAAATCTTGCATATTATTATTTCTAGAGTTTTTGGTGAAAACATTTAGAAATAATGAAATTATTTTTTTGTTAAAATTAAATGAAAGTAATTATTTCTTGACTTTTTTCTTGATATTTCGTTAACGCTTTGTCATTTTGTTGTTGTCATTTTACCTAAATTTATTGTCAAAATGTTATAAGTTGTTTGGAATGATGAAATGGAAGATGTCACTTATTTATATAATTTACAAATTATTATTAGTTTTTTTAGACTTTGTTAGGATACTCAAACAATATTCTTTTTACATGATATTAACTTGGTCTTTTTTTCTGATATTCCGTCAACGTTTTAGAATCATGTTTTATTTTTCATATTATTTAAATTTATTTTGTAAACCATTTTTTAAACTTTATTGAAATACGTAAAATATTATTGTATTTGTTATCTTAATTATATTAAGTGCAATTTTTTTTCTATATCATTAATATGTTCATCGTTTTATAATTATTTCATATATTTATGGTTATATAATTATTATATATAATACTAATTATATTAGCTTTTCAAAAACAAAATCCAATTTATATAGTCGTAAATACATACTCTGAAAATTTGTTATCACATTGAAAATAAAATAAGAAAGTTAAACTAACCATGATTGAATTGTGTTCGAAATTCAAAGATTTTTATTTTGTTGTTTTTAGAATTTAGAGATCTTTTAATCATGCATTGAAGAATAAATCGACATACTATATTTTGTATTGGTAACTGAGTTTTGTTAGTGTGTGTAATAAGCTCCTGAAGTTTTCATATTTCCTAAAACATACTTTCTCCCACTCTAAAGCTGTCTGCATCTTGCTTGCTCTCTGCCGTGCTATTTTCTCCCTCTATTGCTATCTCTTTATCTATCTCTCTCTCACTCGCTCTCTATTGCTATTGCTCCTGTCATTGTGTCGCTCTCTCTCGCGCTCTCTTGGGGTCTTTCGCATTTGTGTCCGTTTGGTGCGCACATCATTAATTTGTTATACGGAGATTATCTATTTTTATTGTTATTAATGGCAAACAATTTATTAAGCTGCGAGGACGACTCACACATGCTCGGGCAATAGGCAAAGGGATGGACAGAGGAGATAGATAGAGGAGAAGGCAGCACCGTGAGGAGGAGGTGGAAGAGAAAGAGGAGGGTGCGATGTGTGTGTGTGTGTGTGTGTGTGTGTGTGTGTGTGGGTGTACTAGTTTGAGTCATGTAAATCAACAAATTTCACTAAACTACGTGCGGGTGTTGTGCAGATGGATTGCTCATTATGCTGCCGGGTGGCAAGAGAACGCGAGAGAAAGAGAGAGAAAGAGAGAGAGAGAGAGAGAGCACTAGAGAAAGAGACAGACTAGAAGAACGAGAGCTGTGCAAGGTGTTGACGTTCTGCACTTTGCATTGTTGTTGTTTTGGATGTTGCTCCTTGCGGTGTTCTGCTGTGCTGTGGATGTGGATGTGGATGTGGATGTGTAACTGCCTCCAGTCCGGATGCTCATTAGTATGCGTAGCGCCCACAAAACTGTTTATTAGGGTCATTAGCGGCGCCTCAGACGATGCTGCTGTTGCTGCCACGGCCCATTTTAGCATTTTCTCACTTCACCATTTTAGCATTTTCCCATTTGCCATTTCCTTTTTTCGGCCAGCACTTGCCGCGAATAATAGAACCTGCAACTGGAAGTGTAAGTGTAAGTGTAAGTGTAAGCGTAAGCGTTAGTGTAAGTGTAACTGTAACTGTAAATGGAGCTGAAGGATGTGCCTGACCAACACTGACAGGTGCCTGCTAACACCCTCCCTTCCCCTTTCCCATCCTCATTCCCTTCACTACTGCCACACTTGCCACAAATGGAGTTGAGGCCTCTTTTCCTTTTTCGGGGGCGTGGCTGAAGTTGTCAGTCAATGACGAGGAGGAGGAAGCCGGATGGAGGAAGGAGCACAGGCAATATTAGGGAGCGTAAAAGGCAACTTTATCATATCAGAATACCCTAATAGATCATCATCATTCGCATGGGGCATGATTCAACGATTCAACGATTCAACGTGCAGATATCGCAAGCAAGCAGCTAAATAGGTTGTTTAAGCACTTTAATATTGCCATTTAAATTGTTATTTACTTTAAGTGCCAAACAATTGACTTTCATTTGGAGGAGTTATTACAGTTTTCATAGATGAATAGATTTACAAAATTAAAGAGCTATACGTGACTGAGTAATTATAATATTTTAAACAGCCGACATAACATAAAAGAGTACTCGAAATATATTTTTCAATATTTTTTTTACAAAACTAATACAGTTTAAGGAACACGCTTCAATTCTGTTCTATACGGAAATGCAAAATTATTATATTTCTTACACTGCTCTACATTTTACAAATATTTAAAGTAGCTTTAAAGATAAGTGTTTTTTATCAACAACGCAGAGTGATAATGTAGTGAAGTTATACAGTAATAATCTCGAAATTTACATACATACAAATATTAAAATAGATCTGTGAAGTTGTTCTTTTGGAATGCTTCGATTGAAATTGTGAACAAATTGCCTTCTTTGCATTGAGAGTTCAGTTATTGAATCAAAAAATGTAATATAACTATAAACTAGTAGAGTAAATTAATAATTAATTCATTTTTCACTCAGCACGAAATGATTTGATTTTCTCAATGTTTTATAACTTTTCAAAGCCTGAAATATTTAAAGCTTGAGCAGAGCTTGGGCAGTCAAACGAATCGATGACCAAATAATTACCATCAGCTTACTCTGTCAATGGAGAAAAAATTCGCATGACACTATCGCTATCTGATGCTATAATTACAATAATATATATATTATAATAGTATAATATTTGATTCTAAAATACTTATTATAATTCTACAAAAATACCATAAGCCATCCACTTAAAAAAAAAATAGTTCATTTGAAAAACCGCTCAAAAAAAAGTGAAATTGTATTCATTGAAATTGATAAAGAAAAAATACATACATATATGGAAAGAAATGTATTCGCATAATGCAAAATAATTGTATTATTTATTGTTATAAGTATATTTTTTTTCAGTTCACTCAGATCGATAACCATTTTAATTGCCCCCTTAAAAAAATGATTATTAAATCGTATATCAATGTGGCTTGATGAATGAGTTCTGCATTGAATTGCAAGTTGTGAACTATCTGACAATAAAATACACTTTGCAGCTGCTACTGCTTGACAATGATTAGCTAATAGTTTATACCAACGACTCTTATAAACACTTGCCACACCCCTCCCCCATCCTGCCTCTCGTAGTTCCCATTGAATCGAATCGAATCGAATCGAATGGCAGAGACAAAAAATAAACAGCGCATAAATTTAATATTAAATAAGCATAACATAATAAATTCGATTCCAATAAATCCAATTAGTCATGGCCAAATTATTATTGTCGGCCGTCGAAAGAGAACTGAGAATTTCTATCGCGACTCGCTGACTGTCTGACCTTACTCTGCCTCCGCCTCCGCCTCCTCCTTCTCCTTTTCCTTGAACGTTTGTCGAGTATATTTTATGCCTTGCTGGCAGTTTCGTTGATAAGACAACGCGATGCTGATAGCAGCGCGGGAGGAGAGATGGAAATCGAAATCCAAATGAAAATGGAGCTGGAGCTGGAAACAAGCGCTGCTTTCTGTTGTTGTCTTGTCTTGGGTTCTGCTGCTTCAGCTTCTGCTTTTGCTTCCTCTGACATCTCAACTCCCCCCTGGGGATCGAGTTGAACTCTAACCTTGCTGCTGACTGCCAACTGCCGATTGCCAACTGAGAAATTGAAATGCCAAACGCAATCAAATGAATTTGTCTGTGAGGATCGAGAGCATCAAGAGATCGTCGCATCGACCGAATTCCATGCGATTCCCTCTCCCCTTCTCTTCTCTTCCTATCAGTGACTGGCTCACATTTCCGTTGTGCGTAGACAAATGAGATAATTGGGCACATGAATTTATGGAGCGCTGCGCCATGCGCTGGCAGTGACAAGTGGCCACCATGGTAACCCATTGCCCCTGCCCATGCCTCTGCCTCTGCCTCTGCTCCTCCCTACATATCTGCTGCCACTTTATACTCTTTCGAAGAGCACTTTAAATATCACACAGTTTAAGCAACGTTACAAGTCGAGTATTTTGTAGGCACAATATTTGAAATGTAATAGTATATCGATATACCAAATACAGTCGAGGGTGTATTTTTCGGTATAGATTAGTAGCATGTTTCATACTATATACTATATATATATATATATTGTATATCAATATATAGTATATATATGCACCATATATGTACAATTTTCCAGAGAGGGGAACCTTACATTTCTGTATTTCTATAGTAGTAGTATACTTTATATACTATATACTACAGATATTATATATGATATTCTACATACAAATATACTAGTTTTGAATGAAGAAAGGTTTCATTATGGAAAATTGTTATTGTTATTATCTTAAAATTAATAAAATTCAATTATGTTCCTATTTTGTATTTTATTTTATAATAAATGTATAAAATTGAAAAAGGATTTATAACTTACTGTTACCATAAAAACAATTATTAAATTTCAATTCTAAACAAATTTATAAAATAAGAACCTAAATAAACTTAAGGTGATACTGTTACATTTAAAATAATTTTAAAATAAATAAAAATTAATTAAACACATTCTTTAGCTGATATACATTCAAATGAAACTTAACTTTGTACTATAAGTGTGTAGAGCATTCGGTATGCTGCAGCTCGCTTGTTACTCGTAAGCGTTCAGCTTGTTTTTTGTGTGATTTATTTAATAAGCAGCATTCACATAAAGAAATCGACAACGCGCACCCTACTGCCAACCCCCAATCCGAGTCCAAAGCCAAAGCCCCGTTTTGGGGCCTATCTGTAGAAGCCCCCAACGAACATGTCCATGAATGTACAAATTTATTGGCCATCCGTCACAATTGCAACGCGGGGCAGGCAACACTCGTATGTTGCACACGGGCGCCGCGCCGATAAGCAAACGCCAAACGCCAAACTGCCAACTCGCATCTCTCGCCTCGCACTTGAAAATTTGTGACGTGTTTTTGCATGGAAGACATGCCGCATTTTGGGTGCACGTTGCAAGTTATCTCGCGAGCAGCTTCAAGCATTCTGCATAACCGAAATACTCGCCCATCAACTGTCAACTCGCAAAAAAAAAAAACAAAAAAGTGAGGTGCAAAAATGCCGAAACTTAAATGAAGCTGACACATTGTCAACTTTGACGATTGCGTCGATTGCGTCGCGATTCGTCGAATTGATTCCGCACATCGCAATATGAATGCAATTAATATGTCTATCTTCTTTTTTTTTCTGCGCACAAGTTGAATGCATGGAGTTATACTCAGGAGAGTATTTGATCATTCTAAAAGTTGTCTGCTAATAATGGAAGTTTTTTAATAGCCAAATAAAAAACAAAAATTCAATTAACAACAATTTTTAAAAATTTGTAATGTTTTATATTCTATGTGTTGTCGAATTCGAATTAGATAAAAGTATTTTAATTGATATAGAAGATGGTGTAGGGACGGAAAATTTCCATCAATTAGGGTTATTGAAATACACACTACGATGCATTTTATGTTTAGCCAATTAAAGGAATATAAGCCTTAATTTGTATTGTAAACTCATTTTTTTTTGTCGAAATAGCATAACGAATAAATTATTTTATATATACCATCCAAAACAATGTTCTTTATTGTAGCAGCTACTCATAGAGTAAAATGGTATAATATCTTTGCAGTACTTCACCGATGTACCAAATATAATATGACCTCCGGTATATTTTAGTATTTTTGTGGTATATTTGGAATATTTTTATCGCGGTAAAAAAATATATACCAGATTGTCAGCCAAAGCAACTAAGTAACTAATACACATAGTAATTAGGCGTTTTTGCCCATTCAAAAATATTTCTTTAATAACTTTGACAATTTTTATCTGATCGCAACCAAATTTTCGGGAATCACAATTAATATATTCAATATTGTATAATATATATCAAAACTCGCAACTAGCTTTAAAATTACGTTTGTTTTGTCAATTAGCGGGCGTTTCAAAAATTTTAAACTGACTTGATCTGCGTGCAAACATAACAAATCATAACAATATCGAAATGCTTTATCTCGTATAGTCTCTGAGATCTAGGTGTTCATACGGACAGACGGACATACAGATAGACGGACATGGCTAGATCGTCTCGGCTGTTGACGCTGATCAAGAATATATATACTTTATAGGGTCGGAGATGCCTCCATCTAACTGTTACATACATTTCCTGCCGGCACAAAGTTATAATACCCTTCTACCCTATGGGTAGCGGCTATAAAAAGTGCTGGCAATCTGTCATTTTTTTGTCATATATAGAGTACTACGAATATAGTAGTATCTTAATATACTATCAATATATTTCAGTATTTTTTTGGTATGTTTATTTCATATAATATTGGAATGTTTTACTTTTATTATCAATAACTTGTATATTGGAAGAAAGTATTAACTACTTGCAGTGTTAACTTTTATTAAGTATATAGTAGTATGAATTTTCTGGTATATTAATTTGGTATAATCCCGAACTTGTGAATAAAGCATTAACTACTTGCAGCGTTAACTTTTATAAAGAATATAGTAGTATTTTATTTATTTTATTTTTATTTTATTTTTCTGGTATATTATTTTTCTTGTATAATCCTGAACTTGTGAATAAAGCATTAACTACTTGCAGCGTTAACTTTTCTATTCGACATTTTTCATGAATTTGTTTGCTTTGCTGCCAGTACTCTGCCCACTTTATTGAGTACAAATTGGCAATATCCCCCTGATATATCATCCGTTCGTAATATTGCCGACAGAAGCGCATTCTGACAGCAATTTTCCACCACTCTTCTCCCTCCACCACCCCTCCCGTTCACCGTCCTTCCTCCCAATGTTCTTCATCGCTGCTCGCTTGTCATGTTTACTGAGTTGTTTTGTTGCGCCAGCAAAATGAGCATCATTTTTTTTGGGGCGAAGCCACTGGGAATGCTTGGCAAAGAGGGGATGGGAGGAGGGGAGAAGGTGGGGGTAGCTGGTAGTGAAATAATGGAGCTCAATGATATTAATACGTTCGCTCGTTATCAAATTGCGTTTGCATGCAGAATGGACAGCTTGGACGGAATGGGTTACACTGGTCATTTCTCTTGCTCTTGCTCTCCTTTCTCAGTCATTGTTGCTGTCTTTGTTGCACTCAGTTAGTGTGTGTGTGTGTGTTGCTGCTGTTATTATTATTGTTATTTTTGTGCTTTGCCGGACACGGACATGAAACGAGCGCCATATTTAAGCGTCGTACGTGAGCTGTGATTTGTGGTGATGCCATCCTGAAAGGCTCCCCTCCCCCTACCCTTCTCCATCCCCTTCTCGATCCCCTCAAAGCAAACACCCCCGCTCAGAAGTCGTAACACACAAAAACCGAAACAAAGCGTAAAAAGCCTAAACAATAAACACACATAGAAAGAGAACAACGCAAAGCGATGCGGGGAGAAGTTAAAGCTTTGGCTTAGAACGTGAGTGGAAATTGGGAGCAGGTTTATATCTAGGCAAGGGGGAGAGGTGCGATGCGGTGCGGTGCGGTGCGGCGGTTCAAAGGTGACAAAATGCCAATGCAAATAAAACGACGGCGACAAAAACTTTATTTAATTTAAAAGCTAAAAATATAAAATAAATTTTCCACATTTGACTTTTACAACGACAATTTGCCCGTTGACTGTCGTAAACCGATGGCACCCCCTCTCACCCCCTTCCCCGTCATCTAGAGCTCCCCCTCGCCCACCATCATCAGCATATTTGAGCACCCTCGTCAGCAAACGAACCTAACCGATTTTTCTGCCTATGGCAACCTTTTTGCGACCCCTAACCTACACTCGCACAAAATGGCGACCCCTACCCAACCCCCTGGCAGTGGGGGGAAAGGGGAAAAGGCGCCGTAAAGCGAAAAGCGTAAACCGTAAACCGTAACCAAAAACCGTACGCAAAGTTACGATAATCGTTTATTGAAATGCAAATTTTTTGCTGATTTTGCTGCTTTTAGAAGTCAATTTGAGTTGCCCCCACTCCCCCCGACAGGCCCTTGCGGGGGCTTCTTTGGACTATGTGGCAACTTTTACACTTTTGTTATGATTGTCTCTTGCTTACGCCAAAAACAATACAATAAAAGGTCATCTATTTAACATATGCATTTGCATATTTACAAGTTGCCACCCCCTTCCCCTTGCCCTTCCCTTCTCCACTCTTTTCGAAGGTGAGCTGAGTTGACATCGCGAAGGGGTTCAGTTGAGGTCTCCTTGGTTGTCGCTTAAGTGGATTCATTCTGGTAATTACCTTTGGGGGCCATTTTCTGGGCCACCAGCTGCATCATTCGACATCGTCTTGATTCGCAGTTTCTTTATTTGTTCGTAGCAAATATAGCAGTATATATTGTAAAGGGGTTATTAGAATGTCTCTTTACTAATTGGGACAGTGTCATCATTTTGCTAAGGGTTATCCAATGTTCTCTCATTGGTATTTTCGACATCATCAATATTTAGTCAAGGAATTCTTCCTCCATTTCTCCAACTTTCTTATTACATTATTTCCATACTTTAAGTTTTATAAATGATTTATTTTTGTTAACTATAAAACACAAATTTTCAAGATTGAGAAAAGTTTTCAAAATTGTATTAATTGTATGCATAAGAGAAATTTCTTTTATTAAGTCAAATTCCCAAAAAGGGCTAAACTGAGTTTAACTAAACTTGCATATAAAATCATTTGGTAATATTTAAAATTTATTTGCAGCTTTTTCTGTCAGTTTTTTCATCACCCATTCGACTTTGCATCGCAAAAATCAAAAGTAAAATCTTTATGCTCCTTATATAAAAAAACAAATCCAATGCTTAAATTGGAGTTACAAAAATCAGTAATAATATATCGAGATACTCGACGCTCAATTATAATATAACATAGAAGAGTTCACTTAAATTAAAATTTATTAACAAGCATTGAACCAAATAAAAACTGTAAACAATAATGAAAATTTATTAAATAACTAATGGATCTGTAAATTTTTAACGACTGGAGTACTCTTGATTCTTAAGGGCATTTATTGCCATAATATTGTTTGCTTTTTTCAGTCCAAGTGATCCTAATATCGATCCACGTTTTGATACATACACATTTGGATTACTTCCTATATATACAAAAAATTGATTTCTAAACGGGAATAACTTTTTTTCATGGCTTTAAAATGCCCTCTTTAGCCATTGTAATTTTACGCTTTGATTCCGCATTTTTTACCACATTCTCCATTGGTTTAGAGGTCTGATCATTGAGAGGTGCACTGAGTTGTAAAATAATGTTATCATCGTCCAGTCCTGTCGACCCAAGTCTCGAAGGAGTTCATGCTTTAGAGTTCTCTGGATTATTTATAGTTTTGATGTTCTTATATTTTTCAAAATAGAAGACAAAAAGCGAAGCTATTTATGCGGGGGAATAACTATTCTTTTTATCTTCAAAATTTCGTTTCTTTTTGTGATTTGTGTATGTTATTTAACCTATAATTTCACATTTCCCAAAACTTGCTCCTCGAGAAGAGCATTAGGTGGCAACATATTGGTTGTATCCTCCGGTCCTGTATTTATTTCAGGGTTTTCAGGAATTTCGTTGGCTTTCATGTTTTTGTAGATTTCAAAATATTTGGTAAAATACGAATCTATTTTTGCGGCATTTTTTTCTTTTTAGCTGCTGAATATCGTTTCATTTCAGTGGTACGTTTAAGATTCTAAATTGTAAATGGATGTAAATGTATGGATGTATGGACGAATCTTTTACACTTACCTCATTTTGGTTTCGAGGGTCAATCCATGGTATTGCACTCGCTCCCGATGGAGCGAGTATCGATCCACGTTTTGATACATACACGTTTGGATTATCTCCTATATTTTTCAAAGCAAACAAAAAATTAAGTTCTGGACAGGAATAACTTTTTTTCATGACTTTAAAATGTCCTATCTCTTTAGCCATTGTAATTTTACGCATTGATTCCGCATTTTTTACCACATTCTCCATTGGTTTAGAGGTCTGATCATTGAGAGGTGCACTGAGTTGTAAAATAATGTTATCATCGTCCAGTCCTGTCGACCCAAGTTTTGAAGGAGTTCTTGCTTTAGAGCTCTCTGGATTATTTACAGTTTTGATATTCTTATATTTTTCAAAATAGGAGGCAAATAGCGAATCTATTTCTGTTTCTTTTTTCTTTTTATCTTCAAAACTTTGTTTCTTTTTGTGATTTGTGTATTTAACCTTTGAGTTCACATTTTCCAAAACTTGCTTTTTAAGAAGATCATTAGGTGGCAACATATTGGTTGTATCCTCCGGTCCTGTATTTATTTCAGGGTTTTCAGGAATTTCGTTGGCTTTCATGTTTTTGTAGATTTCAAAATATTTGGTAAAATATGAATCTATTTTTGCGGCATTTTTTTTCTTTTTAGCTGCTGAATATCGTTTCATTTCAGTGGAACGTTTAAGATTCTAAGTTGTAAATGGATGTAAATGATGTGGATTTATGGACGAATCTTTTACACTTACCTCATTTTGGTTTCGAGGGTCAATCCATGGAATTCCACTTGCCTCCGATGGAACTTGTACGATTAAATTTTGACGCAAGGCAAACGACGATCCAGTTCGCGCTAATACTCCCAAAAAAGTTAAATCCAATAGAGTCTGCTTAACAAGCAACTCTTTATCAGTTTTGTCGTACACCACATGATCGCAGATCTTCTTTTCGAACACAAAAATATCAGAAGCTGTGTTCTGTAGTTCAGCGATCGCCTTCATAACACTAATCTTGATTTCGGTGGGTGTTCCGAAGTCCATAATGAAATCAGAATGTTATGCTTATGAGTTTAGTAAAGACACTAAAATATAATACAAATGTAAGTTTGACTTGACTTTCAACCTGACTACTTGATTAACACATTTTATAAAGAGAATTGAAATTTAAATAGTAAATCGAGGAGCAGTATACAAAACAAGTTTAAATAAAAGTTGTATCACCATTCCTATTAGCTATAAAATTTGCACTTGCTGATGACTGATGTTTTGCTATTGAACCAGAATCCAATTGTTAACACTTAGTAGTTTCATTTAGTCGCAATTATTTACAGAAAATTCCGTTTAGAATTCATTGATATGATATATATTAATTGATATGCATCAAGTTCCCATGTACGCAGTGAACAGTTAATTATTATGTATTTATATAAATACTTGAATATAATATTCGATCTCAGGTTAATTATCACAGTCCTGCAGATAACTAGGTCAGTGATGCATAATTACATATGTATAACTTTTTATGTTTACATACAAAATTAAATTCTTTAATTATTCATTTTTCTTGTTCTGGTAAAATTTCAACGAATATCGTTTATCCGGAGACTGAGTTCATATGAAGTTTGCTTGTTCTGTATATTATTGTAGGATTATTTATTTCTTATATAATAATTTTAATATATTTATTGCAAAAATTTACTAGATAGCGAATAATAACAAAAATATTTTTTTATGATAAATTACAATCGCAAATTGCCAATTTTAAAGCTACAATCACAATTTTTGGACAGTCCTTATAATACATAAGGTGAGTTTGGTGGCGATCGGATAATCGTATAAGTTATGTAAGAATTTATTTTATAGGGCAAACATGGCTGCTGCCATGGTATTCTTAATTAATATACCAAAAATTACTAAGTTATACCGAAGGCTATATTTGGTATCACAAAATTCTTCTAATTGTTATACCAAATATAACATTCAGGAAGTTTTGTATTTTTTTTGTATATTAATTAATCAAAGCAATGGGTTTTATTATTAAAATATACAAAAATTTAAAAATATATGCTAATTGATACTCCAAATAGATCCATCGGTATAGTTTAGTATTTTTCGGTTTATTTTCTCACTTCTTTGTTTTATTAATAATGGGTACCGGATATCTCAAAGTCGAGCATATACAACTGTAGCTTTCTTTCTTGATATAAAATCTTAAGAAGTTAAGAAACAATATTTATTTTTACAAAATAAATTTGAATGATTTAATAAAAAGTTTTTTCATTGGTTTTCTGCGAAATGTTTTTGAAATCTAGATACGATTTCTTACTTTAAGATTTTCGTTTTCTCAACGCACTCTTCAGATAAAATTCTTAGTTTCAAATATTGTTTATGGGTAATTTTTGCGGTAGATTCGTCTTATCTGCATTTATAAGAAACGGAAGTCTACAATTCTTAAAGGCAATATTACAACTTTTTATACCCGCTACCCATAGGGTAGAAGGGTATTATAACTTTGTGCCGGCAGGAAATGTATGATATGTAACAGGTAGAAGGAGGCATCTCCGACCCTATAAAGAATATATATTCTTGATTAGGATCAACACCCGAGTCGATCTAGCCATGTCCGTCTGTGTGTCTGTCCGTCTGTCCGTATGAACACCTAGATCTCAGAGACTATAAGAGATAGAGCTATAATTTTTGTTGGACAGCATTTGTTATGTTTGCACGCAGATCAAGTTTGTTTCAAAATTTTGCCACGTTCACTTTGTTAAATTTAACAAAATTCAACATGCTTAAAAATTCAGCATTAACTTAGGTTCATCTCTTGAATTTTGTAGTATTATTGTTCACTTTATTATTTAAAATAAATGACTACATACAAAATACAGCAATAAAGTTCAACTCTCTTAAACTCTCAATTAAGTTAATGAGCAAATCATCTTAAGCCGAAACCAAAAGCTGATCATATTCCTCATCCGATTAATTTCACTTTTTCACATCTCCCCCTTACATTCTCTATCTCTCTCTCTCTCTCTCTCTCTCTCTCTCTCTCTCGCTCGCTCGTCTATGAAGTTTGGCTATTTTCCGGTTTTCTTGTGTGTGCTTTAATCATCGACTTAGAGCCATTTTGTGGTCGCATTTCTTATCGCAGTCGATCGATCAGAAATCAAAACTCGAAATCTCATTAATTTGACAAGCGTTGCGCACATTTTTTACAAAAATCAGTAATAATATATCGAATTACTCGACGCTCAATTATAATATAACATAGAAGAGTTCACTTAAATTAAAATTTATTAACAAGCATTGAACCAAATAAAAACTGTAAACAATAAAGAAAATTTATTAAATAACTAATGGATCTGTAAATTTTTAACGACTGGAGTACTCTTGATTCTTAAGGGCATTTATTGCCATAATATTGTTTGCTTTTTTTCAGTCCAAGTGATCCTAATATCGATCCACGTTTTGATACATACACATTTGGATTACTTCCTATATATACAAAAAGTTGATTTCTAAACAGGAATAACTTTTTTTTCATGGCTTTAAAATGCCCTCTTTAGCCATTGTAATTTTACGCTTTGATTCCGCATTTTTTACCACATTCTCCATTGGTTTAGAGGTCTGATCATTGAGAGGTGCACTGAGTTGTAAAATAATGTTATCATCGTCCAGTCCTGTCGACCCAAGTCTCGAAGGAGTTCATGCTTTAGAGTTCTCTGGATTATTTATAGTTTTGATGTTCTTATATTTTTCAAAATAGAAGACAAAAAGCGAAGCTATTTATGCGGGGGAATAACTATTCTTTTTATCTTCAAAATTTCGTTTCTTTTTGTGATTTGTGTATGTTATTTAACCTATAATTTCACATTTCCCAAAACTTGCTCCTCGAGAAGAGCATTAGGTGGCAACATATTGGTTGTATCCTCCGGTCCTGTATTTATTTCAGGGTTTTCAGGAATTTCGTTGGCTTTCATGTTTTTGTAGATTTCAAAATATTTGGTAAAATACGAATCTATTTTTGCGGAATTTTTTTCTTTTTAGCTGCTGAATATCGTTTCATTTCAGTGGTACGTTTAAGATTCTAAATTGTAAATGGATGTAAATGTATGGATGTATGGACGAATCTTTTACACTTACCTCATTTTGGTTTCGAGGGTCAATCCATGGTATTGCACTCGCTCCCGATGGAGCGAGTATCGATCCACGTTTTGATACATACACGTTTGGATTATCTCCTATATTTTTCAAAGCAAACAAAAATTAAGTTCTGGACAGGAATAACTTTTTTTCATGACTTTAAAATGTCCTATCTCTTTAGCCATTGTAATTTTACGCATTGATTCCGCATTTTTTACCACATTCTCCATTGGTTTAGAGGTCTGATCATTGAGAGGTGCACTGAGTTGTAAAATAATGTTATCATCGTCCAGTCCTGTCGACCCAAGTTTTGAAGGAGTTCTTGCTTTAGAGCTCTCTGGATTATTTACAGTTTTGATATTCTTATATTTTTCAAAATAGGAGGCAAATAGCGAATCTATTTCTGTTTCTTTTTTCTTTTTATCTTCAAAACTTTGTTTCTTTTTGTGATTTGTGTATTTAACCTTTGAGTTCACATTACCCAAAACTTGCTCCTCAAGAACAGCATTAGGTGGCAACATATTGGTTGTATCCTCCGGTCCTGTATTTATTTCAGGGTTTTCAGGAATTTCGTTGGCTTTCATGTTTTTGTAGATTTCAAAATATTTGGTAAAATATGAATCTATTTTTGCGGCATTTTTTTTCTTTTTAGCTGCTGAATATCGTTTCATTTCAGTGGAACGTTTAAGATTCTAAGTTGTAAATGGATGTAAATGATGTGGATTTATGGACGAATCTTTTACACTTACCTCATTTTGGTTTCGAGGGTCAATCCATGGAATTCCACTTGCCTCCGATGGAACTTGTACGATTAAATTTTGACGCAAGGCAAACGACGATCCAGTTCGCGCTAATACTCCCAAAAAAGTTAAATCCAATAGAGTCTGCTTAACAAGCAACTCTTTATCAGTTTTGTCGTACACCACATGATCGCAGATCTTCTTTTCGAACACAAAAATATCAGAAGCTGTGTTCTGTAGTTCAGCGATCGCCTTCATAACACTAATCTTGATTTCGGTGGGTGTTCCGAAGTCCATAATGAAATCAGAATGTTATGCTTATGAGTTTAGTAAAGACACTAAAATATAATACAAATGTAAGTTTGACTTGACTTTCAACCTGACTACTTGATTAACACATTTTATAAAGAGAATTGAAATTTAAATAGTAAATCGAGGAGCAGTATACAAAACAAGTTTAAATAAAAGTTGTATCACCATTCCTATTAGCTATAAAATTTGCACTTGCTGATGACTGATGTTTTGCTATTGAACCAGAATCCAATTGTTAACACTTAGTAGTTTCATTTAGTCGCAATTATTTACAGAAAATTCCGTTTAGAATTCATTGATATGATATATATTAATTGATATGCATCAAGTTCCCATGTACGCAGTGAACAGTTAATTATTATGTATTTATATAAATACTTGAATATAATATTCGATCTCAGGTTAATTATCACAGTCCTGCAGATAACTAGGTCAGTGATGCATAATTACATATGTATAACTTTTTATGTTTACATACAAAATTAAATTCTTTAATTATTCATTTTTCTTGTTCTGGTAAAATTTCAACGAATATCGTTTATCCGGAGACTGACTTCATATGAAGTTTGCTTGTTCTGTATATTATTGTAGGATTATTTATTTCTTATATAATAATTTTAATATATTTATTGCAAAAATTTACTAGATAGCGAATAATAACAAAAATATTTTTTTATGATAAATTACAATCGCAAATTGCCAATTTTAAAGCTACAATCACAATTTTTGGACAGTCCTTATAATACATAAGGTGAGTTTGGTGGCGATCGGATAATCGTATAAGTTATGTAAGAATTTATTTTATAGGGCAAACATGGCTGCTGCCATGGTATTCTTAATTAATATACCAAAAATTACTAAGTTATACCGAAGGCTATATTTGGTATCACAAAATTCTTCTAATTGTTATACCAAATATAGCATTCAGGAAGTTTTGTATTTTTTTTTGTATATTAATTAATCAAAGCAATGGGTTTTATTATTAAAATATACAAAAATTTAAAAATATATGCTAATTGATACTCCAAATAGATCCATCGGTATAGTTTAGTATTTTTTCGGTTTATTTTCTCACTTCTTTGTTTTATTAATAATGGGTACCGGATATCTCAAAGTCGAGCATATACAACTGTAGCTTTCTTTCTTGATATAAAATCTTAAGAAGTTAAGAAACAATATTTATTTTTACAAAATAAATTTGAATGATTTAATAAAAAGTTTTTTTCATTGGTTTTCTGCGAAATGTTTTTGAAATCTAGATACGATTTCTTACTTTAAGATTTTCGTTTTCTCAACGCACTCTTCAGATAAAAATTCTTAGTTTCAAATATTGTTTATGGGTAATTTTTGCGGTAGATTCGTCTTATCTGCATTTATAAGAAACGGAAGTCTACAATTCTTAAAGGCAATATTACAACTTTTTATACCCGCTACCCATAGGGTAGAAGGGTATTATAACTTTGTGCCGGCAGGAAATGTATGATATGTAACAGGTAGAAGGAGGCATCTCTGACCCTATAAAGAATATATATTCTTGATTAGGATCAACACCCGAGTCGATCTAGCCATGTCCGTCTGTGTGTCTGTCCGTCTGTCCGTATGAACACCTAGATCTCAGAGACTATAAGAGATAGAGCTATAATTTTTTTTTGGACAGCATTTGTTATGTTTGCACGCAGATCAAGTTTGTTTCAAAATTTTGCCACGTTCACTTTGTTAAATTTAACAAAATTCAACATGCTTAAAAATTCAGCATTAACTTAGGTTCATCTCTTGAATTTTGTAGTATTATTGTTCACTTTATTATTTAAAATAAATGACTACATACAAAATACAGCAATAAAGTTCAACTCTCTTAAACTCTCAATTAAGTTAATGAGCAAATCATCTTAAGCCGAAACCAAAAGCTGATCATATTCCTCATCCGATTAATTTCACTTTTTCACATCTCCCCCTTACATTCTCTATCTCTCTCTCTCTCTCTCTCTCTCTCTCTCTCTCTCTCTCTCTCTCTCTCTCTCTCTCTCGCTCGCTCGTCTATGAAGTTTGGCTATTTTCCGGTTTTCTTGTGTGTGCTCTAATCATCGACTTAGAGCCATTTTGTGGTCGCATTTCTTATCACAGTCGATCGATCAGAAATCAAAACTCGAAATCTCATTAATTTGACAAGCGTTGCGCACACCGCACACAACACCGCACACCACTTGAGCGCACACTTTGCACACTAAACAGAGAGAGAGAGAGAGAGAGAGAGTGGGGCGCTCAAATTTCCCAGCTGGGAAAGATAAATATTTTCATAATACAATGAGGAAGAGTGCGCTAGATACAAATGTATCTCACAGATACAAAATTAGAGCCGCTGCTGCCAAAAAGATGCTAAAGATACCGCAGCTCGAGCTCGAGCTGCGTTGATGCAACTGTCAACTGTCAAAAGTCCAGTGCAACAAGGGATTGTCAGCTAAGCAAGGGGATGCGAGGGGCTGGAGAATGAGGAGGACAAGGAGGAGGAGGAAGTGTGTATGGACTGCAGGAAAATCAAAACTGTTTGATACGCTGATAAGATAAATAATTGGAATATGAATCTGGCAGTGCCCGCAATTCTCCCTTCCCTGCCATTCCCTTGCCCCCTTCCTCGAGAATTGACACACGTCGTGTGGCACAAACAGGATGAAGGCATAGGGAGGGGGAAGCGACTGCTCACTTTGTGTGTGTGTGTGTGTGTGTGTTTAATCACAGCAAATAATTAAATGTCCATTTCACAGGGCGACACCGCCAGCGCTCTCTATCTCTCTCTTTCTCTTTCTCTTTCTCTCTGACTCTGCCTCTTCCGCCGCCTCCGCTCCTGCCTCACTGTGTGGCAGGCGACACGTGTGCAACAAGAGGCATTAGGAATTAAGACTTAATTTAAGTGCTTATCGCCAAAAACAAATCAACAAATCAACCAACCCCTCCGCTGCTGTCTGAACTGCTACCCCCCCACGCACACACACACATACACACACTTAAACCTTTTCATTCACACACCTTAACACACACACATACACACCTGATCGCTAGCTGACTTCCCTTTTTGCTTTTTTGACGTTTCGCCAAAGCTAAATCTCGCCACAGACAAATGTCTGGCAATCCCCCCTCTTCCCATTCCTTCTTCTCCCTCTCTCTCCCACTCCTTGCCCCTGACAACTATCTCCTATTTGCTCTCACTGTCACATTTATGAGTTGTGCTTAGCTAATAAAGTCATTATGTTCCCCAACCGCTGCCAATTGCAGAGACTTTTCTATGATATCAAACACACGCATTATTTCATTATTTGGAAGTAGTTCATGTGCACCCTACAATCGTTTTGTTTCATACCGTTTTTTGAGGCATTTCAGCACTACTACCCAGGTGCCACCATACCACTTACAAACCCCTTCTAATGATGATATACTATGAAAATGTACAATTTTATAATGAAAACTAAATTTAAGGTATAATAAGTACAGATACTTTTTTCCAGTCGATGGCCGCAGTAGACAGTACTCTCTTCTCTATTAAATGTAGTATTAAATACTAGATTTAATATACTAACATAACAAATAAATAAAGCTTCAACTATGCATAGCATCAATTTTCAATTTTAAATATAAAAGCGTGTTATTGTCAGGAAATGTATCTAACATGCAGAAGGGCCCTATTAAGTAAATATATTCGTGAACAGCGTCTAAAGTGGAGACAATATGAATATGGAAAAGTCGAGTCTTAGATGGTTTGGTTAACAATGTGGTATATTTTATACTTTATGGTATATTTTTAATGTAATGATATATCGATGTACTAAAAAACAATTTCGATATATGTATATAAGTATATTTTGTAGTCTATGGTATATTTTCAATAGCGATCTACCAAATATAGCCTTCGGTAGTAGTGTTTTTGACGGAATATTATAGTATTATGGTATATTTTTGGTTAATACTGCTACGATTTGCTCTATATAGAAAATGATTAGCTGGTATCTCACAGCCGAGCATATTCAACGGTCGCTCTATGAGATGTATATTAAATGTAAAAGTATATCGATATACCACATAACAATTTTGGTATATTTTGTAATTCATGATATATTTTCAATGTTTCTCTATCGATCTACAAAATATAGCCTACGGTATATTATAGTATTTTTTGGCATATTACTAGAGTATACTATATTTTATTTTTACAAACGTAACAGAATATCACATTGCAAATGAGAGAATACTTCTTATATTTCCTTTTCCTTAAAATACTATTATAATTAAAAAAAGAAACACAGAATGAATGTTGTCGTAGTGAAGTCTTTCATTATTATTATTATGTTATATATAGAATAATATTATTTCAAAGGCAAGTGAAATATAAATACTAAATAATTTAATTCTTATAGTTGTAATGTATGTATTGTATATTGATGTACCAAATCAACATTTCGGTATGTTTATCGGGTATCTCACAGTCGAGCATACTCAACTGCCGCTTCTCTACTTGTTATATGTATTAATTTAATCTAGATATACTTGTCTGCACTCCTTTTCTTCTCTTTGCTTTATAAATTTTTCTTCATTTTTATTTCCGTAGTTTTGTCTAAATGATAATAATATTATGCAAATATTATAAATTTAAATGTAAATAAATTTTAATGTATCTACATTAATGAGCATACATAAATATAATATAAAATTCGTTTGTATTTATTTATGCTCATAATGTAACTTCTTTGTATCAATTTATAATATTTTCATAATACTAATTTATTTTTATTTTCATTTATATTTCATTTCATTTATTTTGTATTTATCTTGATTAATTCAAATGTTCTTCAATGGTAGCGTCTTTTGTGAGTCGTCAGAGCCGACTAGAACAATTGTTCTAACCCATTACGAAGCGGCTTCTGTTACTTCTCCCACTCCGCACTCTCAATGGCAGCTCCATCAACTGAGAAAGGGGGTGGGGGAGTGGCATATCAGAGTGCGCTCCAATTCGAATCAAATCGAATCGAATTCGAATAATTCAGATGTGACAAATCAATCGCAAGGGGCAAAGGCAGCAAACAAAGCAAAGCAAAGCAAAACAAAACTACGACGAGCAATGTCATTATTTGGCTGGCATTATTTGTTATTTGTTATTGTAATTATTATTGGGTGGCATGTTTATCGTTTAGTTGTTTTATTTACCAGGCTTTAGTTATCTCCCCTCCCCCTCCCTGCTTCCCCTGCGTTGATACGAGTCACTTATTAATTTCATTATTTGCTCGACGTGCGTTTTATTTATTCATCAATTTTATCAGCACAAATTAAAAACAAATTAGTCGACAGTAGGTAAATAATAATAAAGTGTAATAAAAATCACAGCCATAATTGGACAGAGAGAGAGAGGGGGGAGGGGAGGTAGGTGGCTGCTTGATATGGATCCATCGTTGATAAGAGCGCAACTCGCAACTTGATTCGCATGTAAAATGATTAAGAACTTTACTCGTTGTTATTGTTTTTTTTTTTTATTTACACACACATTGTCGCACTTGTGTGCATTCATTTAGTTTTGTCCGCTTTTATTTTAATGTGATTTTTATTGTTTTTAATGCGCTTTTAATAATAATTGATTCCTGATTGCAGCAATTTGATAAACGAAAACATGAACTGAACCCACTGAAGGACAACACAAATGACGCCAGCTTCAATCGCCAGCGCATTAACTACGCCTATCTCTCCAGCCATATATCTGCTGGATCTATATATATACATATATTCGAGTATATATATAACTTCAACTTACGTGTTCATTATTATCAAGTTTCCGATGGTAATTCATTTGTTTATCACTCTTTGGGGCAATGTTCCAAGCTGACAATACAAATTACTGCTGACTAATCAAGCCGATCTGAAATTCATTAATGCTATATTAAACTTTGCGATATGATGTAATACTTCAATGCAGTGAAGTGAAATTTAAATGTTCATTTCAATACGAAACAATTTATTCATTGAATTCTTGTAAATGAAATTTGGACAATATTTCTCATAGTTCCTTATATCATATTTTTTATAATCACTAAAATAATGTTCTTTCAATGTTAAAGTATATTTTGTGTTGTAATTGAATTTTACATAAAATTCTTCAAAGTTTGTTGGAATTTTTCTAGCATTGATTTTGTAATATCTGAAATTTAAATATGAATTTCAATACTGAACAATGAGAGAACATTTCTCATAGTTTCTTTTCCTTAAGATAATATCATATTCTTTATTAACACGGAAATAATGAATTCTCAAAGTTAGCGTCTTCATTATATCATTTGTTGGAAGAATTTCAATTTCAATGCTAATTCATTTACTTATTGAATTCTTACAAAAGAAATATAATATATTTTTGCAAATAAGAGAATACTTTTTATAGTTCCTTTCCCTTAGTATAATATAATATATTATCACATTTTTTATAAGCACAAAATTAATGTAATTTTGCTTAAATTCTTCATTTCATTATTATATCTAAAATAATATAATTTCACATAAAAATGTTTCCAGCATTTATTTCATATTTACGTGATGGATTTCATAAATAAATAATTGAATTCTTACGAACAAAGCGTATAAACAAAATAAGAGAGTTAGCTCGTTTTTCTTAAGACAATATCATATTTTATATTAACACCGAATTAATGTTCTCATTGCTTAAAGCCTTCATATCATTATGTCTTAGCACGAATTCTGCAAAGTTTTTGGAAATATTTCCAGAATTGATTTTGTGCATTCATAAATATTATGAAGAGAAATTATGAAGATATTCGCTTATATATGTATATATTTTTTTTTGATTTATTTTTAATTACGCTTATCATTGACACAAACATTGGGAAACGAGAGCAGAGTGAAATGAAAATGCAAATGCAAATTTCATCATAAGAGCCAAATAAATGAATAACAATAAACAAAATAATGATAACACCTAAATATGTTTCAATATAATGACAGCTAGCGAAAGAGAGAGAGAATGCGAACAAAAGAGAAAGACAGAGAGAGAGAGAAAGAGAGAACTGTCACAAGAGATTTGTGCACAAATTTGGGGGCGAAGTGGGAAATAGGAAAATGGGGAAATGGGGAGACAAGCGAGAAACCTAATAGAAAATCAAGCGCAAGAAAATGGCGTCCGATAAGCAAAACAACAACAACAACAACAACAACAACATCGAAAAAAATAAAGGAAGACGCCAAGCAGGAAAAGTAGACGAAGCAGAGAAAGAGAAAAAGGCAAAGAAAAACGCCCCGCAGCAAATTAAATGAAAATTTGTTTGTGTGTGGAAAAATCAAGTGAAAATTAATTGAATTGAGTTGAGTGCGGCGGCCGCTGCCCGTTTATAGATTTTTGCGTGCCGATAAAAACAACAAGCAGCAGCAAAAGCAACAGCAGCAGAAAGAGAGAGGACGAGGAAGCAGGAGAACGAAAGAGAGAGCGAGCGAGAGAGAGAAAGAGAGAGGATGAACAGAAGGAAATTGTGAAGAGTGCAGCATGAAATGTGAATGGTATTTTCTTTTTTGCCAATCACAAGACTGCCGCAAAAGCAGCTGCAGCCCAGCAAATGGTCAGCAGCGAGGGCGGTAATTTACCCCTCCCCCCTCCACACCTATCACCCATCTCTCTGTATGTGTGTGAGTGTGCATAATTCATTTAAAAGACGCAAAAGTCGCAGCTGCGCAGTGCGCTGGGACCAAAAGCAGCCGAAGCAACACATTGGGGTGTGGATAGGGGAGTTGGTGGGGGGAGTGTTGGCCCCAGCCGCTGCATATTTAAGACATTATTACATTATAATCGCATAAAACAATCAATAAAATTTCAGTTGGCTATGTGCGGCGAAGGCAGCGTTGTTTTCTGGCAGCGCAGTCGACGTCGTCGTCGATGCCGTTGTTGCTGCTGCTTGGCCATCATCGTCGGCAGCAGTGGGTATGAAGAATTTCCCAGTATTTTCTCGCTTGACGCTTGGCCACGCCTGTGCTCGCCTATAGCGCTATCTCACTCTGCCATGCGCTGCTCTGGCACAATGACAAACACACACACTCACACACACACACACACATATACTGAGGCAGCAACACACACAAATTCACTTTAAATCAATTTTTTTAGCGTTTTTCATTTCATTTTCACGACGTCGTCGTCGTTGACTGTTGCGCCTCACTCGCTCTGACTCGCTGCTAACAACTCACTCGCTCTCTCACACTCTCTCGCTCTCTGTCGCGCCTATGCGTGGTCTGGCGCTCTCTTGCTATGTTGCTCGCACCTTGCCTTGTTGCTTTGCGCTCTCTTCTTCGGCATGCGCGCACTGAGCCAGAAAAATACCATTATTATGTGCCATTGCGTGTGCCCGTCTGCATGTGTGTGTGTGCTTGTGTGAGCACGTAAGAGAGTGTGGGCAGTGTGCGCGCGAGTGAGTGAGAAAGAGAGTGGGGAGACAGCAGCAACAGCAGCAGCAGCGCCTTGGCGTGTTTGTTAAGTGAAACCATTTTTCTTTTTATTGCAGCAGCGAAGCGTTGCGTCGCTGTCGCTGCATTCGTTTTGTTATTTCTCGCTTTGGCGCACATAAATTTGAACGTTAATGATTTTTGCTTGCAGTCGCGCATGCGACCGACAACAACAACAACAACTTGAAGTAAAAGCAAGTGTTGAAAATGCTTTTTCTTATTGCTGTTGTTGTTGTCGCTTTGCAGGTGTCGCTAGCCATCTCACTTTTGATCATGGACACAAACGCTACCAATACCAAGGCAAAGACTGGCGAAGCTGTGACAGTTTTCGTTGTTGCTTTATGTGCAATTATTAAGCAAATACTCGCACACACACACACACACACACTCACACACATGCAGCATTCGCGTTGTCAACGTCGTCTGCGGTCTCGCATTTGCCATTTTCATTTAGACGTCAACTTTGAAGCATCGTCGCTTTGTCTCTGCGCTCACTCTCTCTCTCTCTCTCTCTCTCTCTCTCTCTTCTCTCTCACTCTTTCTCTCATCATTGCGCGGTGTGTGTGTGTGTGTGTTGCGCGCTCGTTCGCACCTCGCGTAAATCAGCGCACAGAGCTTTGAGCGTCATTTTAATTCGAATCAATTTGTTTGTCGCCGCCGCGGCCACCGCACAGTGGGTCGCCATCCGCCGGGTCTCTCAGCTCAAGCTGAAGTTGAAGCTGAAGCTGCAGTCGCGACTCCCAAGTGTCTGGCATATCCTTTTTTTCTCTTTTGTTCTGTGTGTTCGCTCATTCGTTTGTTTGTGTGTGTTCTTTGTGTTTCTTTGTGTGATGCAATACGCCCTCTGCCCGCCCTCACATGGATCAACTGCTCATGCAGCTGGCGGCTGCTGCGCAGGCGCACACACAACAGCAGTTGGGCCAGCCAGGGTTGCCAACGTTGTCAACGTTGCCTGGGTTGCCAGGCTCGCTGCATCTCTATGCAGCTGCCGCAGGCTGGGCGCCATTTTTGGGGTTAAATCCGCTCAACAGCTCCGCTGGCAACTCCAACTCTAATTATCGCTCTGTCTCAGCCCCAGCCTCAGCCTCAGCCTCTGCCTCTGCCCACATGTTGCGTCACATGGCGCTGCTGCAGCGCTTCAGAGAGCAGCAGGAGGTTAAAGAGCAGCAGTTGGTGGCGGTGGCAGAGGCAGAGGCGGAAGAAGAGCAAGACGACGAGGAACTGGAACTGGAAGTGGAAGTGGAAGAATTGGAACAAACCAAAGTCAACGGAGGTAAGCAAGAAGAACACGAAAAACATTTATTGCACAGAGCTCAATACAAATTACAACTCTTATCAATTGACAGTTTAAGCGAACTCGCTTTTTGCTTAATTAATTAAAGTGCGAGTAAATAAGTCATTAGTAAATGCAAATGAAATGCGTATTCATGAACTCTGCATGCGTTGCAAATGCAGTCGCTAATTGAATTATCTCGCTCTCGCAAAAGTCAATTGTCCAACAAACCAATCGCAAGCATGCTTATTCACTCGCACTCACGCGCATGCAGGCAGACGAGCAATATGCAGACTCATTAATTTATAGCAAACATTTTGGCAGCGCCATCGACGCCGGCGCCGGCGCCGGCGACGCAAAGCACCAAAGTAAAAGCAAAAACACAAAACCAAAACGAAAAACAACCAACGCTGCTTTGCTGCTCTGCTCTGCCGTCAGCAGCAGCAGCAGCAGCAGCGGTGGCGGCGGCAGCAAAAAAGCGAATCAAGTTTTGTTGGCGCCCCGGCGCGCACTTTATTCAATTTACCAATAAAATTTCAATCGCATTGCTCTTTTTAATCAATTCGCTGCGACACGCACACAGACATGCATAATTTGTGTGTTGTTATGTTTTTTGATCAATTTTTAATCAACAACAACAATGTCGCAGTCGCTGTTACGCCTGCAGCGGCCATTTGTGACAATCGCTTTTGTTGTTGTTGTTGTTGCTATTGCTATTGCTATAGCTGCCTCTCTCTTGGTGCGTTTGTAACTGTTGTGTTTGTTGTTGCTTTTGCACATGTGTAATTAAATTTAGCAAAACTATGTTATGCGTTGTATTTGTGGCCAGACAATTGAAAAGTATAAACACATGAAGAGTGGCATAGAGAGAGAGAGCAAGAACGGAATAATGTGACATTGTTGAAGAGCGAGTGATCCACCCGCATTTGCTCTCTCTTTATGCGCTTTGCATTTGCATGTGCACAAATGCAAAACAGAAGAATTTCGGCAGCTAAAGAGAGCGATCTGAACGTTGTATTATGTGTGCTCTCTTTTATTTTGCATATGCATAACATATTTCTAGTGCGTTTGAAGTTCGCATCAATTTGTATGTGTACAAGTGCGAAGCAAATGAATTTTAGGCAGCTAAAGAGAGCGATCTGAAAGTTGTGTGAAGTGAAGAGCAAGTGCTTTGTATTATGTGTGCTCTCTTTTAGTTTGCATATGCATATTTCTTATGCATTTAAAGTACTCATAAATTTGTGTGTGCACAAGTGCGAAGCAAATGAATTTTAGGCAGCTAAAGAGAGCGATCTGAAAGTTGTCTTATGTGTACTCTTTTTTATTTTTCATATGCATATTTCTTGTGCGTTTGAAGTTCGTATCAATGACCTTTGTATTAGTGCACAACTGCGAAGCAAAAGAATTTTGGTTAGCTAAAGAGAGCGATCAGAAAGTTGTGCTAAGCAAAGAGCCGGTGCTATGTATTATGTGCGCTCTCTTTTAGTTGGCATATGCATATTTCTTATGCATTTGTTTTTATTTTGCATTTGCATTTACATTTGCATATTTTGTTATGAATTTGTAGTGCGCATCAATATCGAAATCTTGCCACTTAATTAAGAGTGGAGCGTGGTAATTTGGAATAAGAGCAGCAACAACATCTAACATCTGGCAGGTGAAAGGAACTGAAGCACAGGAAGAGAGCTAAGAGCAACCCACAGTACGGCTCATGTGACGGCCATTAGGCAACGCCCCCGCAAAGTCAGCAGCGAACGAGCCGCCTAAAAATTGTTGCTGTTGTTGTTGTTGCTGTTGTTGTTGCTGTTGGGTAAACGGGGCAGCAAGTGGCCCAAATTGTGAAAACTGAACTGTACTCTGGGTCTGTGACTTCTTCTCCGCCCTCGTCTTCGTCTTGGTCTTCGTTTGCGTTTCGTCTCCTTCACCATTCATGCCACTGACGACGGGAAATTAGCTGCCATTAGTCATTTTTATTGTTTTCGGTTTTGCGGCGCGGTAAACAAGAGGCAACAAGGGGCAACACAACAAGTAGCGGCAGCAGCAACAACAACAACAATGGATGAGGAAAAACATGCTACAACCAAAATTGGGCAACAAACAATTTGTATTAACAATTTTTCCATTTGGCCGAAGGTCCGAAGTGAAATGTCTTAATTATTTTGGGAGCTAATCGCCTTCTGCCCCTCCCCTGCCCCTGTCTCTACCCCTGCCCCGCCTCTGCCTGTGCCCAACCACAACAACAAAACCAGCAATCGACAAGCCGAGAGTCGACAACAAACATACAATTTTCGTTTACGACATTTTAATTAAGTTTTTCTTTTCATTTCGTTTTGTTTTTCCTTTTTCCTTTTGACTTTGGCCTTTCCCTTCTCTGCTCACTCTCTCTCTCTCTCTCACTCTTTCGCTTGGCAATTGAGCAAATTAATAAGAACGCCATTGGCACGCCCCGAAAACGCTTCGCTTCGAGTTCAAACTCGAGCCAGAGTTGCCCTTGCCCCTTGCCCCAAAAGAAAACAACGAAACCCTATTTTATAACTATTCCACATCTTGTTGCAAAGTTACTGTTCAACTCTCAATGCTCACCTCTTACTGCTCTTGCTCTGATCATCATCAGTGATCATCAGTGATGAATGAATTGAGCTGATCTCCTACTGCTCATTAGCCTCGGCCGACCGCGAGCGCGTCTGGTAATTGCCATCATTTCTATTCTATGGACGCTACCTAGACCATAGATTAATTGTGTGTAGTGATGTAAACTGAACTCTGCGCCAAGTGGAGAAGTCAGCGAGGAGGCAGAGGAGCAGTTGAGCAGGGGAGCAGGGGAGGCACCTAACTCAATTGGATTGATGCGTTGAGAACGTTACTGCGGTCTGAAATGCGATACTTGGCACAGCGACGATCAAATACACTTTCATATTTCAACTGAATTCAATTTAAGAGAGCTCCTCATTTTGCTTGATATTGTTTTTTTCAGACTTTACAATTACATTTTCACTCTCACATGAGAGAAAATTCAATTTAAGAGAGCTCTAAGCGTTGTTTGACATACGTAAACGTTTAACAGACTTTCAACTTTGCTTTATTAGTTGTTTATGCTCTCTTTACTAAACTTAAACGTTTCACTGGAGTAAAACTTTTTAAATGGAATTTAATTGTATACATTTTCAATGCTCCGCAGTCGGACTTGGTAGTTGGTTTGTATACTCAAGTTTTTGTATTCTTTAGTAAACTTAAACGTTTCCCTGGCTTTGCTTCGCTTCAAAAAAAGGGCATATTCAATGTGAGAATTTTTTAAGACTTGTTCTTTGATCTATTCTCTAAAAGAAATTTGTAACATTCTTCCCTAAACTTAAACGTTTCACTGGCTGTGTTAAATGGAATTGAACAACTTTTAGCAGTCCATGATATTCGTAAATGTTTCACAGGTTTCTCACCTAACTGTGACTTTTGGAAATATTGTCTTACAATTCTTCTTAATTCTTAATAAAATTAAGCCTTGCTATTAAAATAAAAAAAAAATGCAAATTGTTGTTCTCCCATTTGATTTCTCAGCACACTTTAACGTTTTACTGCCTTTGATTGCACATCAATTTGAAGAGCTTCACAAATGTAAGCAATTAATGAAATGCCCATTTAATTGATGCAGTTGAACTCGATGATGTTGTGAGGTAACTCTTTGGTTTTAGAGTATCCAGAGTAGCCCAAAAACAAGACTGGAAGCACGCGGAGCCATCAACATCAACGACTAATGCGAGATGAGATGAGATGAGTTAAGAGATCTTGGTTTGGTCCGATTTCCACTGATTTTCCCCTAATTAATAAACCGCTGAGCAGAGAGTGAAACATCAGCTTGGACGTCATTCGTCTCGTTGGCTAATTGGTCGATCGTCTTCGTCTTCGTCTTCGCTCCAAATGAGCTTTTGACGAGCGTTTTGCCTCGGGAAATGATAATTATTTAAGTGACTCTCATTTAGCTCTCAAAAAACCAAATACAAAAAAAAAGAAAAAAAAACACATGAAGAACCGATGAAAACAAGCTAAAAACAACATTGAAACAGCTGCAAAGTGGAGCTGAAATCATTTTGCATAATTTACGAGGGCGACAACCCTGGCTGAGGCCCATAAATTCACTTGGACATTAGCCAAGTGCAATTTGGTATTTTTTTGTTTCTATTCTTTTATTTTGGTAAAGCAGCAGCAATCGTCCATCTCCCTCCCACACCCGCTCTTTGGCCACTTGACTAATCCATTCACCATTTGCTCTCTTCCTCCCACCCACACACACACACACACACCACAAGAAGAAGAAGAGAAGAGGCGTGTGAAGCAATGCGGCTAATAAAAATCAAAAGGCGTTTTGTTCGCTAAACTTAAATTGAAAACACTTGAGCGAAAACAACAACAGCAACAATGACAAAAAAAAAAGGATAAACACTTCAAGGGGCGGATTTGGCTTAGGTAAAATACAGCCCCAAATAAGTCCGCCGCCGCCTCCCCCTCCCCCATCTATTATGCTCTTTCACGACTGCTTTACTTACTGCCCCGCTCTCTTAGTCAGTCGCTCTCTCTTTGCTATCTACATCAGCCGCTCTCATAGTGTCTGTCTGTCTGCCTCTATGTGTGTGTGTGTGTTGTGCCTTTTAGCACAAAGATGGCGGCTCTAGATAATGAAATTTGCCGAAAATAAAAACAACAACAGCAGCCAAATATTTGGCGGCCTTTCAGCACAAGCGATGAAGTCTGCGTGGGGAGGGGAGGGGTGGGGAGGGGAGGGGGTGAGGTGAGGATGGCACTCAAAGCTTTTTGTACTTTTGTTTCTATTTCTCGTCGCGTTGTTGTTGCCCATTTGCAGTTACACTTTTGAGGCGTAATTTTTTCTTAAACAGCCACGCCCATGCACCCCCTCGCTCTATGCGCGACCACTTCACTCTCCACTTAACAAATGGCCAATAAGTTGGCAGCTAAATTGGCCAGGCCATTTGAGATTAGCCGTTTAGAAGTGCCATTAAGCAGAAGGATTGCAAATGAATTCACTGAATTTCCCACCCATTTTTCCTGCCCCTATTTCTCTCTCTCTCCCACTCCCACTCTCGCTCGTTGTCTTTTGCGTTTTCCTTGTTGTCAGTTTGGTATTTGTTTTTTTTTTTTTTTGTCTTTTTGGTGTTTTCCATAATTTGCTTGGCGAGTGCACAGAAGTGGAAACTTTAATCTAAGGGGAGATGGCAAAAGTGCTTGTTGTTAGTTCTAATGCCAAGCAAATTGTCTTTTTTGCTCTTCGTCTGCTTCATCTTCATCTTCTTCTCCTTCTTCTTTTTCGATATTAACGTCAACATAACCTCAAAACTTAATTAGAGAAACGACTTTTGGCATACAACAACAAAAATAATGAAGCTGTCTAAAGAGATTTTTATCGTTTTCCTTTATTCAATTTCCAAGTGCTTTAATTAATAACTTAAATAATTTGCTAGAAAATATTAAATGTCGAGAATATTTATCGAAATTCATTTTGGTATTATTTGAGTCGTTATTTATTTTTTATTTCGACTATTTATTTTTATTTCGACCATAATATTTACAAAAAAATATTGTTCTCAACGACAAAGCAAAATATTTCTTTAAATACAACATTAACAAATATTTTATTCCAAAATATAAATTCAAGCTAACAAAATATGAATACTTTGGAAATAATTATATTTTAAATATTTTATTCCTTGTGATGAAATACTTGCTTCACATTCAACAGAAGCTTTCATATATTGTAACAGATGTTTAAGCGATAAAAGTTAATTGAATTAAAAGAGAACAACAAATTAAAACTTGTCTTTAGATTTATTGATAAATAAGTGATATATGTAATATTATAGCGAACATAAGATTGGTGAAAACTTGCAATATGATTTTGCTTTCAATGTGTTGAAATATGTTCTCCGTTGGCGTATTTAAAAGTATCTGCAAGATGCTTACAAAATATATTACCGTTTATGTACATAGACTGCACACATTAATCAACAACTTATAGAGGAGGCTGCTCGATATTGTCGATTTCTGAGCACTTAAAGTGAACTGAATACAAAACTGTTTCTCCACCCAGACCTCAGAGTCCTGCGCTCCTTCGATACGTGAAGTAGAAGCCAAGAAAAGCCAAGCAAAAAGCCGCAGACACGTAGAGTTGAACGTTTTACCACAAAACCGCCTTTCTCTCCCCCCCCTCCCCCTCCATCTACGAAAGCAAACTCCCTCTGTCCTTGGTCTGCTTCTGCTTCGGCTTTTGCTTTTGCTTTTGCTGCTCCAATCGTTATGTCGTCCTTTTGGTTGTGGCTGGTAGAACCGCACACGTTTCGATTTTATGTTATCTCCATGGGATTTACCAAGTGATACGCCTCAGCTCAGAACAAGCAAACCTCCCCATCCCCATCCCCATCCCCCTACTTCTCTGCCACCACCCTCCCTCCCACTTTGCCACCCACAGCTTCAGAATCAGCCTCAGAACGGGCAACGACATGAAAATTATGTAAAACTTAAGTAAAAGATGAGCTCGTCAAGAATTATGACACCCAAGGGACGAAGATGTGTGTAAAGCGCAACAGTGAATAAAACAAGCAAACATCACAACAACAACAACAACAACAACAATCACAGTAACAGTAACAGCAACAGTACAGGATATACAGGACTCACTACTTGTCGTTGTTGTTTTCTGTTGCTGTTGCTGTTGCTGTGCAAACAACCCTGGAAAAAAATGCAAAAAGCCATATAAATAGCCAACGTGTTAAAGTTAAGCGAATACTGAGTGCTCTATAAAAGTGACTTGTGAAGCTAATGAATTTGAGTGACTGACAACGAGTGGAAAGCAAGTGTAGCGAGAAACGAATAAAATAATCTATAATGAAAAAGTAACGAAATTATTAAGAATCAACAGAAAATTCTTCAAATCGTTTTTTGTTATAAGTATAGAATATGTGCTACAAGGTGTAACGAGTAACGAATGGAAAGTTGCAATTTACCTGTAAAGAGTAACGACTAACGAGTAATAAACACTTTTAACATACATAATGCGATAAATAGGCGATAAAAAAGCAAGACTACTAAACGTAACGAGCCTCTTCTCATCACGAGGGCGATTCAGTAATTCTACTGTAACGTGTAGCGAGTAACGAATTAAGATTATATTATATATTATACATATGTATATAATCACTTTGGCAAAAGGAAATTAATAAGTAATAAACAATACTGAAAAAGGGAAAGAGTTACTGATTACGAATGGAATGCAGTCATTTTCCTATAACGAGTAGCGAGTAACGAGCTAAAAAAATCTATTTGAAATGAGTAACAATTTACGAATGACCAACAATAAATATTCTAACAAAAAGAGACTTGTCAGTAAAGCTAAAAAAATCTATCGAGTAAGTCAAAACGAGTGGAAGACAGCAAGTTACTTGTAGCGAGTAACGAATGAAAGTGAATTAGAAAGTGTAACTAATGAGAATAGAACCACCATTAAAATGCCTTAAAAATTGCAATTAACAAGGAGCGCACAAAACAAAAAATGCAAAACGAGTAGCGAGTGACGAATCAACTACCTAAACTGTGTGTAATAAAAGTAAAGAATTCAATCGGATCCACACAAAAAGTAATACTTCAAATTAAATGCCAAGTAGTGAGAATAAATAAAAACAGAAGCAAGCGACTATTGAAACATAAAATCTATATATGAAAATATTAATTTCAAGCACAATTCCTGAAGGAAATGCAATTTTAGTTGTAACTCGCTCATAATGGGAATACCCGAATATATGTTAGTCGAGTGTTTGCCGCAGCCAGAAGTCCCCAAACTCGGTAAATTCAAGTCGAGTCAAAGCGTGGATAAGCAAAGAGATACCCTACAAAGGGATAAAGCAATCGATAAAGTAACGAGTAAGTTGTATACTCGCTAGTTGTGATCATTTGAATTTAACTATGTTTATTAACGTAGCTGCAGCTTCTGCTTTGACTCAATCGAGCATTCCCTGCGTGGGCATTTTATGAGTGCAGGGTATGCGCAGCAGAAATCAAATCTAAACTAAAACTACATCATGAGGCATTTAAGTGGCATCCCACACACACACACACACACACACACACACACACACACACGCAAGCAACGAAGCATGTCCTTTTGCTATCGAGGCAGCCATCCGCCCACGAGAGCAGAGAGCTTGTTGGCGCTCGTAAATGCCTCATGTGCGTTTATATTGAAACAGATTGCTCCACCAGAGCCACCCTCTCCACCTCCACCTCTCCTCTCTATATCTTCCCTCTCAATCTTCTCTCCCTCTTTTCACTCGCTGCTTGTTCTCGCTCTCGTTGTTGTCGTTGTCAGCTGTGTGTTGTGTCCTTTGTGAAATTGTTGCGGTTTGCAATTTGCTGCAAATGACACTTGTTGTGAGTGTTCGGGTCTCTTCTCTGCGCTCTCTCTCTCTCTTTTTCACTCTCGCTCGCTCTCGCTCTTGCACTCGCTGTCCAAGGTGGCGGCCATGTTGGGCCTCTTCATGCGTTCGTTGTGCGTGCGATGCGCAGCAACCACCAAAGCAGCAGGACAAACAACAACACACATACACACACTCGCACACTCGCCCCACAGCAATTGCCTATGTGTGCCCGGACTGTGCCTCCCCATTTTTGGTGCTTGCCACATGCCGCATGCCCCATCAAAATGCCGCACGACACTTCGGGGCTAATACAATTTATACACTTGGCTTGGCGTCGTTTCGGTTTGGCTCAGTGCCACGCCTGGACTGCTGGAGTCTCTCTCCTTTCCTGTGGCGGCAGACAAGGGGGAAGGGGGCGTGGCGGGGCTGGGGCTGGGGCTGGGGCTGGGGCGGTGAAGCGGTCGCGATTGTCAGCCAGTTTTACGGTTGGATCAATGTTTATGCCCTTACACACGCACACAATCACGGCGCGGCATTTATCCTTGTTACACGACCCACACACACACATGCACACACACACACACACATACACACACACATCCTGCACACTTGAGCAAGAAGAAGAAGCACAACAAAAAGCTTGCCTCGTTGGCTTTTGGCGACGTTTGTAAATTGGAAAATTTTTGCTTTTGCTCGTTGTTGTTGTTGTTGCTACATATTTCTTATACCCAACGCTTGGCGTTCCACTCGTTGCGCCCGACATCGCTCCCCCGCCACGCCACGCCTCCCCTTCTCTCCACGTCGTCGTCGTCTTCGTCGTCGTTGTATCTAATAAACCTTAAATGAAGGCAATATTGTGGGGTTGTTTTGGGTTAATATTGAAACGATAAAATTGAATTGAGCCGTATGCCCCAGCAACAACAGCAACAACAACAACAGCAACAATAACAACAGCAACTCAGACGTCCCTGAAACTTTTGTTGAGCTTTGTTTTTTGGCTGAACTTTTGTTGGATTTTTGTGAGTTGTAATGACACTTTTAGCTGACTTTGTAGCCATTTTGCTTGCCGTCTCACTCTTTCACTCTCTCACTCCCATTTCCGTTTCCGTTGCCATTGAATATTGTTCTCTTCTTTGTGTGGTGTTTTGTTGTGTTGTGTCGCTCGCTGCTTGCGGGTTTTAATCAATTGTTCCCAAACATTTCTGACATTTATATTTCGTGTGTAAATATGTTTTCCTAATTTGAGCACCACAAATTGAATTGACATTTCATTTTTGCATTATCGATTAGCAATCCTTGAGTTATCGATAACTGTATATGTGCAATATTTTTGATGAATTTGTGTTATATTTAATAATTTTTAATTAATCGCTATTTGTATTATCGATAACATAATCAAATTATCATTATCGATATAATACGATTATCGATATAATACGTCAGACGAAGCTCAAATATTTCTACTAAATTTAATTAGCGACTTTACATAAAATAATGAAAATTTATTAGATAATTTCATATGCATTTTTGTATTAATATTTCACTAATATTTTCATTACTATCGAAAACTTTGTGAATTTTTTGCATTATCGACTTGTGTTAGCTTACTTATCGATAACTTCATATGCTTATATATTTATGATGAAGTGCTAATTAGGAAATATTAAATAATTTTAAATTAATCAGTTTTTACAGTTTTTTACTATCGATAACATAATGAAATTATCACTATCGACAAAACACTATTTATTGAGCCGGACGGAAGTTAAATACTTTATCTTAGGTTTTCCAATTTCGATTCAAATTATGAAAACTGATTAGAAAATTCCATATGCATGAATTAAATTGTTATTTAATTAAGTTTTTATTTTGTATCGATAACATGTTGATCAAAATTTCGATTTAAAATCAGTTGGTGTGCCAAATTCAGACTGAACTTAATTCTTATCCTCGAATAAATAATGAAAATGTATCATAAAGTTCCGTATGAATGTTTTTTTGTATTATTAAATTCATTATTATCTTTACTATCGATAACTTGTTGATTAAATCATCGATATAATGCTATTTGTTGGTGCAAATTATTAATTTAGTTATCAACTTCTTTTAAAATATTAAAAAAATAATATATTAGTTACTACTTCAAGGAATCGTTTGAGTTAGTTTTTTAATGTGGCATAAAAACAATTTGTTATCCACTCTACAAATTTAAAATTGATGTCTACAGAAGGGAAAAAGAGCGAGAGAAAGAGATAATATTTTTACTTACACAATTTTGGTTCATTAGGAATTTAAATAGTTCTTAATTTCAGTAATTAATGAAGCTAGGGCAAATGAATGATAAATAATTCAAGTGTCTCAATATGAAATACATAAGTTTACAGCTCAATTACATAACCTCAAACTTGCTGGTAATTTAACGGTAGTTGACGAACGCTTCATTCCCGTTATCATATTTAGCGCCTTGTTGTCTGCAAGGCTTTTGTTATGCGCCTCCGACACCACCCCCGCCCCCGCCACCGTCATCCCCCTCTTTGAAATTTTGCCTGCTTCCGCATAAATTTGCGCGAACACTGCGAAAAGGTAATTCAGATGCCGTCGGCATTTTATTGGCCAGCAACGTCACGAGCAACAACAATAACAACAACAACAACGAGTAGAACAACAACGGCAGCTGCGACTCTTGAGTTATTGTTGTTGTTGTTGTTGTTGTTGCTGCTGCTACTGCTACGTTTTTTTATTAATTGAAAAGTTAATTAAAGGTGATAAAAATTATACATGCCACCGATTTTCGCGCTGCAGGCGTTCAACAGCGACAGCAGCCACAACAACAACAGTAACAGCAACAGCAACAAAAAACACGTTTCAATTAAACGCACACACACACACACACACACACACACATACAGATACAGTTGCGTTGCTCCCTCGCTTGAGCTTTGTATTTGCAACATTATAAAATGCCAATCAAGAGTATACAATATAAATTTAGAAATTCTAACAAGCCATATCTAGACTATTAATCAATTAAAAATACAGGGTATTTGCTATTTACAACAAGTTGCCAGCTCTTTTCTCCACTCTCTCTCTATCTCGCTCTCGCTCTCTCTCTCTTTAGCGCTGTGTCCAGGCAAAAGCTAAAGCAGAGTGACAGCAGCGTCGCAGTTAACGTTGACGTCGTGACGCGTCGCCATAGTTTGTGCACTCAACCGACGCAAAACGAAGAGAGAGAGAGAGAGAGAGAGAGAGCGACATGGACAATGAGCGGGAGAGCAAAGTGGGCGGTGGTGTGTGCAAGTGTGAGCGAGACAGCGCACGCGCGCATCATGGCAAGTTAATTAAATCCTCATGTATTAATCACGGCACCTACCTCCCCCCTCCCTCTCTCCGGCTCCCGCTCCCACAGTTCCCTGTGGGACCTTCATGACGCTCTATTAATCGCCATCGCACCAAAAACAAGAACAGCAACAACAACAACAACAACAACATCCTGGCATCTCTCATCTGCGTTGAGCTCTCTGCTCTCCTCAGTCCGAAGTCCTCAGTCGCGTCGCAGTCGCTGTCGACGTTGACGTCGCTTCCGTCTGAGTTTCAGTTTCAGTATCTGCGCTTGCGTGATTCTGATGGCAAATTAATTCCTTGGTAATTTGTTTTGATGTGATGTGCGACTTGAAATTGATTGAGATTGTGTTGTTGTTGTTGTTCTGTCTTTGGCTCTGGCCCGGGCCAATAACAACAGCAACAACAACAACTACAACAACAACAACGGCGACTGAGAATTCATTAAAGCAGCAGCAGAAATCAATTTTTATGCTGAGCTTTATTTTTGCGCTTTTGCTTTGAATTTGTTGTCGTTGTTGTTTCTGCTCTTGTTGTTGTTATTATTCCTCTTTCAGTCGCTTTGCCCGCTTTGTTGTTGGGGTTAAGCATAAATCATAAGCCGCAGCCAGACATAACTTTCAATTAATAAACTATTGTTTATATTAATAGATTTTCGTTGCTGCGCTTCGCACGCTGCTCATAAATTAAATTTGTTTGCACAATTAATTTCGTGTAGCTTGTATGTGTGAAACACTAAAATGTAAAATAAAAAAAGCGCTACAAAAACAATCCACCGAAATGATAGACAATTTATTTTCAGCACTGCACAAAATAGTTCAGTGAACTAGTTACTATTTTATTGGAACTAAAAAGAACAATAATTACCTAAAAATTCACTAAGGTTACTTTTTGCAATTCAAGTTATTGAAAATAATTTTATATTGTTAGAATAATTGAAATTAAATTTCTAAATAAAATCAAAAATGTTTAAGCATCGAACGAAAATATGAATTCCATTTTGTGAACTGAATTATATATTTCATTATTATTTTATTTTATTATTATTATTTTTTTGATAGAAAATTATTTGCACGATAATTGAATTTATCTGAAAAATGAAAATTTATGGGCGCATATTTTCGCTCGTATGAATAAAACTTGAAAAAAGAAAAACTTAACAAAAAAACCAAAAAAAAAATTATCGAATTTATATATTTTATCGTAGAGCAAGACAAGTTCCTAAAATCAATCTTAGCTCTAAAAATATTGCTAATCCAAAGCTTTAAGAATAAACTTCACTTATTATACCCGCTACCCATAGGGTAGAAGGGTATTATAACTTTGTGCCGGCTGGAAATGTATGTAACAGGTAGAAGGAGGCATCTCCGACCCTATAAAGTATATATATTCTTGATCAGCATCAACAGCCGAGACGATATAGCCATGTCCGTCTGTCCGTCTGTCCGTATGAATACCTAGATCTCAGAGACTATACGAGATAGAGCAATATTTTTTTATCGACAGCATTTGTTATGTTTGCACGCAGATCGAGTTTGTTCCAAATTTTTGCCACGCCCACTTCCGCCCCCGCAAATCAAAAAAAAAAATAACAAGTGTAATTTTAAAGATAGAGTTGCGATATATTCAATAGCTACTATATTAGTTATGATTCCTGAAAATTTGGTTGCGATCAGATAAAAATTGTCGAAGTTATTAAAGAAATACTTTTGTATGGGCAAAAACGCCCACTTACTAGGGGTCTGAGTTGCTTTGGCTGACAATCTGGTATATTGTGCCGTCTATGGTATATTTTGATATATCGATATACCAAATATATTATATATTATCGGTATACCAAATATATTATTTGGTATATTTTTAGTATTTTTGCAGTATATTCGGTATATTTTGAGAATAATACTGCAAAATATATTTATTTTATTCAAAAGAAGAGAATTACCCATATGACAACATAAAACCAAATTTTTAATACTTATTTCTGTTGGTTTAACATATCGAAGAATTTTAATTTGTAATGATAGCTTATAAAATTAAAATTACTTACTATTTACAATAATAATATCAAATTGTCTATGGATAAAAAACAGAAAAGATTAAAAAATTCGTAGCTTCCTTAAACTGCATTCTCAGTGCTAGATATGTATGTATATCGAAATCCTATCGAACTTGGATCCAATCAAATTGCATCCACCCACTAAAATTGCATATTTGCCTAAGCTCAACTTTGCATTGCACCTGCAGCTGTTTCACAAACTGCGCAAAACCGATTGAAGCTGAGATTCATTTGAGGGGTTGGGGAGAAGAAGTAGAGAGGCAAGAGAGAGATTTGAAGTTGGAGTTGGACTTGGACTTGGGACACGCCCACGTCGAGGAGGACGTCGCTCGTAATCAAATTAAGTAAATTACAAGCTCTCAAATGTGCAAGACTCGTGTTTTTCCAGGCTAATAACTGCCGAAAAGCAAAAGTTCCATATACTCGCTTAACCCTCGTTCGCCATCGCTATCGCTATCTCTCTCTCACTCCAACTCGAACCCGAACTCGATCTGCGCAACCTCGAACCTGAAATGCAGAACTGATCGTGCGATCTGTTTTGTGCAGTGAAAGGAGACAAAGCGAAGCAAAGGCAAAGCAAAGCAAAGCGAAGCGAAGCGAACACGAAACGCAGTCAAGAGTTAAGAACTCAATTTGAAGACTCTGCCTGCTTCACAGCCAAAGCTTAAAGCTCTCACTCTCTCTCTCTCTCTCTCTCTCTCTCACTATCGTCTTTCCTCTTTCGCCTCTCTGGTGTTGAGCATCTGTCGTGCGCTTGCTGATCTTTGCCGCGCTTCCTTTCTAAATTGATTTTGAAAACAAAATGATCGTAAATTTTGATCGTCTTTGCATCCTCTGCAAATTACTGAGCTTTTGCCCAAGACCCAAGAGCCGAGACCCGCCCAGATCATCAGTCGTTGTTGTTGTTGTTGCTGTTGTTGCTGTATACCTTGGCTTTTATGGGCCTTGATTGAGTTGTCATATTTTATTACCGAAAATTTTAGACAACGCCACAACGACTTTGACTCGCAACCGCAGCGAAACGTTTCATTTGCCGTGGCGAATTGCGATTGTCGGCGACGACGCTGCTCGCTGCTGACGCCGCTGCTGACGGCGCAGGCGCAAGCGCAAAGACGTTGACTGCACACAATCGGCACATACGCTTAACACCTGTGTTCGTTGTTGCTGCGCTGTCGCCATCTATGTGTGTATGTGTATGTGTGTGTGATATTCAGGTGATAATATGCCCGCCATTTTCGTAATGGAAAGTAATTATTGTTTGCGGCAACGAATTACAGTAATCGTCATAAAATGTTTCCCCATGACTGCCTACAGCAAACCAGGCAAGGCAGGCCATGGCAAGGGAGCAACTGGCCAAACACCAAGACCCAACAATCAGCGGCAGTAAACAGCAACAACAACAACAACAACAACAACAGCAACAAGAGCATCAGCAGCAGCAACAACAGCAACAACAGCCGCTACGGCAGCCGTTGTCCGATGTGCCCTGCTATAATCAAGGGAAATAACATTTTCAAGCAGCGTTAAAACTAACATTAATTATGTCCGAAACGAACAAAACGATCAGCGAAGAGAGCAGACAAAGACAAAGGCGCAAAAACACGGCGCAAACGAAAGCAAGTCAAATTGCCCAAAACAACAAAAACAGCCGCGGCTCAGCAACAAAGCTTTCAAGTGCAAGCAAAGAGTGAGAGAGCGAGAGAACGGGATAACAATTGTCACTGTTAATTTGCCTAGTGCATTTGCATGTGGCGCCCTCTAGCGCTTAAATTGACCAGCACTGATGCACCCAAAAGTCAAATGAGCAGTAAAATGAAGAAATTGAAATGTAAATAGCCAACAAGATGGCAGGCAGCTCAGCTCAGCTCATTTCAGTTCAGTTCAGTTCGAAACTTGACGTTTCTAAAGTGCACAGTGCGCGCAGTAAGCAAATGTTGCTACAGAGTTACGCCCCACAGTCTCGGGCAAGATGCGCATTGCGCACAGGCGCAACAAATTCCACAGCAGCGCACAGCTTCAGGCGAGAGAGAGCAACAATGTTGGAATTGGCATACGAACTGCAACTGGTGGTAGGCCGAATGGGGCCCGAGTGGAGCCGAGCAGCAAAACGAACGAGGCGACCGATTGAACAAGCGAGCGAGCGAGCGAGCGAACGAACGAACGAACGGACGAACGACGTTAATAAGAAATTAATGTCTTGATCATTTTCGATCGTTATGTAAATCAATCAGGCAAATTATAGCTCAGGGGCTTGCCACAATAATTAGACCCTATTCGTAATGCAGCCGCAAAGGCTGCAACGCCACAGAAGGAGAGTGAGCAAGAGAGCGATATCGTCATGGCGTGCAGACAACGTAGACGCTGACGCTGACGCGCCCCTCGTTCGCAAAACGAAACAAAGCGCAGAGAGCGAGAGCGCAAGAAAAAAAATAAGAAGGCAAAAAAAAAAAGGCAAAGAGGAAACATTTTTGCTGGCATGCAACGCCTTGATGTCTTCTTCGCAAGTTCTTCGGGCTGCAGTCGGACGTCTTCATTAAAACAACAAAACATTTATGCGCCGCTTTGGCAACTCGACGTCGCCGTCGACGTCGAAGTCGATGTCGATCGCAGGCAACGATCGCGTTTGAGAGCTTTTCGTCATGGGCCAAAGAGACCAGACAAAAAAAAAAGAAAGATTCTACAGACTCTGACTCTGACTCTGGACTCTGAAGCTGGACTCCAGCTCCTAAGGCCTGGCTCGAGCTTGTTCTGTTGTGGCCAGCACAACGTAACAAGATGCGTAAAAATTATTGATTTTCCCTGACTTGATTGTTGTTGGCTATCAAAATTTAATCATAACATGCAGCACGAGAGCAGCGAGCGAGAGAAAGAGAGAGAGAGAAAAGAACTGCTGCCGTTGGTAACAACGGACAAGGAACAAACGGGCAACATGTTGCCAAGTTAACCACTTGAATATTTTCAATTTTGCATCGCAACAGCGGCAAGTAATTTGCTGCGTTGACGTGCCTGGCGTTGCAGATGAGCAATGACCCGGCACCCGATCAGCTTCAATCTCCAGAAAAGGAGAGGGATAGCGAGGGGGGCGATTGCAGCCGTTGCTCGTCGTGTCGATCAATTCATTTTAATGCAAACAACTCATATAAATTCATGTGCAAAGTTGGCAGCAGACAGCAGCGTTCAATTGGCAAACTCAAACTCAACCTCAACTCGACGCCAGATCGACAGATCGTCGTCAGATCGGCAGATTGAAGAGTGCCCTGAATGCGGTTTTATGCCCATTACCCAGATACATACACATACATACATATGTCTGTAGATACGTATAGACGTATAGTCAGTCAGTCTCAGGTCAGTCACTCAATTCGGTCGGCCTCTCCAATTACCGTCGTGCAAAGTGCAAAGAAATTCATTAATTTAAGTGCCACACATTTGTAGCCCATTGAGCGGCCTCTTAGACCCTTCTTCCTGCTGATGGTGATGCAGAGGCTCTTAGCTTAGGCGCAACGGAACGCAGCGAAATCGTTTGTCTTTTCGAGTGGATTGCAACTCCCCTCATAAGCACTTGCAATGCTTGTTTAACTTGGCAAATTACAAGCTAGTCTTAGTTTAATTACAGCTTCGTTTACGCTTTAGTGTTGCATACTAATACCAGTGCACTAATGTGAACACAAAACGTTTACGAATATCGCCTAAAGCGGAATAAGTAAAACAAAAAAGCTGCTTGCAAATTTCACCGAAGAATGAGAATAACAAGCAAAACTTTTTGGGAATCACCAAAATCAAAAGGAATTCGATTAACAAGAACGTTTCAGAAAAGCAAAGAAAGAAAATTGAGAAACATAGAAAGAAAACTGAATAACAATTTAAAGATTAATATAAATAACTATTTATTTCAGAAAAACAAGCTAGAATCCAATAATCTGCTTTAACTCTATTTTCAGTTCTAGTCTTAGCTCCAATGTTCAAGGAACTATCTAGAAGCAAGGCAGAGCTCATTTACATAGAGCTGAGAGAGGAAAGAGTACTGCTTTTATGATAATGAGAGTTAGCATTTCTTTAAAAAATGAAAAAAATTGCCAACTTTAGGTTTTTGACTCTTTTTTTGTAAAGTATACGATCAGAAAAAGCGCTTAAGAATAGTACAAAAATTTTAGTTAAAAAGAAATTCATTCAAAGAAATTCATATTAAGAAAAATAATAATAACAATTAAATAATATTTATAACCATTGACTTAAATGTATAAGAAGAAAGTATGATTTTAATAGAACTCTCGTTAGAATTATATAGCATAAGTTGTAGCTGCAATTATTTATCAATCAGTTCAAGGAACTACCTAAAAAATTCAACGTTTATACTGAGCACTAAGCAAATCTTATCGTTTAATTAAAAAAATCTTTGCGCAAATTTGAGAGTTCTTCAGATTTGCGTTTTCAAGTCTATAAAAAGTATTTGATTAAGAAAAGCATTTATGAATAGTGCACAAATTATAAATTTGGAAATTGCAAGTGACTAAAAAGGAATTTATATAAATTTAAAAGAAGAAAGAAAGCTTAGAGTTAACAAAGAGTAAATGGTAGCTCCAATTCTTTTTCGATCAGATCAAAGAACTACCCAAAGAAATTCCCACGTTTCCACAATGATTCTCATGAGGTTCGGGAGCGTTTAGCGTGCGGTTCACTAACGATTTAACACACTCCAACAAAGTCGAAGGACGCAATTGGACACTCAGTCGGACAACAATTCATCAAATCGTCGAGACAGCAGCAACAACACCAACAGAAACAATCAGCTAAACGACTTTGACAGGCAATGAAAAGTGTCGAGGGAAAGGGGTTCAAAATAAAAAACAAACAGGGAAAAAAGAAAAACTAACTCGGCAAAACAAGAAGAAAAAAAAGGAGCAGCAGTCGCTGCATCAAAGGGCGCGTGTCAGACTTAACGCCTTGTTTTTTAGTTCCTCTGTTTTTTCTCTTTTTGGGTGCATTCTGAGGGTTGTGATTGAAAGTCACATATAATTAGCAGCCCTAAACCCTAATATGTTACGTTGATTTTTTATACGTATTTGACTTGATTTTTTGTTTTTTTTTTTTTTATTTTGCTGACTCGACGCAATTTTTTTGGTGTATTTTGGGTCAACACAAAACACAAAAAAAAAAAAAAAAACGAGGCAAATCAAATCATGTGACAAGTTTCTAATGAACCTCAAAAGGTGCCACGACTCTGACTCTGAATTTAACAACCAACCCAGCCATCGTCATCCTCATCATCGTCATCATCGTCACCGTCTGGCATTTGTGTGGCCTATAAATGCTAATGAGCTCAACGTTTATACTCCTCATTTTTTGGTTACTTTCATACTTTTAACCTACATTTTTTTCAGTTTGCCAGTTAATTTTTTTTATAGATTTTTATGGTGATTTTTTGGGCGATTTTTGTTGGGTGGGCCACCGTTGGGACGATGCTCCGATGCTGTGTGATCTTGGGTTGCTGCAGATTTGATTCGCATTCAAATGCTTCGGGCGGGTAGTTTTGGTCCGCTCATCGTTATGGTCACGAGCCTTTTCCCGGCGGGCCCAAAAGCAGCCCAATTCCAGCCTCAGATTCTCTGTTCTCCACCTTTCTCTGGGTCTGGGTCTGGGTCTCTCTCTCTCAGTCTCGCTGCATTTTGTTCCACTTGAGTTTGTTTGCTTAACGACCTTTGAAATTAGGCAAAACTAAGGGGCAATAGGCGTTAGACGCGAATGAGGATGAGGTTGAGAATGAAGGTTGAGGCTGAGTTTGAAACAGGGTGAGGCTGAGGCTGAGGATGTGAATGTGAATGTGGATGTTGACCCAATGCAGCAGCCCGTAGATTAGACACTGTCCACAGGGTCTCGGAGTCTCGAGCCGAAGCAGCCAACAATAATAACAATTTATACTGTTTATATGCAAATTTTGCCCAGCCAAGCAGCGAACCCCGCTACCCGTCCACCTCACCCCCTTGGGCCAAAACATGTCTGTGCAGCATTTGCCTGGCCTAATTAAAATTGGGCTACCGTTTTTAATTAGCCTAAACACAGGCAACGACACAGGTCTAGAGAAGGGGGAAAACTCTGAGAGTTGATGTAGAAAAAAATAATTAAATGAATAGATAAACAACTACATGAATAAATGAGTATGTAATTATTGAAATTGTTAAAAAAGTTTCAAAAAGGGAAGTTGAATCTGAAAACATACACAGAAGAATATTCCAATACTCCAAATGTTTTAAGAAAGTATTAGAAATGAAAGAAAATATTTAAATATATAGAAGATAGGAGAATCCAATTAATAATGTAAAATATGAGATATCGAAATAATAAAATAATAATAATAATAATAATTTTTTATTTTTTTTTTTTTTGAGGTAGGGAAGAAAATAATAATAATAATAATAATGAAGGAAATTATTATTCTTCTTAAATGCCTACAACATGTTATATGTTATGTATTCCAAAATAAAAATAAAAACTTACAAATATCTAATCTAAACATGATTTTAATTTTCAGTTGAAACATTTTAATTATGGTGATTAGGGCCAATAACAATTCGCATAATTGCCAGATTAATTTATTTCCAAAATGTTTGCTGGATATTTTGGTTTCCTTATAATATTATCAGGCTCAGGCTGAGGCTCCCTTCGTAATTATCTATTCGAAATCAACGGCTTTATATTCAATTTTTTATAATTATTTCTTCAAGATTCTGATGTCGGATTAGCGTTTGGTTTCGTTGAATCTTTCGCTGGTTTCCTCATAAGCTGTCATAATATTATATCGGTGGCCTCTTGTGCTCTTTATGTGCTTATCAAATGGCTGGCTATTATCTGATTTAGTGCCAGCCTCCTTTTTGTTTCGTTGGATTTTCGATGTTGTTGTTGTTGTTCCTTTTGTTGTTGTTGCTGCCACGCCTCGCCGCCCGCAAACACACATTGTGTATATCGATTTCAGTTAACATATGAAGGCGCTTTCGTGCGTCGCCTTGTAGCAAATTAGGGGCACAAAAATCCCCAGCAGCGGCAGCAAAACTATGCCACAACAACTTGCCACAACCCAAAGAGCAAAAAAAGATAGCGAGAGAGCGGAGTAGAAAGGGGAAACAACAAGTCAGAAAGTCAACAAAAACCATAATTCAGATAATTTTATTTATAACACCCTTGAGGAATTATATTTTATTTACTCTTTCAAGTGTGATGATGAGGCCGCTGAGCCGAGACTCGACTCAACTCGACTTCAATGGACATGCTGAGACCTGCCAAGGATCTGCCCCCTTTTGTTATATAGTAGTTGTTGCTGGTGTTGTTGTTCAGCATGAACTCTAGTATGAAGTGTCTGCCAAGGTCTGGATGGCTCTTGGTCCTGCCGGCAATTGAGGGTTGAAGCGGGCCTCGAGACACTCCTTCGATTTGGTAGCAGATGTGTTTATAAATTGTTGAAATCTGTGTGCATTTGAACATATGAAAATCACGTAGCACCCAATCCAACGGTGGTGGGGAGGAAGAAGAGTGTGTGTACCAGAGGTATACACAGATATTTCATTTGGGGTCTGCCGCATCATTGTCATCATTATGTGAAGCTGCGTGCAAATCAAAAAAAAATCCTCACTGAATGATTCGATCTTTCTTTCCCTGTTGCTCTCTCTCTCTCTCTCTCTCTTTCACTTCGAGCGGTGGTTTTAGTGTTTAGTGACTGCGACTAAGGACTTGTTAAATGCTTGCCCCATGGCCGCGCCACTTCTAATTGGTTAGCCAGCAAATTCTGCAATTAAATTTCACTTAAAACTGCAACTAAACACGGAGAGTGAATGAGAAAAGGGGAGAGGAGAGGTGAGGGATTAGGCGCAAGGCGCAACTTGGAATTGGGGCTGCGTTACAATGTAATTTACTTCCGCAGCGGCGTTTTAAACATATCCGAGGCACCAGGCCCAGGCAACACCCACCACTTCCTAATTGTGAAAACCAATTTGCGCTGCTATAAATTAGAAAGACAAACGACGGCAAGCAAAAGCAGGCAACAACAACAACAACAACAACAACAAGGGCACCGACTCGACGGGGCTTTGAGGACTCTCTGCAACTGTGCAACCGAATGTTGGGCGTGGCACGGTCTGGTCTGGTCTGGTTTGGTCTGTTGTGGTTGTGCTCCTGGGTTCCTGTGTTCCTGCCTGCCTGCCTGCCGTTTGCATATCTTGGAAATTTACATAAATAGACTTTAATTGTTTGCAATTATAATGCGAGGCGAGCGTAAACGAAACCAAAAGGCATAGACAGGCAGACAGCAGACAACAGATCCCATATCACACACACACACACACACACACACACACACACACACACACACACACACACTAGCACACAGTTAATTATGCTCGCTTGTTGGCTACAGTGGAGCCCAACTAATGCCAACGACTTATCGACTTTTTGCAGTCTACTCACCCGACGTCGAAGCCTCCGCCCACGACGATGATGGCACAACGGCCAGCGAGAGCGGCGCTGCCTCAACTGCCTCAGCTGCTGCTGCTGCTGCTGCTGCTGCAAAGCATCGACGCAGCCGCACCAATTTCAACACCTGGCAGCTGGAGGAGCTGGAGCGAGCGTTTCTTGGCAGCCACTATCCGGATGTGTTTATGCGCGAGGCGCTGGCCATGCGACTGGAGCTGAAGGAGGGGCGCATTGCGGTAAGTTCATTAGTCGACACAATTATCGATTGTTATCGATAGTATGCAATTAATTGCAAAACATGTTAAGTGACATGCGAAATGTGTGCTTGATATTGATATACGAGTATAAGCAACCACTCAACACTCCTATCGTTTATTGATTAGCACTCAACTCACTTTACGAATCGCGTTGTTTCCTCCCAATCACTATCGATAACAAAATGGCACAGTACAATTGTTTTGGTTAAGTTGATATTGGAATATATTGCGTGTAAAGTACTCAAAATAATTAAAAAAAAAAAAAGAATTGGAATGCAGCTTATTCATTTCACATAATCATTTATCGTCCGCCGCGTACTATCGATAGGTTGCAATGAAGTTTCATTTTAGACCGTAATTAATTACTTAATTAAAAAAGTTGTCCATCGATATTCTTCGCATTATATTATATTTAAGATAGTTTGCAATCGCTATAAAACGGTCTCGATCAATTTCATATTTCGATAGATATATCGATTGTTAATTAGCGACAGACATTTGAAATTTTAATATAGGCATTTGCTTTACTTGCAAGCAAATCTGCATCTAGAACATATTTTAGCTTATATACTATCTACATGAACCGTTATCGATCAATTCAATATTCGATAGATATATCGATAGTTAATTAACAACATGCATTCAGCTAAGCAATTGAGTTACCTGAAAACAAGTCTGCAGTTGCAGAATGTTCTATCTTCAAGAAGCGTTATCGATCAATTGTGTTATCGATATGTGTGTCGATAGTAAATTAACCGCACGCAATTGTAATTGGAACACTAATCGATCCATTTAAGCAATTGAGCTATTCATAACCGAATCTGCAGTTGCAGTTGCAGCTGTAAGCGTCGTCGTGGTCGTCATCGTTATCGTTATTGATATCGCCGTACTAATGTGCGGACTGCAGCATTTGCGTGCGATACATTGTAAAACAATTTGACGGCAACTGCAACTCAATTACTCAATAAAACCAATTACCTGACTATTTTTATTCATTATAATTCATTTTATTTCATTTCCAATTGCGTTTCGTGTCGCTTGTTGTTGTAATGATTTCAATTGCATCCAAAAGACTTGACTTAACCCCTTCGTGCCCAACAACAACAACACCGACGATGGCGCTGCCATTGGCCATTGACTTGCATGTCAGGCGTGTGATTATCGTCGTCGGTTTTTACTGTGCTCTGCTGTGTTGTGTTTGTGTTGTGTGCTGTGTGCTGTGTGCTGCAAGTTTGGCAACTAGCAACTCTCTGGGACAATTCGTCTACGCTTTTGCCTGAAATTGTTTCTTGACATGACATATCAATTTGTCAATGTAAAAACCAGACCGAGCTGAGGTGAATGCAGCACTGCTGAGACAGAAACAGACAGAGAGACAGCTGTCTGTAATGGGTTGAGGGGGAGGGGCTGAGGTAAAGGTAAAGGTAGAGGGGGAGGGGGAGCGGGAGTCAAAGCGCAGGCATTGCAAGCGAGCATCGCATGCAGCTACTCAAAAACAATTTGCTGTACATTAAAAAATGCACAATGCATGCAAATGACTTCAAATTGAAGTGACACACCGACACACACACACACACACACACATACATAGACACGTTGACAGTGTTGTACAGTGTCACAGTGACGCCCACGCGAAATGCGTTGTGTTGTGTTGTGTTGCGTTGCGTTGCGCTTGAGTCGCTCAACAAACTGGCCCTCAATTAGAGACGCCATTTTGTTTACGATGCGCGTCTCTCCAGTCTAACCCCATGAATAACAACGAGTGCATATCGAATACGAGTTCGAATACTCATACTCATACGAGTGAATAATCCTCCCACTCCACTTGGAACAGCAATAACAATAACAATAACAAGAGCGCCACGTCCGTCAATCATATTTAACTGCCGATAACGATATTATAATTACGATTATTATTCAGCTCATGATGAGCTGAGCTCAAGTTGCCCAATCAACCTTGGCTTCAGCTCCAGCCAAACGAATCACAGAACAGTCACATGCAAATTGAATGAGAGCAAACGAAATACAGATAGATAAACACTCAGCGATCTTAATTTTAAAAGTTTGTTTGATTCAGTTTCTGTTTTTTTTTTAAATACATATTTATATTTGAAAATCAAATACTTTACAATCTATTAACAGGGTATTTAAGCATTGACATTTTGTTTTTTTTTTTTTTTATTATAAAGAACTATTATTATTTATTCACCATTATAGCTCTGTTTAAAGAAATCTAAATTCATATAAATAAAGTTCACACCTAAACCTAAATTAATTCCTTTGCAATAAATTGAAACAGGTTCCATAAGTTCATTTTACAGAATTTTTTCTACAAGTGTTATCTATCTAATTATGGTTTAATCTCAATTAATTAAACCTACGCAACAAAAAACCACACTTAAGATCTCACACACAATACATACACAAATATACGAACACTTACATCGTTAAGTGTGCGATTAGTAAGAATATAGCTCTATCGCATTCACTCCCCTACTGTCACCAACAGCCAAGTTTTGGTTGAGATTGGCTGATTTCTTGCACTTCAATACATATGCAAATGCAAATGCATGTGCGGGTTAGAAATGATCAGCGAACGTTTGCTTTGGCAATCGACTATCGCTCACTCGCTTGCACTCACAAACATAGTTGTTGTTAAGATTTGCTCTTTGCTTTTGCAAATGCAGATGAAACATCTTACTGTAATATGTGAATGAGTGTGTGTGAAAGAAAGGATCAACGAATGCTAGCTTTGGCAATAGACTATCGCGAATTTTGTTATGACCTGTGTTTTCTTTTGCTGATTGGCTGCTTGTAAAACCCAATTGGCATAATCGTAGGAAATATTCCTATTATAACATGTCGTTCATATTAGATTTGGTTACTTTTCCATTTTGTGCCGCGGGAGATTACACACAAGAAAACAAACTTATTGAATACAAAAACATATACGAAAACATATATATTTTTTGATATTAATTATAATACAATATTAATCCGGGTTCAATTGGCTAGTATCGAAATTAAACATCGAATTTAATGGTGAATTATTTCGCTATTTTTTCCAGTGAGTACTTAGATTAGAAAAAGTATCCTTAACAGTTTTTATTGTTTCACAATTTACTACTATGTAGGTTAATTAACTATATAAATTTCAATTACCTTTTATTCGACTCTTCTTAGCAACAACATTTCAATATATATACATATATTTTGTGTTTTAATATCTAGTATTTTACACTTTACAACTACAACAATCAAATTCCTTTTTAGTTTTAGTTAACTTCAAATTAAATGAAATAAATGTGTTTGGCATATCATAATCGATAGACTGTTAACGTTTCGCTCGCAGGTCTGGTTCCAAAATCGTCGAGCCAAGTGGCGCAAGAAGGAGCACACAAAGAAGGGTCCTGGCCGGCCGGCGCACAACGCTCAGCCGCAGAGCTGCAGCGGAGCACCGATTCCGCTGCCCGAACTGCGAGCCCGGGAGCAGTAAGTGAACGAACCTTAAGCTGTTACTAAGCTAATCGTAATCCTTTCTCGAGCACAGGGCACAGCGCAGCAAACGCATTGTCAAGGCCATCGATCGGCAGGCGCGCAAACTGCGTCTGAAGGGCATTGAGGTGGACATGACGCAGCTTCAGGCTGACTATCTGGCGACGCACAAGGATGTGGATCAGCTGAGTGCTGGGTGCAGAGACGACGATGAGTTGCCTATCGATGTGGTGGGCGAGTGCATTGACAGCTTGGACAACTCGCACTCGCTTAGCTCCACGTTTGCCACATTGACGCCGCAGACAAACCAAAGAAGCTGTCACGAAGATAGCTCCGATGGCAACGGGAATGTTAATGGGAATGGGCATGGGTATGGGAATGAGGTTGGGGATGCTGTGATAAAAGTGGAGCCGCTGGAATCACCCGCTGAAATTTCCAAGCCTCCGTCACAGCACAAAGGACACTACAATTCTTCTTTCAGCATTGAATCCTTGCTCGGCACATAGCAAAAACATCGTCAACAGAACTATATTTAATATTAATATAAGGTTTTTTTTTCTTCCATCGAATAAGTCACTTTGAAGCGTGGAGGCAGGCCTACGATTAAATGGCGCTGAAGAAACTATTCTCCGAGCCCATCAATAAAATTTATTATATATTTGTATCGCAAGCAGTGTTTTTAATCCCAATCCAAAACAGAATAACGAATCTTTTATTTAGCTTTCTGCAAAAATGTCATCAACATGGAATTTCTCTCTCATATTAAACATTTTAAGTTAAACGAGAAAAATATTAAAAAAAAAAAATCGAGTTAGAAAGCTGTCAGATATCTGATCATTTGTTTAATAAAAGTTAAAATAGTGCGGTATTATTCTTAAAAGATACAAAAAATATAAAATGAAAAAAATACCGAAGGCTATATGTATTTGGTATATCGATATAACATTAAAAATATTCATAAAATGTATAACATTTATATACCGAAAAAATACTGGTATATATTGAAGGATATAGATATATTTTAATCGATATAATCGATATAACATTTAAATTATACCATAGAGGACAAAATATACTATATTGTCAACCCATCTACTCTATGCGTAACGAGCATAAAAACAATGACAACGGTAAACTAAATTCCGATAAAAAAGCTCTTAAAAAAAAATGTTCAATAACCCAACAAAGTTTTTCATCAAAAAATATATTTTATTGCGATTTATTTGGCAGTTATTTTTCCCTGTACTGTGAAAAATAAAGCGAAACTGTCACATTTTTTATTGAATTGACAGTTAGCTGAAATTTCTTTCCTCCTCCAAAAATATCCAAGAAGAAACAGATGAAAAATTCTGAATTTTTTTCTTGGTTGTTTTTTTTTTTGTTTTTTGGTGAATGCGAGTGCGAAGAATGTGTTTGCATTTTAATTCCAGCAAAGTGCCCCCAGCGTCTGCAGCAGTACAACAGTGCAACATGGCAAAGAAGAAGCGATGCAGCAAAAGACGAAGGCAAAGGTGAAGGCGAAGGCAAAGGCGAAGGCAAAGGCGAAGGCAGTGCATCCATCAAGTTCACACGCAGCACGCAATGCACTCGTACTGTAGCTGGACCGCAATCTGAAGCCCCCAAAGCAACCAAAAAATGCTTGCCACCAACCATGGGGTGCATTGTGCAATCAGCGAATATATTGAACAGCTTCCTTCGATAACACTTCGATATATATAAGGGAATTTTGATAATTAATCGATTCATTCATTATATGTACATGTCTAAAAAGCAGGGCTCATTGGATAACAAAAATAGTAGTATGTTAACTTAATACGAATTATACAATTTACTTACTTATTGTATAAACAGGCAGATTGTAAATAAAATGAGAGAGGAAAATGTCTAAAAACAATCATTAAAGTTATAAAATTAGTACCAAAAAGGTACGCTATTTTCAATAAGAAAACATTTAAGAAATCCATAACTGGAATCATTTAGATCGGAAGGTTATAGAAATCATTATTATCTGAACATGACAAAAATAAACGCAAAAAGATATGATTATATGTCTTCTGTGAATGTGCTTCAATAAAACGTATTCATTATAAAAGAAACTGCACACATTATATAACGAAGATGCCTATTTAAATATGTCAAAATTGTCGAGTCTTTTTTGTCTGCAGTAATTATTTTATTGAATAAGGTTAATTGAATATTAAGGTAAATGCTTTAATAGTGTAAGTCACATTAAACACATTACTCTGTAGCACATATTACCGATCTTTTGCAGACACAACAAAACTTTATGGATGGAGTTTAGCAAAAATAACTAACCTTACTATTGCATGCATATCTATTGTATAGCACTGTAATATTACTTTTCATTATTTATTTATATTGCTTGCTCATCGATAAGCTCACGACTTTTACATGTTTTTGCTATATTTACTATTGAAAACAAATCGAAATATACTAGGCTTTAATCGATAGATAATCAAATTTTGACTATCTTTACTATTGCGTACTTATCAATAAATACAAGACTTTTACTGATAGTATATTATATATTTTATATCCTTAATATTGCACACATAAAGATATACACAGGACTCTAATAGCTATCACTACCCTTGCATACATATCGATAAATACACGACTTACAACCTTTTCTATCCTTACTATCACATACATATCGATAAATACACAGTTTTCATCGACAGTATTTCACATATCAGCTATCCTTACTATTTTATACACATTGATAAATACACGACTCTAATAGCTATTTTTACTATCGCATACATATCGGTAAATATACGACTTACTTACTTTACTATCCTTACTATTACAAACATTTCGATAAATATACAAATTTCATGGATAGTGTTTCACATATTAACTATCTTGACGATTGTAAACATATCGATAAACACTCAACTCTTAATCGATAGTATAACTGCACAAGGATTAAGCAAGTGTTAATCTGTATTTCTGGACTGTCATTTACCACAAATCCACAATCCACACTCGCTCTGGGATCACGACCCTTTATTATTAATGGGCTAAAGGTTAAGTCGAGGTATCGAGGGCTGTCCGATGCTCAAGGTGCAAACGATGTTGAGGTGTCCAAGGGGAGGGAAATGGAGCTGAGCAGTACTCTGACACGTGCGACCCAGCAATGAATGTGATGATGATTTTCGCTGTGGCACTTTCGAATTTCGGCCATTGTGCCTGGTCAAACGGGCAACTGTATCTTACAGATATTTTCTTCAGCTGAACGCATCATCAGGCAGCAGCACCGTCAGCTTCAGCTTCAGCTTCAGCGTCAGCGTCACCATCACAGTCATCGTGTTGTGCTGTGCTGTGTGCCTCATCGACCTGCATTGCCGAGAGGCAATTTAACGAAATGCAACACGTCCCGGGATCGGTGGAAGAACGTGCAACATTGCGAGTGAAACTGGGACTGCGAGTGCAACTGGGAACTGTGCGATCAGCATGGTCTCAGCGGGGAGAGAAGAGTCAGAAGAAACAGGGACAGCAGGCATGAGAGGCAGGGCAGAGGAGACTTGCCACAAATGTAATACACACATCAGGCAAATAAATTAGAAGGCAACTCCTTCGGCAGAAGCGTCAGGAGCGACGCGCCCTCCGACTCAACTGGCTGAGGACGACTCAGAAAGAGAGAGAGCGAGAGAGAGAGGGAGGAAGAGAAGGGAAAGGAGAAGGAGAAGGAGCGAGAGAGTAATGCCGACAATCCGTCATGCAGGTGTGAATGATTCATTAATTTCTCGCCTTCATACGAATTTTCAGTTAACATGCAAGCGGAACCAAAACGAGCCGCCGCTAAAAGAGTTACGCAGCCTGCAATAAGACGCATGCCTCGCAGCCCCAGTCGGAGTCGGAGTCGAAGCTGGAGGTGGAGTTGGAGTTGGAGTTGGAGTCGAAGACGCAGTCCCCAAGCTCAAGTCTCATTTCGAGTCTCTCTCGCAATCCCAAAACACAGTTCAAGTTGCAGCCTCTGTCTTCAGCTCCAGCTTAACGTCTTCATTACGCACGGCCTACGTTTCCGCTTCACTCCGTTTGCTGCCTCCTTGTTGCACGATGCCCGTTGCCCGTTGCCAGTTGCCAATTTCGTTTTGCATTTTCAATTTCGTGGCATTTCCTACGTCCAACTCGATGCGAGTTCGGGGCACCCCGCCAGCTTCCAGCCTCCAGCTTTGTATTTTATCTTGCCACACGGTTGCAAGTCCTCCTTGTTATTGTTGTTGTTGTTGTTATTGCAAAGAGCTGCGCGTTAATTACCCGATGAGCCCAAGGATCAAATGCCAATTTGCGACGCGCGTCCTTGTTTTCTTTTATGCCGAATTCAATCAATTCAACAAAAGCGTATTATTAATTGCATCACTCACGAATATATTCACTTTTTTTATTTCTAAATTTATTTTACATTATAATTAAATTATCTTTTATTTATTTGAATGTTTATTTAAACTAAAATAATTATTAAATCAATTAATACATCATTTTATTCAATAAATAAGCTCATCCACTCAGTAATTATTGAATACATTGAATATGTGAATACACTCACATGAAAACGAGTAGGAAAGCAACAGGCGAGTGTGCTCGACTGTAAGAGACTCGCTAGACATATTTCAAAAAAGCTAAAGAGGGCGATATTATTCTTTTAAAATACCAAAAATAATAAAACTATACTGAAATCTATTTTTAGTATATCAAGATATCATATACAGTAGAATCCGGTTATAACGACGCCGCTTATAGCGTCCGACCGGTTAACCGCGTATCAAAAGTCATAAAATATATATTTTTTTCAAATACTAAAATATGCCGAAAGCTATTTCAGGTATATCAATATACCATTTCATTCTAAATACACCGATAATCTAAAGCAAACTTGATCTGAGTGCAAACATTACAAAAAATGTTAACTCTTTTTCTTATAGTCTCTGAGATACGGATATATGTATATCATCTAGTCTGTCGACGCTGATCAAGAATATATATATACGTTATTAATACGGGTATTAACATTCATAAGTATTTCAAAAATATTTAGAAAAACACGCCTTCGCACTCACAAATGATTTAACAAGCGCACGAATACACTCGTCTCTTAATCAGATTAGCGAATTTGTGAATACATGAATCCATGAGTGCACTCACGAATATACAGTCATAAATTTCAGCTAATTAAATCGAGTTATCATTCTCTCTTTTGCGCTCTTGCTGTTTTCTTCTGTTATTCAATCAGTTATTCAGTTGTTATTCATTTAATATTCAATTAGCTGCACACGCAAGTGAATGAATGTCGCTCTCTCTCTCTCTCTCGCAGTCTGCACTTATTGCGACTCATTCAATTTGGCCAAATGTCAGTCCGAAGTGATTCACACGCTGTTGAATGCCACTGTGAATATGTGAATGCGATTATGTGAGTGTCAGTGTCTGTTTTTCAGTGTGAATATGAATACGAATAGTCGAGTCGGCTGCAAAAACTTTCAGCTCGTAAAAAGCGCTGAATGATTTTCGGCTGCAACCTGTTGTTGTTGTTGTTGTTGTTGTTGTTGTTGTTGTTGTTGTTGTTGTTGCTGCTGCTTCTCTTGTTGCAGCTTAAGACAACAACAATTCATATTTTTTATTACACCTACTTTGAGGCACGTTGTTGTTGCCTGGATCACTGACTGGATGCCCCATGGATCGCTCCACTCTGCTCTACTCTTCTGGCAACAAAAAATGAAGGCGTTAACCAACTTTAATACATTTATTTGGGCCACAAAAGCAAAATAAAAACGCGGCTCAACTTCAACTTGAAGTCGCAGTCGAAGCCGAAGTCGAAGTCGAAGTTGAAGTTGAGAAGCGCAGGCGCATTGGAGGTTGCCATATCTGTCCAAAGTAATAATTATGTTTCACGTTGTTATCCTAATTTACGTGCCGGGGCTGCCCAGGCTTCAACTTCAACTTCAGCTACAGCTACAGCTACAGCTTCAGCTTCGAGTTGAGGTCGGTTTCGGGTTCTCGCTCTTGACGACACTGAGCTGCCTTGGCTGTCTGTTGCCCCAGGCGCTGCTCATCTCTCTCTCTCTCTCTCTCTCTCTTTGTCTCTCTCTGCGGTTGCCTCCTGCTGGTCCTGCTCCTTGAACGCAGCGGCGCATTTCACTGGAAAAAGTATTAAGCACAAAGCGAGATACTGAAAATTGATTTCTCACCTTCGTGCACGTTATGCCCCTCTTCTCATCGTCGTCTTCTTTGTCTTCTTTTGGTCTTGTCTCCCTTCTCTGCTTGCTTTATAATTAATTAATATATATCGGTCGAGTTGGTCGCCTCCCTCTCTCAGACAGTCGTGATCCACACGCCCGCAACATCATCATCACTCGCAAAAGTATTTCAATAAAGAGCTGCCCCACGCTCCCACTCGCAGTCGCGCGTTGCATGCCCCAATGCGGCGGCACAGTCTAGAGCGCGACTAGACAGTCTGTCTCAATCTATCTACGAGTATCGCCATCTCTAGTATCGTGTCTTCCTCTCTGCTCAATCGTAAATAAAAATTTATCTGTGAATTTATTGCATCATCGGGAAACTTTTCAATTCTTCCTACGGACAGACAGACGGATCGGACTGGACTGGACTGGACAAACTAACTGCATATTTAAGCACCTGTTGCACAATGGGAAATTTATTTGTCATTTCTCTTGGGCCATTTGTCGTGGCTTTTAATTTGCTTTCAAAAAGCCAGCTTAGTCTTTTTCACTTCACCAAATGCTTTCTTCTATTTTACTTAGTGTTTCTCCCTCACCTTGCTTGCCCTTTGCGACCCTACAACCGCTCTCTCTCTCTCTCTCTTTCTTTCTCTGGGAAGCAAGCTCACTCACTCACTACATTTCGACCGAAAGAAGCAGAGTTTCACATCAGATGATCTTGACTTTTGGGCAGACTTACAAAAGAATCTTTAAATTCGAATACTAATTTCGTATTCAATTTAGATTATGCTATTTTAAAAGAGTTGTTACATTTTTCGATCTGTCTATTTATGAATACTAAAACAACACGAACTTATTGTGATTAATATAAGATAGATTAAACATATAATATAGAGCTATAATTATGTGATCTCTTTGTGTAAATCAAAAATACGTTTCAATTCAGCAATTATTGATATGTATTTATATTTCTATCAAAAAGATTAAAAAGGGAAATAAATAGAATTGTAATAGAAAATAATTTGTATGAAATATAGAATACACAATTATTTCTAATATTATTATTATTATTTTCCCATTACATTGCTAAATAGTTGAACTAATGAATTGTACAGAAATGAATGAATGAATTGGTAAAAAGTGCATTATCGCTGAAAATACCTCTAAATTAATAGGGAATAATGAATTATATTTTAAAATAGCTTTTAATGAACAAGTTGTACATTAAACTGATAAATAGCTGACCAAATGAATTTAATAGTCATTAACTGGCAGGCAATACATTACAATATCAGATAGAAATGTATACTATTTATATTACCTATATATATAAATATTTTTAGAGTAAATGAATATTTATTTCTGAAATACTTTTTAATATAAATTGTTTAATTTAAATGGTTTTCTAAGCACTATAAAATAGATTATAAATTAAACTAATAAATACACCCAATATTTAAACGATTTATGGTTTTATAGCTACAGTTATTTAAATAAAAAAATAAAAAGTTGTTTTCAATTATATAGTATTTATAGTAATATATTTTTGTATTAAATAAAAATCACCTATATGTATTTATATAGTACACTTATTTTCGAAACAGATCTATATCTATGCAAATTACATTTTTTTTTCTATTCGTGTAGTTTTGAATTTAAATTAGATTACAATTCTTGATTTAAGACTTTTACGATCTTAAATAAAAATACTTGAAATAAGATCTAAAATCAAAATTATTATTTACAATTTGTATTTTAAGATTAAAGATTTAAGATTCTAATATTAATTTTAGCACGCTTTTTTCTGTATAGGAATTGTGATATTTTATATGGTATAGTAAATCAACAATTATAGCAAATAGTTCTCTTCCTAATTCGATTATTTGTTAGTAGAAATATTTTTATTTTATATGTCTGCACTTTGTAGTAAAAAGAAATGTATTTCTTACAAATGTTTTAATAAAAATATTTTGTATTTTAAGTTGGTAACTAGACATGATATATAGTAAAGAAATATTTGTTTCTGTTATTCAACTGTTAAATTCTGCATAAATTAACCGGCAAATAGAAACAATATTTAAGCGACTAGCTTTATTTTTCATGTTACTATTATTTTTGGAATATATAATAGTATAAATATTTGTATTTCTTTTGAAAATGGATAGTGAAATACTATATAAAATGCACTGGCATTTACTTAGCGAATAGCTTTCTATATCTAGTTCGGGTTAGTTGAACATAATATTTAGTATCTTTGCAAATTTCTATATTATATACATATATATATTAGTATATATTAGCGAATAGTTTTCATCTTCTAGTTAGGGTATTACATAGCTTAGCGTAACTAAATGTTGTCTCTTGCTTTGTTGGTTCGTTGGCTTGTTATCGTCGCTTTTGTTGTCTTTTGTGAATAGAGTTAACGCTTTCCGTTTAGGCTTCTCCTCTTCTCTCCTCTGCACTCCTCTGAAGACACGTTTGCTCCCTCTCGTTGAGTCTTTCTTAATGTAGGTCTTTTGGCTGCCAGTTTGTCTCCTTGGTTTTGTGACATTTTTAAATGCGCATGGCATATAAAAATTTGTATGATATGATTTTTATAGACTTCAAATCGATTTTTTTACGATCATCGCTGGGTTTTTATGCGCTCGCCGCTGCTTTATGTGACAACTGAAACGGCGGGGTGTCTGCCACAGTCACAGTCACAGTCAGAGAAGGGGCGAAGCTGTCTCCAATTATGTAATTAGGTGTTAAGGCAAACAAGAGAGACACAAATATTTATGCATTTGGCTGCTGTGGCACACAGCAAACCGTTAGAGTGGAGAGTGGCGGGAGGAGCTAACCAAGTTGAAGTTGTTGGAGGTGGAGGTGGAGGTGGAAGAGATGAAGGAGGAGGAGGAGGATCTTATCGATATGCTGGCATCGAGGGACCATATGCTGCGCTCGAAAAGGCGCAGCCAATATCCGGCCAAAACGAAAAGTAATAATAAAAAAAAAAAAACTGAAACTGAAGCTCGAAAAAGTAAAAAGTAAAGAAAGAAACGAAGAAACTCCCAGAGACGGTTGCATGGACTGGCGGCCACCTGTTGCATGCTTTTCTATGCGCGCTCAACATTTTGTATTTAATGTCTTTATTGTGCTGCTCACTTTTTGCAAGACTTGAATTATTTGTGACAGGGTCAGGAGATGGTCGTGGTCGTCATCATCGTTGCTGATTAATAAAGCCAGCCAGCCAGCCAGCCAGCAACAGCTGCTGCAGCAGTAACAGCAACAGCAACAGCTTGGCCAATTTGTGAAGCCCGATTTGAAGGGAGGATCGAATAAAGTGTGTACAACAAATGTGCTTTTAATTTTGATCATTTATTAGCCATATCAACTTAGAGCTTAGTCACTATTTACAACGTTCACTATTTACATCTATGTACATTCTAAAATTACTTAGTTACGAGTAACTCAATCTATTCGCCGCCCTTCGACGTCGTATAGTGACGATGGAACTGGCAGGCGGTGCGGCATCCGCGGCTGCAGAAGTTGCGATCGGCACACATGGCGGCGGCCAGACTCCACTCGGCGATGACCAGGACACGGCAGTAGTCATGGCACATGTAGCAATCGGGGCGACTGCGGCACAAAGCTGGCGGCGTTTGCTCCGCTAGAGTCTGTTGATAGCAACGCTGGCGACACTGTCGAATCCTCACTTGAAGTGCCAGCGGCAGCGGCTCCTTTAGCAATCTGTTGGCCCTCAGCGCATTGGCACTGACAGCGGCATTCACATCGATGGCTAGCAACCAGATGAGGCAAGCGATGTGGAATAATGCAGTTGCGGTTGGTTGACGAGACGAGACAGAGGTGTTCATGGCGGAGAGAACTGTTTGCGACAACGTTGCCTTGGCTTCTAAATGGCCTTTGACAATGTGCAGTTGATTTTATACCCGCAAGAGAGTTTCATTCATTTGTTCGCGTTGTCGCTAGGAAAATCCCTGCCCGATGGGATTACCTGATAAAAAAGAGATTTAGGCGCCAGGATTGTTGATCTGACAGGTAAAACCAACCAACTTATGACTAGGTAATTGACAACACATGTGCGCAATGAATGCGACGACGCGACGATGGCATATTTCATGAATGACAACCTCGCCTGGAAATCCCTAGGAATTTCTGCTCATTGATTCAGTTGACGGTTTTCGTGTGTTTCTACCTGTTTTATTGCCTGCCCGACGCATATACCTGATGTCCAACATCAGGCATGCGGATTTGTTGTTTGAGTCGCCCGCATCACACACTGTTTTATTATTGCGTAATGCGGCGGATGCCACTTAAGCATAATTGCAACCATCACTTAAAGCAGGTCATAAAACGGGCCAAGTGCCGTCATCTTTAGTTCAATGAAGGATTTCACATTTCCACCATTTCTGTTTGCAAATGACTCCAAGAGGACGCCAGCAAACTGAAGTTGTACAGTTGCCTCATAGATGGTTACGCCAATGTGGAGTTTCAACAACTGTTGTCGATTCAACAGATGACGCCACACACAAATGCATAGATGGCGCTAGACTATTTCGAGCACGCTTTTAGGTTGCAACTTGCAACACAAAATTTGTTGTCCTGACTGCATGAAAGACTCAATATACATAGATTCCGAAGTTTAAAAGTGCAATTACGTTCAGATTTTCAAATCATAATTCAAACTTCTGCTCGATCGGAGCTTTCGAGTGTATCTGTTTGTTAAGTTACCTTATATTATTGTGTCGCAAGCTACAACACGAAATTATTTATTAACGGAATTAGTTTAAGACGAAACATTTAAATTGGAAAATCTTTACATTCCAAACAGTTGAAAAGTTGTTCCAAAACTTATGCTATTAAATCTTTCAAATCTTCCACAGGATAGAAGTGGCAGATTTGAAAACAATCACAAATTGAAAACAATCACAAACATATATAATATTTGATTTTTTTCTCTACTTTATCAGTTGCAAAGATTGACTTAATAGAAAAGAGTTAGGAAAGTCTCAACTCAAAGTTAAAGAATATTTGAATGTCCTTTCACAAGTCGATAGCCCTTTTAAAAATTCACCAAGAGAAAATAGTTAAATCAAATGCTCTTACTATTTTGTGTGGTACTATCTGTCTATGGTTTATTGACGAAATTAAAATTATTTGCTGCATATTAATTATAACTTTTTTTGTGTTTGGTCTAAATACTCTATTGTGTTCGCCTGGTATTTCTGCTGTCGCACGGACAGTTTGTAATGAATTGGATAAAGATTTCTTAAAAGATTGCTGTTGGCTACTGAAGACGCCACGACTAAAAAGTGTCAGTTTATCAGGTAAAATACCTGGCGAACAAAATAAGCAGCAAACAGCAATACAAACAGAAACTTGCGACAAGTGCTTATTAATGAAAACAAAAGAAGTGTTTATCCTCCTGCTATTCTATCATGTTCCCCTGATATTTAAAATGGCCCACAGGGCTTCTTCAAGTAACGCCAAATTACGTTAAATACCAGGCGTACAAAAGTCAGCCACAAGGAAAACAGTCTCCTGCGGACTGAGAAGCGCCATCTATGGTTAGATTTCGCAACGACGATTTAAATTGTTGTAGCCCGAAAGTATGCTACAAAATATTACACAACGGCTTCCTATAGGAAAGTGTTCCTATTAACAAATTGGGCACATCCCAAAAGTATGCTATAATAAAATTATTTACACTTACAAATTAAACATTACAAAATTCCAGATTTTAAGCATGAAAATCTATCGATTGACATAAAAAAAATATGGGGCCATGTAAAAATTCCACACCTGTAATTTTTCAGGCCGGGATCATAGAAGAATAGTAGTTCCAGCGAATGCGCTTCGCTTGACACTGGACTCCAAAGAAACAGACAGAATGTGGCCACGAATGCTCAAATATCTGTAAAAAGGTTTTTGGCAGGATATTTGTCAATTATAGTGTGCCTAAGTATTCAAAATCGTCCTTTAAATTGCAGAGATTCGATGGATTTTTTTAAATTTATGTAATCTTCCAATACTTAGTCCCTTAATATATGTTAGACTTTACCCATTAATAAATTACAAAATATGCTACCCTCTTAGAATCAATTACTTATAAAATTTCAGGAATTTCATCAAGCACATAAACTCTTTGCTAGCTCCAAAATAGCCGACTTATTTTATTGCCTTTGGTCAAGCTCCAAATATATGGTTTTAAAAAGCTTCAGATAAGTTTTATGAATACGAAAAATTGTTTGTACCTCAGGCAATAAATGACATCTTCTTGCGTCCAGAAGCCTTACTATATAAGATTGTGATAATCTTACTTTTGTCGCTTATTTATTTATTTTATTTGTCATCTATGTAACATATTCGTTCATTAGTCGCGTAAGTTTGTTGATGGCGGAACCAAGTACAACGGAACCAAGTTATATGTTACTACATATTCTAGAAAATTCAAACATGTCGAATTAACATGCAATGTTAAAATTGCAATCTAGAAACCGAAACAAAGCCATAATTAGTTGTGATCACTCACGTGCATCTAATATAATGCATAATATTAATTAATGTATTATTAACACATCATCTTGGGCCATTTCATAATTAGATTAGCCATGAAATTCCTACCAATAAGTGTTTGAGCAATTTATGGTAATTGTTCATAATTATGTTTATTTTTAAATAGTTGATTTTGGTTTTTTTATGTTGAATGTTTTTATTATTATTATTTATGTGTATATAATTTGTCCACTATAATTTTCATTTAATTATGTTGTTGTATGTTACTTAACTAATATTTTATAAAATAAATTCATTAACAATCCGTTCCAACAAATTAGAAATGTATTTTTTCATTTTCCTCTTCAATCCAAGGAAAATTCGCTATCAAGCCAAAAAAAAAAAGAAAAAAACAATGGAAAATAAATATAAGTTAGATATTCTAACATTGTGGGGATTCAATTCAGTTTCACTCTTTGCTTGTTATGAGTTCGTAATGCAGTTTTTTCATTTAGTTTTGTAAACTTGATTTGACTTTGGTATTTTATAATGTTGTGTATCATCGATGAATGATGGTCTGGAATTCGTCTTCTTAGCCAATACGTACATGAATCTAATTATATAGCAATTATGCTGTCAAATATTATTAAATCTACGTTTAACAATTGAAATTTGAATTGAGTTCTTATAAGAAAAATTGGCGAATTGGAAGCGAAAGCGAATTCAACAGGCATGTTCGTAGATGATTAATTGCACTGCTGCTTCATTAAAAATCTGCCTCTAGTTATCAATTTTGTTCGAGAAAATTGTTGACAAATTGTAGGTATATGAAATAATTTGTTCAGTTTGTGTATTGAAATATACATATATCTAGAACGTAAATACGGCTGTTAAATTTGACTCTTACCTTGGGAAACTACAAAAACCTTAAGAACAAAATTTGTATAACTGGAAACTGTGCTAATCTTAAAAACGTATTACTTTTTTTGGTGGTTGTGCGCCTATTTAGAGGCGTGTGTATGTGTGTTTTGTATTGGTAAGTGTGTGTGCGTTTTTTGGGGAGAGAAGGGGAAGTCTATATAAGTAGTTATATATATAATATATATGCATGTATATATATATATATATATTATTTATATATATAGATATCAAGGTGCAAAATTGAACACGCAACTTTATCTTGTCGCAATTTAGACATCGATGACGCTATCATTCTTCTTCATCTCCATGAGATGCGTCTGCTTGAGCTTCTCCTGCATTTGCGTGAGCATGTCCTGCATGCGTCGGATCTCCTCGTCCTTCTGCAAGAGCAAGCGATCCGTTTCCGAAATGGCCGCATCGAATCCATTCGTTGAGCTAATCGAATCACGCTTCAACTTGCCACGTTCACGCAGAGCATGCTGCGATATCTGTGAGATGCACTGTGCCCGAAAGTTCTCGTAGTGCACATCCTGAAAGACAGAGAGAGAGAGAGAGAGAGAGTGAGAGGATGCTTGAATATCATCAATTATATAGCAGGAATGTGTAGCTCTTACCTGTGTAGTGTCCTTGAGGTCCTGCATGTGCGTGGATATAAGGAATGTGCGCAGCTTGATAAAATCACTGTGCTCGGCATCCTCGACATTGACAACGCCCCAAGGATATTGACGTCCGCGCACCTTCTTGCCAGCCACCTCGAGTATGGTATTGCTGCCGACAACAGCAAAGGGTATCGATGCCTTGAGCTCGCGATCCTGCTGCTTGAAATCGTCATCCTCATCGGAATCGCATTCGGGAAACTGATACAACTGTATGTGATTGTCCTCGAGATCCTGCAGTATGCGCTCCTTCAGCTTGCGCACCTCCGTTTTGTTCAGACAATCCGCCTTGCCAATGACCAGCACAATGTTCACCTTGCGATGCAGTCGCCTAATCAAATCCAAGTCCATTTGCCGCAAGCTGCAAAGTGATTTGTTCATTGTATTACATGCGTACATATATATGTATATGGGGAGAGCTTGACTTACCTGTGACCCCAGGGAGGGACAAAGTAGAGGCAGCAATGGACACGATTGTCCTGGATGTTGCGGCGATTGAGGCCGCTCTCATCGGTGAAATACTGACGGAACTGCTCATCGATGTACTGCGTGCAGACACGCCAGCTATCTTCACAATTGATGGCATCCCCGAAGCCAGGTGTATCGACGACCGTAAGACGCAATCGTACTCCACGCTCCTCGATGTCCATGGTCTTCTTTTCGACACGCGTTGTCTTCTCGATGCGCTCCTCCACATTGGGCATCTGACGGTTCTTGTACAGATCCCCGAGGAACAGGCTGTTGATGAGCGTCGATTTCCCCAGTCCGGACTCTCCGACGACCATCAATGTGAACTCGAAGCCACGCTTCACCGACTTGCGATGCACTTGCTCTGGCAGCGTGGCAAAGCCAATGTAATCCCGATCCTTGTCAAATGACGGTGTCTTTGCTGCAAAACGAGAGGGGAAAAAAGGCAATTTTTGGAAATTAGAACACGCGTTTGCTGTGATGTCGCATAAAAAAAGGGAGCAAAAGAAATGAAAGCACTCCCGCTGTGGAGTGTTGAGTGGCAGCTCCATTTGCTCATTAGCGCAAAACAAACACATTGCTGGGCCGCTTAGCTCGAGTGGCAACAAACAAGCCACTTCAGTGCATCAAGCCCAAGTGTGTCCCCCTCTTTGTGGTGGCAACCTGCATCTGCATCTGCATCTGCATTTGATACTTACACATGACGAATGTTGTGTGTGTGCTCTGAGCTGAGAAGGTTTCTTCTGTGTGTTTTCGCCTGTTGTTGTTGTGTGTATCTACACAACGCCGCCTACTTCAGTATCTAATGAGCCAAGTTGCCCGCTGTCAGTTGAACAGTTGAACAGTTGCCAGTTGGCCTTCTTCACTTATGTAGTTTATGTATCGATTTGTTTATAATATTTATAACATTGATATTTGCTTTATAAAAATCCCCGAGTTGAGTTTATTGAACACTTTATTGTTGTTGTTTAATGCTGCTTATGTTATCGTCGTCGTCGTTGTTGTTGTTTTTGTTGTTACTACTACGTTGTTTTCGAGTGGAACAGCTTCAGCACGCTTCAAGCCACGGAGCTGAACAGAGTCGTGCAGCGAACTCGCCATGCAAAACATGCCCAAAACACCAACAACAACAACAGTACAACAGAAAAAACTTTCGTCCAAAGGAAGAAGAAAAGAACAACCCATGAAATATTAATGGGCCACTTTGGCTACTGTCTCTCTCTGCCGCTTGTCATCTCGCTCTCACACTCTACTCGCCGCACTTGTCCTCTCTCGCTCGCTCGCTACCTTGCTCTTCAAAAGTTCAAAAGGATAACACACCCGGGTGCGCTTCGCTCTCAGCGCCTGCGCCCAACGTTCCAACGGAGGTGTTGCGGGGGCGCGCTGGCTACGCAAAATCTATGCCAAAAGGTGGCGACAATATGTCAACACAGGGGTTGCAAGTGGCCGCGTAGCGTTGCCAGATGGTGGAAATAGCCTTAGTCAAGGTTTATTCGAAATTATAAACAATGCTTGCTCCGATGAAATAGTAAACGATAACAAAGACTTCCAAGTTATTTACAGAATGAACTTATTAAAATATGCTTTGAAAATGTATCTGTACAAATATTTATATATATATCAAATTTATTTTATATTAATAAATATTGCAATTCTATTAATAACTTTATTCGCGTCCATGAAGCTATACATTCGACTAATATAAACCGCTAAGTCGCTCTGGCTCATATCATTGCAATAAGGAATTCGCTACTCTAATAAATACTCTTCGCCAAAAGTTGGTCTGAATATATGTATATATTTATTTTTGTAAGTTTAAGCTACAAGAAGAACAGTCACAGCTCCTTAGGATTTCGACTTGTCTGAATACAACAAACTATTGTAAATACTGTAGGCATTTAATTCTAAGCTAACATTCTATTAAATGAATAAAAAAATAAAATAAATAACCGCTAAGTTCAAAATTTTCTCTAGATGGTGTGATAATCGACATCTATAAACGACAGAAATTTATAATTGCAAACAAAATACTATCGTTAATTGCATCGATAAAAAAACGTATGCAGTCGTTCAAACATTTAAAAAGTCTTCATTTTGCAATAACTTATTGTTTTTTTTTATTATTATTATTATTTTTTAATGTATTTGTATGTATTAAAAAATAATAATAATAAACAAAAAAAAAAAAAACAATAAGTTATTGCAAAATGAAGACTTTTTAAATGTTTGAACGACTGCATACGTTTTTTATATTATATATTATATTATTATATTTTAGATATTTATATATTTTTTATAATTGATAGTGATCAAGAGCTCGAACAAAGAGCAACAATTCAAAATGTAAATCCACTTTAACTTAATAAGTCTTTATTAGTGCGACAAAAAAATACTATCGCTCAATACTATCGAGACAGGGTTATCGATATGAAGATTACTGACGATATGGCAGCCCCGTTAACGGCTTATATTACACGCAGGAATTCACAACCACCCACCCCGCTGCAAGTTGCGAGACACGTAGCCAAGGGTGAGCACAACGACAACAATGTTGCAACATTGTGCTCAACTTCAATTGCGTTCTCATCCTGGCACACCGTGGTGTGGTGTCGTTTGTCATGTGCGCCAAGCATTTAATCGAGTTTAGACACGTTAAGTAGGCAAATCCTTTTTGGGCAGTGTCCACACACTGCATCACTGTGTTGTCCCCTTTTGACAAAATCGCACGCGTGCGTCAGGCTGGCTTCTTCTGCCCCTTAGCTGGTCATTGCATAGTTTGCAACCCCTAAATACTGCTCGGCGCACTTATCGATAACAAGTCGAGTTATAAACTCACACGCAACCGGAAATCAAAACGCAACTCCACACCACAGTGCTTCTCTGCCATCAAGAGCAGCTGGCAATTAGCCAAAGGAAATCTTGCAACAGTGTTTACAAAAAATTTCATTATCTTGTTTACAAATTCGCACTGTAGTGGGGGAGATTTAAAGTGATTCAATTGAGATGTATGCTCAATTGAAGATTTCAAAAAGGCGTTAGAAATATCGATTGCATTCAATTGAGATGGCGCTCACAAATAGAGATGAGCATGTCAAAAAGAAAAGTAACTATTAGTCAGAAATTGTTCGCAGTTGAAAAAAAGTGAAAGGCACTAAGAAGACTCAATTGAAGATTTCAAAAAGGCGTTACAAATATCTATTGCATTTAATAGAAATGGCACTCACAAATAGAGATGTGCATGTCAGTTAGAGATGTAAGTATTAATCAGAAATTGCTGTCAGTTCAGAATAAACCAAATAAAGTTCGTTTCAGTTTAAAAAAAAGTGATATGTACTATGATTTGAAAGATTTGAAGTGATGACTCGCAATTGAATTGAGATGTATGCTCAAGTGAAGCTTTAAAAAATAAGTTAGAAATATCGATTGCATTCAATTCCGATGGCACTCACAAATAGAGATGAGCATGTCAAATAGAGAAGTATTATTCAGAAGATTCTGTCAGTTCAAAATAAACCAAATAAAGTTCGCTTCAATTTGAAAAACAAGTGATAGGCACTAAGATTTGTTTCGAAAAGAATCTATCAAAATAACCAATTGAAAATTTCGGTAATAATATTAAGTTTATGTCCAGAGTTTCATGAGCTTGGGGAATGTGAAGTGGAGCATTAGCTAATTGAAAATTTCAACAGAGTTATAGAATGAAAATATAATTTTATATCAAGTGTTTCATAAAGATATCACGAGAGCATTATGACTGTGCTGTGCTTCTCGCAAATTGCAGAATTGTTGCGATATTCGGGTGTAAATAAACAGATAAAAACCCCAACAACATAAAAGACGAGCGTTGTTTACTAAAGACTCAAGCAAAAGAGAATACTGTGGCTATAGCTGCTGCTGTAGTTATGACCGAAGAGTATCTGTATCTGTATCTGAAGTTTGTTTCTGCATCTGTCAGATAAATGTGCAAAGACTGATTAATATGAACAAATATGCGAATCCAAGTGTCAACTTTGCTCATATGTGAGAAAGCGAAGTTGAATTGAAACTGGTCAAAGCTAAGCCGAATGCACATTGACACTCACAGTCACACTCACATTCACACTCACACTCGAACTCGTACTCATACGCGCATTCACATTCATTCATCACCATTCAACCGCATTCAAGTGCCATAAAGAATCTCGGGCCTAATTCGAAAATCAACTCACAGTCTCAAGATCTTTATCTTTTGCTTTGTGTAGGCGATTGCTGTGCTTTTTTTTTTGCTGCTCTCCACTCTTCTTCCTCCCACAATCTCTCCTCCCCTCACTCCTGCACTCTTCACAACTCTTGCCTTGTCTTGCCGCTTTACCACGCTTTTGACATGTTTATGTGGTTGTTCCTGGTGGCCCCTTCAAAAATGCATTCACAGTTCATTGGCTAGACTTTGTCATCATCGAGAGAAGTTCGAAGACTAACAACAATATGCGAGTCGAAGAAGTCGAAGCTGAGAAATGTGGGGAGAGAGTGAGGGGCCATGTAGGAAACATTCTCATCGCTAATGGCAGCGTTACATTTGCTGTTAGACACACATTTGCTGGAGTTCACGGGTGTCAACCACTTGAACACTGTGGCCCCCAAATGGGGGCTCAACATATAACTTCACAGCATGCCATCTATGCAAATGGGGAGCGTGTGTGTCTCGTTTGTACTTGGCAGCGATGGCAGCGTGACACGCGCAGAGATGCCTAGAGATGGCAGCAAAGGGAAAGAATCTGTGAGAATTTTGGGAAAACGAGAGTTCGAAGTGGAGGAAAATAGATTAATTTCAAATTAGAGTTAATGCAACACCAAAACACTTGCTCACATCACGCACATAAGAAAAGTAGTATCTCCCTTAATGGACTGAAAATAATCTTTAACTATTGTTATCTCATTTGCTTTACAAATGTAGATAAGCTTCAATTTTAATTAATTTTTATTTTTTATCTCAGTTGTACGTTTTTTGACAATTTATTAAAATGTTGTAGGGTAGAATAATTAATGCAATCAACAGTGATTCTACTAGAACATATAATTACAATATACCAAAATAAAATACCGAAAAAAATGCTGAAATACAATATAATAACAATATATCAAATCAAAATACCGAAAAATACTGAAATATAATGAAATTGCATTATAAAAAATACTGAAATATACCAAAAGCAATATTTGGTATATGCAAATTCAAATATTAAATAAATCTAAAGTATGCTGAAAACTATATTTGGTATATCACTACTCTGCAACATTAAAAATATACCATACAGCACAAAATATACTATATCGTAAGCCTAGACCATACGTATGTAAGTATGCCCGACAGCTGCATCCGTTTTATGTCATATAACATTATTACCTCAATACGTATTGATATTATTTATAATGCAGTGAAAGTATTACACAAATAAGTTTGCCAAAGTTCCTCAAAATCTCACATTTTTTTGGCTGGTTTTCCTCGTAAGTTTGTCGCTGACAATGTGAACTATAACCCGCTGACACTTCTAGCTAAGAAGCTGCCCCTGCCAATATGTCAACGATACGACGATCATTATGACAACTCATTTGATGGCGCACTTAACAAAGACAACAAATACTTACGAGGCAAACACATACATACAGTACAAAGAATTCCCAATTGAAGACGGCAGCGAATGAATCTCAGCAATTCGACTCTGATTCTGTAGCTGGTCGGATTGTCGATCGTAGCGTCGCGTTGCGTCGCGTCGGTCTGGCCTCTCGTCTCGTGTAACCATGTCTCGTGTCTCAATTTCATGCAATTAAGTTCAATTCGAGCTGGTTCTTGCAACTTGCAACTAGCGACGTCTTTGCAACAGCCAACTGGCAACTGTTGTTCGAGTGCCTTACTATTTTTTTCTTTATGTTTTTGTGAACGCACGAGTGCAAATGCTTCACCTCTGCCGCCAACGCAGCCGACTTCGACATCCTAAGTCTCCAACTCCAACTCCAACTCGATCTCCATCTCAGAGGCATCGACATGAATTGCTTTAGCCAGCCATTGAACAAAGGCAACGGGAACGGCATCGGGTTCGGTTTCTTGTTGCCTCAAAGGCATCGCGTAAACAAACAAAAGCCAACAGCAGCAGCAGCAGTGGCAACAGCAACCACCGCAGATCGCACCGCCAACCAAGGGCCACTCGATGCGCTCCCAATGTTCCATAAATAGAGTTGCAGCAACGCTTGGCACGTTGAAATTCCAATCGTTCGATTTTTCAAACAATTGACGCGCGTTTGAAGTAGCTGCCCCAATGCTACCTTTAACTCCTGCCCCCTCTCTCTCTCTCTCTCTCCACTCTCCACTCTCTACTCCCCACTCTTCACTTTCAACTCTGTCTCCTCATCGATTCCTGTCTATCTAGAAAATTTCATGTGAAATTTCATTCTACTTCTTGCATTTTCCACACATTTCATTTGGATAAAAGACATGCCATTCCATTCAATCCATTGAAATATTTTTAGTTTTCTAGTTTTTTTCTTTTCATTTTTCTTCGCCTTAGGCAAACCAAAACTGTTTATATTGAGTACATAAACGTTTAGCATGAAAATCACATAAATTATGCTCGAATCGTACAATCAAATGATAATGTAAACTCACTTTTATACAGCTGTTGATCTACGATAATCATTACCCGTCAATAACGAAGCACTAGACGATTTATTGATCATTAGTTGCTGCATTTTATTGCATCTATTGTCGTGGCTTAGTTTTTGGTTCTAAAAGTGCTCTACAAATGTTGACGATGATAATTAGAACACTTTATTAGAATAATAAAAGCAAGCAACAGTCGAGCGTACTCAACTGTGAGATACTCGCTACCCATTTTAAATAAAAGCAAAACAGCGTTGCATTTTTTTTTTAATATACCAAAATATACAGTAAAATACTACAAATATACCTCATCATATAGTTTGTATATTTACATAGTACCACATTCAAAATATACCAAAGAGTGCAAAATATTCCAGATTGTCAGCCAAAGCAACTAAAAACTTTGACAATTTTTGTCTGAACGCAACCAAATTTTCGGGAATCATGAATACAGTACGATAGTTATCATTGCATGTACCATAAAACAATAATACCCTTCTACCCTATGGGTAGAAAGTGAATATGTTCTAGAATATACATGAAAAACGATGCAGGCTTCAAATGAATTAAAAATAAGTAAGAAACCTGCACACATATTGACTATAATATACCCTTTTCTTTCAAGATTTTTATTATTTATGAATTTTCATTTATAAATAATTTTTTATTTATAGAGCGATTTATTATTAAAATAATAAGGAAAATTGCTGACACACTCATAAAATCCAACTTCTATGTTAATTTCGTTAAAGCTTTTAGAACGTTTTATACTTTCTTTATAAAGTAAAGGGTCTAAAAATCTAAGGAACATTGTAAAAGATATTAGAGATAAAATGATTTACTTAATTATAAATTTTACTAGAATTATAGATTATTATAATTGAAATATTATGAATGTAGTTTTTAAACAACAAGACTTTTAAAACAGCAAAAAGAAAATGTGATGTTATCTCATTAATTTCATTACAATCATTTATGACATGATGCCAAGATTGAAGGGGCACGATTTGCGCACATTCTGTGAGAATGATGTCACCCAATTTAGTAGCTCTCGCTTTTATTAAATTCGAGTTTTATGATGAAGCTCGCTTAAGTGACTACTTTAAGTACTTCTAAATGCAAAAGCATTTTCTTTTAGATTTTCCTTAGCAAATAGTTGACAGCTTGTAGTTTTTTGTTTGTGCTTTGCCCTTTGCGCTGATTTCCGCTCCAATTGCAGCGACATTTTCCCTTATTCAGCTCCTCTTCTATTCTCTATTCTAGCGACCACTAACGGGTTAATGCACACGCCCTTCCCTTTGCTGCCGCCCACTCTTGCAGGCAGCCATAGACGCCCCTCATTTAGACAATGCAAAAGATACAACAATAACATGTGTAATCATTTGCCAGCTGCCACAGCGGCAACAACGACTCGTTACAAACAATGAAGTATTTTTAATGACTTCTCAAACGCTGCATTTACCACAGAGAAAGAGAGAGGGAGAGAGTAAGGAGAGCGGTAGATTAGCAATAGCAATTAGAAAGATTAACAGAGAATGGGATGGAGAGAAAGAGAGTACAAAAAAACAAAGCAGCCACAAAAAAATATATATAGCAAATTGCTTTAAATGTTCATTTTAGTCATAAATTAGCAAAAAAAAATATATGAAAGCAAAAATTGAGTATGCTCGACTTCGAGATACCTGCCACCCATTTTCAATAAAAACGGTGCCGTATAATTCTTAAAATATATCGAATACATATGCCAAAAAATATTAATATTTGCTGTTATATTTAAAATATACCATAAAGTATAAAATATACCAAATTGTTAACTAAGAAATCATACTGCCGTGTTTTTTTTTTTTGTAATATAAAATTGTTTTTGAAATAATTTCAACGACTTAGAAATTATAAATAGTATAAATATACTATAGATACTATATAAATACTATAGATGTATTTTACTACTAGCTACGATAGCTTTCGAATTACGCTCGATTATTTCGAGCGGAAGTGGGCGTGGCACACATTTGTTATGCATGCAACAATAACAAGTGTTGTCGAACAACTTTAGAGCTCTATCTTTTATAGTCTCTCAAGGTATTCATATGGACAGACAGACAGACGGACATTGTTATATTGTCTCCGCTTATGAAGAATATATATTTCTTAATGATCTCGAAGATGCCTTCTTCTACGTGTTACATACATTTCCTGCCGGCACAAAGTTAAAAACGTATAAATTATAGTTTAAGTAATGCGACTATCAAATACGCTTTTAAATTAAAGGAAATGTTAGAGATTTTCCTACAATTCAATTCAATTCAAAATATTACAACTAGTGTCTACGATTTGAGCACGCCCAAAAAATAAAGCAATAGCTTGACACATACGCTTTGCTATTGCGATCTTTGCAAACTTAAACAGAGCGCAAAAAATTAACAGAGATGTGGGGAAAAAGCAACTTGCACAACGAGAACAGTTAGTTAGTGTCTACGTACTAAATACAAATGCATATTTTAAGCAATGCTCACACACATTCAGTCAGGGGCATGATGAGTAAGTTAAGTATTAGATCATACACACAACAATACATTATGTGTGGTATATTGATGTATTGATAGCGCAACTCTCTAGACAATACTTATCTTATCATTGATACTAATTGTAATTGTTGTTGTTGGCTTGTTGTTGCTTCGGCGTTGCCCCCAAAGCAGCGTATCAAATGCCCCATTCGACCTGGGCAGCCCCTTTATAAGGCCAAGACGAGCGAAGCGAATGCTAACAACATGTCAACTACTGTTAGCTGCGGTCACGTTGTCTTTGCCATGGCCCTGAAGCTCTCTGCTGCTGCAGTTTGTACACTCTGAAAATGCACTCTGAAAATAGTCACAACATGCTGTTGAGGGGGGGGCAGAGTAGTGGCATGTGGCATGCGGCCTGCTCCACCCACCAAAAATGGACAGGCAAACAGAAACCGCAACGCATTGTTGGGCCCGAACCCGGAGCGAAAGCGGCTAAGACCGCAAAAGTTGTGCTGTTGTTGTTGTTGTTGTTGTCGTTGTTGCTGTGCCAAAATGAGAACAGCTCGAAAGAAATGAAAGGAAGGGAACAGAAGAGAAAAGAAAATAAAAGAAGAAGAGAAGCAACAACAGCTGAAGAAAAGGCAACAATAGTCCAAGTCCATCTACAAAACTCTATTAAGAACCATGCAGCTTTCAATTGCTTTTTGGGGCTACACTGCGCGCAAAAAGTAATCATATGCAAGCCAGCAACTTTAGCATTTACATAACAGTAGTCAGCAACAACAGCAAGTTGTCCAAGCTTGTCTAGCTTACAACGAAAATGTTATACGATCCTTATATAGAGGCAACCTCGTTACAATTACTTTAAAGACGAACAAATTGCAGCGTCTTTTAAAGTAGTAGACTTTAAAGACGATAGAACTGCTAAAGTTGTTATTTAGTTTTAACCTCATATTAACAACTTCACAGTTAGTTTGTTATCAATATACTTTTATAAATATTTATGAATCACATTATATAGGTTGCGAATTTCTTTATAATTTGATTGTGGTTTAGAGAAATATTAAGAAAGAAACAACAAATTGTGCAAAACTCTTGCGTTGATTGAAATAAGATAAATCGTTTGAACTTTCTTAAGGATTTGCTTAAAAAAATATATATTTTCTTTTTTATAATTAACGCTTATAGCAGAAACCACTTCATTTAAAATTTAAATTTACACTTCTCTTTAAACTTATAAACATAGTAAATATGATTTAGGGAAAACTTATGATTCTGAGATACCCAATAAATAGCAAAAAAACAGATTTGAAAAAGCTCTGCAGTTTATCGTTAAAGCTTTCCATTATATATACACCACATAAGAATTTGTTTTGATAGTTCTATAAAATAGACAGTCTAAATGTTAAGAACTACTTAAGTGTTGATCATGTTTCTGAAGAGCTGTATTATTAAAACAGCTTTAACAAGCACATTAAAAGCTGCGCAGTTGTCTTTGAATTAAAACAGCGTCATTAATAATGTTCATTTAGTAATGATTCATATAAATCAAGTATACTATAATCTTCAGTGAAAGCTTATGTTTTCGAGACATAATAATTAGTCCCAAAAACAATAAAAGCACATTAAAAGCTCTTTCAATTGCTTTTTCATTAGAACAGCGTTATTTAACACACTCATTTTGTCTTGATTCATATCAATTAAATGTTGTTCATCACAGCTGCTAGTGTTTAATTCGCTTGACTTAATTGAATACACTCGCAACACTCGTTTTGTGAATGACAAATTTCTCATAAACATATATGTTTTTATTACAATTTCTAGAGAATTGAATGGGAATCGGAATCGTTTGATTTTATGAAGCTACTCTCTAGCTAAATGAATTATTGAATATACTCATAGAGTTGTCTTGTGATTCACAAGTTGATAAAAAAAACAAGTAAGAAAGCTACAGTCGAGTGTACTCGACTGTGAGATACCCGCTACCCATTTTGAATAAAAGAAATATATTTTGCGGTATTTTCTCAAAATATACCTAATATACTGCAAAATACTAAATATATACCGAATGGTATATTTGGTATATCGACATAGTACCGTATTCAAAATATACCATAGACGGCGCAATATACCAGATTGTCAGCGAAAGCAACTAAGACCCCTAGTAAGTAGGCGTTTTTGCCCATACAAAAAAAAATTCTTTAATAACTTCGACAATTTTTATCTGATCGCAACCAAATTTTCAGAAATCATAAATACTATAGTTATTATTGTATATACCAAAATTCGGAACTCTAGATTTAAAATTACGCTTATTATTCGATTTTTTTGATTTGCGGGGGCGGAAGTGGGCGTGGCAAAAATTTGAAACAAACTTGATCTGCGTGCAAACATAACAAATGCTGTCGAAAAAAAATTATAGCTCTATCTCTTATAGTTTCTGAGATCCACTGTTTCATACGGACAGACGGACAGACACACAGACGGACATACGGACATGGCTATATCGTCTCGGCTGTTGACGCTGATCAAGAATATATTTACTTTATAGGGTCGGAGATGCCTCCTTCTACCTGTTACATACATTTCCTGCCGGCACAAAGTTATAATACCCTTCTACCCTATGGGTAGCGGGTATAAATAGTAAAAGTTTTTTTTTTACTTACGTTTGGGATAAAGGGGTGGCCGTGTTTTTGTTGTTGCATCAATGCTGTTGTTGTTATTGTTGGTGCCATTGAGACTGCTGATCGCATTGGCCACGACGCTGCCCTCAGCTACTGCTGCTCCTCCAGCTTGCGACAGCGACGGCGGCTGCGACTGCGGCAGCGGAGGCGGCGTCGACTGTTGTTGCTTCATTGGGCCGCTGCCGCCCAAGACGCCGACGCCAACGCCGCCGCCGCTGAATAGTCGACGCTGCGGTAAAAACGCCGTTTTGTCTGCCTTTGATTCTCAAGTAGTTGTAGTTGTAATTATATTTATTGTTGTTATTGCTATTGTGTAAAATTAATGCTATTTGTCGCAGTTATTGTTTTTGTTGTTGTTGCTGTCGTTGGTGCGGCAATAGTTAATTGTTTATTGTTGATTCTAGGCGCTTATCAAGCGACCGAGATAAACACAAAGGTATTTTTATTATGCATTAAGTACATGGGTGAGTTTGTGTGTGTGGCTTTTGCAAATAGAAGTGTCGCGAAAGCGTAAGTGAAGGAAGCACAAAAAATGCATATGTATTTGCAATGCACACTCAAGCTCACACACACAGACACACGCACCACATCAGCCCTAATTCAGTGTGCAATGCTTGTGTCCTGCTGACATCGTTTCTTCTTCTCCCTCCTTTTATACGTAATTGAAAAAGAATTTCGTTCAACAGGGTAGAAAAAGAGAGAAAGCAAAAACTGCATGCAGAACTCAACAACAGTAATCTAATGGTATTGCGGGCAGCTGTTTCACTGCCGTGCTGTTGCTGGCTGCTGCGACGTCGGCTTCACCTTGACCTACACAAACAGCATAACAAATGAGCTCAGCCTGCACAATCAAACACATACGCACTCCACAAATATTCTAAAACAATTTTGTGAAATCACACACACTATTTGAGTAAACAAAAAAAAAATAAATAAATAATGTTAACTATGTATATCCGTTGCACTTTGTTTTTAAAATACATACTCGACTGTGAGCAACAAAACAACAAACACAACCGACCCGCGGAAAGTGTAACCGACAATTAAGAGCTTTCCCAAAGCTGTTCTATTGAACACATGTGTTGTGGTGTGACCACTTGCCAAATCCTAAAAATATACCAGTAAACACTGATGAGATATACCAAAATGCAAAAACCCAGCTGGTTACACTTCACGGACAGCTTCGAATGTTCGCCTTTACTAGATTTTCATTGAAAAAAGCAAAATTACAATGAAATTACATCTAATATATATCTGAATTTCCATAGATGTTTCTACACATCATTTAGAAAACGCAATCAAATTGTTCATGAAGCCATGGGTTTTATAAATGGCACAACTCTTTAAATCGTATATTTTCGTATGGGCATCACCTTTTCCTGAAAATATCGCAATTATACGATGTATTACTATTAAAATGTTTCTTATTCACTTTAAAGAAAGAAGTAATTTAAATACCTTTTAAAGAAAAATTTGAAAAATTGTACTAATTTTTTGAAAAGAAGTACACACACAATTAAAAGATAATATTTCATAATATTTACATTAGCTTTAATAAATTTATCGATGTTTGCCGTTAAAATCGACGATACATCGATAGTTCCATCGATGTTCCTTCAGCTCTTGTTGACTCTGCTTCATTGTGAAATCGTCTCTCGAGAGAAATAGTAGTCCGTGTCTCTGTGAAAAGTATTCGAAAAATTAAGTTTTCAATTTTTCTTTTCGTCACGGTGAGTGTTTTTCTTTTTTTTTTTTTTTATAATTATAGTTAAATTAATTATTGTGAGACCCTGTTACTGCGTTCAAAAATGAAATACGGTGAAAGTGCAGTGGCTAATAGTCAACACCGTTGTCATAGTTTTGTGCAAGAGTTAATTGTTTTTGTTTTGTGACTTGTGAGGGGCTCCGCTGGACGGCCGGCGGAGCACCACTTTTCGTAAGCTAGCTAGCATAGCTTTTTGATGGATACACACACATATTGCGCGAAGGCAACGTCGACGACGGCGGTTGATGGTGACTTCGTTTGCACGTCGGATGCGATGCATGGGCACACTATAGTGTGGTGTATTTGTTGTTTTTGTTGCGTTTTCAAAATGGTGGCCACTGCAGACGACAAGCCGAGGGCAAAGTTTATAACAATTGGCAAATTATTGCTACTAAGTTTGGCAATAATGCTAATACTATGCTAAAAAAAAAAGCGCGCCAATTTGCTTCTGTTAGTGTTCAATTATTTACAAAGCCACACACAAAAATAATATGAGTTTATCATATTTTGATATTCTGGACAGCAGCATTATTGTTATTTTGGTTTTGTGTAATTGTGTATGTATGTATACTGGCGCTCAACCTCACGCACACACTGACACAGTCACGTACACGCATTGGCAATGACACATGCGCATCAAGTTTTTAGTATGCGTTTGTGTAATTGTGTGTGTGCATTGTTGTTCTTCTAGTTCGTTCTCTATTCAGCGCACAGTGACTTCGCTACTGCAGTTCTGCAGTTGAGCTCCTTTGCCAAAAATTTGGTATATGGTAAGAGCGGCACACATACAAGTCTGTGCATGTTGTAATTGGGATGTGTTGCAGCTGTTCAATACAAAACGCACACACACACGCACAGCTGCGTTACTGCTTTACGCGCGCTAAATGCGAACGACGCAATTTTTGTTGGTTGGTTGGACACCTTTCGCTCAATTCGCGCGCTTCTCACTACATTGCTCTCTGTCACACTAATTATCTATTGCTATTGCCGCAATGGTTGGGCTTTGTGTGTGATGCTCTATTGCTAGCCTGCTTGCACATGCGGCATATTAATGGAGCACCAAGCTATTTCGTTTGTTTTACTTCATACATGTAAATATTGATATGAAATAATGTGCAAATGTACAAAGGGAAACAATTGGCAAATACATATGAATGTGGGTTTTAGTGGTGATCAAACATAAGAGTAGATTGTTTTTCTGTTTATTATCAGAAAACGTGTACATACATTTCATGAACTTTTTCAAATTGTCAACCCATTAAAAATTATCTTTTGTTTTATTTTGCTTTTTCCTATTGAAATTGGACATTAGACTTAGGACACATTTTAATAAGCATAACCATAGTGTTATCGACTTTGGTTTTCGTTGCTAATGCACATTTATCGATGATATCTATGTCATGCAAGGGTATGCAAGCTTTTGCTTCATTGCAAAAGCTCTCTCAAATGAATGAGTGTGAGTGCTGCTTTTGTTTGTGTTTATTCGAATGGCGCTCGTTTTGTTGTTCTTTGGCTTCGCATTCTTCGTCTGCATAGAAAGTCTGCTTCATAAACTGCATGTACATATGTATGTGTGTGTGAGCTGATCTAAAACTAAGAAACCTACAACTCATTACTTCAACATGGTTGATTCAGCGGGGCTAGCAAAAGAAAGGCATCAACAAAAAGCAAAAACAAAACAAAAAAGCAAAAATGCGATTCACGACCGTACAGAAAAGAAAAGAAAGAAAAAAAGTTTATGCACTCACACACAATGGCTGAAGTGGGCACTCGAAGCTTGCTGCTTGCCACAGACGGCGACGACTCGTCGCAATTGAAGTGGAAGCTGAAGTGTTCCCAGAAACCAAGAGCAGCCGAGTTCAGGCCAAAATAGCTAAGGAAAAACGCATAAAAGGAAAATTGCTGCAGCAGCTGCTGCTACAAGAGATCTCCAGATTTCAACCCTCATTCTCGTCTTGCGCTGCTGATGTTGCTTTCGTTAAAGCCACAGTTGCCACAAACGAATCAGTTGCACGCCAGCGCTGCGGCGCTAAGCGTCGCATTCAAAGTGTTCTCTATAATCACATCTAAAGTCAAATACATCCTTCACTTGCAGCTCTGATCAACAAGAAGTAGAATGGCTCGTACCAAGCAGACAGCTCGTAAATCCACTGGAGGCAAAGCTCCTCGCAAGCAGCTGGCTACCAAGGCTGCCCGTAAGTCGGCGCCATCTAGCGGTGGAGTTAAGAAGCCCCATCGTTATCGTCCTGGTACCGTCGCTCTTCGTGAGATCCGTCGTTACCAGAAGTCCACTGAGTTGCTTATCCGCAAGCTGCCCTTCCAGCGTTTGGTGCGTGAAATCGCCCAGGATTTCAAAACCGATTTGCGTTTCCAGTCCGCTGCCATTGGCGCCCTGCAGGTGAGTTACTGTTCTACACACACAAACACTCTGTGTGGCATGCAACATACATACTATATTTCTATTATTGTATGCAATTACAGGAAGCATCTGAGGCCTATTTGGTTGGCTTGTTTGAGGACACCAACTTGTGCGCCATTCACGCCAAGCGGGTGACCATTATGCCCAAGGATATTCAGTTGGCGCGTCGCATTCGTGGCGAGCGTGCTTAAGAAGGAGGAGGTTATATCGTTAAAACACAAACAAACACAACAATTACAACCACAACACACACACACAAAACAAATCACATTCTTCATATATTACATCAACTCTTGTGCTTACAACAAGTTTGTCGCAAGGTTCGAAAAGCACAACATCAAAATGAAGCGGAAAAACACAACATCAACAATTTAACAATATTTGTCAATTTAAGCTTGATTTCATTATAACTTTCGCCAGCGTTATGTGTAACATTCATATGTCTAAATATATACCTGAATGTATTTCCGACTATATAATGTAGTCATATGTAGTAATGCAGTTGTAAAACAGATAATTTGTTATAGAAATGCATCACTGTATATATGCTGAATATATTTGTGTGTGTATCCAGATCATATAGGTTTATAGAAAAGCGCGCGTGCGAAGGCAACAACAACATAATCTATATATGAATATTATAATTAATAACTGTAATCATTATTATTATTGCTATTATAAATAGGTATATTAGTTCATAAGTTTGTGTGTCGCCCGCTGCTCGCTTTGCATTTTGAATAACGTGCCACGTGCAACGAGTTGCCATTGAAAGAGTTGCGCTCTAAACTGTATGCGGCACAATGGTCAAACAAACACCCGAATGAAGCCACTGTGTGGCAGCGCAGACCGCCAAATGACGTACAACGCAAGTGACGTCTTGCCACAAGACGCAACGCCAACAGCGGGCGGCCAGGCTGATCAGACAACAACATCTCCGTCCAAATTGGCCAACAAACAGCGAAAAAAACATCAGAAATGAGTACACATAAAAAGCGAAAAAGAAGAAAGCTGCATCTATATATATCTAAATATAATATTATTATTATTTTTACTATTATTACATCTTTTTTTTTCCACTTAATCTAACATAATTTTTGAGTAAACACACACACACACAACTTAACATATAATATAAATGTAACGAAAGAAGATATGAAGAAAAAAAACCATTTGGATTGGGCCCCATCTGGGGCCGTGGTAGTTGATTAAATAAGTTTTAGATTTAAATGCATTTTATACGTTTAGACAAGATTATAACCACAACAACATTAAAAAACAATCAATATTTACAACAAGAGAAAAAAAGTAATTCAAATGCAAAGCACATTTTTGAGAATAGAACTTAAAATCAAACCATCATCTCAATGAAAACAACTTGTAATAGAATTCTGTTAAAATAATATATTCAAAATGTGAAACACGATCCGATGTGAGATCATCTGTATCTATTTAATATATATATTGTAATACACAAGAAATTCATACGATATATTAACTTGACAAATAACCCCTCCAATAATAATAAACCAAAAGTACAGAGATTTACATTGTTTTGTTGCATTCAACAACATACAACAAAAATGAAGAAAAACGAAAAAAAAATAAAAAAAAATATTGCTGTTTTAAATGACATGAAAACAATCTTCATTAGAACATGCAGACAAAAATCCCTAAAAAAATACAAAAAATTAAATAAACGGTTTTTTCTAGAGAAAAAACCAAAAAATACAAAAGAATTTGACTTTGTATTGGATACGGTTGGGTGAGTGTACAGTTGCCGCAAAACGTCAAACGTTGCTGCGGTATCAACAACCTATGCATGTGTAAGTATGTGTGTTGGTGTGAGTTTTGGGCAAAGCTTTTTGTTGGACGCCAGTTGCAGTTATTAAAGGTCAACTAGCGCCATCTATGGGTCTGCAGCGTTCAATTATCTGCACTTTTCTTAAGGCCATTGAATTGCCTTTCGCTTTGTGAACGATGTGGAACTACAAAGTACAGTTGTACTATGCATATAATGCTATATGTATTTGTATTTCTTATCTTAACTATATGTACGTATACGCTTTAATCGCTAATGGAACTTGTTGGGCTGGGCTTGTGCTAGATTCGGTCTCGGATTTCACACATGTCTTGTCGCCAATCATCAGTTGGAACCCTAGGTGGGTAAACATGCTATAAGTATTTAGTTAGCTTCTAGATAAGTGAGTAATTAGTTAAAATCATGCACTAATCGGTCACTAAATGGATAAGATTTGTTTTTATCAGTTGCAAGTTGATAATGTGTGATTATAAAATTCAATGTTTTTGGAATGCCGCAAAAATATATTATGCAGAATAGTTAATTACATAAGAGATGTATTGTTTTAAAACTAGTAAGCATACAGACATAACATAATATGAATTACATGTGTTTATAAGCATCTTGTAATACAATGTATTAGGTGTCTGTACCTTGCTTATGAAGTAAATTATTTTTTTTTTCTTTAAGTTATTGAATTATTTATTTTTAAAGTAATTGCTCAAGTTCAAGATATAGCTTTTGCTATGACGTCATACTATATGAGATAATGTTACATAATAATTTGTGCTATTAATCAATTTTATAATTAAGTGAGTAGGAATAATTCAATATGCTTCACATATGTATGTATGTATGTATATGATAAAAACTATCTTTAGATAGTTGCTTATAAAAAACGGGCATAATTAATTTTAAAAATCAAATTAAAGCTTTATAAATAAAATAGAAATTACGACCATACGTAGCGAAGAAAGTACCTTTTTTTCAAAGAGCAACAAATGTACAATTTTTAAGTACGAATTGGAAGCAAATGTACCCAGAGCCATTTCAACAAGGTGGCAACGCACTTACTACAGCACAGCTGATAAAAGGTGGCAGCGTTGCCAGATCATCGCCAAGTGGGCTCGCCCCGCTCACACAGTGTAGTGTGTGACTTTCATTCATAGGACGGAGACAATGGAGGACAGCAACAAGTTTTCCAAACTACATCAGCAGTTTCTCTGCTGTTATCCGATCAACAAAATGGCCTGGTCGGTAAGTGCAACTTGCATTACATGTGCCGCATATATAAATATTGTAATTTACTGCAGACACTGAAACTGCCTATGGAGCTGGAGGAACAACGTGCTCTCATTGCGGCGACCTGTGGACACGAGTTGAACCAGTTCTTCCCGGTGCGACGCAGCTACCAGGAGGCGTTTGTGAAGCGGCTGCTGCAGCTGCTCAAGGATCATGAGGATCTGCACGACGACATCTTCGACAGCATGTGCGGTCAGCTGGCGAAAGCGAGTCTAGACGATGCTGCCAGCGATGCCACTTCCAGTTCAACGACCACCTCCAGCTATGCCTACAAACATTATGTGCTGCAGCCGGGACAACACATCACGCTGCGGGAATCCAACAGCTTTGTCAGCGAAGGCACTACAGGACTCTGCACCTGGGAGGCAGCTTTAGCTCTCGCCGATTATCTGCTGCAACATGCCAATCTGTTGGCAGGCAAGCACGTGCTGGAGCTCGGCGCTGGCGCCGGATTGTTGGGCATACTGCTGAAGCATCGCTCGCTGCAACTCCAGGTGGGTCAAGTGCTGCTCACCGATGGCAGCGCTCCTTGCGTCCAGCTGATGCGCCACAACATTGCGTTGAATTTCAAGGATCTGGACGATGTGGTCGCAACGCCACAGTGCGCTGAATTGCGCTGGAATCGCGTGGCACAGTTTGAGTGGTCCAAGTATGCAATACCCGATCTTCTGCTGGCCGCCGATGTCGTCTACGATGAGACGCAGTTCGAGTGGCTGCTGCAGGCGCTGGATTACATCTTCGATCTGGCCCAGAATCGCTGTCAAATGCTGTTGGCTAGCACAGTGCGCAACGTGGACACGCTGCACAAGTTCATGGTGAAGCTGGGTGAGTTAGCTGAACTTTCGAATTTCCAATTTTCGTTTGTATTTCTAATGATTTATTTGATTGTAGAGGAGCATCATTATCAGGTGACGCCGTGCGCCAATGTGTCGGCTTGTGCTAGCCACTTTTGTCGGGATCACACGGCTGCTGTGCAAATCGTGTGCATTAAACGTTAGCCAACTAATACACTCAAACCTCGCATAGCGGCCACATAGCACTTAGTGGCCACTTGGGCGCACTTTAAAGAAAACATAGAAAAGACTGCAAAAATTCTCTTTGATTCACTCGAAAGTTGTGACCGTTAAACGAGGTTTACAAGTGTATTACTTACAAACAAAACAAAGACAAAAAACAAAGAGAAAAAAAAACACTAAACTAAACAAGAAAACAAATACAAATAACAACTCAATGCTATACCGATCATTGGCTAATGGTCGGTATGGTGCCATCGTTAAGCCAACGCACATTTAGCTGCTCAATCTGATGCTTCATGAAGATAATGCCATACACCTCATACTGTATGTCCAGTAACTTGATGCGATGCGTCCGCGGCACCTTCATGCCCACCACCAACGCGACCAGGGCCGTGATGATCATGAACACAAATCCCTGGGCCATCAGCGTGTTCTCATCGCGGGCATAGAAATACGAGTTGCTCGCGTTGGCCACAAAATAATAATACACCACACTGGTGCTGATCAACTTGAGCGTGTAGGAGGCAAAGATGATGCACTCCGTGAAGCGCAGATGCGTCACCTCGAGCAGCACAATCTGCTGGCTGGAGTACGCGAGGCCGAAGAGCACGAGCAGAAACCAGAATGTCACTTTCGACCCCGTCGTCCCATAGATGATCATGCCCAGCACCGTGATCAGCAGCATCAGCAGCTGTGTGCTCACAAATTGCACCTTGGCGGAGACGAAGCGCAGACAAATGAGCGCCAAGACGCTGCCCCCGAAGATCACCCAAAACATGGCATCCACATGGGCCAAATCGTTGAGACGCACGGCATCGTTCAACGCAAACCAGAAGACCAAATAGATGAACAGAGCGAATTGAATGGCCTCGGTGAAGAGGAGCAGGAACGTGACGTGCCACTGCTGATTCTTGGTCACGTAGAAGAACTGCAGCCGCTTGATGACATCGGCACGCGACTCAAATATGCTGCCATTGGCATTGGCAATGCGCAGGTCATTGTCCAGACTATTGCTGGTGTCCACAGTGCCCAGGACATGCAGCACTTTGAGGCCAATGACGATGGCCAGCATCACGGCCGAGATGGAGAGATATGTGGCAGCAAAGTTCACATAGATGCCATCGATGGCCTGCTCCGGCGTCACCGTTTGTCCCGCGTTCTCCTCCAGATTCTGCACATAGGCGGCGCCAATCAAACTCACAGCCGAGGCCATGCCCATCAGATAGCAGCTGCAGCAGCCGGAGATGAGCAGAGCGCGACTGTCCTTGAGCTGATCGTGAGCAGAAATCCATAGCCGGCAACGAAGGTCAGACTGTGCGCCACATACGACATATAGGCGCCCACGTGATCTGTGGCGAGAAATGGGGAAAGGGAGGAGAAAATGCGAATTAGATCGAATGATATATTTTTACTTAAGAGTGAAGATAGAGCGGGCAACGATTCAATTTTTTTGCATGTCATGTTATTAATATTCTTATCTGCTGCAAATGAGAAGCTTTAAGCTCGCTCAGCATCGAGCTTTGTTGATCTTTCTTGTATAGAAGATTAGTATTTTGAGTAATTCCAAATGAATTGTAGTTTGTAGCTGCATTTTGTTGTCCAGTTTCAAAGCGAAGCAAACAAAAAAGTCTTTAAATTTAAATAGCTATCTTTTGAAATAGAAAAGCGTGTGCTGATAACACAGGTAAATAACACAATTTCGGGACGGAAAACAGCAGCTTTCTAAAGCTTCTTAGTATATAAAAATTGTTATAATTTGTGTCGTACATTTGAGAATAGGAAAGTGTTTTAGTTTTAAAAATAAATGTGGGAGCTGAAAGAGATTAATAATCGATACTAAATGAGGGATTCAATAGGTGAAGAATTATTCATATTCAATATAGTATAGACAGGCCTTAATAATATTGAATAATGTTAACAAAAGCCACTCCAGTTTCTCTATCTGATTGTTGTTCGATTAATCTGCATTTTCTCACATGTTTAACACTCATCAGAGCAGAGGAAGAATTACTAGAAAGATGCTAAACACAAAATAAAATTCGAGAAATCTTACCATATCCATCGGCAAAGTAGAAGCAGCTGGCAATCAGATTGAAGACTCCAGTGGCAATGAGCAACAGTGGCTGCCAGTAGATGATGCATTTCTTCAGATACTTGAGCAGCAGAAAGCAAAGAGCTGCGAACAGAGTCAAGCTGGCACCCAAGATCAAGGGTCCATAGTCAATGAGATTGGCATCGAGATGTCGCTCAGCGATGAACGCACAAATCGTGTAGCCAAAGATGAAGCCAGCGGGCAAAAAGCACAAGCAAACTGAGAGTGAAAGAGAGAGAGAGAGAGAGAGAGAATTAAAACTGCTGTCTCATTCTTTTGCTTTCATTCAATTCGATTCCATTCGATTCGAAACTTACCCACATAGCTGGGTGCGTATTTAAAGAACTTGATCACACATTTGCCCCATAAATTCGACATGGTTTATTTTGACTCACTTTGATTGGTTGTTGTGATTGTTTCGTTGTGTGTGTGTGTGCCTCTAATGCATTGTCGCGAATTAATTAATTGTTAATAATACTTATTATTTGAGCTTTATGTTAGGGGGGAAACCAACTCATGGGGTTGACTGATGAGCCAGCAATGCGAGCAAAGATTGCGTATACTTTAGTGTCCAAGTTGGCAGTCGCAGTACTTAGATAAGATAACCAGGTAGCCAACCAGCCAGCCAGCACCTGCATGATGACTAATCTGGGCTATATAGTACAGATATATGCGGATGCCCGCCTCAAAAAAAAAAAAAAAACAACAGCAATAGCAAAAAATAAAAAGCCTGATAAGCATGATAAGTCGCCGCGCCAGAAAATGGAACTCAAATTCAAATTCAATGAGACTCCACTCCAATCAATTTAGATTCTCTGACTCCGACTTTCTCTCCCACTTCCTCTCACAGTCACTCGCTGACTGATAATAAAGCTAATCTCATTGTTACGCCAGTTGTGTTGATGTCGATAATGTGCGTCTTAAGCCAAAGGCAGCTAACGGCTAAAAGCTCCCCGAGGAGCGTCTAAAGTGAACGCTGCTTAAGTGGAACAAACATTCGCCTGTCACTTTGTATCTGTGCATCTGCACACACACACACAAAACTTGGTGGGGCGGGGGAGACAATCGGGCCAAGACTTTGTTTACCTTTGAGTTGACTTTCGCATTTATAGGGTTGTGGCGCAGCCATGTGGCATGCCACACACAAGGTTGCAGGCAATTCCAACTGCTCTCTCGAATCGTTCTTACAAATCGATTAAGCTATTTATTGATGACAAATTGATTCAATGGGGTAAAGAAAGTTAAGTATGTTAATTGCTACATTTTAAATATTGATTTTTTTGCACATTACATTCATTTTTATTTGAAATAGTTTTAGAAGTTTCTTTATGATAGTACAATATTATTCAAAACTATTTCTAGATTGCATTCTTACTTTTCTGATCGAAAAACTATTAAAATTAATGATTAATGATGATGCATTAGCATTTAATAGAATTTAACTAAAAATGATTTATTTTTATTGAAAGATATAATCTTTTTTTATTGAAAAATCCGTACGGAATAATTTTTAATTATTATATATATTTTTAATTAGTATATGTTATATAATATATATATTTTTTTATATATTTTAAGTTTAGTAATAAAAAAATTAAATCAAAAATCATTTTTATTGCACATTAATATTAGTGTCCAATTTAATAAGAGCAAAGCAAAGCATTTCAAATAATGATTTCTTACATTTATTTATTTTTTAAACTTTCATTTGATTACGCTATTAATTTTAGCGTAGTAAAATGAAGAAATACAATATTTACATCAAAATAAATAATTTCCGAAAATGTATTTACAATCTGAATTGAATTTTGAAGAAGAAAATAAAAAATAGCTTGTAATAACTTACAGCATTTGATATATTATTCAATTTTATGATTTATTTATTGCTTGGAAGGCGAGGACGCACTTTGTGACGTCACACGGAGCGTTGTTAAGGGAAAAAGTGTTGCCTACCTCTCGGGGCAGCGAATGAGCCATTGCGTAAGCCGCACTTTGTGTCTCGGGAGAGCGTCGCACAGAGGGTGTAAATGTCAGTGTGGTAGAGCGAGACGGCGAGCGATGACGGAAGAGAGAGCTTGCGCCTGTGACCCAAGAGCGACCCAGTAACCAAGAGAAAGACAGAGAGAGCGAGTGAGAGGGAGAGCCAGGTCTGTGTTGGATTGTGTTGCCTTTGGACGGCGATTACTTCCGGAATTTATTTGGCGAGTGCACAACAACAAGGCGGCGACTGGGCAGCAAACAGAACAGAACAGAAGCTGAAGAAGCTGGCGGATGAAGGATAATTAAAGCGATGTTGTAGACGGACGCAGCAATCACAAATCGCCGGCTGGCTTGGAGCAAACAACTCCACACACACACACACACACTCAAACACGCACAACCGACCGCAAGTGTGTGTGCGTGTGGGTGAGTGTGCGTGTGTTTAAGCGAAATGTATATGAGCATTTGGTGTCACAATCTGAATCTGAGTAGCCGCAGCCTGGCCATTGCCCTGGTGGCCTGTGTGACGCTCGTCTATTTCTCCTACAGCTTCAATGCCTGCCTTTTTGCCAGTCTATCGCGCACGCTGCAGCAGGTAAAAGTCAACACCAACAACTGCTTGCCACACTTGCCGAAACACACATCTCCCTCATGCACTTCTATTCCAGAGCAACTTGCGCAATTTGCTGACGCTGCCGCAACGCAATGACACAAGCAGCAGCAGCAGCAGCAGCAGCAGCAACAACGCAGATGCAAGTACAACGGCAACGCCATCGACAACCAATGCAACAACGACACCACCCACCCACCCGGCTGCTCAGCCGTTGCCCAGCATCGATGGTGCACCCAAATATCAAATGCTGCGTCAACAGGGATTGCGTCCCTCGCGCCATCTGCCCGACACGCTCATCATTGGCGTGAAGAAGAGCGGCACTCGCGCCCTCTTGGAGTTCATCCGCCTGCATCCGGATGTGCGTGCCGCCGGCTCCGAGGTGCACTTCTTTGATCGGCACTATCAGCGCGGGCTGCGTTGGTATCGCCACCACATGCCCTACACCATCGAGGGGCAGATCACGATGGAGAAGACGCCCAGCTACTTTGTGACCAAGGAGGTGCCGCAGCGTGTCTATCACATGAACACGGCCACCAAGTGAGTGAAATTTGCAATAATTAAGTTAAACATAGTATGACACTCATTTTGATTTGATACGCAAACATCAAAGTCACAGTGCTTTAATAATATTTTTGGTTGTCTGACAATTGGTGGTACTTAGTGGCAGTTGTGCGTTTAACTGCCACTTTAAATCATTTAAAATCCTTTTTACAATATTTAACAGTAGTACAAACAATTAATACAATTAATAATTATGTAATAATTCAATAGGTGCAATTATGTGCAAGGCATTTGATGAATGGTTTAATATAACTGCAGTTGTGCGCTTAACTGCACCTTTTCGTAGAACATCATTAGTATCATATTTAACAGTTAGTGTGTCTGCAATGTTTCAAACATAAATAATAATCAGAAAATTTTACAAAGTTGAGCAATAATCAGATATGTGCACTTATGTGCAATGCATTTAAATTATATCGGCCTTTTGCAAAGTACATTAAATTGTATGCATTTAATCCCAAAATATGTTTGGCTCACATTTTCTTTGAAATTCAGAGCGATCATACAAAATGTATGCGCTCCTGATGAATGATGTAATATAACTGCAGTTGTGCGTTTAGCTGCAACTTATAATTGTAGAATTTTTTTGTAGTACCGATTTGCGGTATCATTAAACTGTTAATGTGTTGTAACAAATTCAGAATCGAATGCCTCATTTATAAGAAATGCATTTAATTTAGAAGATCATACAATTTTGGGCAATTATATTGAATTTGCACTTTAATACACAAATGTGCAATTACCGACATTATAATTAATACACTTCTCGCCTGTTTTGCAGACTGCTGATTGTAGTGCGGGATCCGGTGACGCGAGCTATATCCGATTATACGCAGGCGGCCAGCAAGAAGTCGGACATGAAACGTTTCGAGCAGCTGGCCTTTGTTAATGGCAGCTATGCGGTGGTGGACACCAATTGGGGACCGGTTAAGATCGGTGTTTACGCGCGATATTTGGAGCGTTGGCTGCACTTCTTTCCGCTGTCGCAGCTGCTCTTCATTAGCGGCGAGCGTTTGATTATGGATCCGGCGTATGAGATTGGACGTGTTCAGGATTTCTTGGGTCTGAAACGTGTCGTCACCGAGAAGCATTTCTATTTCAATGCAACGAAGGGATTTCCGTGCCTTTTCAAATCGGAGGCACGTTCGACGCCGCATTGTTTGGGCAAAACGAAGGGCAGAAATCATCCGCATATCGATGCCAATGCCATTGAGCGTCTGAGAGAATTCTATCGGCCATTTAATAATAAGTTTTATCAATTGACTGGCATTAACTTTGCCTGGCCCTAAGCGACAGAGCGCAAAAGCGACAAAGCGAGCGAGATGATGTTGTGTTGTTCGCTTATCTACAACGGACTGATATTGTTGTTTGCATTTTTTATACATATTATATACTATACTGTGTACTCGGTAACAAATAGTTGATATATATACATACATATAGATATACTGAATAGTATAATGCGTTACGCAATATTGTAACGTTTATTGCTCAATTAATTGTAGCTTTACTCCAACTCAACTCTCACACTGACACTGACACTGACACATTCACTGAAAAACGGTTCCTTCTCTCGACTCTTGACACGCACAACTACTAAAACTACGAATACTACTATTACCTACTATCTTATATACATACACGAGCATAAAACATATACATACTATATATAGTTATAGTATACTATATAATGGCATAGAACAATTAGAGCTTACTACGAATTCCTAGAGTGCATCCTCGATCCTAACAATTAAACAACGATGAGAGACAACAAAGATAGTAAATTCACACCAAACACACACACACACACTTAAAGCACAACCTAATACATACATTTTGAATACATTCCACATATAGTTCAAGAAGATAACATACTATATATACAACATTACTATATTCAAATTGCATGAGCATAGCTAAAGAAAAGACAAAAAAACAAACTCAATTATTACATTTAAATAAATTGATATTTCATAAATTGGCTAATAACTTTTTTGTGATTTATAGTACATATACATATATATATATCTTATATATATATAGCTAAATTCCTGCCACCCCGCCCAATTTGCGATAATCCGAATTGACCGCAATGCCAGCATCATTCAATCCATTTGATATGCCACAAATGACCGAACCACGATTACGATACCGCTCACATTGATGTCCCTTGGCCTGCAGACTGTTGACATCCGCTTGCAGCATTCCGTACTCATATTGCAGCACATTGGGCAGCATCTGATGGTGGAAACGTGCCGCATCGATGGCACTCTTAATGTCCGCCCGTTGCCACAACATGCGCACCAGCAACGGGGCCAGAGCTGTTATGATTTTCGTGCCACCTGCGGCACCAACAACCAAACGCACCTTGCCGCTCTCACGTTCGGTCACAATAATGGGGCACATTGAGGACATGGGCCGTGGGGCGCCACCAATCGCATTCTTGCCATCGATAAACGGCAAATCAAAATAGTTCCTCAAGTGACGCAACGAATAGTCAGACATCGCATTATTGAACAATATTCCTGAGCGTTTGCCCATCCTTCCGCTGCCGAAACTAATCGGAAAAAACAAAGTGTGCCACATAAGTGTCAACATTTAGTGGAAAGTTTATGCTGTCAGTCAACTTACTAAAAGTTGATCGAACTGGTCACGGACACAGCGTCGCCATTGTGCAGCACCGAGATGTGCGCTGTGCCGTGTTCATCGCGTGCTTCGAGTCCTCCACTCGCCCCATAATGCGACGAGCTGTTGAAGGTTTCTGCATCGTCAATCAATTGCGCGATGTGAGCTGCCAATTCGGGGCTGGTGAGATTCGCCAGGAGCTGAAGAGGAGACAAACCGAAATGAAATTAGAAAATACAGAAATCAGCAATATATACAGTGTTTAATGAAACAGAATTCAAGTACCGACTATTTTAGTTAGATAAAACTTAATTGTCATCAAACAATTTCTATTCAATTACTCCACTCTCAATCTTATGAGCTGCAGAAGAAAGAATTCAACGGAAAGTAGAAGATTAATTGGATACAAATCAATTGCCTAGAAATAAATAGTTGTGGCATTTAAATATAGTTTGTACTCAATGGCTTCTCAACTCTTAATCTTATGAGATGCAGAAAAACGAATTCATCGTTAGAAACAAATGCAATTTGAATGAAAATAGATGCCCATAAAAATTAAAATTCTGCAGTCGTGGTAATTGGTATTCAATTGCTTTTAAATACGCAATCTAATGAAGTGGGAGTAGCCTTTATCACCTTTTGAAACCGGCGGAGGTTTCATTTAGGAATGTGAATAGTACTTTACTATAAGAATGCAGTCCAGGGTCAGGAATTTAGCTAGGCCAATATAGGACATGCTTATGCTTATATGCTTTGGGGAAATGCTTACTTTGGTTTTATACTTCATTGGTGTTCTAATTCAAGATATTGTTTGGTAAACAGGCTGTAATGACTTGTATCACTTATGCATAGCGTTGAGGATTTGGTGTCCCTCTTTAACGTTAAGTTGAGGAGCCGCGTTAGTGGGCCATTGCCTGTCCAGAAAGCGGTCCCTTAAATGTCTTGTAAACCTTCAGCAGAGAAAACCTGTCATCACTTTAAACTTGTTTTCCTATTTTTTTATTCATACAAGTATCGGGTCCGCTTGACCCGGAAAGGTTAGAAGAATAGACGGACGCCATTTGCCTGAGCAAACTGTTCACATCTAAACTATTGATAACCCGGCTGTCAGGCTGACCTTCATCCTGGTGTGATATGACTAGGAAGGGAAGTTGTAAGTTTTGAGCGAGCCGAATTATCACATACTTTCTTTAGAGCAGCTACTATTAGCTTATCCTAAAATTTATCTATTGAAATTTAATTTTCATTGCCTATTGAATAGATATTTGAACTAAGTAATGTATGCTATTATTTTGTTAGAACTAGAACTAGATTTTCTATTGCAATTGAATAGTATTTGAAGTTGATATATACCCCATTTAAATTCATGAAAATAGTTTCGTATTTTGCGCAAGCACATGAAAAGAGCTGAGATAGTCAGCACGTTGCAAAAGGGAGGGACAGAGAGAGAGAGAGTATTTATATCGAACCTGCTCGTTAGCTGCATCATCCAGTTGCCAGCGTTGTACGAAACCAAATTTCATGGCCTCAACAATACGATGGATTTCCAGGGCGCCCAATTTGCCCGTTGCCTCAAAATCGCTGCGAAACTCGCGCAAAATGTTCATGATGAATGCAACAATGTGTCCGCTTCCAGGCGGTGGCACCAAATGTAAGTCCAGCTCATCCAGTGGCACAACTAGCGACTCTGCCAGCTGCACTTGTGCGTTCATCAGATCCTCGCGTGTAATGCCGCTGTTGGTGTCCCGTAAATCGGCATAGACTTGCTCCATCAATGAGCCATTGTAGAAGCTACGCGGTCCCTCGCTAGCGATGGTTTCGTATGTGGCACACAATTGCTTCGACGGTTGTATGTGGCTGCCGAGACGCCAAAAGTTTCCCGTTTCAGGATTCACAAACATGCGGCTCAACAGCGAATCGGCTTTGATCATCGCCTCATTGATGACCAGCGCATCCAATTGATGTTTGTACAGTGCATAGCCTGCGTGGCACAATGCGAATGTGGGTGCCACCAACTCGTGCCACGGCAGGCGACCGTAACGCTCGTGGGCCACAGCATAGCCCAAGAGCTCGGTGGGCACAGCGATGGACCAGCTCGATTGTTGCAGTTGCTGTTCATTCTGGAACTTCGCATAGTCCAAGGTGCTGCGCGACTGTGGCGCCATCTCTCGACTCAATATGCTAACTGCTCGCCGCTCGTTGTGCAGATAAATGTTCATCAACATGCCGCCTCCTAATCCCATGCTCTGGATGCCTAGCAGTCCGTTACATAGCAGTGCGGCAAGTGCTGCATCCACCGCGCTGCCACCATGTTGCAGAACATCTCTGTGATATTCCTTAATTTACTTATATTCATTTTAAACGCTCTTGTGAAATGTTGACTTACCTTGCTATCAAGCTGCATTCGGCGTTGTCTGAGCAAATTGCAGATTGTTTGAAATGCTGCTTCTGGGAGCTGGATGGTGGCAGCGGCATCTCTGGATTCGGCGGTGTTCTTGCCACATGTCGTTTACCTAAACAATGAATATATGTTGCTCAATTCTTGTGTACTTGTCTTACTTTGCAAACTTACCGCGGTTCTCGAGCTGCCCATAGTAATAAATTGCAATCAGCAAGCTGGCGATGCCAAATAAAGATACAAAACGATTACAAATCCATTGCAAGAGCATCATTTTCTTTATCCTAGTTGTTGTAATAAACAATTACTTTGTATTCGCTTCATTTTGTGCTTTAAATTTGTTTTGTTGCGTCTTGCAGCCAAACGTAAACAAGGATATCGAAACAGGCAGCGATAGTTCGATAGACATGAAAAGTGTGGAGTTGCGCGATACTTTTACTGAGCGAAAGTAATGCTATCGATAACACAAACAGCGCACTTTTTAAATTTCAAGGTAAGCAATTATAAGTACATATATAATTGAATCGTTATACAATTTTGAATATATGTGAAATATAAATGAAAATAAAGCAAATGAATAGTATATTCAATTGTATTTATTTAAATTGCAAATAGTGCTGTATTGAATTCTGATAAAAACAATAGAGGATATTTAATAGCTAAGCTTAATACTTGTGTTTTAGTCACACTCAGGCAGCTAAACAAACGTTATGCACTTTTTGTGGAATACAATATTTAATAGCTAAGGTTATAACCTCATGAAGTGACTTTAGCTAGAGAACCTGACCTGATGATCAAATGCCCCGTTCTATGCAAAAGTCGTGACGAAGCATTGTTGCAATATTGTTGTTGTCGCTGCAGTTGTAATAAATGAATGTAGTGAAGAGGCACCTTTATAATTGGTTTTTGGCGTGATCTTTGGTCAGCGACTGCAGTTAAGATTCCCATAGTATGAGCAATGTAATTGATTTGTGCATCCGCTTGCCATATTATTATTATTGCTGCACTCGCCAAGCATTCGCACTCGCACTCGCACTCGCTCTCGAACTCATACTCATACTCATACTCATACTCGTATTCGGACTCTATAACAATCAGAGTGTACATGAATGAAATTTAAAAGCCATAAATCTTATGTTTTTATATCGCACTGCGCAGCATGGCAATCAAATGAACAAATCAACTGATCCAACAACAGGAAGACACATTCCGGTTCGGTTCAGTTCGTTGATCGTCAATGGAGATGGAGATGGAGATGGAGATGATGGCAATGGCAATGAATGAATGTGTGCTGCTTGCAAGTTGGATCGAGATCTCGCATATCTGACATCTCTTTGGGTTGGGTTGGTTTGGGGAGTATCACACATCTTGTCTCTGAACATGGCAAAGCTAATTCCAGCACGCGTCTCTCCTAACTATGTATGACGAAATGTACGCAACAAATACAAATGCCTACATCATCATGGCACCTGTCAGACGTCAGTGGCGGCTTAACAGCTTAAATGACTCAACGAGCAGCAGCAAAAACGAGACAGAGAAACGCAGTCGCAGACTGTGGTGTCTGCGAAAGCGAAAGAGATGGAGACGCTGCTCCAGATTGTCAACAGCGTCAACACCTTGGTAGCGACAAACAACTTAGCCAACATAATTTGCCTCAAGTATTTGTGTGTGATGAATTTATTTTTAATAACACTGCACAACAAAATGCTGGAAAAAACAAAAAACAAAAAAAAATTGTGTAAGTATACCAAATAATTAATAGAAATGATCTTGAAACTAGGGAAAATATTAAAAGTTAAACAAAAATTATCTAACATGATTGTAAATGTTTCCATACTAATTAAAGTAATCCTATACTTTTTTAACAATTTAGTTATTTATTTCGGATTTAAAATCATATGCTTCTTATATAAGTAGTAAACTTATTTTATTTATAATTTATTTAATTGCTTAACATAAATTCTAATTTATTTAAAAATTTAAAATCAGACTATGCAATCTACTCGTTCAGTATGAACTCTTACATTATTTCAAAAATAAAATCTGTATATAACAATAAAATAAAAAGATGTTTGAGAATACGACAAAGCCAGAAATAATATCATCCTTTATATAAAGATTATAAAAGCAATTTCAAAATTAAAAAATTATTTTCAAAATTTAACAAAAAAAGTTTATACAAAATGCAATTTTTTAATGTGAGTCTTTTTTGAAGATAATCATGCTTACGGAATTTCATTATTATAGAAATATATAATATTATAATAGGCTTATATTCAATATCGTAGTTTAATTTTATTTTTATATCTGCCACTCATAAGGTAGAAGGATATTATAACTTTGTAGCGGCAGGAAATGTATCTAAGAGGCAAAAGAAGGCATCTCCGACCCTATAAAGTATATATATTCTTGATCTGCGAGACGATATAGCCATGTCCATGTGTCTGTCTGTCCGTCCGTCAGTATGAACACCTAGATCTTAGAGACTATAAGAGATAGAGCTATGCATTTTTTTCGACATCACTCGTTATGTTTGCAGGCAGATCAAGTTTATTTCAAATTTTTGACACGTCCACTTACGCCCACTTACGCCTACATAAATTGACAATACTTGAATAACAAGCGTAATTTTAAAGCTAGAGTTGCGAATTTTGTTATTGTGGTTCCAGAATTTCTTTGCGATCAGATAAATATTGTCGAAGTTATTAAATAAATACTTTTGTATGGGCAAAAACGTCAACTTACTAGGGGCCTTAGTTGCTTTGGTTGACAATCTGGTATATTTTGCACTCTATAGTACATGTATATTGAATATGGTACCATATCAATATACCACATATGTCATTTGGTATTTTTTTAGTATTTTGAGTTACATTATTTCGGTATATTTTGAGAATTATATCCAATATTTTGCATTTATTCAAAATGTAGTTTTCTTACTTGTTTTTTTATATTTTTGTGCTCTAATATAATGTTTGGATCGAGTTGTTTAAAATATATTTAAAATGAATTGTTCTGTTTTAAAGAAGAGTAAAAAATTCTTTATTTTTAAACGCGATTACTAAGAGAGTTTTCAAGCAATAAACACAAAAAAATACTATGTTGCACAGTGTTGTGCTTTAAGCGTTGAGCGTTGACAAGATTGCCGGTGATGTCCAGACGGCAGGTGCAAACAGGCGCATAGCTGGAATTACGTTTTAATTGTGTTTGGGGGCTTTTGATGTTCTGCTGCTGAGTTTGAGATGAGACGAGATGAGTTCAGTTGAGTTGAGTTGAGTCCGTGATGGCATAAAAGCTGATGCAGTTAATCTAGGCAGGCTTAGCGGGCGCTTTTCCTGTTCTCCGCATCGGAGACATCGGATGCTATGATCTACTATAAGCATGGCCACACGACACTCCACTCCACTCCACTCCACTTCACTCCACTTCATGCTGTGTGCTTGCTTCCAAAAAAAAGACTTCACAAGTTGGGAGCGGGGACAAGGCAGGCAAGCGGGGAGAAGTGGCTGCCAAGTGACAACATTCTTATTTCGCATACACGAGGTGCTGATCCTAAAGGCGACTGCAGTTGTTGCTGCTGACAGCGTGTTTTTGTGTTTTGTTTTAAAAGACAGCCAGCGAGAGATGCGGAGAGAATGATAGAGGGAGTGGAGACAGAGAGAGGAAGCCACCATTCCAGAACAATTGGACGAAGATATCGTGTATTTATAGACTTGGCCCTGAGACCGTTTTCACAGTTGGCTTCGTTCACTGCGCCCGCTCCCTGATCTTTAGCATGTGTGTGCCGCCCCTTGTGTTTTCCATTCGCTTTTCTTTCCACTTGTGCAACATATTTTCATTTAATTGCGTTTAATTCGAAAATTACAAACATTCAATTTGATCTGTTTGTTGATCCGTTGATATCCAATGCTCAACAGTTTTTCAAAGCAAATAAAACGCCAACTCAACATAACTAATAAATAAAAATTAACAAATAACATAGAGCTCAGTTGAGTTGAGTGCGTTGCTTCAAGTTCTATTGCTGAATGAATGACTCATTGACTGAATGCTTCACTGGTCGACTAATTGATTTGACAGCTCACAGTTCGCGCTGCAAACTTGAAAATGAAATTTTCCACGGCTTTTACATTTACTGCATAAATAATTGCCAGAACTCAGAGCTCATAATTGCAGAGCTTTCGCCAATTTCCCATTAAGAAAAATGGCTTCGAGTTAAATTTGCTAAAGTTTCATTTTATCTTTGATCTGTTGCCATTTATGTCTACTTTTTAGTTTGGACTTTTCTGGAAAATAAGAATGTAAACTGGCGCTCGATAAATGAAAATGATATTTTAGAAATTTATTTCCAAAAGTGTTCCGCATTTGGAATTTTTTCTATAATTCCTTTAAACTATGATTCAATTTTGAAATAGTTTTATGTTAGTTATATAATACAATATATGGGTGATTCTCCGATGAAAATGTTTCGTTTTAATGTACAAATACATATACCAAAACATTTTTTTATTTTAAATAAAGATGAATCTAATAGCTCTCGATTAGTGCATTTATTAGAGATAAGAATGAGTTTGAGATTAGTTCTTCTGTTTTAAGATAAATGCATAAATGAACAAATTCGTACGAAAAAAATGAAAGAATTTATATATTTTATCGTAAGAAAGAAAAGGTTCCTAATATTAATGTGTGCCCTAAATAATGTTCCACTTCAGAGCTATAAAAATACCCTTCATATAATCTTAAAATTGTTTTAGTCTAGTAATTGTTTCAGTCTAGTAATTTAGTTATGACTTTGAATTACTAATATTTAAAAATTAAAGTGTATTCTATACACGATTTTTCATAACTGAAATGTGCTTGTTTTAGTTAAACTTGTTCAACAGTCCTAAATCCACTGAAAATAATGATATTCAAGGGCTTTTATAAAGAGATCCTTCCAAAATACGTTACAAGGATTTATTTTGTTAATTCTCAATACCCAATATTTTCTATTTTATTTTTTACAAAGACAAAAGTATAATCTAGTTAGCCAGGGAATTCTTGGCAAAATCTTGTCAAGCTGGAACGCAGATCCCGCCTAGCTTTAGTCAGTCTTAGTTCTAATCTCGTACGGGAAACAACTTCGGGAAACATAAAATACAAAACTCAAAATTGTACAATAATAATAATTTAAATATACTTTTCTTTTTCGGGGAACAAATGTTTCGACTCGGGTCCATTGTGCGCTGCATCGATGCGCTGTCGCTGCGTCGTTTGATGGCCAGGACCTACGGCTCCGCATTGGCTGCCGTATTGCCGAATCGTTCGATGCCGCTGGAGCAGAAGCAATCATCAAAGCTAGATGAGGACAAACTGTCGAGTGAGAAGATTATTGGACGCAGCTACAGCGAAGCGTTGGAGCTGAAGATGGCGAGTGCCAAGGAAGATGCTCAGGAAATAGTTGATGAGGTCACCGCTGAAGCCAAGGATAAGGGCAAGAAGGCGGTGGAAAAGGGCAAGGCAGGCAAATCAGCGGGTGGCGATGGTGCCAAGGAGCCGCCTAAATCGCCACCGGCTAAGCCAAAGGCTAAGGAGGAACGCTTCAAGTCCTTCGAGATCTATCGCTGGAAGCCAGGCGATGAGCCCTCGATGCAAACCTATCGCATCGATCTCAATGATTGCGGTGCCATGGTGCTCGATGCCCTTATTAAGATCAAGAATGAAATGGACGCCACGCTGACCTTTCGTCGATCGTGCCGCGAGGGCATCTGCGGCTCGTGTGCGATGAATATCGATGGCATCAATACGTTGTCGTGCATCACGGCCATTGATACGAATGTGGGTAAGCCTTGTCGCATTTATCCACTGCCACATCTGTATGTGAAACGTGATCTGGTGCCGGATTTGTCGCAATTCTACGATCAATATCGCTCGATTCAACCGTGGCTGCAGCGCAAGAATCTCGATCGCGAGATCGGCAAGGCGCAATATTTGCAGGCTCTCGAGGATCGCGATAAGCTCGATGGTCTCTACGAGTGCATTCTGTGCGCCTGCTGCCAGACCTCGTGTCCATCCTACTGGTGGAACAGCGAAAAGTATCTGGGACCCGCCGTCCTCATGCAGGCCTTCCGCTGGATCATCGATTCACGTGACGAGGCCTCCGAGCATCGGTTGTGCCAGCTAATCGATCCCTATAAGCTATATCGCTGCCACACCATACTCAATTGCACCAATACGTGCCCGAAGAATCTCAATCCGGCCAAGGCTATCATCTCGCTGAAGCAGATGCTGGCTGGCATGAAGAAGAAGCCGCCACCGAAAATGCAGACTGATCAAATGTTCCCGACGTCGGGTTAAGCGCAAGTTCTCATTTTACTCTATCCCCTCTACAAGTCTGCAATACATTTTTACATTAGATTTGACAAATCTACACTGTTTGAGATTATTTTTCCATCGTCTGCATTCTACACATCAAGCAACTCTACACGGAACTACATTCGTTGCCTATATTCTACACGATTGTACACTTCTCTACACTACTCTCTTTACTATACACTACCGTAAACTACTCCACACTTCTGTATACGAGTCTGAACTACTTTAATCTTCACTATTCGGAGCTGTCCTCCACTATTTAAAACTGTTCTTATAGAAACTGTTTACCTTAACTGCATTGTTCACTAAATAATCCAGGGAAACACGTCAAAATTTATGAATTAGATTTTACAATTGGAAATTGTATTGTAAACTAAAACCGTGGTAAACTAAAAATAAAACACACAACCTAACGTTTGTTAAACATGTTCGATAATTAAAAAATGTGCTATGAAATCGAAAGACTTTTCAATTAATATAGTTTGAAATATTTCAATATTTGAAAGAAATCGAAAATTCAAAATGGGGTAGTGTAAAACGAAATGTATAAAATACTTTTATTTTAAATAAACAACCACTTTATTATATACCACTTTTACTTTAAATAAACATGCACTTTATTATTTACTACTTAGAATTAACATTTTGAATTGGCTTTATAAATTACTGGAATTGTTTAAAGTAAACAATAATAATAAACTTTTAATAAATAAGTTATGTACAAAAAGCATTTTAAAATTTTCTAAACTCTGACAGATTCAGATAAATATTATATATGTACATATGTATAGGTAGATGATGTTTTGCTAAAGCAAAATAAATCTTTATTCTTTTGTTGAATTTCTAAATTAATCATTTGGTTTCGGGATTAAAGAGATGCGTTAGCTTAAGAGTGTCATTCAATACAATACCACGCCCTCTCGATTCTATTTTGGAAGCGGTAGCAAATGAAGAACATGGAACATAGCGGAAGCCCTTGAATATTCAAGGATTACAAGAGATTGTAATGTGAAGTGAATCATTTGACTGAAATGTTTTAATTTATACAGTGCCACAAGCATTCGTTCGTTTCTCTATTCCGCTCGCAATTCTATTTTCGCATTGTGCAGTAATTAATTGATACACATAACAAATAATTCAACAGATATTCGGATATTAATAAATGCTCTCAATACGAGTAAGTGCAAATTGTGTGCTCGCTAAAGCTTTCAAATATGAATCACATGTGGGATGATCTTGAAATTTGATGGCGGAACTTTTAGCTTAACCTACGACAGCTTAAAGCTTTGCTCTTCCAACACACCGTTGTTCTTGTTGTTATTGTTGTTGCTAGTGTTAGTGCTCAGTGTCAACAGCTTGCCATTTCGCTTACTCTCCCTTTGGCGGTTTGGCGCTCTCCCTTGCCAGTTTCGCTCTCTTCGTTTTGGTCGCGAGTAAATAAATAAACGCGCACAAAAATATTTACATATGCGTAAATGCACGAGGTTCCCTGCATGTGTTTGTCGCTGTCTGTCTCTATGTGTGTGTGTGTGTGTGTGTGTCTGTGTCTGTGTAGGTGAGTGGGTGTGTTAGTCTAGGGAGCCGTAAAGCGCGTCACCACGTGCAGCGCTAGCGACGGCGACGGTGACGGCGATGGCAGCAAAAGGCAAACGGCAACGACAAACATAGCAAAGCGAAATCAAAGCTGAGCGGGAAAAGCTTTTCGGCGTACGTCACCGACGCACCGGAGGTGGCCCGAACCGATTGCAGAGCTTTCGGACGCCTACAAAAACCAACCCCAAAGCAAAAGCCGCTTTGCAAATCAGTCGCAAAAAGTACGTCGCCAGAACGCAAAACCGAGAGACCTGGCACGCTGCAAAATCAAAAAGAAAATAAAGATTTTCTAACCAACCAACAACAAACGAAATACCACAAAAAAAAAAAAAAAAAAAAATAGATAAATAAATAAATAGAAATCAAAATCGAAATCAAAATCATAATAAAAGTAGTTTTTATTATTCAAAGAGAAAATAAAAAGGCAGCGCAAAGCGTATCAAACTAAACGTGGTTTATTGCAAAAGGTGCGTGTGGGAAGGCTCAGCTATCAATGTACAACAAACCTTTTTTTTTTTCGTTGTTTTCAAAGTGTGTGCAAAAAAAGCTTGAATAGATTTGTTGTCATTCTCACAAACAAAAAATAAAAAAAGGAAGCAAAGCAAAGCAAGTGCAACGCTGCTGTTGCATTTGTTGCTGTTACTGTTACTGTTACTGTTGCTGCGCTGTTGTTGTTGTTCCTGTTTTTGTTGTCGTTTGTTCTTGTCGCTGTAATTCATCTATTATTTATATTTACTCAACACCCTGAACACAAAACAAACACAAAGGTAGCCACAGCAACGCGTTACGGGAGCAACGAACGCCAGGAGCAGCAGCAGAAGAAGCAGAAGCAGAAGCAGAAGCAGAAGTAGAAGGAGCAGCTGAGGAAGTTTAAGAAGAAGGAAGCAAAGCACACAAAATTTACAAAGATGTCATGGAGATATGCGGTGAGTGTCAACAACTGATTGCTTCAAGGACTCGCTTTGCGCTGGTCACACTTTTTTGTCGTAGTTTTGGTTTTGGGCCACAGCTGATGATAAGATGCAGCTGCTGTGGCTGTGGCTGATGCTGAGGCTGGTGATAGCGCCAGCTAACGTGACCTTGAATGCATGTGCGCGCTTGAGACTGACCTAATTTGAGGCTCCGTGTGTGTGTGTGTGTGTGTTTTGTTTTTTTTTTTTGTTGGTTTGGTTTGGTTTGGTTGCAATGCCACTTTACCTGTATTTGTGTCTGTGTGTGTGTGTGCCATTTTCGAGCTGCAGCTGAGAAGCCTTGGCACACACCCAAGCCAAACCACTCAACCTGCAACCCTGCACTACCCCTAATACATCTCCGTTATCCCCCGTCTCTCCCCCTTCTCCGTCACCGTCACCGTCACCCACCATCCATGCATCCACACAAGGCCTTTGCTCGTAAATGCAAATGCTCTCTATGGCCAAAGCAAAGTTCAAGTGCCTTTTGCACAATGTTGGCTGGCACACACACACGCGCACACATACGTACTTAGACGCTCACACACACGTGCCCATATAGGTCGTATCCAAGAACAACAATACGACATTTGTCTGTTCTGTTGTTGTGCACAGTTAATGCAAAACAATTTCATTGCATTGCCGCCCAAAAACAAAGAAGAAAAAAATCAAATTTGAAGCTTCCAAAAGCTTCAAGTTTATTTCGTTGCAATTAATAAGTCGGCATTATTATGCGATAGCTCTGCACTTAACGGCATCCTTAGCATTTTGGCGCCCAACGTGCGGTGGGGGTTTGCTACCTTTTGCTGTAATCAGCAAGTTTCGCTTCCATAAGACCGAAGACATCATTATTATGTGCAGGCCTAAAGCGGAGGGAGTGAATTGATATGACTATGCGGTAATCGAAAAGGCATAAGCATAACATCTGCCTTTCATTATTAAGCGGTTACCTAAATATAGCCGAGTACTTCACAACGCTGGCTAATGTAATAATACTCCAATTTTGTTCGTGTGTCCCACTTTTGCGCATTGAATTTGCTTGGCGCCCAACGTGAGCTGTGCCACAATTACAGCTCAATTTGGCCAAAGCAAGGGTGCCATGGGGATGGATGGATGGATGGATGGATGGATGGAGGACTGCATTACAAGTATTGCAGTTGTCGCCTGACCCTAAAATGGATAAATGTAATAGGCTTTTGGGGCTAAACTTAAGCAGATTACTCATACGTCGCGTGGGCCAATTAACTTAATTATAAACGCAATTTGTTTTTTTTTTTTTTTTTTTTTCGTTTTTGTTGTTTTATTTCGCGGAAAAGGGCTTGCACATCCCATTTTCCCATTTTCGCCTCAAGGCTAATCTCGCATCTATTGAACTTGAGTTTTGGGGATGTGGGAGAGGGAGAGGGAGCAACTCAGTTGAATGCAAAATTAATTAAATTGCTGAGTCAATGTCACAGCGATTGCTTTCAAATTTTGTTTATTTTATTTAAGCTCTGCCACTTTTGGCGGCAAGGTGTGCAGAGTGGAGTGTTGTGGAGTAGGCGCAAGGGGTGGGGAGGGGAGGGGAGTGGCGTAACCACTGAAGTGAACCAAGCGCCCCCAGGGGCGTGCATTTAATTGGCCAGGCAGCCAAGCTCGCTAGCTTCCGTGTAATGTGCATTACAAAATTGTAAAACAAAAACAAAAAAAAGAAGAAGGCAGAGAAAAACCAACACACACACTCACACACATACAGCGAAAATAATGAAACACAAAGCCCAATAGCTTAGCTAAAATGTCAATGTCAGTGCTGGCTGTCATTTATAGTAGTCGCTGTTGTTGTTGTTGTTGTTGTTGTTATTATTGTTGGCGCTAATTGAACGATCGATAGAGCGTTGTACATCTCCGATATATGGTCTGGCCTATATATGGCTCATATATTGCCTATATATGGCCTATATATAGAACGACGAGCACACTTAACAATTATGCGAACATTCCCTCTCAATGTGCGAGTGGGCGTAAAGGCGTGTGGGCGTGTGTGTCTATAGACAACAAACACTCGTCGTCGTCGTCGATTGGCAGCTGTTGCGCCTCATTGAGCAAAAGCGAAAGGCAGCAAAAGCAACAATAACAATACGACAAACTACCTGAGCGGCCACTTAAAAGAGAATTTGCTGTCGCTATTGTTGTTGCAGTTCCATTGTTTAACATTTCAAATAACAATTATCACCAAAAATGTAATGTATTACTTGGGATTAAAGTGCTGCCTATCGAGCATGCTCATTGGCAATGATTAACTCAATTTATTCTAATATCAATTTAAATGCTATTCAACTATTTAAAAATATACATATATAAGAAGATAGAATTAATTCGAGATATCCTCTTGTTTATAGCTTATTTTTGCTAAACATAAATAGTTTATTGTATTCAATATTAAATATTTACAGGATGTATAGCAGTCGATCAGAAAATAATTTTCGATTTGTCTCATGCTGCTATCTATAGGGAATCTGTTATATTTTGTACTCTATGGTACATTTGAAATGTAATAGTATATCCGTATACCAAATATCTTTTATTTTAGGATTTTTTCTTAGCATATTTTTGGTATAATAATACTCTATGTTATATTTTAAATGTAATATTATATCCAAATATAATTTTTTGTATGTATATTTTAATATTTTTTTTGGTATATTAACACTTTGAAATGTAATAGGTATGGTAATATGGATTATTCCAAATATAGTCTTTGGTATATTTCACTATTGTTTTCGGTATATTAATTCCGTATATTTTAAAAGTAATACTGCACTGTTTTGCTTTTATTAAACATATTTTGGGTATCTTAAGTTTGTTTTTACTTGATGAGTATTACTATTTGTGGCAATTTAAAAGAATATTTAAGACTATAGCCGATCCACAGTTATCATATTTATTTACGTTTCTATTTCATATTTCTCTTCCACCCGCCGACACTTTCAATAAAATTCCCTTTTGATGTGTTCAAAAATATGTTTATCATTTAAAAATCGTGCAATTTAAATAGCATACTCCTCAGTTTCATTTACAGGGTATAGCGTCAGTCGTGACTACGACGCGTCTAACCAATATTTATAGAGTTAGTCACGATTTTGAAGCTTTTCGTTAACGATCGCATCACGTGCTCATCGCTATCGCTCGTGTTTGTTTGAAACATTGTCCGTTTGAAGCGCGCCCCATTTCGGGCGCCCTATAGCCAACCTTGAGTGATCATTTGCATTGGCTGCATATACATATTGTTAACACAAACTAAATGAGACTTGTCTGTGATGATGTGTTTTGTAGTTGTTGTTGTTGATGTTGTTACAGTCACTGCCAAAGTGCACACCTTAAATGGCAAATTAAAAACTACTGCGCATTTAATTTGCGCAATTTTCATTTAGTCTCATTTTATTTATTGCTGTTTGGCTTTTCCTTTTGAGTCAGTCATTCAATACAAATACAAATACAAATACAAATACGAAAACGAATAAAAAATATATGTATATACATTTATTTTGTGGTGGATTCGTTTCAGCACGTGATGCCGAAGCGCATTAACAATCTCTGTCACAGTCAAAATTCTTTAATAATTTTTGCTTTGTCTACTTTATTTACTTTTCCTGTTTCTTGTTGCTTTTTTATTTTGTTTCGTTTTGTGTTTTTGGCAGACTGTTAAATCAATACAATTGTCTGCAGGCTGCTTGCATGTCAATGCATTTCGGTTGTCTTCCTTTATTTTATTTCTACAGGGTATGCGCCATAAACATAAGTGGGGTAAAGAAGTCGATTGCGATAGAGTCAGGGGGAGTTTCCTTCATGTGTAGGAAGTCTTGAATTGTAGGGAATTTGACAGCCCGATTCGCTTTAGAGTCAATGCAAATATGTGAATAGTAATAAATTCTAATTCATCAGCCGACAGCAATCTATGATGTTTTTTTTTCTTACAGGGTATTCTGCAACCTGCAGTTATTCCTTTTCCCTGTATCTATCCTTAGGCGAATTTTATCGATAGGAAAACGCTTTTGTTTATCGCCTTTTGCATTAGACTACACCACAAAATATTTCAATTGTTCATAGATATTTTGTTGTGTCTATAATTTTCAGCATGCCTCGCAAATTTTTCACACTTGTTAAGCATTTTTGATAATCGTTTTTCTGTGAATATCTCGTCGTTGTTGCCTCGATGATGTTGTTGTTGTTCTCAATATACAAGGCCAATAAACAATAAAAACGTATACGTAATATTCATCTTCACATTTCATGTGTGTGTGTGTGTGTTCACTTATGTATTAAGTGAGTGCTTTTGAGTGGCAACAAACTGATTTCATAATTTATTGGTTCCACATTACTACGAGTATCTCAAAATATTTGCTTCGCTTTGGCAGCTCACTTGATTGCCTATTGCGTATTTTTGTTTAATGAGTTCAAATCGATTGCTAATGCTATAATGCACTTTGTTCCAGCAGCTCGCAAATGAATTATCAATAGAAAAGCTAATTCGAAATTCTGATCAGACAACTGATCAGCAATTAGTGAAGTAATTTGCAAAGCTGTAATTGTAAGTAATTGTAATTTAATAGTATATTAATATACCACATATATTCGTTGGTATAGTTTAGTATTTTTTTTTGGTATATTAATTTCAAAATTTTAAAAATTATCCCGCACTACTTTGCTTATAGTGCATACTGTTTCAGCTGTTTATAGTTTAGTATTTTTTCGGTATATTAATATACCACACTGTTTCACATATGAAGTATCCATAGCAAAGCTAATTCGTGTACATCTACATACATATATACCAAATATGATCTTTAGTCAAATTTTAGTATTTTTAGGTATATTAATTCCAAAAAATGTACTGCATTGTTTTGCTCTCTGATGCAGAAGCTCACACATGAATTATGTATAGCGAAGCTAATTCGAGTATGTCAATATACCAAATATATTTTTTGGGGATTAGTATTTTTTCGTTATATTAATTTATAAAATAGTGAACAAGTTTGCAAAGCTGCAATTGTAATATAGTAGTATGTGAATATACCAAATATATGTTATTACATAGTTTAGTATTTTTTTTCTTTCGGTATATTCATGCCCTATATTTTATAAATTATACCGCACTGTTTTGCTTATATTGCTCTCTATGTAAGCAGCTCCATATATGAATTATCAATAGCAAAGCAAAATATCAAGTATGTTAGTAACTAGTTACGAGTAAGTAGTTTGCAAAGCTGCAATTATAAATAATTCATCCCAAGTGTTATGTTATGAATTAAAAAGTAGTTCAGTCTTAGAAAATATGTTTTCATTAATGTGGAATTCTCGCAGCTCGTTTGGAAATAATTCACGTTAATCTGATGAACTACTTTGCTTAAAATATGTGCTTGGCTAAAAACAAATTTAATTTATTTTAATAATCTGATAAATAAGTTGAACAACTTATAGTTGATTTTCTTTTTCTTAATTACTAATAATTTCATTGTAATTTGAATGAGCTAGTTACAAAGAATGTAAATGATTTAGTTCACGTATTTATCACACAAAACCAGATAGACAGAGGTCGTTAGTTACAGTCGGTTGGGGGCAAGTGCTCAGAGTATGTGTCTGTGTGTGTGTGTGTGTGTGTGTGTGTGTGTGTGTGTGTGTGTGTGTGGCAGGTTGCACAAACCTGACACGTCTGCGGCACATTGTCAGCTCGTTTGGATGACTTCCAAAGGGCACGGGCAACAGTTTGAAACACAAGCTGCATTTATCTAGCTAGCTTGCTGGCTGGCTGTTTGTTGAGTGGTCAATGCTTGACCTGGCCTAAAGCTTAGCTGAGCTGAGCTGGGTTGACATAGTTTTTGCAGTTTTGTGTTTCAGTTTCAGTTGCAGTTTCGATTTTGGTATCGTTTTCATGTGCAGGAAGTGTTGAGCTCTGCAATGGAATTGAATTCAATTCAATTGAAATTGTCTCTCTCTCTGTGTGTGAAGGGGGAAATAGAAATGGAAATGGAAATCGAAATGAAAATGGTGTCAGTTGGACACACTGAAAGCACCAATGAGTGTATCTGACTCTGACTAATAAATAGTGGATGCAACAATGCGATCGTCAGACGCAGTTCTTGGCACTGTGGGTGTCTATTAAAAGGCAAAGAAAGAGAGAGGGAGAGGGAGAGGGAGAGAGAAAAACACCTTGCCTCGAGGCAAATGAAAATGTCGTGCCAATGAATTGTGTGGTGTGTGTGCGATATACACAGAAATAGATAGAGCGTAATGTCGATGATTAAGTTCAACTGATTTAGCATTTAATCCAAGTCAAAAACACACACACACACACACACACATTCCATACGATTCTTTGTTGTCTTCCAGAGCTAATTGCTTTGGCATGCGGGCAAAATCAAAAGCAAAAACATCTACTGACTGACTCATCGGTTGAGCTTTTGTTTTCTTCTGGTTTCTAGTTTCTGGTTTGCCATCATGTTTTCAGTTGTTCGTACAGTTTTCCAATTTATTTTGCCGCGATCTCGAATAATTTCCAACGTCAAAAGGAATGTGTCGAAAGTGTGGGGCGGCGATGTGCGAGCGATTTTCGGTTTGCAGCGTGCTTTTCACAGCATTTAATGCATGTGCCACTGTGTATTTTTAGATGCACACACTAAACAACTAAAAGTACGTATATATGTACATATGTACGTATATGTATTGGTGTAGTGTAGATCTGTGTGTAGCGGAACAAGGTCAAGGCGTCGACAGTGGCCAAAAACCACTAACGTCAACAACATCAGCCATGAGGCAACACACAACACACGACATCAAATGGCCAACGCCAACGCCAACGCCTTTTCGCTTGCACCTGAAGGCAACTTTGTTACCAGTCCCCACCCACCGCTTTTCCCCTTCCCACCTCTTCACTGTGTGGGTGTGTGTTAGTCGCCAACCCACCTGCAAACTGGCCTCAAAGAGATTTTAAATATTATATTACGTATACGCAGAAATAGAAATAAATAATCGAAATTGTCACTAAATATACATTTAACATTTTTATATATAAACTCATGTATGCGCGTATATCACTGGCAATTACTAAAGTTCTACTTAGACGCCTCTGGCTGGGGCTGTTGCCTAGGGGAACTGCTCAGACACAATGCTCTTCACTTTTTTTTTAATTCAAACGCGACGACACTGATTTCTATTTATAGTCAAGTGATTTCAACTTGATACGATTACATAGGATTTTAGCCCGGAGTGTCATCAATTAGCTCTTTGAATGACGCTTAATTAGATGTTGCACTCTCTTGCTATTATTTTTCATTTCTTTAACTCGATTTGCACTTTTCCAAATACGTTTTGCAAAATGATTTCGAGTAGAATATTCAGAATATTTCACATTTAAATGAGGCTTCAGAAATTGCCATTATTACAATGCATAATTAATTATCGTATTAATATTTCAATAAATTTTTTTTAATTCTTATATTTTTAGATACAATAATATCTATAATATTTATGACTACTTATAAAAATTGAAGTATTTATTTAAAAAGTAATTTTGAATGGTAAAAAACCTTTGCTTTTGTTAAAAATTCGGTATATTTTGTACTCTATGGTATATTTTCGAATGGGATAGCATATCGTTATACCAAATATAGTCTTTAGTAATTTTCAGCATATTTGGTTAACAATCAGGTATATTTTGTACTCTATGAAAGTGTGAATGAAAGAGTATATCAATATACCAAATATAGACTTCGATATTTTATCAGCATTTTTCGGGATATGTATTTTTGGTATTCGGTATATTTTACGAAAAAAAATCACGATTTGCTTTTATTGTAAAGAGGTAGCGAGTTTCTCACAGTCGAGTACACTTGATTACAGCTTACACATCGTACTTGTTTAGAACTTCGTGTTTCGATTGTTTCTATTCGATTTAATTTCAATTTTTTTTTAAGTTTATCAAACAAATAATACTATTATAAAACAATATTTTGTACTGTATGGTTGTATTTCTAATCAAGACTTTTGGAATTCTTTTAATTGCATAATTAAACTGTTTATTCTGAAATTTCTATTACTATTGTGAACAATTTTATAATGCGTACAACGTTCGGTATCTCTATTTAATTTGTATGATTATTTACAATATTTATTATTATTATGGTGAACTATTGTTTGAATTTGTTTTACTCTTTTATTATTCATCACTTTTTGCAGCTAGTCGACAGATACAGCAGCAGCATTGGCGATAGATATAGTCCGCACTATTATCAGGTTTGTCAGAGATCGTTATCGTTATCGTTATGGTTATCGTTCTATCGATGCAATGCATGCGCCCCCTTCTCGTGTTATTCGAATGCATTAAATAATATTTGCAGCTTATTAACCAAGCAAATCGAATTGTTCATATTAGCTAAGGCTTCCACTAAAATCAGCTAAAATTAATGCTTAAATGTAAACAGCAAATTCATGCCGTCAAGGCAATCTCCATAGATGTGCCAATAAATCGTCGTCGTCAGGCAAACACGAATTTAATTCGAGACAAGAAATATGCAAATGTTTATGTATGTAGATATATTTGTATATAGCGATAAGTTGTCGTGTGTTTCGACACACAAACATACACAGTATATACAGTTTATAATGCCCATCAGATCAGTCACAATAGATCAAAATCAGAAGTCAGAAAAGTGAAAGAACTTTTGCTGCGATGATGTTTGCGATTTCTTTTTGGCTTCTCAGGGTCGAATGCCGCGACAAAAAGCAAAAGTTTTCGCTTCGCTTCGTTCGTCTCTTTTCAGTTCACTCGTCTCTCTCTCTCCCTCTCTCTCTCTCTCTCTCTCTCTCTCTCTCTCTTTTCTCCTTCCTCCTTGCGACGCCTCGCTGTCGCTGATTTTATTTGAATATGTTATGACAAAGCAGACAACCGATAAGCAAAACTAAACTGAAAACAACACAAGCAAACAAAAAAAAAAAAAAAAAAAAACGAAAACGAAAATAATAAATGAAAATCGAAAAGGGAAAAGAAAGCAAAACAGAAAATACAGTTTCACTTTCCCATTGACTTTGGCTACTGTCCCTGAAATTGACAAAACCCCAACAAGGACGTGGCTCGAGGGGCGTCCCTTAACCCCCTCCCCATCACCCTCTTTCTGCCACCGCCTCTCTCTCTCTGTTTCACTGTTTGTGTTTTGTCTGTATTTTGGGGCGACCTTCGCCTTTGCCCATAAATTTTGGCTGGCCGAGCTTTTGGCAAGCTGAAACTGAAACTGAAGCTCAATTGTCGCCTAGGCACAAACTTGATGCCCATAAATAATTGCCAACTGCCAAAACATACAACAACATTTACATATCCGCAACGCGAAATCATTTACAAATCGCCTACAGAGATAGACTCTCGACTCTGCTCCAAGAAGCCAGCTCAAGTGACAAGCGGCACAAATTATGCCATATTCGCTGTCAAACACAGCAGCAGAGCAATGCAGAGCAGAGCAGAGCATCCTTCCTTCATATTTCCTTTTTTTTTTTTTTTGCTGATTTCTTTTTTTACTTTTGGGATTTTCCTCTGTTGTCTTTGTCGTCGTTGTCTTAAGTGTATTATTATTGTGATGAGCTCATAAACGTTGCTTTGCATGGTCACCAATAAAATGTATTGTCAGTGCGCAATTTTCTTAATTCTTGTTGAGATTTGTGGAATTAAGCGTTCTTACTAACATAACTCTGCTGATGCCTTGAATTTGCTTCAGGATTAACACTGATTGTTCTTAGAGATGATTGCAATTAAATGCCATGGAACAAACGCAGTTTTGTTTAGTAATCAAAATATATTTATAGAATGTTTGCCAGGTTTATGATTAAAGAACAAAATTTCGAATCTTTATTTCACAATTTAATATACTTTGTGTTGTAAAGTAAACCTTTAAAAATATGTTTTACTATAACTTGCTTAACTTGAAATCTGATAAAGTGTTCAAAACATTTTTGTTTCTTAATGTTTGGAAACTGGATGGAAATTACGTTGACAATATAAATTTTTTACTTTAGAAGTAACTCAAATTTAACAAACATTTTAAATTTTAATGTAATATTTTTACTTGAAGTATTCGAAGACGTTCGAAAAATTCGGTTTGGTTTTGAGATAGCTCTAGTTTTCATAAAATTAAAGATTTATTTCAGTTCTTGAAGAGTCTAGTATACAAAAAAAATGAAGACAACTTAACTTGTTTAAAGGGAAGAAACAACGTAAACAGATTAACTTAGCAATAGGAAAACAACGTGAGGCATAATTACAATATATACAATTTATAGAATATTTCCATAAAACTTTACTTTTTTATAAGTAAACGAAACTAAATGAAACATTCTCAAACAATATACAACAAAATATAAAGTTTAACTTCAATTATTTAAAAAATATTGAGTTCTTAATTTGTAAAAGTATTCGAAGCTTAGACAAAAATGCAAAATATTAAGCTCAATAAATTCAGAAACCTATTCAAAAAAATTAAGTTTCACTCCAAATATTAATTTAGAAAGTTATTCAAAACACATAAAAATTCACTTCAAATATTACAAAAATATTTATTAAATTCTAAACTCGAAAAAGTATTCGAGTATTTGACAAAAAATTAAAAATATAAAATATAATTAATTTAGAACATTAAAAATAAACATGAAGTTCCTCTCCAAATATTAAAAAAAAATTAATATTAAATTTTGAAAACTTTTCGAAAATAAAATATTGAGAATAATTAATTTAGAATAATTAAAAAACATAGAGTTACACTCCAAATTGAATCCTGAATTTTAAAATGTGTTCGACAATAAATTTAAGGACTTAAGAACAATAAATTCAGAACATAATATAACAAGATATAAAGATTCACTTTAATTATTTAAAATAATTTCAATTCGAAAATCGAAAGCATAAAGTTTCGCTTTAATTATTTCAATAACTGGAATTCTAAATTCTATAAAATTATTCGAATATCAGAAAGTGAGTAAAAAGTTAAAAAGTTTGACTTTATTTTAGGAATGAAATATGCTATGAGCATGGATCATTTTTGAAAGATTTGTACATTTTGTGGCATGTTTATAAACATTATAATGCGTGTGAACTCGTATTAATTGTGACAAACACTTTTCGTTTTGCAGTCGCCCAGCCGCCTGGAAACCTCAGAACAGACCACAGGACGCCAGCTGCAACGTGTGCTGCACTATTCGATGGCTCCTTGCCGCAGTTTGCCGGGTCTGAGACGCGCCGAGTGCGCCATACACGATGTTGACTGTGATGAAGTCTATCCGGGCATTTACATAGGCGATGCGTAAGTTCTCCTTCTCCTTCTCACTCTTACTCAGAGTTAGCTAATTGTGTGTTTCTCTCTCTCATTTTGAAGTGCGGCGGCTAAAAACAAAACATACTTGAGGCTGATGGGCATTACGCACGTGTTGAATGCGGCGGAAGGTTGTCGCTATGGCCAAGTGGACACTGGACACAGTTACTATCGGGATATGCCCAGCGTTAGGTGCGTGAAGAAGAAGAAGAAGAAGAAGAAGAAGAAGAAATTGAATTTATGATCATAATCAATGCGGGGCATCATATGGCGCACATTAATTATTGATTCAACTTTAGTTTCTTAAACTCACATATTAGTTTTGATTATTATTTCTTTCTTTGGCACTTTTGATTCGATGGCGATCGCTAACAAAATTTTGATGACATTTTTCCACCTCTTCTTTTTTTTCGTTTCGTTCTCCTCGAAATCCACACACACTCACACACACCTTGTATATAATGTTTCATTCACAAAAACACAAACATTCAATGCATTATCTTTCACACTGTGTGGGTCATTTGCTGTTGTTGTTGCTGTGGTGGTGGTTGTTGTATTGTTTGTGTGTACAGACGCCAACATAAGGATTGCTTTTTTAGATATATGGGATTCCCCATGATCGATGCGCCCACGACAGACATTTCCCGTTACTTCTATGTGGCATCCAAGTTCATCGACAGCGCCATCAGCAGCGGCGGTGAGTAGCTGAACTAGTCTACTGCCTTTTCACATTAATGAGCGTTCTCTCTCTCTCTCTCTTCCTTAGGCAAAGTGCTGGTGCATTGCCTGGTGGGAATGTCGCGATCGGCCACCTGCGTTCTGGCGTATCTGATGATTTGCCGTAAAATGTCCGCCGTAGATGCGATACGCACGGTTCGGATGCGCCGTGAAATTCGACCAAACGATGGCTTCCTTCAGCAGCTCGCCGATCTCGATATGGAGTTGAAGCGCAAGAATCTTTATCCCTATTAAGCCACCTCCCTACCCCCTGCCCCTAACCCCTCCCACTCAAAAACAAACTAACAAACTCCCCCCCCCCCACACACACACACAACCAAAGATAAACACAATTACACACACAAACACTATAGTACTGAATAAGAGCGAGAGAGAAACACAAATATAACGTATACGACGAATACATGATTTGTCTTGATATTAAACGTTGACACACACACACACACACACACACACACACACACACACACACACACACACACACACACAAATAAATATATATCCCACATACACACACACACACATATATATATATAGACCACAAAAAAGCGTTGTTCTAAACTATTTATAATGAAAAAGCTAACGACTTAAAGGTAACTTGGTCTTCTGAAAAAGAACCGAAAATAATAAAGAAAACATTTCAAAATACAAAACAAAACTGTTCAACTGATCAACTGTATAATCATGGCAACTAGATATATATGTATAGTTATATATAGAATCGGCCATACTTCCATTTAGTGGGAATCAAGTTACACTAGAGAAACTCCACAGCGATACATAGCGACCTAGGCGTTACACCAACAACAACAATAACTACAACAAAACAAAAACAAAATTAAGATGAGAACGTAATCGAGCTGACATTTTATCATATGATTAATGTATACACACATACATACATACATAAATATGCATACGTCTTTATATATGTATGCCTATGAAATGACTTTTTTTGTATGCAAAAAACGAAAAAACAAAAACCAAAAAACTCTTTCGAATTGTGGTTCATCTCTTCTACCCAAGCGTACATCTATATAGTTAAGATCATACTATATACTACATACATATGCGTATGTATTTGTATATGTACTTAGGCGTTTAAGATGAGCTGAAGAACAAAATCCAAAACCAAAACCAAAAACAACAAGAACAACACACAATGAAACAATGTATAGAACACAAGAGAGATGCTAATATACATATACTATATACCATATATATTGGTATATATGTAATATATATTGACCTTATATCTACATAGATGTATAAACTGATATATATATATATAAAAAGAAACATTCAAGTATATATATATGAAGAAAACTGTGTATTGTATGATAAGTATATACAAGCTGCGTTATATACACCCCTATATATATATATATATATATATTATATGTACTTATATATACATGCATATATATACAACTACATGTATATTCAACTATTGTACAATGAAATAGCAAAGCTAACTTCACAACAAACAAAGAGATCAACAACAACAAACAAACAAACAGCAACAACATCAATAAGATGCGATCGGCAAACGAACAAAACATTAAAGTAAAGACAAAAAAAAAATAAGAATAAATCAAAACACCAAATTCATATTTTCTAGAACATGTATGAGCAAAAAACCAAGAAACCAAAAAAAAAAAAAAAAAAATAAACTAAACTAAAAACCAAAAATTGTCTCTAAAAAGTGATTAATAAAAACCAAAACTATAAAACATTGAAAATTTATTGTGATCTTTTTATACCTGCTACCCATAGGGTAGAAGGGTATTATAACTTTGTGCCGGCAGGAAATGTATGTAACAGTTAGAAGGAGGCATCTCCGACCCTATAAAGTATATATATTCTTGATCAGCGTCAACAGCCGAGACGATATAGCCATGTCCGTCTGTCCGTATGAACACCTAGATCTCAGAGACTATAAGAGATAGAGCTATAATATTTTTTCGACAGCATTTGTTATGTTTGCACGCAGATCAAGTTTGTTTCAAATTTTTTGCCACGCCCACTTCCGCACCTGCAAATCAAAAAATCGAATAACAATTAATTAATTTAATTTAATTTTAAAGCTAGAGTTACGAAAATTTGAAAATTTGGTTGCGATCAGATAAAAATTGTGGAAGTTTTTAAAGAAATACTTTTGTATGGGCAAAACGCCTACTTACTAGGGTCTGAGTTGCTTTGGCTGACAATCTGGTATATTGTGCCGTCTATGGTATATTTTGAATGCTGTACTATATCGATATACCACATATACCATTCGGTATATTTTTTGTATTTTTGCAGTATATTTGGTATATTTTGAGAATAATACAGCAAAATATATTGCTTTTATTCAAAATGGGTGGCGGGTATCTCACAGTCGAGTACACTCGACTGTAGCTTTCTTACTTGTTTATATTATGGTTTGGCACCCGCAGCTTAGAGATTAAGTTTGTTACGTTTGCCTTATGCAGACATAATAATCAATTTCAGTCAGGAAATAGAGAATTGCTTTTCATCTTCTTGGCAAATGAATGAATCATGAGACACAGTAATTAATTAATATGGAATATCGCTTCCATTATCGCTAATGTAGTGCAAAACTAATATTGTTCAGGAAGTTCCTAAAAATGGTTTCATTCTTTTTGACTGAACTTAAAATTTAATATTGTCAAGCTTTTGTAAAGCTTATTTTTTGTTATTTCCCATTGTAGATTCGGATTAACAATTCTATATAAACATATTTCTGTTTTTATACTACTTTTTTTGAAAAGAATATTTTCTGTTATTTTTTCAGAAACGTAAAACAAACCCTACCCATTATATTCTTTACATTAATTTTTTATTTTCAAAAAAATATTTCTGTTATTTATTTAAGTTTTACGAGTAATTTCAAAAAACTATTTTCTGTTGAAAATCTTGGCTATATAGTTTCTTTATAACAATTTTTTTGTCTGTTTTACTTAATATGTTCTCAATTGTCCTCACTATATAATATACAAGGTGCGTTCCAAAGTAAACAGGACTTTTAACAAAAAGACAGAACAAATAGTTTTTTCGGCAAAATCAATTTATATTATTCAAAATAGTCTCCTTCTGCTTTAATACAGCTTTTCGCACGGTCCAAAAGCAAGTCGAACGAGTGATTTAGCTCGTTGCCCGGTATGGCCTCCAGTATGCCGGTGCAAGCCTTTTGAATGGCCTCGACGTCTGCATAACGCTTTCCTTTCATCGGCAAATGCATTTTTCCGAAAAGGTAGAAGTCGCACGGTGCAATATCAGGTGAATACGGGGAGTGGTTGATGGTTAAAATGTGATTTTTGGTCAAATAGTCGGTTCTTCGAATGTTTAATTCTGAGCGATTTTTGGACGTCAGTCAATTTGTGCGGAACAAACCGTGCACACCCCCAAATGTTCGGTCAAAATGCGATAAATCGATGTTTTGGAGATGTTCAATTCTATTTCCATTAATTTCAATGATGATTTCGGCTGATTTTTTATGAATTCACGCACAGTTTCGATGCAATTTTCTGTGATCACGGATTTTGGTTGGCCCACATGTTCATCGTCATTTATGTCCTCACGATCACTTTGAAAACGTTGAAACCACTCGTGCACTCTGCTACGGGATAGGCAACCATCGTCATAAACTTTTTTTATCAATTGAAACGTTTCGGTAAAAGTTTTAAAACAAAATTTAATGTTGGCTTTTTGTTCGAAGCTCATTTTCGCACCGATGACAAAAACATACTGACACTTAAAACGCAATAACTTCACTTCCAATAGATGAAATATCATAAAATTTTTACTGGAAGTCGATAAAGGATAGCAGATTCTAACGCACCAATTGACATAAATATGGCGCCACCAGAGGGCGCTAGATTCAAAAAGTCCTGTTTACTTTGGAACGCACCTTGTAGCTTCTACAATTATGTGGATTATTTCCATATTATCAAAAGAAATTTTGATCATATTGCCAATTATATGTTTTTTTTTTTTAATTATTGTACATCATTTTCAAAGGAATATACAAAATATTGTCAACTTTTCTCAGTATACGAACATATATGTATGTATTTATTTTTTAACAATTTGTATATCTTATATAATCTTGAAGAGTAATTTGTCGGTTCCCCTTAACTAGAAAGGTATTATAACTTTGTGCCTGTAGGAAACAGACAAGATCAAGATTGCCACGCCCACTTCCACCTAGGAAATTGACAAAAACCAATCATTAAGCGTAATTTTGAAGCTAGAGCTAGGCAGATTTTTGATAAATAAAATAATCACTAAAGTATTTAAGAATCCTGAAGGTTTGGTTGCGATCAATCAAAAATTGTAGAAGAAAACTTAGTAATACTTAGTCTGAATATCTGGTATATTTTGCAGTCTATGGTATATTTTGAAAGTGGCACTATATCAATATACCAAACATAGCTTTTGATATATATATATATATTTTAGTATTTTTAAGGTATATTTGGTATATTTTAAAATTGACACCGAACTTTCTTTATTTAAAATCCTAAAATGCAAATTTAGCACAATCTTGATTTAAGATTTCGTCCACCAAAAAATCTTATTTCAGGGTTTTTTCTTTGCAAGATCGAAAAAATCTTAAATCAAGACTACTTTTCAATGTAAATTGTTTTCTCTCTGTGCAAAGAAAATATCTGTTATTTTATTTTCAGAAAAATATTTTCTGTTGGAAACCTTGCTTCTATAGTTTCTTTATAACAATAAACAATCAGTTATATTTTCTAATAATAATAAATAAATAAAAAAAATAAAATAATTAAATTAAATTAATTTTAATTTATTCATGTCTGCTATTTAAATTTACATTTTCTCAATTTTGATTATTATATAATTAATACAATTAGTATATGGATTGGTATAGAAATGATCAAAAGATTTTTGTCATGTTTTTTTTTTATAAATGTTGACAATATTTCTTATAATATATAATTTTTAACAATTTTTGTTAATTTTTTTTAAAGAATAAATGATGACTACTTTACCCAGAATATGTAAATTTTTGTTAACAATTTGTATATTCTATACAGTTTTTTTTGTTCATACTGAAACAACACTTTTTTCTCATCTTTAATTTACAATCTGTCTATTTAAACAATAAGTAAATTGTATAATTAATATTAATTAATTAACAGAAATATCCTTTTCCAATGAGCCCTATTATATTATAAATACCATCTCTTCAGTTGGTTTGATTTATTTATCGGGGAGAACGAGTATGTGGTATCTTTTCAGTCTTCTTACTGTTAAAATGTTGTCTATGAGATTGAGGGCTATGTAGTCGTGGTTATGTAGTCTATCGATGTATTTCTTTTTATTTATTCTTGTATGGTTGGAATACAAAGATCTTTGTGAATATTTGCATTAGATACGTAAAAAGGAGCATTGATAATTCGTCGCATAATGAAAAATGTTGTATTTTTAATAATTATTGTATAAGATTATACTTTCTCTTTTCAATTCAAAACATTGGTCAACTTTTCCCACTAAGTGGCTATTATTTAAATTCTATAATATTTTGAAAAGAATAAAATATTTAACATTTTATTTATTTAGAAATGAACTTCGCCTTTCCCACATAAGTGTATATTATTTAACAATTGGTTTTTCCAATATTTATTCAACATAATTCTTAAGATGCTTTCCTCTGTTATTTAAATTCATTAATGCATTTAGTATACAATTAACTTTGGCTACTTTAATATTATTTCCATGGCTTGTGACTTCGACCTTGAGGAAAACACACAAATTAATAATTTATTTGTGCTTCCGTTTAGCAGATGCAGAGAAGAGCAGCGAAACGAGGTCGTTGGTGATATGGGGAGGGGGAAGAAAAAAAAGGGGTTGTCAAGGTGTTTCTCACTTGCATGCAGCGAGGATAATTACAACAAAATTTTGATTGCTTCGGCATTAAGAATAACATCACATTAGGGAACATTATTTTTAATAACCCATCAAGACAGTGAAGTAGACGTAACGAGTGCTGTAAATACGAGTATTCCTCAGTTTCCGCCACCAGCTGAGGGAAACGCTTAAAAATTTGTAGTCCATACTTACAAATTGCCACTGTAAATTCAATTGCTGTTGAGGTTGCACGTGTGTGTGTCTGAGTCTGTGTCTGTGTCTGTGGCAGGGGCAAAGTGTTGATGGTGCCAGGAGTCGCAGTGTGTGTCGGGGTCGAGCTCAGTGTTTGGGCATGGTGTCGGAGTCAGTGTCAGTGTCGGTGTCGGGGTCGGGTTCGAAGTCAGAGTCGGAGTCGGGGTCGGGGTCAGTGGGGCCATTATCTAGACATTAGTTGCGCCTGCTAACTGCCTGGCAACACCTGCAGCGGCATCGACTGGTTATCAGCACAGAAAGAGAGCATGAAATGAAAGACAGAGAGTGAGAGAGTGAGAGAGAGAGAGACTCTGCGTGTGTTGTGGCTAAAAGCCGAGCTTGTAATTAAAAGAAATTGCTACCTGAGAATGCATGCCGAGAGCTGGTTAAAGTCACTGTTCAAAATGTGGAATGAGGCGAGGAGCGTTCGCTCGTTCGCTCCACCGCATAGTTGACCCTAATTTAAAACTATCAATAACTACGCCACAAGAACACACTCAAGATTCAAGATTTTGATCTCGCGCGCGCAGTCTAAACAATAAAATTAATGTCTCCGGCGGCATTTTGGTCTGAAACAGCGGGCACTTAAGCCAGCTCCTAACACACACGGAACAATCGGGAAACTCAACAACCGAAAACAACCGAACAACTGAACAACTGAACAGGTAGCTGTCGTAAGTCGTCGTTAAACAGCAAAACAACAAAACAATAACAACAACTAAAACGAGCAAATGCGAGGCGATTTTAACTAGCCGCATTCTGTATACACTACACAGAAGACAGCCAAAGGATCAAAATTGTGCGCAGCTCAACAGCGAAGAAATATTCTACATCATTACCACAAAAATTAGATCTTTCTAGTAAGTGCTTGGATTACTCAGCTAGCAATAAACTTAACATAACTTAAATTGTTGTATGCATATTATTTTATTTTTGTTGTATATGAAATTAATAAAAATACAGACGGTACCTAAAGCTAAATCTAAACAATAATGCAAAAACATTTCATTGCTAATTGTATCAGCGAAGACCTGACATATTTTGCAGCTTTATTTGATTATTAACATAGAACAGCAGCAAGTTGCTTACCAAATGATTACCAGCAGCTTACTCTATCAGCTGGGAAATTTTTGTGAAACTCTGAATGATCACATCCACAAGCCGATCCGTTTACTATAATATCATAGTCGCCTAGTTAAATTCCCAAACAGTATTCATATATCATATCCTTTGGCTGTTATTTTTCACTAGAATAGATTACCAAATGATTACTACCAATTTACGATGTCTGCATATCTCAATACATTGCCTAAATTGGAAGTCCTAATTTATTAACTAATATTCTGATGTAATTATATTTATATTAAGTTCTAATTATTGGTTAAATCATTTTAAAAAATAATAAAATGTAATAATTATAAATCTTTGAATTGGTTTTATATTCAAAATGTTTTTAGATTGTGTTTAAAAGTATTTGAAATTCTTACATATTTATAATTTTTTGGTAGTTGCAAACACGTGATTTTATTAATACTTTTCTTAATAAGTGTATCATTTTTAATGGATTTTTAATATTGATAATAAGTATAAGCATTCGCTGATATACGTTAAATTGACAAACAAATGTTAGAAATATTGTATAAATAATAGATTATGATTTATGATTAACAAATTAAATGATTATTTTTAGACATTATACATAGACAGAAAAAACGTGCTAAAATCATGAATAAAATCTTGTGTCCAGATTGTTGGTATGTCAAAATGAAATTAAGAAATCTAAAATAAACTTTCTTTAATCAAGATTTTAGTTTAAACATAAGATAATTTTAATCTTAAAATGTAGCATGAAAATCTTGATTTACGAACGATATTTCAACCTAAGCTTATTAAAAGATTGTTCTTTTTAGGAACGAAAAAATCTTACAATAAAGATTTATTTAATCTGGATTTTTCTCCTTGCGTTCAAATAATAGATTTATGATTAACAAATTAAATTATTATATTTAGACATCATATTTACGTACATAAATAAAAATAGTTTTTTTTAATTAATAATATAACAATTCATTGAGTTAATCTCTTAAGTTTTGCGCCCAATTAAAAATCCTGCAAAATGAAACAATAGTCATTCAACTCGATGTATTTATAGAGTATGTGCAGTACTTTTTTTTGTTAGATCTGGTCAAATGGCAAAGGCGTCCAGCAGCGCAAACTAGTTTCAGTTTATTTTTGTTCTGTATATATTTTGTTTTTGTTTTTTTTTTTTTTTTTTTTTTTTTTTTTGGGGTTGGCATCGTTGTTTTCCCAGGTTTCCCCGAACCGAGTTGCGTTGCGCTGAATTCATCGTTTTAAGCTGCTAAAAATCATTTTTCAAAAACACACATTCAAGCCCCGTTGCGAGTGGAAGGGAGTCGGAGTTGGAGTCGATGTCGAAGTTGGAGTCGGAGAAGCGTCTCGGAGTGATCCCCCAACTGTGACACATGTTCCGGCTGGCAAATACTATTTAGACGAGTTGCCCTCGGGCTCTGGGTGCTGAGCACACAATGCGAGGACGCACATGAAACAATTATTATTATTAATAAGTTAGTTTTAGTTCACGTGCGCCAGACGCCTGTCAAGAGTGGTGATGCAGAAGGAGGAGGATGGGAGGAGAAGTTGGAGAAGGAGTGTTGATGCGCGCCAAGATTAAGCATGAAAAATGTTACGAATTTCCCTGTAATTAATCTTCATCTGCGCTAAATGGACGCGGGCAGACACGAAACAGAAACCCAGAACGCATGCAAAAGAGTTAAATAATAAGTACACACACACACTCGCACACCCATCACTCCCATCACAACACACACACACGCTCACGCTCACGTTCACGCTCATCTCTTCCCCCTCTCGAGACTGTGGAAACTACCCTTTCGAAATGTCCTTTGGTTCAGTTCAAATAGTTGACGGGTGGCCAACAAACAGCTGCGACCGGGGGGAGACCATCAAAGCTCTCTCTCTCGGGGGTGTACTCTTAGCCAGGTTAATGGCAATGCAAATACGTTGCAAGTATCCGCCGTAACACACTATAATACTATACACACACACACACACACACACACACACACACACACACACACATACATATATATATGATATAACATTCGTAACAAGAGGATAACGCGCATTTGTCCCGCAGTTGATGGGGGGGACAGCATTCAGGATATTCTCGTTGTTTTATATGGGCGCAGCCAAATGCCAGGTGCCAAGTGGCAAGTGGCAAGTGCCACGCCAATTGGTGCACGAATTTCATCAAGCTTAATGCTACTAATTGCATCAAGGTAGAGAAGGGTTTTATTTTCTCGAATGTTGCATAATAACTAAAGACCAAAAGATCAAACAAATATTATGTTAGTACAGTTAAGTTTGGCTTAGTAATCAAGCTGAAGTAATAAAATGCATACAATTTATAAATGTAAATACCAACATTAAAAATAACATACATAGAAGGAGCTAGACAATTTACAAAGTATTTATAACATGAAAGAAAGCTACTGACGACTGTGACTCGCTACCCATTCTGAATGAAAGTAAAACAATCTGGTATTAATATATACCAAATTAATATATCGTAAACGTACTAAAAATATAACAAAGACTCTATTTGGTATAAGTTATTAAAGAAAGTTATTAAAGAAATACTTTTGCATATTTTGAATGTGGTACTATATCGATATACCAAACATACCATTTGGTATATGTTTCATATTTTTGTAGTATATTATTTTGGTATATTTTAAAATTAATACCGCAAAATTTTGATTTTATTCAAAATTGGTAGCGGGTATCTCACAGTCGAGCACACACGACTGTAACTTATGTTACTTGTTTTCTCAATACAAAAGTATTTTTTTTAAATACCTTTCGAAATTTTTATCTGATATCACTTTTCAGAAATCATAGTGCGTATATATAAAAGGATTCGAGGTTTCAAGGAGTGTTAACAAAACAAAAAGGAAAGCTACAGTCGAGTACGCTTGACTGTGAGAAGCCCGCTACTGAATGTTAATAAAACCATATTGTAAAATAAGAATATACCAAATTAATATACCAAAAATAAAAATACTGAAGAATACCGATGGATACATTTGGTATATACAACATTCAAAATATACCAGATGGTCAGCAAAACAAATAGACCTCATTGTAGTAGGCGTTTTTATACCCGCACCCATAGAGTAAAAGCGTATTATAACTTTGTGTCAGGAAATATATGTAACAGGTAGAAGGAGACATCTCCGACCCCATAAAGTATATATAATATTTTGTTGATCAGATTCATAGACTGTAAGTGATAGAGATTTTCGACAACGCTTACTTTGCTTGGACGTAGATCTCAAATTCTCGAGTCGTTCCCTTCTTTCCACGCAAATCAAATTAAATCGAATAGCAAACTTTAAAATTAACAACAGTATTTATAATTCCTGAAAATTTGGTTAAGGTCAGATGAAAATTGATCAAGTTGTTTAAGAAATACTTTTGCATGGACTCCGCGATTGCTTTGCGATCCTTACGCGAGTGTTTGCGAGCGAGTTTTTTGCTTAAACAGATTAAAAATCCTTTAAAATTAGGCCACATGTTCAAACTCTAGTCGATTTGTATATTATTAGAAAGGGGTAAAAGGTATAATTATTATAACTAATATAAATAAAATAGAGAGCATACAAGAAATGTGTAAAAAAGTATATAAAAAATACTTCATCTATTTTTTGTTAGTATTTTTTTAACAATCTAAATTTAAGATTGCTTGTTCTTGATTTCTTCTTGGATTCATTTTAAGATTTTTCCATTCTTAAAACAAGATTAAAATCTTGAATTTCAATAAATGGCAATCTAGATTTTTTGTAGATTCGATCTTGATTTTAGAATAAACCTTCTTCATTAAATTTTGACACTCAAACAATCTTCATTCAAGATTTCATTTTTGATTTTAGCACCTTTTTTTTCTGCGTATTTGTTTTTAAGGCAGTGTCGAGAGAGTAGAGTAAATGTTAGTTAAAAGTCGTGAACTATGTCTGGCAATAGCTCTTACTATATGTCTATGGCGTGAATCTATGAATACGAGTGCGAGAGTGTTCAATGTTGAAAATGAACTGCAATTTGCATTAAATCTATTTACAGTTCTTTCATCTGTCAAACTGACTGCTGACTCAGTGCGTAGATACTGATACAGATACAAAGCGAGAGAGATGTAGAGAAACAAGCTACTGCAACAGCAACCAGCAGCCAGCAACCAACAACCAGCAGCAGATACAAAGATACGAGCACATAAATTTTGCCGTTTATTGGGCGACTGAAACTTAAACAGAGTGCGAGAGACCAAAAGAGCCCAAGGAGCTCAGGCCAATAAACAAATTAATATGCCAATTTTTGCGACAATTTATGACAGTTGTAAAGCGTTTATTTATGTTATACGATGTATGGAACACAATAAGCAGAATAGTCATATTAATTATTATTTTTATTGCAATAGAAACACTTTGTGTTATAGGTAACTTCAACGATTCGAAATTTGCACATTTGAAAACAATTTATAAATTCAAAATCCAAAATTACTTAAAAATAATACAATTTTTCAAAATTGTCATGTGTTTATTTGTAGTGATTGATACATAATAGTGAAAGTAATAATAATATTTATTATAGCCGAATTTCGTTTGAAAGGTAATTCAAATTCTTAAATAACTTATTTATTGACTAAAAACCAAATTGAGAAATCAAAAAATATAAAAAATATACCAAATGTATTTTAGGTATATTGAAGCAGAACTACATTCAAAATATACCAGATTGTCAGCTAAAGTAACTAAGAAACTTAGTAAATTTGTGTCGACAATGTTTATGAAATCGCAGCCAAATGACTATAGTGAGTATATACCCAATACCCATAGGCTAGAAGGGTATAATAATTTTGCGCCGGCATGAAATGTTTGTAAGGAGTCATCTCCGACCCATATCTGGTATTTATATTTTGTACTCTATGACATATTATAAATGTAATTATTCATCGATATATTCGGTATAATTTAGTACTTTTGTTATTGCTTTGATTATATAATATTATAATGGGTAAAGCGTATCACATGTTCGAGCACACTCTACTGTATTTTTTGGTTTTTTTCAAGTACTTCTCAAAGTTGTTTTCTAATTTTTTCAAAATTGCAAATTCAAGACGATTCTAGTTTTTGAGCTGCAACTTTTTAATTCTAAATATTACACAATGAAAATAAATTATATTTGAAAAAAAAGAATTAAAATCTTAAGTTTGGGAACTTATGGATCTAAAAAAAGATTCATAAAGTAAACATTTCAAATGGAAAAAATCTTGAAACTAGATTTCGATATTCAACAATGTAACTAAAATAAAGAATATGTTGCTATATTTATTTTTTTTTATTAATTGTAGTTTAGAAATAATTCTAGGCAGCCGGAGCAACTGAGGCCTTCAGGCTGGTTTTCTTTAGCATGTTTTCTTATTTGTAGTTTGCTTGTAAGTTTAATAAATTCTTTTACACTTTTTATGGGTTCACCTCTGTGGGGAGTTAGTTAGGGGTGGGGATATATTTTTTATCATTTTGCAATGTTACTCTATAAACACATATAAAATGTGAAAAACGCAACTAATGCATAAAACAATTATGTTATTTATTTGTTGAATTTTGAAGAATCAAATTTGAGTCCTCAAATCTTTTATCTTGAATTTAGATAAACTGTCATTGATTAAGTTTTGACACTATAATATTATATAAATGAAAATATTTTCTATAATTTGTCGATGAATCTAGAATTATTGTAGAATTTCAAGGATCTTTTTATACCCGCTACCCATAGGGTAGAAGGGTATTATAACTTTGTGCCGGCAGGAAATGTATGTAACAGGTAGAAGGAGGCATCTCTGACCCTATAAAGTATATATATTCTTGATCAGCGTCAACAGCCGAGACGATCTAGCCATGTCCGTCTGTCCGTCTGTCCGTCTGTGTGTCTGTCTGTCTGTCCGTATGAAAAACTGGATCTCAGAAACTATAAGAGATAGAGCTATAATTTTTTTCGACAGCATTTGTTATATTTCCACGCAGATCAAGTTTGTTTTAAGTTTTTGCCACGCCTACTTCCGCCCCCGCAAATCAAAAAAATCGAATAGCAAGTGTTATTTTAAAGCTAGAGTTGAAATTTTGGTATATATAATAATAACTATAGTAGTTGTCATTCCTGAAAATTTGATTGCGATCAGATACAAATTGTGGAAGGTATTAAATAAATACTATAGTCTGGGCTAAAACGCCTTCTTCCTGGGGGTCTGAGTTGCTTTATCCGACAATCTGGTATATTGTGCCGTCTATGGTATATTTTGAATGTGGTACCATATTGATATACCAAATATACCACTCGATATATTTTTAGTATTTTTTGTAATATTTTCGGTATATTTTAAAAATAATACCACAATATTTTGCTTTTATTCAAAATGGGTAGCGGGTATCTCACAGTCGAGCACCCTCGACTGTAACTTTCTTACTTATTTCTTTTACTTGTAGTTTTTTTGTGTGTAAAGTTGTTAAGGCTAGAAATATTTACTATCCCTGTGTTGTTAAGATATTTATTAAGTTGTACAGGTTTTTCACTTAGTAAATAATAAAGAAAGTTCTATTTTTCCTATAACTATTAAATGATTAATATTATTGCACGATACTTGAGAGCAAGGAATCGGTTGTCGGTGGCATGTGGCATGTGGCATGTTGCATGTGGCATGTTGCACTCAGTATTTTGAGTAAGAGTTTAGTAGGTAAATTTCGCACGTGCAACACCGAAGCTGGCTTAGTGTACAAATATAAAATGTGATTTTTGCGAAGTGCAACGAACAGCAGCAGCAAGGAGGAAGAAGGTGGAGGAGGAGGTGGAGAGTGAGTGGGGAGAGGTGAAGAGGGGGATGTGTGGTCGCCGTTGGCAGTTCGACGAAGTGAAAAACAATAAATAATGCAGCCAATTAAAACTTTGGCTGTTTGCTTCGCACGCACAGGCAACACCAACAACAACAGCAACACCAACAACAACAGCAACACCAACAACAACAGCAACAACACCCACCATTCATACGGGCAGGGCGAGCGTATACCGAGCGACTAATTGACAAACAACAGCAAATTGAATGCAATAAAGCACACACACACACATAGTCTGGTGTGTGTGTGTGTGTGTGTGTGTGTGTGTGTGTGTGTGTGTGTGTGTGTGTGTGTGTGTGTGTGTGTGTGTATGTTTTATATAGTATACTATAGTATGCTGGGCATGTGCATTAACAATGTGATTGACTGACAACAATCAATTAAAATCGAAAAATCAATGCAGTTTGGCATCTGAATGCGCCGAAGCAACAGAAAACTGAGCTGCCAAAGCATCATCATCATCATCATCATCATCATCATCATCATCATGAATGCAACAGAACTTGCCTGGGATTGGGATTGAGATTGGGTTTTGGGTTTTGGGTTTGAGTTCGAGTTCGAGTTTGGAATTGGGAATGCGAGTTACATTGGCATCACATCTGCTCTCTATCTCTCTCTCTCTCTCTCTGTCTGTCTTTCTCTCTGTTCTGGCAGTTCAAATTATTATAAACTTCTTCACTTTAATGGAATTGTTATCAAAACACATTATAAAAAGCAACGAGCGCCAATAAATGCACTTTGTCAATGCCAATTCACACAATAAATCTACAGCCAGATAGCAAGCTCGATTGAATGAGGACAGAGAAGGCGACGGCAACAGCAACAGCAACAGCAAAGTTGCAGATGCGACTGGGTCGGATGTCTGGCTATAGAGATGGAGCCACAGCCGCAGCCGCAGTCGAAGCTGAAGCTGAAGCTGTTGCTGAAGCTGGAGCCGTTTGTCGCTGACGTTTTGCTGTTGCCTGTGTCTAGCTCTTGCTCATGCTTTGGCTTTGGCTGTGGCTCTGGCTTTGGGCAGCCAATAGGCAACAGCTCTCAACTTGCTGCTTCCAGCTCCCAGCGCCCAGCTCTTGAGTCTCGTGCAATGCCAACACAGATCCAGGAAGCCAACTAGCCAGACAGACAGACGGAGAGACAGTCAGACTGTCAGCCAGCCAGACAGCCGCTGTGAGTTTGACAGCCCAACAGCAACAGCAAAAGCAACTGGCAGCCAAATAAGTTATGCACCAAAACGAATTTCAAATGCACTGCAAAATCATTGGCAAGCTCTTCATTTAAGCTGATTTGTGATTATAATTGATTTATTCATAAATTCAATAGCATACAGAGAACAAAAATCTGGAAGGAAAAGCCGATTTTGATTTTAAAAACTTTTTAATCTTGCAGAAATTCCAGATTGAAAAAATTATAACAAGATTTGGATCTTCAACTATAATTTGGAATGAAATTTTATACATACATACAAAAATAGAGCCAAATTGTAATGTTTATATATAATAAGAATAATATATCATATATGTGTTCATTTTTCATTAGCAAGTGTATAGTCGCTAATATTAAATACAAAAAGATTCACCTCAGTAAATTCTCAATATTTCTTAATTTCTGCAATTTAAAACTAATAATTTGTATATTTTATCATTTAATGTCTTTAATTCAATATTCTGTACAAAAATAACTTATTAAGCTTCATTTTTTAGTTAATTTTTAATATAAAAAGTAATATTATTTATTTGAGAAATTTAAGTCGATAAATCAATTTCGAACTTAGATAACGCTATTCAAAATATGTAAATATTATGTAATTTTTTTATTTATAAATTATACATATACCATAAATATATATTTCCTGTCACGTAAAAATTAAAAATATATTGAAGTACATACTATTCAATTTCAAGATTAAAATAATTCACATTGAAATGTATTAATAAGAGATATTCGATTTTTAATTAATTACTTGCGATATTTTCTGCTAGAAAACAAACTTACTTTTTAAATGAGGATTTTCAAAAATTTGTCAATTAATTTGAATATCCATTAAGAGAGCCAACAAAATGGAAATTTCATAACACGGCAAACCCGTAATTAATGCCACAGATTTTTTTTTTTAAACACAATATCGAAAATTCACAAATAATTATTATTTTCATTATATTATATTTTGATCTTAATAGTGTTTCATAATATTAAAATACATCATCTAACATTAAGAAATATTATACATAATTGCTTTTGTTGCAATATTTTTATGTCAATGATTTCATTATTAAATAAAAATCTAAATAAACATTATTTATAGGCCAAGCTATTAAAAATAATATCAATTGTAAATTCAACGCAAACAAATTATATGGGAAGTTTTAAATGTTTGATATTTCCATAGAATTTCTTAAATATTAATATAATCAAGGATGCTAATCCCTTATTTTATTTATATTATTTACAGTGAGAAAACATAACCTGAAATAATTTTAAAAATAAGTAAAGGTTAATCGTGTAGCTCTGGATTACCACATTACTTAGAGCTAAGATGGATTTTAAAAACTTTTTCTGTTTCACGTTTAAATACTATGTAGTATATAAATTCGTTAATTTTTTTACTTTTTTTTTCCAGAAAAAAATTCCAAAATCATTCTTAGGTATATTCAAAGTCCTAATCAAGAGCTGTAGGATTATTTTTTACTCACTTTCATTTAAGATATTTTCTCCAGTGAATTGTCCATATGCATAAAATCTATTCAACGCATTGTCAAACAAGAGTTTTATAAAATATATCAATTTTGAATTTGTTTAATCAACATTAAACCATTTTTGTACTAAATTTATAATTGTATATATTTTTTTTGTTGTACTACAAATGTAGCTGAAGAAGAGTTTCTATAAATTTATAAATTGAGCAAATGATTAACAATTATTGCACATTTTCAGGAATACAAATATTAATGAATCTATTTAAAAGCAGCTACAAAAACAACTGTTCTTGTGGCCAACAATATTTTATCTGAAAACACACAGAGGCGAACAAAAAGTTAACTGGAATTTCTGGATGCAGATGTATCTATTTCCCCAAATTGAGTAAGCCGATGGATGGAGTATTGAAATTCGTTGACTAATTTGTTAGTTTGACAATGGGCAAAGCAAATCGCTGCACATATTCAATGTATCCGGCTTTGGTTGCTGGTTGCTGCTATTGAAACAAAGCTGAAGCTGATATGAAGCAGACTTTTGCCATGGAGTGAACGACAACAAAAGCAAAAACAAAAACAACAAGAAAAACGAAAACGATATAAAAAAAATGCACAACGAGTTTTGGGTTTCGTTTTTCGAAGTTCAATCGTTGTGGCGTTGTCTGCATTGTTGTTGTTGTTGTTGTTGCTGGTGTTGTAGACTCTATTGTTGCTGTTGCAGTGAGTGTGTTTGTGTTGCTGGCTTTGCTGGTAAGCTTCGATTTCCGGCGCACAGTTCACGCAAAAGCGTCTTTGAGATACATTTGTATCTGCGACTTTACAGCGCCATTAGCAAAGCAACCCGCATTCGATTGGCATTTGGCGTTGAGCTTTCGAAAAAGCTCTCAACGATCAACAACAACTGCAACAACTGCAACATCTAAAAAAGCAATTTCAATTGATTGCAAAATATAAACTCGAAAATTAAATAATGCGGGAAAATACTTTTCTCATCTGTGGATTAATATTGGCATATGTAATGGCATTTATGGCTGCCGCACACAGCAGTCGCAAGTTGCAAGTGGCAGCCATTGACCTCAGCAACAGCCACGTGCCTGCTGGCCAAACTTGCAAAGCAAAGCAAAGCGAAGCGAAGCGAAGAGAAGCGAAGAGAAGAACAGATCAGAGTGAAGCTCGTCGGCTTCTGATACCTGCTGCTGTTGCTGTTGCAGCATCTTGGCCAAATTGCAGCCACGCCCCACAGCAAATTGCCACAGCCAGAGAACATGGCACGCACAGCAGTTGCATGAAAGCGGTTGCTGCTGCTGTTGCTGTTGCTGTTGTTGCTGCCACGTCAATTGCTGAGAAGCTGCTCCAAGATCAGCCTGCTGACACCTTCAATTTACTGCGTCGACGCAACAGCAGCTCCAACTCAAGTCCTCTCAATTTATAGTGGTATACTCATATATACCTACTATACTTGTATATATTTTAGTGCTTGTGTGTGGCAGTTGCAAGTCTCAAGTTGCAACCATTAGAGCTCATTATGCTTGCTCCGCCCGACACTTTGTTGATTTTCCGAGCCTGACATTTTGTGGTTTTCATTTTGCCCCGTTCTAACTAACTATTTATTCTCGCTCGTCTTTTATTATTGTTTTTATTTCGTTTTGTGTTTTGTTTTTTTTGGAGTCGCCACGCTTCGTCGCTTGTGCGCCAGCGTGCGAAATAGAAGAATTGTCTAAATTAAAGTTGGAAATTAAAAACTTCACACGCACCTCTGTCGCTGTCGTTGTCTCCTTCGGTCAGCGCCCAAAGCATAAGCTGAACGAATCAAATGGTTTAGATAACGTGGCAGATACAGAGAGAGGAAGCAGCAGGGGGAAAAAGGTTGCAAGTTGGTGTGAATTGAGTAGGGAAACAAGGCGGAGAGAGAGAGAGGGGGAAAGTGAGACCCACGCAAAGTCGATTCAAGTCAACGCATTTTGATTGACGACAGCGCCAAAGTCTTGATAAGAGAGACGCGCTCGTAAAAAGCGCGTCTCACAAATTAATTCGAAATCTAAATTCAACGACTGGCCACAGTTGTAATGACCTCTTAACTACACAGTTAATTATTTTCCATTTTCCTATTTTAATACTTTGTATTCCACGATGACATGATCCCAAAAACACACACAACAACAAGATTGCTTTATATTGCCTGTTAATTAACTAGAGTGTTGACTCTAATGAACACACAGTCTTAAGTTCAGAGGCAAGTGTTATGATTTTATTCTGATTTGGGGTGTTAATCATAACCCAAGATGCCAAAAATGTGGGAACATTTTATAATAGTAATAATGATCGATTCAAAAGAAAAATAAATAAGTAATGCAAAGTCATAAAAAGTTGGATTAACTCATGTACTACGTAATCTTAAAATTAAAGCTAATATTAATACAAATATTATTGATAATTATGTTGCTAATAAAGCACATTAATTCGAATTTGAATCTAAGATATTAATAGAATAATACAGAAAATAATAATAATATATTATTTTATGATTACTATATATTAATCATAATTTTTTTAATTAAGCAAAGGAAATAGAAATGATTAAAAAATTAAACACATCGCCAACCAAAAATTATGTTCTTCGCAATATTTGCAATCTTTATGAAGAGTATTGCCAAAGTTTACAAATCCGTTGATTAAAAAACTATTTAATTCTTGTATTTATTTTCATAATTTTATGTTATTAATTAGTTTAATTGTTATTGATCTTAATTTCTTTTATATTTAAAATATTTTTTTATTTTGTTTATTATATTTATTTGAATTATTTTTTAATTTATTTATTTTGTTTATGTTATATTATTATTTTTTTTTATTTTATTTATTTTCATTATTATATCCATTATTTGTATTGTTATTGATCTTAATTCTAACGCAAATGTTAATGCTGGGTCTAATTCGTATATTTAATACTTATTTAGTCAACGAGGAACAAAATTCTTTGGCTGCCTGCAAGTGCATTGTATTGTGACTCGCTTCCATTGTTTTCTCTAGACCGTAGAGCGAATACTGTGGAGACTCTAGACTGTAGACTCTAGACAGTGGACTGTAGATGCCCCGTGGGCCGGGAGAGTGGACTGAGTCTCATCTTACACTTTGGCAATTAAGCAAATCGAGGCAAATGCGTGTTCCGCATACGCATCTAGTGCATCCGCATCAACATCCGCAGCTGCCAAAGAAAGAGGTGCGAGAAATGAAGGAGAAGGAGACGAGAAGAGACTGAGACTGAGACAGAGGTCTGAGGGTGTCATGCGTCAGCGAATAAAATAGGGAAAATGGGAATGGGGAATGGGGAAGAAGTGGAAATTGAACAATGAGAGTGCGTGGCTGATGAATTACTTGAAGCGAGGCAAGCGAGAGTGAGAGACTTGGTCAAGTGGCCACCACAACACTCAGCAATGTGTGTGTGTGTGTGAGTGTGTGCATCACACCCCTCTGCCTAGTACTCACCTACACTCCACATGCCCCGCTGGTCGCTTAGAGTGACGAATTGCTGTGTTGCCCCTGAAATGTGAAGTGCAGCCAAAAAAAAAAAAAAAAACAACAACAAACGAGAGGGAGAGAAAAAGAGTGCAGCCAAGGGTCGAGTGAGGGGCAGCGGAGCAAAGACGCTAATGGTGATCAATCTTGAGAGCTTGCTTTACTCTCCCTCTCCCGCTCACTCTCACTCTCTCTTTATGTCTCTCTTGATCTCTCTCTCTCTCTTCTGCTTTGCGGAGCATATTTCACATGCCTGGCAGCGCTTAATAATTTGACAGCTCGTTTGACAGATGAGCTCGACTGCGAGCGAGTGAGTGAGACAGCACGACAAAACAATATCCGTCCCTCTTCCTCCTGCCTCGCTGCCATTTCAATAATAAATTAGCCCAAAAACTGTAAATGCAATTTAGCTTAGGAAAAAAACGCGACTCTCTCAACTCCAACTCCAACTCCAAGTCGAAGTTGAAGTTGAAGTCGGAATTGCATGTTGCCTTAATAGCCATTAGCTGGACACACACACACACACACACATTCGTACACACGCATGAAAAATTGTCGACAAACGCATACGGAAAAATAACAACAGCAGCAACAGCAACAACAACAACAACAACAACGCGGCCAATGGCTCGTTAAATGTTTTTGCATGTGCGGCAAGTCGCAAGTTTGAAACGCGAGAACCCAAAGAGCGGGGCCAGCTGCAATCTATCAAGAGGCAAAACGCCTGCAGACAAACCACAAGGAAGCTGCCACATGCAACAGCAGCAACAACACACATGCACTGAGGGTGGGGGCGGGGGAAACGCGTCAAAAACCCCCGGAAAAAAACGCGTGAAACAATTCACGAAAATACACAAAATACAACAGCAACAACAAATAGAAAGCACAAAATGCACAGCATATTAAAAATGAATAAAAAACGCAGCGCATGTCAAAAGTGATTGACTAGCTTATACCCTGTACAACGAGATGTACAGAGTGTAGTACTAATTAAATGTTAGAGTAAACATTAGAAAAGTTTGAATTTGATTTTTATTTTTTGGTATAACATTTTAAAAATACAAATAATTACATACTATATAACAATTTCCTATGAATTTGTATAATTTAATTTCAATTTAAAAAATAAAAAATAAATAATAATGTATTGCATTGCAGACTTAAAAACAAAACTTTTTGTGACGCTTCATATTTGTTAAGCTTAGAATTGGTAATTGGGGTTCTTAGTGGTAAAATAAAAATAAAATCCAAATACAATGTTTTGAATAACATATTACTAAATACAAACCAAAGCATTCAAACTTTATATTTTTGAACTCGAACAAAATATTCATTATTTAAATTATTGACTTTTTACTATGTGTATGTGATTATATTCTTAAATATGAATTAATAAATCATAAATCAATAAATTAAAACAATTAAAAATTTATTTATTTATTTTCGGTGCCGTTAAAACAATTCAATAAGTAAAGTTTAGAATTGGGTTAAATATAATAATAAATTCTAAGAAATAGTTTTATTGTTCTTTTTTTAAATTAATGAATAATGATGTAAATAATTTGCATTTTAAATAATTTAATTGGATTGGATTGAATTTCATACATATTTTTAAGTCAATAATAATAACTATATTTTTTATGATTCCTGAAAATTTGTAGAAGATATATAAGAAATAGTTTTGTATGGGGAAAATCTGGTATATTTTGCACTTTATGGTATATTTTCAATATGCCAAGCATATCATTTGGTATATTTTTAGTATTTTTGTGGTATATTAATTTGGTGTCTTTTAAAATTATTACCGAACTATTTTGCATTCATTAAAAATGAACATCCTTGACTGTAGCTTTTTTACTTGCTTAAAGTAATTTAACTATAATCCACAAAAAAAGCAAAAATTTTCAATCATTAAATAATTCTATATTGAATTTCAATTTAAGTAAAAGTATTTGTTATAAATTAAAAATAAAGGCTAATATTCATTGTGTCTTATTCTGCATTATTTAATTGCAATCTGTAATTTCAATAGAAATAAATCTTAGGATTTAAGCCTAGCTGAAATTTCTTAACATGGAATTCCAGATTCGGTTGAAATTGAGCATACCGTGATCTGTTTATGATTTTGAAGGGTATTTAAATTGTGGCGGACAAATGGATTTATGTAAATATTAATAAACAAAAAAAAAAAAAAAAAACGAGGAAAAACCGGCCATTACAATTTGTTTTAAACGTGCCACAGCACAAGCACGCTTCACGTTGCTTGCCCCACAATCTGTCTACGTATGTGTGTCTGTGTGTGTGTGACAAATTTACCAATTAAATAAATGCCAAAAATAAAGGGATTAATGCGCAAAGAATATGGTCAGCTTATTGAGCTAAATAATAAATACTTGTACGATTTTGTTGCCGTTTTCTCTGTGTGTGTGTGTGTGTGTGTGTGTGTAAAAAATGCGCAATAAACAAACGAATACAAGATTAAATTAACAAAATATTCGAAAATATTATGAATATTATTCATTTCGAGCTTTTTTGTTACTCACTCTAAGCCACTCGCAACGGATTAAAGTCCAATTTGAACGGATCAAACAGACAAAAAAGAGCGCAACTCTTTTATTTGGATTTCGATTTTGAAGTTTATTATGAAGAGCAAGAGCACCTGCTCTGCCCGCAGTCAAATACATACTCGTAATAATAAATCCCCAAATATTCCAAGCAAATAACACAACAAATTTAAGGAGCGGTTCATTGATGTGTATGTCATGTTCAATATGTTGCTCTTTTTTTTCTCATTTTTTGTTGTTTTTTGTGTAGTTCTGTTTTGTTTTGCGTTTATCGAATGCCAATATTTATGGACTAAACTTCGTAGGGGGCATTGTACTTTTTTTTTTCCTTGCCATGCTTCAGATCAGGTTGAGATGCTTTTTCAACTTGCCTATTTACTAGAGACTTTATAGAGTAGTTTTTACTAACAAAAGCTGACATTTTTTTTTGGTCGTTAACTTTAACAATTTGAAACTTGTTCCCAGTTTGGAAGCAAGTTTCTGCATATTCTCATTGATACCTTAATAAAATGTAGTAATTAATCATAATTTGTTGAGCTTGCTTATGTTTTATTAGTTCGTTTAAATAATAAAAAAGTAAACTTATGACACATCAAAAATATTTAGGAAAATTTACTTATAATTGTTGCTCTAAGAAACAATTAATAGTGAAATTTTGTCAGATGATGCTATCCTGATGACCAATATATTGTCACCAATTATTTTAATATATTTTGTATCAATCCAAATAAGAATTAAACGAACTTTTAATCATTAAAATCTTATTTTTATTGCTACTCAGTCTAAATATAGTTTATGATAGAGTAAATTCTTAGAAGTTTTATGAAAAAATAATGTTAATGTTGTGTATATTTATTTTTGGGGTAAAATTACTTTCATTTACGTTTATGAATTTACATTTTGCTGACCGATGGATGTTTATACCCGCTACCCATAGGGTAAAAGGGTATTATAACTTTGTGCCGGCAGGAAATGTATGTAACAGGTAGAAGGAGGCATCTCCGACCCTATAAAGTATATATTATGTATTCTTGATCAGCGTCAACAGCGGAGACGATCTAACCATGTCCGTCCGTCTGTCTGTCCGTCTATCAGTATGAAGTACTGGATCTCAGAGACTATAAGAGATAGAGCTATAATTTTTTTCGACAACAGTTGTTATGTTCGCACGCTGATCAAGATTGTTTCAAACTTTTGCCACGCCCACTTTCGCCCCACAAATCGACATTACTCGAATAACATTTTAAAGCTAGAATTTTGGTATATACGAAAATAACTATAGCCTAAGTGATTCTTAGCGATCAGATAAAAATTATCGAAGTTATTAAAGTTATTACTTATTTGGGGTCCTAACTGCTTTGGTTGACAATCTGGTATATTTAGCACTCTATGGTATACCTTGAATGTAGTACCATATCAATATACCAAATATACCATTTGGTATATGTTTAATATTTTTGTAGTATATTATTTTGGTATATTTTAAAATTAATACCGCAAAATTTTGCTTTTATTCAAAATGGGTAGCGGGTATCTCACAGTCGAGCACACTCGACTGTAGCCTTCTTACTTGCTTTATTTGAAATCAATTTCAAATATTCTTAATAGATCATGCGGAAAGGTAATCAAGTAAATAATTATAATAATAATATATTTATTTTATGTATTTATATTCATATACATTTGTTTAGTTGTTCTACTTATTGCAAACACAAAAAAATCCTTTTTAATTATATTGAATAATATAAGTTTAATATATTTTAATAGTCTACTTTATTAATTCAAATTAATGTGTTGATTAGTATATTAGGTAAAGTTTTTTAAATAAAGAAGCAAGAAAACTACAATCGAGTGTACTCGACTGTGAGATACCCCGACACCCATTATTAATAAAAGCAAAATGTGTGACATTATTCTTAAAACAAATACGCAAACAATATACTAAACAAATACTTTATTATACGGAATGCTATATTTGGTATATAAATATACTGTTACATTCAAAATATGCCATAGAATACAAAATGTATCATATTGACAAACAAATTAAATTAACTTAATTTAATAAGGTTCGGTATAATTAAAACTATTTTTGTAAAAGGCCTTCGGCTTTCTTTGAGTTCTAAATTATCTTAATTTGAATATACTACAATTTATAGTGAAGCTTATAATATATCCAATATTGAATTATACTTAAGAATTCATTCAAAATTGAAATTTTTCACAACAAAAATGCATTTATTTGCACTTGTACTTAAAATTCGATATAAAACATTTGCAAAACTTGGTGAACAAATCGTTTAAGCATGTATTTTTTTTTGTTGTTTTGATTTTGTTTTTATTAGTTTTCGTGTTTCCTTAGGCAATTAGAGCAAAATGTTGCTGATGTTCCTGATGGGAGGAAACCAGTTTTGAAAACAATCGAGTTTCGTTTCCCTTGTTGCACTTTATCGATCAGAATAACAGTTGAGAACTCTCGCAGAGTGCGGAGTGAGGAGTGAAGAGTGCGGAGAGCGGAGTGCGGAGTGCGAAGTGTGTGTGTGTTGATTGTGGAGTGAGTGTACAATTACAACAATTACGAGAATTATTGTTGCAAGTGCCGCATCGCATCGCATCGCATTGGATTGCATTGCATTCGCATCTGTGAAAGGTGTGAAATGCTTGCAGTGGCTGGGTCGAGGGGGAGAGGCAAAAAGGGAGACTGCATTGAAATCAATTACGATGAAATCTTTGCCGTTATCTTTTTGGGTCGCCCAATGCACGTGACAAATGAAGCAGCTGCCGCAAAGAGTAGAGACGAGGCGGGTTGACTGCACTTTGCCTAAGTGCGTCCGCGGCAAGTAATAAAAGTAATAAAAAACGAAGAGCGAGAGAGCGAAAGGCAGAGAGAAAGAGAGAGAGAGAGAGGGATAGAGGGAACAAAGTGGCAGGAACAGAGCAACAGTCTGAGCCGTAGCCAGAACCATTCCCATAAATTGGACACATTGTTGATAAAGCGCAACTTTATATGTTTTATATGAAGCTGTTCCACATGCGTGAGTGTGTGTGTGTGTGTGTGTCCAACACACAGCGACATCATCACAGCTCACATCAATGGCTTTCATCATCAACATTGTTATCAGCGTTGACAACAACAACAACAACAACAACAACGTCTGCGACTGCGATTCCAACTCCTACTCAGAGGCTCCTGCTTGGACTTCCAACTCCGATTCTGATTCTGGCTGCGACTGCTCTCCCTTCTTCTCCCCCATTCCCTTCCCCTCTGCCTTCGCTGCCAACGCTTAACTGGCTGTGGCGGCTATGAAATTACGCTGGAAAATAGCGAAATAAAAACCAAGAAGAATAAATGCTGATAATGTTGAATGTGGCGCATAAATGCTGCTCAAATGACACATACACTCGCACACACACACACACACACAGACACATACATCAATATATACATATATATATGATACATACACTCTTGCATCGCATAGCAGACTTGACTCCAACTCTCAACTCACAGGCTACAAACGGCAGCTAATGCGCTGCTGTCTATTCAGCGGCCTCTGCCAAAGTAACACAGACAGCGACAGTGTGAAAGAGAGAGTGAGAGAGAGAGAGAGAGAGAGAGAGAGAGAGACAAAGAACGAGATAGATAACACGACTCCTCCTGGGTAATTGAGCGTTGACGCAACGCCCTCAGTTAGTCACTCATTCTAATCTGTTGGTATAACTAAGTACACACACACTTTACTCTTCTCTTCTCTCTGCTTCTTTCTGCTTTTCTTTTTTATTTGGCACAAGAGCCTTAATATCGCCACAGATAACCATATATTGGCTATATTGTGCTGGCCATCAATTTTATGAGTTATTTTTGCTGCCATTTTTCGGCTGCTGGATTACCAAAGATTTCATATCGAAATTTGGCTACAACATCAGCCAAATATAATACTATAAAGAATATACAAAGGAAGACAGTTTCTTAATATCTATGCTTAAAAAGAACCGAATAATATTTCAACATCATTTATCTGCTCAATTTTGCACTTTAGCAAAACATTAAAGTGCCTGAGTTAACTTTTATGCTTTAAATTGTAAATCATAAGCTTTTGTTGTCAAAGGTAAATTGTTCTTTAAAAAAAATTTAAAATATTTGCGACCAGAATTTAATTTAATTTATGCTTGTAATTGTATAAGAAAAACTTTTGTTATCAAAGGTATTTTATTCTCTAAACAAAATTCAATATATTTGCGGTATATCTGTATTCAATAACAATTAGAAAGTATAAACTTTTAATGCTATTTGCCAGTACTGTAGAGTTTATTTACCTTTTCAAATTTTAAGAACTTGTTAAAACATACGAATACACAGTTTCCTTTTTCCCAAATTTAATACATAAAATAAAAAAAAAACAATCTTTTATTAAAATTCAATATTTTGTTCATTTAAGGTTAATAAAAAGGTAGCAAACAAGAAAACAGTTTTTTTTAAGTAAGTTTGCCTTCTTTCAGTAGATATGTATTCGCAATAGAAAGATTTTTCGAAATTTGAATTACCTTAATAACCGAATATACTTGGATGCTATTAAGTTTTCCTATAATAATTTTGCATAATAGTTCTTAATTTCAAAGCATTTAAGCTTTAAAAAAAAAAAATAAAAAACTTTCATAAATTATTCTAATAAATAAATGCATCTAAATCATCTACTAAAGTTATTCAAATAAATTAAAATTACTGTTAACTTGGCACACAAAACGATTAACAGAGCGCTGTTAGCAGCTTAATACGGCGGCTAACAGCAAGTGATTGAATTCTCTAATGAAGCTGGTGTTAACTTGCAGTAATGTTAAAATTAACAGAGCGCTGCTAGCGGCGTAACAGCTAGTGATTGAATGCTTGCAGATGAAGTTGCTGTTAACTTGGAATAATGTTAACAGAGAATTTTTAGCTGGTGATTGAATAGTAAAATTATGCTTCTGTTAACTTTGACAAACATTGAGCTTAACAGAGCGCTGTTAGCGAGTTAATACTGCGATTAAAAGCGAGTGATTGAATGCTGAATTTGACATATCGTTTAGTTTGTATCTAAACTGGGATTAGGAGGCTCTATGGCTGAGTGGGCGGTTATTGTGAGTGGGCGTGTACCTTAAGGGGGCGGCCCACCCACACACACACACACATACGTACATATGTATTGGCAGCCCAGCCCAGGCAAAAGGCCGGCAATGCTTCGAGATGTCAGAAAGGTGTAAAAAGCTATTCATGTCGCGCCATTCGAGAGATGCTTTTAATGCCAGGCCTAATAACCGCCGCCTCCAGACGCGACTCTCTCGATTGCTGTGACTTTGCCCAAGTCTCGAAGTCTTGAAGTCTCGAAGTCTCGAGACTCGAGTCGCTGTTTTGAGTGACTCTGGTGGCAGTTTTGTCGTGGCTGGCGCTGTCAATTAAGTCAAATATGATCGAGTGTGCGGCGTCATAAATCTCATACGACTGTCAAATTTAGACAACTGCCACTGCAACAGAGCAACACAGAAACACAGCAACAGCAACTGCAACAACGACTGCGGTACCCAACTATGGGCACAATTGTTTTGCTGCCACAGTAATGCGCGGGCGCGCTCGCGGTGTGGCAAATTGGCAACTGGCAACTGGCAACTGGCAACTGGCAACTGGCAACAGCAACAGCAACTGCCGCACTGAGTTGCAATTAAGCGACGCTGTGGCAATTGGCATAATCAAGCAACCAAGTGGCAGTTAAGGAGACCCAAAGGCTGCCGTAATGGGAATGCCGATGCGAGTATCTAATTAAACAGATTGTCCCTTTCATTTTCCTCCTTAGTCCCTTCTTCATCTTCACTCCTCTTCACTCTGTTGTCCTGCTGCCACAATTTCATTTCACTCCTTACGCACATTTTAGACAGTTTACAATTTTATTCATTATTAAAAGTATGTCTTTAAATTCTTGTATAAAATCTTTTAACACGTTTCTCTTTCAACTTTATTGTACAACGTAAAACACATTAAAACGCTCATTCAATATAATTGCTAAATTTAACTTAGATGCATTGCATATAACTGCACATTTCGGATTATTGCTTATTTTTGTTTGAAAAGTTCCAATTTTCTGTTTTGCCTCAGATATACTTAATCGCATAATACTTGTTAAATTTAAAAAATTTATGATTGATATTTTTGTGTTGTAAAGTAAAATGCTCATCTGGAGTTAGTAACATTTAAACGAAAAATATGATTAAAAGGATTTTTATTTTTATTTTTATTTTTTTTTTTTTTTATAAATTTTTACCATTTATTAGCCCCAATTCAATTATTGTACAATCATTCGGATGTTATATTGTACTAAATTGAAATAAAAATAATGTCAATTATATTTCATTTTTTATTTAATTGCCCATTGCAGATTATTGCAATAATTGTAGTATAAAAGTGATTGCAAAGTCCCGATTATTGCTTTTTGTTTCGAAGCATCCGAATTTTTCTGTTGCTTAAAAAATACTCACCTTATTGCATAGAAAAAAATACTCTACTCTATTTTCGTAAAGAAAAGTTAAATACACATATGCAGGTATGATCATTTAAAATAATAAGATAATCATGGTTTATTTACTTTGACATCCACTAATTTCTACAATTTATGAACCTGACAAAAATTATTGTACTATTAATATCAAATTAAAAATAATATAAATAATATTTTTATTAATTTCCCTTTGTAGATAATTACATTGCTTGAAATTTAAAAGTGGTGCCATTCAATTAGAAATAGTTCGGGCTATAGATTTTCGATTCAATCTTATTATTACATATGTATTTCTCGTATCGATCACTTATTAATCGTTTTTTAGGAATTGTTGTATCAATATCATAAATGTTATAATATGTTGTATCAATGTATAAATATCATAAATCTATTCATAAATAATTTATTTTTTGATCACAGCTCTCATGGAATATTGGTTGATATAACTATGTCATTTATTTTTAATTTTCCTTGATGGATAATCGACTATAATCTAATTTTGTCGCTTCATTAATTAGCTATCGATATCCGTTTCAATAGTATATTAATCGATCTTTAATCGATTATATAAACGGTGATTAAAGTCGAACTCTCGACTACCGTTTTGTCGTCGCTCACTTAACTTAAATTGTTAATTGCTTTGCCAGCTCCAAAAATGAGTCGACAACACGCTCCATTGGATGCCTTATAAAGCAGCTGTGGGTAATTTTTAGCAGTTGTCATTTAACAAGTGCTCCAAATGACTGCGACTAAATTTAGTGAATGCCACTAAGCGAAAATGCCACAGCAACTGCAACAAAATAAAACAAATAAGCTACAGTCAAGGGTGCTCAACTGCGATATACTCGACACCTATTTTAATAAAAGCAAAACATTGCGTTATGATTCCTAAAATATACCATAAAATACTGAAGATTATATTTGGTAAATCGATATATTAGCAGCCGTTTTTTGGCATATAAATTTAATAAAAATAAAATATTGCGTTAAGATTCCCAAAATATACTAAATTCATATACCAACAAATTCTAAAATATAGCGAAAATGATATTTTGTATATCGATATACTATCCGAGGATACTCGACTAGATCAAGAAAATGCGTTATGGATCCTAAAATATGACAAAAATATACCGAAGATTGTATTTGGTATATTGATATGCTAGCATTCATTTTTAGCCATATAAAATGAATAAAAGCAAAACATTATGATTCCTAAAATATACCAAATTAATATACCAACATATACTAAAATATACCAAAGATTATATTTGGTATATCGATATACTATGAGATTTTTTGAGAATAAAAATTATCAATTAAATTTTAATTTATCGTAAGGAAATTAAAAAATACTTTTATTGTTATTAGGTGCACCAAAAATACTGAATATATATACTTTTTGGCGTTGGATATGTTTCCTTCCGTCTGTTACATTCATTTGCTTTAAAATAACATAACCGTCTACGCTATTGGTAACGGGTATAAAAACAAAAGGCATACACATAATTGAAACAGCAAACTAATGACAAAAGCGGCAACTCACAACTTCTTCAGCTTATTGTTGCTGTTGTTTCTGTGATGTGACTATTATATGTTGTTATTGTAGCTGTTGTTGTTGTTATTGTGGTTGTTGTTGTTGTTATTGTTGTTGGCAGTGTGAACGTGTAAACAGCAAACACAAAGTACAACAACTGAGTTTGAGAACGAAATTTGAATTTATAAATAGTTTTTATATATGTACACGGAGAAGCCTGAACATGTCTGCTTAAAGTACGTGAATATGTATGTGAATGCACTCAGATATTCATGCATGCATTCAGTTGGGCGTTGGCCCCGCGGTCAGACATTCACAGATCGTTTAGTCTGTCAGTGCAACGGAAATGGCAGCCACAAGTGCGCCACCTGATGCGATGATGCCCCATCGCATCATCGCTTTGCCCCATGCTTTGTGCCTTGTGCTTTGTGCTCTGTGGCATCAACAGGTACCCAAAACGCTGGCTGTCAAGATCACCGCGGCAATCAAGCAGCAAACTCTAGTTATCGCTTCTGTATTTCTATTTCTTTTTTTTTTGTGTCAATTTTCTACTTCAGCGTCCACCAGACCGTAGAAAAGATAGAACTAACGCTTTATTTTAAAGCGTTAAATAAACTAAATATATACCAAAAATATAAATTTCTGTATATTTTAGCATATTTTATGTTTATTAATATTCAATATTTTAAATCTGTTGTATTCGAAAAAATTATCAGTATATTTTAGTATTTTTAGGTTTATTAATATACAATATTATAAACCTGTGGTATATAAAAAAAAATCATTTACAAAAAATATTGAAAGTCATTTTATATTTATTTTATTTTGAAATTTGTATTTCACCTATTATATCAATATATTAAATACTATATGTATCAAACGTACATTTCAATATACTAAATATGCATACATTAAATATACATTTCAGTATACTTTAGTATTTTTAAGGACTATTTAGCATATATAAAAGATAATACCGCTATTAACTATTGCTTTCTTAAATGTTAAATGCCAGTGGTATTCAAAAATATTACAAAAAAAAAAAAAACATTTTCAAAAACTATTTAGAGTAATTTTATATTTTTAAACAAATTTTGTGTTTCATATAATCTATGAACTGTTTAATTCATATTATTTAGAGTACATATATTTCAATCTCATATAATATTATTAATTTTAATAATTTACAACGTAATTTTTTATATATATTTAATTAAAAACTTGGAAGCTCGTTGAACACGCGTTCATTCTTTTTAAATTATTAGTTAAATTGTTAAAAAATTGTATTTCGGCATTCTTACAGTATTTTCATTTGGTACATTTATATGAAAATATCACACTGTTTTGTTATTATTGAAAATTGTCAAATACCTTTACTTTATAATTTATAAAATATTTAGTCAGGCAAAAATACTTTTATTTGATCAACACGTTTATTTTAAAAATCTTTATATATGTGATGAATTTTAAAATTACTATTCACATAACAGCAATGTTTTTCATTAGAAAAACCGCAGGATTCAGGATTCATGATCAAACAAAAGGAAAAGTGCGCATGCTGTGAGTGACCCAAAGAGTTTAAAACACAATATTAACAAGGAATGCAATATTAAATGGTGAGGAAATTCTTGAAATTCTAGATGAGTTTTGTTTTATGCGGCAGATGTATAGTGAGATTACTCCAAAGAAGAGTTTTATACTTTGAAAAGAGATGAACTAAATATCTCAAAATTATTTAAAGTATACTTCTATCTCAATTTAAAAAAGGATAAATTTTACACCTAAGAAATTTAAATAAATAATTAAATTAAATTAAATTAAAAATTCTATATATATAATAGTTTTAAATAACATAATAAAACTTGAAGACTTAATGAATGCAACATAAATAAAAATGAACAAGTAAGAAAGCTACAGTCGAGTGTGCTCGACTGTGAAATACCCGCTACCCATTTTGAATAAAAGCAATATATTGCGGTAATAATCTCAAAATATTAAAAATAAATATGCATGTATTTTCGATCGGGATTTGAACTAGAGCACCACCGACCGGGTGGTTAAAAAAAAAAAAAAATTTGTACTTCGAGCGGGTTCAAACCCGGGCACCACAACATGCGCGGCTTGCACTCTACCACCTGAGCTATCGCATTGCTTAAGAACATATAGATGCTAATATAGACGAGCATGTATATACGTATACGCATACATACAATACATACATAGCTGGCGGTTTTGCTCATACAAAATATTTCTTTAATAAAATCCACAATTTTTATTTATAATTGTTGTAAATACGATTAAAAAAAAAAAAAAAATTTTGTACCCCGAGCGGACTCGAACCCGAGTCCCCCGACTACCACAGCAGTAATAAGCTTGCACTTTACCAATAGAGCTATCGCAGTGCCTCTTGTATACATATACAAATATAGAGGCGAACATGTATATACGTATACGCATACATACAACACATACATAGAAAGTGTTTTTGCCCATACAAAACTATTTCTTTAAAAACTTCGACAATTTTTATCTGATCGCAACCAAATTTTCAGCAATCATAAATGCTGTAGTTATTATTGTATATGCCAAAATTCTAGCTTTACAATTACGCTTGTTATTTGATTTTTTTTTGATTTGCGGGGGCGGAAGTGGGCGTGGCATAAATTTGAAACAAACTTGATCTGCGTGCAAACATAACAAATGCTGTCGAAAAAAAAATTATAGCTCTATCTCTTATAGTCTCTGAGATCTAGGTGTTCATACGGACAGACGGACATGGCTATATCGTCTCGGCTGTTGACGCTGATCAAGAATATATATACTTTATAGGGTCGGAGATGCCTCCTTCTACCTGTTACATACATTTCCTGCCGGCACAAAGTTAACATATAATACCCTTCTACCCTATGGGTAGCGGGTATAAAAAGAAAGATCAAGCAGCAACTATTTCTGAAGCTATAAACTTATGCCCACTATTTAGGTCTCAGGCACTACAAAAGATAAAGCTAAAATTTTATTTGAAAGCACTTACTATATCAATATATATAATAATATATCAAACATACATTTCAATATACTAAATATATTCCAAATATACGTATCAGTTTTTTTGCGGACTATTTATGTGGTATATATAAATGATTATAGAGTTCGAAAATAAATGAATTTTATTGTGATTTTACAGGGTGTTTGGTCAGCGATCATAGTCTACGGGGGTGTTGACTAACTTGTTTTCATATTCAAAGTTGCGCGGAGCTCAAATGTCGAAAGCAAGCATTGATGAAAATGGAAATGCTTTTGTCGCTCTGGCGTATTTATAGTATGTTATGTGTTGTGGTTGTTGTTCTTGTTGTTTTTTTTTTTTTTTGTTGTTGTTGGCATTGCATTGCACTCTTTATTGTTGTTGTTGTTGATAGTCTATACAGCTGCTGCTGTGAACAGCGTGATGCCATCAGCGGACTCGACCATGGTCAAAAGCTGCCGACCATTTGCCAGTTGGCCAGAGACTGAGTCTGAGACTGAGACTGGGACTCAAACTAAAGCTGAAGTTGAAGCATTTGTTATCTGTGCATTTGCTCTGGCCTTCAGTCTATGAATTGTGCGCAAAGCGAAGGCAAATACAACTGTGACCTGAGCACCTCGCTCCTTCCCCGACTCCGAGCTGCGGCTTCAACCTCAACCTCAAGCAACAACCACAACCTGACAACCTGGCAACGGCTTTTTGGTCTGGCCTTGTCTTGTCTTGTCTTGTCTTCTGTTGTCTTGTGTTGCCAGTCGTTGCCTCGCTGCCGCACCGTTATCTTGCTGGCATATTTGCATAACTATAATTGCCCCTTCCTCGCCCCCTCTTCTCCTCTCTGTCATCCTGTTGCCACATTCCTAAAGACTGCCCTTTAAGAGCAAAGTATGGGTTTCAACCGATTTTGTTATATGAAATTTTTGCCTAATGATTGCCTGATTATTCATCCAACTACTCACATTAAATGCACTTATTCACACCCACCGACATTCACAATTCACAATTCCAATTCGAATAGTTTTGAAAGTGCAGCCCAAACGCCCCCCGGAGCTACTTACAAAAATCAAATGACAGCCGCCTCTCTATGACTATTTGCACCCAAACCAAACCAAAAAAACAAAAAACATAAACGAACAAAATGAAATATTCGAATTTGAATTCCGAATCTGAATCTGAATTGAAATCGAATTGCAAATCACAACAAAAATACTGAAAAATTGCTGCAGAGGAAGGAAAAAATGAAACAACAACTATCAAAAACACTCAAAAGCAGTTGGCAAATGATTCATAGGGCTGCCGATAAGCGATTCGACAAGCATTCAGTATCATAGGCGCACTCTGACTCACAGTCCATTCACAAAGGCTTCAATAATAATAATCTTCTCAGTTCTTCAGCTCAGTTCATTGGAAGAAGACTAGGAACTTCAAACATGTTTTAATAATTCTATATTTATTTGTGATATGCATACATACGTATGTATAATAAAGATTGAAGAATAACAAGTAAAAAAGTTAGAATCCATTTTCAAGAAAAGCCAAGCAGTACGATATTCTTAAGAAAATTATACCAAAGTAACCAGAGCGGTATTATTCAAAAAAATAAACCAAATCAATCAGAACGGCATTATTATAAAAATATACCGAAATAGAAGGAGTGGTATTGTTCTGAAAATATACCATATTAAAAAGGGCGATAGTATTCTAAAAATGTACCACACTAAAACAGATCGGTATTGCTCTGAAAATATATCAAATTAAAGAGGTGCGATATTGTTTTGAAAATATACCGAAATTAGAAGAGAGGTAATGTTCTAAAAATATAGTATACCGACAAGTAACAGATCGGTATTATTCTAAATATATTCCAAATTAAATGTTCGGTATTATTGTAAAATATACCCAAATTAGAAGAACGGTATATTATGAAAAGATACCAAAATAAATAGAGCGTCATTTGACTGAAAATAAACCATATTAAACAGGACGGTAGTACTTCGAAAATATACCATATAGGTGTCAAAAATATAAATATATAAAAGCAAACACAATTAGAAGTTGGATATAAAGTTAGGAAACAAATGATATAACATAATATATTGTTCAATAAAAAATTAAAAATAAAATAAAAGAAAATAAATTATTTTATAGAGTCCCGAATTTATTGTATTGAGAATATGAACTTAACAATTTATTCGTTTCTTTAAAATTCTATATATTAAAATAATTAAAAATATTTTGATTTTAAGTTAATCCTACAAAAAGTAGTAATTGGTGCTTAGTTTTATGTAAATTATAACAAATAAAATAATGCAAATATACCAAAGACTATATTTGGTATATATTTATAAGTACAGAACTTAAAGTATAACATGGAATGCCAAATATACCAAACAGATTTTAAACCAGTTTCTAACACTATTGATTTGTATGTGTTTTATGGATACGCGTAGAATAAATAAAACTACTCGAATAAAGTATTATTTTTTACATTTGACTTAACAATTATTATTATAACAACATTATTAAGTTGAAATAATAAACTAAAATGTAAACTTGAGTGAAATTCAATTTTAGGTAAATAAGTATTAAGTGTGAGCGCCATAAATTGATTGTTTGAAATTACTGTAGAGCTTGTTGCCACTGTGCCTTGCCACAGCCTGTGGCAGTTGCACAAAGTGCCCTTGAAAATGGCAAAAACACATGCTCCTCGTTTTTGTTGTTGTTGTTGCTTTTCGTATTTCGTATTTCGTATTTTGTGTTTTGTTTTGCTTTTCTTTTGTGCTCGCTTTGCGAAGTGGAGTTGAGCTGAGTTGAGTGCGGTGGCGGTGGCGGTGGCGGTTGTGTATAGAGTGGATCGAGTATTGAGTTTGTCGGGGAGAGGGAAGCGGGAAGCGGGGTAAATCGAGTGGAGCACAAAAGCGGCAGCCTGGCAGTCAAGCCACAAAACGGCAATTACGTCGAGACGTGGCAATGTCTCCACGTCTCCAAAACTTGACCGTTCCTCTCCCCTCTTCTCCTTTCCCTCTTACTCGCTTGTCTTTTGCTCGTCGGCGTCTGAAAACAAATACAATCATAAATAATATGATTATGATACGTTTGGTTTTTTGCCGTGGACAGCACTCGATGATAATGATGATGACGAACATGACGACGATGATGATGACGATGTTGACTGAAAACATTTTGCGCATGCGCATGTGAATACTTCGCTTTATTTTGTATGTTATGTGGCATGAGGATAAAGATGAGAATGAGCAGCAACAGCAACAGCAACAGCAACAACAACAAAAGTTGCGTTGTTGGCATTCTAAAAAAGATCTCGCAGTGAGAAGTCGGATCGAAGTTTGGAGTCGTTTGACAAAAGGAATGCGCTGCGCGTTTGTTGTTGCACGCTGCACGTTGCACGCTGCATTTACCACAGCAGCAGCAACGACAATAACAACTATGCCAGGCACCTTCAATAACTTTATGACCTGCTTCCCTCGCTCCCTCCCTCGGTCTAAATGCAACTGCAACTGCAACTGCCACAGCAACAAGCTTATTTCATTATCGTGCCGTGACAATCAGTCAAAAAAAACAAGTAAGAAAGCTACAGTCGAGTGTGCTCGACTGGGAGATACCCGCTACCCATTATATATATATATATAATATATAACAAGAAGAATACTAAGAATATACCAAATTAATATACCAAAAAAATATACAAAAAAAAACCGAAGCGTTCATCGAAGGGTATATTTTGTTCATACCAATAAAATACTAAAATGTACCGAAGGGTATATTTTGTACATGGATACCAAGGAGTTCATACGGAGAGACAAGAGCGCTCGACTTTAATAAAAGTGCGGTGTTATTCTAAAAGTATACAAAAGTGATATAGCGAATAAATACTAAAATATTTCGAATGGTTTATTGTGTATATCAACATCTATGTATTTATATGGACAAACGGACTACTAAATTAATATACCAAAAAAAAAAATACTTAAAAATACAGAAAGAGGAGAGATCTAGGTGCGAGATCTAGGTGCGCATACACACAGACATTACCGTTACCCATTTTCAGTAATACTACAAATATACCAGATTGGTATATCAGAAAAATACGAAAAAAAAACTGAATGGTTTATATTGAATCTCGGGATTTATGTGATCTAGACGTTACTGTTACCCAATTTCAATAGAAGAAGAGTAATAATAAAAATATACCAATTTAATATACCCGAAAAATACAAAAATATACCGAAGTCTGTATCTTATCAAGGTGTTCATGCGATAAGACGATTGTGCTTTACTGAAAAATCCATGTTATTCTTAAAATATACCAAATTAATATACCAAAAATACTAAAATATACCGCATACACACAGACGTTACCGTTACCCATTTTCAGTATTACTAAAAATATACCAGATTGGTATATCAGAAAAATACTAAAATATTCTGGAAAGTATATTTTGTTTATCGAGATTTAGGTGATTTATACGATACCCTTACCCATTTTTAATAAAATAAGATTAACACTAATATACCCGAAAAATACTAAAATATACCGAAGCCCAAATCTTAAATATCGAAATCTAGGTGTTCATGCGGAAAGACTAGACTCGACATGCGGATTGTGCTCGACTGGGAAATCTAACATATATTATTCTAGAAATATACCAAATTAATGTACCGAAGAAACACTAAAATATACCAAAGAACTTACTTTGTATATCAAACAACAAGGCAGACAAACGGTCTACATCGTCTATGCTAATCAAGAATATATGTTACATATTCTTTTTAGGATCGGAGATGCCTGCTTATAATACCCTTCTATCACATGGATATCGGGTATACAAAAAAATACAGAAATAAAAATAAAAGCGGCTGCGTTTTCGACGCGTTTTCTCAGTTTTTAGTTGTCAGTTATTTTTAGTTCTCTCAGTTTTTTGTTTTTTTTTTTTTTGTTTTTTGTGGGTTCGTTTTTGGATTCGGTTCGGTTCGCTCGTCGTCACGTTGTTCTTGGGTGTTAGCAATGCTGTACAACATGGCTGGGGCCAAGCTTCGGGCCAGTTCCACTTCAGGCCCGGCCATGAGTAATATTTGTTTAACAACTACACAAACCGCAACAACTACAACAACAACATGAGCAACGCCCTTTTTTGTCAGGCCGCCGCCCGCACCAAGTTTTTTTTTTAAATTTTTTTTTTCGAGTTTAGTTTTTAGCCCATTAGCAAGTTTTGGAGCGCCGGCCGCGTTTCGATTTGTTTACGGCTTCAAAAACTATAATTTTCAATTTTCATTTCAGCTGCTCTCGAGAGTTTTATATGCGGGCTGCCGCTGTTGTTGTTGCTGTTGTTGTTGCTGTTGCTGCTGCTGACCAAGCATATTAGCTATTAGCCAATGTTTGTGTGTGCGACGCGACAATCGAGCAATAATTTTACATAAATTATTAGTCATTCATTCATTCATTGGAAGCGATTGGCTGCGACGTCTGAGCTACGCATAAATCATAGATTAATAAGCTCCATTAGCTCTGCAATATTTATAATAAAAATACCAATCAGCTAAATGCTACACAATAAAATCATAAGCAACAACCGACAAAGCAAAATACGTGTCTTAAGCTAAGAGATAAGTAAACACAATTTCTCACACGAAATGGATGGAGATAAATTTACAATACCCAAAAAACATTAAGTAAGGAAATTCAAATTCAAATCAATTTTAAAATTAAATACTTTTTTAAACAAATTTTGAGTTATTAAATAATAGTCTCGAAATTGAAAATAGCACCAATTTTTATTAAGATTTTTTTGGTGATCACTAATTGTTATTAACTAAGAACTTTTAAAAAAGTCATGCATGTATAATCTAGTTATTTCTTTGTGGAAAATTTGAATTAATTTTATTGGTGATCTAACTAATTATTGCAATAAAGTTAAAAATAACAAATTCTGTTATATTGTTTGGCTTCTTCTTAATGTCATAGAAGTTAAATTTGAATATCAATATATGGATAGCTTATAATGGACGATTTTATTCTATTTAATATAATACAAGTAAATATTTATATTTTTATAATTCGTATAAAATTCAATTAAAAATCGTTTTTAATTTAGTTTCTTTCAGACTTTTGAACTATTGAAATATTTAAATATTTCTAAAAAAAAAAAGATATATACAACAGATTTGTTGTTCAATATGATTCTGATGTCATATTTAATATTTTAAATTAAGAAACAGCTTAATAAAAATAATTGTAGTAAATTTTAAAGCTTCTTCACTGTTTATAAAAAATCAAATGCAGGAATTCCATTCTCTTTATAATATTTTATTTTTTAGTCTTTTTACCTACAAAATAGAAAAAAGGTTAAATTAAAACTTGCAATATTCAATATTAAATAAATAAATACGATAGTCTGGTACATTTTGACTACTTAATGTTATATTAAGTATAAGCTTCGGTATATATTAGTATTTTTGCGGTATAGCTTTGGTATATTTTTGTATACAATTTTGCAAATGTGTAACGGGTATCTCGCTATTGAACGCACTTGACTTTCGTTCTTGTTTTTAATTATTTTATTATTATAATAATTTTGTTTTTGGCTTGTAATGTAATCTTTGGCTTGAAGTGTTATAGAAAATCTTCAATAAAATGACGCATTCAATATGTACGACATTCATATGGAAAAATTTCCGATAGTTTTAATATAAAGTTGTTAAGAGTATAAATTAAGTAATTTATGTGGCAACTCCCATGAGCGGAAAACTGAAATGCATTTCATTGTTTTGTAAAATATACCATTTAAAAATACCGAAAAATACCGAAGTATTCTAAAATATACCAAAGGATATATTTTGACAGTCAGTCTCAAGTTTTTTTTTAAAGTACAAATTAAGTAATTGATGTAGCAACGTGAGCGAAAATATACAATTTACTAAAATATACCACAGGACATATTTTTTTAGTCAGACATCATATATTTCACTATTTCCTATTAACTTTTTTCAAGGTGTCTATAATTTATGAAGCATCGCAAATGAGTGAAAATCCGAAAATATACCAAATGAGTATATCAAAAAAGGGAAAACCAAAAAATATACCAAGTGAGTATACCAAAATATACTAAAATATACCAGAAGAGATACTTTGATAGTCAGACATCATATATTTAACTATTTTCTATTAACCTTTTTAAGGTAGAAATTAAGAAATTTATGAAGCAACGCAAATGAGTAAAAAACAGAAAATATTATATACCAAATGAGTATATAAAAAAATTGAAAACCTAAAAATATACCAAGTGAGTATACCAAAATAAACTAATATATACCGCAGGACATATTTTGATAGTCAGACTCATATATTATATTTAACCATTTCCTATAAACTTTTTTGAAGGTGGAAATTAAGTAATTTATGAAGCAACGCAAATGAGGAAATACCAGAAAATATACCAAATGAGAATCCAAAAATGTGAAATACAGAAAATATACAAAATGAACAATATACTAAAATATACTACAAGACATACTTTGATAGTCAGACATCATATATTATATGTTATTTAACTATTTTCTATTCACTTTTTTGAAGGTAGAAATTAAGTAATTTATGAAGCAACGCAAATGAGTGAAAAACAAATATATACCAAATAACTTTATCAAAAATATACTAGAATATACCGCAAGACATACCTTGATAGTCAGACATCATATTTAACTATTTTCTATTCACTTTTTTAAGGTAGAAATTAAGTAATTTATGAAGCAACGCAAATGAGTGAAAAACAAATATATACCAAATAACTTTATCAAAAATATACTAGAATATACCGCAAGACATACTTTGATAGTCAGACATCATATATTATATGTTATTTAACTATTTTCTATTCACTTTTTTGAAGGTAGAAATTAAGTAATTTATGAAGCAACGCCCAAGAGCGAACTGAAAACTGAAATGCATATCAATATTTTTGCATAGGTAAAGTATTGCATTTGAGCTGAGAGTGCGGCTTGAGGGTATTTCGATTAATATAATTTATAGTATATATCGTATTGTTTAATTTGTTTTGTTTTTCCCAATGACTTTTAGACGCCAGTAACGCCCGCACTTGGGTGGAGGAAAAAAGCACAGCTGTTGTTATTGTTAATCTTTTTTTTCATTGTTGTTTTTGTTTTTTTTTTATTATTATTTGTGTGTTTCTCATTCTTATTGTTGCTGCTGGCATTTATGTTTTTTTTGTTTTCTTTTTCAAATTTGCGCATTTGTCTGCGCTTTGCATAATTTTCGCAGCACTCCAAAAAATGTTTATTTTATTTGCCGCGTACATTTTTTTTTTTTTTTTTTTGGGTCAAATTTTTGCTGGTCGAGTGTTTTGTTGTGCGGTTTCTAAGCAGCGGCAAGACGGCAGCTAAATGCAACAATGAGAAACCCAATCTAGGCCCCAGCACACTAAAATCACAAAAATAAACAAGCCAGCAACAACAACAACAACAACAGCGGAAAAAAAGAGAATCGAATTGAAAAAATACAAAAAAGTTCAAAGTTCGCATGTCAAATGAAAATGCAAGAGAACAAAACAAAACTCAAGCTGAAGCTGAAGCTGAAGCTGAAGATCTATCGAGCTGAAAATAGTAAGAGGAACAAACAGCTCAGGGTCGATCCACCAAAATGTTTGCAACTCGACTCGACTTGACTCGACTCAACGCTGATCTAATCTATCGCTCTGGCCAGGTTTGTTAAGCTAATTGCAGTGATCAGTGATCGCGCCAGAGAGCGATGGATATACACATATCTGAATCTGTTTGTGAATGAGAATGTATTTAAGTGCCTCACATTTTAGTCGAACTTTGACTGGCAATTTTATCAGTTGGCAACCGTAAATGTTGTTTTTCTTTATCTCACATTTTCAATATTATAAAGATAATAATAATTCAGCTCTCTTCGATCATTTAATTGGAGATTAGTATCGTATGTATTATTTTTCACAGATTCACGCGCTGTTTAATGTAATTTTATACACATTTCCTTCTTCTTGCATTGCTTAACTTTTTTTTAAATAAATTTCTTATATCAAAGTTTAAAACATCGATTTAAAAAATGTATTTTTGTTTTAATGTGTTAAGAAGTTTGTTGTCGATACAAAATTACACTCTCAAGGACACAAAACACGAAATTCATTTCAAAACAAAAGTTTCCGTAAGCTTTTTAGTTATTTTATAAGGCCTAGGCGGTTTGTGTTCTATATAAATATATCTCAAACCATGAAAAAGTCAAAGTTTTTTAGAGGAAGCCTTAATAATTATTTTTTTGTTGAAGAGTATCATATCTAGTGCTTTATTAAATATTATTAATTTTATTATAAATGAATTCAAATTTTAACTGTAGCTTCTTAATAAAAAATGTGATAAAATTACATTCATAGAAATATACCAAAAAGTATTTTCACCTTGTTGCCTTTTTGGTTTTTATAAGTTTTATTATGAAATAATGTATTATAAAAGTTTGCAAATACAATAAGAAAATTTTGTGTGTTGCGTGGAATCTAAGATGTAATTTTTACCAAGCAAATATAATTCAATTTGTATAATAAAATATATTGTGAAAGCTATCATAATTTAAATATATGCATATCTTAATCTCTTCGTAATGTAAACTATTTGCTGATATATGAATATATTCCTAGATCAATAAAGAAATTAATGAAAAGAATTTTGTAACTGATTCTTAATCATAAATATTTGTAGAATTGAATGAAATAAAATAATAATAAATAATTATAAATGAAAGACAGTCATTACATTTGCGATTCATGAAAATGTAAAATATGTAATATCGCACAAGAAATTAAGAATAAAATGAAAAAGGAAAAAATTGTATATATTATTCTTATTCAAAATATCGAAGAAATATATAAAAATATAAGTATGAAGATGATTAGACCGCTTTAAAAATGTGAAATATTTTCTGAATTATAAAAATATGCATAAATCTAGGAGTTAAGAAGAAAATGGAAAAAGTTTTATGTTTAATACTTAATTCAAAAAAGAAAATTTTTAAAATATCAAGTAAGCAATTAAAATTAAAACGGAAGGAGTTTTGTATTTTATTCTAATCAAGTAATAAAAATAATAATAGATAAATAAATGTTGATAATTGATAAATAGTTTATACATTTCGGACTCATTCAAAACATGTAAAGTATTTCCCTAACTATGAAAAATTCAATCCTTTGAGAAGAGAAATAAAAGTGCTGCCCAATTGCTTTCAGCTGACCCTTTTTTTTTTGGGCAATGATACTTGGTACCGTTATGGTCGCTAGTTGGTAGTTCGTGGTTGGTAGTTGGTAGTTGGCAGTTGCCATTTGGCCTGGCCTGCTGTAACAGTAATCCAGTTGCAGTCTATGCTGCAAAAATGCTGCTGCAGCGCCACGTTCGTCGCTTAAGTCTTTTGTTTGCCACGCAGATTTATGTCATTTAGGCAACAACAACAACAACAACAACAACAACAGCAACAGAAGCCACTTAGGTCCCAACATCCAGATTCCACAACATCCACAAGCAAAGCTCGTAGCCGTTTTCCAGTTACAACTTCCAGTTGCGAGTTTGCAAACTCTTTGAATGTTGTTTGTTTTTCTGTTTGCTTGTTGTTGTTGTTGTTGCTTTGTTTGTTTGTCCGTTTTCGGTTTAGTTGCATTGCATTGCTCCCGTTGTAGTTGTTGTTGTTGTTGTTGTTGTTATTGCTTTTGGTATTTTGTACATTCCTGGGCTGCGTGTGAACCGGTTTTTCCAGCCGCAGCCGCAGTCGCAGCCGCAGCCGCAGCGTTGCCATTTTCGCAGAGCAAAAAATTGTTGCCCGGTTACTTCACTTCGAAAACCCGAATCAAAATTAAAAGAACTCTGCAATTGCTGCCGTTGTTGTTGTTGCTGTTGTTGTTGTTGTTGTTGTTATGGTTGCTATATTTTCGTCTTTTGTTTTGGTAGCATATTTTGCAGTCCATCTCGCTCTTACTCTCACTCTTGCTCCTGCTCTCTCTCTCTCTCCTTATTTTCTTCTATGTTATCAGCTTGCATCCTGTTGAACCGGTTCAGTTTTAGCCTCAAACACGGCGCCCACATTCTACACAAACTCCTAGCAAAAGAGTGAAAGAAAGAGAGAGAAAGCATGCGATGCTGCCTTTAACATTTTCATAATTGAATGTTTCTTAAATATATTAAAATAATAAACGTGCAATTTATAAGCACTATTTTTATACCACTTGCCACAACATGTTTGACATCCACACACTCATGTTCCACAGCGAACTCGAACAAGCGAGCCGCCTGCTTAGCATTTTGTTGCGTTCGCTGCGTTAACAGCATCGCCACGTTCGAAGCGAACGCATTCAAACCGCAACAACAGCGGCTTAACAGCGCCAAGCGACGCCGCTCAACAGCACAACTGTTAACGCGGCGCGAGCAGAAGCAAAAGCAAAGCCGAACGAGGCGGTCGTGTGCAACGGACGCGGTGCGGTTATTGAAAAAAGAAGTTTACCAAAAAGTGAGAGAGAGTTAGTTGTTGATGTGAAAGATTCTCATATCGGTCTTTTTGTTTTTTTGTTTTGTACACACGCAACGAAACTGAATTCGAATTCGTCGTCGGTGCAATTGTAATAAATGCCGGTCTCGCTGCTGTCCATGTAAAAACCGGTTTATTCTGCCGCGACGCCTTTTTTTTCGTCCCAACTGCAACAGCAGCAGCAACAACAACCACAAAGAAATTATTTACACATTTTCGGACCGTCTGCGAGTGTGTTTGTGAAAGTGTATGTGTGTGCGTTGACTCCCACGCCAAGGATCGCTAGCGATATATTGAAAGAATCGAAATCTAAAATCAAAATCAACAAAATCGCGCATCGTTTAATCGGTAAAAAGATCCACAAATATTTTTTTCTGGTGTGTGTGTGTTTTTTCTAAATGAAATTGCCAGTGTTAAAAAAAAATTCAAGAGTCCAAAAGTTGAAGCAAGGTAAAAGCCAAAAGCAAAAAGCGCAGCAAAAATAAATAAATAAATGCAAATCAAGAAGTCAAATTTGTAAAAGAAAATAAAGAGAGCAAAGAGTCAAATGCAAATATAACAAATGCAAAACATGTGAATTACAAAAACACAAACAGACCAAGTAAACGAAACAACAAAAGAAAAAAAACAACAAACAAATAGGAGTGTGAATTAAAAGTAAGGGCAAAAAGTACCCCAGAAATCAAACACAACAACAGCAAGGAAGAAGCACGCACGCACAAAACGAAAAGAAAAGGTAAAAGCAAAATGCAATTTCTAACTGTTGTTGCTGCTCATTCACTTTGCGTGGGCAATGAACAACAACAAGAACAAGAGCTAGAGTAAAGGCAATGGCAAGTGAGCTGCAGTTACCTGAGCCCATCAGGCTCTTTCTCTCCTATTGCACTCACGCTGTGCTGTGCAACTGTGAGGCTGTGTGATTGTGTGTGCATGTGTGTGTGAGTGTGGCGATCAGTTCATGTTAAGCGTCGGTATTATCATATTGTCATTACAATATATCATTTGTGTTCTTGTTTTTCTTGCTGTTGCTGTTGCTGCTGTTTCGTGGTTTTTGCTGCAGCCCCTTTGGAAATAACAACAACAAGAACAACAACTGCAGCAACCACGACAAACACAGCAATTACAAAAGCAACAACAACAGCAATAGCAAATAGTACAGTGAATAGTGGCAAATACATATAATGAATAAGAAAAATTCAGTCGCATTATAAATATTTTATGAGTTAAGCGGTTATTAACATTAAATACTAATTGCTTATTATTTAATTATTTAATTGTTATACAATGCTTAAACATTTGCAATGCTTGTTGTCTTTAAACGATATTCACTGTATTTTCTATGCTTTGAAATTGAGCGTCAGGCCAATAACACTATCTATCTCGCTCACTCGCTAGTTCAGTGTAGCTGCACTCACATGCACACACACGCGAATACACACGCGCTTTTTAACGGTGTTTTTGGCAGTTTTGCAGCATTGGAAAATTGGTTTTAGTTTTTAGCCGCACCAAGTGCATGACATTTTAATGTTTCTCTCTGGGACGAATTAGAGGGTGGGGAGGGGGATACAAGCGTTTGACAATGTTAAGTGCCTTGCATGTGTGTGTGTGTGTGTGTGTTTGTTGCGAGGGAGAGGGCTCTTGCGGCCTCAGGGGATTGGGGGTTTACCCTTAATGAGCCGATGCATTTCAAGTGCTGCTAAAAATCAAAAAAAAAAAAAAAACTTCAATTTTAGTGGCACATAATGTGGTTCGGTTTTAGTTTCAATATCGAGAGTTTGAGTTTTTTCCCTGCGGTTTTTTTGGGGCTACACGATTTTTGCTATTTAATCCAAAAATAAAAAGAAAGAATGAATTTATTTAAATAGGGCTTCAAAGCATCCAATACCATATGGCTAGCAGCTTCTTATTACAGTTACTTTTCCAGCTTACAGTTCTCATAAGACTTCTTGCATCGACTTATTTGTATACGTATTTTCCCGTTGTGTTCTTTCTGATGTCTTCTTTTTACTTATTTGCTAAGCGCTTTTTGAACTTTATTTCATTACTCGTTGTTTCCGTTGACTTGAAAACAGTTTCAAAAATATGGTTTTCTTTTTTTTTTTTGTTTTTTAAGATTACAAATCATTTAGAAATTTATTGAGATTTCCAATTACTCGGAATTGAGTCGCTTGCCGGAAACTTTGCTGCTCATTAGCTACCAAAAGATGCCCAGCTTATATTTCACTCTCGTAGAATCTTCTTGCCATCATCGCATCCCTTAGCTCTGCTCTCTGCTCTCTCTCTCTTTCTCTCTCTCTCGCTCGCTCGCTCCCGTTTCCCTTCCCCTTTCTGGCCCTTTTGCTCGGTCTTCACTGTGAGCCCAGCTCAATTTCAGCTGCAATTTAACTTCTTTTCAGTTGATATTTCTATATATAATTTTGTTGTTGTTCTTGTTCTTGTTGTTGCGCTTCTTCTCCTCTTTCATTTTTGTGTTATTTTTGTCTACTGCTTTTCCTTCCGCTTAACGACTAACGACTGTTTATCCAACTTTTATTACCAAGCGCCGCGTGCGACAAACTAAAAATTCTCTATTTATGTCATTTTATGAAGAATTAAAAGCGCCATCCATTTTAAATACCCTTTTGGGCAATGGAGTATATGCGATTGGTCCTCAAGTGTTTTTACTAGAGTTATATAAAGATTAGAGCTGCATCCGCTCAAAGGCAAAGAAATGAACAATTTTATGAAAAACTAAAAAAGTTACCGACCTTTGAATGTGATTACAGAATTATTTTTTGTAGAACTATATTCAAATTATAGCTGTGAACCAATTTTCTAAACCAGTTCAAAAATATCTCGATTAATAATTCCGGACATTTTGTAACTTCTAAAATCTTATGATAAACTAAAAGTTTTGCTAACTTATGTGTCTACATTTGCTTTCTCTAATTCGGAATATAGCTGTGAACCAATTTTCTAAACCGGTTCAAAAATATTTCGATATATAATTATGGAATTTTTTAACTTCTAAACTAAAAGTGTTGCTAGCTTATAAATGTGTTTACATTTGCTTTTCCTGTTTCGGACTATACTATACTATATACTGAACCAATTTTCTAAACCGGTTCAAGAATATTTGAATAAATAATTCTGGAACTTTGTAACTTTTATTATTTTGTAATGAACTAAAAGTGTCACTTACTTGTAAATGTGTTTTCAATTACTTTCTCTGATTCGGATTATTGCTGTGAACCGTTCTTCTGTACCGCTTCAAAGGCATTTCCATAAGCAATTGACTTTAACTTCAAGTCACTTGACTTAAGAGAATACGCAACAAAGCAAACTCCTCCCGGAGTTGAACCGGTTCAAGTGCAATCCTTTAAGGAGCTTATGACAAGCGACTTCTATCATTCGTAGTTTTACTTTAAGTGGCACAATAATTGGTTTTGATTTGATGTCACTATTTTAGTGCCACAATTGCAAGTAACATAGCTTGGCCCAAAGGCAAAAGGCAGATCGATGTGCAGCTGCCCTTGGCAACAAAACAGGCAAGAGGGTAGCGAGAGGGTAGTTGTTAGAGAAGTTGGATGGAAAACGAGGGGGAAAAAAAAAAAAAAGGATAAGTATTTGTTTGAATGCCAGTTAGCTGCAGTTTATCCTTTTAATTGAGCGGACTTGGCTGATTACGGGCATTATGAACGACGGATATTACATTTCAAATGATTTTTCAATCAGTCTGGCAAGATTATAGACCAGAGATTGCTTGTGCATTGTTTGGATGGGAAGTGAGTTGGCTGTGATTGCTGATAACACAAACCGTTGAAATTTTCAACTGAAAAAGGCTCGACAAATTGTTTGGTGGCAAAGTTGCCGCATGCTTGGCTGCCCACAAAAGAGTTTTGTCATCTTTCATTCCCCCCCACGATCTCGTTCTCGTTCTCACTCTCACTCTCATATCTTATATATAATTTTTTTTTTTTTTTGCCAATTCACTGCCAGACACTTGACCAAAGCATTTTCCCTTGTTACTGTTGTTGTCCTCCATTGTGTGTGTTTTCTATGTTGATGGCATAATAAGTTTGTCATCGAGTTGGCAACGCATCTGCGGTCGCTAAAGTTAAATAAATGTCAATGTCGTATTCAATGACAAGCAAAGCAGGATCTGCTCCCACCATCTCGTCGCGTTGACAGGAAACTTGAAACGCCCCGTTGAACAAATAGACATTCTGTTGAGTTGTTTATGCGAAAGTCATTTAAGAAAATACTTGTACTCATGGCATCTCATTTTATGCAATCATCACTGTTCGAAAGCGAAATTTTAACAAGAGTGCGGCGTAATTCCTGGGAAAATTTAATAGATTAACAACGTTCTTTAAGTTCAAGTTGTGGCATGAGTTTAGCTTCGAAAATATGCGCTACAGATATACAAAATGTATTTCTTATGGCCATAAATTAAGTTTACTTTTGACTAATAGATAAAGCGTAGAAAATATAATAAATGTATTTAGAACATGTTGAAAATAATTGCAATTCATTTTATGATTGATTTCGTATTCTTTTCTTTAATCAAATTAGTTAAACGCAATTCAAATAACTTAAGAGCTGATATCGTTTCGCTGAACAAAAAAGAAATCAAACTGTAAAATACTATATGTTATAAAGAAAAGAGCGAAGAGAATTCGTTGGGCTTTTAAATTAATTTTGTAGTCAAATTTTCGATGAATTCTTATGAATTGTTTTGTGATTTTATCTCAACGCGAACAAAGGCCGCTGCCATTCAAATTCAAATCTATCGATTAGCTAAATGCCCATATCAAAGCATGTATAACGATTATTAACATCTTTATGCTGATGATGATGATGATGTTGAAGAAGAAGAAGTTGATGCTGTGCGATGGCAAAATGAATCAGCGTATGCTTAAAAATGTCACCCATGTGAAATCACAGAGAACAAAAAAAAAAAAATGAAACAAAAGAAAAGCAAAGCAAAGCAAAAACGACGCCAAAAGAACTCTGAATGTAATAAAAAAATAAATTGTATAAAGTGCCATGCCCGACCCTGGTAACATAAGAAATCACAGCGTTTAATCATTTAAAAGCATCTTTGTAAGCCAAGAGCCAAAAACTGGCCGGGAAAAAAGCTAAAAAAGCAAAAAGAATCGAGCGAGTAAATATATGACGCAAAAAAAAAAAAAAAAAAAAAAAAACAAAAAAAAAAGGCAGCAGCAGAAAAAAACAAAACGCGGCGAATGAATGTTCAAAGCAAAGCGGACAAGAAGCTGCGTCTTGATCTGGAACAGAAATGCTTTTTAAACACGGAAAGGGCAGCCGCATTCTACCAGGGGTGGTCCCCTCCCCTCTCCTCCCCTCCCCACCCCCTCGCAGTGCTGCAACAAAGAAAGCCAGCTCGATTTGTATTTTCGGGAGTTGCGACCAACGAACAATTGAGGTCAGAAAGGAAATGCGTGGCAGTCAGTAGGCGCGTGTCGTGCGTCTCCTAAAAACATTCATCTGCTTCTGCCTCTGCCTGTGCCACCTCCTCCATTCCGTCCATGTCCAAGTCTGAACCCGCCCCCCGGCATGATAGTACCGCTCACTCCTCACTCTTCACTCTTCACTCCCTGTCAAGCCAACATTGTCGTCGCAGCTGCGGGCAAAGTTACAATAACTTTTGCCACAGTTTAAGCCGCTGTCGCAGTTGCCGTTGCCGTTGCCATTGCTGCCACCATGTCGGGCTGCGTATCTTGTATCTGTGTATCTGCCCCAATGCCCCTTGCCACGCCCCTTGCTAGCCTTGCCGCCTTGGCCACGCACACAAATTTCTTTTTGGCAGTGTCAGTGTCATTGCTACTCGAATGCATTTTAATTCGATTGAGTATCTTTTGGACTGTTTTCTCTCCTCGTCCTCCTCCTCCTTCTCCTTCCTCTCTTGTGGCTTTTTTTCTTCGCTCTTCTTTTTATATATGTATATCGTATTATATATTTCGTTTCTTTTTTTTTTGCGCTACGAGTTTGGAAATTTCGCAAGGCTAGCAAAAGTTTCAACTTTATTTTGTAGTTTTTTTTGTCGTTCTTGCCTGCTTCTTTTCTTCATTTTTTAAATGGATTAAAACACGAACAAAAAAATTGAACTTGAAGTTTTTTCTGCATTTTTTTCTTTCTGCTTCTTTTTTGCGTTGTTGCTTAGTTTATTTTATTTGTTTCACACAAAAGTCATGGGTCAAATGGGCATTCTTATCCCCGTCACAGCGTTTGCTTTCGAACATTGTGATACTGAAACTATTCGGCCCACAAAAAAAAAAAAAAAAAATGAGAAAAGATCGAAGTATTGGCGAATTCCAGCAAGTCAGAGAATAAGAGTGAAAGAGAACAAATTTAATTTCGAACCCCGAAAAGTTTCTTGGAAACCAGAACACAATAATTTTGATAAACGATCCAGCGGAAATAAATTTGATTTGTATAACTAACAGAGAATTAAGAAAATATTACACTAATGTAAATAATTTGCATATGAAATTATTCATTATTTATTCATCACTTATTTTTAGTAAGCGTTATTTACAATTATTTAAGGAATAGCAATAAAGATTGTATAAAAAAGAGGCGATGAGAGAACTATATCTATGTTATATTATGAATAAAGTTGAAATATTTTAATATAAATTTGTTCTTAATGGAAAGAGATTCTGTGGAAAAGTGCTTAAATATTTAGAATAGCCGAAGAAAATAAAAATAAATTCGACGATTTTTAAATAATTTCACTTTCACAGAAGCTTTTATTGTATTACAATTATTTCTTGATTCTTTTTTGAAAGCATTGAGAACTAATATTTATGTGGTCCTATATTTATTAATTACATGCTATGTATTACTATATTAGAATACTTATTTATTATAATAATATATATGCTAATATATTTCCGCCAATTGTTCTCACAATTGAATATTTATATTGAAATTATTTTCTGAATAGGAGCAAATATATTTCTACTCATATATTATATTAACAAAATTTATTTATTTTATGTTTACTATATGATAATAATATATTATATTTTAGTTGTGAAACATTTTGCAAATATATTTCCCCAAATTGTTCTCACAATTTCTTGACGCTTTTCATTTATTTTAGACATAAGCTTAACAGAAAATGTCAAGCTACATTTCAAGCTAAAAGTGCATCTATTTTTCTTTCATCTTGCAGGTAATTTGACCAACATCAACACAAAAAAATATACTAAGAAAAGAAAACGAAAACCTAAGCTAGGGGAAAGGAAAAGAAGAGAGGGAGAGAAACTCATTTGCAGCAGCCAAAGGTAAGTGGACAGTGGGCAGGTGGTCTGATATCTTGAGTCTGTTTAGAATTGCCACCTGTTGTCAACCAGCGACGGGGGCGCCGCCATTTGCCATTGCCATTTGCCACTTACCAGTTTTGCTCGTGTTGCCAGCTTTTGCCAGTTGCCCCGTTGCCCCGTTGCCCGGTTGCCCGGTTGCTGCTACTTGTCAGTTTTCTTGCCAGTTGTTGTTGTTGTTGCTGCTGCTGTTGGAAGTTGGCAGTTGGCAGTTGGCTCGCTGTGTATCTTCGTTTGGTGTTTTTAGTATCTTTGGCGCCGCTTTGTTTGCTGCGGGGTCTATCTAATGGCCGGGGCTAAGCACACGTCAAAAGTGAGCGCAAAAGTTTGCGCTTCAACTTGTTCGCAGCGTTCGCGTTCTCGTTCTCAGCGTCTCAGCGTCTCAGCGTCTTGGCGTCTTCTTATTTCTTTTGCTGTTAAATGGGCCGCTGCTGACATCCGTTCGCTTGTGTTTCGGTGGCTACACAGATTTTGTATCTTTAAGTTACTTTTGTGGTTCGCCCCGTGTCTGCATCCAAGTGAACTTTTGCCACAGCTTCTCTCTTTCCTGCAGCTGTTCTTCTTTTTTCTGTTCTCTTTTATCCTATCGTAACTTTGCATCTCTAGCATTTTGTTGATGTTGTTGTCAGTTGATTTTATGATTTCAGCAAGCAACTTGATCATTAATTATTTATTTTGATTTCAGTTAAATGCCAGCGTACAAATTACTTCTGATTTCATTCGACAAAATCATTCTTCTGTTCTGTTGTGTTCGTTTTAATTGTTTTGGCTTGGGAACTATTTTCCCATTTGCATATCATTCAAAAGGATTTCATGTCGTTTGTTGTTCAGTTGATGGTCAAAAAGCAAAGCAAAGCTGACCTTTTTCGAATTTTGGAGAATACAGCAGCAAACCACTCAACAGGCAAATGGCAAAGTCAAACTCAACTCTGAACTCTGATCTAACAATCGCTGGAATTATTCCGACGCGACTGAAGAATTACCTCAATTATTTGAGCGATCAAAATACACATATAGTACTTATGGAGTAGGTGTCAACGGAGCCAGCTACAATTAGCATGTGCATGTTATGGAAAATGTGTGTTTCCAACCGAAAGACCCTACAAATTATATGGAAATATCACTTATATTTCGATTTTCGATTCTCGAATTGTATTTATTTTTCCGTTCGTTGTTCGTTTTTCGTTTTTTTTTCATAACAGTGCGAGCAGCAGTTTTTCCGTGATTTACATACGGATATTTACATACGGATAAAATGATGTGAATTTCGTGTTTAAATAACTAAACGATGGACGATGAACGACGGACGACGGACGACGGACGACGGTGCTGCCAACTTGTTGCAAAGTGAGCGCGGGGTATGAATAACAGTAATACGCTTGAAATGATTTATGCCAGCTCAACTTTTTATGGTATGGTTAGTTTTTCACCCACCTATATCTACGTATATATATCTTTGGCTCTACCTGTCTCTGTCTTTCGATTTTGTTTTGTTAAATGTTATGCAAATATGCATCAGATATCTACCTTTATTTCTATCCAAATAGTCCAAACACACAAACAAACAATTGGCTGCCCCTGCTTATCGCTTTTCTCACTTTTCCGACTCTTCTCCTCTCTCCCTCTCTCTCTTTCGACTGCCGCGCACTTTACTCATCGAACCATTCAAATTTAAATCAATTTGATTCTGATTAGCCACACACGCAGTTTCTGATCAACTGTTTTGTCGCCCATGCTTGAGGTTGAGGTTGATGTTGAGGTTCTTTCTTTTCATCTCCCTCGGCTCAGTTCTTTTCGGGTTCGTATTATGTTTGTATATATATATTTTTTTTTTTTTTGAGTCTGTCATTTTCTACTTACATATGTGTGTTTTGTACCTACTACACCTAGTAAATAAATTAGTTTTTATTATTGAGAACTGGTTTCTTTTACTGCCTTTTTACACACCATCGAGCGAACTCCCGACTCTCGGACTTCTTTTTTTGTGTGTGTGTGTGTGTGTGTGTGTGTGTGTGTGTGAGGCAGGCAAAAGGCAGGTTAAAAATTCTTCACAGTTCGCTGACAGAACCTGTTTAGAGTCCGGTTCTCTAGGGTTTTATACACACATTCTCGTATACGTATGTATGTTTGTGTATTCTTATTCTTTTTGCCTGTTTGGCTTGGTCGCTTGACTGGGCCTCGCCTGGCCTGGGCCTGTTCGCTTTCTTAACACTTTCATGATTTGAATTTCAAAGTGGTTGTAGGCACGAAGACGATTCAACTCCCCCTCCCTCTCTCCTCTCTTTCTTTTTGTCTCGCGCGAACCAGTCAAGTTGTAAAATCAATTAAATGGGGGCCTCATAAATCGATGACCATCGATAGCTGCTTCCTTTTCGCTCATAAGTGCTGTACAAATTATGAAATATGATGAGCAAAGAATCAAGAATGACAAAAAAAAAAACAACAACAACAACAAAATAAGCATACACGAACAACATTATAAAAGAATGTTCGAAGCATAAAAGAACTATGCGCTCTGTTTGCTCTCATTGTTGTGGTCGCTGTTCTTTTTGTTATTGTTGTTGTTGATGTTGTTGAAGTTTATGCGCCGTGTCTAATGACAATTTTGTAGTCATTAAATGTAATATATAGACCCCACACACACACACTTCATACATGTGTAAATACTCTAAAATATGCAATGTTTTTTTAGGCTCGTAGCGCATCTGTGCCAATTTCTTTTTGAAAGGACAAATTTGCAATTAAATGTTGGCCATAAATTATATGGCGTCTGGGTCAACAATAAATAAATAGCAAATAAGCAATGAAAAAACACACAAAAAAACAAGTAAGAAAGCTACAGTCGAGTGAACTCGACTGTGAGATACCCGCTACCCATTTTGAATAAAAGCAATATATTTTGCGGTATTATTCTCAAAATATACCAAATATACTGCAAAAATACTAAAAATATACAAAATAGTATATGTGGTATATCGATATAGTACCGCATTCAAAATATACCATAGACGGCACAATATACCAGATTGTCAGCCAAAGCAACTCAGACCCCTAGTAAGTAGGCGTTTTTGCCCATACAAAAGTATTTCTTTAATAACTTCGACAATTTCTATTTGATCGCAACCAAATTTTCAGGGATCATAAATACTATAGTTATTACTGTATATACCAAAATTCGTAACTCTAGCTTTCAAATTACGCTTGTTATTCGATTTTTTTGATTTGCAGGGGCGGAAGTGGGCGTGGCAAAAATTTGAAACAAACTTGATCTGCGTGCAAACATAACAAATGCTGTCGAAAAAATTATAGCTCTATCTCTTATAGTCTCTGAGATCTAGGTGTTCATACGGACAGACGGACAGACGGACAGACACACAGACGGACAGACGGACATGGCTAGATCGTCTCGGCTATTGATATTGATCAAGAATATATATACTTTATAGGGTCGGAGATGCCTCCTTCTACCTGTTACATACATTTCCTGCCGGCACAAAGTTATAATACCCTTCTACCCTATGGGTAGCGGGTATAAAAAGAACAATAAATGAAACGAAGCTGCTGCTGATAGAGAAGTCGAAATACTCTTCAAAAAGATGCCAAGAAATTGCCATTTACTTTTTGTTTTGTATTAGAAGTTTTAGGGTGAAAATAGCTCAAAAAGAATCCTTATTCATATTCTGAAAATATATAAAGAAATTATAGTTTAGTTGCTTAAGTTGAAATGATATTTGTAATGAAATACTTAAAAGTTGAATAAAGTGTTCGTATGCAAAAGTTGAGTTTTTAATGCAATTATATTCTTCTTAAGTAAACAAATTTATTGTGTATATTCTGGGAATAAACTAAAAGAAAACTCCAAATTCTTTGTAAAAGCTTAAATTCAATTTTAATATCTAACATATTTTGTAGTAAGTTGAATATGGAAAACGAAATGCTAAATTATATTATGCTTAATCGAGCAGTTCTAAGCTGTTAATCTTTACTGGATGTATAATTAAATGATCGCAATATGCAATTATTCAAAAAAAAAATATTTAGCGCGTTTGCTTCGCAGCTAGCCGAGTTCGCATAGTTATATTCAGTGATTTTGACTAATGTTCAGTGGTTAATAAGTGCAACACATTTCGTTGTTAATGATGTGAAAACATGATATTGCTCGGGCGTTACCCCTTTATTAGATCAATTGATAATACTCTAATTGGTGAGGGTATAAAAAACACAGCACTGAACACAAGAAAAAACGAAAAAAAAACTCGCTAAAAAAAGGCCAAAAACCGGAGTCGATAATAAGCATGTCGCCCATGGCCAAATAGCGCACTATATAATCATCATCTACATATAACATATACATCGAAATAAAGTTAAATACAAGTGTGTGTGTGTGTGTTGATGTCGATGTAGATATGGATGTTGAGGTTGAGCCTATGCTCTCTATAAATGATGATGCTGCTCATTTCTTGTGCATTGACGCGTAGTTTGTTGTAGTTGTTGTTATTGGTTGTTGCTTGTTGGTTGGCTGGTTGTTGTTGGCTGTTGGCTGTTGGCTGTTGGCTGTTGTATGTGGGCCGCTTTTGTTGTTTGTTGTTTGTTGTTGAAATGCCGCTGATAAATGAGTTTTGGCTTTTTTGTTGAAACGACGTGGGAAAATGTGCGTTGATTTACATACAAACTCGCACATACAAACAGCGTAACAACATGCCAACAAAACAAATTCATATGCGACTAGCGAGCGAGTATTGAGTAGATTTATAAACACACTCGAAACACACGCACACACACAAACCTTTTCGACACACTCGAACACACACTCGTGGGCATCTTGAGACTGTCTAGACCAAATCATGAAGTTTGGCTAAAAGGCATTGAACAACTTGATTCAATGAATCGCATTGCTGCAATTGGTTTGATATACATACATACATACAGATGTACTCGGTATGTTTAATGCTTTTGATTTAAACCGAATTTGCCAAATAATTGCGATTGAATGGGCCAACGAGTACCCAAATGGATGGCCCAATTACTTAGCTGTCTCCCTGTCTCTCTGTCTGTCTGTCTCTCTGTCTGTCTGTCACTCGTGAGTGTGCGAAGTGAGTGCACTTCACTTTTATTTTGTGTCTCTTTAATTTTTGTTTGGCACATTGATTGCAACTAGGGTACTAGTGTATTAGTTGGTTCATTCGATCATTTATTCGTTCGTTCGATTGTGCTGCACACTACATTTCGTTGAGTGCACTCATGAATAATGCGAGTGCACTTGTGGATGCATTCACAGCTCATTCATGTATTTAAATGTGTGTGTTTTCGAGGAATTTCTTGTTTATTCACAGCATTAAATAGTAGCACAAAGCATAACAAAATGGGTTATAAATGAATCAATGAATGCGCTAATGCGACATTAAAACTATTTTTGCAACATTTCTTAAATATCAAACAAGAGAAAAATGTAGCAGCGACTGCTTGCATCCAATATTTAAATGTTTTGTTTTATATCCGCTTCAAATAAAGTAGAAGGAATGCCACAGAAATCGCAAGCGAAATTGAAGTTTTAACGTTTTTAGAAATTTCACAAGGCCTTTACAACTCGTCTAGTATATCAATATACCAAATATAACCTTTTGTATCATATTGTACTTTTTTTGTATAACAATATAGTATATTTCTTAGAATTATGTCGCACTGTTTCGGAGAAACCTTTTCACACTTGACTCATATATCGATATACCAAATATGGCCTTTGGTATATTTGTTATGGTATATTTTAAGAATACTACCGCATTGTATTGCACCAACACTTTCGAACTCGACTAGTATATTGATATACCCTATAAATCCTTTGGTATATTTTTCGGTATTTTCTTGGTATATTTATGCAGTATATTTTCTAGAATAATACCGCACTGTTCTGCACAAATCTTTTTCGAACTTGATTTGTATATCGATATACCAAATATCAATTTTGATATACTTTCGTATTCATTTGACATACGAGTATTTAGTATATTTTAAGAATGCTGCCGCACTGATTTGCTTTTATTGAAAATGGGTAGCTTTCTTCCTTGTTATGAATTTCTAGAGAATTCGCAGTTTATTCATAACGAATAGAAACATGAATAAATATACTAAAAGGAAAATGAGAATTCGTATTTTTGCGTAAGTTTTCCAAACATTGACTTGCATTCAATTCACAAAGTACAAATATTAGTTGAATGCTTTTGAGACACAATACAAACCGCTAACGCTCTGCCACTCCCACTACCGCCCACACAAACTGCATTTGCGATTCGCGGAATGTTGGCCACAAAATGAATGCAATTTTAACCAAAACCAAAAACCAAAACAACAAAAAACCACTTAAAAAAGTGGCAGACGCATGACTTGACTTGACTTGGCTTGGCTTGGATTACTCAATGCCCATCGCTTGGCCATTTGGCCATTAACCATTACCCATTACCCATTACCCATTACCCATTACAGCATACCCATTACCCATTAGCATTGCCATTACCTTATTACCTACGTGGATTTAGCGCTGCACGCTTCAGTTCAAGTGTCTGCCGCGCCCCTCATCAAATTTCGCACTCGGTTTATGTTATGGTTTCAGTTGTATTTCGTTGTTGAGTGGGAGGGAGCAGAGAGGGAGGTGCAACACCTTGGGCAACACCTTTTGAGCGAACAGTCGAAGCACTTAACATTCCAATCCGCCGCAAAATGTGCCGTCAAACGTGCGACGCACGCGCACCAAATCGCAAAAAGGGTTTTCCACTCTGCCAATAAATATTATATATATGTATATGAATACACTCAAATACACTCAAGTGTGTGTGTGTGTGTGTTTGAATGGATCGTATCTGGGCAAAAAGCTTTTGAAATTCCATAGATTCTCTCGCACTCGGACTCGCTCTCTCGATTCGAGTTGAGCTCGCTAATTAGCCGCAAATGAAGTGTGAGAAAATGTGAATGAATACCCATGAGTAAATTGAATACTCGTATAGCGCTGTAATTGAACCAGGATAAATAATCATATACCATATACGATGATGAGCTGAGCTGTGAGCATTACACTAGGGAGCGCAGTGTGGCGATCGAGTAATTAATGGGTAATGAGTTGGTGTCTGTCAACTTTGCTAGCGACTTGCTGGCGTTTTTAATCGCCAACTGATTTGTGTGCCAAGCGAATCACTTGCCCCCTCCACTCCCACTCCCCCTCAACTTCTTGCGATTATATCCTTTGCCGTCTTGCAGTCGCTGTCAGGCCATAAATTGCGCACTTTCACTTTTGTTGTTGTTCCGTATGCGAAGTTTATCATTAGTCGCGCGCATTTTGGCCGTGTTTTTGCTCCCTGTCTCCCTGTCTCTGTCTCTTTTGGCTGATACGCTTGTCTCTTCCTGCGCCAAGCGCCAACAAAATTGCCATTTGCCGTTGCCGTTGTTGTTGTTGCTGTTGGCTGTTGGCGAAACCGGAAATTTTTGTCATTAGCTGGAAATTTTATTTTCGCTTCGTTTCGTTGGGATATATTTCGGTTTCGGTTTTTCTTTGCTTGCTTTTTTTCGCCCACTTTTCGACTGTGTTTTCGAAGCTTTTCCTGACCTTTTTCTTTATTTGATTTGTTTTTTTCTTTTTACCCCGTATTTTTGATGTTGTATTTTTTTTGTTGCTCTCCTCGTTTTGTATTAGCAACACGAACAAGTCGCGCATGACGGGAGAGAGAAAGAGAGGGGGTACAATAACTTTATAAAGATGTTTGCACACATAATTAAATGAGAATTAAAAACTTATTACCGGAAATTGCATATATTTTTTAATTACTATTACGCAAGTAATTGCAATTTAATGTGCTGTCCACATTAATTGTCGGCCCTAAACCCTGTCCAAAATAATTGTGCATGAATTTGATTTAGTTGTTGATTTTGCAACTTAAATTTTTATATGGTTTTCGTCTTTTTTTTTTTGCTGATAACTTGAGAAAATCTTTTTGTAAGCTGTACAGTTTTCTTTTGTTACTTGCAGTTCTACCTGCGATTGATACACAAGGGTATCAGAACTTTTGAAATTTCTGTGCTTGCTTTTTATACTCGCTACCCGGGTAAAAGGGTATAATAACTTTTAACTAATACTTGAGATGATATTCAAAAAATACTTTTAAGTGACAAAAACTGTCTGCAGCTCTCGGGTCTTCATTGGTTTGGTATTATAAGCTATATTCTGAATGCAGTATTAAAAATAAAGCTTTTGGTATATATCAGTATTTTTTCGGTATATGAATTTAGTATATTTTTACTATAATTCCAAACTGTTTCGTATTATTAGGATATAAATATATGAAACATGGCTTTTTATATATTTTAGTAATTATTCGGTATATTATTTTAGTATATTTCCACGACAATATCAGAGTGTTTGGTTTTATTAAGATATAAATTCACGAAATATAACATTTGGTATATTTTAATATTATTTCGGTATATTAGATTAGTGTATTTATACGATAATACCACACTGTTTTTCGTTGATTGTAATATAGAAATGCGTAATATTATATATATTGTGTGTGGAATATTTCAATATTTTTTTTGGTATATTTATTCGGTATATTTTCACGATTATTACGAACTGTTTGGCTTTATAAAGATATAAATATGCTAAGCATAGCTTCTTGTATATTTCAGTATTTTCTGGTATATTTTATTATTAATACCACACTATAGATCTTTTATTGCAAATTAGTAGCGGGTATCTCGCAGTCGAGCACACTTCAATGAAGCTTTCTTACTTTTTCCTGCTTGTTTTCTTGTCGTTTGACGTTTTTTTAATGTATTTTTATTTTGGCTTGCATTTGCTATTGGCTTGGGATTGGGTGCTCTTGCTTTTCCGCCAACATTTTTATCGAGCTATGCGAAATAGAGCCGCTCCATCATCCCCCTGCAATGCAATATTGGTTGGGCTGTTGCTTTATCATTTTTCTTCGTCTACCTCCCAGTTTTTTTTTTTAGGGCTTATTTCGTGGCGACTTCCTTTTGCTGCTACTGTTTGGGATACATACTCACATTCACACTCACATTGCCATTCAAATTCACATTGCTACTGTTTGTGTGTGTGTGACGACAAATGATAAATGAATTTGTGATAAATGAAGCATGTGGCTAAAAGTTGAAAATACTTTTTACACAGTCCGACAGAGCAGATAGAAGGAAACAGAAAGAGAGAGAGAGTGGATGGAGATTGGAGCCAACTATAGTGTGTTTAGGTCTGGTCGAATCCCTCTCAGCTCGTTGCACAGTTTATGATGGCATCTGTATCGAATTATGAATGGAAAGCGACGTTTTTCCTCCTCCCCAAAAACAATGACAAAGACTCATTAACATTGGCTCGCTTCACTTACCTCGTCCTTCTGCTGCTGCTTCATCTTTTTGTCTCTTTCTCCTCTTCACTCGACTCACTTATTGGCCATTACTTTTTTATCTATCATTTCGAATCGTTATGTGTGTGTGTGTGTTTTTTTCGTGTGTTTCCTGTGCTTTTGTGCTTTTGTTTTTGTTATGCAAAACTTTTGTCGAGTGATTGGCGTGATTTACTCTGGAATTGTTAAGGCGGAGATGGAGATGGAGACGAAGGTAGAGGCGTTGCCTTGCTTCTTCCTCTCTCGCTCTCGCTCTCGCTAGCTGTCTTTATTTTTATCTAACCATTTATCTTGCTGTCCCCCTCTTTCTGGTCCAGTGCATGAATAGTTGTGCCACGAGAAAGTAGCCAAGCAAGTGACTCACATTTCAGACTCCAACTTCAACTCCAACTCAGACTCCGAGTCAGCCTCCAACTTCGACTCAGTCAGGTGGAGGGACAAAGTCAAAACTATTCGCTGTTTTTCTCTCTCCAGTTTTTTTTATTTTCGGGAGGGAGTGAATGCTTTTTGAGTAATGCGGGTACCCATTAATATGAATGGTAGTTAAAGTTGTAGTATATTTAAAAGTGACTCACAATTGTAAGCGAAGTGAATAATGAATAAAATATGCATCATTTGTTACAGTAGATTGGATTTTAATGACATCACACACAACAGACAAACAAATATTCATTTATTTATTTGTTAGATTCATGCATGTCAAGTATGAATACATTTTGTATTCAAGCCAAATGCAAATTTTTGGTCATTTCATGCATTTGATTTAAATGCTATTCGCATTCAGATCACTGAATATATCTTGAATATTTTGACTCAATTTCATTCATACGCATTCATAGCATGGCAATTAGCTTAAAGTAATTCATAACCGTTAATAACGAATACATTAAAGTCACATAAGTTTTACTTTATGTGTACTTCAAAATGGTTTTAATGAATTCCAATTTTAAAGCTTTGGGACAAACACAATAAATTTAGATTGCAATTTTATGCAATTCATTTTAAAGAATTTTTTGTTTTTGAATTTTATAATTGTTTAAAATGATTTTTCCTTTTTATATTATCAGTGTATACAATAATTATGTTTTAATGTGACGAATACAACTAATTATTTGAATTTTCAAGGATTAGTTTTATACTAATTTTATTCAATGTATTAGAAAGCATTCTATTATTTATTTGTACATTATTTTATTCTAATTATCTTATAGAATTGGTTCAATTTTATAAAAGTTTTATATAATACTTAGGTTTTTTTTTCAATATCTGAAATCATACAAAATCTTTATGGCAATTGTTTATTATTATTCAATAGATTTCTTTCTGATTTACAACTAATCAATTGTCATTCATATCATTTTCTTAGTTTTTTTTTCAATTTATTTCAAGTAAATTACAAAAATTATAAACTTTATTGAGACAAGACAAATACTTAATTTGACACAAGAATTTTCCAAATCTAATTCCATTAGATTATTTTCCACAAGAGTTTTCTACACTTTTACACTTTTGGCGTATTCGACAACTATTAATTAATGAGACGAATACATTTGTATTCATATGCATTCACATTACATTTTCTATACAATTTGTTGTTAAGAATTGTATAACTTTTATTTAATGTGCATGCAATATTTGCCACAAGTATTTTCTACATTTTTTTTTTGGCTTTTTTTTGGTTTTTGGCTGTAATGCGGTGTGGGTGGCGTGTGAATAGTGTAGCGCACTCATTAACATTCATACGAGTCGTGCATTCACGTTCATTCACATTCACATTCACATTCATTAACAATGGACTCCAATTAATGTCAACATCTGTTGTTGCCAATTTAGAAAACAGCTTTCAATTTCGGGGACAGAGCGAAGCTTTTGCGCTACGTTTGGATCGTGTGCACACACACACACACACACACACGTACACTAAAGGTATACACGCACACACACACACACTCACGCGCGGGCGTTGACAAAGTTTCCCTCTCATTGCAGTAGTCGCTGCACTTAATTTTCATAATTAAAAAAGTTTACCTTGACAACCCCAATGCTCGGAAATCCCCCAGCATAACCCATACAAATACAAATGCTGGCCCTGCCCCCGCCCCTGCCCCTGCCCCTGCCCCTGCCCCTATGTGGACGGTGTGGTGCCCCATCCGATATCCAATTCCGCTTTTACCGCTGCCAGTTACGCACATTTGGACTTGGACGCAGTTAATGCTGGCAGCGACTGCGGCAGCGTTTTGTAATTAATTTATGCAAATATTCCAATGTGTTTCAGGTGGAGAGAGCAACAGAGAGAGAGAGAGAGAGAGAGAGAGGGGAAGCGAGAAGCAACGTAATGAAACACGGGCCAATTGCTTTGTGGTGTTGCTGTTGGGGTGCTGCTGCTGCTGCTGTTGCTGCTGTTTGCTGGCCATGCGTGCATCGTGTGGCATATTAAAATGAATGACCCTTTAAGTTTGTGCCTTGGTGTTAACTCCCCCACATTGGATTAAGTAGACAAGTTGGCAAAACAGTTGCCCTCTCTCTCTCTCTCTCTCTCTTTTCTATATTACCCGGAACTTGTCGTCGTCATAATAATATCGTGTGTGTGTGTGTGCTTGCTGCAAGCCAACGACTTGCAACTTTTGCCTTTGCCACTTGCAGCACACATAATAAATGTGTGTATGTGTGTGTGTGTGTGTTTGGCAACCGCGCCCTTTGCGCCAAGTATTTCTATGTTTCTCCTCTCTTTCGAGTTTTTCTATTTTTACTACTTTTTTTTTTTTTTTTTTGAATTTATTATAATATTTTTATGTAATTCTCCCTCCGACTTCTCGGTAGCTCGCGACTTTGGCTCCTTTCAGCTGGCGTTCTCGCATGCACACAAAATTAAGCGCGCTGACATTTGCTTCCTGGCCACGCCCACGCCCACAACTACACATACTCCCCATTTTGGCCAGGTTAAGACACACACAATGACTGCACGGTTTCGTTTCGCTTTCTTGTTTCATGTTGTTGATGTTTTCGCTTTTTTTTCGCTTTTTTCGGGCACAAAATTGTCAAACAAAGGACGACTAGGAAGGACTATCCGTACATTGCGAGCCTAATGACTTGAGTCCGGGACCCCAAAGCTGAAGCAGCAGCAGCCGAGTCACAGGTTTCCCCAGCTTTTGTGCTGGGGCTGACTGACTCTGACTCTGACTCTGACTCTACTTTTGGTTCTGGCTGCTGTTGCCTCTCAATCAAAGCCACGACTTTGGGCTCTCCCCCAAAGTGAAACAACAAAATACAACAAAAAAGAACGCACATACCGAGAGTTGGAGTGAAATGGCAAAAAAAAAAAAAAAAACAGAAAAGTAAAGCACAAAAACCGAAATAAAGAAGGGAAACTAGCGAAGAGACCTGCAACTGCGGTTGTTGGCCCTTTTTATAGCCCCCGGTTGGGTATTATGATGGTGTCAGGCAGCAGCAGCTGCAAAAATGCACACAACGCAAGAGGCAAGTGACAAGTGGCAAGAGGCAAGAGGCAAGTGGCATGTGGAGAGAACAGAGTTAGCTTTGATTTCATGCAGCGGACAAATCTCTGCTAACATCATCTATAACTCCTTTTTAACAGTGCGATGACATTTTTGAAGAAACGCCAGTTTCTTCATCTTTACGTTGCATTTGCGAAGCTATGAGATCGACTTTGTGATCGACTTATGAATTTATCCCTTACTTGCTTCAAGTTTAAATGAATCTTGAAAGCTTAACAACTGTACATTTTATTATTTTTATGGTTATTCTAATATCTGAAGAAACTTGCATACAACAATTTTATTACTCGAAGCGTTCACATTACAAAATGGAGACAACTTAGATCAAAATAATATTTTATTTTATTATATGAAGTAAACTCTAAAATATTTCATAGATACAAAGAATTTTATGAGTTTCAAATATTTTACAAGTATAAAGTATTTTATAGTTATAAAGTATTTTATAGGTATAAAGTATTTTATGAGTATAAATTATTTTATATTTATAAACTATTTCGTAAGTATAAAATGTTTTATAGGTATAAAGTATTTTATAGGTATAAAGTATTTTATGAATATAAATTATTTTATAGTTATAAACTATTTCATAAATATAAAATGTTTTCTGAGTATAAAGTATTTTATAGATATAAAGTATTTTACGAGTATAAAGTATTTTATAGGTATAAAGTATTTTATGTGTGGAAATTATTTTATAGGTATAAAGTATTTTATGAGTATAAAAACTTTTATGATTTTAAAGTATTTTATGAGATGAGGTGCTCTACATGTATAAAGTATTTTATGAGTATCAAATATTTTACAAGTAATAAATATCAAACGATATTTATGCAATAAAAGCTAAATCTTCACATCAAATAATTTAAAAGAAAACTAAAATAGTGCTATTCAATATCGCTATATTTAAAGTAATAATTCTTCTTTTAATATTATTGATAGCGTAGGATTTTAGAGTAGAGTAAAGATTCATATATTTCTTAGAAAATGAATAGTACGAAGAACACAAAGAGAGAGGGAAAGAGAGACAGAGAGAGAGAGAGAGACAGAGAGAGAGAGAGCAACCAAAGTGCGTTGTGCAAAACGAGTCCTTTGACAGTCCTTGTGGTCGCTTTGTTAGCCCCCCATTCAGTGGGGTTAATGCACTGCACCCTCCCAAAAAAATAGCGAAAAAAACACAGCAGCAGCAAGAACAACAGCTGTAAAGAAGAAGCAGTGTAAGAAGGGCAAGGCAACGAGAAAGGGAAAGGGAATGGGAATGGGAACGGGAAAGAGAATGGGAGGAAAGGTAAAGGGGAATTATATAGCTGCCGCTTTGAGTCAGTTCGAGTACTTGAAAGTGTGTTGCACCCAAAATGGCAGCGCCCCTTGCTGCTAAAGAGCAAAAACAGCAGGCAGGCAGAAAGAGCAAGGAAGAGAAAGAGAGGGGGAGAGTGGCAAACAGGACTCATATTAAAGGCTAGCAAACTATAGTTTGCAGCTCGCAGACGAACGGCGAGCCAATGTTTATTTTGCGTGCCAGGGCACTTAGCGCAATTTCCGTTCACAGGCCGAGCGAACGAACTGTTTGTAAGTGTATCTTTATCTTTGTATCTCTAGCTGTAGCTGAGCTGTGACTGTGTATCTCAATGTGAAGTTGTTAATGTTGTTGTTGCTGTAGCTCTTGCTGTTGCTGTGGTGCCGCATCCGCATCCTCTCAGTCTCAGTCTCAGTCTCAGTGTCAGTCTCATCCTTGAGGCCACTGCTTAATGCTTCATTAACAATTTCGTATGTTGCGAGTATATTTCTCTGCTCTCCCACGCATCGCTGACTACCTGACTACCATCAGCGTATCAAATGGCAGTTAACCATTGCCGTTGCCGTTGCCGTTGGCATAAGCATAAGCAAATCGTCCGACTATTTCTGCGGACTGAGACTGAGACTGAGAGTCTACCTCTCTTGTTGCCATCTTTTGCTCAAGTGGCTGCCACATATTTTGAGCTAGCAGCGGCTCATTGTCAGTGTGTGGTGTGGCACTCATTGAAATCTGAGGCAAAACGCTGCAGCTTCAAAGCGACATCAAATGTCAAGCGACAGACGCCGCAACAAACCGCCCGCGGCCTTTTTTTCTTTTCTCCCAAAACGCCGAGACAAAAAAAAGTATGAAGAGAAATAAAGAGAAGAGTAGAGAAGCGGAAAGAAAGCAAAGCACAGGAGGGGGCAACAAAATAGTAGAGAAAAATCACACAAAATAAAAGGGCAGGCTGGGATGAAGAGGAAGAAGAGGAGCGGGAGTCGCTTTGACAAAAGGCTCATTGTTTTGCCATATGGCCCACGTAATCAAATATCAATGAAAAGGGATCCACCCTTCCTCCCATCCACTCCTATCCTCTCCACTCCACTCTGCTTTTAACCAAGCGTCTCTGCCTCTGCTCTCGGCATCAGCTAATTAGGCCCCGAGCCTAACTAGCATTGAGACAGCCCCCCGAAAACAAAAAAGAAATAAAATAAAAGCAAAGCCTTGCCACAGCATTTGGTTTGCCCAGCGGCAGCTTTTTTGTCTTCCTAACCCAATCTCTTTCAGTCTCTGCCTCAGGCGGAAGCGTCTGTCAATTTGCCCCATGTGTCTTCAATCCAGCTTTCCATATGTCGCAATCGAAGTAGTAAATTTCCTCATGACTCGCACTTGAATTTTCCGCCGCGGTGCGAAACTTCGTCGTCGCAGTATTAAGTGTTAAAGAGGTGGCAACTCTGTTGATTATGCGCCTGCTCGCAAAAAACTTTGCATGCCAAACAAACGCTTTAAATTTTACGAAACTTTTGCCAAAAAAAAAAGTGAAACAAATCTATTTATGGTACATATATTGTGTATATACAAAAATAATAATAAAAGTGAAAAAAATAAAAATAAATGTAAATGTAAATGTAAATGTAAATAAAGAAAGCACGCTATGAAAATTGCAGTCGTAAAGTTTAATTGTGGCTACGCAGACATGAAAGTCGCGACAGAGCAGCGAGAAAGGAAAAGAGTATGCAAATTTTTACAAACAGTCAACAACAACAACAATAACAAGAAGAAGCACTACTGTTGGCAAAGTTAACAACAACAGCGTGGAAAAAGGAAGACTTCAAAAAGAGAACTGCATAAAATTTGCACAAGAAGTGTTAAAATTGTGCACAAGACGCATGCAACTTTAGCCAGAAGTGCAAAATCCCAAATGAAGAACGACACAACACTGGCGAAGGGGGCGTGCAAGTGAATGGGAGTGGGAGTAGGAGTAGGGGGCGTGGCATGGTCAAAAGGGCGTGACGAGAATTTGGCTCAAGAACTTTTGCGATACAATGCAATGAAAATTGTCAAATAAAAATTTTCGAAATAGACCAAAAGTGCCATAAACTCGGACGATGAATGCGCAAAGGTGGAGAAAGGGTGAGGGGTTGGTAATGGGGTTGCTAATGGCTAAAGGGGGAGGCGGCGTCGGTCAAGCGGCAAACAGGGCAAGAGAAAGTGCCAAAAAAGAGGCAACAACCAACCAAAAAAATATATATATATTATATATGGGTAGTAAAGCCAAATTTTCAGCAGGTGCCTCCATCATGGACTTCGTGTCGATAGCTGCAGCTAAGGGTTGGGGAAGGAGGTGGTAAAGCACTGCCTATGCAGAATTGTTGAACATTTGTCCAGTGACATAAAAATGAACGAGAAATGAGTCGAGCGAGCTGCAAAAGTAAACGAAACAAAACTGGGGGATGCAACGCGACGACGACGACGACGACGCAACGCAATGCGATGCAACTCTGAACGGAACTGCAAGCGGTGGCACAAGGGGGATGAAGAGAGGGGCAGGGAGCGTAGCGGAGCGGATGGCATCTTCTCTTGTGGGCCATGTGCAAAGTGCTGGCAAACAAAGTTGGCTATAAGTGCAACTGACCGTCCCAGAGTCCAGAGGAGGCGTTGTGAATGCCAAAAGAGCAAAAAGTAAATCATAAAGGCATTGCCAAAGGCAGCCAGACGTTCAGAGCCAGCATTTTTCAAAGGGTAAAGAGAGGGGACATCGGAGAGGGGAGGGGGTCAAGGACTGCAGCCAAGGACTGCAAACTGCGAATTGAGTTAGTACGTAAAGCAGCAGCAAAGCTCGTTGCTCGCTGCTCGTCGTTGAGGAGAGCTCACAAAACTCAACTGACATTTATGGCCCCGCATTTATGTAATATAACGAAGCTTTCGCTCTCTCATATTTATTTGATTTCATTTGATTTGATTTGATTTTTTCTTCTCTGTTTTTTTGCAAATACATTTTACGTATGCAAAAAGCTAAAAAACGAAAAATACTTCTATACATAAGAGTATGCAGCAAAAATAAAACAGAGAATTGTTAAGCGTGAGTGAAATGCATATTTCATGTGACGCTTTCAGTCTTTTCTCCGTGCGAGTTGAGTTTGTAATGCCAACTGTAAGTTGCAAGACTTATTTTATCAATTACGTTTTAGATTTGGCAAAAAATAAACTTCAGTGTTAGCTCCAGCTTGCTAAGCTGCTAATACTGCATTTAAGCTGTCAATGCTCTCGACTTTTCTACTGAACTGATAGCAAATTGTCAGCTAAAATTTTGAGTCTCAAATATTGCGTCACGGATTTCCATAAATAATTTAAGAGAGCTAGAATTTTGTACTACATTTTATTTAAATTTATTTAATCAGTAAATATCATTCACACTTTATGCTCAATCCTTATATTCGGAATGTTTTGTATCAAACGGCCTACAGGGTATCTCATAGTTGATACTATATATTATATTATATATATCTTATGTTTAACCAATTAAAAAGTAAATAGCATTCACAATTTTTATTTAATGTTTATATTCTAAAAGAGTAGTATCAATTGGTTTACAGGATATCTCACAGTTGATACTATATATACAATAATTAATATTTTTTTGATTATTTTTTGTTGCATTAAATTTGTATTTATTTAATCAGTTTTAAAAGTAAATACAAATCACTATTTTAGATTTGTTTACATATTCTGAAAGCTTCGCATTAATTGATTTTAGAGGGTATCTTAAAGTTGCTATTGGATATATAAAGACATGATTATCTTTGTTTGCATATTATATATATTTAATCAGAAAATATCATTCTTTATTTTAGTTAAATCTTCATATTCTAAAAGCATATCATATCAATTGGCTTACATTGTATCTCACAATTGCTATCATATATATATGGAAATGATTATTTTGTGAAGCATTTCAATTCATTTTCAAATTTAGTTTAATCTTTAGTTAGTTAAGTTTGAAAGTTGAAATTTTTGTTTAAAATTGATATTCAGCTTATTTTAAGTTTAGGTTTGTTTACAGGGTATTTCTTAGTTGCTACTGTTTTGTGGGTATTTGAGCATTTTTATGTGCTCGCCGCTCTGTTGTGCTTATAGTGTTTGATTTGCGCTTGATTTATGCGCTTTTTAAATGGCAAAGATTAGACATTTGTTTAGCAATTAATTTCGGATGACACTTTGCCATCGAGCATAAACAAAAACCAAAACAAAAACAGAAACAACTGCGACGCAGTTGATGGAAGAAGACCCACGCGACATGCGACGCCCACAGTTTGGTAATGCTGTCTTGTCGCTGCCACACAAGCCACATGCTGCATGCTACATGCTACATGCTACATGCTACATGGGGCAACATTCTCAATTCGGAATTCTCAATTTCTCCTCGCCACTTTGCCTTTGCCTCGTTCATTCTTCATTCTTGAACGTTGCCCAACATCTTTTTCCGTCTTCATTTTTTTCCCCTCATTTTTTTTTCTTTTTTGGTGACTTTTGGTGGCAGGCCAAGCGACCAGGCGCTAATTAATTTTCTTTTAAATGGGCTGAAAGGGGCGGAAAGGTGCTGCTGCTGCCTGACTGCCCTGACAAGTGAGTGTGCGGGGGAGTGAGAGAGTGGGAGAGCGGGAGAGTGGGAGAGTGGAAGAGGCGACATTCAGTGCCACACCTCATCAATTTGGAGTCCCTTTTTTTATGACTTTGTCGCTGTCGTTATGATTGAATGCCCCTGCAGGTGGATGGCAGTCGGGGAACACTTGATGATTATGGAGATGAAGCGACGCGAGCGAGCGAGCGAGCGTGAGAGAGAGAAAGAGAGAGATAGAGAGATGGCTATAAGAAGTGGTTAGAAGGCGATTCTGCTTTAAAGTGAAATTAATTTAACCAAAATTAAATAAAATAATGCCATGGAAATGGAAGTGGAAATGGCAATAAAAAACAAAAAGAGAAATTGAGTGAAGTAAATACGATTTACGAAACATTTTACAATGTTTGCATTTGGCTTAATTAGCTTAAAAGCTGCAACATAGCACAAACTTTTACCATTGCCCGCCTCCTCTCCGTTCCCTCCTCTTTCGCACAGTGTGAACAAAACAACACAACTGTAACTCTGACATTGCATAAAAGACAAACACAACAAACAGTTATGTTGCCTCTGCGCACAGTGGAGAGAAAACGCATAAAATACAAAATAATGCCACTCACAAATATTAAATTAAGTGTTGAAAATTTGTTTATCTAAAAATCTTGCATTTCCATAGGAAAACTGCATGGAATTCCTATGGAAAATACAATTTTTTTCTAATAATTTAATATTACTGTTAGAATCATGTGCAATTGAAAACATATTTGAAAATCATACAACTCCATATGAAAATTCCATGGAATTCCTATGGATAATTCCTATTGAAAAGTAAAGACCATGTATTAACTTCAAATTGTCCGAATCATGTAAAATTCAAAAAAAATTATTCTTGCTGATTTAAAAATCATCCAATTCCATAGGAAAACTGCATGGAATTCCTATGGATAATTTCTATGGAAAAATAAAGATTTTCTATTCACTTCGCTTTAATTTCAACACATTTTCAAGTGCTCATTCTTGTCTTTTGGCAATTGAAATCTGAGCAACATGCGACTCAATGTGAGTTGACTTGAAGTCAACGCTGACGTCAGTTGCTTGACGCAGTCGAAACTCATACAGAACTTCAATTAAATAAATTATTTTATGAAATTAATTATGTATGAGCAAAAGGTACAGAAACAAAACGAAAGAAAGCTAAAGCACAACACATAAATGCAAGTAAACATCAAAATATAAGAGATGCAAAGAAGAAATCTAAGACAAAACGTAAAACGAAATGAAATGCAAAATGTTGTAAATGAAAATGTAATTAACTATGCGACTTTATGCTAGAAAATTGTTTGAAATTTGATTTGAACGAAGAGAGATGAAAACACACAAATTACAATCGAAATGAAGTGCAAGTCACAAAACCAAAACCACTAAAAAAAAAAAAATTGGTTGGGGTGAATAGACTCCCAAAAAAAAGAAGAAGAAGAAGAAGAAGAAAACACTCATATCAGCTTATTTCATGAGAATTCAACAGTTTTGGGATTGCGCATTTGGAATAACTGTGAATCGGACATAAACTACAATCAAAAGCAGGCGATTGACTATCACAGATTCCATTTCGATTTCCATTCGCAGACGCATTCGAATTCACATTCCCATTCGTATTTGTATTCGAATACGTATTCGTATTCGTATTCGTATTCACATTGCCAATTGCCACTTGTCGCCAAGCAGAGGGTGAGAAAGAGATAGAGTGCGTGTGAGTGTGTGTGGGAGGGAGAAGGAGAGTGAGCGGCTGTATAGATCCATTGATAGGCTACCGAGAGGCAACCGCAATTCCAATCCCAAAATGCGAATGCCTTGACCCTTTGCTGTCGTCTCCCAACCCATTCCGATTCCGATTCTGATTCCCATCCCTTTCCTTTCCTTTCCTTTCCTTTCCTGTCCCCACCCTTTGCCAGCGCTCGCCCACATTTTGGGGCATGCCAACATTTATTTTTACACAACAAAAATGTCAATGTACTGCATACAGCAGAGATAGAGACAAGAGCAGTCGGAGTCAGAGTCGCAGTCAAGTGAGTGAGAAAGGTTGCAAATATTTTGTTGGCAATTTTAAAAGCGGCTTCGGATCGGATGAACCATTATGCACACATTACTTTGTGTATATACATACATCGAATATATACTCATATCGTATTTGTAATGGGAGTGGAGTGAAGTCGAGTGGAGTGGAGTGGAGGGTGTCGAAGTCGTAGTTCAACTGTGTGGCGTGTAGTTTATTTATTTCATAGTTTTTGTGCTGCATCATCTTCATTTCCGGCAACAGCTCGAGGCCAACAACTTCCTTCAGACCCCGCTCCGCTCTGCCTCGCTCTCTACCGCTCTCCGCTCACTTCTCTCTTGTGCTTGGCAACGAAAACATTTTGTTTTTATGCGCCACTTGCGTGTGGCAGCTGCATTAAGCTGCGGCATCGGGCTTGGCCATTTTGAAGTAGGCGAAAAAAAAACACAAAAGCAGGCGGAGGACCCACCACAGTCAAACACACACACAAACTGGGTGGGTGACAAAGTGGCTGTGATTATGGCCATGGCCAACAGTCGGCAGTCAGCAGTCAGCAGTCGACAGTGTGTTTAATTGAAATTGCCCAACGCACGCCATGACCATTCCAAGGTGCCGCATTAGTCGTCAGGCCCAACGCCAAAGCCAAAGCTGAAGCTGAAGCCGAAGCCGAAGCCAACGTCGTCGTTGTCGTTGTCGGTTCTCGCTGTAATGACAATTATAAACAATTTTGATTGGCCTGGCCATTTATCAACAACAAGTGGAGCAGCAGTTAGAATGCAGAGGGAAATGGGAAGGGGAAGGGCAAGGGGAGGACCATAAAAAACAGACATCGAAGGCAATTTTCTAGGGGCAATTTCTCGCGCTTTTTGGCCATTTTTCACTTTTGGGCCACAAAGCTGCCATCTCACTGGAAGATGCCACAACAACAACAACAACAGCGACCAGCGAGTAAGGAAAGGCATAAAGCAAATGACAAATATGCTTTACACTTGGGTGGTTGCTCCGGCTCCAGCTGCTCTTCTTCTTCTTTTTGTATTGCTGCTGCCAATGATGTTGCAATAAAATGTGTTGATGACGGCGATTATGCGGCGCATTTTGCCTCAACGCCAACGCATAAATTTTCGCCTCCAGCTCACAGTTTTCTGCTTTGCCGGCGGAGAGGGGGAGGGGGAGTGTTGTGCCGCTGATAAGCATGCAAAAAGTTCAGTGGCAGCTTTGAAAATTCAATTAAAACGCAGCAACAACATTGAACAACGGCAAACAGCAAACGGCAAACGGCAAACGACAACGAAGCGCGTCATGCATCAATCAATGGCATCATCAATCATAAACCAAACACAATATACAACATATACCAAAAATATATTTTATACGTGTGTGTGTGTGTGTGTGTGTGTGTGTGTGTGTGTGTGTGTGTGAGTTTTTGTGTATTTGATATCCATTCATGGCTCGTGTCGCGTGGCTAAACTTTTACTAAGCAAGTCATTGGCCACAGTCCCAGTCCCAGTCTCAGTCCCAGTGTCAGCTTCGTTGCCAACAGCTATCAGCGCTCTTCCCTCCCACTTCTCCTCCCCTCTAAGCGCTGCTCAAATTGATTAAGCCTTGTGCAAGTGTTGTTGTTGTTGCTGCTTAGCATAGTGCATCGGCACTCGCTGATAACCTTTTTTAACTTGCCGCACAGATTTCGTCAACTTGACACGCAAAATAACGCAATTTTTATGACAACATTTCAAAGGCACGTACTGAGGTGTGTGCAAGTGTGTGTGTGTGTGTGTGTGTGTGTGGTGAGTGTGCTGGGAAATGAGTAATAAATAAGTCATACTTGCTCACAATTAATGAGATAAGTCATTTCACTTGCATTGCACTTATCAAAATACCGGATACGCTTGCTATTACAGTATTTTTATTAGCCCTTTAATGTATTGTTGTACAGGTATTATAAAATCTGGTATATTTTATACTCAATGGTATATTTTGAATAGCGTAGTATATAAATATATGTATATGGTATTTTGGTACATATTGGTGTATACCATATATATACAAATCTATATACATTTGATGTATTTAAATTTCGTTTGGTATACTAACTCGGTATATTTAAAAAAAAATACACCACTGTTATGTTTATATATTGTTCGATATCTTTTGATTTTAACACAGGATGATAAACAATTTGGTATATTTTGTACTGTACGGTATATTTTGAATACAGTAGTTTTATGGAACACTGGTATTTTGGTGTATTTCAATACGTACCATATATCTATGTATCTATATACATATGGTATATTGTTTTGGTATATTTTTTTAATAATACCGCACTGTATGGCTTTTATTGAATATGGGTAACGAGTATATCACATTCTTTTTTTCTTCATTTTTTTTTTAGAATTTATTCTCATATACATTATATACATTTAGTATATTTTTTGTATATTAATTCGGTATATTTTAAAAATAATACCAAACTCTTTTGCTTTCTTAAGTACACATATTCTTATTATATGAAATTGTGATTTGGTCCAAATATGTTTCCCAAAATACGTTATTATGGTACCATGCAATTATGATAATTATTTTATGGGGTTTTATTACCACCAATAAAAAAAAGAAAAACAATAATTGTTAGTTTTGAGCGAATTTTGAAAACTTTAAAATAGTTATTATTATCGTAGCTTATATTCAAATTTTGTTTAGTATTTCGATAAGCGCCAAAAATTGCAAAACAAACTTTATCTGCAAACAAACGCTAGGTAAAATATTCTACGCAAAATGTTGTAGTCAAACTTTTGAAATACCTGAGATAATATTGTTAAAATATGCGAGCAAACCGTCGGACTTTTGTGTTGATACAAAATGAATATTGCAACAATTATGCATGTAGACTTTAGTCAATGATTAATGAGGTGATTATGAAGAGTACAAAGCTAGTCGTAGTTCTCATTGGATTGTCACTTAATTGCCTTTGTCTTTTTGCCTGCAAGTCAATAAACCGATATCTGGCAACAATTAGTGGCAAATCGAACGGAAGCCATTTGATATGCTTTTGCTCAGTCAGCAGATAAACATTGTATCTGCATCTGTATCTGTCTCTTATGTTTGCATTTCAGATTTGTATCTTTGTGTGCAACTATGTGTAACTGTAACTGAAAACTGTGAAGCTCAACTGTATTAACGCATGATTATTTCTCTTTTCTCTCTGTCTCTTTGCAGGTATGTTACAAATAAAACAACATAGCAACAAAGTTACGCAAATATTTTCATGTAAGTATTCTCTTTCTTTGTGTGTGTGTGTGTGTGTGTGTGTGTGTGTGTCTGTTTGTAACCAAATTAACGGCAAAGTGTTGTGTGTAAGTGCAGCTGGAGAGATGAAACGTCGAGCCAACATTATTTTTTTTTTTTTTTGCATTCCTTTCGTTATTCTTGTCGCTTCGGTTTTTTCGGGTTTTGGGCTCTGGCCATCATCATCATCAACAACAGTAACAGTAACAAAGAGAGAGGGAGAAGGGGCAAGAGCTTGGAAGGGAGCGAGCGAGAGGCAACACAATCTTTGTCGCACACAACTATCTGGCTTCTCACATCGTTTAGCTTTTGTTGTGCTGCCCAGACACTCGCGGTTTTAATGTGTTTTTAATGTTATTTCCATGACATGCCGCCAACATTTAAGCTCGGGCTCGGGCTCACAGACGGACAGTGGCAAGAGCGAAAAGGGGCAAGGCGAGAGAGCGAGATGAACGCATAGTTTGTTGCACGCTTTTCGCATAGCATAGGTTTTGTTTTTTTTTTTCGTTTTTGTGAGTGTGTTTTGTTGCCTTCTTTTTTGCTTTAGCTGAGCTGCGCGCCCACATTGCCACCGCCAACTGAGTGAGTGACGACCTGGCCCCTATGCCACAATACGTTGCAAGTGAGGCAGACCAAAAGCGAAGAGCCAAGAGCGAAGAACGAAGCCAAGTCAGCCAAGCGAGTCTGCAACTTCTCTTCTGATGCATTAATGTGCTACGAGGAAATATTTTGCATATTTACTTTGAAATCTGTGAGAAATAAGTTTACATTTCGTCTGTCTTTCTCTCTCTCTCTCTCTCTCTGTCTGTTTCTTGCTTTATCCAATCTCTTGTTTCGTAAAAGACAAAAATTAGCAACAATTTCAATTTATTGGTCATGTCTGTTCTGTGTTCTCTCTTCAGTGTTCTGTGTTCTACGACTGTCGCCCGGTTTCGTCTGCCATTTCCGGCTTCAACATTGTCAATTTGTGGCAGCCACTTCAAAGGCGCCCCCAACTACACACACACACACACACACACGCACAGAGTACAAATCTGTTTCTGATTTTCTGCTCCACATCGCTGTCTCTGTCTCTGTCTCTGATTCCTTCGTCTGTCTGTCTGTCTGTCTGTCGGTCTGTCGGTCCAAGGCTATTTAGCATATGCCCAGGGATTTGGCTACGCTTCACTGACTTGAAGATGTCAGCCTCTTCTGACTGCTTGGCATGCCACCAAAAAAACGGGGGCGGGGCAGGGCGGAGACAACGCCTCACATATTTATAAGCTGTAAGGCAAATTTGATTAAACAAATTTATTATTTATTAAATTCATTATGCATTTATACATATGCTGCTGTAGCTGCTGTTGCTGTTGCTGTTGCTGCACTTTGCCGCTCTCTTTAAAATTTGCGTATCATTTTAATATATTCAATTGAATTTGCTGTGCTGTAAAATATTTGTGCACTTTATTTATTTGAGAATTCATTTCACAATTATGTTATAATGATATTTTTGCCGTATAGCAGCGAATGACTTCAAGTTGAAATTGATTTCAATAAAAGCGCTTATCGAATTGATTGGCGAAACCGAACAAATGCGCAACTTTTGTGCCAGGGTTGCCACCCCCACCCCCACTCACTCCGCACTCCGATGGCTGTGTTATTGTTGTTCTCTCGAGTCCTTGCAAATTGCCTACAAAAGTGTTTATCCAACGAGTTTTTTTTTTTTTTGTGGTTCTTCGACTTTGCGCTTTCGCTTTTCTCTTTTTTTGTTGTTGTTTTGCTCAGTCTTTTGGTCAGTCACGCAATTAATTTTGCACGCTACGTTTGTGGCTGCCCTCGCTGCATTGTGTGGCATGTCCTTTTGCTGCCCCATCCTTTGAGATCTTCAGTTTTTGTGCTTAGACGAAACGAGCCCATTGCCGGCTGCTTATCCTTATTATTAGAAAAGTTTTATGCACATATTTTTCTTGTTCTTCGACCTCCCCCTGTTGTATGTGTATGTGTGTGTGTGTGTGTGTGTGTGTTTGTGTGTTTGTGTGTGTGCTTCACCTACAAAATGTTAACACGCCCCCAGACTTTGAGAACGCCTCTTTGTCGTTTGGGCTACGTGACTTGTTTGCCAGATGAATGCAAAACAGAAACAAACACACAAATTCGAATAGAACGCAACTGAAGAGAAGAGGAAGAGTAACTCATATCTACCATATGTGTGTGCGTGTGTGTGTGTGTGTGTGAGAGTGTGCGACGGCTGGAAAAACAGCGGAAAATCAACAGCAGAGACGACGATGATGTCCCTCGTTTTCATAATGAGTTCAAATTGCGGCCCAAGAATTGGTGGCAAGTCGATAACTTGCGGCGTCTTAATCATTTTATCGATTTGCATTATTTACATATTCGCATTCGCATTCACATTCGCATATTCATATTCATATTCGAATAAGTCGCTCAACTCTTAATGCATATTAAACAGCTGTTAAAATATATACTTCAATTGCAACAACTTGAGCGTGAAATACAAATACAACCATCAAGAAGAGCAAAAAGGATAAGCACAACAACAACAAAACAACGACATGAGGGCGGCGGCTGGATAATGAGCCTAAGGATACTTCAAGGAAAATCACATTTAAAGCGAAAAACGTTAACACAACAAAACACAGAAGAGAAGCAAAAGAATGAAAAAAACAACACAACACATTATAGAACAAACAAAATACAGCAGCAGTAGCAGCCTTAATGTATTGAAATTAAATAAAGACAGCAGACAGACGGAGAGAGAGAGAGAGGGTGAGCGAGAGGGAGAGGGAGGGAGAGGGAGATAGCTGGCAATTGGCAGGATAGCAAATGACAGGAAAACGCTGGCAAAGGATGAAACATTGTGCCGAGGCGTAGCTCGCATCCCCTCGTTTGCCCCTTTTGCCAATGGTGAGAATTCACGCATACATGCACTTTCACACACACACACATACACACACATCCACATACATACGTGCAGGGATGAGCCGATAGTTAGAGATGACACTCTGATAGTGAATTACTACTTTATTTAAATTTGCATTGGAGTTGGAGTATTTTAGAAATTTAACTAACTGCTAAAGAAAACGCTGACTGATAAAATATCGATAGTTTGTCCGATTTCTCTAAATATGTTTACAGTGTTAAGTAGGTTTTACTTATTCATCGTATTTATCAAACAGCAATGTCAAGATACATTCCCCATAATGCAAAGCGCATATGTATAATATCTCATTCATTTGATACTATCGATAGTAATGTATCACCATTTATATACTCCCCTTATTTATCGAGTTATCTATTAATTATTAATAGTTGGACATATCAAAAGAGAACAGAGTATAATCGATACACATCGATAATGAGTTAAGGTTTATTATATAATATTTGCTTCATTTGATACAATCGATAGTATTGCATAACACTCTATGAATTCCCCTTAAGTTGCTCACAAAAGTTGCACACAAAAGTTGCACATATCAAAAGAGTAAAGAGTGTTATTGATACACACAATGAGTAGAGCCAGATTGTGTAATACTTTCGCCATTTGATACTATCGATAGTAATCGATTACACTTCGCAGTGATAGCAGCATGTCGGACGTTTGATAACAGCATGTCTGTGATTGAATAAACATTAAACCATCTAAGATTTCGCTGCGTTGTTTATTTACGCTGAGTTTGGCGTTAATTTCGTGTGACATTAAACTAATAAACGAGCCACAGAGATAGAGAAAAAGAGAGATACATTGATTGGCTATCGATAGTATCACGTTACCATCTCTAGGCGATCCGCCGTTCCATTTACCTGTTCCTCACTGCACTCTCGCTCATAAAAAGGGAACGCTTTCAAGTTGCTGTTGTTGTTGTTGTTGCGGCTAAAATTACAAGTAATTGAACCGAGGCAACAACAACAGCAGCAGCAGCAGTCGATGGGACGAAACATGTGTGCGGCATCAGTTAAAAAACAACAACAGCAACAAAAAATGAAGAGAATTAATGTAAAGAAAAGAAAGAGGAAAAACAGCAGGCACAGGATGCAGTTGCTGCCGCCTCTGCACTGAGCTCAATACCCCGTGACCTGCGCCCTCGCCAGAGCTAAATGTAACAACAACAACTACAACAACTACAACAACAACAACAGCAGGAACGACAACAAGATAAACATGCATAAATAACCCAAAACGGTGTCTGCACACAAGGGTGGCCAAGAGGCAACGTCCCAGAGGAAGGGGGGACGGGGGAGAGGTGCTCAGACTCGAGAGCTGATTTCGCAAATGCAACGCAGCGCGATCAATTAGCCAAGACACGCACCAGCTGCCAAGGATTGTGTAACGGTAACACTAAACCCAAGCTCAAGCGCAAACCCAAACCCAAAGGCAACGCCTTCTGTAAGATGAGCCACTTCGATGCACTCAAAAAACACACACACACTCACATACACACACAATCCCAATCCTATCTGTTTGGTCTTGTTTTGTGGTAATAAACCATCAGAAAACAAGGTGCGAGCTACACACATTTTCAATATCCAGGTAACTCGAGAGAGAATGAAAGAGATTCCGGGGAGGAAGATTTTTAGTTTCCACGAACTGAGCAGCAGATATTTGCAACTAAAAAATACATTTTTATGACAAATAAAATACAAATATAAATTAATATCGCCTATTTATAACTAGTGAGAAATCAAGGAAAATACCCATTTTAATAAAAACAAATCTTATTCCAAATTTATAACCTATAAAATTCAAAGAAGAAAGGAAGATTGACATTGCGAGATTATTCTTAAAATATACTAAACAAAATTTACAATATACCGAAGACTATACTTGGTATGCGGGTATAAAAATATCAGCAATTTGTATTTAAATATATATTATATAATGAAATTTTCTTCTTTTAAATTTTCAAAAAACGTAGATAACTTTGTTATCTTTAGAATGCAAATTGAACTGTGATTTATTTATTTTTTTCAAATCAAGAGTTTCCAAAAGTTTGCAACTAAAGAGAGTGTATGAGTAGGTTTTCTTCGAAGAATAGTATAGATAATTTTGAGTACTCGAATATTGCAAGCGGAATATATATTTCAATCAATCAACATTTTTTCATTAGAATTAATAAAATTCGCGATCCTACGATACTAAGAATTGTTACAGCAAACACCATTTTATATTCGAAAAGCAGAATAATAATGTTAATATTGATTATTATGATATTCAATTTGCATCAGTGAGTAATAATGTTTAATAATTTAAAATGAGAGTTGAATTAATTTTCTGATATATATTAAATATCTAGCCGTTTTCTTTTTAACCATTGCAAATTATTTACACTAAACTGTCATGATTTCATAGAAACAACAATACCTCCATAATAAACTTAACCAAATTCATAATTTATGTATTTTCATTATATAATAGTTGTTGCTGAGCATTCAATTGCTGCATTTTATAATATTGAAAATGCCTCTCTTTCTCGAAATATAATAATCTTCTGTTGACTTGCTGAAGAATTTGTTGTGGTTTTCTCCACTGCCACTCAAACAAACAACTACAAAAAAAAGAAAGGGCTAGTTGGGAGTTGCAGCTTGTACTGCACTATGGCCACGCCCATCGGCTGGCGATTGCTAGAATGAGGGCGCATATTTCACGCTCAATTAAATTGCCGGCCAGTTTTTGTGCAACATTTTTGCGGCCACCCCGTTTGACCCCAGCGAAGAACTGTCGACCCAAGCGCAGTCAAAAAGCGCAACCTGTCGGAGATGCCACAGCTGACCATCTGACCAGAGCTTTTCCAGCTGCAGCCAGTCAACCAGCCATCCCACCTGGCCCAATTCACAAACCCAACCGCCCACTCTCTCTCTCTTTATCTCTCTCTCTCTCTCTCTGTTGTTCTGTCTCTTTTTGGTAGTGACTGCAATTTCTTTGGCTGCAAGCGGGGAATTTAATTCACATTGATTGCATTTCGAGCGTCGCATTGCGTTGCATTTTAAATAATGCCAACGGCTTTTCGAAAATATTTTGTGGCTCTCTCGATTGCAAAAAGAGGTGAAGAGGTGATGGGGATAGAGGACAGGGGATAGGAGAGAGGGGATGGTGGATGGTGGCTAGGGGAATGCGGCAATGCGAAATGGGGCCTGTGCATCACTTTAATTAAACAAATGCCAAGCCGAATGGCGTCAATTCAATTCAGGCATACCAAAAACGATGTGCAGCAATATGAGCAACGCGTCCCACTCTCAATCCCCATCCCAATCCCAATCTCAAACCCAATTCCAGGCACAGATTGCCAGCAACAGTATGCGTAATTATGAGCTGTTGCCTCTCATCTTTCCCTCTCCCTCGCTGGCCAGCACACAGACCGAAAGGACCGGATAGACGTTATCATTTATCAGAGGGCGCAGAAGTTTGCTGACGACGTTGTTGCAGGCGCTAATAAACAAAAGTCCTTTTAAGCATAAAACAAATTACAACGCCATGAAAAATGTTTACTTGACACCGCCACGTCGAGTTGACGATGCTCTGTAATCTTTCATTTCATGATTATCTAAAGTGCAGCTGCAATTTTTGCAGCTTTCAAATAAATACATAGAAATTGGCAATTATGAATTTATGCTTGAATTGCAATTGACAAATTTATATATTCAATGCATTGGGTAATTTCTAATATTTCTTTGCATATTACAAGTATAATAATACTTTAAATATCTTAATAAATTCTCCAATATATTCTTAGTTCAATCTATCTTGAATTTTATCTAAAATTGAATTTGCTTTTGGCAGACTAACTTTTTTTGATTATCTGAAGTGTAGCTGAAATCTTATGTATTAAATATAGTATAGTATTGCAAATTGTTCCTCTTTTTGCAGTTTTCAATACAATAAAGAGAAATTTGCGATTATGAATTTATGCTTGAATTGCAATTAAAAAATTTATACATTCAATGAATTGAGTAATGTATAATATGTTTGACTTATAAAATTGTTCTGTAGATATTATTTTATTTGTATACATATTATTTTAATATCTTTATAAATTCTCCGTTTGACATTTATCTAAAATTGAATTTTTAATCTAGGCTTAAATTTTCAATTAGTGAATTTCTTCTCATATTTAATGACTAATTAAAGTGCTGCTGCATTTTAATATCAAGAAATATAAATTTATATTTACAAATTCTTGCCTGAATTGCAATTGAGAAGTTCTAATATTTGTTTGCAAATTCTTAAACGCGTATCTCAAAGTCAAGCACACTCAATTGTAGTTTTCTTCCATGTTTGACACATTATTATTTTTATTATTATTTATTTTATTATTATTTATTATCATTAAGCGTAATGTTCAGGTTTCTACTTTTGTGATGCTCAAAATATCTTTGGTCTAATCTAGCTTCATTTTAATCTCAAGTTGATATGTAATCTTTTAAATTTGCATTTCGATTTTAGAAAATTCATACACTTAACTTCAAATAAATATGTAAAATATATAAATATAAAATCCATAAATATTTCATATTCGTTGCATCTCCCATTGTTTCTTCAAAATCAATCCTTAGTTCGATCTTGATTCACTTTAATCTCGAGTTGAATATCAAACAAAATAGATCTAACGAGACGATGGCAGGAAATGAATTTCCCAAGAAAAACTGTCAAGTCTACGAGTATTGAGCTAGACAAAGAGTGGCTGGCCTTGACAACGAGTTGACTCAACTCGATAGATTGTATTACAGTTAGAGTTACTGAGAAATGGGATCTTGGGGTGCAATGTTGGATGGAATGCTGGATGTGGAGGCTTCTTCAGTGTTTAACAGCTCATGAAAAACGAAACGAAACGGGAAACTAGCTGCTATAAAATGCACTTACACAGAGGAGCTATGGAGCTACTCTTTAATAAGATTATCTCATGGATTCCAGGGTATATAATTATGGGCATGCAAGGCAAGCCAGGCCACAGCTTGTTCCATACTGGTTGGTCAAAGTTGGAGTTGCAGTTGGAGTTGGAGTTGGAGTAAGAGAACCAGTTCGGGCAGCTGTCTACTTGGATTTTAATTATGGACATAATTTTTTAATGAATACGTATGTGTGTCCCAGAGTGTGTGTATGTGAAATGTGGGTGTATAATTATACGCTTTGGGCGTTGTAAATTGGCGAGAAAAAAATTGTACAAAAAAGCAGCACGCAACACACAACAAAAAATACAAAAAAGCGGGGAAAATCAATTTAATGTTGATGGAAATGAAATCATCTTAAAATTCATGCAACGTTTTTCATAAATCGACGGTCGTTGTATAATTTTAATCATCAGCAACAACAATGCGAGAGACGGCAGCAGAAGCGACAGAGAAATAATAATAAATAAACATATAATAATTGAAAATACAATTAGCATAATTGCAACGCGGCAGCAGCCACAGCAACAGCAACATCAACATCAACAATGGGATAGGCGACAACACGCCCACAAAAGGCCCAAAAAATATAATTAACATAATTTATATTTACACATATGTAGCGAGAGTTTTCTACATTATTTAGTAGTACATTTTTTCATCATCACTTTTTGCTGAAAATAATAGTGAAAAGCAGCTATATGTAATTGTTAATAAGCAGAGTTAATTAGCGAGGGCTACGATTACCAATACTATAAACTATTAAAGGGCTGTTAAACATTTATGCAGAAATACATTTGTTTTGTAGTTTTAATAATTTCATTTGAATCGCTTTTAGTTGTTTTGTCATTGATATTGTTTATCTTGCAGTCAGCTTCGAAGCACATATCAAGTTAGTCATTATTTCTGCAACACATACAACAAATTTTCAGACAGCCAACAAAAAATAGAGAGCAAAAAAAAAAAAAACGACACACCGAATGGAAATAAAAGCAATAACTGTTGGAAAATAAATACCACGAAATATTGCCATAAATTTTGCGCATCGGTTTTTTTCTCGCTTTTTTCCATTTTCCTTTAGCCGATAAATTTTTATGAAATTTGCCTTTGCCGCTAAATCAACAAATCGCATATTGAACAGTTATGAACCGCACAAAAATAAATAAATAAATAATGCTATTTTGCATTACAAAAGTGTAACGCAAAAATTGATAATGCTATCGATTGAACCAAACGAGCGAATGAAATAAAAACCAAACCAAACCAAACCAAACACAAACACAAACACAAACATTAAATGCGAGTTTCAACTTTTGCAATTCGTTTTGTAAAGTTGACACACACACACACATACATGAATCGTTCCCATTACCGTTAAGTGCATTAAGCGATGTCATTGGAATTTGTATGGAAAATGCCATTCAATCAAAATCATTGTCAAAGGGGCATTAAAGTCATCAGCATCAGTTGCTGCTGCTGCTGCTGGACGCATTTGCTGCTCATTTAGCCACAAGGCTAAACCTGCTCGCTCTGGACTAACGTACGTCCAAACATTCCTTTTCTCTGTTTCTGTTTGCGTTTGTGTTTGTGTTTGTGTGTCGCAGTCTGAAGCTGTACGTGAGCCAAAAATACCAACAACAGAAAAACAGTAGCAGCAGCAACCAACCAAAAAAAAAGGCTACCAAAAACTTTTGAATAACAAATGAAGGCTGCGACTGCGGCACTGCCAAGACCTGAGCGGACTTTTTAAGCAGCCGCAGCAGCAGCAGCAGTATAGAAAGATTTGCAGTTGTTATTGTTGTTGCTGCCATTGCCGCTGACGCTGCCGCCGTTGTTATTGCCACAGAAGCCACATCCAAAGTCAAAAAGTTAAGCACACAACGCGGCGTATACGTAATCTGCGGCTGTCTGATCACTCACACAGCTGCTGCTGCTGCCTCCGTTTGTCATTCGTGTACCAGTCTTTCCACTTTGACTGTCTGTTTATCTGCCACCCCCTTCCCCCCTTTCCCTCTCTTCACTGTCCACCCCTCTCGACAGTCCGTCTGTCGGTCTGTTTGTTTGCTCGGTGGCATGCTGCTTAGCTTGATACGCCACTGAGTAGCAGATTAGTAGCGCTTATGCTTGCACCTACTACGTGGCCGCTACGCAAACATACTCCACACACACACACACACACACACACACACACACACACACACACACACACAAAACTCGTACACACACACACAGTGGCAGACAAAACAGTGCACACACATATGGCTGAGGAGACAACAAAACGCGATGAAGAATTGTGGCAGCTGAAGCTGGAGGAGGCTAAGAACTCGCCTGCATACTCTTCTCTAGCTGCCCAAGATATTAGTCCTGCAATCATGCTTAGCTGCAACTTCTTGCTATCGATAGGCATAATGCGCTTATCGCGCTACATTTAGTGGCCAATGAATGCTGCAGTTTTGCAAAATTACCAAATAATAATACTTTACATATTCACTACATAAACAGAGTTCAACTTAGTGGCCAATTCTTTATCGCTTAATGGCCTCGTATGGAAGTAGAAGCGAAAAGACGTTCGGAAAACCTCATGAATTTGACCATTAAGTTAGTTTTAATATTAAATATATACCAACAAGAAAAAATGTAAAGTTTCTATGCATTTTTTTTTTGTCAGTACTAGTAATAAATGTTGTGAGGCCGCTAAATGCAAAAATATGTAATTTCGTAATCATTTCTTTGTGTGTGCAAAAAGTGTAAAAAGCGTTTTCCGTAAATTTTTATAAGTATTTTTATTGTTTTATGACAGTGACTGATAAGTGAGTGGCCCTTAAGTACAAAAGCACGTTAGGCATTTCTATGAAATTTTATTAAAATTGTTTAAATACTTGTTACCACTAAATGAGTTTTCCCACCTAATAAAGTGTGGCTGCTAAAATGATGTAAATTAAAGTGGCCACTAAACGAGATATTGCCTAAGTTATTAAGTAAGCGCAGATTTTGCTAGTTATACATTTGTTTATAATATTTTCAGCTATAAAGCAATAAGGAAGACTTGTTCTCTTTGACAGTAAGAGCATTTGCAGTGGCGCAGTTACGAATGTGCGATTTAGTTGGATTCGTTGCTTTTGGCGCTTTTTGCCTGCCTGCCTGAATGCCTGTTATCCTGCCACGTCGGCGACGTCTTCTTGCTGTCATCTGATCTCTGGCGTTGCTAAGTGGCCCGTTTCAGGCCCCTCCCTCACCCTCCCACCGCTTTGAACATACACCCGCCATGACATGGCTGCTGCTGCTGCTTCTTCATCGTCTTCTGGTGCCTCGTCTTCATCGTCGTCGTCGTCGTCGTCATGGTTGTCTGTCGTATGCGTTTGGAATTTTTGATTTTGCCACATTGCAGACTGCAGTCAATATGCAGTGCTTGCTGCCTCCCTTCCCCCCACTCTCTGCTTGGCTGCCGCCAGCATTGACTACTGTGTTGGCCAGCGCTCGTTTTTTTTTTACTTACTCTGTTTGTTTTTCGCTGTGTGTGTGTGTGTGTCGTTTTTGTTGCCAGCAGATTGAATTTTGATTTGGCGGGTAATTGAACTTTTACTACAGCAGCAACAGCAGCAGCAAACGCTCCGATTCCTCAGTGGCTCTCTCTCTGGACTTGTCCCCTCTCCGCTCCTCGAGCGTTGTGGTTCGTTGGTTGGTTGCTTGCTTGCTTGCCTCAGTGGCTGTTGTCCCAACTCTGGCGGCATGATTAATGGCTGGCAATGCGCAACGCACGATCTACGTTTTTGGCCTCATCATAAATTATTAAACAAGTCCACTTGACACATGCACACACACACAGATACACGTACACTGACACATAAGGAAGAGAGCAATATAAATGACCAGAACGAAAAGCAGCAGCAACAACAAAACTGTACAAAACGCTGAGACGTTCACAACATTTTTGGCATACCCCATGCACCGAAAACGGTAAAAACGACATGGCTAAGTAGCCAGCTCTATAGCTATATAGCTACAGATACTGATGGCCACCAGAGGGCCACAAGGAGCTGCAGTTGGTGATGGAGCTGAAGCTGAAGCTGAAGCTGGAGATGGACTTGGGCCTCGTCTCGATTGCAAGCTGCATGTATAAATGATGATATACTTACTTATAAAGTGATCAACGTTTTGTATAAATTGGCAAAAAAGCGAACTAAAGGCAAGCCCAGGCAGGCTGCAGCTCAAGGAATCTATATAGGAAGTTGCGACTCGCCCTGTTGCTGCAAGTTGCATGCTCCCAGTTGGCAAAATAGCCATGCGCAGCAAACCGGCTGTAAAAACATACATTGAGGACGTGTATTTATCTCTGCTTTGTGTGTGTGATGTGTGTGTGTCCAAGCTAATGTCATTTGATGCCACATCTTGTTCTGCTGGCGATCTCGCCAGCAACAGCATCTTTAATGTGGTATTTATGAAAATGAACTAGACGTAGATGGAGATGGAGATGAAGATGACGATGAAGATAGAGAGGCAGATGGAGACCAAAAGGGAGACAACAACAACACACGCAACAGACTCAAGTCGAGTCCCCAATGCCAAAAAGATGTCAGCTGTGAGCTCAGCCACAGTTTCAGTCCATTGTTAGTGGCAGCTTAAAGCTTCTTGCCCCATCGTTGCTTTGCTTGCTTGCTTGCTACACGATTAAAGTACAAATTATGTTGCACATGGGAATCACAATTGGCAGCGGCAGCGGCAGCGACAGCATTGGCCAAGTTTACAGTCTTAGATAAGACAAGCAGTTGATGTTGGTTGGGGCCACAAATGATTAAGGCCAAATACACGCGCACTCAAAATTATGGCACAACAATAACAATTCAATTGTTGAATTCATTTAACCAAAATGCAAGCAATTAAATGAAGTTTTTAGAGAGAGAGAGAGAGAGAAACAGCAATTATGACTGAATATTAAGCGGAGCTTTAATTCTTGGTGAATTTAATTGCGGAGAAAGTCACGGCAAAGTTTTGAAAAATAATGCAAGAGTTAAATAAATGCAAATATTAAGCGTGAGCGGGAAAGCTTTTGAGAAGGTGTAAAAGAAGCAGAATTATAGAAGAATAATCAACACACTAAGTATATATGTAGTTGCGCTCATTTATACAAAAATTTATACATTTGTGCTGAGGAAAAGACCATAGATATACCAAATATAGGCTGCGGTATATATTTGTGGTGTATAAATTTGGTAAATTTAAAAAATTCCGCACTGTTTTGCTTTTAATGGAAATGGATAGCAACCTTCGGTATATTATAGTGTTCCTTGAAGTATCTTTTTTGATTTATCAAAAAATACCGCACTGTTTTGCTTTTATTTAAAATGGATTCCATATATTTTGGCGTTTAATATATTATTTTTATATATTTTTAAAATATACCGAAATGTGTTGCTTTTATTGAAAATGGAAATTGATCTTCTGTACACTTTTAGTATTTTTTAGGTATATTATTTTGATATATTTAAAAAATATGCCATATGTTTTAAATTTTTTATTTTCATAGTTATATACCGAAGATAGCTTTCGGTATAAATTAGTATTTTTGTGGGTATCTTAATTTGGTATATTTTAAGATTAATACAGCACCGTTTTAATTGAATCTTGATAGTGATATATACCATAGCATTGTTATATATTTGCCATATGTTAGTATTTTTTGTATATTTTCAAAATAATTTCATAGTTTCATAATGCATAGTGATATACCAAATACAAACTTCTGCATATTTTAGTATTTGAAGTATATTGTTTCGGTATATTTTCAAAAAAAATACCGCGTCGTTTTTTGTTCTTGCCCCGATTAAATCGATTTGATCGCTTGAGTATCGAAATGCCATAAATTGAAGAAACGTTAAGAAATTGCCTTGAGTACTCGAGTTGAACGAATTAAAGTTACAATGGGAATTGATTTGCTATAAATCCGTTGAAAACAAGGTGGGGAATAAAGACGATATGTGTCGGCTTGAGTCGAGTGCAGATGCTCTTGCTGTTGCTGCTGCTTTAGTTGCTGCTGCTTTGGCTGCCACTTCTACACGTTGCGAATGACACATCGAAGGCGTGTCTGTTTATTTGCTGTCGCAACTATTTAGTTTCATATCTTACGCTTTGCTTGGCTATCATAGCCCATCAGGCCAGCACCTTTTGAGATGATATCCAATTGATAGCTGCCCCGCAGCAGCAACAGCAGCAATGCAGGCAACGATGCGGCGTTGCATTCGTGTTTGCAACATGAACAAGATAAGAGTCTCATGAGTTGCATGTAATAATGATGATGGCAACAGAAGCAGAAACAACAACAGCACAGAAGGGAAGGTGAGGCAGACAGCGGAACCGTCACTAAATTGTTGGCGTTACGTTGTTGCAACTTGCTGTTGCATGTTGTGTTGCTTGTTACTGGTTGTTTACCTAAGCGTTGACGCTGCCCAATGACTGAGAACTATGCGAACGACAGACGACAGACAACAGAGGACAGAGGACAGACGACAATGGGGCGCGACAAGATAAGACGAGTTGCTGCCTGATGATGATTTCTGCCCGGCAAAAGCAAAAGCTAAGAATCTACAAAAGCAGAACAGAAGAGAACTGAGAAAAAAGCAATACATGATAATAATAATAATAATAATAATAATAATAGTAATGACAACAACAATGTGGAATGCATAAGCAACGACAACGATGAGCAGAGACAACCAGCTTAAGAATGCCAAAGAGCTGTGCTGTGCTGTGTGCATGGCGAGCAGGTGATATTGGATGACAGCTAAAGTTTTGTGTCCTGTCTGTGTACCGTGTCCATGTCCGAGTCCGTGTCCGTGTCCGTGTCCTTGCACAGCGAACTCATCTCTATCTCTCTTCGTCGTCATGTGGAATGCCAATTTAAATTGTATCCCAAAGGACAAACAGTCTGGGACAGGTGGTTGCTTGATGATGTCCACTCGCTCGTCTCGACTTCGTCGTCGTCGTCTCTTGCCCCACTCACTGATTTTTGTGGGATAAACAAGCTTTGCCACTTGCTGCTCATCTTGACAGAAGCTCAGGACACCGCCAGCTCCGCTTCTTCTTCTTCTTCTGATCCCATCTTTGCCTTTGCCTTTGTCGTTGTCGTTGTCGTCTACTTACCTGTTCGAGCCGTGTGTCCTGATGCCTGTTGTCTGGTCGCTCGAAATTTATGGGAAAATAACTTGCTGGGAATTTATGAAAACTGCGACGCCATAATAACAATAATCAGACTAAGTAGTGACCGCTGTCAGACATAAACTCTGTTCAGATAAACCTCAAGTGTTTCGCCTTCTTCTCTCAACTTTTCTCTGTGTCTCTGTCTCTGTCTCTGTCTCTCATAAAATGCTAATGCTAATAGCTAGAGTTGAAGACAGAGTGCTGCAACAATTTTTAACGTGACCCGCACAGCTTAATTAGCAAAATGTCGCGACGCGCAAGTTGATGATGAGCAAGAGACGACGACGACGACGACGCATTAAGATAGTAAGTTTTGTATGTATGTATGTAGAGTTGACTTTAGTAGTTGCTGCTAGTGTTCAGGGTTGTCGCCCGGCCAATGTGAAGCAGTTGAATTTGCCCTTGCTCTGTGTCTCTCGTTGACTTTGCTCTTTTGGCACGGCGACAATACTGAAACTAAACTGAGAGATACTAACTAATCGCATTTATTTATGGGGTCAACGTTGGCGACACAACGACTGGGCGACATCTCTAACCAAAGATGTGTATGTGTGTGTGGGAGACAGTTCATAAAAGCAAGCAAGATAAAACAAGTGAGAGAGAGAGAGAGAGAGCAAAGAGGTAGTTCAACTTAAACGCTCAATGCAATTTGATTAGTCATTTTCATGAACATAGTTAAAACTAACTAATTAAAACGAAATTTAAATATGCTGCCAATTTCATTTGAAGGTTTAATACAAATTGATATTGAATTGTGATATACCAACAAGAAATAATTAATTTTAATTGGTTTAGCCGATCTATTAATGAGAATCGAAGTTTTTAATGCTTTGCAACATGTTTTAAAAAGAATCGCCAAGGAAGCTTCTGAAAGTTCCTTAGCAAATCAATTTAAAGGAATCGTCTGGGGAGCTTAATAGGCTTGGAAACATGATGATAAGAATCGTTGAGAACACATAAACGCATTGGTACATCTAATTATGAGAATCGCTGAGAAAGGTCTAGTTTATAAAATTACTTTGTTGCAGTAATTTATGAGTATCGCTGAAGGAACTTAAAATGTTTTGATACACTTATTAATGAGAAACGCCACGAAAGCTCGATATATCGAAATTTCGTAGGCTTGGAATGCTTTGGTGCACGTGTTCACGAGAATCGCTAAGAATGGCAATTCTTCTTAAATACCTTTATCATATCAATTTATGCTAATCGCCGATTAATGAAATTATACATGAGAATCTTTGAGGACACTGAAATTATGAGAATCGTTGAGAAAGCCAGCATTACTAAAACTGTAATTGACAATTTTAAGATAACTTGGAAAGCATTTGAAAAATTTTATTTTACGCATAAGGTTTGTCAACGCTTTAGAGTTCTGGAATTCATACATTTTAAGAACACTTTGGTAGTGATGAAAATATCGATTATAATGTAAATTATCTATGAGTAACTCGAGATTAAAATGCTTTGCTCGAGTTTCTTAAATTTCTTTGGCACATCAACTTATAAGAATCGCCGAAACTAAATATCATTTATACATGTATTCACAAGAATCTTTGAGAACACTGAGTCGCTTTGGTACATCAGTTTATGAGAATCAGTTTATGAGAATCAGTTTATGAGAATCAGTTTATGAGAATCGCAGCGAGCGGTCGCTTGATCAATAGTTTAGACAAATGAATTCCTTGTTCCGTTTTCGCTTTCACTTTAAGCCAGCCAAGCGTAGCTCCAATTGCGATTAGTGAATCTGAATGTGAATCTCTGACTGCAACTTGTAGTCATTTGTAAATTTTTTGTTGACAGTCTCACCTGTTTGTCTCAGGTGTGCTGTCTCCTGCCTTGCGACACACTCAAAGCGCTCCACTAAATCGCTGAGCCGTGTCCCTTGTGTGAGTGTGTGATTGTGTGTGTGTGTGTGTGTGTGTTGATTGCTCTCGGCTGTGTGCAAGACATGAAAAATTATAATAATGACCAGACAGGCAAAACTCGCGACATACAAAAAAAAAGTGACAAATTTTTTGGTGCATTTGCCGCAACCCTCTCTCACTCTCTCCTCTGTCTGTCTGACTGTCTGTCTGTCTGTCTGTCTGTGAGGCAGGTTGGGTCAGGTCGCTGGCCTCCTGTTAGTTTTGTGTGCCGCATTTAAGCGCAAATTTTTACTCGTTCTTGACATTCATTGTGCGACAGCGATGGAGACGACGACGACGACGACGGCGACGTCGACGACGACGACGATGGTGGTGAGATGGTGATGTGTTGCAGTGGCGTTTTACCGGGGTCCAAAAACTGCCAACTGACTGGCACTTGACATGCAGGCAAACGTGTTGACTCCGTTCATGCATTTGTATGTGTCGCAACTTTTAATGAGCAAGCAAATGAAGTGGCTGCCACCGCAGAAGCAGAAGCAGCAACAGAAACAGCAACAGCGAGTGTCGCCACCAGCGACATGAGCCCCCAATGTTTGCACTCCCTTTCTTCTTCACTTTGCACTGCTTCTGGCCACCATTCCACACTTTACACTCCACACTTGCCACTTGCCACTTGCCAGTTGCCACTTGCCTTGTAGCTGCGTCTCCATAAAAGTTTTGTGACAGTTTTTGCATCGCCTTTTTCTCGCTTCTTTTGCATTTTTGTTTTCGTTTGTTTTTTTTTTCACTTTTCAAAGTCAAATTGCGTGTGTGTGTGTGTGCGTGTGTGTGTGTGTGTGCGTGTGTGTGTGGCAGCCGCAGCAGAAATAGAAGTCAAAAAGGCAGCGGGTGTAAAACGAAAAAAAAAGGGGAACAATGCAAAAAAAAAATGAATTTTAATAGAAAAAACTGAAAAGTTTTTTACAACGCGTAAGCAAAAACAAAAGTTTGCTATATGAGCCTGCATGTGTGTGAGTGTGTGTGTGGCTGCCACTTGATGTTGCCCTTTCATGTGGCGCTGCTTTTGCCCCCTTCACATTCACATTCGCATTCGCAGTCGCAAATGACAAATTAATGCGACGCTTGGCTTTGGTGTTGGCATTTCGTTTCATTTCACTTCGTTTCGTCTCGTTTCCCCTCTCCCCACCCCTCTTGCTATTTGGGTGGGCGTTGCAAGTTGCAAGTTGCAAACACTGTTTCTGACAATGCGTGTTGCAAACTATAAATACACGAACAACAACAACAACAACAGCAGCAGCAGCAGCAGCAGCAAACAACAAAATAAATGCTGTTTCGTGTGTGGCGCCATCTGTCGACAGAGGCATTAAAATTGACAATGTTTTCGTTTTGCTATGATTTGAAAATTTCTTGTTGCCATTTTGCTAGCCAGTAAATCGCTGCATTTTGGCACACAAGAAGTTTTTCACTGCATCCCTTGATGCTGAAAATTTCACTTTGAGAGGTTACGAAAGAGTGCTCGATAAGTGTGTTGAGATATCAGGGCCTAAGTAAATAAAATTATCTTTATTATTCCCATGCAATTGCAACTACTTTGGCGTAATGCTATTTTCTCTTTTTCAGATCATATATTTATATATAGTACGTATATTCTGCCCAATCTCACTCAAGTGCCACTTTGCCAGCAGCATTTCAACACACGACTCTCGACTCTCGACAGTCGACAGTCAAATCAATTTGTTGGGTTCAAAAGCAAAGCTCAAGTGCGCGCATATCTCCCCATATATCATAATGATGAGCATCCGCAACAAAAAAAGATTCCCGAAAAAAGAATAATATAACATAACATGTTGAATGTTGATCTCGCCCCGAAAAAAAATCTGTTCTTTGTTTGCTTTCTTCTTCTCTCTCTCTAAAGAGATCTCAGATGTGTGTTGGAGTGTGTAGACTTAATTGATTAAGCGTGAAATAATTTCTTTTGATTGACTTCAATTGAAATGAATTATTCTTTAATTGGCAGCCACGACGTTCTAAAGCGGCATGCGCCTGCGCGCCCCAAAAAATAAAGTGGAAACAAGAGAAAAATAACATAGCATTGAAGAAATATTTGTTAGGTGCTGCCACTCCACAAGCTTATCTATTGCCCCCATTTCCAGTCCCATTCCCATTCTCATTCTTTTGGCTTGCGCCTGCTGCTGTCATCAATATGAATTGTGTCTATGCGGCACAGTGGCAACAACAACTTTGATTTGCTGCCACCGCCTGCGACGGCTGCTTTACAACACAAAAATAAAATAAAATGTTGCAAAATTTGCAAAAAAAAAAAAAAAGGAAAAACAGAAACATGGAAACACAGAAACACAACAAAACAAAATCAACTCAAAACAGACAACTAACGACAAGCCAGCCGCTTTTTGGATACTCTGCTGCTGCTTCCTCCTTTGGTTGCTGTTGCTGTTGCTTTTGTCGTTGTCAAGAACAAAAATAATAATAAAATTTGCTGTCGCTGCGAATATAAACAGGCAATTTTTGTGCGCCGCTCCAAAAATGCCACAACAGCAGCAACAAAACAACAACAACAGCAGCAGCAGCAGCAACAAGAGGAGGAGCAACAACCAACAACAAGAACAACAACAACAACAGCAATGACAACGACAATGGCAGCTGTTTTTAATGTCTGCACGGGCCGCCTAATGGCGCTCAACGGCCGCCAAAAAACGGGAGGAGGACTACGACAAAGCCGATGATGGTGACGACCCCATTGCCACTTGCCACTTGCCACTTGCCACTTGCTACTTGCCACCCCCTTCGCCATACCCTCCCGCGCGTTATCGATGTAGGCGTTGAGCCACCAGCTTGTGACCGAAACGAAAGCAACCAGAAACAGGCAAAAAAAAAATAAACGGAAACAGAGCAGAACTTTTGCCCCGCTGCGGCGTCTGTCTGGGCCATGGATTTGTGGCTTAAATTGAAAATCATATGCTACAAGAGAGCAGCGCTTAGCTGCTCTTCATCCTCATCCCAATCTTCAGCACACAAATTGAGGCAAAAGTCCAGAGCCATCCAGCTGCTTGTCATCCTTGGGACTGCTCGTTCATTCGCATTCACAACTCACATTCACAATTCACAATTCACATTCACATTCGCCTTGCTTGCTCATTGTCAGTTTCATAATCGTCAGGGGCCAAGTTAAGTGCCAAGGCATTTGCCACAGCCAAACGTTTTTTTAATTGAGTATCCTCTGAGTGCGCTCATGTGTGAGCTTATTCACTTATTCACAATATAGTACACTCACTCTGCTCACTCACCATCCATTTGCATTCAACTGCCAATTGCCTCAATTTAAGAGCACATCTTGAAGGCGACTTAAGTAGAACATTTTATTACCTATTAACAGTGGTCATCTCTGTATTTGTTTTATTTAACGAGATTTGAGTTTGATTATCGAAGAGTCTAATCAAGAGTGTAGCCTATACAAGTATAATTAGCTAATTGGAACATATCGAAATTAATTGTTTTTGTTGCAACGTTAACGAATATAAATTCGAGTGAATACAGAATTTCATTATTGTGTATTTATATTCTTATTATTATTCTTATTATTATTATATAGTATATTTTATTTAATTATTTTTTTCCTTTTTTATCTTTGAAAATCCTTGATCACTTGTTTATTTTATTTCATATTATTTAAATTCACAAATCTTGAATTTTAATTAATGTATTTATACTTTGATTTTACCTTTTTCAATTATTTATCTTCTTAGTTCATTTAGTGTCAATAAATCTTTGAATTTTTTTTTCATTTATTTATTGTATCTACAAATTTAATATATGTTTGATATATTATTTATGGGCATTTTCTTTCTTCAACATCAAATTTCTTTTCGTTATCCACGAAACTTTATATTTTATGTCAATATATCATTTGGTATAGTTTAGTATTTTTTCGTTATTTAAATCGGGTATATTTTTATTGAAAATGGGCAAGGGGTAATTCATATTCAAGCTCACCAAATACATCATTTGGTATATTTCAGTATATATTCGGTACATGAATTGGTATATTTAAATTGAATATGTGAATTTTTTATTCGACCCCACCAAACATATCATTTGGCATGTTTTAGTACTCTTTTGGTATATTAATTTGGTATATCTTAAATTTAAAATGGAAAGAGGTTACTTCACATTCGAAAACATTCAGATGTAGCTTTCTTATTTGTTATGTGACCGCAAAAGATCAACTAGAAATACGAAATGAGTTTTTTTTTTCAAATATTCTTCAATCTGTGATCTAAGTATCAACTATTTATGAGTGCAGTTATCTATGTCAGCAATTATATTTATGTATTTTAGCTACGTCAATTTTTTGTTGCATCTATCAATCAATTTCGCCTTTTTAAGCTTTTAACTCAAATCTACACAATTGTTTATTTATATTGGCTGAACTCGTTTATTTGCTTTAAAGTCACTTGGATCGATATCAGCAATCAACGCAAGTATTTTGAACACACATATCAAAAAATGGGAGCAACGTTTGCTGTGTGTGTTTTCCTACTTTGCGAGACAGAGAGAAAGAGAGAGAGAGAGAAAGAGAATGAGAGCTATGGCTATAAAGAAACAAACCCCTAAACCATGTGCATAATTAACGTTTACCGTTTATGAATTATGCAGTTGTCAACAAAAAGCAGGGCGGTCAAATTTTATGGGCGTAACCAAAGGGGGATGGAGGCGGGGGCTTGCAGTGGATGCTCAATTGAGGGTATTGCTTGTTTTTCTTCTTTTTTGTTCTTTTTATACCCGCTACCCATAGGGTAGAAGGGTATTATAGCTTTGTGCCGGCAGGAAATGTATGTAACAGGTAGAAGGAGGCATCTCCGACCCTATAAAGTATTTATATTCTTGATCAGCGTCAACAGCCGAGACGATATAGCCATGTCCGTCTGTCCGTATGAACACCTAGATCTCAGAGACTATAAGAAATAGAGCTATAATTTTTCGACAGCATTTGTTATGCTTGCACGCAGATCAAGTTTGTTTCAAATTTTTGCCACGCCCACTTCCGCCCCCGCAAATCAAAAAAATCAAATAACAAGCGTAATTGTAAAGCTAGAATTTTGGTATATACAATATTAACTACAGCATTTATGATTGCTGAAAATTTGGTTGCGATCAGATAAAAATTGTAGAAGTTATTATAGAAATAGTTTTGTATGGGCAAAAACACTTTCTATGTATGTGTTGTATGTATGCGTATACGTATATACATGTTCGCCTCTATATTTGTATATGTATGCAAGAGGCACTGCGATAGCTCTATTGGTAGAGTGCAAGCATATTACTGTTGCGGTAGTCGGGGGATTCGGGCTCGAGCCCGCTCGGGGTACACAATTTTTTTTTTTTAACCACCCGGTCGGTGGTGCTCGAGTTCAAATTCCGATCGAAAATACATGCAAATTTTTTTTTTTTAATAATTTGAGATTATTATTATTATTATTATTATTGCTTTTATTCAAAATGGGTAGCGGGTATTTCACAGTCGAGCACACTCGACTGTAGCTATCTTACTTGTTTTTTTTTATTTTTTAGCTGGCATGACATAAGCGTTTAAATAATACAAAGAGCTCAAATTAAAACACTGAAAAACTTCCGAGCCCCAAAATGCAGTACACACACACAGGTGGCAGAGGGGGGTGGGTGGAAGGGGGGCATGTGTGTGTGTGTGGCGGAGGGAGGCAAGAACGAAAGCAAACATGTGACATATGCGGCAATTAATGCCGTTAATTATTAAAGTTAACACCCAAAAGCGACATGCACAAGTCAAATAAATAAACACGCAGCCAGAGGGAAAGTCATTGGCTTGAGCAGCACCAACCACCTACCCCTCCCCCACCCTCCAATTGTGGGCTGCCCCACTGTGTGGAAAGTAGCGCGTGTCCCCGTCAATGAGAGCCCAAAAAATGTGCCCCCAACAATTAAGGACAATGCGTGCTAATTTCAAACGAAAAACTCTGGAGCGTCGCGCGACTGAAAAACGGTGCGGTGCTGCCCACCTACGCAAAGTGCCACCACACATTGCCACAGTGCCACAGCGTCGCAGCAGCAGCAGCAGCAGTGCCACATAGGCGGCGGCATCAGTAATAATGATTTTTATTTATAAACTGCGGCGCAGGACGAGCAACAGCAACAGCAGAAGCAGAAGCAGAAGTAGCGGAGACAGAGTCTGAAGCTAGCAGGAGCCATGCGTGCCACATTGGGATTATGTTGGGTGGTGTGTGTGTGTGTGGCAAGTGTGTGGCAAGCGTAGAAGGGGCAAGGACAGTTGCCACATAAATAATTTACACGCTTGGCCCAAGGCAGACTTGTTCCTGTTGTTATTCATATTGTTGTTATTGCTGCCACTGCTGACATAATTTTATATATACGTATATACAAACATGATACATATCGTATCGTATCGTATCGTATATATAAATATATAAAGTCTTCTCGCTGTTCTCCCCCCTCCGTCCTCTCGCCTGCTTGGTTTAGGTAGCAGGAAAGGCAAAGGCAAAGGCAAAAGCAAACAAAACTTTGGCAATTTTCTGCAACTTTTTGGCTTCCACACTTATTTTATTTTCTATATTTTTCCTACTTGTTTCGCATAAAGGAAATTTTGGTTTTGTTTTGTTTTGTTTAAAAAAAAAACGAAAAGGAAGAGGAAGCAAGAACAACAATAACAGCAACATTAATGTATGTATAAGCCAAGGGTTGACTGGGTTAACTGTCCTGTGAACTCGACTAAGTGCAGCTAATTCCAACTTCAAGATAGATAGATTTAAGCGTTGGCCAATTGAGGGGAAAAAGACCTTTGAATATCTCAAGAAATCAAATCATCAAAACAAGTATCAAATTTCATTTTTTCTAATTAAAATCTGTGAAGCTTGAATAACTCGTAAAGAAGCGGCTATCGAGCATCTTGCATCTGTCGATCATTTGTCTTTGTCACATTTGGAGTATGGCTAGATGTTTACAAAACAGATCTATTAAAGATGCTTCAAGTTTATTACGTTATAATCTGATTACAAAACAGCTTGACAAAGTTGCGAGTTACAATTTTGTTGAGTTATCAATCTTTCGCTTACAAAACTCTTCCTTGGAACTGTGGACAAAACCCTTCAGCCCTTTTAGCATAATCAGATACAGATACAAGTCAAAGATGTTGTATCTCTTTGCAACCATTTGTCATTGTTTTCGAAGAAAGAGAGAGAGAGAGAGAGAGAGAGAGAGGATTGAAAGAGATGCGACTTGGGACTGCACTCGACGCTGCATTTCGATGCGATCCAATCAACTTGTGTGGGTTGTGCTCCCCTTTCTTTTCTGATTGCACGCTTTCTGTTTTCTTAAATATTATTGTTAATTTTTATTGTGCTCTTGTTTTTGTTGGGGAACTCTTTTCGACGATCACCAAAAATTTGAAAACCGGCAGCAGTTCAAATGATGATGAGGATGCTGATGCTGATGCTGATGTTGATGGTCATGGTGATGCTGATGCTGATGATGATGATGTCGATGTTAATACCAATGTCGATGGCGATGACGATTTCGATCGAGTCAGTCGGCCAACGCGTTCATTAGTTCTCATTAAACAGACAGAGATGCGAGAGAGAGAGACAGCATAATGGAATCGAACGAAACGAATGATAAACGCATTTATAAACAAAGCATTTTTCAACCGAAACCATAACGAACACTCTGGAATTCCGGCATTGTGAGAAGAGACAGTTGCAAGACACAAAGACAGACTTAAAACCGAAACTGGTTTTCGCAGCGTGGTAAACAGTGACTTCTGTGCAGCCTAATGAACTCTATTAATAATGCCTCTGGCAGGCGATATACTATATAAAGTGTGGAATATATTTTTATATATATATATATATATATGTATCTTTTTTTTTGATTATTGCAATAATTCTTGTGAGCTGCTCGTGGGTGGCCCGTTAATTGAGTTCAGCGAGTCACCAGCGATTAAATGAAGTCAAACGTTGTGAAATATTGAAAACTTTGCTCTTCATTTTGGAAACTAAACTAAGGTGATATAACATAAATGCGTGGGTGATCTAAAGAGAAGGGCAACAGTTGAACTAAATGATATCAAAATGTGCTTACTGATTAAAAGATATAATAAATGAATGTTGAATAAAATATATGTTATTTAGATAGCATATTGTATAGTATGTATGCATTCACAGCATACAGACCATTAAGCATTATTTTTATTATTATTATTATTATTATTATTATTATTATTATTATTATTATTATTATTATTATTATTATTATTATTATTATTATTATTATTATTATTATTATTATTATTATTATTATTATTATTATTATTATTATTATTATTACTACTATTATTTTTATGTTATTTATTATCATAAAATGGAATCCTACATTTCATTATGACTTATTTTACACATTTTTGATTATTTGGTTTTACTTCTTTTATTCATTATATTACACTTAAACACACTTCCTGTGATGATATTTGATGAAGACACTTGGATATTAGCTGCATAAGCTCGTTAAGAGCCGCACACACACACACATTGTGCATAGATATATTTGCACACATTATTTGACAGCTTGTCTCGCTCGTGCTGCTCTCTCTCCCTCTCTAGAGGTGGAGGAGAGAGTCAGCAATTCACGTAAGCTGGCGACAAAGAGCCTTAAAAGCTCACAGCGCCTTTGTGTGGCATCAAATGGTAAGACTGTCAGGCTTAGACGACGCAACTTGGTTTAACATTGACGTTGTTATTTGTGTAGTGTGTGTAGTGTGTGGTGTGTGTAGTGGCCAGAGCTACACTGAAGTGCGTTTCGAGTGCACTTCGAATGCATGAAAGGGAGAGACAGACAGATAGATGACTGCACTCATAGTTGAAGTCGAAGTGCGGCCAATAAACTTGCTGTTGTTGCTGTGTCGAATGCATTTTTATAACAATTTAATTATATTTATGTCGTTTATAAGCGCACAACTGTGGGAAGCGTTCGGCTGCGCAGCCATTGCGAGACGCACTCAAGCCAAAGTAATGCAAAGGAGTCCCCGCTCTTTCTCCCTCTCCCTCTCCCACTCCCTCTCACTCTTACTCTATTCGATGGCAATGCACATAACGGCGTCCATTACACGCAACAACGGCAAAAGCAACAAAAGAAAATGGCGTCTGGCGACAATATGTGTGTATGTGTGTGCAGGGGCGAAATTATTTTTATTATTTTACACAATTTTTATATGAGAGCCAAATGCGATACAACAAAAGAATTTTACAACAAGGCATAAATATTTAGTATATTGCAATTGCCATTGTTGTTATTGCTCCTTACAGCTGTTGTTGTTGTTGTTGTTGTTGTTGTTGTTGTTGTTGTTGTTGTTGTTGCTGCTGTTGTGGCTGCTCTTGTATTTAATGAGATTTTTGAACTTTTTCATAAGCGCCTTAAGCGTCGCTTTGTCGAACAACAAAAATACGCAAATATTCATTTTAATATTTCGCTAATAAATATTTATTCAATAATTATTAAAGTCGCGCTGCCTGAATACATTTAATTTAGTTACTAACTAATAAACAGCAACTATTTTATAACATTTGACCTTTGATGACTTGACAATTCAAAAATAATTATGCTATTGATGAGGCGACAAATGAATAAAATGAAAAACGGTTGCAAACAAACAACATTCATTGCAATTAAGTGTGCAAATTATTACAAATTAAATGAAAAGAAAACCACAACGAATACTTTTGCAGTTCTTTATAATTATTACAGTTTTATGCCCCCCTCACATAAATATGCCTAATTAATTAATAAATTACAGCACATATCTGCAACAATTTGTTTATGTTTATGCTTTTGTTTTTGTTGCTGATGATGCTGGCAATTGGAATTATATTGAGCTATAAGTGTAATTACGCAAAAGCACTCGAAATGCAATTGCAATAGACTCTCATTAGCATCCGGTTTAAAAGCCAAATGTCAATATTATGCAACTCGATCAAATGTTTTTTGCCAGAGACTAATCATGAAATTTCTCCCACTTCTTTACTTGCAGAGTGTGGCTTAAAGCGGCTTAAAGTGTTTTGTTTGAGGTAAGTTTCTGTTATTGACAAAGAACACTACATTTGCGGTCTCTCTATCTCTCTCTCTTCCACCTTCTATCCCCCTCTCTCTTGCTTCGGTTGTCAGACAGGCAACTGCTTATAATAATAACACGATTTATCAAATGCACGTAAATTACAATAAATTAAAGACGAAATTAATATTAATGACAAAGGCTGGCCAAGACACAAACACAAACACACACACACACACACACATAGACATGAATATACATGCACACACTTAAACATACACAGAGACATGAATGTTCTTGTTGTTGTCTTAGACAATTGCCAAATTAAGTGCATAGTTGACTTCCTCCCACCCATCGAAGGCTCATTTCCATTTAACTACATCTGATCATAGTATGTGTGTGTGTGTGTATCTATGTTTATGCGTGTGTGTGTGTGTGTGTGTGTGTGTGTGTATCTGACTGCAACTTGACATCTTAAATATGAAAATGGTTCTTTTGATTGCAAATTTTCTTATTTGCATTGCATTTATGAGAGAGAGCCAGGTCGACAGTTAATAAGCCCCCGATATAATAGTGCAAAATGCAAAGCCAACAAATCGCCAGGCGATTGAACTGCATTTGTGGGGCCAAGGGTTGATTGGTGGATGGTTCAATGGGGTGCTCAAGGGGTGACGTTCGTTGCAATGTTATGCGAATGGAGATGCGCATCAAGCGCTCCCATCGACAGCAATCACGTTATGCATCACTTTGCATTCGCAGTTCAGAAAGTGCAACAGAGATGAGAGATATTCGAGATATATATAGAATATAATATGTAATATTATTTCTTCAATACTTATAGATTTGTTTATTAAAATAATATATTATATTTTATTATTGATAGATACAAAATATTATATTAGAGAGATGAATGTAAGATCCATCTACAGATCTTCTGCTAGTTCACATTTTATAGAGTTCATTTTTCTATAAATACATTTTATTTAGTATGAGTTCTATATTCTAGTTTCAATTTCTTAAAAAAGCATTTTTTCTAGTGCGAATTCTAATTTTTGCATTCTACAGTCATAAGCGATTCGAAATATTTTATTAAAGATCTCAATATAATATTTAATTGTATTTCTTTAATATTTATATATTTGTTATTTTATATTTTAATATATTTCTTATTATTCATAGAAACACAAATATTATATTAAAGAAATGAATGTAAGGTTCATCTACAAATCTGCTTGGACTTTAAACTTTTAAAAATTCATCAACATTTTTTTTTTGTAGGAACTCGAAATTCTTTTTGATTGCTTAAACTAAAATTTAAACATATGTATATTATGCATTATTTTTTTTATAAAGAATTTGCAATGACTTATTCTAAAAATTATTCGTTGCTAAAAGATTGTCTTCCCAGATAAAAAGAACTCTTTTAGCTCTCTGCGGAAAAAATAACGTAAAAATTCGAAAGAATTTTCCACAGCGACAATTACTTGGTGCTTAGAATATCATTTTTGCTTAATCAGATGGAATTCTTAAGTATTTTTGTGTTTAGATGTATTTGCAACTATTGAGAAAGCTGTCATCATTCGAGAGCTTTTGTCACAGTCACCGATTGCAGTCACGGGATTTAACTTGGCGGTTGGTCGATTGGGGAGTATCAGGAATATCAGCACAAAATTGCACCACAAGCTCGAGTTCGAGTTCGAACTTTGGAGTTTCGAGCTGAAACTGGCAAATTTTGCATATTTAATGAGCTGCAGCTCAGTCGTAGTTGCCTTCTGCTCTATCTCTGTAGTCTAGTATGCATTAGAGTGCGCCCTCTCTCATGTGTTTGTATTGGCATACACACTATATATGGTATATATATGTATATATACCTGTGTGTACAGGACTTTGAACAGGCACAACGTTGTTGCTAGGCTTGTTGAGTTGCAATTTGGCTAACAAATTATGCAACACAGCAACAAGCCAACACAAAGGAGCAGCAACAGCAACAGCAACAAATAGCGCTCTACTGACCCAACTGCCAACTCCGGAGATCCTTCCCCCTCCCCCTGCTTCCACTGCATTCCCCCTTCTTATCATCATCCACTCCACTCGCTTTGACTTTGTGGCCTCGTCCGCTGTTCCCATCCGTCCGGCCCCATGTTAAATAATTGTAATTTATGGCATTTTACACAAATAAATATATGGAAATCAATAAATTTCAAACGCACACACACACACACAGACACACGCACGCATACAATCAAAAGCAAAAGCACTTGCATGGCCAATTTCCCCAATAGACCTGCGCTCAGTTCAGTTCAGTTCAGCTCAGTTCGGTTCGGTTTGGTTTGGTTTTTGGTCAGCAGTTCATTTACACGCACTATAAATTGCAGCCAGCTCCCCAGTTAACAGTGCTCTCCCCCTTACACCTTTCCCCCATCCCTCTGCCACTCGATTGCGGCTTTTGAGTCATGCATTTCGTTTATTGTTATTTGGGTCTTTAACAATTATTTCATGTTGTCCGAATTAAAGTCAACTGTTACTCACGCCCTTCCACTTCCACTTCCACTTACACCTCTGCTTGCCCCTCTCACCTGGCTTCTCTCCCTGAGGGAACTCCACACATAAATATGGACACAGGCTGCACCTTTTTTCAATGATTGCATTTTGACTTTTAAATATGCACAATATTTTGCATTTCAATTGCGGTTTTCACTCCGCACAACAAATGTTATAATAACTCTGTCAATTTGTGTGTGCACAACGACGGCAACAGCAACAGCAACGTGACGAGCTGACAAATTGCGTGGGTGACTCTAGCGGTTGCTGTTGCTGTTGCTCTTGGCGATTTAAGCTCGGACATTGCTGTAAGTAAAGTCATGAAAATGATTTGCAAAAGTCAAGTATTGCCAATACTACTATAGAGTTCTTAAAACCAATCAATTTATGCTGCTTATAGACAGAAATAGGTTAAGTACTTGGAAATATAAATACTTGGAATATGTTTTTTATGATACTATATTAAACATATAATATTATTATATTTCTTAAAATATAATTAACCAATATACCAACAGACTTTATAAATAATAATATACTTTGTTAGAATTGTCGATATACTAATATACTGCACATAATGCAAATATACTGTTGAGTACAACGTATATCAAATTGTTACACGTCAAATAGATTTCGATATACAAATCTTATAGTAATTGAACGTTTAAAACCTTGCTATGAAACCAGAAAAGTGCGGTATTTTTTTCTTAAAATATACCAAATATATACCGAATTTTACTAAAAAAAAAAAAACAATAATATATGAAGGTATTTGTTAGGAATATCGATATACTAATATACTATACCTAGTGGAAATATACCGTAGAGTGCAAAAAATACCAGATTTATCAGAAATATACATCGATTTATAAATCTTATAGAATAATTGACGTTAAATACCATGCTATATATATGTATATTATTTAATGATACATTTTGCTTTCACTCGAATACAATAAAACGCCTTTACTCAAATATGTAAAATATTATGATAAGCCAAACAAAAAAAAATTTAAGAGCGAATTGAATATCATTCTAATTACGATATCACTTTAACCACATGACAGATATTCGGAATATGCAAATAATAACTCAAAGTGCGATTGTCAAAGGCTGCTCTAAAACAAATCAAAACTAATTTAGCTGCACAGCAAAAAAAAGAAAAAAAAAACACAAACTAAATCAAATTTATAAACCATGTGTATGTGTATGTGTGCATTTATATATGTATGTATGTATGTGAACAATCGAACCTCGCAGTGCAATTTTGCATTAATTTGTAGAGCCGTTTTGCAAATGCGTTATGAATAAAATAAAACAATTCCAATATTTGCACAGAGGCACACACACACACACACACACACACACACACGGAGACACACGGAGAGTGTTTCATTAATTTTTGTTAACTTTTTTCATTTAGCATTTTATTGGATTTTATTGTTTTGTAATGGTTGTTTTTTTTTTTTTCATCATTTGCTTTTCGGCGGTTGCGAAAAGAAATTGCATTCGTTTGGGTTTTTCAATGTTTGCTTTAACGTTTTTATTATGCGTGTGTGTGTGTTTGTTTTATTTTTTGTGTGTTTTTTGTCATTAAAAATCGAAATTAATTAAATTGTGTCAAAGCTATTAAATTTTATTGTCATTTGGCGATAAATAAATAAATGTGCAATATGCTTAACCCCTACGCACAGAGTGTTTTATTGAATTTGATTTTCTCTGAATTTACGACCCGTGTGTGGTTAGCAGTGAGAAAGAGATAGATATAGTAGATAGTAGATAGAGATAGTGTGCTTAGACTTCAACCTCTCATTCTCTCTGCTCGCCCCGCTTTGGGTAAACATAGGCTGGTCTTGGTCTTGGTCTTGGGTTCGGCTCCAGCTATTCAAAGCTATCCAAATGTGCTGTTAGTCACCCTTTTTGGGGGGAGTAAGTGTGTGAAGAGTGTGTGTACTGTATGTGTGTGTGTGTGCTGTGTGTGTGTGTGCTGTGTGTGTGTGTGTGCTGTGTGTGTTATTGCCGCCGCCTGGTGTGAAAAGTAATTATGGCGCCTTATGACAGCCGGTCAACTTCCAACTTCATTCAACGTCCATTAATTTGGCCACACTTCACTTCAAACTGGCCGCACTTGAAGCCACCCTGCGATGCCCCTCTGCACACACCCCCCGCCCTCCTCTCGCACCTTCTCCTTCTCTTACATCAGTCAGCTGCGCTTGTTGCACTTCGTCTTTGCCTTTGCCTTTGCTTTTGCCTTGGCCACACGTCTCTCGTTTTTGCCTTTTTGTTTGTTTTCTTTTTATGTGTGTTGGCTCAGCTGGACGTTGAGAGGGCCTGCAACATGAGTCAGACAGGGGAGGGAGACGGGGTGCAGGGGGCACATTCCGTTGCTGGTCACGTATGATGACCCAAATGTGTACCTCCTTCAACCTCAACCTCAACCTCAACTTTAACTCCACAACTAGAGTTATTCGCTGCCTTGCCATATGCTTCACCATCTCTCTTTCTCTTTCTTGCTCTCTTCGCCTCTCCTCTTCTCTTCTCTCATGTTTGGATATGTGTTTTTAATAAAATTTATTACACTCTCATATGACAAAACCTCCTCCTCGCTCCGTCTAATAGAAAAAACCTGACGAAGCGGTGGAAGCAGGGGAACCTTAATTTTTATATGCATTCCTCGCTTCAGCTCTTCTTGCCCCTCCCGATTTTGTCTGCCTCGTCGTTTCGGCCCCATAATTATAACATAAAATTTTTTATTGAAATGCTGAGGCATTTTCATTTACGTGTTGATCCAAGCGGGTGGAGAGGAGACGAGAGGAGAGAAGAGAACGTTAACGTTTACACGCAACAAACGCATGTGTATTTAGTATTAGCCACACAAATGAAATAGAAGTAATAAACATTAATTTTATTAATTTATTATTGCACAACAGATGGAGTTGCAGTTGCAGAAAGAGACGGAGATATATGTTTGGTGATATATATATCAACTGGCCGATTAGCGAACGCATATCATTAAAAATGCACACAGCAATCAAGCAAATTTAATTTGTTGGCTGGATTAAGTAAAACCGCACAGCAAATATGCTCATAAGCAACAAAATGTAAATAAAAGAAAATATATCACTCATTCTTGATTGTTCGAGTTCTCAATCTCTTATTTATCGATAGTTTGTGATTACTATCGATTGAGAACTTGAACTATCAATATGTCTTATTTAGTCTCACAAAAAGACAAAATATAAATAAAAGAAAATATATCACTCATTCTTGATTGTTGGAGTTCTCAATCTCTTAATTATCGGTAGTTTGTAACTACCATCGATTGAGAACTTAAACTATCGATATGTCTTATTTAGACTCCCAAAAAAATAACAAATATAAACAAAAAATGTATATTACTCTTTCTCGACTGTTCGAGCTGGCAACTTAATCAATAGTTTGATTACTATCGACTGAGTGCTTAAACTATCGATATATTTTATTTACCTTGATTCTACTTACATAACTACATTGACACAATAAAATGATTACTCCAATAGCTAATGTATATTAAAAGCAAATTAAATATGACTTTTTTTTTTTGGCAATTATTACAACTATTCAAAATAAGTATACAAATTAATTGGACAACAAAGTGTCCGAATTACGAAGAAAAACATTGTAATCATTTTGTAAGCTAAAAGCTAAATTTGTTGCCAAATTAAAACAATATCATAAAGCGCATAGTAGAAATATTATAATAGAATAGAAATTAGCAATAAAAAATGGGGAAAAAACAACAGCAATGAACAAAGCAAAGAATGAAAAACAAACAACGTATGGCAATGACAACTGCATTGTGCAATATTTATTTGTTAGCTTAATTTATGCAGTTCGTTAGACATTAGAATATGTTCCGAGACTGACAGCTGGAGAATGGAGTGTGTCTGATTTTTTACCATGGACTGCGCAGATACATATATACAAAGCTTATTTAATCGATTAGCTATTCATTTGACTTATGATTACTTCCGTGTTTTGTTTGCATAATTATGCAGAAAACGGATTTATCAGCGGTTTATTATAATTGCAGAATTGCTTTCTTATTTTCCCTTAATCTTTATATATTATGCAACACCAAAAATTAAGTAATTTCTTATTTATCCCTTTCTTCTTCTCCCTTAACTTTACATTATGCAACACTTAAATAATGTTAAAGTTACACATTATGCAACACTTAAATAAAATAACTATTTAACACTTAAAATAAGTAATGAAAGGCATTACTACTTGTGGGTCATTGAAGCTAGAGCTTTGTAGAACAAAACAAACAAATTAAGTCTACATTACATAGTCATAGTAGAGGTAAATCTGATAGATGTGATTGCAAGCAAAGCTTTAGTATGTTTCTTTTCTTTTGCACTTGCAACATCATTGTTGCATTAGCAAACGGGGCAGAGCTCATTAGGTGAGGCGAGGGAAACAGCGCACAGACAGCTCGTTTAATATCTGCCACACAATAGCAGATGTGTAATGGTGAATGGAGTGCATCAAATGGCACCGCAATGCACCGCAGTGCAACGCACACGCCAATGTTGCATTAGCACCCCCCACTGTGGTCCCTCCCTCCACCCACCACCCTCCGCGCTCCGCTTCCTCGTCACCTGTGAGGCAGCGTGCAACACAATCTCCGCTTAATGAAAAATTGCCAGCGCGTTATTTGTTTAATGCGCCTCATCAAACAAGCGGCGCTGGGCATTTTTGCCTTGGTTGAGACATTGATCCATAGTCAACCGCAGTTCCACCTCACCCCCCTTTCACCCCTTCTCTCCTCAACTGATCCCCCTCTCAAGTTGCACTCTTTGATGCACAGACAGGTGCCGGTCTCGGCTTTCAATTTGCTTTCAATCGGGCAACGTTGAATGTTGAAAGCGAAACCGCCAAAAGGCGTCATTGGAGAGGGCGGGGGCGAAAAATGTTAATAAATTATACGCCAGCTTATTGTTCATTATACATTTACTATATTTATAAATATATAGTATATAAGTACATATGTGAAAACTTAGTAAATGAATCCATCGCCTTGTGAAGCACTTTCAAATGTCACGCTATAAAAAAACCATTTTCATCTTTTGCTGGCAACCACAATCGCTTCTCTCCCCCTTCTTCGTTCTCCTCTTGGTGTCGGTTGGGCTTACGTGGTTTCGATTTTTGTGACTCTTTTGGACATGTGTCATAAAGGAACGCGAGGCTCAAGTGAAAATAATTAAAATTCACACACTTTATGATAGTGAAGACGACAACGATTACGCAACTTGCGGTATGTTGCAACTTCACTTCGTGTCAACTTCAATATTTTCTGCAAGAATTGATATGGAGAAAAAAAAATAAGGTTTGAAAAATAAATAAAGTGTAATAAATAATATAGATAAATAAAAATTATATATATATATATAATCCACTTCTACTCACCTGAGAGCGCTTCGTAAATTTTGTTTTATTGAGCAACGAATATCAAATAAAATAGTTGCATTTGTCATTAGACCAAAACTAGGAATTTTGTATTAATTTCTGCCGAAAGTTGGAAATAATGTGGCAAGCGTTTTATTTTCTTGCCGATCTATAGAGAGGAAAGGAAGTTGGGTTTTATGCTATAACTATAAGTTTGAGTACCGTTATCACACTCACTTGGGCAATGGAGGCTTGTAGTTTATGCAGCGACTCAAGTGCTGCTTGGCCTCTTCTTTGCCGATCGTATTAGTTGAAATAGTTGTATCAAATTTCGTACTGCTGTACTTCTCCCTGCACCATACCACGTGTGAATCGTAAACCTTTTCATTGAAGCTGCGACTGCAATGGACGCACGTTTGTAACGCTTTGTTGTAAAAGTTTGGAACTCAGCGGCGACTGACCAACGGCGGCTCCAACTTGGGCGGCGAAGATCGCTCTGTTGACGGCGATGTTCGCACGAATATCATTGAAGATCGATCCGTCGATGGCGGCGATCCCATTGATGACGGCGAAAATCGTGCCGATAAAGGCGAAGATCGCATCGATGTCCTTTTGGGCTGGCGGCGTTTGTAATTGGACCACGATAATCTTCGTTTTTATCTCTTGCTTATTTCTATCCTGATTAGCAGGCTTCACCTTCTTATTGGCCACTTGCTTCTTCTTATTCTGAACTTCAGGTCTTGGTGTCACCACATTATTTTCCACCTTCGACTCCTGCTTATCCTTCTTTTCCTCCACCACCACCTGTTCCTTTTTCTTGTTGGGACGTGCCATCGGTTTTTCAACACGCGTAAATTTATAGTCTTCTTTGTCGTTTTTCCATCGCTGAGTGGTCAAGTCGAAAACTTTTCGTTTCTTCGAGGTCTTCAAACATATATCAACGTGGCGTTTCAGCGAATCTGAATTAAAAGTGCGTGCACAGTGTGGGCAGGCTTTCAAAAAACTAATTCCAGATCGATCCATATCGAAGAAAGTACAGAATGCATAACCTTATAAATCTCTAACAGAAAATAAGAATCAAATATTATATGTTCCTACTATTTTAGATAGAAATTTACGAATGAGTTCCAAAGCATCTTTTAGATGCTCGCGTATGCTAGAAAAATTCTAGACTACTTTGATTGTGAAAAATGAAATGCAAAAAAAAAAAAAAAAAAAAAAAAAATACATATACAAATGGCTTTTATAATTTTCAATATCTTTGGTAAACTGTCTCTGCTGCTCTGATTCATACCAAATTTAACATGATTGGATTGAGAACTTCTTAAGTTAAACTGAAATTGGTTTAAAAAAAAAAATTATATGAAAATTGTTCAGGATTTTTCTGAATTGTAGAAAATTTGAAAATAAAATACATCAGAGTAATAAATAATTAGTTCTACAGATAATTTGTTATCAATGGACTGGGCTGTTGATGCTGGAATCAAAAATGCCCTATTTCCACATTCTGGCTTAAAGTCATGAAATAAAATAGTAGTTATAAAAATCCACAAATTTGTGTACAATTGTCAGACTAGGAACGAATGAATCATGTTTGTCACTAAATTCCAAGGTAAAAAGATTGCAAGTTAAGGCTGAAGATTGTGATAGAGTAAACTAAAACTAGACTCAAGTCACTCTGATGAATTAACATAGATAGGGAGAAATATTCGTGTTGCAAGAGATATAGTACTCTTTCATCTCTTGCTCATTGCATATTTCTCTCATGTTCGATAAGGCTCAAATTTCAACATCGTAGGCTTTTCTTGCGATACGCTATATACATACATATAGGTATAACATATATAACCCATTATTTTGTTGAGTGCAGCTCTACGCAGCTGCGATCCAATGGCGTGTCAGAGACTGACTGACTGACTGAGAACTGCTTCAAGTCGTTCATTGAATTGAATGTTGAAATGGAATTATAAGACAGACAACGTTTTATACACAAAAATTATGGGCTCTGTCCGGGCAAACACTTGACGACCCAGACACAGATCTCTGCCATCCCTCCTCGTTCCTCGCTCTTCCCTTCTCCCTCCTTCCTCCTCGCTCCTACTCCAACATCTCTGTTTGGTTCCGTTCCGGGTGCATTTAACGAACGCATTTTTCATCTCTCCGCTTGGCCGCTGCTGCTGCTGTGAAGTGATTTCAAAATGATTATTTTTTGACACATGGGGCAACACCTGCATCGCATTTGATGGCTCTGCTGCTCGCCGCTTGGTGCTCGGTGCTCGGTGCTTGCAGCTGCCACAGATCCGATGCCAAAGAGCCCGCCTTCAATATGCATGAAATGCTGTCGTTGTCGATGTCGATGTTGATGTCGATGGGGAGAGAGAATACAAATACATATATATGTATCTATATATGGATATACGTGTATGTGTGTTGTGTTTGTGTATAATTATATAATTTGACTGCTGCAATTATGTTGTTCTTCGTTAATTGAAATGTAAACGTCATCATTATGATAAGACGACGTCCAGGCCGCCTGCTTCACATCTGATGTGGGGCCCCCGTCTTGTTGCCCCCCTCCTTCCACTCTCTTGTTGTTGCCATTGTTAAATGCTGACGTTGACGTTGGCGTGCACAAGACGAAGCCAACAGCAACAGCGACGTCAACTGCGACTGCGACTGCGAGCGTGTCAATTCTATTTGTGAGACACGCGAGCCGCCTTCGCATTTAATGGCAGAGCTCCAGCTTGGGCTCCATTTATGAATAGGCTTGTCCAGGGTTGTCAAGCGTGGCGCATGTTATTGTAACCACCATTTAGCTTATCGATAAACGAGCAACTTTTATGAACTAGACCGATACCGAAACCAAATCGAAACCACATCACACAAAGCATTAAATTCAAATTAATAGAAAAGACTTTAGCTGCAAATTCTTCTTCAGTAAACATAAAATTAATATTTATGATTAGTAAATGTGATTCGGAAACAACATTATTATTTATATATCTCATATAAATGAATCTTATTTATTTTATTTATTTATTTATTTAATGATTATTGGGCGAGTAACTTACCAAAGTTTTAGAAGAAAATACAATGTTTATAATGAAGTGATAAAGTTTTAAATTGCCAACTATATTTTAAACATTTTAAAATTAAGATTTATGATTATTATTATTGCTACTGAAGCTATTACTAATATGAAAATAATTAGTTGTTTAGTGGAATTAGACGAGCAAAGTTTTACGTACAAATAGAATGCATGTATTTTTATATTAAATTCTAAAGTCATTGTTTTTAATGGAAAATTTGAACTTACAACTTTTAAATAACACTAGAGGATTAAAATATAATTGTATATTGATTTAATTGGTTTTAGACGAGACGCAAAGTTTAGCAAAGTTTTAAAGGAAAATAATTGCAAATTATATTTTATTATATATATTTATATTCTAATATATTTAATAAATAACATTGGGCAATTTATAATTTTCTTTTAATTCTTTGCGAATTTATATAAAATACGATATTGTATATATGTATAATTGCTGTTAAATTCACAACTTAATTAATATGTGAATTGCTTTAAAGTTTTGAAGAGCTGAGAAATACATTTCTTAAGCGTATGCTGTCTCATTGTTTTCTTAAGCTCTCACTCCGTCCGTCTGTCTGTCTGTCCGTCTGTCTGTCTGTCTACTCGTCATTTCCGTCGCAAGCACGTGCATGGAAATTTGAAGACAAACATATGTACATATAGAGCATATATACGCATATCGGGGAACATTTATCGATAATAGGAAAATGAAACAGCAGGCGAACAAAAAAAAGCTCATGGAAAGCAAATAATGAGAGCGAGAAACGTGCATTCAACCGCAAGAAAATGCCGCTGCCACGCCCACGTCTTGGCAACACCTTCAGTAGTTTGTCTGGTGGTTTAAATGAGTCAATCTTCGAGCTCAGACATTGATTTAAAATGCGAGTTTGCAGCGCACTTTGAATGTGTCGCACAGAATGTTGGAGGCGCAAAACTTTGCACCTCGCTGCTGACATGATAATGGAGGTGTGCAGTTGTCTGTCAGGTGCCAACGTAGTCGGAGAAAATTCCACTCTAATTCAATTGGAAGTGGCATGAGTGGCAAGTGAAAAGTTTTCTGCCACGGTTGACCACTGGACAGTGGGCGTGGCAGCAGTAATGCAGCAGCAGCAGGAGGCAGTCGACTTTTGTGGTTGTTACGTGGCCTTGTCGAGTCTTTCATTTGTAATAAGTTGTCTGACCATTTCATGCATTCCTCTCTCTCTCTCTCTCTCTAGCTCTCTCTCTCTCTTTAGTCCTGTCTGCAGACTGACCGAAAATAAAATGTGCAATCTCGTAACGAGGGGCATCGCCTTCAATTCTGCATTTATACGCCTTCCTCTCCACCTTCTTCCCCCACACATACCTGTGCCCACGTCTCCGTCTCCGTCTCCGTCTCGGTCGACGTACGTGACATTTGGCGGCGCCACAAAAGCACGTAAAAGAAAATACTCTGTAAATCTGTACGTCATTTCGTTTCGCTTTTTTCGTTCGCCCAACTTTAGTTTTTGCTTGCTGGCGTCTTTTGGTCTTGCAAGGTTGCCCAGACTTTGACTTTGCCTTCTCGGGCTCGTCCTTCGTCCTCATCCTGTTTCATTTTCATTCTCAACGTCTTCGTCTGGTTCACTTTTTTTTTGTTCTTTTTGCGTTTCTCTTTTCATTGCCGCCTTGTTTACAACTGCGACGCCGGCCAAGCGCAAAAAGTGTTTGTTGCCGCAGGACGCAGGACGATCGAAGCAGGTCCAAAAGGGGAGCAAGCAGTTGTCCGCTTCTGAAGCTGCCATAAATTTTGCTTATCTAAACGGAAAAATACAATTTGTAATTGAAAATATTTGTGCGCACTTACACTCACACACACACACAATCGCACACACGCCGAGAAAAGTTGCCGTTAAGTTTTCCTTGTACTTTTGCTTATAGTTTTCTTTCATTTTTTTCTGGCCGACGGCCTGCTAAAGTCAGTTGCCCCAGGACAAGATTGAGACGGCGACAGCAGCAACAAGAAGAGAATGCGAGAGAGGGAGAAGCAGGGGGGACAGCAGGACATTTCGCCAAATGGCCGCTCAATTTTTAATGGTTTTCCGTCTCTTTATTTAATTCCCACTGCGCTTGGACGTTCCACGTTGCAAGTGGCAGTGGCATGAGGAAAAAGGCTGAACGATTATCTCATTTACTTATAACTATTTCTTATTCAAGCTGTTCGCTGTGTTCGCTTCTTGGCATGCCATCAATCTGCTCATTTTTTTCTTTGTGCTTCTTAAGCTGCCTTTTAAGCAAAATAATTTCAAAATCTTATGACAAAAAATTATCTTCATTTTCACAGAAATATGTATATCATATTTTGTTTCAAGGCAGCTGAATTTGTAATTAGTTGACTTTTCAGTAGTGACTACTTTTAATATTCGTTAATTCAGAATTTATTATGATTTATTGAAATTGTCTTTAACTATTTTAAGCTGTGTTTTTAAACCGTTCTTTTTATGGAAGAGAATTGTCTTCTTTCTCAGAGAGTATCTCATATATTATGCCAAATATATTTAAAATTAGTTGACTGCTTATAATCATTTAATTTTCATTCTTCAACAATTATAAATATAGGGGGAATTTGTTACGATGTGATGCAATCACTTTTGCCCAATGAATTCCAATTATTAATTATGTCATTTTCTATCTTTGACTTTTAGAATTGCAATTGTCGTTTATCTGCGACTTGTCAAACATTGTAATATTGTAGTTTGATTGTTGCGCAAACTCGCGTTTAAATCATTTAATCGCTGTTACAGTCTTACCTCGGCAACAGGGAAACTTTTGTAGAGTGTAACAGAGATTATTTAGGAAAAGTTTTAATTGACTTGTTGCCATTATTGTTGCTATTGATTTATGTTTAGCGTAGAGTACAGTTTAGCAACTTGGCATCGATACTTGCACACACACATACACACACATGCATGTATATAGTGCTATATGTATCGAGTAGATCGAGTACAATTGAGTTGCTCCCTCCGCTGTTTGAGTTTGAACAAATTGCTCTCGCACTTTCTGTCTCGAACTGCAAATCGTTTTTAATGCGTTCTTAATTAGCTTCTGTCGTTGGGGGGAGACGTGAGAGAAAGAGTGAGGGGGAGAGAGCTGCTGCTTTAGTTGAAGTTGTGGCACTTGTTCGACATTTTCAATTGGCCGCATTACTTGAGATGAAGTCGAAGCAGCAGCAGCAGCAGCAGCAACAGCAAGTGCAACGTGAAATGCCCTTAAACCACAAGTGTGGCGCCACTTGGCAGCAGTTGCAGCTACGCAGCTACAGTTACAGTTACAGTTGCAGTTACAGTGGCATACATGTGCTTACACACACATCTCGATAAATCCGCAGCTTCGTTCAATGTTGAGCGTTTTAATTGTTTGCCACTTGGTTGGGTAAGCAGCAGCAGCAGCAGGCGGAAGGCAACCGCAACCGGAAGGGCTGCTGGAGAGTGAAGTGTTTAATAAGGCGGTGGTGGAGGAGGAAGAGTAGGCGAAAGGGGGCGTGCCCAAGTAGCAAATGGCAAGTGGGAAATGGTAAGTCAAAGTCGCAGCTTATGGCACCTTGTGCAACAAGTTTCCTTTAGCTCCAGCTTCCTTTTATTTTCACCTCTCTCTCTCTCTCGTTCTCTGCTGTTAGTCAAAGCTTTTAGCAGCCGCAGCGGCACATAACGTGCCACACACACACACACACACAAACACAGAGTGTGTGGCAGATTATGTATGTACTTATGTACTTATATTCATATCCATATCCTTGCGCCTTGTGTGCCAGCTGCAGCTGCAGCGGCAGCTGCCGCAAATTGCGGCACGACTTGTGGCATGCTCCACTTTTATTAACTTTTTAATGCAGCGCAGTTGCCCCTCTATCCTCCATCCTCTGGCCTCTCTTCTCTTATCTGCTGCAAGAGTTTTGCTAGCTTTTATAAGTTCATGTCTAGCAGCTGCTGAGCTCAGCTCCATTTCCTGCAACAGCTTTTGCTCCTTGATCTCTGCCTGCTGCCTGCCTGCCTGCCTGCTTGCCACAATTCCAACTTACCACCCTTGGTTTGCCTTCCACAGTTTGCTGTGGCATTTTTGGTGGCTTTTGGCTCATCCTTGGCATGCAAATGTTTCAGCTACAGCCACAGCTACAGCTGCTGCCTCGCCATCCACATTCACATCTTCATTTCTGTCTCCATCTCCATCTTCACTTGCATTTCGTAGTTCGACTGCAAGTCAACTTCTGTCTCCGGCTGCTGTTTGCTTTATTGGCTCAGCCAAAACTTTTGCAAATTAATTACATTTTATTGGGCTGCACTTTGGCAACTGGCAACTGGCAACAAGGCAACTGCGAACTGGAAGTGGAAGCTGCAGATGCAGATGGAGATGCAGATGCAGCCAAGATCTTCATCGCTCAGCTGGGGCATGTGACTGCCACAAGGGTTAAAGTTCACAGCGGCCATAACCATAATAACTTAATGCTTCCAAAAACAAAACAATAACACTAACAATAACAATCCAATGTGATAACAACAACACGATGACCAGAGAAACGTAGGGAGGGGGATGCGGATGAGGAGACGCAGCCCTCTCTTAATACAACATGAAAAACATGCAGCTGTCAGAGAGAGATAGAAAGAGAGACAGAAAGAGGGAGGAGCGAGCGAAAGCGAGGCTGCGAGCTGTTAAAATGCATTTTATGACTTTCAAATACGAAAGCTCATAAAAAATGTGGCACGAATTGCTGGCATATGGCAGGGGCAGGACTGCCATGGAGAGGAGAGAGGAGAGAGAGAGGGGGGGCAGCATTGACATAAAATGCCAGGCAACCAACAATCATAGAAACAAGTACTTACTACGTCGACACCAAATGCGCGTTTTTATGGCTAATCAAACCTTTGCCACAGACACCAGCAATGGCAACAAACGGCAAAAGCAACAGCAACAGCCACAGTAACAACAACAACAACAGCAACAGCAGCGTCAACAGCAAACGGCAAACAACAAACAGCGACAGTGACTGACAGAAAATAAAGCGTTTCCACTGTGTCTGTAGCAGACAGAAGACAAAAGAGCGTTAACTTCCACAAAGTATCGCTTCGATTTGTTTTTTGATACCTAGCCAAGCAAAACAAATGAGAATTTCAAGTTTTAAAGTATTTGGTTAAAAATTGTTGAAATCTAAAACTTATGATTCACAATCAGTTTAAGGACGCAACTAAAGAGTAATCAATAAGTGTGACCAAATTAAATACCATTCAAAGCGCTGCAAAATACTTTTTTTTGTTTGTTGAATGAAAGTATTCGAAAAATAAAATAATTAGATATTATTGGGACTAGAAATGCTTAACACAATTTGCATATAACACTTATTTCATCTGCATATCAAGCTTGTTAACTTTAAAAACTGTGTCATACTAAGACAATTTGGATGTCATAATAAGTTCTAGCGCATGAAGATAAAGTTTGCTAGCTAAAAATATATCATTGATAGATTTTTAGACTATTGATCTAGTTTTCATAGTCTACAAATAGGTTTTAGCAGAATATTAGAACGAAATCACAAATTTAATAATTAAATTGTTTATTAAGACAAATTTTGCTAGTTAGAGATGTATTATTACTTAATCTCAATGACCAAAAAAGTGTGCATTGATCAATACAATTTAAATTTAAAAAATGTATATCTACTACATGCAGATATAGCGCTGTAGAAATGATTGTAGCCATCAAAAGTTATTTTATATATAGACAATATATATAAATATTTTTTAATTTTAAGGATTATTCTTTTGTGCACATATTTCGACAAAGTTTTGTTTTTTGTTATTTATTCGGTTGAATTTGTGTGAAGTTTTTGCGCTTAATTTATTCAGCATTGTTGAGACTGCAACATAATGCGGCACAGTGGAAAAACTGTTTAAAAAAGCGTAAAGTGAAAAAATATGAGCATTTTTTCATGTTGATGATAATGCAGCAGCCACAGCAAAAGCAAAAGCAACGGCATGTGTTTGTATACATGTTGATTTGTGTGTATATATGCATATCTGTCTGCCCGTCCGTCTGTCTGTCCGTTTGTCTAGCTGTCGGTACTTGTAGGAGTGCCAGCTGTTTATGATGCGTTTACGACACGTCACAGGACACGTACACGTGCCTAGGCAGAGGAGAAAGGAACATTGAACGTGGCAGACAACAGAGAGTACAGCATCGTTAAAGGGGTCCAGGATGAGAAGGGGAGGAGTCGTAAAACTAACGGGTGTCGAGCTAAAATAATAGTGCGACCGACCGACGGACGGACGGACGGACAGAACGCTTGTTGTTGATCATTTTGTTGTTATTGTCGTGATTGCAAAACACGCAAATTGTTAAAAAACAGCCAGAAAAAAATAGAAAGCCGGGAGAAAAAATGAAATATATATGTATGTTTGGTATAGTGGGAGAAGTCCCCACACGTTGGGCGCCAAACGTCGCGCATAAAAATGAAAAGCGAACAAGAGAGCGAAAGAGAGAGAGAGAGAAGAAAAAATGAATTTATTTGATTCGTTTGATGCTCGTAAAAATCAATGAAAACATTTTCGGGCAGCCGCTGCCACCTTTTGCCAATCTGTCTATAAGGGAGCACCACGCCCCCCGCCCACACCCTGACCCCCTGATCGCACATGTGTGTGTGTGTGTGTGCTTTTGGAGCTGTTCCAATGAAATGCCGTCGAAAAGTTTTGAGCCAAGTTTCGTATGAAATTTGTAACAGCCTCAAAACAAACTATAAAACTTGAAGTTTGAGTTTCTTTGAAACTGTTTTTAGTTGTTTTTTTCGTGTTGTTGTGCTGTCTGACTTCTTCTTTTAGTTGTTTTTTATGTTGTAGGTAGAATGGAATGTGTTTGAAGCCAGTTAATTGGATTAACACTGCAGAGATGTGCGTGCTGTGTTTGTGTATGCGTGTGTGTGTGGGTGAAGTGAAATTCGATTTATGAGCGAAATGATTTAATTGCCAAAATGCCAAAGAGATGCTGATGCGGATGCTGACAATGGCAATGGAGGGAGGAGGTGAGAGGGATTACACTCTGAGTGTTCATTTTACAGTTAACTGCTCCAATGAATTAGCTAATGAGATCGCATTAAAAATACAAATAAATGCAACGACTTGAAAGCAAAAGCGATGCAGACCCAAAATATCTGCCTTATTTTTTCCTAAATCAAAATGGGATATAAAAATAGACATTTACTTTCGACCTCGATTTCAAACTTATTTAAAGAGCGATTCAATGGGCAACTCTTAATTAAAAAATTATGATGCCAAGACTGGAATATATGTCGAAATAGACTTAAGTTAGGCTCAGCAGTTGAATAGCGTTTTAGTTTGTCAATGCATGTGTTTAAATCTCTTTTTTAACACTGGAAAAACAATGCTAATTGTAGAGATGATGTGAAGAATAAAATGTTGTTTAGTTGCAGAAGAAAATTAGTAGGAAAGCTACAGCCGAGTGTGATCGACTGTGAAATACCCGCTATCAATTTTCAAAAACAGTAAATTAATACGGTATTGCCAATGCCAATTTAATATACTGATGAAATACTTAAAAAATACTACAAAAAAATAAAAAAGTGCGGCATTACTAAGAAGGAAAAATACTACAAAATACCAAAGACTACATATTTAATAAAAGTAAATTACAATAATGCGGTATTACTTTTGAAAATAACAAATTAGTATACTGGAAATACTAAAATATACCGAAAACTAAATTTGGTATAAAAATAAAAGTTAAATAGAACGGTATTATTCTTAAGGAAATACTATATTAATATGATTATAATATATACCAAATTCTAAGTTTGGTATATTTATATACTAACACATAACAATATGCTGTGTTCAAACGGACGCTGATCAAGAATACATAATATGAGTTCAGAGATGCCTCTTTCTGCATGTTAGATACATTTTCTGTAGGCACAAAATTATAATACTCTTCTATCCTATGGATAGCGGTAGAAATAAACACATTAGAAGTTCAGCAATTAATGTTGTCTCTTTTGATATTCGGGTGTAGCAAAACTCTGTGAAATTAATGTTTAATGAATGTCAATTAACAATTGGAAAATATTGCGCATTGGCATTGTATGAATGTGCGAACAAAAGAGCAATTGAATAGAGTACCAAAAGTGATTGTATTACCTGCTGTAACCTGTTACCTGTTACTTCTGATCGTTGCCTTTGTAGTTCTGGCTGTTGTTGTTGTTGATTTTCGAGTGCTCGCAAATGAATTGGTCGCTTTGAGTTATTTTCTGTGTGACCATTGTGCAGAGCGTGGACTCATGCAATGTAATTAATTTAAGTAAACCATGTTCAAATTAGTCGCAAAGAGGAGGACCACGATGCGGAATCAAGTGAATCAAAGTTGTCTGGTAATTTGATCAGTGTTTCCTTCTTTCATTCACCTTTTTCCGTCGTCGTTGTTGTTATTGTTGTTGTTTCACTAGTGGGCCAGGAGGCGTGGCAGGGGCAGGGTCGGGGGCAGTTCGCATCAATACACATTTTGCCAGCAAGTCGAGCATTCATTCTGATGGGGCTAATAAGTTTTGCGGACAGGTAAAACTGGCCTGGCCGAGGGCTTCTTAGCTCAGCCCTTGGCTTTAACTTTGACTTTCACTATGGATTTGCCTTTGTCTTTGGTCCTTTTTTTTGGCTTTTGTTTTTGCATATGCCAATGGAATCCCATCAAATGTAAACGTGGCTCAAGTTGCCAGTCTTTAATTCACATGTGTGTGTGTTGGGTTTGTGTGTGTGCAACAACATAAAATTAGCTCAATGAGCATTTGTGCAATCAAGTGATTTTAAACAACAAAAATTGGGGACTAGCTGTAATCGAAGTTGAGCAGCGCAATCGCCAAGCAACCCTTGAGAACCCCCCGCAAAAAAGGGTTGTTCTCCTTACCCCCTCCCCTCCTCTTCCGTCACCACTCGTTGCCTTAACCGTGTTCGTGAATATATATTCGTATTCTTGCCAGGATCTCAGGCTGTGGCAAATAAATTTTACACATATTTGCACTGTGCGTGTGTGCGTGTGTTTGTGTGCAGTCAATAACTTTTCGGCACAAGGTCGTCGTCGTCGTCGTCGATTCATCGTCTTGGTTGATTGTACTGGAAGAAATAAAATGAGTGCACCCTCAACTTATTCAAAAGGAAATACTCGCACCCACATCGCATCGCATCGCATCGCACTCGCACTCGCAACTGCTTTTAGCATATGCGAAAATGCCATGTTATGTATGCTTAATTTTGTTGTGAGTTGAAAGCGGCGTTTTATCTGCATGTAAACAGGCGCAGGACAATGCCAGTGTCCTTGCACGTGACTCATGCGAAGAAAAAGGGTTCCCTCTTATGTGACTGTGCCAGCAACCCACCCACACACACATTCATTCATTCATTGAACTCAGCCAGTGAGTTGCCCCTTCTGGGTTCTGGGCTTTTGTGTAGTTGTGGGACTTCAGAATCGTTCGGTTGCCCTGACGATTATTGCAGTTCAGATCATTGGACAACAATTGTAAATTGATTAGAGCGACAAACTCACCAATTTGCTGCCATATCAAGTTCCATCATCATCATCGTCGTGGGGTAAACAACTCTTTCAATACCTCTGGATGACTCATTGGGCACAACTCCCTCGCATTTTTATTTTTAGTTCAATTATTAAATCAACTTTTCACATTTCCATCATCTCAGCTTCTCAAAGTAGAAAAGGCTTTTTATTAAGCAGTTAAATCGACTAACTTTAGAATTCAAATAACTTTTTGTGATTAATCAAAAGTGCAAAAAAGAAAGAAAGTAGCCACTAAAAAACTAAATAAATTACATTAAAGTGTGAATATTAAGTAAATTAACTTGTGCAAATAAAATATATGAATACAATAAAAAACTAGTAAGAAAGCTAAGCCATTTTCAATAAATGCAAAACAGTGCGGTATTATTTTTTAATATAACAAGTTAATGTACTGAAAAACATACTAATTGTACTGAGGTCTTTATTTGGTATATTGATATAATATTAATCTCATAATATACCATAGAGTACACAATAGTTTAGATATATTAAAAATATACTTTTGTATACTAAAAGCTATATTTTGAATAACGATTTTCTATTAAATTCAAATATTTATAGTACTAAATATTCTAGATTGACAACCAAATACCAAGTTATTATACTGAAAAACATGTTAAAATATGCCAACGTCCATAATTGGTATAACGATATACTGTTAAATTCAAAATATACCATAGTGTAGTAAATATACCAGATTGTCAACAAAATCAATTAAGTACCGGCAGCATATAGAATTGTTTCTTATATTATACAAGTTCTAGAATTTATATCTGATCGCAACGAACCAGAAATCATAGAAACTGTATAGACTATTATCTATTTTGTTTTTTAAACAGCGCTTTAATTGCACTTCACATTGTGCATTTTAAAAAGCTCATTTTAAACAGCATTGAAGCAATTCAAAGTCGAGCATTATGGTAAATTGATTGAGCTTTAACTTGTGACATATATTAAAGAGATTACGAAACTAATCCCATTAAGTCGCTTTAAGCCCGCCCTCTGATTCCATTCATCAGCTTTAGTGATTTGCACTCTGATTTCTAGCTGAATGAGCTATACATATGTGTGTTTAAGGACTCGACTTTAAATTCGTGAAAGTCTTTGAATGTTTTTTTCGCTTCTGCTAGGCAAAACATTCGAATGTGAATGCGAATGTGAGTGTGAGTACTTATTATACTATTGAAAGTGGCACTCGCTAGCAAGCAAACTTTCCATGTTCTCTGCTCATCATCATCATCATCATCATCATGACTATGATGTTGATTATCATTGTGGGTTACTTTCATTGCGTTGCCTTTGCTTTCTTTCTACATTTTTGACAATTTTCTGTGAACTCGCGTCATTTGCGAATGCGAATGTGAATGCGAATGTGAATCTGACTGTGAATGGGAATGGGAATAGGAAGTGGTGGGTGGCAGGCAGGTGAGTGAAAAGGGAAAAAGAAGGAGGCGCTGTGGAAGTGGCAACAACGTTAGCTTGTCACATTTGCCACAACACGATTTCCTTTGACTGCCAACCTTTTTCTTCTCCCTCCCGCTTTCTAGTGTTGCGTTTCTCGTTTCACCTTGCTATGCCACACACACACACACACACACACAGTGCTACAGCTCCTGTTTCTGCAACCAAAAAAAAAAAAAAATAGAAAAGAAACGAAACGAAAAAAAGAGAAACACACATTCTTATTTATTTCTATTTTTATGTGTCACACACGGCGAAAGGAGCCACACGCATTTATTTTGCTGCGCATTTTCACTCCTTTCTAGTTGGTGTTTTCTCCTTGTTGCTGTTGTTGTTGTTGTTGTATCCGAGTTGCGAGTCCTTTGGCATTTTGCACGCGGCACGACGACAGTCTCCCAATTGTGTTATAAATTCAAAAATGAATAACGCACGTTTGCCTGTGGTTTAAAATTCTATTTTATTTTATTGCCATTGCCAAACGGCTGCTGTCCCTCTCCCACACTCTTCTCTCTCTCTCTCTCTTTCCTTCTCTCTGTCTGTGATGTCCTCATTTTGGCTACCACTTTTGCTTGGGGTTTTGGTTTCATTTCGTTGCGTTGCGTTTCGTTTGGTTTCCTTTGTGGAATGCTTTCACTTTCCACAACTGCCAACGGAACTTTTCCACAAAAAATATGGAACACACTGCCAGAGTTCGCTCAATTAAAACCATTTCGAAGTATTTCGAGTGGGTCACCCTGTCACCGAAGTCGACACCCGAGACACCCTGTGCCGCAGCGATGCTTCTCCCTCCTGCCTGCCTGTCACATATTTCAAAAAGAGCCAAAGTATTGCCTTTTGTCTGCGAGTTTTTAAAGCTGCTTAAAGAGTTGTGACTGCCTGCCTCCTCTCTCCCTCTCTTCCCCTCTCTCCTTCCTCTCTGCTCTGACATTTTTTATGAGCTTTACTTGGCTTCTTCTTTACTGTTCGTTTTTTTTTTTTTTGTGCTTGTGGCAACACTTTTTTACCATTTTTTTGGCACATTATTTTGTGGACTTATTTGAGCAAAAAAAGAATTTATTTGCCCAACGCGGCTCAATCTGAACAAGCTTCGCGTTCTTTGCCCTTTCACTTTAAGTGCTTTTGCAGATAACATGGCGTGCAGGCAACAAAAGTGTCAGAGGCGCATAAATTATGTTGCTTACGATAAGAAATAACTACTCAATATGAAATTGTGACTGAAAATCTGTTAAATTAAAACCAGATTCTCACTCTCTCGTTCAAATGTCAATCACAAAGTGAGGCATAAAGTATTCGGATATTCAAAAACTAATTGACATGAACAACTCGAGCGAAAGAGAAAGAGAGAGAGAGAGACTGAAAGAGAGAGATGAGAACTTTTCGAGTTTGGGCAAACATTTAATTACGCATGCAATTGGAGAACTGAAGGATGTTGAGAGAGTGTTTTCTTGACAACTTTTGCAAGAGTTGCCTCGTTGCCTAGTTGGGCGCATGCTATTGACAGCCACTGTAAGCTGCACTTGTGTATGTGTGTGTCTGTGTGGGTCTGCTGTCATCATATTTAAATAACTCAATTTTGTAGCTACCCAAAAAAATCTTGCACATCTTTTTGTAGTTTTGCTGATTCTGTTGCAATTCGAGTTGTAGTTACAGTTACAGTTCACTTGATCCCTTTGGCTTTGGTTTTGGCTTTGGCACTCAATGGGTGCTGCAAGTGTACGCATGCTAATTAAATTCTTTTTCTTTTCTCTGTCTCTTTGCAGCTCACATATTTCCATATTCATAAACAGTCAAAGGACAAGAAGCAGCAGCAGGACTCTCAACTCAAATCGCAAAACTTGGCTTTTCAGCTACTTGGTAAGTTGAGCATATCTACATATATACTGGCCTATACTTACATGTGTGTGTGAGTGTGTGTGTGTGTGTACACTTGGTTTATTTTACCGTTTTATCAAAGAGCATCACAACAATGACAGCAACAGCAACAACAACAACAACAACAATAGCAAGCAGTAAACTTATTGGAATTTCAAAATGTCGACATTGACATGCGTTGAAAACGATGTCAGTTTGTTCCCTCCACTCCCCCCCTCCCCCCTTGCCAACGACCTCCTCTTGTGCCGACCCCCGCCTCCTTTTTATTATTTTTTTATCTCAGTTTTATTGTATTTTATGTCGCAGCCAAAGTCAACCAAAAATCGGCTTAAAAATTCGAGAGCAACAATCCGAAAGATGCGTATCTTGTAGCTTTTATGCGGCTGCCGCATGCATTATGGAACTGTTCCCCCTCCCTGTCTTCATTGCTCTCTCCACTTCCCTCGCTCTCTCAAGATGTAACTGAAGATTTTCATTTTCTATTTCATAAAGTGTCGCTGGGGTCAAATGAAGCTGCAAGCGTATTTCCACCTAATAGCTGCTCTCCCTCTCCCTCTCTCTCTATCTATTTTGTCGCTGTCTCGCTCGCACAGATATGCATCTGAGCTGCTTTGTGTGTGTGGCATTTTATTGTCATTGTCTGTGGTTGGGCTCCACGTCTCTCCCTCTCCCTCTCTCTCTCTGACTCTGCGGCCTTTTGTTAGGCCAACTAAATCAGTCAACAGTCGACGGCACAGATACAGATACATTTACCCCAAATACAGATGCAGATACGAATGTATCCGTAATTGCGTGCTGGCCATGCAGCTGCCTCTTTGCCTCTTTGCGTCGCCGCTCGACGTTTTGTTTATGATTTGTCAAGATTTTAATCCCATCGAAAATGTGTTTTAAATTGCAGCGCCTACGATAAGAATTGGGCCAAAGGTGGGAGAAGCGACTCGCTCGCTCGCTCGCTTAAAATAAACCTGAAATTTGTCGCTGGCCACAAGTTGCAAGAGTTGCGTAAAAGTGAGCGAGGGAGAGAGAGAGAGAGGGAGCCAGACAATATGGTGACCATAATTCGAAACAAAAAGACGAACTCCTCTCCGCCTGTCTGAGAGGAGTGCTAATAAATTCACCTTTTATCGCAAAATATTGTCAACATTTGCGAAAGACAAACAGCTAAGCCCAATCCCCACACACACACACACACACACACTCGCACACGCACACAATTACCTCTTCGCTTTCCGCCTGCGTCTGGAGCACATCTTCATGGCACGGTTATGTGTGTGGGAGGTTTTGGCAACATAAATCTCTCCCTTGTTTCCCCTCCCACAGTCACAGTCTCAGCCTCATCTTCTCTCTCTCTCTCCACTTCTCGTGTGCTCACGCTCGCTGACTTCTGATTGAGGGAAAGCCCCCGGAGAAGCTACAGCAACAACGACATCCTGCCACCGTCTCTCTGTCTGTCCGTCCACCCGTCCGGTTGTCTGTCTGTCTGTCCGGGTGTTGATTTTTGTCAACCTAATACAAAGCGCAAACAAAATTTGTGTTGGCATTTGGTTAGATTTGCCATTTCTTTGCTTTTTCCTCAGCTTTTTCCCGTGATCTTTTTTTGTTTTTTGTTTTGGGTGCTGGCGGGAAAAGCATCAAAACAATGGGAGGTCCATAACATATATGTATGTGTGTGTGTGTGTGTGTGTGCGGCATATTAGACTCGACGCTAGCAACAACAAGTTAGTGATGAGAAAGGATTCCATTTTGAATTTTCGTCTTGGATTCGCATTCTAGGAAAACTCAATGTACACTGAGCGCCAAAAGTTAAAGCAAATTAGAGCGAATTATTACCTCAAGTAAGAGTTGAATAGATTGATTTGGGATTTCAGCTGATTGGGCTAGGCAGGCATCAATACAAAAAGAGAGAGAGGATACTTTAAGAAACTCCATAATACAAAGATTGGAAAGGAAAGCAAAGCAAAGTCAGGCAATACTTGAATATACCATTTCATTGCTAAGCTGAAAAATACAAAAATGTGATAAAAACAAGCGACTAAAACTAATTCCAACCACTAAGTTTTACAAAAATACATATCTATGCCATATTTCATGAGAATAGCTGCCAAACTGAATGAGTAATTTGAACAGAAAACACAGGACAGACAGGCAGACAGACGGTTGGATTAATTCATCACATATTCTGCTGATTAAGAATTCATATAGTATGTATATGAGAAATTATAAAAGCTTTTGCTAGAGTATTAAGGGCGTCAGCAATTGAGCTGGTTTATCTGTCTCTCTTTGTGTCTGTCTGTCAATCACTCGCTGCAGCAGCACATCAATCAATCAGGTTAAAGAGAAATAAATGTTGCAAGTCGAATTGCAATATGCATTCATGCAGTCATTCATGTTGCACTCGTTCAGCAAACGAGTATTTATAAAATAATGAAATAGACCAAGAGAAAATGAAAACAGACAAACAGGCAAATAAAGCAGGCTGCGCAAAAAACGAAAAGCTGCAAAAGAAAAACACATGCGCGAATTTCGCTTTCATTAAATTCTCGCAGTTCATGCTGCTCTTGTTTTTGCTGCTCTTGTTGTTGCTGCTGTTTGGTGTGGCACACATTTCGCTGCTGCTGCTGCTGCTGTTGTATTGTGCCAAAACTTCCACTCGAGTCAGCCACTTGCAACCCGCCCACACTGGCGAGGCAAACAGACCAAGTTAAGCCACCCAAAAGCATGCCACAAGCAGCAAGAACACATCAGCAACAGCAACTGCAGCTGATGTACATATGTTAATTAAAGTCATTACGTGGAGAGGCATGCTGCATGCTGCCTGCTGCGTGCCACAAAATGAAGTACCTTGCGGCGTCGTGTGCCGATCCTCGTCTCAGCTTTTGTGTTTCCTTTGCCAGTTGGCTAGTTGCCTCTTGGGCTCTTGGCTGTTGACTGTTTGCTGTTTGCTGTTCACTGGCCAATAGAGTGAATGGCCCAATTGGCAAATTTTCAGAGGCAAGGTAAATGAATGTCGAACTCTCTGAATGGGACTACCTTACTAAATGATTGATTGATTAAGCGAATAACTAATGAATATGAAAAACTAACGATTGAGTAACTTAATGTGTGATGGAAAGACTAACTTATAAATGTGAAAATCAATCGATTCATTAACTATAAGCGTGATTAAAATGATTGAATTATTGACTGAAGGATATATTATAATTAAAGATTAATTAATAAATTGACTAAATGAATCAAAGTGATTGAAAGAAATTATTATTGCATAGAATGAAAAACTGATTGAATAAATAAAATGGACTAGTAAATGTGAAAAACTATTGATTTACCTGATGTGTGATCGAAATGATTGACTTACTGACTGAAGGATTTAATATACTTAATAATTCAATTACTAGGTGAATGAATGCATGATATACTAAATGATGAGCTGAATAAGAATAATAAATGCAAAACACTTAATTATGATTGCTTATAGTGATTAAAATGATTGACCTTCGAAATGAATGATTGACTTAACTGACTTAATGATCGAATACTTGTTAATACATGTAATTGGAAAAACTAACTAAAAGGATTTTCAGAAACTTGTATTGCATAGTGATTGAATAAATGATTTGCTAAGAGATTTGATTGCTGTGACTGATTGATTTGTTAAATGTTACGGATTGATTGATAGACTAGCAAAAGACTTAACTGTCTGAAGGAGTGACGAAATGTACGATTGATTGAATGAATGTTTTACAAAATTATTGATGATTGAACTGAATAACTGACTAAATGGGCGATTTATTGGATGATAGATGTAAGAACAGACCGATTGGTAATCTAAATTGTCAACTGACTGATCAAAATAACTGAAAAACTAGCTGGCTTACATTAACTGACTGATTGAATGCCTGACTCGCTGACTGACTGAATGACATCATAATTCAATCAATTAGTAAATGAGCAGCGTTCGCTTGACATTGAATTGAACAGATTTTGGTGTGTATGCGAATTGCGAAAGCAAATTGCGAGTGGCATTATGTGAAGAGTTGGCTGCGTGGGGCACGTGTCGGAAGAGCATTGTGTTCGACATAATGGAACATGGTGCATGCCACATGCGACAATGCTACAATCTGAAAGCCGAATGTCGAGTGTTGTTGCGACGACGACAAACAACAATACATGCGTAACATTTTCCAGTTAAAGTTTTACAGTTTTAGGGTAGACTCGTGGGTGTTTTTTGGGTATCTTAATGATGTGCAACATGCACAAAATGTGTTAATGAGTCGCACGTCGCTGATAAGCAAAGTGAGATACAAATACAGATAGACAGAGGCAGAGACAGTGAGAGAGAGAGAGAGAGAGAGAGAGAGAGAGAGAGAGAGTGACAGTGACTAGTGAAGTAGATAAATGGGCAGATGGAGACTGGATGTCTGGCAATTCATTTGAGTTTGGCGACTCTTTGATTGACTTTCAATGGCAAAAACCTGTTGCCCGCTTTGGGCTATCCTTGGGCTACTTTTGCTTTTTCAAGCACATCGACAAATCGCAATCGCAATTGCAATTGCAATGGCAATTCGGTACTGGCAACAGCAACAGCAACAGCAACGGCAACGATGAAGGCGAAATTGAATTGCTGCATGAAATCGAATTGGCCAACAGCCGCCACCATCTCGTGTATCCATAAGATACAAGATACAAGATACTCGTAGTCGTAGTCGTTCACTCGTTCATTCGTTTCACTGGCAACACATGCTGTGCTCTGGCCATTTAATACATGCAGCTGCTGCCGTTGCCGTTGCTGTTACTGTTGCAGCTGGAAAAAACTAAAAGAAAAAACATTAAACGATAGAGCCACAGCTAAATTGCTTTGCTTAAACGCAACGCCCACTCACACACTCCCCCACAAGCTGGTATAGAAGAAATAGACTAAAGAATGAGAATCGGAATGAAAACAAGTCCAGTAAAGTTATCGATGGCAATCGATAATTAACAATGCTGTCAACTTGATTTGAATGAAAAGAAAATACAGCAGTTGGAAAACTTTATAAAAATATTGCACTATATTGAAATTTAAATTTGTATTTGGCAAAGTTTAGCAAAAAGTTTTTCAAATATTTAAAGTGCTGATACTTTCATTACTATAGTTTTTGGGGAGTGGATTAAATTGAACCCATGTCTGACTCAATTAAGTCTTTTAATTAACTCGTGTGATTGCTTTAATTAAAACGGCATCAAAACAAATATGTGTAAACGTTTGTATATTAAAATTTTAAAATTTGCACATCTGCATCGCTACATAGCACAAGTAATAAATTAAAAAATGTAAAACACACTAAAAAAAAACATGTGTGTATTTATGGAACTGATATCAACTGCAGAACAACGCTTTAATTCCGCTTTAAAGAAGTTATTTGCATAAACTTTCTCAGGCGTTATGAATTTCCTCTCACATTTAGCAATAGCGATTTAGTTCTTCCCTTTTCTATACTCGCCTACTCAAAGGTATTAAAGTAAAACCAGTAATAAGCAATCACAATGTATGTTCTGACTTGAATATATAGTTTGTATTTCGACATACTACTTCGGTATATTCATTTTGTATGGTTTCGTGTGTTTTCGGTATATTTATATGGTATATTTTATTAATAAAACCGTATATGTGGTATTTAGTGTTTGGTATATTTAAGTATTATTTCGGTATAATAATTAAGCATGTTTGACTTTTCGATATATTTATTTGGTATATTTGATCGATAATACCGTCTCTGTAGTGCGTTATCATATGGTGTTTTTTAGTATGTTTTCGGTATACCAATTCAGCATATTTGATTTTTTCGGTATGCTTATTAAATATACCATATTTTAACGATTACGTTTTATATTGTATTTTGTATTGAAATTGGCTAACAAGTATCTCACAGTCGAACACACTCAACTGAAAATATCTAACTTGTTTTATTCTTTTACATTTCTGACCTAATTGAAATATTCATTTGTGTGCAAAAGTTGTTGGAGTGCTTTCGTGTTGTTGTTTATATTTTGTTTAGTGTTTTGTGCTCGCCAAACTCAATCAGCCAAATCAAAATGTTGCCTACAAATAAACGCCAATTGTTGACTAGCTGTTGCTGTTGCTGTTGTTGTTGCTAGTGAAATGTCTATGCAAGACCACAAACAACTCGTTAAAATTTGCATGTGAAATGCAATCGCCTAAAACAAAAACGGCCCAAAAATATAGCCGACAAAAAATACAACGAGGCGAATACGCAGTTGGCTCAACACAAAAGCAACGTCCAGTTTTAGTTTAGTGAGTGAGTGAGTGTGAGTGGTGAAGGGAGAAGGAAGGAAGTGAAAGGAAAGGGGGTACGCTGGCAGTGCCATAATAAAAGCAGCTACAACATTTTAGCCATGGCCACGGCTATCAATTTGATATATCAATCAGCGTGGGAGAAAAATGATTGCCAGTTGTCTCCCTCTCTCTCTCTCTCTCTCTATCTTTCTCCCTCGCTTTGTTTGTAGTTCGTTATTGCTGCGAATGCCCAAAAAACAAAGCGAAATAAAAAACAGAATAGACGAGTTATACAGCGATAGATAGATAGATAGATAGATTGTTGATTAGGTGGAAAGGGAACAAATCTGCAATTTGAAATCGGAGTTTCTGTTGCAAACTTAATGCCAGCGCAATTGCAGCACATTTCAATTGCTGCTGCTGCTGCTGCTGCTGCTGACTCTGCGGCATTTGCAACTTGGCCTTGTGGCAGGCCATGCTTCAGTCTCGTTCTTCGGTGTCTCTTTCTCTCTGCTCTCTGCTGGCTGCCTCAAGGATTAGCTCTTTGCTTGCTGCCCATAAAGGGGATCTGTATGCGCCTTCTGTGCTCTGATTGATTTATGGTCACGCTCATAAAAGTGGGTGGCCAGCGGCGAGTCAGCGGATTACCAACCGATGCTTGGAAGGAGAGAGCAGGGATTGCCGAGTGCGGAGTGCAGAGGGAGGGACAGTAAGAGGGAGCGACGGTAAAGCGGCTCAGGCATGAAGCAAAAGAAGAAACAGTGGGAAGATGTCAGTTTTTTTTTTGGTTATGCTATCAGTCACACACGCACAGCAAAAGCAGACTAGGTGACAGACTGCCAGATACCCTAGACTGATCTACATCATGTTGTTAAGTGTGAACTGATAATAGTTATTTATATTGGTTTCCACACTTTAAAGAGTCTTACAGAAACAACTTATATTTTAGAAATTTTTAGTACTAATCTTAATAATTTTTATATGTAAATCAGAAATAAGCTCCTGTGTAAAAAGTTTAGCTTCAGCATATAAATGATATGTCTGTTTGTTAATTTAAATATTTTTTGTGTTTCTTAATATTTAATTTATTAGCTTCAATTACAGATAATTCATTATTCACATGAAGTTTCATTTCCTTAATGAAATTATTAATGCATAGTTTTATTTATCAACATGATTATTGAAAATAAATCGAAAAGTATTACAACTATAATTAGATGCTTATTATAATGATTCCCAATTTAACGCAACGTTTGATGACGTTTGATGTTTAGAATTACAATTGCAAGATAAATTCCTTGAAGAACAATAAATTTATTATTCAGTTGCTAAAAAACAGTTTTCATTTTCATAATATTTACTTATATAGATCAATTTGTAATTTGTAGAATATTATAAATTGTCCTATAATGATTTCCCTTCAAAACTTCGTAGGGAATCAGTCAAGGATATCGATAGTAGTTACAGAGTTACTGCAACTCTGTAGCCAAGTGGAATTTGCAATTTATAATTATAAATGCATACTCTCTCCACTAGCAGCAGCAAATGTGCAGGGTATGGTAAAAGTTTTGCCTCAGCTCGGTGGCTTGGTGGCTGTTAATAGCTTTAATGCTGTTTTATGGCATTCGTCGAGTGGCCAGGCAAATGCTACTGAGCCCTGTGAACTGCCAGTAGATGGAATAAGGGAAGAGAGGCGCAGGGAACCCTGCTAACTGGGAACTCTGAGAGCTAAGAGCTGCGAACTGGGACTCTTGGCATGCCAACGCCAAATGTTTTACATGCGTGTTGCTCTGTTGTGCTTATTGCTGTTGTTGTGGCGGCAACAATGTTTTGTTTGGCGGTCGCATAAATAAATTGGGATTGGGATTGAAGTCGAGGAGTCCGCTCCTCTTTTTCTTTTTTTTTTGGTTTTTGGGTACTCTTTTCCCCCCTTTGGCTCGTCTGGATGGGCAAAGCTCATAATTCCAGCTTTTATTTGTGGGATTTCGGCATGGCATGTCAGTCATGTGTCGTTCTCTCTCTCTCCATGTGTGTGTGTGTGTGAGTGTGTGTGTGTGTGGAGTGAGTGTGTCTGCTCTACTCCGCTTTGCTTGGCCCATCCGCCCGCATGCGCATTCGTAACGCTTTCAATTCCCAACGCTGATTAATGGCTTTGTTTTCTCTTCTCATCTCTTCTCTCCCGCAGATGATGCGCTTCATTGTCAGCGCTTGAGTATCGCGAGTGTCGTTACTGTAACCGATACCGGAATACCTGAGAGTCCCCATCATCATCAACAGCAGCAGCAGCAGCAGCAGCAACATGTATCCGGCCAGCGCCAGCAGCAATGCCGCCGCCGCCGCTGCCGCAACCAAGTTCCAGAACCGTTGTGTGTCGCCGCAATTCGCCAGCTTTGCGCCGCCACCGCCCTCCGATTATCCGCCGCCCCAGCAACAGCAACAACAGCAGCAGCAGCAACAGTTGCTGTCGGGACAAACCACCGCGGTGGCTGTGCACAGTGCACCGGGACACGGCTCGATGCGACATCTGCAGCGCAACCAGGCGCTTACCATGAGTGGCCACGGACATGGGCATGGCCATCCGGGACATCCAGGTCATGGTCATGCCTCACATGGACATGGCATCAATATGGGCATGAATATGGCCATGGGCATGGGACATGGCGCCGCCACATTGGGACATCACCATCAGGGTGGCCATCGTGGCGATCTCATATTCCCCGATGACATGGATAGCATTGAGTTCTGCATGCCAGCACCGCCATCATCCTCATCCTCATCGTCACAGCAAAACGGGGAGCTGCTCCTGCTGCAAGGCAGCCACGGGGAGGCATTCACGGAGCGGCGACGTCGCGGCCACAGTCGACGCAGCAATCACAAGATGGATGTGGAGCAGCAGGTAAGATTGTCATTGAGATTATATCTTTTTATTTGCTTCCTATTTTCATTCCTTCTTCCTGTTTTCTATATCTTTTCCTTTATTGGATCACAATCTGTCTTGCTTGCTGTGCATTAATTTTCCATTCTAAGTTTCATATCTCTTTTGAGTTTTGATCCTTTACCTCTAATCGTCTATTCATTTTCTCTCACATTCTATTCTTCAATTTTTCCCATTTTGCTCCATTTAAAATTCATCATTTATACGTTTCTGCTTTGCCTACATTTTATTAACTTTATTCTTCACTTTACCTTAAATTTTTATTGATTCCAAATCTGTTGAACCTGCACTTAATTCATTTGCTATCCTTAACTTTCATTCAATCCGCATCTTCCTTTCGCTTTAATATCTTTATTCTTAAACGTTTTTAGCTTTTCGTTTCATGGTCAAACAATTGAAGTCTTTGCTACTGTTGACGTGTTTCTTTGTTTTTATTTCCTTATATATTCCCTTCCCACCTTTCTTTCATTTATTGATCTCTTTTTTTTTGTAATCTTACTTTCGCTTTTTCTATTCTTTATTTGATTCATTTAAAACTGGTTTACTTTTACTTCTCTTGAGATCAGAAGTTCCCCATTGACCTGTGGTTATTGAGGTCTCTCTTTTATCTCCTATTCCTTAAGCGTTGCTCTTCACTCCTTCCCCATATGTTCTTTACCTTATCTTCCTATTTTCCTTCTCTATCTACCTCTTGACCTTGTCTTCCTAATTCCGTTTCTTAACTCGTTCACTCATCGCCTTAATTCTCTTTGTGCTCATTCTGTAACGCTCTCACTTAGCTTCCACTCACCTTTCAAGCAATGTCTTCAAATTATTCACACTGTTTTTTTTCAATCTTCGTATTCCTCTCCTTCCTGGGCACAGGTGAAGTGGTCGCGTAAGAACATCGCCGCCACAATGGAGCGCTTTGAGCCCACCACGAACACACAGTCGTCGTCGTCGACCTCCTCGCTGGACTATGGCTTCGCCGCCGGCGTCATGACGCCCAGCAGCAGCAGTGCCACGCCCTCGCACGGCGCTGGCTCCGGCTCGTTGGGCATGTCCTCGACACCCTCGCTGCACGTTGCCTTCAACGGCGGAGGCGGCGCAGCTGGCGGCAGCAGCACAGCCAGCGGAAGCGGCGGAGGAGGAGGAGCAGCAGCAGCTGCAGCCGGAGCACCATTCAATCATGTGTACTCGTATGCTTACTACGAACCCGGGGCAGCCAAATGTCATACGAATGTGCCCGCCCAGGGCAACGGTCACCATCACAATAACCATCACCATCAACAGCAGCAGCCGCAGCCGCATCCGCACTCGAAGAGTCCGCCACGCAACTCGATACGCGCACTGCTGGCGAAGAGTTTTCGCTCAAAGTCATCGTCGCACAGCGGCCAATCGACTTCGTCGTCGCCCAGCGCCGAGGAGCGGGATCGTCACACGTACACCACACGCTACGGCACCACCGAGAATCTGTACGAGGAGGTCAGCGATCAGAAGATACGCAAGGTGCTATCCGACAATCGCATCGCCAGCTCCGGTTCGGGCAATGTCAAGGAGGAGCTGCGTCGTGTGCAGCACAATCACTTCCGGGTGCTCGACGAATTAAATCTGTCGCTGGAGGCCCTGATCATGCCGCCCACGCCGCCCGACATCAGTCCCAGCCACGGCGGACCGGCCAGCGCCAGCTCCAGCGATGTGCAGCACGAGGCGCCAACCACAAGTCACAGCAGCGGAAGCGGCAGTGGCAGTGGAAGTGGCAGCAACAGCGGCTTTGGCATGGGAATGGGCATGAGCATGGGAATGGGAATGGGGGGCATGGGTGGCATGACTGGTATGGGCATGGGTGCCATGGGCAACAGCTCGTCGTCGTCGTCATCGTCCGCACAGGCGGCCAAGAATCAAGTGCTGGCCACAGGCCAGCGGCCACGTCGCGGCGGTTTGCTGGGCGGTGCGGCGACAAGTGCCGCATCCAATTCGAGCTCGGCATCGCATGCCAGCCTGGAGAATCTGTCGAGCACATTGAACAGCATGGAGCTGAAAGATCATGCGCACAGTAGCTGCATCAATCCGGAGTTCGATGAGGGCGACCTGGACAGCGGCTTCAGTGGCAGCGGCAGCAGTAGCGGCGCCAGCTACAATGAGAGTCTGCGTTACTATAAAACGGGCACGCCCACCAGCCACAGCCATAATCACCACAGCCATAGTCAGAGCCAGGGCCAGAGTCACAACAACAACAACAACAACGGAGGAGGCGGAGGCGGAGGAAGCAACAGCAACAATAATAATCACATACATACACTGCCGCACAATCTGAATCGCAGCTGTCGATCCTCGACCGCATCGGGCACATCCACATCGAAAAGCAGCATGGCCAGCTGTGGCGAGGATCAGGGCATTGCTGGCATGGGTCTGGGTGGCATCGGTGGCATGGCAGGCATGCCGATGGGCGGCATGCCCATGACCATGACTCCAGGCATGGCCATGAACATGGCCATGGTCGGTGCCCTTCCGGAGTCGGCGGCGTCCGTCTCCCCCTTCAACTATCAGCGTCGTTGCTCGGCGGATCAGCAGCGGGCCTCGGGACGCTCGATGGCCTCGACTGCGGGATCTGGTTCCGGAAATGGAGCTGTGGCCGTTGCTGCCATGGCGACTGGCGCGAAACCCAAAAAGAATTTCTGGACCATGAAACCGTGATGCTACAAAAAGGCCCTGCGACACATTTGCAAGAAATGGAGCATTGTTATGGTGAGTACTGTTTTTGATGGATGCTATTCGACAACTATAAAATAAGACAGCAAATATTTGCAAATTTATTAATACATATGTACATATGATGATGTATTGATGTGGGGAAAGATCGCTTACATTTTGATGCGTCGTTTGACTTGCATATCTCGGTTCAAGTCCGGGGACAGTGATGATCTTTAGTCTTAATTTTTTTCACATTTTTGTAATATATACTTTATTTGGTTTAAAGTAAAAAACAATAATGTACACTTCAGTTACAATTTAGTATTGCAATTTATAAAATATTCGTTGTATTTAGCAGGTAAACAAATCGCACAGGGTTGTATTTTCACGCTGATCAAAACAGAGTTGCATTTTGGCACAAAGCTTCGACACTTGCAGATTTTCAAGTCTCACTACAAGTTAATAGTTTTAATTTTCTTCCAAATTAATTGTGTTAAGCTTTTAAAACAGTTGGCAATGGTCGTGGTAATTATGCAATTGCAATAAAGTTAATTTCAACTTGACAAAAATATACTTTTTTATACTAGCTTAAAGGCACAGGGCAGTGTTGCCAGAATCTCCGTAGCAAAACTTGCTGGATTTCAGAAAAAAAAATTGCTAAAAATTGTTAAAATTATACAAAAGATAGCCAACAAAATTGCTAAATATTTTAAATAACATTATTCATCAAGTTTGTACATTTTTAATTCATTTAAGAATAAAATCTTGAAATTAAAAATAAAAAAACAGGATTTCGTATTTTTATGATTTTGTTAACACTTAGGGGGCAAATATTACTCTTTAAATGCAGTTAACTTTTCAAGTCAGTGAACTCAAGTAGCTCATATAATCGAACCACTTGGTTAAATATCGTACAAGACCCGATTTTATTGCAAACTATTAATTGCAATTTTTGCAGTGAATGACAAAAGGAATATATAATAAAAAGGACTTAAGTAAAATAGCTAAAATTGCCAAAAGAGAAATAAAAAGTTGCTAAATTTGTAGCTAAAGCATTTTTAAAAAAAAATTGCAAATTAACTAAAGCAACTAAATTGCTAAACTGGCAGCACTGCTTCACAGTTTCACAATTTCACATTTGTATTTAGCTAATGAGTCAACGAACTAAGTTCGCACATGAACTATAAACAGAATCGAACTATATTGCAAATTTTATGAGTAAGCCTCAAAATACATCCTATCGGTAATACAGCTATCGGAACTTTTTTAAAAGTGCCAAAAGTAGCCGTAGCATTAAAAAAAATTGCTAGATTTCTAGCTAATAGCATTTCACAAAATCTTATAGCTTTTGCAGTTTCAAAATAGCTAGATCTAGCAATAAATTAGCTAAAATGGCAACACTGGCACAGGGTTGTATTTCTACACACACAAACAGAGTTGAACCTCACATACACGCTGTTTTGTTTTTGTTTTTGGCCACTTGAAATTTATGAAGCAAACATTTAAATAAATTCTAGATTCTTTAGATTTGCATTAAACAACTTTTTTTATTTTTTAATTTTATATAAGGAGTTTAAGGAGTCTGGGAGTCTATGAAAGTGTTTACAAGAAATGAGTAACGATATTCATCTCAATATTTGGATCTCATTGATCTGTGAGCCGCGTTGTAATTCCCAAGTTGTAATTTGGCACATGCTCAGTATAAATAGGAGCTTTTATGCATCCCTGACCAAGGGTCGGTCGCCCGTCTCACAGTGTCAAGGGTTGGCGACAATCCTCACTAATTGTTGCGATTAATGGCCTTTAAAGTCTCTGTAAATATTGTAAATAAGTGAAAATTGTACACATTACATTCAGAGCCTTATAACCCTTAATAGAATTAAATAAAAAGTAGCAAAATTTAGTTGAATTCTTCACTGTGATCACTGTGAGACAGCTCTCTCTATGGGGCGGAGAGAGTAATGACCGACTTTTTGCCTTTATTTAAAAAAAAATCTTTTAAGCATTTTTGTCACTATTAATATACATACATATGTATATGTATGTATATGAATTCTCTTTGTGATCAATGCAGATTTTGTAGATATGTATGTCGCGATTACTGTTTATCATACAGTATCATAATAAATTATTGCATTTGCCGCAACTTTTATTTAAGAGCCAACGTTATCGTTACCGCTTATCGTTATCGTTATGTGCAACTCCCCTCGGAAAGTTCGCGAGCTGCACCACGAAGTCTGTCTCTTGGTGTCCGTGCCTGTGTCTGTCTAACTGTTAGCAGCAGCATCAATTTCAACTTTTCAACTTTAATCATAATAAATTTGCGGCATGGCCCAGACCCTGAGCGAGAAGTGGAGGAGGAGGGTGAGTGGCGGCACTCTTCAACTGCAAACTCAAACCCTAGGCTCCATTTCAAATCAACGAGCCACTTCCGCTGTCGCAGTCGCAGTCGACGTCGCTGCTGGCGTCGCGAGAGACTGAAGCTGAAGCTAAAGCCAAAGAGCCGGCACTCGCATATTCCCAAGATAATAAATTTATTAACAGACCGCCAGAGCAACAGTAACAACATCATCATTATCTGCAGCGGGCAGCGCTAAATTCCCCACACTCTATACTCTTTTTTTTGTTTTTTGGTTCCCAACCCCGAAATGAATCAATTAAAACTGATTGAACTTCATAGATTTGTTGCAGCTTCTCTCATCTCTTTCGCTCTCTTGTTTTGTGGTTGGTTATTTTTATGCTTTCCACTTGCAACTGAAACTGGGGTAATACCGGATTCGGATTCCGATTCGGACTCAGATCCGGACCGCATCATCATCTGGGCTATGTGGGAACATTGCTCTCGGACAGCGACTGCGACGGCGACGGCGGCATATGCCCCCATTTCCCATCTTGGCCTGCCACAGGGATTACCAGCGTCATGAGTGTGTGTGTGAGTGTATTTGGCCATTAAGGCGCCTGTTGAAATCGAAAACCCAATAACATTAAATGTCTTTCGGCCTAAGATGCAATCGCTTCCAGCATTTGCCCTCTCGTATCGATTTTCTTCAACGAGAAGAGAAGAAGACACGACACACGCACAATGAGAGCATGAAATGCCCCCATTCAATGTTCAGCACCCTTGTGAATAATGCTGTTATTCATTGCATTTTGTTATAAATCTGTCAATTTGCACAATTGTGCGTGCGCTTTGTGCATTCGACAGGGTCAGGCCGGAAAAGCCGTGCAAGGAAAAGACAGAGAGACAAAGAGAGTGTGTGAAAGAGATGAGACTAAGGCTGAGTTCAGTTCAGAGATGTTGGTGAGGGAGGGTGAATCAATGCAGACGACACTCTGAGGCTGGCCTGAGGACTCGACTCGACTCGGCTCGACTCGAGACTACATCCGCACTCACATTCACATTCATATTCGCATCGACATCCGCATCCGCAGGGCGAACGTAAAAAAGCTGTTGCAAAATGCTCTCGTTGCTTGCTTTTGTGCGTGTTTTGATTTATAGTCGAATTTTGTGCCGAGGCGCAACTAATTTGCCTCGAGTGTTAAGTAGCATGCGAAAAATGATGTGTGTGTGGAGAAAGGGATAAAGGGGGAGGCGGCAGCATCATATGGTGAGTGCATCGAAAGTGCTTGGCAGGGTGGCAAGCTAATGAAACGGAATGAACCGCATGCATATTCCATGTTTACGTCAATATCGAAGCCAGCTGTCCGTCCTTCTGCTCAATGCTGCAAACTAGTTGCATACAACTTGCCGCATTTTCGTATTTTTATTGTAAAAAGCATTTAATTGTATATATGCGATGCTCCAACTAATTAGTCAATTGCAATAAAGTAGTGTTGGGTTGCTCATGAGTGAGTGAACAAAAAAAGAGTTGTTCACTCAACTGAGTGAGCGAACATGTTCCTTCGTTTTGGTTCTTTTTTGTTCACTTGCTCATTTTTGCTCACTTGCTCATTTTTGTTCACTTGCTCATTTGAAAATTTAATTATTCATGAAGGATTTCGTTTAACTATTTTTAAATGCCCAATGAAGGGAGCAAAAGTTTTGCCACAAATTAAAATGTAAAAATATCGGTAAGTTTGAAAATTAAATATGAAACATAATCTATTTTTGAAAAGTCGTTGAGATGCAGTGCCCATTGGCTTGGTAATGCACTGAACAACCAGTGAGCAACTGAGCAATGAGCAACTGAGCAATGAACAGTGAGCAACTGAGCAGTGAACAGTGAGCAAGTGAGCAATATGAGTGAGTTGACTCTTTTGAAAAAAAAAGAACAAGTGAACATGTTCATCTAAAAGAGCAGTATTTACACAACACTTTATTGAATAAAGTCAATTTTTAAATGGGCAATAAATATTCTTTTTATACTAGCTTGAAAAATACTAAGCGCAGGGTTGTATTTTCACACACACAAGCAGAATTATATTTTGGTGCTCAATAGTACTAAATGCAAATGTGTAATTGTCTATTTGCATTTCTTAATATTCTTCAAAATTAATTGTTTGTTGCTAATAAAATAGTTTGCGATGCAACTGCACTTTTTGCATTGGCAATAACTACAATTTTAATACTAGCTTTAAACACAGGGTTGTATTTCGACACACAAAAACAGAGTTGAACGTCACACACACACTTTTTTGTTTTTGTTTTTGGCCACTGTGACTGTGAGATGTGATAATTAATAATTTAAATTTTGAAAACGCTCTTTGCCCAGTTACTTTGATATCCTTATTAACTCTGTTGCATGTGTTTCTTTGTTCAGTACTTGATTTGACTTTGACTCAGCTATGTTGCAAAACGTTTTAAATATTGTCAAATCGCCTGTAACCAATGTGCTACTAATAACAAATGCAGATAGAAGGAAGAAGGAGGCGACTAAACGGGAGCCACATCAAATGCCAAATACGATGATGAAAAGGATTTCAAATGTAAAAAGGACTGGTATCAAGAATGGGACAGGAAAACTTCTCCGATCGCCGGACAATGTAGACGGAAGTAGGTGGGCATGGAAGTGGGAGTAGAGGGAGAAGCGGGAAGTGGATGACGGGAGAGAGCTCCATATGTACGCAAGGAAATCGGGCATAAACATTCACTTAGACAGCATAAAAAGAAATGAGCAAATGGCACAACACGAAATGCCAAACATTTCAATTGCAAAACGAACAACGAATTTGTCAGTGTTCGTTGTTGTTGTCGAAATCGAAGTCGTAGTCAAAGTTGTTGTTGTTGTTGTTGTTCTCGCATTGCTACCACATATTTTTGCAATCTTTTCTATTTTTGTTTGGTTGCTGCTTTCTTTTTGATTTGTTTTGTTTGCCAAATTCGACGCACAAGTTGCCAGCTTCGATAAGCAGCCCGAGACAACAGACAACAACGGTCATAGAAGAGGGCGGAAAGAGAGATGTAAACATGGCCAACAAATTGAAGCTGAAGCTGAAGCTGTAGCTAAAGCTGTGGCCGAGGGGGGGGGGGTTGGTGGTTGCGAAACTGTTCCGGCCAGCGAGATTTAGCCATGCTGATTAAAATTGAATGATGGCCAGAACGACAGCGACAGCGACAACGAGTGACATAGAAATTGCTATACAGTTGAGCTAACGGAATAGAGTGAGAAGAGAGAGTGAGTGAGAGAGGGGAGTGAGGGGACAGCGAAAGAAGAAGAAGAAGCTCGATCCGCTAACTGAGAACTAGTAGACGAAAGCGGCACAAGGACAGACCGGCGATTGGTATTGCGTTTGGCTTGTGCTCATGGTCGTCATGCCCTTCAACAATTACACACACACACACACACATGCAAGCAACACAGAAAAAAAGAAGAGGGAAAAGAAACAAGTCAAAGTAGAAGAAGAAGCAGAAGGAAACCTTAACCCACTGATGGCGCCCGGAACGAAGCCAAAGCCGGAGACATAACATAATAAATTTGCGAGACGAGACCCCGCAACGCATTTGGCACAGTGGGGCAAGTGAGACTAAATGTGATATGAATCAGTGCAATTTGGTGCAGTTTTTCATTATATAAATTGGATTATGAAAGGAAGAGCAAATTCTAAAACAGGAAAGAAGCCGTTAATTTGTGTTGAAAATAATTTGAGTATATATAAAACTCCAATTTTATAAGACAAAATGATAATACTAAAATAGGCAGAACAGTTGAGTAAAGCAAAAAATTTATAAAATCACAAAAATTCAAAAATATCGACTCGTATTTTTTGACTATCGTGTTTAAAAATATAGTTATTTTGGTGCAGGATTGTTCCAAATCTACTTAACCTACTTAATATATATATTATTAAAGTTGAATATTGTTGTGCTTATAAAAGCAATTCCCAATTGATAATAAAAAGAAAACAGAAACATCGCATTCGTATAAAAGTAGCTTATTGGGAAATTAGGTAAAAAGTAAATAAAACTAAAAAAAGTTCAAAAACAATTCTGGTTTTGATTACAGTGCAAATTAATAGGAGATTTCTCAACAGACAATTGCTATAGATAAATAAAAGTAAAATCATATTTGCAAAATATATTTGAATATTTGATCTGAATTTGAATAAGTGATTAATTTAATCAATAAACTATAAATTTGAATAAAAGATTTGCGTGTTTTGGAACCAAGGTGCAAGCTGGCAGGGCGCCAAGCGCAAAAACGGAATGGGAATTTGGTTGAGCCAGGGAGAACGCTAGACGATGCTTGCCATGGAGCGGAGACGGTGGCGGAGGCGGGGGAAAGCGGACAATGGAAGTAGAGTAATAATACAAGGGTGGCTCAACTGTGGCTCAACGGTGCTCTTGGTGGTTGCTGCTGCTTCTGTTGCTGTTGCTATTGCTGCTGCTGTTGGCGTGACATTGTCAGCCTTGGACTATAACTGCGCCCTGTCCTGGGGGTTGTGTCTGCAAATCACCCACCATTTGCTTAACTGACGTTCGTTGTTGTTGTTGTTGTTGTGGTTTTCGAAACTGCGTCGTCTGCGGGCACAAGAAAAACTGTAGTAAATAATTCTTTAAAGATTTAGAGACACTTGGAGAACAGATGCGTTGCCAGCAATTGCAAATTTTTATGAGATATATGCGCCCAAGACACATTGAGCAGAGCAAGAGTATCAAGAGGGGTGGTGACTCAATGTCGATGTCGATGTCGAAGCAGAAGCCGAAGCGTGCTTGATGCTGCTTTTTAGCTATTTTTGTCAGCGAGCATCGCTCTCATTCGCTCCTTCGCTCGCTTGCTCGCGTTTGCCATAAGCAGAGGCCACATATCAAGATTAATTTTTTCCCGAGATAATAAATTCAATGCAGATTAAATGGCAGACCATTAAATTATCGACTCAAAGCTGCGGGACGCTGAGGAGCAAGGAATTAAGCTCATCTGCACGCAGAGTGTGCGTGTGCCTGTGCGTGTGTGTGTGTGTGTGTGTGTGTGTGTGTGTGTGTGTGTGTGTGTGTGTGTGTGTGTGTGTGTGTGTGTGTGTGTGTGTGTGTGTGTGTGTGTGATCGGTTGAGTATTGAGATAGCACGCTGTAATTACGTTTATACGAGTATATTAAGGCTTTAAGGCACCAAACTTAACCAACTGAAATAATCGCAATAAAGCTTTAGCCATCTTATAACAAATTAAGCTTACTGCGTAAAAAGCTTCATCTACTTGAAAAGCTGTTTATTGCGACGGAATAGTGTAAACCGTTTCTAAAGAGCATTATGAATAGAAGATTTACAATATTTTAATTTGATTTCAAAGTATATGCTCAACTCGTCAACTTTTAGAGTTACATGTATATTTTATAAATTAGAAATTAGTTTAATAATATTTAAATATTTACTCAACAGAGAGCTTTTAAGCTGACTCCATAAAAAGCTTCTTCAACTTGAAAAGTGACTTGTGACTGAATAGTTTCTTAAGATTAGGAACCGGTTCTTAGATAAAGGATCATTAAAATGGTTTTACTAACTTGGGGTTAAATTTGATTACTAATGTTTGGAATACTCCACTGAAATGTATTTTTAATCAATACTGTGGATCAAAGCGTGGCAGGAATTAGGTAAATGATAATTAAAAGGTGGGTTTGAGGTGTAGTTCATATTCTAACTTTAAGCTAAGATCATCTAATTAAACTAGTGCAATTTGTCGTACGAATCTGAATCGAGGTTTAGCGCTGCAGGTAGTGCGTTTTTTTTTTTTTTGTGTTCTTTGTTAAGCTTGTCGGAGCGCAGTTCCATTGAAATCGAAGCAAATTGAACTGTTGAAGTCGCAGCAGCGAAACACGGCAAACAAAAGGCAGACACATCAATTAATGTGCGTGGAGAGAGCGACGGGGAACATGATTGCATAGTTTTAGGCGTTGTGCGCTGTCTTTCCCTTTCTTCCTCTCTCTCTCTCTATCTCTCGCTCGCTCGCTCGCTCGCTCTCTTTGTCGCCGCTGGCAAACTGAGAGAAAAAAAGATGCCCAAGAATGTTGCAGAGCAGAGCAGTTAAATGCATGCGACGCGTTGGCAGCAACAATGCAAGAGACAATAACGAAAGCGACAAGCCACCACCACAGCAATAGCAACAGCAAGGACAATAACAGATAGCAGCCACGCCCCGTACCGCACCGCACCGCATCACCCGCAGCACTCTGTCGCTATCTGGCACATCAATCAGGCTGTGCAAAAGCATCTCAAAGTCAATTTTTTGGCAAACAAACAAAACGATTGACGAGATATCGAGGACACCGCGAGCGACAGAGACGAACAAAGTGTGCACAAAGAGAGAGAGAGAGGGGGAAGGGGAAGGGAGAGCGCCACAATCAGTGGCGCAGCTAGAGTCGGCCTCAGTTAACGTTACAGCCGCAGCTGCCGCAGTCAACGGCGCTTAATCAACGCTTGATGGGCGAAACAGCGAAAAACACAGCAACAACAACAACAAAGAAATACCAAAAAACCAACAGCAACAACCAAAAAAAAAGTAGATAACGAACAGAGACAGAGAAATCTGTCAAATGGTCGACTGATTGGAAAACCGCGTGCGAAACGCGCGCAAATCGCGCCCGCTTTTAATGAGACGAGATTTGTAGAAAATGCAACACGACAATGCCACACACACAAGTGTGTGTGTGTGTGTGTGTGTTTGGTAGACTGAGGCAAGCCGCGTTGACCGCACAATCAGTTTCCGTTTCCGGTGCAGCCGCCATTTTGTTGTTCCTGCTGCTGCTGCTGCTGCTGCTGCTTGGGCTAATAAAACAAGCAACACCTTTATTTTGCCTTCTTTTTTGGCCAGCGTGTTGTGTTTGTCAAGGAGACGGTGGGGAGGGGAAAGTAGCTCGCTGCGGTTGTTGGACTTTTAGTTTGGCAACGCAACGCGACGTGTGCTTCATTAACTGTACAAGTAAAACAGCAGCTGGTTGCAATCAACAACTTTCAGATACTCCGCGAAAGCAGAGACTTCTTTTTTTTTTGTAATGTCGTTTAAAACAAAGAAATAGAAACAGGCGCAAGAGATTGTTGAAAGCTTCTTCTTCTTCTAAACATATTGTGTATGTTCTAGTATACAGTTATTAATAACCCTAAAGAAAGGAAGCTTATGTGTGCATTTTGCCTTCTTTTATAATATAATCTTTGATATACCATAAGCATACTTTATTTGTTATCAATATTGATTCTTAATGCAGAGTTAGCTTATGTTATGTTAAGGCCCCCTTTGTAATAAAACATGTGCAGTATTGTTCTTAAAATAATAAGTAAATCGATATACAACTATATTCACAATATACCATAGAGTAAAAAAATATACCAGATTGTCAATCAAACAATTCTTAAAATATAGCAAATTCAGTACATTTACTCAAGGGTATATGATTGGTAAATCGATATACTACTAAATTCATACCTGATTATTAAAATATATCGGTTTCTTCAAATATACCAATATAATTTACCGAAGAATCTATAATCGATATACTACTACATTCAAAATATACCATAGCAGCAATTTTTTGCCACTATGCATAGAAGAGAAATAAAAATATATATAGATCATAGAGTGAATTATTTGCTAAACATTAAATTAAAGATTCAATTAATTATTCGCAACATTATTCGCTAGTAAACCAATACAGGTAATCAAGTGCATTTACAACACATTATAGGACAAATTTAGCTGATATTCTGAAGATATATTTAACTTGAGCAATATTGTATTAAATAACTTTTGCGCTTTTTCGAGCATTCTGAGCTGCTGCAAACTTTACAGGGTATAAAGCGAGTTACCACTTTGTTTAATGTTATTGCTGTTGTTGTTGTTGTCGCTTCACACCTATATTTGTGCAACGGCTTTTGTTTGACCTGCCAGAAAGAGGCAGTGAGAGAGAGAGAGAGAGAGAGAGAGACGGAGTGGCCTTCTCTCCTCTGTCTACAGTGCGTTGCTTGCGCTTCGTTTTCGCCGTTCGTTGGCAGACACAAACAAGCAACAACAACCGCACTGCTGACCAACTCTGTATGTATGTGTGTGTGTGTGTGTATGTGTGTGTGTGTGTGTGTGTGTTTGTTTGCATATTTACTTGGGCTTGGCACAGCGCGCATTGCCATGCAGACAACCAAAGCCGAGAGAACAGAGAACAGAACAGAAAAAGCCTCCTCATCCTCCACCTCCACTTCCTCCTCCTTCTCCTCATCCTCCTCCTCGTCCAGCAACAGTCTCAAGCAATTCTGAACTGCTTTGTTGGCAAACTGTGGGGCAACAGCAATGGCAATGGGAATGGAAATGGAAAATAGCAATGGCGTCAATTTATGGCCTGTCAGAAATTGTGCACCAGTCGAATTGCGCGAAAAGCGCCTTCAAAACGCTTTAATGGCGATGCGCCCAAAAAAGTATGCTACGAAATGTGCGCACTAAAGTAGGCAACACTTTTTCTTTTTCTGTTTTTCTTCTTTTTGGTTTCGCTGTGTGCTCAACGAAATGCAGTTGGCCAAAGTGAAAGCCAATATGTGAAGAGGCAGCAAATAAAGCGAGAGTGAGGCTAGTGTGGAGTGGGAATGAAAAGAAAAGAGATAAACAGAGAGAGAGAGAGAGAGAGAGAGAGTGTGTGTATGTCTTTTAATTATACTATTGTTATGAATAATTTGAATTAAATTCACATGGTTTACATAGAAGACAACTTAGTTTAATCTTCACGGATGAGAAAAAGAGAGAAAGAGAGAGTGAGAGAGAGAGACAAAGAGAGAGAAAGAGAGAGAGATAGAGATAGAGAGTGTGTACAAGAATATGCCTTTTAATTATGCTGTTGTTACGAATAACTTGAATACAATTAAATAGAAGATAAATTATAGTAGATAAAACTTTTACAGAAGAATTCATCAATTAAAGGTTTTTTTGGGTTCATAACATGCATTTCTTATCTTAGATATTAGAATACTATTTGCATTAACAGATTTTTCACTTAACAAAGAACAAGTTGTCATTTTAAAGCTACAACTTATTGTGTTCTTTTTTTTCGAGCATCAAGTGAGCCAGATTCCAAATATTTAGTGCCTGCTGTGCGCTTTGATTAAAGCATAGTTCAGTTCCCTTTTGCTCCCAATTGATGTCCCAGCTTGCTCCTCTTTTGCCTTGCTGAAGAGATGGTTAAAGGTTCAATGTCGCATTTTGACGGCTTTTGACTTTTGGTCGCTGTCGCTGTCGCTGCTGTTGTCATTTTTATATTTATATTGACGCTTTTGATATATCCATCTATAGGTGCGAGTGTGTATTAGTGTGCTGTGTGTGTGTGTGTGTGTGTGTAAATGTTGCTGTCTGTTGTCGTTGATTGTCTGGTTGCTTATCAGAGCGTCTGTCTGCCCGTTTATCCGTCTGTCTGTCTGGGCAACCGTTGTGCTGCACAATGACCGACGAGGCAATTGCGAAGGCCTCAGCTGCGTCTCATTCAACCATTCACGCATTCATTCCCTCGCCCATTCACTCATTCAGTCAGTCAGTCAATCATGCAGCCATTCAATTTATCGTTGACTTAACTTTTTGATGGTTACAAAATGAAATTTATGAAACCCAAACAGCGCGCAGCTTGCACGACCTGCAAATACCCTAACTCCACTCAGCTGCCAACTCAGCATCTTTACTTTAGCTTTTCGTTTTGTTGTGTGGTTATATACTATATTATCTGTGTGTTCCTTTTTTCGGGGGTCTGTCTCCCAATTCATTGCCATTCATACGCTTACATGCATCCATCAGTAGCCAGTTGCCAGGAGGAGCTTCGTCTCCATCTCCAACTCCAGTTTCAGTTTCATTTTCAGTTGCTGGTCTGTTTTCGGTTTTCTGTTCTCTGTTCTCTGGTCTGGGCGCTGGCAGCGTGTTATCTTTGTGGTCGCATCTATAATGGGTTTTGTCACGTCGCAGACGCGTCTGCCAGCCGATTTGCTAACCCCCCCCCCCCTCTGTGAGTGTGTGTGTGTTACCTGCCCTGTAGCCATCAGGCTGTCCATTCTGTGCGCCTGTTTGCTGAGGCATGAAAAACGCACGTCGACATCAATAAACTTAAAACAAAAAGCAGTTTGCCCAACCATCCGGTGGACCAACATGTGTGTGCCTCTCCCTCTCTCTCTCTCTCTCTCTCTCTCTCTCTCTCCCTCACACACACACACACTGTTATTGTCTCGGTATCTGGCGCATTTGGATTTCATTTGGCTGGCTGTTTAAGCCGCTTTTGGGGAGTTCTCTCTTGTCCGTCCGCTTAATAACTTTGGCGCCAAATGTCAAATGAGCTGCCCCCTCAACATAACAACAACAGAAAGGACTAATAACAGCTCCTCACATCTGTGTGTGTGTGTGTGTGTGAGTGTGTGTGTGTTTGGGTGTTTGTGTGTTGTGGCAAGTGTATCAAATTGGCAGCCCGTTACGGTGTTGACTCTTCACAAATTTCCAGCATAATTGTTAAAGCTCGCAATGCGGTCAAGTGGCGAAGCGTTGGCAAGACACAAGTGGCAAGTGGCAAGTGGCAAGTGAGTCGCAGGCTGTTGGCTGGCTGGCCAGACACCCAATAAAATTATATTGTACATGCATGCAACAATAAATAAATTAGAACAAGGTGCCACACGAGGCAGCTGCTGCACAGCTGAAAATTGAGATCGCCGGAGAAATGCGGCTAACACATTTTGTTTTAGCCTTTTAATAATGGACTGGACCACAGAGCAGACAATGGCCAAGAGATTTGTTGCCCCTGCCCCCGCCTCGCCTCTCTTCCCCTCTTCCGGCGTGGGTTGAACTAACCCTGCCTCGTTGTCGTTGTCTGCGTTGCCAGTCAGATGCAATTTATTGATAATACTTATGTATGCGGCTTCAGGGCCATGGCAGCAACAGCAACAGCAACAACTTCGCATGCGACCTTTAAGCCGCTCCTTTACACAGGAGCGAAGAGCGACAAATGCAACAAAACATTTGCCAATTTGTTGCGACAAAATTTTGGCAACATTTTGCTGACCATCGAAGGCAAAGTTTTGCGGCAAAGCAGATGGGGCAACATCGATAGTTGACTACTGCTGCACGAAGAAGGCGACAGAGGGCGAGAGAGAGTTGGGAATTAGAGAAAGATAGAGAAGAGAATTAAGAGAAGACCTTGTAGACACAGATATTAGCGCATTAACAGTGCAGTACTTCAATATATAGTATGTAGAAATCTGTGCTGAAAGAGCCAAATTAAACTAAAGGCATTGCAGCAACTGAAAAAAACGTGTGAATGAAAACGATTTAAGAGAAATTAAAAAGTAGCTTCAAGCATTTCATGTGCCAAATGCACTTCTTAAGGGAAAAATTTGTGATACGAATGTTCATTTAGTATTAAAATACCAAAACTGAAAGAGAAGAAAGAAATATGTGTATTATGAATAATTTATTCTGTATTCAAATACCAAAAATCATAGAGAAGAAGCAACTGTGTTTTTAAAGATTCTTTATTAAGTATAAAAATACCAACAATTGTAGTTAGAAAAATTAAAGAGTTTTTAAAGATTCTTTATTTGGTATTAAAATACCAACAAATTATAGAGAAGAAAGAATTCTTAGTTAAAATATGGTTTATTTGGTATTAAAATACCATAAATAGATAGAGAAGCAACAAATATTAGTTTAAAGATTGTGTATTTAGTATGAAAGTACAACACATTAAAGGGAAAAATTAAAATTGTGTATAAAGCAAATTTATTTAGTATGAATACACCAAAAATGCTAGAGAAGAAAGAAAAATTAGTTAAAAGATTCTTTATTTAGTATTAAAATACCAAAAACATATAGATACACAGGAAATAGTTTAATAATACTTTATTTAGCACGAAAATACCAAAAATTATATAGAAGAAATAAATGTGTGTTTATTAAAATACAAAAAAAAAATAGAAACAAGAAATGTTAGATTAAAGATAGTTTATTTATACCAGAAATGATAGAGAAGAAGAAAAGTTTAGTTTAAAGATAGTTTAGTTAGTATTAAAACACAAAAATTATAGAAAATAAATAATTGTTAGATTAAAGATGTTTTTTTTTTATCATTAAAAAATTGAGAAGATTATAACACATATTAAAATATATCTATCAAATATGCCAGATAAGTCTGAGATCGATCTCAGTTTTAAGCTGGTCATTCGACTTCTCGAAGGTGTCGAAATGCAAAATTCTTGTTCACTTGCCATTTAAAAATGCAATTAAAGTTTAAGTATGCACTTACCATATGGACGAATCACTCAAATTAATGAAATGTTTCTCTTTCTCTGCAGGAATACAATACAAAGACTGCCTCATGCCATGCCATCCACTACTATCAACCGCATTCACATTCGCATCAGCATCAACATCAACATCAGCAGCATCAGCGTTATCGGCAACCACATAAGTACCACAACAGCAACATCATCAGCAATAGCAACAGCAACAACAGCATCACAAGCAGCAGCAGCAGCAGCAGCAGCAGCAACAACAGCAATTTCAGCCACAAACAGGCGAAGCAGCAAAAGCAACGCTTTGGTCACACTGGCCACCACAGTCGCCACTATAAGTATGATGCCATCGAGGAGTGCTGCCGTCCGATCTTTCACGAGCATTATGGTTCGTTTGCGGACATGTTGTGAGTGCGAATCGAGCGATGGAAGCGGAACGCAAGGTACCTACCACAGACTAACTACAAAGTGTTATACACCCAAGACGATAACGATAACGATAGCGATGAATGCGAATGCGATACCGATACCGATACCGATACTGATAACGATACCGATTGAAAACGATAGATGGAGAAATATGGATACTTAGGTAGTTCACTGCAGCTCGGCATTTAAGAATCAAGTAGTAAATTTTATGAATATTAAACGATAAACGATTTGAGTATTGAATATAAAATATCGATATATATATATATACATACGTATGTATATCGATAATAATACCATATATATCTGTATGTATGTGTGTGTAATCTTTCGCAAAATGTGCACAGAACATGTTGAGTATATATATTCAAAATATATGTATTAACCATTGATATCTGGCAGATCGGGCACGCTATACGTCTATATGCTATATATTTATTCATGTACATAAACAATTGATAACCATACCCCATATATTTATACATATATATATATAACCTATAACTAATGTGAAATGCGTTTTTTTTTTTGACGTGTCGGAGACTTGAGCGGAGAATTGGAATGGAAATCGAGAGAATTGTTATGTATATCTAAATATATATATATATATATTATTTTTTTTTTTTTGTGAACTAGATCTAAAAAGTAGATTCGATAAAAGCAAAAATACGAACGAAATGAACGAGAAATATATATATTATATTATATGGAAATCATATTATCATACATATAAATATATTTGGGATATATATATATATCGATAACCTTAAATATACATATATAAAATATAAAAACATAAAAACATTTTTTTTTTAATTTATAAACTAGCAATGCTTGTACATAGAGATAAACGATGAAATATATTGATGGCAAACATTTTAATAATAAAAATAAATACATATATATATATATATTATAAATGTTTTTTTTATTATTAATATTATTATTACTATTACGATAATTACTTGGTAAAGCTTAAGCTCTGAGTGTTAAATAAAGATGTAAATAAACTGGGCATGTTAACAATTTAATTGACGTGCAGCCAACAGCAAAAAAAAACAAAAACAAAAGAAATTATGAAGCGATAACAAAATAACTACAAAGAGAAGAGAAGAGAAGAAAAGCGAAAGCGGAAGCAAAGTAAAAGCGAACTATTTGTGTTTGTTCAAAGCCTGTCAACTTTAAGTAAAGCGCAAATAATAATAATGATAGAAATGAAATGAAATCAAGTTTAGTAACATAATAAAATAAAAAACGAAAAAATACGAAAAAATAAATATATATTCACACACTTACACACATAGTTGGCGAGTTGTTCACTTACTTATTGAAAAATGTGTCTTAAAAAAATATATATGTGTAGATCTAAAGCTACAGTTAAACATACATATGATGGATATACAAACAAACAAAAACAAACAAATACAATATACATTGTAAAGTTGTCATTATTATTGTTCCCTTCTGTCCTCTCCAGTTCAGTCCTGTCTAGCCATCTTATCGTGTCCCAATCCCCCTTTCATGTGGTGCAACTAACTGAAACTACGATTAAGAATTACAGCAAAGATAAACTATAAAGAAAAAACACACACACTTGATAGCAAAATAAATATATAAACAGATCGATAAAGAGCAAAATGGCTGAAGACGCATGTGAAAGTCAAATTGGAAATGAAAATGAAAATGAAATTTAACCGAAAATCGCAAACAGGAAATGGAAAATTTAAAATGGAAATGGAAAATTCGCTACACAGCCAGCAAATTTGCCAAATCAAACAAAAAAGAAAAAAAACTTAAAAATGAAAAATAAAAAAACAAAGTCAACGCCAATTTCATTGCAAATCGCATATTAAAACAAAACAAAATATGAAACTAATAAAATGGCAAGCAGAAAATATAAATAAGGAAATTTTAAAAATGAATTTGTAGCAGATATAAAGAAAGCAAGCAAAACAAAACAAAATACACTCAAAAGAGAATTCCGAAAGCAAAAAGCCGAACGTCGAACCACAGCAGAGAGAAAGAGAGAGATGGAGATAGCGATAGAAAGAGATGCATAGATAGAGAGATGACCGCTCAGCGAGGCAATATTATCGCAAAGAAAGCATTGCATACTTTTGGGCATTCGCACAGAAACACACACCAACACACACACACCAACACACACACACACACGCACACACAAATGTATATCAAATTTAAATTTTAAATTCTCAAACTGTGCAGTGTTTTAAATGTCTAACATAAACGTAAAGCATAAAAACAAAAAAACACAAAAAATATATAAATAAAACAAAAAAAAAAAAAAAATGAAATGCATTAATTATTGGATTTAAATAAATAATAATGAAGAGAATACGAAGAAAGAGAGACACACAGCATAACTAAATGCACATTAAGCAGAAGTGCAACACCCCCCGCCCCCACACACACACACACACACGAACATAAGTGAAATGATTTATGAAACTGTTTGCGTTCATTGATTAACTAGTTTCTTCCATTTGTCGCTATACATAATAATGATTAGTTATATTTTAATTTGTTTCTTTTTGTATGCATTGCTATTCAAGTTAACTAGATTTGTTCAGTTTTGTCTTATACTTAAAGAAAGAAAAAAAAAAAAAAAAAGCTTAAAATGTGATATTTTATAAAACAAGAAAAACTATGAACCACAACAAGAAGCAGAAGAGGGAAAGCAAGAGGGAGCGAGAGAGAAAGAAATAGAGAGAGAGAGAAAGAGAGAGAGAGAGAGAGCGAGTGCAACTAAAAAGGGCCGCCCGAAATCAGTTAAGAAACCGAAACCGAATAAAACCGTCTGAGAATCAAACACAAAATAACAAAACAGTAGAACGAGAGCAAAAGCAAGTTATGGATAAAGTAGACACACATACACTCAAACACACACACACTCACAACGCATACGAAACAAAAAAACAAAATGAATGAGAAACGTTTGCAAATCGAAACGAAACGTTTTGCACATTATTGTCATTAAATTATGATTATTATTGTATAATTTAAGCAAAAACCCAACTGTAAGTAACGTTATGCATATATTAATTATTAAAGAAAAACAAACACAACAAATGGAAACTCGTTTTAAAACTATAATTAATTTAATGACAAATTTAACACAAAAACAAAAAACAAAAAAATGAATAAAACAAAACGAAGTCGCAGAAAACTTAATAAAGATTTAAAATGCATAACAAAAATGTTTTAATTCAACAACTTTTTTTCATTTATAGATTCTCCCCAGCTAATTTTGTGCAACAAAATACATTTTGATATGTTAAGCAGTCTATGTTATCGAAGCAATTGCTGTTAAGTTAACAGAAGTTTGGTGTGTGAAGCTCTCGAACACAATCCACACCATCCACGTGGAACATGTTGGCGACATGTTGCAAGTCGAACACGTTTGATTGCATACTTATTACAGGTGGCCGTCGTATGCTGCATACTTTCGGGCGGCATTTTGAATGCCACTCGTTTTGTTTTGAAAAGTCTTGCAAGTTTGAACGGTGATAAAGTCTGTCTTGAGGCACACATATATTGACAATCTTTCACAATTGAATTGTGATGTGTGTTAATAACAATTGCATTAAAGCGTTCATTCTGTGTTTAATTTAGCACATTGCATTAGAAACAATTTGCTTAAAAGACTTGCAATACATTTGTAATTTATAGATGTCTATTTGTATGTCGGCTGCCTGTGAAAGAGAATGATGGTATTATAATTTTGTACCAATACAAAAATTATGTAACAGGTTGAAGAGAAGTCAGCATCTCCGCATTTCACAGTCAGAAACAACTCAGTAGCTGAATATTCAATTCAGTTATCTACCTGGATAATTATTGTTGTTGGTCGCAGCAAAGAGGTGACAAGACAAAGAATGCTACAAATTTGTTTAAACACATTTCTCTGATCCCGGAATTTGAAATTTTAAAGTACATATAGAAATTTAAATCAGTTAACATAGCAAATCATTTATTTTGTATTATATTTCATTAACTGCCTGTATTTCTGTTTGGTTATTGTTAAATTACTTAATAAATAAATCAAATCAAAAAAAAATCTGAGTAGAGTTATGCTTGCTTGGTATTTCGAAAAATGATTTTACGTGAATCGTCTGAATATACGTGACCGATTAGCTTAGTCAGCAAATGAAATACCAGGCGAACATAAATCAGCTGCAAGCAATATTACAGCAAATTACTTGCTTAAGGAATAGCGCCATCTTTCGTTGGATCCGGTAATGACGATTTACATTTGCACAGCCTCAAAGTATGCTACAATTTTTTTCAAACAAATTTCTCTGATCTCCGAATAAGAAATTTGAAATGAACATACAGAAAATTAAATTAGTTAACATAGCAAAATATTGATTTTGTATTATATTTTATTAACTGACTGTATTTATGTTTTGTTATTGTACTTTATTGCTGTACTGGTTAAATTACTTAATAAATAAATCATTTCTAAAAAAATCTTTAATTCTGCTTGCTTGTTGAGCTGTGATTGCTTTGTATTTCAAAAAATGATTTTACGTGAATCGTCTGATACACGTGACCGTTTAGCTTGGTCAGCAAATGAAATACCAGGCGAACATAAATCAGCTGCAAGCAATATTACAGCAAATTACTTTCGTTTGAACCGACAATGACGATTATCGTTGGCACAGCCTTAACGTATGCTAAATTTTTTAATATTTTTGGTTTGATCTCCGAATTTGAAATTTAAAATTTGAAAGCAGAAAATGAAATCCTTGGCGTAAGTGGCAGGTGACATAGCAGGCGAACATAAATGAGTAACAAGCAGAAAGACAGCTTAAATTCTGAAAATATGGACATATAATCCATAGTGAAAGGACCATTGTCGACTTAGGGATCAGAGTTATTCGCATTCGACTTTCCAACTGCTTGGCCAGCTGGAAAATCCGCTCGACAAGTGCAGACGTGATTGGGACTGAGAAGGAGAGCGGGATTATTCGAACTTCAAGCATTGAGTCATTCACATTTTGAAGTAGACAGTCGCATTATGCAACAGCTTGTCTACTTTGCCACTTGCTCAACTCGCTGAAGCATCTATTATTTGTTCTCTCCTCTGCTTGCTACTTGCTACTTGCTACTTTTTGATGCCACTTTTATTCATTTCGTTATTATTATTATTATTATTACCGCTTTGGCAGGCGCTTTTTAAGTCATTTCATTCATTATCTAGTTTTTCGGTCGAAAGTAAAGCAGTGGGAATTTCTGTTGGATTTTAAAGCATTTTTTGGCTTGCTCGTGTCTGGAGTGAGTTTTGGGAAAGTTGTAGAGAGAAAGGGAGAGAGGGAGGGAGGGAGAGATTGAGAACGGCAACGGAGTCGTTGTTGTTTGTATCTGTAAAGCAATTAATAATAATTGGCCCTAAAAACCCCTTTTCACTCTATGTCAAATGCGTGCATGTGTGTGTGTGTGTGTGTGTGTGTGTGTGTGTGTGTGTGTGTGTGTGTGTGTGTGTGTGTGTGTGGGTGAGTGTGCAGCAATAACAACAACAAGTAAAGCAAAGCAAAGCACAGCTCTGGGTCAGAGTGAACGCAGACCGTTGGGGGCATTGAGTTGGCGCAACAGCAGCAACGAGCGGCGGCTATTTGCAAATATTTACAACATCCGCTGCTCGGGCTACACAAACAAAACCAACCAACACAGTGAGAGCTGGGGATAGGGATGGGGATGGGGATGGGGATGGGGATGGGGATGGGGATGGGGATGGGGAGATAGAGGGATAGAGAAACAGAGTTTCGAATTGCCACACACATGTGACTTCAGCGCGCTTTAGCAAATAAAAGTTCTGAAATGCGATTATCTTGATGAATTGGAATTTGAATTTTAATTCTCTGCTTTTGACCAACAAAAACAGATACAGATACAGATACAGATACACAGCCAGTTAGCCAGCCAGTGAGCCAGTCAGCTAGCTAGCTAGCGACAGATACAGATACGAATACAGCAAACAGCAGCAACAGCTATAGATACAGATACAGCAGGATATACTAAACAGCCACGCAGTGTATATTCACCCTCCACCCCCCACCTACTCTCTTCTCTTCCGTTCTCTGTGCTCTTTACAACACCCTCCAGGCAATTGGCCGCCACACTTGTTTACCAAAAAGTTCTCGCATTTAGCATTTACATTTGCTGGCTGCAGTCAGTTGAAGCTGAACGGGATTTGGTGTGGATTCAGTTATGCTACAGTTGCTGCAATCCTAAAGAGGGAAGTAGAGAGTGGTGAGGGGGAGGGGGAGAGGGAGGGGGAGACAGGTGTAAAATCATCAACGGACATCAAGTGCCACGCTGGCATTTTCATACCTCTTGTAATTGCATAACTGTCGAGGGCGTTTATTTTTGTACCTGTATCTGTATCTATAGCTCCCCAACTGTATCTGTATCTGTATCTGTACCTGTATCTGTGTCACTGGTAATTCTCAAAAGCATAAAAGTCAAATTTGTCGCATGGCCCACGGAGACAGCAACCGATGCCGATGCTGATGCCGTTGTCGGAGCCAGTGCCAGCAGAGCCGCCAGTTTGCTATTTCCCCGAGCAGCCGCTGGCTGCTCACGCGTGGGGACTGTGCGAGAGGTGGGAAAGAAGGACAGGAGGGGAGCTGTGACAGGTGAATGTGCGGCGAGACAGGTAATTGGCTTTGCTATCCGTATCTCGGGCATATGGTTGCGATTTAGATACGCACTCTCTCGCTCTCCCGCTTTCTCTCGGTCTCTTGCTCTCTTTATTTGACCCCTCAATCCCTATCCCCTTCCAAATCGGGAATCGGGAATCTGCAGCTCGATGCTGGTCCGGCGGTTACTCAAGGCTCAAGCAAACACGAGGGGGATCGCTTGCTACTTGCTGCTCCCTAGGCTCGTGTCATGGCCCTTAAATGGGGGAAGCTGCCCACTTGAGTTAGACACAACAACAAAGCACGAGAAGCTGAAGCAGATACAGAGAGAAGTAAAGGAGTTGAAAAACTTGGGGGAAAATCTGACTAATGAACCCCGTCTTGAATTGCGTTGCGTTTGGGTTGCGTCCACTTCACTGGCAAACAACAATCTTTCATTGCAGCTGCCAATTCGAAATTCGCTTTCATTGTGCAACGTCGAAGCTGCGTTTCTAATTGACACACATCTCAATACAGAATATATTGTAGAATTGTGAGCCAGTAATAATCTTACGCATTTCATAGAACTTACTGCATTCCGTTCGTTAAACGATCGAAAGTGAATTGTAAATTACAGGATAATTCGAGAGCTGTAAACATTCTTTGTATCTTTGCTTGTTTGAAAAACATTCATCCATTTTAGTACGCCAATCGCTTTTTATTGATTCAAGAAATATCTTTGCAATTTTCGAATACTTTACCGCTGAGATTATTTTCATAGCGAGATGATTAAAATTCTTGAATGCTAATCGATACAATTCTGAATTCATTTGTCGAATGGCAATTGCAATGAAAACATATTGCTTTATTCGTAAGGATGAACTCCACTGATTAACATACAAGAAACAATCTTCAATTTTACTCTTGAAAGGTGTCGAATTTGTAAGTCCACGACTTTCTTGCAAAATATTTTTTATTCTTCATTGCATACTTTTAGGGTGCGATACGGATGATAAGGTCCAACTCTATGGAATGGAATGAATGAACAAAATATGATTTCATCTAAGGATCAAACACTTGATATTATTAAAATTGATAAATGGTAGAATAACTCGAGAAGAACAACAAGCATTATGATGATTAGAATGTCCTTTAGCAGTTAGCAGTTTAGAGTTAGCTCTCATCAATATACTTCGTTTGACACAGGACCCGAAAGGACTAGACAGAAAGGGTCTTTTTTATTTCAGGTCCTGTAAAGATTTTCGTTCTTTTAAGTACACCAATCAGTTTCTTTTGCTAAAAAAAAAGTCCTTGTTCCAAAGGACATCACGATCGTCCAAATTTTCAGCTCGTCCACTGAGAGCATTTCTGGTGAGTTGCCTGAAGTTCGTCTACTCAAAATAACAAATGCCACTTTATCAGCTAGCGCAACAAACGCGTTTAACATATCCAAGCACGACTTTCATCGAGTGTCGACGCTTTCAATTAGTGCTTTGATTCTTCCTTCTGACATTCCTTTCTCCATTTGACATTTCCGTAGTGCGTGCATAGCACTATATTGATTTTTATACCCGCTACCCATAGGGTAGAAGGGTATTATAACTTTGTGCCGGCAGGAAATGTATGTAACAGGTAGAAGGAGGCATCTCCGACCCTATAAAGTATATATATTCTTGATCAGCATCAATAGCCGAGACGATCTAGCCATGTCCGTCTGTCCGTCTGTGTGTCTGTCCGTCTGTCCGTCTGTCCGTCTGTCCGTATGAACACCTAGATCTCAGAGACTATAAGAGATAGAGCTATAACTTTTTTCGACAGCATTTGTTATGTTTGCACGCAGATCAAGTTTGTTTCAAATTTTTGCCACGCCCACTTCCGCCCCTGCAAATCAAAAAAATCGAATAACAAGCGTAATTTGAAAGCTAGAGTTACGAATTTTGGTATATACAGTAATAACTATAGTATTTATGATCCCTGAAAATTTGGTTGCGATCAAATAGAAATTGTCGAAGTTATTAAAGAAATACTTTTGTATGGGCAAAAACGCCTACTTACTAGGGGTCTGAGTTGCTTTGGCTGACAATCTGGTATATTGTGCCGTCTATGGTATATTTTGAATGCGGTACTATATCGATATACCACATATACTATTTTGTATATTTTTAGTATTTTTGCAGTATATTTGGTATATTTTGAGAATAATACCGCAAAATATATTGCTTTTATTCAAAATGGGTAGCGGGTATCTCACAGTCGAGTTCACTCGACTGTAGCTTTCTTACTTGTTTTTGTTAACTCTTATATGTAGTATGCGATTTTACCACAAAAAAAATTGAAAAATATCAAACAACAAATTGCATGAAACTTTTTTTTTTTTTGTAATTTTTATTAAATTACGGCGTGCCACGCCCACTAATGCTAAAAAATATATATATTAAAATAGTATTTTAGACATATTCCCAAAATTACATAAATTAAAAAAGGGGCGGTGCCACACCCATTTCTTTAATTTCACTAGATAATGGTTGTCTTAACCTAATACAAAAAACCGATTTGAATTATCTTGCTCCGTTCTTCAGATATTAATTTTGGCCAGAGAAAGTGGTCAAATTTCTGATAGTGCATAAGAGCTGTGGTGCTATCGGAAATCTCATCACAAAAATAACAATATCGCTATATCGATATATCGATATTTAGGTATATTCCCGGCATCCTTTTTCTATTGTGAGGCAATAAAAGGATTGTTTCGCACATAAATTAATGTTCATTTTTTGTTGAAAAAGAATCCTGCAGCTAGGAGACAAGCATAATTATCCCGGCTTCATTTTCTCTGCACTTTTGGGATTGAATTCGTGAGGGTTTTTCAATCAATTTGCGTGTGGCTCATTACGAGCATGTTTTCATTAGGGTCTCTTCCCCGTCGCCACCTCCGTCTCCCGCTCTCTCAAGACTGTCCTTCCTTTCGGCGCTAATGACAAAATGTGGCAAATACAAGGAGTCGGAGTTTGATGTGGAGGACAAGCGGCAAGTTGATGACCGCCGCCCATTTAGCCAAAGTATTTATTGTCCAGTTTTTACAACATTGATGCTTGCCACGTTCCACCTCCTCTCTCTCTCCGCCCTCAAGCATCGGATTGTCACACAGCAAAGGAAGCCACGGACAGAGGAGGCAGAGGAGGGAGAGAGGGGTCCAAAGTCCCTCTAATAGGATTCACTTTGTTTATATGCATGCTAATTAGAGCCAAAAAACACATTTCTGCTGCCTTTGGTTAATTGATGAAGTGAAAAAGCTGCCCGGCTTCCGCACCAAACACACAACAAAAAAATAACAGACAACAAGCAGCAGCACAAGAAGATGGAAAATAAAATGAAATACTAAAAAAAAAAAAAAAAAAAAAAACGCAAAAACACTTTGAGGTGGTGGCAGTAAAAGTTATCGGGCAAATGACACTCCCAGTTCGAGTTGCTCAGTTCACAGTTTCAGTTTCAGCTTCAGTTTCAGTTTTGAGCATTTGCCCCCTCCGCTCTTCCCTCCTCGCATATGCAAATGAGCTCGAGCAGAGGCAACAATGATAAATATCGTTTTAAATGACAAACAGGCAAAGATGTGCCAGGGCAATAATAAACCTGCAAAATTAATTGCTTTTAACCGCAAGGCGAGCAACGGGCAAATGGGCAACGCTGGCCCAAGCGCAGCGTGTGGGAGGCGGTGGCAACCCCACCTTACCCCTCCCCCCTCCTCTTGACCCACTCGCTTCTTGTCTGCTGCCTATCGCAAAACAACAGCAGAAGAAAAAAGCAGCACAAGTTAACAGAGCTTGACCAACAATTCAATGCTCTTCTTGCAAACCTAAACAAAAATATAGCATACTTAACTGCGTATGAAAGTAAAATACAGAAACAATTTGAAAATATTCAAAATGAATATATACAAAATTCTATACCGTATTAACTGTGTAACGTATATATATCATGTATCACGTATAATAACTCTTTATTTATATTTAATAAACAGAATGATATTTAATTTAAATTTAAATTATTTATCTTTCTTCTGCTACACATTTTCAATTTATATTTTAATTTTATTTCATTTCACATTATTTAATTAAATTATATTTTAATTAAAAGTCTGCGTATATCTTATATTCAAAATTGAACTTTATTTTATTATTATAAAAAATATATATATATTTATAAACAGAATTTTTCTCAAAATTAAAATAAAATACATTTCAAACAGAACGAAACAGAATAAAATACAATTTAAGAAATATTGAAAATAGTTAATCAATGAAAACTAGATAAATTGCTAAAGTGGAATTATAAATTCTATATTGCGTTATTGAGAACGTTATTTAAGAACTAAATTATCTGCAGTTCATATTAATCTAAATGTCTACGAAATATTTATATAATATAAGAACCTAATTAAGTTCAATTACAAAAATACAATATACATTAATTTCAAAGATTAAATATAATGAACATTTCATTTTAATATGATTTTTATATCACATCAATTAGTTTTGTGACCAAAAAAGAAATACAATTTTCATCACCATTTAGTATGTTTAATTTTAAATATAATCACTTTCAAGAGCGATACAACCACACAAAATTTTCTTTTATTTTTCAATAGCATGTAGATTTATCGAAAGTGGTAAAATTTATTTGTGGTGATGAAGGCTAAACATATTCATATCCATATCTAGAAAAAAAAATTGATCATTTCTCTGACTATATCAATTTATTATACTTCTAGATATCATATATAATGTGGATTACAGTTTTCTTCGCATTCTTGACTACACATTATTTACTATATAATATTCAAAATGTAATCAAACCAAGGTTCAAGCTCATTCAAAGTATATAAAATGTACTCGAATTAAAGTGAATAGGGATCACTTTCATACTTTGTGAATCACATGAACTTTAGCCGTAGAAAGTGTATTCAAAAGCTGGTGAATGAACTCTCAGGTGGAGAGAGGAAGAAAAGGTAGCAAAGCCATGCGATGCGATGCGAGGACTTGGGATAAATGAAATTAGTTGGAAACATGTCGCCTCATTAGCGCAGAGCAAAAGTAAATCTGCATGGCATTAATGAGCGCATGCCAACACATCACAACTCCCGCTCTCCCTCCCTCACCCTCTTTCTGTCTCTGTCTGTGTCTGTGTCTGTCCCTCATCATGTCTTTGGGCAGTTGATTTGTCAGGTAATTGTCTGGCTAATTGGTTGCATCAACTTGTGACTGCGCCTATCTCGATGTGCTTGTTGTTGTCATCTTCGGACGTCGCCTCAAGCAGCTGCTCCACTCCGTTGCAGCTCTCATCTGGACAATCTGCTTGCCCCCCTCCAGCTTCTCTCCTCTCTTCGAGTGTGGTCAATTCCGCAGTGCGAGTTGTGCCTGCGGTTGCTTGAAGGGAGGGAGGAAACAACTCTCTGGCTCTCGTCCTGGCAATTATGGAGGGCAATTAACGCGCCTCGTAAAATGCACAAAAAGCGACACAATTATCGAGACAGAGAGTAAAAAAACGTAAACGTGAAGTGAAGTGAAGTCAAGCCTCCATTTTGCAGTGCAGCGAAATTTATTATAATTGGAAATATGTTGAACAAGCGTCAAAGACAATGCCAGGAAAGAAAGGCAAAAAGAGAATAATAACAAATAAACAACAGCAAGTCGAGCACAAAAGTTGCCGCAAAGTTGTGGCACCCACTCACACACACACACACACAGGTGCAACACGTTGCAAGTACAACAGCTTGTGTGGTGAAGCTTTCAGTGAGTGCTCGCTGCATCTTTGGCCATGTTGTGGCATTGATTTTCAAGCAAATGTCATTGACCACACGCCGCTGCCGCTGCCGCCGCTGTTGCCGCATGTCACACGTACAACAAAGGGGCGTTGCAAGTATGTTTGTGTGTGTGGCAAGCAGTAGCAGAAGCAGAAGCTGAAGCTCAGGCTAGCCGCAGTGAGCAACCACCAAAAGTAATCATTGCAAACGTTGTCGCTGATGCTTGTTTGCTCAGAGTGGGGGGGAAGGGAGGAGGAAGGGGAGTGGCTAGTGGCGTCCAGCTGTGCAGCGAAACTATGACGGCCTTTGGCCTCCAGCTGCTGGACAAGAAGAAGCAGGAGCAATGCGATTAACGTTTCAATATGCGACAGTTGCACCATGGAAATGGCAATGGAAATGGAACATTTACTCCGTCCAAGTCGAAGTTGGAGTTGGAGTCGGAGTCAGGGTTGGAGTTGGGTTCGGAGCTGGCAGCATCAGCATCAGCAGCAGCTTGGCGGGACCGCCTGTGGATTTGGATTTGTTGTCCACTGTGGTGGCGATTGCATTCATAGAAAACATTGCGCTTAAGCTGCAGCTGAGCACGAGATGAGGCCGAAGCAGGGGTTGTCCTTCCCCTCTTCCTCCCTTCCTCTCTTCCTCTCTCTCTCTCACGCTCTCTGCTGTCTTAAGCTGTTATTATGCAGGGACAAAAGGTCATTATAACTTGACATAGAAAGCAGACATTCTTTCCCCATCTCAACAAACAAAGCACTGCACTTTTAGCCACTGACCATGACAAACGAACAGTCTTTGGATCAGAGGAGGATGGGGAGGAGGAGGAAGGGAACTCACAGCGAGTTGATGACGTCGCCATCTGTTATGGCAACGATCAAAGTCTCAAGCGCAATAAGCCATGAGACTCTCTATGTTATGACATTTTACATAACATTTAACGCACGACGTAAGCATCAAGTCTTTCTCCAGTATTTCATCGATTCTTTCTTTTTTAGTAGCTTAGCTACTTACTGGCAAAATAAACCATGCATGCAAAATGTTTAGAGCTTTTTTATAGCTATTAATTAAAATTAATTCAAATATTTTGTATATTAAGCAGAGTAATATTGCTGCTATTCGCAATTCAAGTCTGAAAGCTAGTTTGAACTGGTTTGAAAGAATAACAATAGGCGAGTAATCGAAAGGGCAGACAAATTAAGGGCAAACTCATTACAATTACGTTGTCTCATAGTTTTTGTTAGGCGGCTATTGCTGAACAAATAATAAATAATATTTGCACTTGCCAAAGAATATTTACTTAAAAACGTTACTGCCAAAAAAATATTCCACGTTTTATATTTGTCACTTTGTTTTATATGATGAATATAAGACCACAAATATTTTCCCAAATATATTACAATATATTCCCATTTAATATTTTATACAAAACTTTAAAAGTGGTAAAAAAAACAAGTTGAATGTGCTCGACTGTAAGATAACGGCTAGCCATTTTTAATAAAACCATATTCTACAATATTACCAAAGATATACCGGAAATATCGTTAAAGTACTTCATTAAAAATATACCATAGGGTTCAAAATATACCACATTGCGAGCCAAAGCAGCTCAGACTCGATTGTCATTAAAAAATTACTTCTTTAATTTGATCTGATCGCATCCAAATTTTGAGGAATCATCAATACTGTAGTTATAGATGTTCCAATCTCGTCGATTATACTTAGTAGTTCTTAAGGTGTCGCTATTTAATGGTATTTTTTATCTCATTCTAAATTCTAATAAGTAATTACACAATATATAGCATATTTTCATTGGCTCTTGAACATTAAAAATGAAATTACGCTTTATCTAATATTTTAGAATTATTTTACTTGAAAAAGTTCATAGAACATGAAGTTGATCTTTTGACTCCGGTCTGTGGTCTGTGCTCTGTGGGTTGATTCTTTTACATGTTCCAATTACGTAACGTTACATTGATGAATGACGTCATTACGTGACATGAGATTGTTGCCGCTTATTAACAACGTACCGAGTTTTTCAATTAGTTCCGTGTTGCTAATAATTCAAAATGTTTCCGCTGCCAACGGCCATTTCGATACTTTCAAACAAAAGCTGATGAATGCCACCGCACTTTTAATACCCGGTCCAGTCGAGTCGAGCTTTAAAATGAAAGGAGTATCTTTTGTGGAAATTCTATTAAATTTAATAAAGAATATAAACTTTCTTCTAGCCGATTCTAAAGATAATATAATGCCAGTGAATTTAAATCTCTCAGATTTAAAGACGCAGTAAATATAGTTGTTATTGAAGAAAAACAGAAATCATTTTAATATTAAAAATAATATATTTAAATTTTTCGTTATTTATTTTAAGTATACTTTATTATTCATGTATTTATTCATTTTGTATATAAAATATACTGTCATTATTTCAAATTAAAAATCTTTTTTATTATAGAAATGTAGATTTTAAATACAACTAACATTATATATAAAAAAATACACCTATTTAATTTATTTCATTATTTTTTTATTTGCTTTATTGAAATTTTAATATTATTAAAAGAAGATAAATAATGTTAGCATTATAAAAAAATAATTTAATTAATTTTCTTGCATACTTATTTATTATTATTTTTTTCATTATTGTATTTTTTATATTATATAATTTAAGTAATCATTATAAAAAAGAAGAATTTTTTTAATTGTATTACATACTTATTTATTTATTTTTTTTTATTATTGTTTCGAATTTAAATATAAAAGGGATTTCATTATTCTCTTATATATTTAGGTTTTTATTTTGTAATTCTTTATTATTTGTTTTTTTATTTAACGAATTTTTAATTTTAATATATACTTCATTTAAGTGAACATTATAAAAAATAGAAAATTATTTATTTTCTTGTATACTTATTTTTATAATTATATACTATGTATATGATTATTTATTTTGTATTTATTATATTTGAGACAACAATATAAAGGTAGAAATTCATTTACATAGTTGTTATTGATTTATTTATATATTTATTTTAATATTCATTAATTTTTAATTGTTATTAATTTAATTTATTTTGTCTTGTTATCGCTACAAGCATAATTTTTATGTATGCGCAACTCACAGCATCATATTCATATTCATATTAACGTTGATTGAACTCAATTCACTTTATTCATATTTACTAATTTAATATAACTTCAATTGCATTTCATTTATATATTATATAACTGGTATTCAACAATTTAATAAGAAAATGCTAACTAACTGATAGTTTTGCATTTTTGCCTCTTGTATTTCCGGGTATTACGAAGTCGTGCGCACTCGTCACTCGCATTCTTACATGCTAGGCATGTTCGCAGGCTTTTCACACACACAAGCACACACACACACACGTCTTCCCTTCCCCCCCTCTCTCTCTCTCTCTCTCCCTCTTTCTCTGCTCTCTGCTCTGTCGCCTTTCCGCTACTCGTCGCTGACTAATTAATAACTAATGATGTGCAGTGCGCTTATTAGGACGCTTGCATACATTATCCTGTTCTAATATCATTATATTGTAACTGGCATGCAGTTGCAGTCCTCCCCCTCCCCCTCCCCCTCCCGCTCCACCCTACACCCTCCACTTCTTCCGCACATTGTACCCTGTGGACCGACTAGCTGGCTAACCGACCAACTCCGGCCTGCCTGCCTGTCTGAATGCCCGGTGACTGTCTGGATAGTTGGCTGCCTGGTTGCCTCGTTGGCTGAGTTGGCTGAGTTGGTTGAGTTGCTGCATTGTCAGCCAGCGACACATTGCACACACACGCACACAAAGAAATACAATTATGACAATCAAAGTGGACAAATGCAGTTGCAGGCCCCCCTCTTCACCCCCGCCTGAAACACCCACAACTTCAACAGAGGTAAAAGGAGAGTAAACTGTCAGGTGCGAGGGCAGAAGAGTGTTGCTTGATTGCCTGGTTCTGTCTCGTTGTCTCGTTGTCTCGTTGTCTGCTTGTTCGCTTGGCTCGCCTGATAAATGACAGCTGCAATGGCCAGCTCTCCCTCCTTCCTTCTCCCTCTTTCCCCCTTGCCCTCTCTACACACTTCATTCGCTCCACACGCAACTTGACTTTGACTGCGGCGGCTGCTTCGAGTTGCTGTAAAAATCCACCTGGGACACTTTGATGCTGACAGCCACATCGATGTTGAGGGCGGGCGTGACACGCACACAAATGCCAAGCTCACACACACACATACACACACACACACACTGGCACACACATTCAATTGTAATACATTGACATGCAGACAGCAGAGGCTCAAAATTTAGAGCTCATTTCACAATTCAAGTCAATTAATACGAGTAAGAGCTATCAAAACTGAAGTTGAAATGCTTTACAGAGCTTTCATATTTTTATATAATATTATTAACATAATATTTAACTAAGAAAAACCTCTGAAACTATCAATTTTTCACTAAGAAAAACTTCTGAAAATATATAGTATATCAATTATCACACACTAAGTGAAACAATTATCTGCAATGTACAATATAAAATAAAAATGCGGTTCAAATTTTTTTTTTATCTTAAAGTTCGAGTGTCTCAACGATTGATTGATATGTAAGAAATATGCCCATAAAAAATATGACCATATTACGCTTTGAAGATCCTTTACTTTGTTATATGGTCACAATTTATCTGATCATTTGGTGGGTTGGACGCGCAGCTTATATCGAAAATAAGTTCATTATAAATATTTAATATTACCATAAATAAATGTTTTATACTTTATTTGGAGACGAATATTGACAATCAACTACTACATATATGATAACAGCTATAAAGCGTTTAACTATTTTCAAGAAAACAAAATGTTTTTAGACTCACAAACTATCTAAAATGCTAGATTAGTTAAAATACTCTTGCGTTAAAAGATTTAGAGTCAATAAAATGCGTAATATTTTCTGTAACAAAGGAGACAATTTAATGGAATGGTTTTAAATTATGATTTGTAAAAGTTATGAAATACAGTATGAAATAATGATTTTAATTTATTATTAAATATTCAATTTAACTCAATTATTAAAAATACAAAGTTAAAAGATGAGTTTAAGTTAAAGCTGGTTGCGATCATATGAAAATTGCAAAAGGTTTTCAGAAATAGTTTGTTATGTTTAAAAACGGCTGCTGTTGTCAAGTTGTTTTGGTTGACAATCTGGTGTATTTGGTATATAAATTTTAATATAATATGAAATTTGGTATATTTTGTATATTTTGGTATATTAATTTGATATATATTTAGAATGATTTCACACTGTTTTACTTTAATTAAGAAAGAGTATAATATATATTTACCAAATCGGTATATTTTTGTATTTTTGGTATATTTGTAGAATAATTTCGCACTTTTTTGCGTTTATTAAAAATGGGTAAATATCTATTATATTTAAATATACCAAATATAACCGCCGGTATATATTAATTGGGTTTTTTTTTTTTAATAGTTTCACACTGTTTTGCTTTTAACATATTAAAAATGTTTAGCACAGACAGTAGATTCTGTACTTATTGAAATCAATTTTAAAAAGTAACACATTATTTTTCCAATACTTATTATTTAATGAATTTTCACTGCAGCAGTTAATGCTATTTATATTTGAAGACAAGCTCGCCTCGACTACATACAATGACAATTTAGTCTCTCAATTTGTGAAAACTAACCAAAGTAGATGCGATTTAGTGAAATGTTTTTAATTAAATGGACTCTGCTGTAGGTTTTTAGAGTATATTTCGAGTATAACAACATTTATGTGGTCAGTTATTAAGCGCTGTGTGTGTGTGTGCTTTAATTTTAACCTGGGGAGCTCTCACCAAAAATGACCTAATAATAAGCTGAAGTTGAAGCTAAAGCCGAAGCAGAAGCAGACTTTCCCTGCTTGCCCTTTGCCAACTACATAGTTGTGAGCGTGGCATTTTGAAGGCTTTTGGAGCCGCACATACTTTAGATAAGCTCCATCTAATTTGCAACTAATTGCAAGCCATTAAAAAGCACTCCCCTTTCCCTCCAGTTGAGTTGCCACTTCAGTTGACTCATCCACTTGTTTTTCATTGCGTTGCGTTTCGTTTCGTTTCGTTACGTTACGTTTTTCTCGCCGTTTTTTGTCTGTGTGGGTGTGTTTTCATTTTGCGCAGTCGCAAAAGCCCATTTTAATCCGGTAATTAGGGCATAATGAGCTTTAATTAACCGCTAAAATCTAAAAAGCGCGCATAAATAACCAATTGACAGTCCGGCACTTTGCTCTCGCTCCCTCTCCCCCTCTCTCTCTCTCTCTCTCTCTCTCTCTGTCCTTCGCTCTCTGTAGTGTTGTCTCTCTCTCTTTCGCTTCGCTTTTGCATTGCAGCGACAGGGCGTCGCGCCCATAAATTGAATTATGTTAAGCCTCGCATAATGGTCAAAATAACACGCAATTTGCGGAGACCCAAAATGCCCACGACAAACGCTCGCAGTGCTCCACGTGCCACGCCCCATTCGGAGGACGGAGGGCGGAGGCTCAAGCACACACACACACCCAGTCACACTCCTACACACACACACACACACATACACACACACTCGCACTCGAACTCGGGGCAAATCGATGAAAAGGCGAGGGCGCCTTTTCCGCTTTTCTCCTCCTCGCAATTCTCGTTGTTGAGCTCTCAACTTTCAATTCCCTCCGCCCCCGTTTCCCACACCTGCCACTTCCGGTGTCAATGTGTGCGTGTGTGTGTGTGTGTGTTAATTTTGGTAAAATCACTTAATCCTTTTGAATATCGTTCGCCACTGGCGTGACACCTTAACCCACAGCGAACCGCACCGAACCGAACCGAACTGAACTGAACTGAAGCTAAAGCCAAAGCCGAAGGCAAAGCCAAGAGGCGCCATTTCCACATTAAATGACGCGCAAATTTACATTACAACAGCAACAGCAACAACAACAGCAACAGCTACAATCGCAGCTACAGCTACAAATCCTCGACTCCGTCAAACGTCGCTTCCCCTTTTATCCAAGTCATCGACATCGGCATCGTCATCGTCATCGCATTAGTGACGCTCTGCAGATTTCTCTGCTCTTCTTGTTTTTTTTTGCTACCTAGGAATGCGTGTAAATTGACAACAACGGCGACAGCAAACAGCCGCAGTGAAAGTGGTGTGTCAACGACTGCTGAATACCCTGTAAAACACCAGACAGCTACTTTAGTTAACATTTTTCAAACAGACGAATCGAACGAAAGAGAAAGAAATGAAAGAAAGCCGAATAAAATTATTGTTCTTTGTTGTTTTAATTAATTATACAAATTTGCATTTCAGATTAACTACAAAATATTACGAAATTCAGAAAAGTACTTTTGATAATTTAATTGATATAATAATCATAATTTCAGAAAATAACTGTCGGTAATTTAATACTATTAATAGTATAATAAATACATATTAATGAATAGTTAAAACTTTTCAAAGAGCTAAATCTGGCGAAAAAGAAAGAATATCGTTTAAAATTATAATGACTCTATAGAATACAATAATACGATAGTAAATAAATATAAATAAAATTTGCAGCTGTTAATTAAATAAAAGATAACTAGAATTTATGAAATGAACTATTGATAATTGAAAAATTAAATGCATTGTAATTATATAACATATATTATCTAGTTAACACTTTTTAAACCGATTAAGTTTGCGCAATGTAACATTTAGCTTAGAACTAAGTATGGAAAACATCTAATTATGTACACATTGCTATACATTTTTGTATTGTATATAAGTTATAAGTTTATATGTTAAACATAACAGAGTACATTCCAATTAAGGAAACTTTAACATTTCTTTCGAATTTAATGAAATAAATAAAAATTCAACATATTGTAAGTTAATATTGGGACTAGCCAGCTTGAGCCGTAGTTTTATCTGCATAGTGATTCATTTTGATATAAATAACATAAAAAAAGAAAATCTTCATAATTGCAATTAAAGTAATTTATTTCATTCTCTAATGAGTTGATTATTAGTAGCAAGGATCTCAGCTTTCTCGATCAGTATTTATTATAAATTTACCTACGAATCTGCTTTTCACGATACACTTTGCAAAGTTAGAGTTGCCAAGATCTTTCGCACTCACAAAAATAGTTAATGTTGCACTTCTTTTTGGTCTCTCGAAGCCAAAGTCATGTCAACAGGTAAAATACCAGGCAATCAAAAATATTGTTTGAAGAGCTCCAATTTGAAATTTGAAAAACACAAAAGCGATTTATTATTATTTATTTATTAATTCTAGCCACAATGTCATTAGGAAGTAAGCAAAATAAGTTCAAAAGTGTGACGATACGAAAGGATTTAATATTTCAGAATAATGTATTCAAGAAAAAGGTTGTAACAATAATTTTGACTCTTTGTTTATAAATGTGAAATAAAAACACAACAGCAATTTATTAATTTTCCACGACTTTAACTATTTATTCTAGCCAGAATGTCTTTACAGGAAGTTGGGAAAATAAGATAACATGTAAGATACCCGCTACCCATTTTGAATAAAAGAAACATATTTTGCGATATTTTCTCAAAATATTCCGAATATACTGCAAAAATACTATAAAAATATACCAAATGGTATATTTGGTATATCGACATAGTACCGCATTCAAAATATACCATAGACGGCACAATATACCAGATTGTCGGCCAAAGCAACTCAGACCCCCAGGAAGAAGGCGTTTTTGCCCATATAAAAGTATTTCTTTAATAACTTCGACAATTTTTATCTGATCGCAACCAAATTTTCAGGAATCATAACTACTATAGTAGTTATTATATATACCTCTAGCTTTAAAATTACGCTTGTTATTCGATTTTTTTGATTTGCGGGGGCGGAAGTGGGCGTGGCAAAAATTTGAAACAAACTTGATCTGCGTGCAAACATAACAAATGCTGTCGAAAAAAATTATAGCTCTATCTCTTATAGTCTCTGAGATCCAGTGTTTCATACGGACAGACGGACAGACACACAGACGGACAGACGGACATGGCTAGATCGTCTCGGCTGTTGACGCTGATCAAGAATATATATACTTTATAGGGTCGGAGATGCCTCCTTCTACCTGTTACATACATTTCCTGCCGGCACATAGTTATAATACCCTTCTACCCTATGGGTAGCGGGTATAAAAAGTGTGACCAAACTACATGATTTTGTTTTCCTTAATAATGCATTCAATAATAAATTTGTTACGATAATTTTGAAGCATGTGATGACAAGCATCAGAGATTCACCTTCTAACAACAGTAACTGCAAATGAGCTGAATATTTAAAACGAAATTTCAAAATCAGCCAAAGGCTGATGGTTAACCAATTCCTGATATTGGCATTGAGAAGATACTTTAATGTATTTTATTCCTTGGCTAGTGGTAGACTGATTTTGATATTCATATTCCGACTGACAAATGGATGGATGAATGGATGGACATGTTGATGCCGCTGGTTGCGAGGTATCACAGCAACAATCTGTTGTGCGAGACGTCACTGACCTGGCTACAGCTTCGCAGATCCCCCGCAGCAATTGATGCTTCCTTCCACGCTCCATTCTCCGCTCACCACTCTCCGCTCCACCCTCTATAAAGGGCATTCCTGCATTCTTGGAAACCCCCCGCGTTGCTGTTGCCCCATTGGTGTCCCCAGCAAGCGTATTACTCTATTAAATTTAAATTAAAAATTGATTAAAATGAGCGGCAAAGCGAAGCTCGAGGGAGGCGTCAAAAAGCGCGAGGTACTTTGCCACACAGCTGGAGCTAGAGCTGGAGCAGAAGCTGATGCAGTAGCTGAAACAGCAGCAGGAGTTGAAGCCGGAGGATACACACAATTAACGTTGGCTTTCTGGCTCAAATTGAGAGCTGCTCCTGGACTTACCACACACTTTTACATAGTTGCCAACCGCACAAATGCGTTGCGGGCAAAGCGACTTTTGCCACACAGCTGGCCAGAAAGAGTCGAGTCGAGTCGAGGCGAAGTCTGAGTCGGAGATGGAGATGGAGTTGTGTATACTGCTTTCACTTCTAGCCTGCGTTTTGGTAAATTAAATTTGCGCATTACGCAAATGAGCAGCGCGGAGAGGAAGGTATGATGAAGGGGGGGCAGTGGGGGAGACGGGGAGAGGATAATGGCAAGGGGAAGGCGAGCTGGCCAAAAGTGCAGGCAGCGAACCCAAACGATGTGACGACGAACCCTTTCTCAAGTGAAAGCAAAGCATGCCGCCTAATGATCCCTGGCCTTTAAACTCCACGCAGGCAGCAGAGAGTAAACATGTCGGGCAGAGGGGGAAAGAGAAGAAAGGATGGTGGAAGGGGCAGAAGGTGGAAGGACAACCTGCTCTAATGTCCTTTTGTCAGTCAATGTGCTGCGATTTGATTGGATTTTTGTGGTCAGACAACTGGAAATGTGTGAATGTCTTTCGCTCTGTCTGAGTGTGTGTATGAGTGTGAGTGCGAATGTGAGTGCTGTTGTGAGTGTCAATCGAATGGCGACGAATGTGTCCGCCACCAATAAATAGTATTCTGTCAACTGTCTTACATTGTTACGTTGTTTGCCATCATTACTCTGCGGCGTTGTGCATTTCGCTTGATCTCAATGCGCCAAGCGAAACACTCTTCACACTCTAACGTCTTTAGCTTACAAGACTTTCGAACGTCTGCCAACTTCTAAACTTACAGTTCGTAGCAAAATAAATCGTTTACTGAAGTGGATTCAACAACATTCTCCTAGTGTGAATTACATTGTTTCGAATTACGTACACGTAATTTTCGTTCTGATAATTCTAAAGCCTTCAAGCCATGAACTACTTTCAATAACCTTGAAAAACGTACGTCAATACATTTAAATATAACTACTGATCATGTAATAACATTAGTATAACAAATAATAAACCTTAGACTTTAGAAATTTCACAAGAATTGTTTATATACTATAATAAAAATACTTAAATTCAGCCACTGATCATTTAATAACCACAACTGAAATAATAATATACACCCAGTCCTTTTTTTACTCGATCTCTTTTTACGCGATTTCACTTTAACGCGGTTATTTTTGTAGCGCAAATTTTATTTTTTACGCGGATTTTTCACATTAACGCGATTTAGCACGCACCGCGGGTGGAGAAATTTTTGCAGATATGGCGAGAGAAGATATAGACGAGATTCTTCTAGACCGAGAGCTCGATGATGACGATTTGTTTGAAACAGCTACGGAAGTAATCGAATCGGAAAATGGCAGCGACACTGAGAGACACTAACCATTTTTACGCGATTAGTGGCAGAACCAACAATCGCGTAAAAAAAGGACTGGGTGTAATTATATAATAGTATAAAAGTGTTAAATTAACTTTAATTTTATAACAAACATAACTAAATGTATATATAAATACATGCAAAATACATTTTTGAAATATTTATCACAAGAAATTTAGTTATAATACCTATAAATAAAAATAAGTTAATTATTGTAATCTTTATGCAATATTCAACACTAAAACTTTATAATCGTTACGCACTACTCAGCACTGAAATTAAGTATCATTAAATATAAATATCAATAAGCACTCTAATACCAGGTGGAGAGATTACTTGGTCATAAAGAAGAGGTCAAAGCTATTGCCTCAGACTAAACATAACAACACTTCAATTATGTTATTATGCATTACACAACACTTGCAATAAGAATCGAAAGCAAAAGATCAGGAAATCGATAATAAAGCGACGCTTGGATGATCGAAACTAGAAATGTTGCGAATAAGGGCAATTAATATGATTTGTAAAAAAAAAAATAAATAATTTTTATGAAAGGATAAATGAAATAATACTCTTAATAAAGTAACCTTTCAACTTTATAAAGCTTGGTGGATTTTTTAACTTTGCAATTGTTGATATAATTAGAAATGTTTGAATAAATGTTACTGCCTCTATCCTATGAATTTTGCACCATAGTTAGAGATGAATAAAAGTTATAATATTATCATAGTTGAAGAATATAAACCAAATGTTTTGTGTGTCAATGTAAATATATAAATTTAGAAAATCCATCTATCTATAAATATCAAATAATAAATAAAATATATACAAAATAAATAGTTATAACAAGTTCCCATAAATGCTACACAGTTACATATATTTCCTTTGCTCTTTTTCGAATTTTCCTCGTTTATTACTAGTTTAAATTACTAACGAATTGCCTGTCTTGTGTTCAATGTCCAAAAATATGCACATTGTAATTACATCTTGCGTTGCGTTGAATGGATTATGTGATAGCTGAGATACCCGAGAAAGAGATAGAGATAGAGAGCGAGGACGAGGACGAAGCTAACCCTTCGAGCAGAGCCACAGCCAAGATGATTTCTTCGTTGTCTAATGATGTCTGCTCGACACGGTGCAAACGCTACGATGAGTGGGAGAGGGTGAGGATGGGTGGAGGGGGAGGGTGCGATGAGGACGAAGGGAATACGGATAATGTTCTTGTCAGCAATGCGCCGTGATTTGATTGAATTTTTGTGGTCTGTGAGTTGATGAGTGCCAGAGAGTCCTGCTGCTTCCTTGCCTCCTCTCGCTGTCAAAATCGAGGTGGAAGAAGACGCTTAAAGATTTGCGTGTTCTTTCATTTTATGTTTTAATTAAAAAGTGTCGCTTAGTGTGAATGTCCATTTGACTGATGCGACAAGACGCTGAGCTGACATAGATACACACAGAGCGAATCACAGTGGCAGATTGCGATGGAGAGTGAGAAGAGGAGTGGTGGGAGAGGGGAGGTAGCAATTAAGCCGCCGAGTTGCCCTCCCGCCGCTTTGGCTTAATGAAAACGATTATCGACTGGGATGAGACTGCTAAGGCGAATGGCGAATGGGCGGCAGGGCGTCAGGGCGTGGCCAATGGGCTACAAACTTATTGCTTTACAAATTCTTTAATAAATTAAATGTCCTCTGCCAGCGTGGTCGTTGTGTATAAATGAATGCCATCAATGCCATCCCGACCTCCCGTTGATTGAATGTCCGGGCAGCAGCAGCAGACAACTGAGGAAAGGGCTAAGCCAGGGGCAAAGGCAAAGAGAGAGAGAGAGAGAGAAATTAAGGCAGCTCAAGTTTATCATCAGTTATGTGTCCCAGAGCCCGTATTTTTGCGCAGCCTAGCCGATGGGGCCGTGTGACTAGCCCTGCTGACTCTGCTCTGATGGATGGCTAAATGCTTGAGTGCGCCAAAAAACATGGACAAACCTGACACCAACTTGTGAGGAAGGGCGAGAGAGAGGCGGTGTCAAGTAGCCAGCGCAAGTGAAGCGAAGCGAAGCGAGCAGAGGACTAGAGAGAAGAGAAGAACGACAAGGAGACACTCAACGATATACAAAATTAAATTAAATGTAATTTGTCGTTGACTATTTGCGGCCTGCGACAGCGACGCATTTGTCAAATGTGCCTTAAGTCTTAGTCCGAGTCGGAGTCGGAAATTGAAGCCACAACTAAAGTGTAATTGAAATTGAAATTGAAACAGTGAAATTCAAATCCCTTTTGGCTGTTGGTCGGTCACTTGGTCAGCTTTGTCCGTTCACTCACAGCAATTTAATAAGCCGTTGAGTTGACGCTCGGTTGCGTATACGCCGCATGCGCCGACACATTTATGAGCAATGCACAAAAAATTTTCCGGTAAATGAAGCAACCCAAATCCAAATAAAAAAAAGAAAACCGACGGGAAACAATTGAAATGAGGGAGTGGGAGAAAGAGCAAAAAAAAAAGAAAAGAAGAAAAAGGAAATTAAAACGAGCCACTCAATTACGCAAATTAAAATGAAAATGAAGCAGCCGCGTTAAACAAACAAATAAACAAATAAAGCGAAACAAACAAAACAAAACGAAGCGAAAGCAAAGGCAAAGGCAACGGCAACGGCAAAGGCATAAAATATCTAAAAAGGAATGCGAACAATGCCGACTGCATTGTTGTTGTTCTTCTTCTTGTTGTTGTTGTCCCTTTTTTGTCGTTGCCGTTGTCGTTGTTGTTGTGTTTTATTTTTTTAACAAAATAATAAAGTTCGTTGAGGTTGCCATCATAAAACGCGCCAATGACGCGACTCAACGGAACTCAACTCCAAAGCTGAACTGAACTCAACTCTTGAACCCCTTCGGCGTGAAACGCTTGAACCCTTAAGCTCCTGTCTCATTGCCTCATCTGGCCCATTGCCCCATTTGGGGCCCCCATTTGCCCCATAATCTCCCCCTCTGCCACTCTGGCATGTTGAGGGCCAATAAAATCAAATTAAAAGGCGCCAAAGTGTCACGATTATGAGACTTTAAGCGAAATCAATTAAAAAAGCAAAAAGGCGCCCACAGCGGACGAAGAAAGGAACAGAAGGAAGGAAGCCAGAGAACGAAGCATACCGCAGACATCGCGCTAAAAATGAGCCAGAAATAAAGAGGCAAAAGCCAAGTTAGCTGCCAGTTGCCAAGTTGCCTTAGCCACCTGGACGTCGGGAACTGGAGCTGGACTTGGGCATGTGTCAAACTGTCTCGGACCTGTCGCCGTTGCCCCCGGGGCGACTTTTTGGGGTGTGTCATGCAAATTACACGGCTAAAAAATGGTCTGCAGACTATAAGAATCCACCTGGGCGGTGGGTGGCAAGCAAGCGCGACATGGACAGCTACATTTTGGCCGCTTCTCAAATACACTCGCTTTATTCACTCCAATTTGTATTAGCAATAGAACTGGCATAATATCGATAGTCGCGCCTTTCGATAGTTTCGATGTTTTCAAAGCAAAAATTCGATAGTATCGATAGTATAGTCATATTTACTTCATTTTTTCCCATACATAGAGTATGTCAAGAAACTCTTTACACACTGAAAAAAAACACATATTTTTTGACTTTGCATGCAAAAATAACGCCTTTAGTTATTATTTTTCAATTTTTTTTAATGCAGATCTATTATTTAGTAAATTTCAAATTAGTATGTACAAAAATAAAAACAATACAACGAAAGGGAAAATTTTAAATCAACAAAATATGAGTTTACACATTTTTGACACTGTCAAGAAAGTGTTTACACACTTTAGTTTTCGATTCTGTTTTGTTCTATTTTTAGAAAAAACTGTACTTTATTGTTAACTATGCTTCTGCACTATTCGCTATTTTTGCATTTCTTTTCATTCAATTGCGAAAACTTACTACGCACTTGTAAAAAAGTTGATTTTTAAATTATTTGACATGCCTGGAGCTGGTTTGACTTTTGACGTTACCCAATTGACTTATTATAGTCACCAAATTGGAAAATCTGGGGCTTAGCTAGTGGAGCTTATTGGGGTATCGCAAAAATTATTTATAATGCTCCAAATCGAGCCGAAAATGAAGACAAACTGGAAGCAAAGTGTGAAAATGGTCGAAAAATGGATATTGACGAGCGGGCAAACCGCCTTATTATGGGCATGGTTAGTCAAAACCCCCAAATTTTGATCAGGACCCATGCCAAGGAGTTGGAAGAAGAGTGTGACACGGTCGATTCGCATGAAACCATCCGCCAACTAACTCTGCGGAACAAATACTCTTCAACCGTTGCAACGGTTGCGCGTAAGAAACCGCTGCTTTCGAAAGTAAATGTTGAAAACGCTTAAATTTTGGCTTTTAACATGAGAATCACGCCGGACAACTATTAGGATGACGTCGTATTCTATGTCCAAACCAAAAAAATGCTATACTACAATGATGGACCAACTAGAGTATGCCACAAGCCGTTAACAGCCTTACATCAGCGCAACATCATTCTGACAGTAAGCGAAGCTCTGCGGTTATTTATAACGAGTCCAGCCTTGCTGAACATACATACGTTCCGACTCAGTCGAAGTTACGGAAACACATAGAAATTTCGGCACTAATGTTTATACCCGCTACCCATAGGGTAGAAGGGTATTATAACTTTGTGCCGGCAGGAAATGTATGTAACAGGTAGAAGGAGGCATCTCCGACCCTATAAAGTATATATATTCTTGATCAGCGTCAACAGCCGAGGCGATATAGCCATGTCCGTCTGTCCGTATGAACACCTAGATCTCAGAGACTATAAGAGATAGAGCTATAATTTTTTTTCGACAGCATTTGTTATGTTTGCACGCAGATCAAGTTTGTTTCAAATTTTTGCCACGCCCGCTTCCGCCCCTGCAAATCAAAAAAATCGAATAACAAGCGTAATTTTAAAGCTAGAGTTACGATTTTGGTATATACAGTAATAACTATAGTATTTATGATCCCTGAAAATTTGGTTGCGATCGAATAGAAATTGTCGAGGTTATTAATGAAATACTTTTGTATGGGCAAAAACGCCTACTTACTAGGGGTCTGAGTTGCTTTGGCTGACAATCTGGTATATTGTGCCGTCTGTGGTATATTTTGAATGCGGTACTATATCGATATACCACATATACTATTTTGTATATTTTTAGTATTTTTGCAGTATATTTTGAGAATAATACCGCAAAATATATTGCTTTTCTTCAAAATGGGTAGCGGGTATCTCACAGTCGAGTACACGCGACTGTAGCTTTCTTACTTGTTTTTTATAATGCTAACATTATTTATCTTATTTTAATAATATTAAAATTTCAATAAAGCAAATAAAAAAATAATGAAATAAATTAAATAGGTGTATTTTTTTATATATAATGTTAGTTGTATTTAAAATCTACATTTCTATAATAAAAAAGATTTTTAATTTGAAATAATGACAGTATATTTTATATACAAAATGAATAAATACATGAATAATAAAGTATACTTAAAATAAATAACGAAAAATTTAAATATATTATTCTTAATATTAAAATGATTTCTGTTTTTCTTCAATAACAACTATATTTACTGCGTCTTTAAATCTGAGAGATTTAAATTCACTGGCATTATATTATCTTTAGAATCGGCTAGAAGAAAGTTTATATTCTTTATTAAATTTAATAGAATTTCCACAAAAGATACTCCTTTCATTTTAAAGCTCGACTCGACTGGACCGGGTATTAAAAGTGCGGTGGCATTCATCAGCTTTTGTTTGAAAGTATCGAAATGGCCGTTGGCTGCGGAAACATTTTGAATTATTAGCAACACGGAACTAATTGAAAAACTCGGTACGTTGTTAATAAGCGGCAACAATCTCATGTCACGTAATGACGTCATTCATCAATGTAACGTTACGTAATTGGAACATGTAAAAGAATCAACCCACAGAGCACAGACCACAGACCGGAGTCAAAAGATCAACTTCCTGTTCTATGAACTTTTTCAAGTAAAATAATTCTAAAATATAAGATAAAGCGTAATTTCATTTTTAATGTTCAAGAGCCAATGAGAATATGCTATATATTGTGTAATTACTTATTAGAATTTAGAATGAGATAAAAAATACCATTAAATAGCGACACCTTAAGAACTACTAAGTATAATAGACGAGATTGGAACATCTATAACTACAGTATTGATGATTCCTCAAAATTTGGTTGCGATCAGATCAAATTAAAGAAGTAATTATACCCGCTACCCATAGGGTAGAAGGGTATTATAACTTTGTGCCGGAAGGAAATGTATGTAACAGGTAGAAGGAGGCATCTCCGACCCTATAAAGTATATATATTCTTGATCAGCGTCAACAGCCGAGGCGATATAGCCATGTCCGTCTGTCCGTCCGTCCGTCTGTCCGTATGAACACCTAGATCTCAGAGACTATAAGAGATAGAGCTATAATTTTTTTTTCGACAGCATTTGTTATGTTTGCACGCAGATCAAGTTTGTTTCAAATTTTTGCCACGCCCACTTCCGCCCCCGCAAATCAAAAAAAATCGAATAACAAGCGTAATTTTAAAGCTAGAGTTATATGGTATATATAATAACTACTATAGTAGTTATGATTCCTGAAAATTTGGTTGCGATTAAATAAAAATTGTCGAAGTTATTAAAGAAATACTTTTGTATGGGCATAAACGCCTAATTACTAGGGCTCTTAGTTGCTTTGTCTGACAATCTGGTATATTGTGCCGTCTATGGTATATTTTGAATGCGGTACTATGTCGATATACCAAATATACCATTTGGTATATTTTTTAGTATTTTTGTAGTATATTCGGTATATTTTGAGAAAATACCGCAAAATATGTTTCTTTTATTCAAAATGGGTAGCGGGTATCTCACAGTCGAGTACACTTACTTGTTTTTAAATTAGATTCATTATGCTCAAATAAAAGAAATGTTATTTATGTTTTTCCTTATGTTTAGTGAAAACTGGAACACTTACCTTCCAGAATTCTAGGGGTTCTACATTTTCTTCACAGTGCTTTAAATTAAAGTACTGTGTGAGATCGATAATCGCATCTGCTCTTTTCGAGGTTGGTAATTAACTAATATTTTTTTGAAATGTAAATAGGGTTTGGCGGTTTTGAGAAGATGGTGATGGCTCTGCTGCATGGGGTACGGAATCACAAGAGTTTTTAATGACGGTAACCTCATTTTCCAAAAACTTTTCGGCCTGTACAACGTTTCAAAGGAGAACGGAAGCCTTGTTTTTTAATCTTGGGTCTAGCAATGTTCCGACCAGACATCGTCAAGGGTGGCAAATTTTACACCCATAAATTTTTGAGTGCCGGTGCTACTTAGCACTCGCAAACCGAGTGAGAGATACACACTCAAAATCATGCGAGTGCTGCGAGTATGAGTCATTGTCATACTCAGGCCTTTCTTGCACTTGCCTATTCGGCACCCGATCATTTTAGGCACTCGGCTTGTTGACACTTGTGTCTTGCCGGTGGTTGTTCTTCGTGCCACCGATCATTTTTGCACTCATGACGAAATGGCTTGTGTCTTATGAGTATCTGTTCAAATTCTGAAAAACACCCAAGTGTTTTGCTTAGACACTCGAGTGTTTGATCAGAGACTCGGGTGTCTGAGCAAATACTCGGGTGTTTTTCCCCCACCCCTATTGATGCTTGTGTGTCGCGGCTCGCGGTTAGATTTTATGAATTTTGACTTCCTTGAATGATTTTTGGGTGTTTTTATACCCGCTACCCATAGGGTAGAAGGGTATTATAACTTTGTGCCGGCAGGAAATGTATGTAACAGGTAGAAGGAGGCATCTCCGACCCTATAAAGTATATATATTCTTGATGAGCGTGAACAGCCGAGACGATATAGCCATGTCCGTCTGTCCGTCTGTGTATCTGTCCGTCTGCCCGTATGAAACACTGGATCTCAGAGACTATAAGAGATAGAGCTATAATTTTTTTTCGACAGCATTTGTTATGTTTGCACGCAAATCAAGTTCCGCCCCCGCAAATCAAAAAAATCGAATAACAAGCGTAATTTTAAAGCTAGAGTTGCGAATTTTGGTCTATACAATAATTACTATAGTAGTTATGATTCCTGAAAATTTGGTTGCGAGCAGATAAAAATTGTGGAAGTTATTAAAGAAATACTTTTGTATGGCAAAAACGCCTATGTAACATAGTTACTAGGGGTCTGAGTTGCTTTGGCTGACAATCTGGTGTTTTGTGCCGTCTATGGGATTTTTTTTTGAATGTGGTACTATACCGATATATCAAATATACCATTTGGTATATTTTTTTAGTATATTTGATATATATTAATAATAATACCCAAAAATATATTTTTAGTATTTTTGTAGTATAATTGGTATGTTTTGCGAATAATACCGCAAAATATATTACTTTTATTCAAAATAGGTAGCGGGTATCTCAAAGTCGAGCACACTCGACTGTAGCTTTCTTACTTGTTTTACTTTGACAAATGGTCAAATAAAATATCAGGTGGTTTTTCCTGAAATTTATGGAAATTGCATAAATTTGCAAAATACCCTTTTGTAATTATATAGGCATTTACAATAGTGTTATAAACATGTAATAAAATTTCTGCTTTTCCGGTTATTGATGAAAATAAAAAACCCAAGAACTCATAAAACAGGTAAAATTTCACTTTATAAAACCCGGATTTTCCAAAACTGATTAGTTGTATTTTTACTTTTTTTGTTCCTTATATATAAAAATTCTTATGTAAATTATTATTTAATCTTTAAATTAAATTAAATTTTTATTAATTATATAAGACATCAAATAAATACACTACACAAAGCCAAAAAAATAGTTTTCGAATTTAAATTTTCAAGAAATAAAATGAGTGCAAGAACAGCGCACCAGCAATAACAAGAACAATACAAAAAGCCGACGGCATTTCTTGCATCTCAATATATGTACATACAAACATACATATGTATATATATACAATCGTGCCGGTCCACTCATAATTTTTTACCAAGTGTATCGGATACACTTACCCATAACCACCGGCACCGGCTTTACCCGAGTGCATAGATTCTATGCCATAGAATCACCGATCGCAAATTGCCGAGTATGCCTCGGCACTTGCACAATAAGTGTCGGGCCTTTCTTGATACTCACACTCATGAGTATAAGCCTTTCGATACACTTATTGCTCATGAGTATAAGTCTCATGAATATGTGTATTTTGGCTACTCACACTTATGAGTGCAAGTATGTATATCGAAAAGGCACATGAGTAACCGGTGCACCGGTTGAGTGTGTATACCCGTGCTGTTCTCTGGTTCCGACTCGCGGCAAAGAACGTTCTTCATACTTTGTCAGCATGGTGACAATGCTGTCCATCAAAAATGTACAGGCTGCTAATCCCTCACTAGACTTAAGGCAGTGATGTGAAAAATGCCCAGCACCATCGATAGTGTCAAAAAACTATCGATGGTTGCTCAGAAACAGTGTTGCCAATTCTTCTGCTCATAAAATGGCGAAAGTAACATATGAAAAACGCTAGAAACCGCCAGAAAATTAGGATGATAGCCAAAACATAAAGCTACGTTAGGAAGACAATATTTTATTAATTTTATTTATTTATTTATTAAGTATTTTTGAGAAGTTCTGAAATTGCCCTCTTCTTCTGCTGAATTTTTTGTAGCTCTGATTGGTTCCAATCATTTTCAAGCAATCTTCTGGGACTTCATAATTATGGCAGCATTTGTTTGCCCGGCGTAGTCCGTATCTACAAATATGATTTAATGTTACTTATATTATAAAATATGTATACGTTGAACAGATAAAATACCTTATGTGTAAAATAGAATTTAGTGTTTCAACGGCCATTCTAATTCGCAGCTTGGTTTTGGCATTGTTCATTTGACTGAACACTCGTTCCACCTCTGCGTTCGACCATGGCAACGATAAAAGGCTTAGCGCAAATGATGCTAGTGCCGAAAACCTTTTGTTGCCTGCTGCATCCACATAGTCGGACACTTAGGCCCAAAAACTTATGGTATCCGTCAAATTTGACCAGTTTAGAAAATATTGTCCTACTTTGGACATAAAATTTAAAGGAAAACAATCAATTTGTTGAAATACTTAAAAATTGTCTGGCAATCTAAAAAAGAATTTGGAAGTTAACAAAGAAATACATATAACACTTACTTTATAAGAATACCTCTGCTTGAGTCAGATTCAAAATTCGATATATCGATAGTGCCATCGATATTATCCCAGCTTTACTTTCCTTTTGCGCCAGAAGTTCTTAATATTCATTCTGTCATGTCCAGCGGAGAGAGTGGTGTTGGTGTCGTTCGCGGCAGCGGCGATTCGGTCAAGCAAGCCATCATCGAGGAGCTGCAAAATTTGCTTAGTTCCAACACGGTTGTACTGCAACAGGCGGAAAAGCGAAACAAGCAGCTGCAATATACTGAAGGTATGCGCTGAAATTGGCGGGCAATAAGTTAAGTTTTAGGACGTTGTTCTTAAATATATTGGAATTGCAGGGTATGGCGTTTATTTGGCGGAAATCATTATGAATCAATCTCATGAGCTTCCGCTGCGTCAAATTGCTATCATTATGCTTACACGTTACGTGGACAACCACTGGACAGATCTCGATGACCGCGAGAAGGCAAGTGGCGGTGTAGCCAGTGAGCAAGCAAAACGTACAATTCGCGACATACTACCCAATGGGCTCTACGATCCCAATTCGAAAATACGCTCTTCTGTGGCCCTCACAATATCAACAATAGCTGCCACCGATTATCCCCACTGCTGGGCAGAACTCTTTGATGTAATTGTAAAGTGTCTGAGCGGTAATGAAGATTCGATTCATGGAGCAATGCAAGTGTTACGCGATTTCATATACGATGTGGCACAAATCAAGGAACTGGGACCAGTTGTCATACCGGCGGTGTATCGCATATTCGACTCTGAGCAGAATTATTCAATCAAGACGCGCGTTTCAGCTATACGCACATTGAAAGAGCTTCTTATGTCCATTTTAACCTTGATTACTGACAAACAGGAGCAGAGTTCCATGATGAATTCCATACTCACTAATTTCATGGATAAGTTGTTGCATTATCTAAGCATGAATTGCGGCGCTGGATCGAGTTTCCTGCTGCGCTCCGAGATTATCGAAGGTGAGTTACAAATTAATCAATAAAGTTTGTATTTAATCAACCCTTTTTAACATATGCGTTAGTGTTTACATATCTGGTGCCCAAGTATATAAATCCGTTTATGGAACGCATCTTACCAATTATCTGGCAGCTACTCACACAGATTGCCGATACCTACGTCAAGGTGTCCGTTAATCAGACGGAACCGAATCCGCTGGCCTGCGGAACCAATAAAGTGGATGACGAGCAGACCAACTTTCTTATAAAAATTCTGGAATTCATCAACTGCATTGTGACCTGCAGCAAACTTCGCGGCACCATTAAAAATGTGCTCGCTGATTTGATCTACATCACCATTGTTTACATACAACTCAGTCAAGAGCAGCTCGAAGATTGGGAAGAAGATCCCGAGAAGTTTGTGGACGACGAAAACGACGGTGGCGTGGAATTAGATGTTCGCATGTGTGGCCGCGATGTATTGTTGGTAATGTTATTGATAAACTCATGCAGTGGGCAAACTTCTAAATTCTGCACAAACTTTCATTTCAGGCCATTAACGATGAGTTTGGTGTGAAAGCAATTCAGCCGTTGCAGGAAGCGTTGGGGCGACACTTTAGTGTGGCAGAGGCAGAGAAGGCGGCCAACAATCCCAACTGGTGGAAGATACACGAAGCGTGTATGGATGCTGTACATGGCTTTCGCGATATTATACTCGAGGGCGATTCCAAGTTTGATTTACTCAACTATTTAACGATTGTGCGCAATTTGCTGGTGCATCAGGAATCGCCGCATCTCGTTGGTCATGCGCTGTGTACGCTTAGCACATACTCTAAAACGGACTTGTACAATCCGCAGATTTTGTCCGAGATTCTTGACGTTACGCTCTGTAGCTTATCTCCAGAGAAATCGCATATACTGCGCATCAGAGCTGTACAATCTCTAAACGGGTTTCTCTCCGCCAACGAGAATGCTGAGGGAGAGCGACGCACATTGCTGGTATCGAAGCTTCCAGGATTTCTGGATGGCATAATGGCTCTCGAGCAAGGCTGCAAGGCTAGTGTATTAGCCCTGTTAATGGAAGCGCTTACCATGATGGTGAAGTTTGATGCTGATTTTGCCTACGCGGCGCAACCAAAGATCACGCCGCTTACCATTGCTGCATTTCTCAAGTATGCCGAGGATCCATACGTGCTGAAGAATGTTCAAGATTTGATTAAGGCGCTAGGTCAGCAGAAACAATGTCTTGGGTCACTACAGGAGAAGTTTATACCGACCATAGTAAGCATTCTAGCCCTGCAGAGCGAGCAATGCAGCGAGAAACAAGACATTGCTTTGGATGTGCTGAATACGATTGTTAGGAACTCCGAAGCGCCATTGCTCAATGCACTGATTGAGACAGCATTTCCTGCTGTGGTTAACTGCGTGATGCATACCGACGATCACACAGTTATGGTGGCTGGTGGCAAATGCTTGCGTAGCTTTATCAACGTTTCGCCAGAGCAAATCTTCAGTTACAAGAATGGTGAAGGCGTCAACTATGTGATGCAAGTGGCCACAGTTCTTTTGAATCCCATGAATACCGAAATGACTGCCGGTGGGCAGATTGGACGTCTTGTTATTACCATCATTACCAAAATGGGCAATATGCTGGGCCAAACGGTTGACATGTTACTGAAGGCCGTCATTAGCAAGATGCAGAACCTCGAGTGCCTAGAGGTTATTATGAATTTGGTGCTGATATTCGCTCATCTCTTCTTAACCCAAATGGACGCGGTGTTAACCTTTCTTTCCACTGTGCCTGGACCCAATGGTGAGCCTGCTCTGCAGTTTGTCGTCACCAATTGGTTGTCACGCCAAAACTGCTTTTGTGCCCACGAACGCAAGGTAAGTAGAAATTATATTTATATTCATAAGATTTTTAATAGCAAATTTACTCATAGGTCACCACGATGGCACTTTGCAAACTGTTCGAGTATGGCGTGGCTACCCAGGACAATCGCTTGACCTCCATCACCTACAAGGAATTGGTGCAGGAGCCAAGTGGCAATCGTGTGTGGGTTACCATTCCAGCCTTGGTGAAGATCTTTAAGGTGCTAATATTCGAGTATCAGCACTTCCAGGAAAGTAAAATTGATGCCCCGCTTACGGACTCAGAGGATGAAGTCAGTGGGGATGATGATGCTCCTGGTACTGCGGCCAAGCCGCGCTATGTATCAGATCTTTGCTTTGAAATCGACGAAGACGAAGACGAAGTGGAGGGCGAACAAATACTACAGGACCTGCTCAAGGAATCAAACTACTCCAGCGATATTGGGGATAATCTACACAATTTTTTAGCGAACTTCACCCAAAACGAACATTTTCCCACGTTCTTTGAACATCTCGACGAGGGCGAACGTCTCACTCTGCTGAACTAAATGCAGCACAAATAAAAACAAAATAAAAAGCAAAATTGCAATGCAATGTAAGTGAAATCATGTGAGTGAATCATGCATGTAAGTGAAATCATGTCTGTGTTAATCGTATTTAATTTGTATCTTATCATATTAATAAAATCAAATTTCTATATTTGTAGGCAAAAGCAACAAGTTGTAATATAGATTTTTTAATGAGGTTGTGTTAACCGCCAAATGTAAAATAGCGACTTTTGTTGTTTTTTATTTTTAATTTTTATGCATTTATTCCGGTAAATTTAAGAAAAAACAACTTTCAATTATAGAGCCACCTCATCGCTTTTTAGCGTTTTTTGAAGATAAATTCCAGCATTGCAAGTGTCCTTGGATAAAAAAGCAACATTAGTTCGAAACCTACACAGATAGACATCATATTTTACTCAATATTGTTTTTTGTGGATTACACCTAAAGAACTTTCGTATGCAGGGTGTGATCAGCGATGAATCTATGGTGTTGGGATCCTTCATACCAAACACAAGTGTGCTCATGAGGGCAACGATAATGGTAACCGAGGCACCCAAGGTGGTATACCACATATAAGACATGCGGTACAATGGAAACACATCACTGAAACACAAATGCAGTGCAGTAAATTATGCACCTGCCTTGGAACATCTCTTCTTACCTGGCTGCTTGTGTAGTATGATGTGTGGCATTGGCAGCACTGGAAACGAGAGCGGCTGCATCGAAAGTATAGTCGCAGTGGTCTACAGTTAAAGGCTTTGTCCGGTAGCTGATGGCACCCGAGGCAATGGCCCATTGCGCCTTTAGACTTACCCAGGACATAACCACAACGCCAACGCAGCCGCCCAACATGGCGCTCTAGAAAAATGCGCTCATTATAACATAAATATTTTTGTTGACCTGCAACTCACATTGCCGTTGATCCAGGGCAAAAGAATGCCTAGCGTAAAGATGCCAAAAAGCGGACCATTCGTTATGGATTCTAAGCTCATTGTCAGCTGGAGCACTGTGCCCATGTGCTCCACCACATAGACTAAAGCCACACAAAGCGCACCCACGCCCACAACGACGGAGCACATGATCCAAGTGGTGGCACTATTGGAGAGTTGCACCTTCACATAAGGTTTGACGAAGTCTTCCAAAACGACGGCAGACATTGAGTTAAGGCAGGTGGAGAGCGAGCTCAAGTCAGCACTGAAGACACCAGCTATGAATAGTCCCGTCATGCCAGGCAATTCACCCAGCGTATCCATCACAAAGAGCGGCAGCAGTTGATCCCGAGCTGTGTTTAAGTATTTAGAACACGTCTTTTTAAATTTAATTTACTTGCTTTGGTAGTTAGTGGATCACAGTTTTGATAGGTAGTATAGATGAGCAGTCCGTTGTAGCCACACAAAGCCATCAAGATCAGAACTCCAGCACAAAAGATGCACAAAGCCTTGCGGGCGTCGGCGAGTGTGGGCAGTGAAAGGTAGCGCTGAATCATGTTCTGGGAGACGGCATTTGTTTGTGTCCAGTATACAATTCCACCGTCGAACAAACACCAGAAGGTCTGACGCACAGTTAGATCCCACTGTGCCCAGGCTGCAAATGAACAAAAACCTTAGACTTTCGCTTGGAGCTTTCCAGTTGATAAAACTCACTCGGGAGCCTCGAGTCTTTTGGAGTGCCAAGCACGTTCCACCACAACATTGGCGCCTCCAATATCCATGCTGCCTTTGACAGCAACTAATTGAAGGGCTCCCAGCATGGACACCGCCTGAACAACATCCTGATTGAAAGCCAGAGCCGGTACATATGTATATCACAATTGGCAGGTAGGTAGGGTCAGCCTGGACACGCGATTTAACTCACATTCATAATGGCAAACATTACGGATCCAAACATACGCAGGCGACGATCAAAGCGGAGCTCCAAGTACTGCAAGATGTATTATTATACTATATGTCTGAATAAAGATGTTAATTATTTACTTACCTCATAGGTGGACGTAATGTTCAGATCGTGGAAGACTAGTAATTAGAAGATTGCCATCACGATACCCATGCCGATGACACCGAAACCCACATAAAGATACTGAGTCCCATACGAGTAGACTTCTGTTGGGAATCCCAGTAGTGTAATGCCAGATATGAAGCTGGCCACCAAGGAGAAGGCGATGGGAACGATTGGCATTTTACGACCGCCTAGCATATAATCATTCTCGGAGACGGATTTGTTCATGAAACCAAAGTATATGCCAATAAAGATACAGAGCAGAAACATGGCCAAAAACGCAACATAATCGGGCCACGAGAATCGCTGCAGCTCGCTGAGAACCTGGGATATATTGTTCATTTTGAGAAGCGAGAGCCGTGCAGAAAGGTATTCCCAAACTTTCTGACGTTCTAACGTTGATAGTGTCAAAAAAACTATCGATGGTGGCTCAGAAAGGCAAAAGTTCGATATATCGATAGTGCCATCGATATTATCCCAGCTCTAATCAGCAAATCTACAGTGTAAGCCAGTAGCTAAACAATTGACTTGAATTAATAATTGAAATAAATTATGAGTATATAACAATTTACTTGCAACTCAATTTACATAGATATAATATTAATTATTAATTGCATCTTGTGCTTTTAAAAAGTAAGAGAGTCTTTTAAAATACACATTTCAACTACCTAAAATATAACATTAATAATATTATAAAAATACTTTTTTCACGATTTTTATTATAATTTGTGAAACTTATATAATATCAGTCTTTTGTTTACTTTCACTTATTTCGAATGAAATCACATTTTTTTTTGTTTCACCTTCCAAACTGCGTACATACATATATACATATGTACATACATATATTAATATTGACAAATATGCTTAAAAGATTTTATTAAATAAAGGCAAAAAGTCGGTCATTACTCTCCTCTCCATAGAGAGCTGTCCCACAGTGAATTGAACTAAATTTTACTACTTTTTACTTAATTCTATTGAGGCTCTGAATGTAATGTGTACAATTTCACTTATTTACAATATTTACAGAGACTTTAGACTTTACATAAGCGCAACACAATTAGTGAGGATTGTCGCCAACCCTTGACACTGTGAGACGGGCGACCGACCCTTGATCAGGGATGCATAAAAGCTCCTATTTATACTGAGCATGTGTCAAATTACAACTTGGGAATTACAACGCAGCTCACAGATCAATGAGATCCAAATATCGAGATGAAGATCGTTACTCTTTCCTTGTAAACACTTTCAAAGGCTCCCAGACTGCCTTATATAAAATTAAAAAATACAAAAAAGTTGTTTCAATACAAAACTATAGAATCTAGAATTTAATTAAATGTTTGCTTTATAAATTGCAAGTGGCCAAAAACAAAAACAAAACAGCGTGTATGTGAGGTTCAATTTTGTTTGTGTGTGTGTAAAAATACAACCCTGTGCTTTAAGCTAGTATAAAAGTATATTTATTGTCAAGTTGAACATTAACTTTATTGCAATTGCATAATTACCACCATCATTGCCAACTGTTTTAAAAGCTTAACACAATTAATTTGGAAGAAAATGAAAACTATTAACTTGTAGTGAGACTTGAAAATCTGCAAGAGTCGAAGCTTTGTGCCAAAATGCAACTCTGTTTCGATCAGTGTGAAAATACAACCCTGTGCGATTTGTTTACCTGCTAAATACAACGAATATTTCATAAATTGCAACACTAAATTTTAACTGAACTGTACATAATTGCTTTTCACTTTAAACCAAATAAAGTATATATTACAAAAATGTGGCAAAAAATTAAGACTAAAGATCATCACTGTCCCCGGACTTGATCCGTACCGTATGTACGTTCATATTGTATATGGATCAAGGTGTTCTGTTTTACTTTTAATGTTTCCATGCATTGTGGCAACTCCTTCTGTTATTCTTTCAAGTGCTACTAGCATGACTCTTTTACATATTAGACTAAACTACATCGCACCCTCTTCTGTTTAACTTTAGTGTCTTCACCTGTAGCAACTTATTATCACTTTCAACGATCACAAGCAACGTCTTCTTGCATTCGATCCTGGTTTTGTAGCAACGTTTTCTGTTATACTTGTATTGGCTACTAGCAACTGCATCCGCTTAACTAACACAGTAGCAGCGTGTTCTGTTAGACCTAATCAAAACTAGCATCTTCTTCGTCTTATTTTTTGTATTATAGCAACTTCTTCTGTTATACTTACAACGGTCACTAGCAACGACTTCTGTTTTATGTGCAGCATTTCATTGAAATGTAGCAACGTCTTCCGTTATACTTTTTGTGGATTACTACCAAGGATTTCTTTTCAACCAGCAACCCCTCCGGGTAACTATCGCGTCTTCTTCTATTGTAGCAACGTCTTCCGTTAGACTTTTAACGGTGACTAGCAAAGAGCAAATCTCACCAACTATGTTTGTTGGCGAGTGCAAGCGAGTGCGCGATAGTCGATTGCCAACGTAAGCATTTTCTGCTCGTGTCTATCACGCAGTCATTCACACATTAGAGTAGGTTTTCAACTGCATTTTTAGAAGCATAGTATGTATGCTAGTGTGAGCGAGTGCGCGATAGTCGATTGCTAAAGCCAACCTTCGCTGGTCGTGTCTGTCACACAGATGCATTAGAGTAACTGATTATCTGCATTGGCAAAACCAACTATTTCAATGGTGAGAGTGAAACGGAGAATGAGTGCGAGCGCTCTTTATTCTTTTCACACGTACACTGACCGACATTCAAATTTTTTTTATATATTGTGCGTAATCGTTTGCGCTTACGTGTGGTTTTTATAGGTAAATTTAATAAATTGACATTATTAGATTTCGAGTAGATCGAGCTATGAAAAATTAGTTCTTATTGTGTACACATTTTAATATATTATAAAGGAATTAACTGCTATTTTCAAATATGAATTTATTAACTTTTTATTCATTTCTTTATAATATTTTCTTTCTTCTTCTCTAATCTTAACAATAAAAACAATTTCCCTCTGTAGTTTATTTTGTTAACTCTTTCAGTTTTCATTCTCGCTTCGACTCTGTCAGTGTCCAAATCGATTAGCCTAAGTCAGCGACTCGACTTGGGGCAGTCTGTTCTGTTGTTCAAGGGGTTTGGTTTGGGATCGTGTTGAGCTGGTTTGTGCGTTGGGGCGACACTTTAGTGTGGCAGAGGCAGAGAAGGCGGCCAACAATCCCAACTGGTGGAAGATACACGAAGCGTGTATGGATGCTGTACATGGCTTTCGCGATATTATACTCGAGGGCGATTCCAAGTTTGATTTACTCAACTATTTAACGATTGTGCGCAATTTGCTGGTGCATCAGGAATCGCCGCATCTCGTTGGTCATGCGCTGTGTACGCTTAGCACATACTCTAAAACGGACTTGTACAATCCGCAGATTTTGTCCGAGATTCTTGACGTTACGCTCTGCAGCTTATCTCCAGAGAAATCGCATATACTGCGCATCAGAGCTGTACAATCTCTAAACGGGTTTCTCTCCGCCAACGAGAATGCTGAGGGAGAGCGACGCACATTGCTGGTATCGAAGCTTCCAGGATTTCTGGATGGCATAATGGCTCTCGAGCAAGGCTGCAAGGCTAGTGTATTAGCCCTGTTAATGGAAGCGCTTACCATGATGGTGAAGTTTGATGCTGATTTTGCCTACGCGGCGCAACCAAAGATCACGCCGCTTACCATTGCTGCATTTCTCAAGTATGCCGAGGATCCATACGTGCTGAAGAATGTTCAAGATTTGATTAAGGCGCTAGGTCAGCAGAAACAATGTCTTGGGCCACTACAGGAGAAGTTTATACCGACCATAGTAAGCATTCTAGCCCTGCAGAGTGAGCAATGCAGCGAGAAACAAGACATTGCTTTGGATGTGCTGAATACGATTGTTAGGAACTCCGAAGCGCCACTGCTCAATGCACTGATTGAGACAGCATTTCCTGCTGTGGTTAACTGCGTGATGCATACCGACGATCACACAGTTATGGTGGCTGGTGGCAAATGCTTGCGTAGCTTTATCAACGTTTCGCCAGAGCAAATCTTCAGTTACAAGAATGGTGAAGGCGTCAACTATGTGATGCAAGTGGCCACAGTTCTTTTGAATCCCATGAATACCGAAATGACTGCCGGTGGGCAGATTGGACGTCTTGTTATTACCATCATTACCAAAATGGGCAATATGCTGGGCCAAACGGTTGACATGTTACTGAAGGCCGTCATTAGCAAGATGCAGAACCTCGAGTGCCTAGAGGTTATTATGAATTTGGTGCTGATATTCGCTCATCTCTTCTTAACCCAAATGGACGCGGTGTTAACCTTTCTTTCCACTGTGCCTGGACCCAATGGTGAGCCTGCTCTGCAGTTTGTCCTCATTAATTGGTTGTCACGCCAAAACTGCTTTTGTGCCCACGAACGCAAGGTAAGTAGAAATTATATTTATATTCATAAGATTTTTAATAGCAAATTTACTCATAGGTCACCACGATGGCACTTTGCAAACTGTTCGAGTATGGCGTGGCTACCCAGGACAATCGCTTGACCTCCATCACCTACAAGGAATTGGTGCAGGAGCCAAGTGGCAATCGTGTGTGGGTTACCATTCCAGCCTTGGTGAAGATCTTTAAGGTGCTAATATTCGAGTATCAGCACTTCCAGGAAAGTAAAATTGATGCCCCGCTTACGGACTCAGAGGATGAAGTCAGTGGGGATGATGATGCTCCTGGTACTGCGGCCAAGCCGCGCTATGTATCAGATCTTTGCTTTGAAATCGACGAAGAAGACGAAGACGAAGTGGAGGGCGAACAAATACTACAGGACCTGCTCAAGGAATCAAACTACTCCAGCGATATTGGGGATAATCTACACAATTTTTTAGCGAACTTCACCCAAAACGAACATTTTCCCACGTTCTTTGAACATCTCGACGAGGGCGAACGTCTCACTCTGCTGAACTAAATGCAGCACAAATAAAAACAAAATAAAAAGCAAAATTGCAATGCAATGTAAGTGAAATCATGTAAGTGAATCATGCATGTAAGTGAAATCATGTCTGTGTTAATCGTATTTAATTTGTATCTTATCATATTAATAAAAGCAAATTTCTATATTTGTAGGCAAAAGCAACAAGTTGTAATATAGATTTTTTAATGAGGTTGTGTTAACCGCCAAATGTAAAATAGCGACTTTTGTTGTTTTTTATTTTTAATTTTTATGCATTTATTCCGGTAAATTTAAGAAAAAACAACTTTCAATTATAGAGCCACCTCATCGCTTTTTAGCGATTTTTGAAGATAAATTCCAGCATTGCAAGTGTCCTTGGATAAAAAAGCAACATTAGTTCGAAACCTACACAGACATCATATTTTACTCACCATTGTTTTTTGTGGATTACACCTAATGAACTTTCGTATGCAGGGTGTGATCAGCGATGAATCTATGGCGTTGGGATCCTTCATACCAAACACAAGTGTGCTCATGAGGGCAACGATAATGGTAACCGAGGCACCCAAGGTGGTATACCACATATAAGACATGCGGTACAATGGAAACACATCACTGAAACACAAATGCAGTGCAGTAAATTATGCACCTGCCTTGGAACATCTCTTCTTACCTGGCTGCTTGTGTAGTATGATGTGTGGCATTGGCAGCACTGGAAACGAGAGCGGCTGCATCGAAAGTATAGTCGCAGTGGTCTACAGTTAAAGGCTTTGTCCGGTAGCTGATGGCACCCGAGGCAATGGCCCATTGCGCCTTTAGACTTACCCAGGACATAACCACAACGCCAACGCAGCCGCCCAACATGGCGCTCTAGAAAAATGCGCTCATTATAACATAAATATTTTTGTTGACCTGCAACTCACATTGCCGTTGATCCAGGGCAAAAGAATGCCTAGTGTAAAGATGCCAAAAAGCGGACCATTCGTTATGGATTCTAAGCTCATTGTCAGCTGGAGCACTGTGCCCATGTGCTCCACCACATAGACTAAAGCCACACAAAGCGCACCCACGCCCACCTTCACATAAGGTTTGACGAAGTCTTCCAAAACGACGGCAGACATTGAGTTAAGGCAGGTGGAGAGCGAGCTCAAGTCGGCACTGAAGACACCAGCTATGAATAGTCCCGTCATGCCAGGCAATTCACCCAGCGTATCCATCACAAAGAGCGGCAGCAGTTGATCCCGAGCTGTGTTTAAGTATTTAGAACACGTCTTTTTAAATTTAATTTACTTGCTTTGGTAGTTAGTGGATCACAGTTTTGATAGGTAGTATAGATGAGCAGTCCGTTGTAGCCACACAAAGCCATCAAGATCAGAACTCCAGCACAAAAGATGCACAAAGCCTTGCGGGCGTCGGCGAGTGTGGGCAGTGAAAGGTAGCGCTGAATCATGTTCTGGGAGACGGCATTTGTTTGTGTCCAGTATACAATTCCACCGTCGAACAAACACCAGAAGGTCTGACGCACAGTTAAATCCCACTGTGCCCAGGCTGCAAATGAACAAAAACCTTAGACTTTCGCTTGGAGCTTTCCAGTTGATAAAACTCACTCGGGAGCCTCGAGTCTTTTGGAGTGCCAAGCACGTTCCACCACAACATTGGCGCCTCCAATATCCATGCTGCCTTTGACAGCAACTAATTGAAGGGCTCCCAGCATGGACACCGCCTGAACAACATCCTGATTGAAAGCCAGAGCCGGAACATATATCACAATTGGCAGGTAGGTAGGGTCAGCCTGGACACGCGATTTAACTCACATTCATAATGGCAAACATTACGGATCCAAACATACGCAGGCGACGATCAAAGCGGAGCTCCAAGTACTGCAAGATGTATTATTATACTATATGTCTGAATAAAGATGTTAATTATTTACTTACCTCATAGGTGGACGTAATGTTCAGATCGTGGAAGACTAGTAATTAGAAGATAGCCATCACGATAACCATGCCGATGACACCGAAACCCCCATAAAGATACTGAGTCCCATACGAGTAGACTTCTGTTGGGAATCCCAGTAGTGTAATGCCAGATATGAAGCTGGCCACCAAGGAGAAGGCGTTGGGAACGATTGGCATTTTACGACCGCCTAGCATATAATCATTCTCGGAGACGGATTTGTTCATGAAACCAAAGTATATGCCAATAAAGATACAGAGCAGAAACATGGCCAAAAACGCAACATAATCGGGCCACGAGAATCGCTGCAGCTCGCTGAGAACCTGGGATATATTGTTCATTTTGAGAAGCGAGAGCCGTGCAGAAAGGTATTCCCAAACTTTCTGACGTTCTAACGTTGATAGTGTCAAAAAAACTATCGATGGTGGCTCAGAAAGGCAAAAGTTCGATATATCGATAGTGCCATCGATATTATCCCAGCTCTAATCAGCAAATCTACAGTGTAAGCCAGTAGCTAAACAATTGACTTGAATTAATAATTGAAATAAATTATGAGTATATAACAATTTACTTGCAACTCAATTTACAAGATATAATATTAATTATTAATTGCATCTTGTGCTTTTAAAAAGTAAGAGAGTCTTTTAAAATACACATTTCAACTACCTAAAATATAACATTAATAATATTATAAAAATACTTTTTTCACGATTTTTATTATAATTTGTGAAACTTATATAATATCAGTCTTTTGTTTACTTTCACTTATTTCGAATGAAATCACATTATTTTTTGTTTCACCTTCCAAACTGCGTACATAAATATATACATATGTACATACATATATTAATATTGACAAATATGCTTAAAAGATTTTTTTAAATAAAGGCAAAAAGTCGGTCATTACTCTCCTCTCCATAGAGAGATGTCTCACAGTGAATTTAACTAAATTTTACTACTTTTTACATAATTCTATTGAGGCTCTGAATGTAATGTGTACAATTTCACTTATTTACAATATTTACAGAGACTTTAGAATACTTAAGCGCAACACAATTAGTGAGGATTGTCGCCAACCCTTGACACTGTGAGACGGGCGACCGACCCTTGATCAGGGATGCATAAAAGCTCCTATTTATACTGAGCATGTGTCAAATTACAACTTGGGAATTACAACGCAGCTCACAGATCAATGAGATCCAAATATCGAGATGAAGATCGTTACTCTTTCCTTGTAAACACTTTCAAAGGCTCCCAGACTGCCTTATATAAAATTAAAAAATACAAAAAAGTTGTTTCAATACAAAACTATAGAATCTAGAATTTAATTAAATGTTTGCTTTATAAATTGCAAGTGGCCAAAAACAAAAACAAAACAGCGTGTATGTGAGGTTCAGTTTTGTTTGTGTGTGTGTAAAAATACAACCCTGTGCTTTAAGCTAGTATACAAAGTATATTTATTGTCAAGTTGAACATTAACTTTATTGCAATTGCATAATTACCACCATCATTGCCAACTGTTTTAAAAGCTTAACACAATTAATTTGGAAGAAAATGAAAATTATTAACTTGTAGTGAGACTTGAAAATCTGCAAGAGTCGAAGCTTTGTGCCAAAATGCAACTCTGTTTCGATCAGTGTGAAAATACAACCCTGTGCGATTTGTTTACCTGCTAAATACAACGAATATTTCATAAATTGCAATACTAAATTTTAACTGAACTGTACATAATTGCTTTTCACTTTAAACCAAATAAAGTATATATTACAAAAATGTGGCAAAAAATTAAGACTAAAGATCATCACTGTCCCCGGACTTGATCCGTACCGTATGTACGTTCATATTGTATATGGATCAAGGTGTTCTGTTTTACTTTTAATGTTTCCATGCATTGTGGCAACTCCTTCTGTTATTCTTTCAAGTGCTACTAGCATGACTCTTTTACATATTAGACTAAACTACATCGCACCCTCTTCTGTTTAACTTTAGTGTCTTCATCTGTAGCAACTTATTATCACTTTCAACGATCACAAGCAACGTCTTCTTGCATTCGATCCTGGTTTTGTAGCAACGTTTTCTGTTATACTTGTATTGGCTACTAGCAACTGCATCCGCTTAACTAACACAGTAGCAGCGTGTTCTGTTAGACCTAATCAAAACTAGCATCTTCTTCGTCTTATTTTTTGTATTATAGCAACTTCTTCTGTTATACTTACAACGGTCACTAGCAACGACTTCTGTTTTATGTGCAGCATTTCATTGAAATGTAGCAACGTCTTCCGTTATACTTTTTGTGGATTACTACCAAGGATTTCTTTTCAACCAGCAACCCCTCCGGGTAACTATCGCGTCTTCTTCTATTGTAGCAACGTCTTCCGTTAGACTTTTAACGGTGACTAGCAAAGAGCAAATCTCACCAACTATGTTTGTTGGCGAGTGCAAGCGAGTGCGCGATAGTCGATTGCCAACGTAAGCATTTTCTGCTCGTGTCTATCACGCAGTCATTCACACATTAGAGTAGGTTTTCAACTGCATTTTTAGAAGCATAGTATGTATGCTAGTGTGAGCGAGTGCGCGATAGTCGATTGCTAAAGCCAACCTTCGCTGATCGTGTCTGTCACACAGATGCATTCACATATTAGAGTAAATGATTATCTGCATTGGCAAAACCAACTATTTCAATGGTGAGAGTGAAACGGAGAATGAGTGCGAGCGCTCTTTATTCTTTTCACACGTACACTGACCGACATTCAAATTTTTTTTATATATTGTGCGTAATCGTTTGCGCTTACGTGTGGTTTTTATAGGTAAATTTAATAAATTGACATTATTAGATTTCGAGTAGATCGAGCTATGAAAAATTAGTTCTTATTGTGTACACATTTTAATATATTATAAAGGAATTAACTGCTATTTTCAAATATGAATTTATTAACTTTTTATTCATTTCTTTATAATATTTTCTTTCTTCTTCTCTAATCTTAACAATAAAAACAATTTCCCTCTGTAGTTTATTTTGTTAACTCTTTCAGTTTTCATTCTCGCTTCGACTCTGTCAGTGTCCAAATCGATTAGCCTAAGTCAGCGACTCGACTTGGGGCAGTCTGTTCTGTTGTTCAAGGGGTTTGGTTTGGGATCGTGTTGAGCTGGTTTGTGCGTTGGGGCGACACTTTAGTGTGGCAGAGGCAGAGAAGGCGGCCAACAATCCCAACTGGTGGAAGATACACGAAGCGTGTATGGATGCTGTACATGGCTTTCGCGATATTATACTCGAGGGCGATTCCAAGTTTGATTTACTCAACTATTTAACGATTGTGCGCAATTTGCTGGTGCATCAGGAATCGCCGCATCTCGTTGGTCATGCGCTGTGTACGCTTAGCACATACTCTAAAACGGACTTGTACAATCCGCAGATTTTGTCCGAGATTCTTGACGTTACGCTCTGCAGCTTATCTCCAGAGAAATCGCATATACTGCGCATCAGAGCTGTACTATCTCTAAACGGGTTTCTCTCCGCCAACGAGAATGCTGAGGGAGAGCGACGCACATTGCTGGTATCGAAGCTTCCAGGATTTCTGGATGGCATAATGGCTCTCGTGCAAGGCTGCAAGGCTAGTGTATTAGCCCTGTTAATGGAAGCGCTTACCATGATGGTGAAGTTTGATGCTGATTTTGCCTACGCGGCGCAACCAAAGATCACGCCGCTTACCATTGCTGCATTTCTCAAGTATGCCGAGGATCCATACGTGCTGAAGAATGTTCAAGATTTGATTAAGGCGCTAGGTCAGCAGAAACAATGTCTTGGGCCACTACAGGAGAAGTTTATACCGACCATAGTAAGCATTCTAGCCCTGCAGAGCGAGCAATGCAGCGAGAAACAAGACATTGCTTTGGATGTGCTGAATACGATTGTTAGGAACTCCGAAGCGCCATTGCTCAATGCACTGATTGAGACAGCATTTCCTGCTGTGGTTAACTGCGTGATGCATACCGACGATCACACAGTTATGGTGGCTGGTGGCAAATGCTTGCGTAGCTTTATCAACGTTTCGCCAGAGCAAATCTTCAGTTACAAGAATGGTGAAGGCGTTTTGCTTTGCCTTATATTTATTGATTACTATATACTTATATTTAAAACTAAAAAGATGATCGGGAGATGAAAGCGGCAAAGACTCTGCAGTGGCGGCGGACGAAGCTGACGAAACTTATTGAGGGGAGAGTGTGTCTCCTGGAGATGTACTCCCGTAATATCGATACTCGCGTGAGTTATCGAGTTTTGTTGATCACGAGAACTGAAAAGGGTTGCCACAGTACCCCCCTCCTAGAGTTCCAGTTGGGAAAGATACTTTGCTGGGAATCTGATTTGTCGTCCTGATCTTGACACTTTCTCGAGTGTCTGAGCAGTTGGCGCTGTCGTCTGCTCCTGTGTTGGAGGCGGTACGTCTTTGAAGATGTAAGCTGGTTTAAGTCGATCGATGGAAACCTTGTTTTCCTTTGTGTGGCCCTTGAGTGTAAAATATTTGTCGTGTTTTGTTACCACTTCGAAAGGACCCTCGTAGTTTGCTTCCAACGGGGTTTTCACTCGATCCACTCGAACGAAGACGTGGGTACAATGGTTTAGGTCCGGGTGGACAAATTCTTGCGGTGTATGATGGTGCACTGGCTTAGTGGTTGGCAGTTGAGACATGGTTTTTGAAGAGCCTCGGTGAACTCGGACTCAGTGTGTTTTTGTGTGCTCGGTGCAAAAAATCCGCCTGGCACCCGTAGTGTGGTGCCATAAACCATTTCCGCAGGGCTCAGCCCGATGTCGCTTTTGATTGTTGTGCGTAGGCCGAGTAGGATTAGATGCAGGGAACTACTCCAGTTGATTGGATCGACGCATTTTAAAGCAGCTTTTAACGTTCTGTGCCAGCGTTCGATCATACCATTGGCTTGTGGGTGGTACGCCGTCGTCCGCAGGTGCTTAAAACCACAAATTTTGGAAAGCTCTTGGAATAATGTAGACTCGAATTGTCGACCCAGATCGGTTGTGATGTGAAGAGGAATACCGTACTGAGCGAACCAGCCCGATATCAGTGCGTTGGCTACAGATTTTGCTGTGATGTCTACTAAAGGAATTGCTGCGGGCCATCGTGAGAATCGATCGATACACGTGAGGCAGTATCGGTATCCGTTCGATGAAGGCAGCGGGCCGACTATGTCGATATTTATGTGTTCGAAACGGGTGTCGCTGGCGGTGTACTCTCCTAGTGGCGATTTGGTGTGACGTTGGATTTTGGCCTTCTGGCACGGGATACAAGAGCGTACGATTTTAGCGACATCCTTCGCCATGCGGGGCCAAACGTAGTGTTTTCCGACCAACTTGTTTGTTGCCTTAACTCCCGGATGGCTCAGCGAATGTAGGGCCTCAACCACGGTTTGGCGTAGGCATTTGGGCACAAAGGGACGTGTATGGTTATTGGCGACGTGGCAGTACAATTGTTTGTTTGAGCCTGCAAGAGACACTTTTGTTAGTGAGATGGGTTTTTCGGCGTCAGACTTGAGTAGCGATTGTAGTTCCGCATCGTTTTCCTGTTCCAGTGCCATCTCGTCGAAGTTTATGTGTTTGATGGCATCGATGCGTGAGAGAAGATCAGCCACGTTGTTTTCTTCTCCAGAGATGTGCCGGATATCGGTGCTGAATTGGCTGATAAAATCCAGTTGCCGAGCGCGTCGAGGTGATGCTTTCTCGCTGTTTTGACTGAAGGCGTACATAAGCGGCTTGTGGTCGGTGAAAATAACGAAATTCCTGCCCTCCAGTGCGTACTTGAAGTGCAAAACGGCCTGATAGATGGCAGTCAGTTCTCTATCGTAGGTGCTGTACTTCTTTTGCGTCGATGTGAATTTCCTGGAGAAGAATCCCAGTGGTTGTGTCTGCCCGTTGATGACTTGATGTACTACGGCTCCCATAGCGTCGTCGGACGCGTCGGTGGTTAGAGTTAATTGTGAGTTTGGTGCCATGTAATTCAACAACGTAGCGTTTGCAAGCTCGTTCTTGCAGGCGGTGAATGCGTAGTCGGCTTCTGTAGACCAAAGTATCGGGGTTTTGTCGTTCTTTTATTGCCTTGGATCAGCGTCTGAGTATGTGCTGGTTCTCGGCTGCTCGTGGGATAAACGGCCTATAGAAATTAATCATACCCAGAAACTTTTTAGGTCTTTAGCGATAAGCGGTTTTTAAAATGCCGTATGGCTTCCACTTTGGCTTCGGATGGTTTTAAGCCGTGCTGACTGATGTCGTGTCCCAGGAATGTAAGTTGTGTCTTACCGAATTGGCACTTCTCAAAGTTTACGGTGAGATGTGCCTTCCGAAGGCGGTCGAGGATTGTGCGGAGGTGCGTCTCGTGCTGCGCCTCGGATTCTGAAGCGATCAAAATGTCGTCGATGTAAGCAAAAACGAAGTCGAGGCCTTGTATGACGTTGTTTATGTGACGTTGAAAAGTTTGCGCTGCGTTGCGCAGACCGAACGTCATGAACAAGAATTCGAATAGCCCAAAAGGCGTGATAATTGCTGTTTTGGGAATATCTTGTGGTTCGACAGGAATCTGGTGATATGCTTTTTGCAGGTCGATTTTCGAAAATATCTTCTTACCGTATAAGATGCTCGTTACATCCAGTATGTACGGAATAGGATATCGATCCGGCACGGTTACGTTGTTCAGTGCTCGGTAGTCGCCGCACGGACGCCACTCTCCATTTGCTTTCTTTACCAGGTGCAAAGGGCTGGACCAGTTGCTATTTGAGGGACGGCATATTCCTTTCTCGATGAGGTAGGAGAACTCGGATTGTGCAGCTTTGAGTTTGTCGGGCGCTAGTCGTCGGGCGCGGGCGTGAGTAGGCGGCCCGTTGGTCGAGATGAAGTGCGTTACTTCGGATGTTGCTGGCAGCCGGTTCGAGTTGATCGTTGCGAGATCGCGATATTCGTGAAGCAATGTAGCGTATTGGTTACTCGTGTCGTAGGATAAAACCGCGTTGATTTTACGTTGGGGCGCGTGACATTTTGATTCCAGCAGCGTAGCCCGATCGATGAGTTTGCGTCGTTTCATATCGACGAGTAAGTCAAAATGTTGAAGGAAGTCGGATCCGATGATAGCGCAGTTGACGTCAGCTATCACGAAAGTCCACACGAAGTTTCGTCGCAATCCCAGTGACAATGCTATGCGTTTTTCTCCATAGGTTTGTATTTTCGTGCCATTGGCGGCGAAAAGAAGCTTTGGAGTGAGCATAGTTTTTGCGTTTTTGCAGGGTGGCATCACTGAAATATCGGCGCCGGTATCGATGAGGAACTGTGTTTTGGAGAAATTGTCGTTGATGGCGAGGCGGGCAATTGTGTTGTGGTCTTCTTCGAATTTGTCCGCCGAATCCGAAGATTGATTTAGTTTTTTGGTTCGGATGCAAAAGAGCATGGTTGGCGACATTTCTTGGCGGCGTTACCAAATTTGCTGTGGTACCAACACATGTCTCCAGCTATGACGCTGTTGCGATCCGTTCGCAAGCTGTTCTTGCGAGAAAGGTTTCTGGAGAGCGCGTTGATTTGTTGTTCGATGCGGTCTAGACGATCGTCGGAAACGGCGCTGCTGGTTGGCGCCGACTTGGCGTCGATGGTGCGTACCTGATGAAAATCACCGACTTCCATCACTTTATCTGCCAACTTAGCTAAGTTTGCTAGGCTGGCGTCCGATGCTTGCAAGATCGCTTGCACTTGTGTTGGTAAGCGCTGCAGCCACAGTGCTTTCAGAAAAGATTCTTGAACTTTGTTTGCGGCTAGTGCGTTTAACTCGTTGAGCAGTTGCGTGGGGCGCTTGTCGCCAAGGTCGGTCTCCGATATTAACTTCTGGATTTTCTTTTGTTCGCTTTCGCAGAAGCGTTCCAGGATGCACGATTTCAAATTTTCGTACTTGCCTGTGCGTGGTTGGTTGACGATGGCGTCGGCAATTCGGGCCAACACCGGTGCTTCGATTGACGCTAGGATTGTGTTAAATTTCGTTTCGTCCGAGGTTATTCCCGCCAGAACGAATTGGGCTTCGATTTGTGATAGCCATAATTCTGGGTGTTCGGGCCAAAACGGCGGTATTTTCACAGCTACACGGTTGATAACTGCGTCAACACCGTGAGTAACGGTATCGTGAAAAACCTCGGCGTCGTCTTGTGGGGCGTCGCTGTTTGCCATTGTAAGCACCAGTACTCGTGTGTATATAGTGATCACGTCGGGGTCACCAATTTGCTTTGCCTTATATTTATTGATTACTATATACTTATATTTAAAACTAAAAAGATGATCGGGAGATGAAAGCGGCAAAGACTCTGCAGTGGCGGCGGACGAAGCTGACGAAACTTATTGAGGGGAGAGTGTGTCTCCTGGAGATGTACTCCCGTAATATCGATACTCGCGTGAGTTATCGAGTTTTGTTGATCACGAGAACTGAAAAGGGTTGCCACAGCGTCAACTATGTGATGCAAGTGGCCACAGTTCTTTTGAATCCCATGAATACCGAAATGACTGCCGGTGGGCAGATTGGACGTCTTGTTATTACCATCATTACCAAAATGGGCAATATGCTGGGCCAAACGGTTGACATGTTACTGAAGGCCGTCATTAGCAAGATGCAGAACCTCGAGTGCCTAGAGGTTATTATGAATTTGGTGCTGATATTCGCTCATCTCTTCTTAACCCAAATGGACGCGGTGTTAACCTTTCTTTCCACTGTGCCTGGACCCAATGGTGAGCCTGCTCTGCAGTTTGTCCTCATTAATTGGTTGTCACGCCAAAACTGCTTTTGTGCCCACGAACGCAAGGTAAGTAGAAATTATATTTATATTCATAAGATTTTTAATAGCAAATTTACTCATAGGTCACCACGATGGCACTTTGCAAACTGTTCGAGTATGGCGTGGCTACCCAGGACAATCGCTTGACCTCCATCACCTACAAGGAATTGGTGCAGGAGCCAAGTGGCAATCGTGTGTGGGTTACCATTCCAGCCTTGGTGAAGATCTTTAAGGTGCTAATATTCGAGTATCAGCACTTCCAGGAAAGTAAAATTGATGCCCCGCTTACGGACTCAGAGGATGAAGTCAGTGGGGATGATGATGCTCCTGGTACTGCGGCCAAGCCGCGCTATGTATCAGATCTTTGCTTTGAAATCGACGAAGACGAAGTGGAGGGCGAACAAATACTACAGGACCTGCTCAAGGAATCAAACTACTCCAGCGATATTGGGGATAATCTACACAATTTTTTAGCGAACTTCACCCAAAACGAACATTTTCCCACGTTCTTTGAACATCTCGACGAGGGCGAACGTCTCACTCTGCTGAACTAAATGCAGCACAAATAAAAACAAAATAAAAAGCAAAATTGCAATGCAATGTAAGTGAATCATGCATGTAAGTGAAATCATGTCTAGAACCGCATTGTGTTAATCGTATTTAATTTGTATCTTATCATATTAATAAAAGCAAATTTCTATATTTGTAGGCAAAAGCAACAAGTTGTAATATAGATTTTTTTAATGAGGTTGTGTTAACCGCCAAATGTAAAATAGCGACTTTTGTTGTTTTTTATTTTTAATTTTTATGCATTTATTCCGGTAAATTTAAGAAAAAACAACTTTCAATTATAGAGCCACCTCATCGCTTTTTAGCGTTTTTTGAAGATAAATTCCAGCATTGCAAGTGTCCTTGGATAAAAAAGCAACATTAGTTCGAAACCTACACAGATAGACATCATATTTTACTCACCATTGTTTTTTGTGGATTACACCTAATGAACTTTCGTATGCAGGGTGTGATCAGCGATGAATCTATGGCGTTGGGATCCTTCATACCAAACACAAGTGTGCTCATGAGGGCAACGATAATGGTAACCGAGGCACCCAAGGTGGTATACCACATATAAGACATGCGGTACAATGGAAACACATCACTGAAACACAAATGCAGTGCAGTAAATTATGCACCTGCCTTGGAAGATCTCTTCTTACCTGGCTGCTTGTGTAGTATGATGTGTGGCATTGGCAGCACTGGAAACGAGAGCGGCTGCATCGAAAGTATAGTCGCAGTGGTCTACAGTTAAAGGCTTTGTCCGGTAGCTGATGGCACCCGAGGCAATGGCCCATTGCGCCTTTAGACTTACCCAGGACATAACCACAACGCCAACGCAGCCGCCCAACATGGCGCTCTAGAAAAATGCGCTCATTATAACATAAATATTTTTGTTGACCTGCAACTCACATTGCCGTTGATCCAGGGCAAAAGAATGCCTAGCGTAAAGATGCCAAAAAGCCAAAAATGTCAGATTGAAATTATATTATATATATATATATATATATATGAACCTTATGATAAAATTAAGAACCTGAACAAAAAAATTAGTAATCAAAAACAAAAACAACGATTACTGTCAACTTCTAAACTATTCAAAATTAAATTATAAAAAACATTTCAACTCTTTTTCATATAGTGGAGCAATTAAACCCTTTGCACCATTTAAGGGTTAATCACAAAGCTCTACTGTCGATTCTTTCGCACTCACTGGGCGCAGTCGTTTCACTCGCACTTATGTACGGTATAGATTACGGACAGCTTTTTGACGACGGGACTACCTTGTATAATTGTATCATGAGCGTCAACAGCCGAGACGATCTGTCCGTCTGTCCGTCTGTGTGTCTGTCCGTCTGCCCGTATGAAACACTGGATCTCAGAGACTATAAGAGATAGAGCTATAATTTTTTTTCGACAGCATTTGTTATGTTTGCACGCAAATCAAGTTCCGCCCCCGCAAATCAAAAAAATCGAATAACAAGCGTAATTTTAAAGCTAGAGTTGCGAATTTTGGTCTATACAATAATTACTATAGTAGTTATGATTTGGTTGCGATCAGATAAAAATTGTGGAAGTTATTAAAGAAATACTTTTGTATGGCAAAAACGCCTATGTAACATAGTTACTAGGGGTCTGAGTTGCTTTGGCTGACAATCTGGTGTTTTGTGCCGTCTATGGGATTTTTTTTTGAATGTGGTACTATACCGATATATCAAATATACCATTTGGTATATTTTTTAGTATTTTTAGTATATTTGATATATATTAATAATAATACCCAAAAATATATTTTTAGTATTTTTGTAGTATAATTGGTATGTTTTGCGAATAATACCGCAAAATATATTACTTTTATTCAAAATAGGTAGCGGGTATCTCAAAGTCGAGCACACTCGACTGTAGCTTTCTTACTTGTTTTACTTTGACAAATGGTCAAATAAAATATCAGGTGGTTTTTCCTGAAATTTATGGAAATTGCACAAATTTGCAAAATACCCTTTTGTAATTATATAGGCATTTACAATAGTGTTATAAACATGTAATAAAATTTCTGCTTTTCCGGTTATTGATGAAAATAAAAAACCCAAGAACTCATAAAACAGGTAAAATTTCACTTTATAAAACCCGGATTTTCCAAAACTGATTAGTTGTATTTTTACTTTTTTTGTTCCTTATATATAAAAATTCTTATGTAAATTATTATTTAATCTTTAAATTAAATTAAATTTTTATTAATTATATAAGACATCAAATAAATACACTACACAAAGCCAAAAAAATAGTTTTCGAATTTAAATTTTCAAGAAATAAAATGAGTGCAAGAACAGCGCACCAGCAATAACAAGAACAATACAAAAAGCCGACGGCATTTCTTGCATCTCAATATATGTACATACATATGTACATACAAACATACATATGTATATATGTACATTCATACAATCGTGCCGGTCCACTCATAATTTTTTACCAAGTGTATCGGATACACTTACCCATGATACAATTATACAAGGTAGTCTCGTCGGAAAATAGCTTTCGTCAGTGCGCATTCGTATTTCGACGCAAGAGGTTGTCTGCGGACGAAATTTTTAGTATGCCGTAGACACCGATAGAATTAAAACATTTAGAGAATTAGAGAATTCTCATATATATTATTAATATTGTTCATAAACAATTTGCATTTTAAAAATATGTGAAGGAGACATTAACATTAGCTTCAAAATATGTAAATATTAATATCATCTTCTAAGGGTTAATGCGCATTTCATTGTCGTCTCGTTCACACTACCACGCTGTGCCTCTTTCACTCGCACTCATTGCTAACATAGACAGGGTACCAGCTTTTTCCGACGAGACTACCTTGTATAATTGTATCATGCACTTACCCATAACCACCGGCACCGGCTTTACCCGAGTGCATAGATTCTATGCCATAGAATCACCGATCGCAAATTGCCGAGTATGCCTCGGCACTTGCACAATAAGTGTCGGGCCTTTCTTGATACTCACACTCATGAGTATAAGCCTTTCGATACACTTATTGCTCATGAGTATAAGTCTCATGAATATGTGTATTTTGGCTACTCACACTTATGAGTGCAAGTATGTATATCGAAAAGGCACATGAGTAACCGGTGCACCGGTTGAGTGTGTATACCCGTGCTGTTCTCTGGTTCCGACTCGCGGCAAAGAACGTTCTTCATACTTTGTCAGCATGGTGACAATGCTGTCCATCAAAAATGTACAGGCTGCTAATCCCTCACTAGACTTAAGGCAGTGATGTGAAAAATGCCCAGCACCATCGATAGTGTCAAAAAACTATCGATGGTTGCTCAGAAACAGTGTTGCCAATTCTTCTGCTCATAAAATGGCGAAAGTAACATATGAAAAACGCTAGAAACCGCCAGAAAATTAGGATGATAGCCAAAACATAAAGCTACGTTAGGAAGACAATATTTTATTAATTTTATTTATTTATTTATTAAGTATTTTTGAGAAGTTCTGAAATTGCCCTCTTCTTCTGCTGAATTTTTGTAGCTCTGATTGGTTCCAATCATTTTCAAGCAATCTTCTGGGACTTCCTAATTATGGCAGCATTTGTTTGCCCGGCGTAGTCCGTATCTACAAATATGATTTAATGTTACTTATATTATAAAATATGTATACGTTGAACAGATAAAATACCTTATGTGTAAAATAGAATTTAGTGTTTCAACGGCCATTCTAATTCGCAGCTTGGTTTTGACATTGTTCATTTGACTGAACACTCGTTCCACCTCTGCGTTCGACCATGGCAACGATAAAAGGCTTAGCGCAAATGATGCTAGTGCCGAAAACCTTTTGTTGCCTGCTGCATCCACATAGTCGGACACTTAGGCCCAAAAACTTATGGTATCCGTCAAATTTGACCAGTTTAGAAAATATTGTCCTACTTTGGACATAAAATTTAAAGGAAAACAATCAATTTGTTGAAATACTTAAAAATTGTCTGGCAATCTAAAAAAGAATTTGGAAGTTAACAAAGAAATACATATAACACTTACTTTATAAGAATACCTCTGCTTGAGTCAGATTCAAAATTCGATATATCGATAGTGCCATCGATATTATTAAACAGGGAAAAAAAAGGGGAAAATCAAAAAAAAACTAAAAAGCCCTTTTTTTTGGTTCCCAAGGGTTTTTTAAAAAAAACCCAAAAAAAAAAAAATTTTTTTAAAAATTTAAAACCGGTTTTTAAATTTTTTTTTTTTTTTTAAATTAAAAAAAAATTTTTAATATGAGAACCTTTAAAAAAAATTTTTTGGGGAAAAAGAACTTTTGGAAAAAATTTAAATTTTTCCCGGGTTTTGGGAAAACATAAGACCCTATCGTTTAGCGGATTTGGGTTTTGGGTCCCCAAAAAAAACCGGGCAAACCCAAAGGTAAAACCCCGTTTTATCCCAAAAAGGCGGTCAAAAACAAAACCAAAACTTTGCTTGGGCCCCTTAAAAACCAGGCCCCGGTTTTTGGGTGGGCCAAAGGCCACCAAAAACGGGCTCCAAAATTTTTGGCCTTTGGAAAAATTTGGGAGGGCCCCGGGGGAGGGCCTAAAAACCCGATTTAAAAGAAACCGCCCTTAAAATGGCAAAAAATGGACCGCCTTTAACTTCCCCCCCAAAAAAAAGGCAAAATGGGCCAAAAACGCCAAATAAAGGGGCCCAAACCCTTGCCCTGTTCCAAAATTTGAAAAAGAAAAAACCCATTTTGGGGCCTTTAGTTCCCCTAAAAAAAGGGAAAAAGAGGGACAATAAGGGCCTAAGAACCCCAAAAGTTTGAAAGGGCCCAAAAACCCCCGGGTTAACCCAGGTAACCAAAGGGGCCGGCCCAGGGAAATTTGCCCGTTAAATTTTAAACCCCCAAAAAACGTTTGGGTTGAAAAAAAAAGCCTAAAAAAAGCCAAAAATGGCCAAAAGGGGTTTTGGGCCCGGAACCCCAAACTCGAAAACCGGGAAAAAAGATTTGGAAAACCCCGGGGCCCGGGTGCAGAAAACCAACTTTCTGGGACTTTGTTAAAAATTTCAAAACCCCGGGGGTCAAAGCAAATTAAAACCCCAAATTGCCCTTTAAAAAATCCCTTTACAGAAAAACTTGGGAACCCCGGTTTTTCCAACCCCAAAAAAGGGTAATATGGTTTTAAACAATTTAATTAAAAACCCCCATCAAATTAAAAAAAAATTTATTCAATTTTGGGTTTTAAATAAAATTTTTAAAATTCAATTTAAAATAAATAAAATAACAATAAAATTTAAAAAAATTTTTAAAATTTTATAAAATTTTAAACTTTTTAAAAGTTTTGAAATTGGGCTTAAAAAAAGGGGAAAATACCCCCTGTTTCCCTTCCCTTTGGCCCATTAATTAAAAGCAAAAAATAAAAAGCAAAACCCAAAAGGGATTTTAAATGGAAAAGGGAAAAACCCCCGGGAAGGTTTCCCAAACCCTTTTTAAAATTTAAAATAACCAAAAAGGAAAACAAATTAATGGACAATTTCACTTAAAAAAACAGAAAAATTTAAAATTTAAAAAAATTAATTTAAAATTTTTGCCCAAAAAAGTAAAATTTTCATCGTTTTTAAAAGTTTAAAAAACTTTTAAAACAAAACTACTAAATTAATTAAAATTAAAAATTTTTTACTTTTTTTTAAAATTTTAAATAATTTTTTTTTTATTTTTTTAAAAAAATAAAAATTTTTTCAAAATTTAAACAAAATATAAATTAATAAATTAATAAAAAAAACCCTTTTTTTATTATAATTTTTGGGTTTAAAATTCCCCCTTTTTTAAAAATTTAAATAATTTTTTTTTTATTAAAATTTTCAATTTTTTCCTTTTTAAAATTAATTAAAAAAAAATTTAAAAAAACCCCTTTTAAATTAAACCCTTAAGGGAAAATAAAATTTTATTTTTTAAAGGCTTAAAATTTCCCCAAATAACCTTTTCAAAAGAACCTTTTTTCCTTGAAAAAAACCCCGATTTTTATTAAAATTAAAATAAAAATTTTAAAAATTGAACAAATTTTAAATAATTAATAAAAAAAAAAACCCTTTTTTTTAAAAAATTTTTTTTAAAAATAAAAAAGTGCAAAAAAAAAAATTAAATTTTTTAAAAATCCCCAAAAAACCACCTATTGAATTTTTTTTAAAATAAAATTAATGGTTTTTTAAAACCTTTTTTTTGAAATTTAAAATCTTTGGGTTTTTAAAAGTTTTTAAAAAATAAACTTTTTGAAATTAAAATCAAACCCCTTTTGGGAAAATTTGTTTCTCTTAAAAATTTTAATTTATTTTTAAAGAAAACAACAATTTTTGCCAAAAAAATTTTTTTTACAAAATTTTTTTAAATTTTTGAAATTTCAAATGCCCGCTTAACAACGTGGGAACGGTTTGTTTTGCCAATAAATTTAATTTTTTTTTTTAATTTTTTGATTTCAATTTTTTCCTTTAATACAATCCTTTTCAACATTCCCCCTGTTTAATTTTTCCCACTTTCAAAATTTTCCCAAACGCCCCTTTTTTTTTGGTTTTCTTTAAGATTCACCAACCCCCTTAACTAAAAGGGCCGTTTCTTTAGACCTTTGATAGTGTCAAAAAAACTATCGATGGTGGCTCAGAAAGGCAAAGTTCGATATATCGATAGTGCCATCGATATTATCCCAGCTCTAATCAGCAAATCTACAGTGTAAGCCAGTAGCTAAACAATTGACTTGAATTAATAATTGAAATAAATTATGAGTATATAACAATTTACTTGCAACTCAATTTACAAGATATAATATTAATTATTAATTGCATCTTGTGCTTTTAAAAAGTAAAAGAGTCTTTTAAAATACACATTTCAACTACCTAAAATATAACATTAATAATATTATAAAAATACTTTTTTCACGATTTTTATTATAATTTGTGAAACTTATATAATATCAGTCTTTTGTTTACTTTCACTTATTTCGAATGAAATCACATTTTTTTTTTTTGTTTCACCTTCCAAACTGCGTACATACATATATACATATGTACATACATATATTAATATTGACAAATATGCTTAAAAGATTTTTTTAAATAAAGGCAAAAAGTCGGTCATTACTCTCCTCTCCATAGAGAGCTGTCTTACAGTGAATTTAACTAAATTTTACTACTTTTTACTTAATTCTATTGAGGCTCTGGAATGTAATGTGTACAATTTCACTTATTTACAATATTTACAGAGACTTTAGACTTTACATAAGCGCAACACAATTAGTGAGGATTGTCGCCAACCCTTGACACTGTGAGACGGGCGACCGACTCTTGATCAGTGATGCATAAAAGCTCCTATTTATACTGAGCATGTGTCAAATTACAACTTGGGAATTACAACGCAGCTCACAGATCAATGAGATCCAAATATCGAGATGAAGAACGTTACTCTTTCCTTGTAAACACTTTCAAAGGCTCCCAGACTGCCTTATATAAAATTAAAAATACAAAAAGTTGTTTCAATACAAAACTATAGAATCTAGAATTTAATTAAATGTTTGCTTTATAAATTGCAAGTGGCCAAAAACAAAAACAAAACAGCGTGTATGTGAGGTTCAATTTTGTTTGTGTGTGTGTAAAAATACAACCCTGTGCTTTAAGCTAGTATAAAAAGTATATTTATTGTCAAGTTGAACATTAACTTTATTGCAATTGCATAATTACCACCATCATTGCCAACTGTTTTAAAAGCTTAACACAATTAATTTGGAAGAAAATGAAAACTATTAACTTGTAGTGAGACTTGAAAATCTGCAAGAGTCGAAGCTTTGTGCCAAAATGCAACTCTGTTTCGATCAGTGTGAAAATACAACCCTGTGCGATTTGTTTACCTGCTAAATACAACGAATATTTCATAAATTGCAACACTAAATTTTAACTGAACTGTACATACATATGTAATTGCTTTTCACTTTAAACAAAATAAAGTATATATTACAAAAATGTGGCAAAAAATTAAGACTAAAGATCATCACTGTCCCCGGACTTGATCCGTACCGTATGTACGTTCATATTGTATATGGATCAAGGTGTTCTGTTTTACTTTTAATGTTTCCATGCATTGTGGCAACTCCTTCTGTTATTCTTTCAAGTGCTACTAGCATGACTCTTTTACATATTAGACTAAACTACATCGCACCCTCTTCTGTTTAACTTTAGTGTCTTCACCTGTAGCAACTTATTATCACTTTCAACGATCACAAGCAACGTCTTCTTGCATTCGATCCTGGTTTTGTAGCAACGTTTTCTGTTATACTTGTATTGGCTACTAGCAACTGCATCCGCTTAACTAACACAGTAGCAGCGTGTTCTGTTAGACCTAATCAAAACTAGCATCTTCTTCGTCTTATTTTTTGTATTATAGCAACTTCTTCTGTTATACTTACAACGGTCACTAGCAACGACTTCTGTTTTATGTGCAGCATTTCATTGAAATGTAGCAACGTCTTCCGTTATACTTTTTGTGGATTACTAACAAGCATTTCTTTTCAACCAGCAACCCCTCCTGGTAACAATCGCGGCTTCTTCTATTGTAGCAACGTCTTCCGTTAGACTTTTAACGGTGACTAGCAAAGAGCAAATCTCACAAACTATGTTTGTTGGCGAGTGCAAGCGAGTGCGCGATAGTCGATTGCCAACGTAAGCATTTTCTGCTCGTGTCTATCACGCAGTCATTCACACATTAGAGTAGGTTTTCAACTGCATTTTTAGAAGCATAGTATGTATGCTAGTGTGAGCGAGTGCGCGATAGTCGATTGCTAAAGCCAACCTTCGCTGGTCGTGTCTGTCACACAGATGCATTAGAGTAACTGATTATACTATTTCAATGGTGAGAGTGAAACGGAGAATGAGTGCGAGCGCTCTTTATTCTTTTCACACGTACACTGACCGACATTCAAATTTTTTTTATATATTGTGCGTAATCGTTTGCGCTTACGTGTGGTTTTTATAGGTAAATTTAATAAATTGACATTATTAGATTTCGAGTAGATCGAGCTATGATAAATTAGTTCTTATTGTGTATACATTTTAATATATTATAAAGGAATTAACTGCTATTTTCAAATATGAATTTATTAACTTTTTATTCATTTCTTTATAATATTTTCTTTCTTCTTCTCTAATCTTAACAATAAAAACAATTTCCCTCTGTAGTTTATTTTGTTAACTCTTTCAGTTTTCATTCTCGCTTCGACTCTGTCAGTGTCCAAATCGATTAGCCTAAGTCAGCGACTCGACTTGGGGCAGTCTGTTCTGTTGTTCAAGGGGTTTGGTTTGGGATCGTGTTGAGCTGTTTTGTGCGTTGGGGCGACACTTTAGTGTGGCAGAGGCAGAGAAGGCGGCCAACAATCCCAACTGGTGGAAGATACACGAAGCGTGTATGGATGCTGTACATGGCTTTCGCGATATTATACTCGAGGGCGATTCCAAGTTTGATTTACTCAACTATTTAACGATTGTGCGCAATTTGCTGGTGCATCAGGAATCGCCGCATCTCGTTGGTCATGCGCTGTGTACGCTTAGCACATACTCTAAAACGGACTTGTACAATCCGCAGATTTTGTCCGAGATTCTTGACGTTACGCTCTGCAGCTTATCTCCAGAGAAATCGCATATACTGCGCATCAGAGCTGTACAATCTCTAAACGGGTTTCTCTCCGCCAACGAGAATGCTGAGGGAGAGCGACGCACATTGCTGGTATCGAAGCTTCCAGGATTTCTGGATGGCATAATGGCTCTCGAGCAAGGCTGCAAGGCTAGTGTATTAGCCCTGTTAATGGAAGCGCTTACCATGATGGTGAAGTTTGATGCTGATTTTGCCTACGCGGCGCAACCAAAGATCACGCCGCTTACCATTGCTGCATTCCTCAAGTATGCCGAGGATCCATACGTGCTGAAGAATGTTCAAGATTTGATTAAGGCGCTAGGTCAGCAGAAACAATGTCTTGGGCCACTACAGGAGAAGTTTATACCGACCATAGTAAGCATTCTAGCCCTGCAGAGCGAGCAATGCAGCGAGAAACAAGACATTGCTTTGGATGTGCTGAATACGATTGTTAGGAACTCCGAAGCGCCATTGCTCAATGCACTGATTGAGACAGCATTTCCTGCTGTGGTTAACTGCGTGATGCATACCGACGATCACACAGTTATGGTGGCTGGTGGCAAATGCTTGCGTAGCTTTATCAACGTTTCGCCAGAGCAAATCTTCAGTTACAAGAATGGTGAAGGCGTCAACTATGTGATGCAAGTGGCTACAGTTCTTTTGAATCCCATGAATACCGAAATGACTGCCGGTGGGCAGATTGGACGTCTTGTTATTACCATCATTACCAAAATGGGCAATATGCTGGGCCAAACGGTTGACATGTTACTGAAGGCCGTCATTAGCAAGATGCAGAACCTCGAGTGCCTAGAGGTTATTATGAATTTGGTGCTGATATTCGCTCATCTCTTCTTAACCCAAATGGACGCGGTGTTAACCTTTCTTTCCAATGTGCCTGGACCCAATGGTGAGCCTGCTCTGCAGTTTGTCCTCACCAATTGGTTGTCACGCCAAAACTGCTTTTGTGCCCACGAACGCAAGGTAAGTAGAAATTATATTTATATTCATAAGATTTTTAATAGCAAATTTACTCATAGGTCACCACGATGGCACTTTGCAAACTGTTCGAGTATGGCGTGGCTACCCAGGACAATCGCTTGACCTCCATCACCTACAAGGAATTGGTGCAGGAGCCAAGTGGCAATCGTGTGTGTACCCGCTCAGTTGCAATCAACTATCAGAAATGGGTTACCATTCCAGCCTTGGTGAAGATCTTTAAGGTGCTAATATTCGAGTATCAGCACTTCCAGGAAAGTAAAATTGATGCCCCGCTTACGGACTCAGAGGATGAAGTCAGTGGGGATGATGATGCTCCTGGTACTGCGGCCAAGCCGCGCTATGTATCAGATCTTTGCTTTGAAATCGACGAAGACGAAGTGGAGGGCGAACAAATACTACAGGACCTGCTCAAGGAATCAAACTACTCCAGCGATATTGGGGATAATCTACACAATTTTTTAGCGAACTTCACCCAAAACGAACATTTTCCCACGTTCTTTGAACATCTCGACGAGGGCGAACGTCTCACTCTGCTGAACTAAATGCAGCACAAATAAAAACAAAATAAAAAGCAAAATTGCAATGCAATGTAAGTGAAATCATGTAAGTGAATCATGCATGTAAGTGAAATCATGTCTGTGTTAATCGTATTTAATTTGTATCTTTTCATATTAATAAAATCAAATTTCTATATTTGTAGGCAAAAGCAACAAGTTGTAATATAGATTTTTTTAATGAGGTTGTGTTAACCGCCAAATGTAAAATAGCGACTTTTGTTGTTTTTTATTTTTAATTTTTATGCATTTATTCCGGTAACGATTTTTGAAGATAAATTCCAGCATTGCAAGTGTCCTTGGATAAAAAAGCAACATTAGTTCGAAACCTACACAGATAGACATCATATTTTACTCAATATTGTTTTTTGTGGATTACACCTAAAGAACTTTCGTATGCAGGGTGTGATCAGCGATGAATCTATGGCGTTGGGATCCTTCATACCAAACACAAGTGTGCTCATGAGGGCAACGATAATGGTAACCGAGGCACCCTAGGTGGTATACCACATATAAGACATGCGGTACAATGGAAACACATCACTGAAACACAAATGCAGTGCAGTAAATTATGCACCTGCCTTGGAACATCTCTTCTTACCTGGCTGCTTGTGTAGTATGATGTGTGGCATTGGCAGCACTGGAAACGAGAGCGGCTGCATCGAAAGTATAGTCGCAGTGGTCTACAGTTAAAGGCTTTGTCCGGTAGCTGATGGCACCCGAGGCAATGGCCCATTGCGCCTTTAGACTTACCCAGGACATAACCACAACGCCAACGCAGCCGCCCAACATGGCGCTCTAGAAAAATGCGCTCATTATAACATAAATATTTTTGTTGACCTGCAACTCACATTGCCGTTGATCCAGGGCAAAAGAATGCCTAGTGTAAAGATGCCAAAAAGCGGACCATTCGTTATGGATTCTAAGCTCATTGTCAGCTGGAGCACTGTGCCCATGTGCTCCACCACATAGACTAAAGCCACACAAAGCGCACCCACGCCCACAACGACGGAGCACATGATCCAAGTGGTGGCACTATTGGAGAGTTGCACCTTCACATAAGGTTTGACGAAGTCTTCCAAAACGACGGCAGACATTGAGTTAAGGCAGGTGGAGAGCGAGCTCAAGTCAGCACTGAAGACACCAGCTATGAATAGTCCCGTCATGCCAGGCAATTCACCCAGCGTATCCATCACAAAGAGCGGCAGCAGTTGATCCCGAGCTGTGTTTAAGTATTTAGAACACGTCTTTTTAAATTTAATTTACTTGCTTTGGTAGTTAGTGGATCACAGTTTTGATAGGTAGTATAGATGAGCAGTCCGTTGTAGCCACACAAAGCCATCAAGATCAGAACTCCAGCACAAAAGATGCACAAAGCCTTGCGGGCGTCGGCGAGTGTGGGCAGTGAAAGGTAGCGCTGAATCATGTTCTGGGAGACGGCATTTGTTTGTGTCCAGTATACAATTCCACCGACGAACAAACACCAGAAGGTCTGACGCACAGTTAAATCCCACTGTGCCCAGGCTGCAAATGAACAAAAACCTTAGACTTTCGCTTGGAGCTTTCCAGTTGATAAAACTCACTCGGGAGCCTCGAGTCTTTTGGAGTGCCAAGCACGTTCCACCACAACATTGGCGCCTCCAATATCCATGCTGCCTTTGACAGCAACTAATTGAAGGGCTCCCAGCATGGACACCGCCTGAACAACATCCTGATTGAAAGCCAGAGCCGGTACATATGTATATCACAATTGGCAGGTAGGTAGGGTCAGCCTGGACACGCGATTTAACTCACATTCATAATGCAAACATTACGGATCCAAACATACGCAGGCGACGATCAAAGCGGAGGTCCAAGTACTGCAAGATGTATTATTATACTATATGTCTGAATAAAGATGTTAATTATTTACTTACCTCATAGGTGGACGTAATGTTCAGATCGTGGAAGACTAGTAATTAGAAGATAGCCATCACGATACCCATGCCGATGACACCGAAACCCACATAAAGATACTGAGTCCCATACGAGTAGACTTCTGTTGGGAATCCCAGTAGTGTAATGCCAGATATGAAGCTGGCCACCAAGGAGAAGGCGATGGGAACGATTGGCATTTTACGACCGCCTAGCATATAATCATTCTCGGAGACGGATTTGTTCATGAAACCAAAGTATATGCCAATAAAGATACAGAGCAGAAACATGGCCAAAAACGCAACATAATCGGGCCACGAGAATCGCTGCAGCTCGCTGAGAACCTGGGATATATTGTTCATTTTGAGAAGCGAGAGCCGTGCAGAAAGGTATTCCCAAACTTTCTGACGTTCTAACGTTGATAGTGTCAAAAAAACTATCGATGGTGGCTCAGAAAGGCAAAAGTTCGATATATCGATAGTGCCATCGATATTATCCCAGCTCTAATCAGCAAATCTACAGTGTAAGCCAGTAGCTAAACAATTGACTTGAATTAATAATTGAAATAAATTATGAGTATATAACAATTTACTTGCAACTCAATTTACAAGATATAATATTAATTATTAATTGCATCTTGTGCTTTTAAAAAGTAAGAGAGTCTTTTAAAATACACATTTCAACTACCTAAAATATAACATTAATAATATTATAAAAATACTTTTTTCACGATTTTTATTATAATTTGTGAAACTTATATAATATCAGTCTTTTGTTTACTTTCACTTATTTCGAATGAAATCACATTTTTTTTTTTTTTGTTTCACCTTCCAAACTGCGTACATACATATATACATATGTACATATATATATAAATATTGACAAATGTGCTTAAAAGATTTTTTTAAATAAAGGCAAAAAGTCGGTCATTACTCTCCTCTCCATAGAGAGCTGTCTTACAGTGAATTTAACTAAATTTTACTACTTTTTACATAATTCTATTGAGGCTCTGAATGTAATGTGTACAATTTCACTTATTTACAATATTTACAGAGACTTTAGACTTTACATAAGCGCAACACAATTAGTGAGGATTGTCGCCAACCCTTGACACTGTGAGACGGGCGACCGACCCTTGATCAGGGATGCATAAAAGCTCCTATTTATACTGAGCATGTGTCAAATTACAACTTGGGAATTACAACGCAGCTCACAGATCAATGAGATCCAAATATCGAGATGAAGATCGTTACTCTTTCCTTGTAAACACTTTCAAAGGCTCCCAGACTGCCTTATATAAAATTAAAAATACAAAAAGTTGTTTCAATACAAAACTATAGAATCTAGAATTTAATTAAATGTTTGCTTTATAAATTGCAAGTGGCCAAAAACAAAAACAAAACAGCGTGTATGTGAGGTTCAATTTTGTTTGTGTGTGTGTAAAAATACAACCCTGTGCTTTAAGCTAGTATAAAAAGTATATTTATTGTCAAGTTGAACATTAACTTTATTGCAATTGCATAATTACCACGATCATTGCCAACTGTTTTAAAATCTTAACACAATTAATTTGGAAGAAAATGAAAACTATTAACTTGAAGTGAGACTTGAAAATCTGCAAGAGTCTAAGCTTTGTGCCAAAATGCAACTCTGTTTCGATCAGTGTGAAAATACAACCCTGTGCGATTTGTTTACCTGCTAAATACAACGAATATTTCATAAATTGCAATACTAAATTTTAACTGAACTGTACATAATTGCTTTTCACTTTAAACCAAATAAAGTATATATTACAAAAATGTGGCAAAAAATTAAGACTAAAGATCATCACTGTCCCCGGACTTGATCCGTACCGTATGTACGTTCATATTGTATATGGATCAAGGTGTTCTGTTTTACTTTTAATGTTTCCATGCATTGTGGCAACTCCTTCTGTTATTCTTTCAAGTGCTACTAGCATGACTCTTTTACATATTAGACTAAACTACATCGCACCCTCTTCTGTTTAACTTTAGTGTCTTCACCTGTAGCAACTTATTATCACTTTCAACGATCACAAGCAACGTCTTCTTGCATTCGATCCTGGTTTTGTAGCAACGTTTTCTGTTATACTTGTATTGGCTACTAGCAACTGCATCCGCTTAACTAACACAGTAGCAGCGTGTTCTGTTAGACCTAATCAAAACTAGCATCTTCTTCGTCTTATTTTTTGTATTATAGCAACTTCTTCTGTTATACTTACAACGGTCACTAGCAACGACTTCTGTTTTATGTGCAGCATTTCATTGAAATGTAGCAACGTCTTCCGTTATACTTTTTGTGGATTACTACCAAGGATTTCTTTTCAACCAGCAACCCCTCCGGGTAACTATCGCGTCTTCTTCTATTGTAGCAACGTCTTCCGTTAGACTTTTAACGGTGCCTAGCAAAGAGCAAATCTCACCAACTATGTTTGTTGGCGAGTGCAAGCGAGTGCGCGATAGTCGATTGCCAACGTAAGCATTTTCTGCTCGTGTCTATCATGCAGTCATTCACACATTAGAGTAGGTTTTCAACTGCATTTTTAGAAGCATAGTATGTATGCTAGTGTGAGCGAGTGCGCGATAGTCGATTGCTAAAGCCAACCTTCGCTGGTCGTGTCTGTCACACAGATGCATTAGAGTAACTGATTATCTGCATTGGCAAAACCAACTATTTCAATGGTGAGAGTGAAACGGAGAATGAGTGCGAGCGCTCTTTATTCTTTTCACACGTACACTGACCGACACTCAAATTTTTTTTATATATTGTGCGTAAACGTTTGCGCTTACGTGTGGTTTTTATAGGTAAATTTAATAAATTGACATTATTAGATTTCGAGTAGATCGAGCTATGAAAAATTAGTTCTTATTGTGTACACATTTTAATATATTATAAAGGAATTAACTGCTATTTTCAAATATGAATTTATTAACTTTTTATTCATTTCTTAATAATATTTTCTTTCTTCTTCTCTAATCTTAACAATAAAAACAATTTCCCTCTGTAGTTTATTTTGTTAACTCTTTCGCTTTTCATTCTCGCTTCGACTCTGTCAGCCTAAGTCAGCGACTCGACTTGGGGCAGTCTGTTCTGTTGTTCAAGGGGTTTGGTTTGGGATCGTGTTGAGCTGGTTTGTGCGTTGGGGCGACACTTTAGTGTGGCAGAGGCAGAGAAGGCGGCCAACAATCCCAACTGGTGGAAGATACACGAAGCGTGTATGGATGCTGTACATGGCTTTCGCGATATTATACTCGAGGGCGATTCCAAGTTTGATTTACTCAACTATTTAACGATTGTGCGCAATTTGCTGGTGCATCAGGAATCGCCGCATCTCGTTGGTCATGCGCTGTGTACGCTTAGCACATACTCTAAAACGGACTTGTACAATCCGCAGATTTTGTCCGAGATTCTTGACGTTACGCTCTGCAGCTTATCTCCAGAGAAATCGCATATACTGCGCATCAGAGCTGTACAATCTCTAAACGGGTTTCTCTCCGCCAACGAGAATGCTGAGGGAGAGCGACGCACATTGCTGGTATCGAAGCTTCCAGGATTTCTGGATGGCATAATGGCTCTCGAGCAAGGCTGCAAGGCTAGTGTATTAGCCCTGTTAATGGAAGCGCTTACCATGATGGTGAAGTTTGATGCTGATTTTGCCTACGCGGCGCAACCAAAGATCACGCCGCTTACCATTGCTGCATTTCTCAAGTATGCCGAGGATCCATACGTGCTGAAGAATGTTCAAGATTTGATTAAGGCGCTAGGTCAGCAGAAACAATGTCTTGGGCCACTACAGGAGAAGTTTATACCGACCATAGTAAGCATTCTAGCCCTGCAGAGTGAGCAATGCAGCGAGAAACAAGACATTGCTTTGGATGTGCTGAATACGATTGTTAGGAACTCCGAAGCGCCACTGCTCAATGCACTGATTGAGACAGCATTTCCTGCTGTGGTTAACTGCGTGATGCATACCGACGATCACACAGTTATGGTGGCTGGTGGGAAATGCTTGCGTAGCTTTATCAACGTTTCGCCAGAGCAAATCTTCAGTTACAAGAATGGTGAAGGCGTCAACTATGTGATGCAAGTGGCCACAGTTCTTTTGAATCCCATGAATACCGAAATGACTGCCGGTGGGCAGATTGGACGTCTTGTTATTACCATCATTACCAAAATGGGCAATATGCTGGGCCAAACGGTTGACATGTTACTGAAGGCCGTCATTAGCAAGATGCAGAACCTCGAGTGCCTAGAGGTTATTATGAATTTGGTGCTGATATTCGCTCATCTCTTCTTAACCCAAATGGACGCGGTGTTAACCTTTCTTTCCACTGTGCCTGGACCCAATGGTGAGCCTGCTCTGCAGTTTGTCCTCATTAATTGGTTGTCACGCCAAAACTGCTTTTGTGCCCACGAACGCAAGGTAAGTAGAAATTATATTTATATTCATAAGATTTTTAATAGCAAATTTACTCATAGGTCACCACGATGGCACTTTGCAAACTGTTCGAGTATGGCGTGGCTACCCAGGACAATCGCTTGACCTCCATCACCTACAAGGAATTGGTGCAGGAGCCAAGTGGCAATCGTGTGTGGGTTACCATTCCAGCCTTGGTGAAGATCTTTAAGGTGCTAATATTCGAGTATCAGCACTTCCAGGAAAGTAAAATTGATGCCCCGCTTGCGGACTCAGAGGATGAAGTCAGTGGGGATGATGATGCTCCTGGTACTGCGGCCAAGCCGCGCTATGTATCAGATCTTTGCTTTGAAATCGACGAAGGCGAAGACGAAGACGAAGTGGAGGGCGAACAAATACTACAGGACCTGCTCAAGGAATCAAACTACTCCAGCGATATTGGGGATAATCTACACAATTTTTTAGCGAACTTCACCCAAAACGAACATTTTCCCACGTTCTTTGAACATCTCGACGAGGGCGAACGTCTCACTCTGCTGAACTAAATGCAGCACAAATAAAAACAAAATAAAAAGCAAAATTGCAATGCAATGTAAGTGAAATCATGTGAGTGAATCATGCATGTAAGTGAAATCATGTCTGTGTTAATCGTATTTAATTTGTATCTTATCATATTAATAAAAGCAAATTTCTATATTTGTAGGCAAAAGCAACAAGTTGTAATATAGATTTTTTTAATGAGGTTGTGTTAACCGCCAAATGTAAAATAGCGACTTTTGTTGTTTTTTATTTTTAATTTTTATGCATTTATTCCGGTAAATTTAAGAAAAAAACAACTTTCAATTATAGAGCCACCTCATCGCTTTTTAGCGATTTTTGAAGATAAATTCCAGCATTGCAAGTGTCCTTGGATAAAAAAGCAACATTAGTTCGAAACCTACACAGACATCATATTTTACTCACCATTGTTTTTTGTGGATTACACCTAATGAACTTTCGTATGCAGGGTGTGATCAGCGATGAATCTATGGCGTTGGGATCCTTCATACCAAACACAAGTGTGCTCATGAGGGCAACGATAATGGTAACCGAGGCACCCAAGGTGGTATACCACATATAAGACATGCGGTACAATGGAAACACATCACTGAAACACAAATGCAGTGCAGTAAATTATGCACCTGCCTTGGAACATCTCTTCTTACCTGGCTGCTTGTGTAGTATGATGTGTGGCATTGGCAGCACTGGAAACGAGAGCGGCTGCATCGAAAGTATAGTCGCAGTGGTCTACAGTTAAAGGCTTTGTCCGGTAGCTGATGGCACCCGAGGCAATGGCCCATTGCGCCTTTAGACTTACCCAGGACATAACCACAACGCCAACGCAGCCGCCCAACATGGCGCTCTAGAAAAATGCGCTCATTATAACATAAATATTTTTGTTGACCTGCAACTCACATTGCCGTTGATCCAGGGCAAAAGAATGCCTAGTGTAAAGATGCCAAAAAGCGGACCATTCGTTATGGATTCTAAGCTCATTGTCAGCTGGAGCACTGTGCCCATGTGCTCCACCACATAGACTAAAGCCACACAAAGCGCACCCACGCCCACAACGACGGAGCACATGATCCAAGTGGTGGCACTATTGGAGAGTTGCACCTTCACATAAGGTTTGACGAAGTCTTCCAAAACGACGGCAGACATTGAGTTAAGGCAGGTGGAGAGCGAGCTCAAGTCGGCACTGAAGACACCAGCTATGAATAGTCCCGTCATGCCAGGCAATTCACCCAGCGTATCCATCACAAAGAGCGGCAGCAGTTGATCCCGAGCTGTGTTTAAGTATTTAGAACACGTCTTTTAAATTTAATTTACTTGCTTTGGTAGTTAGTGGATCACAGTTTTGATAGGTAGTATAGATGAGCAGTCCGTTGTAGCCACACAAAGCCATCAAGATCAGAACTCCAGCACAAAAGATGCACAAAGCCTTGCGGGCGTCGGCGAGTGTGGGCAGTGAAAGGTAGCGCTGAATCATGTTCTGGGAGACGGCATTTGTTTGTGTCCAGTATACAATTCCACCGACGAACAAACACCAGAAGGTCTGACGCACAGTTAAATCCCACTGTGCCCAGGCTGCAAATGAACAAAAACCTTAGACTTTCGCTTGGAGCTTTCCAGTTGATAAAACTCACTCGGGAGCCTCGAGTCTTTTGGAGTGCCAAGCACGTTCCACCACAACATTGGCGCCTCCAATATCCATGCTGCCTTTGACAGCAACTAATTGAAGGGCTCCCAGCATGGACACCGCCTGAACAACATCCTGATTGAAAGCCAGAGCCGGAACATATATCACAATTGGCAGGTAGGTAGGGTCAGCCTGGACACGCGATTTAACTCACATTCATAATGGCAAACATTACGGATCCAAACATACGCAGGCGACGATCAAAGCGGAGCTCCAAGTACTGCAAGATGTATTATTATACTATATGTCTGAATAAAGATGTTAATTATTTACTTACCTCATAGGTGGACGTAATGTTCAGATCGTGGAAGACTAGTAATTAGAAGATTGCCATCACGATACCCATGCCGATGACACCGAAACCCCCATAAAGATACTGAGTCCCATACGAGTAGACTTCTGTTGGGAATCCCAGTAGTGTAATGCCAGATATGAAGCTGGCCACCAAGGAGAAGGCGATGGGAACGATTGGCATTTTACGACCGCCTAGCATATAATCATTCTCGGAGACGGATTTGTTCATGAAACCAAAGTATATGCCAATAAAGATACAGAGCAGAAACATGGCCAAAAACGCAACATAATCGGGCCACGAGAATCGCTGCAGCTCGCTGAGAACCTGGGATATATTGTTCATTTTGAGAAGCGAGAGCCGTGCAGAAAGGTATTCCCAAACTTTCTGACGTTCTAACGTTGATAGTGTCAAAAACTATCGATGGTGGCTCAGAAAGGCAAAAGTTCGATATATCGATAGTGCCATCGATATTATCCCAGCTCTAATCAGCAAATCTACAGTGTAAGCCAGTAGCTAAACAATTGACTTGAATTAATAATTGAAATAAATTATGAGTATATAACAATTTACTTGCAACTCAATTTACAAGATATAATATTAATTATTAATTGCATCTTGTGCTTTTAAAAAGTAAGAGAGTCTTTTAAAATACACATTTCAACTACCTAAAATATAACATTAATAATATTATAAAAATACTTTTTTCACGATTTTTTATTATAATTTGTGAAACTTATATAATATCAGTCTTTTGTTTACTTTCGCTTATTTCAAATGAAATCACATTTTTTTTTGTTTCACCTTCCAAACTGCGTACATACATATATACATATGTACATATGTATATATATAAATATTGACAAATGTGCTTAAAAGATTTTATTAAATAAAGGCAAAAAGTCGGTCATTACTCTCCTCTCCATAGAGAGCTGTCTCACAGTGAATTGAACTAAATTTTACTACTTTTTACTTAATTCTATTGAGGCTCTGAATGTAATGTGTACAATTTCACTTATTTACAATATTTACAGAGACTTTAGACTTTACATAAGCGCAACACAATTAGTGAGGATTGTCGCCAACCCTTGACACTGTGAGACGGGCGACCGACCCTTGATCAGGGATGCATAAAAGCTCCTATTTATACTGAGCATGTGTCAAATTACAACTTGGGAATTACAACGCAGCTCACAGATCAATGAGATCCAAATATCGAGATGAAGATCGTTACTCTTTCCTTGTAAACACTTTCAAAGGCTCCCAGACTGCCTTATATAAAATTAAAAAATACAAAAAAGTTGTTTCAATACAAAACTATAGAATCTAGAATTTAATTAAATGTTTGCTTTATAAATTGCAAGTGGCCAAAAACAAAAACAAAACAGCGTGTATGTGAGGTTCAATTTTGTTTGTGTGTGTGTAAAAATACAACCCTGTGCTTTAAGCTAGTATAAAAAGTATGTATATTTATTGTCAAGTTGAACATTAACTTTATTGCAATTGCATAATTACCACCATCATTGCCAACTGTTTTAAAAGCTTAACACAATTAATTTGGAAGAAAATGAAAACTATTAACTTGTAGTGAGACTTGAAAATCTGCAAGAGTCGAAGCTTTGTGCCAAAATGCAACTCTGTTTCGATCAGTGTGAAAATACAACCCTGTGCGATTTGTTTACCTGCTAAATACAACGAATATTTCATAAATTGCAACACTAAATTTTAACTGAACTGTACATACATATGTAATTGCTTTTCACTTTAAACAAAATAAAGTATATATTACAAAAATGTGGCAAAAAATTAAGACTAAAGATCATCACTGTCCCCGGACTTGATCCGTACCGTATGTACGTTCATATTGTATATGGATCAAGGTGTTCTGTTTTACTTTTAATGTTTCCATGCATTGTGGCAACTCCTTCTGTTATTCTTTCAAGTGCTACTAGCATGACTCTTTTACATATTAGACTAAACTACATCGCACCCTCTTCTGTTTAACTTTAGTGTCTTCACCTGTAGCAACTTATTATCACTTTCAACGATCACAAGCAACGTCTTCTTGCATTCGATCCTGGTTTTGTAGCAACGTTTTCTGTTATACTTGTATTGGCTACTAGCAACTGCATCCGCTTAACTAACACAGTAGCAGCGTGTTCTGTTAGACCTAATCAAAACTAGCATCTTCTTCGTCTTATTTTTGTATTATAGCAACTTCTTCTGTTATACTTACAACGGTCACTAGCAACGACTTCTGTTTTATGTGCAGCATTTCATTGAAATGTAGCAACGTCTTCCGTTATACTTTTTGTGGATTACTACCAAGGATTTCTTTTCAACCAGCAACCCCTCCGGGTAACTATCGCGTCTTCTTCTATTGTAGCAACGTCTTCCGTTAGACTTTTAACGGTGACTAGCAAAGAGCAAATCTCACCAACTATGTTTGTTGGCGAGTGCAAGCGAGTGCGCGATAGTCGATTGCCAACGTAAGCATTTTCTGCTCGTGTCTATCACGCAGTCATTCACACATTAGAGTAGGTTTTCAACTGCATTTTTAGAAGCATAGTATGTATGCTAGTGTGAGCGAGTGCGCGATAGTCGATTGCTAAAGCCAACCTTCGCTGATCGTGTCTGTCACACAGATGCATTCACATATTAGAGTAAATGATTATCTGCATTGGCAAAACCAACTATTTCAATGGTGAGAGTGAAACGGAGAATGAGTGCGAGCGCTCTTTATTCTTTTCACACGTACACTGACCGACATTCAAATTTTTTTTATATATTGTGCGTAATCGTTTGCGCTTACGTGTGGTTTTTATAGGTAAATTTAATAAATTGACATTATTAGATTTCGAGTAGATCGAGGTATGAAAAATTAGTTCTTATTGTGTACACATTTTAATATATTATAAAGGAATTAACTGCTATTTTCAAATATGAATTTATTAACTTTTTATTCATTTCTTTATAATATTTTCTTTCTTCTTCTCTAATCTTAACAATAAAAACAATTTCCCTCTGTAGTTTATTTTGTTAACTCTTTCAGTTTTCATTCTCGCTTCGACTCTGTCAGTGTCCAAATCGATTAGCCTAAGTCAGCGACTCGACTTGGGGCAGTCTGTTCTGTTGTTCAAGGGGTTTGGTTTGGGATCGTGTTGAGCTGGTTTGTGCGGTGGGGGTAATTAAATGATGCCGCCTGTTGCCGCTAGATGGCGCTGTAATTGACCCAGTTGAGGAAAAGGAGCAAGGAGTAATTTTTCATCGCAAATAATTAAGCAAAAATTTTCCATTTTGGGTTAATGCAAAGCGAACAGCGCGAAAATAAATGAAAAATCATATCAAAGTTGAGCTGCCCAAAACGAGGGGTGAGTACACCACCCCCTCCTTCTGTGTGTTTATGTGTGTGTGTGTGTGTGTGTGTGTGTGTGTGTGTGTGTGTGTGTGTGTGTGTGTGTGTGTGTGTGTGTGGGTGCGTGTAGGTGTATGTGTAAGGGGAGTTTAAAGGCAACAGGAAGTCGACGGCGTGCGCTTCCTTTTAGCTTCATGTTTTTCTTCATTTCGCTTTTGTTGTGTGCTTCTTCTGCCTTTTGTTGTTGCTGTTGCTGTACTGCGCTCTCCACCGGTTTCCTCCGCTTTTCGCAGTCATACAAAGAAATATTAAATTAAGAAAAGATTTTTCATGCTGCTTGTTTTTTTAATAACTCGCAACAACAATGGGAAATGTTTGAAGCTCCAGGCCCAACTAAGGGTGTGGGAGTTGTCCCCTCGCTCTCTCTCTCTCTCTTTCAGTGTCGCTGTCTTGCTCTACTTGTATGTGTCTCAGTTGAGGCTGAAGGACTGCCGATGGGTAGCAGGTCGGTAAAATTAATAAAACTTTAAATTGTTGCTAAAGGCGCCGGGAGAGTGCAACGGCAACGACAGGAGACAGCGGACAGACAAGAGCAGGACAGTAGACAGAGGGGGGTGGTCATGGGCATCGGCTCAGTCAGGAAGTCATCGAAAGAGGGAGCGAGAGAGGGAGAGAGATACTGAGAATTCGCTGACTCTCTAACTCAGACTCGGGAATGTTTAATGGTCGCATTTCGTTTCATTAAAAATGTATGCGGCCTTAAAAGCTTTTGTTGTTTTGCTTGTTGTGCTGCTTGTTGTTATGAATTTCATTGTTATTGTTGTTGTCAACGCTGGGTGCCTTTCTGGGACAGGGAAGGCAGAATTACAAATTGAACTTGAGATTCATTTTCGATGCGTTTCGCTTAAGCGCTGACGATAACGATGACGATGTGAACTGTAATAAGTTAATCGACTCCTAGACACACACACACACACACACACACACACACACACACACACACACACACACACACACACACACACACAAAATCAACACAAATTTACATTTATGGATAGATAGTTATCGATATCTATTGGGTGCCAGCTATATACACAATATAGATTTTGATATAGATATCCTTTTGGGCGAAGGCAGTGGCGGAGGGGGAATAATGGCCTTATATCATTTGTGGGCGCGTCGCCTCGAATTTATTGCGCGAATGCTCGTGTCGGCTATTAATCTATTTTTATTTATTTCTATTTATGCTTGGCCCCACTCTCTTCCTCTTCCTCTTCCTTTCTCCTGCCGATACTCCTTTTTCCCTCCCATCTAGCTGCTTACATTTTTCTGTTTGGCTAGCTTGGGCGACTGAAGCTCGTGCCCGAAATTATAAGCAATTGAAATAAATCAAAGTCGGAATAGTAAAAACGTCGCAAAGCTAAGAAGGAGACAATAGAGAAAGAGAGGGAAAAAGAGTGAGGCAAATAAAACAAAAGCGAAAGCAAAATAAAAGAAAAGCTGCTTGTAGCGTGACCAAGTATAAATACTACCATAAGATATAGTAGTTAGATTAGAAAAGCGCTAAATAAGATACGTAATAAGATATCGCTTATCAGTTTCTCAACGAAATACGTAGAAATTCTAGAATCGTTTTATTTGATTTTCTACACAAATTTACTTGAAAGCATTCGTTTTCTCCAAAGTGCTTTTATTAGTTGTTAAAAGCTACCTTAAAGAAAAATATCAATTTCAATTTGAATTAAGTTCAATTTTGCTAAGAATATGGTATATTTTGCACTCTATGGTATATTTTACATGTAGTATTATATCAATATACCAAAATAGCATTTGGTATATCTTTAATATTTTAGGTATATTTCAAAATTAATAATACACTGTACTGATTTTATTCAAAATGTTTACCGGGTATCTCGCAGTCGAGCACATTCGACCGAAGCTTTTTTCTACTGTTTTCATTAGTGAAAACTGCAATATTTCCTGTTTATTAATGTTTATTATGAATTGGGAATTGAATTGAAATTTCATATAGTCAATAACATATAATTATTCTAAATGATGGGTGAGTTCGTTTAGAACAAACTTGAATTAAAGACCATATATTGATAACTAAAGTTTAATATTTTACCTAACTTAAAATGTATTAGATATTGTACCTTACGTTTGAGGTTAGGGATATTGATATACGTATATATATATATATATATACATATGTATATAGATATAGACAATATATTATATTTTCAGCGATATTTTGGAGGTATTATTATCAAATATAGATTTATATGTCATTATAATTGCCGTTAACAATTGCCAACAAAACCTTATTGTATATTGCTAAATTTCGTATGAAAATTTTTAGGTAAATTAAGCCATAACTTATTTTATTACGGCCTTAAAGAATTGCCCTAAAAATTGCCAATGTAAAGTATCCATTTGATTTATGTTATATTGATGATAGACGACAAGGTTTAGTCACAATTTTATGTTAATGAAGCAACGTTTTATAATAATGTATTGATGTTTTTTTTATATTATCAATATTTCTTTTATTTAATATAGAACTATTACCAAAATAATATATGTGATTTCATCACATTGCCATTGAGAATTGTATAGAAGGGCGTAGAACTTACTCGCTGTTTCGTTACTCGCTACTTCTTCCCTTTACTCGTTGCTTCCATAGTGGACAGCTTAATTGGGACTCTTCTTTCCGCTCTCCGCTCTGACTTTCGTGTTTCGCAATGTCAAGTTGACTCGTTATTCAGCTGCTTGTCTAGTGTGTGTGTATGTGTGTGTGTGTGTGTGTGTGTGTGTGTGTATGTGTGTGTGTGTGTGTGTGTGTGTGTGTGTGTGTGTGTGTGTGTTAGTGCGGGAGTGTTTGTGTAAAATTGTCCCTGTTTGTTTGAAGTGCAGACGCTGGCACCCAGACGCCAGCCATGCACAATTTATATTGCCCTCTTCCGGCTGCCATCACCGCCCACATTTATTGCAGCAATAATTCATTTAATTTTCCTTGATTTACTTTGTCAATGCTGTAGATGCTATCGTCCCCAGCCCCAGCCCCAGCTCCAGCCTCAGCTTCGTCCTCAGCTTTAGCTGCAAAGTCGTGAATCGAAATCTATGGCCGCTTGTTAGCAAGGAATTCGGAGGAGGGAGGCGCAGAATTTTCCATCATCATTGAGCAGAGCGAGCGAGCGAGCAAAACCGATAACTAAACTGGTCAAGGAGCATAAAGCTGCCCTCTTCAGTTATGTCTTATATATGCTATATATACTGTATAGATGTGTGTGTGTGTGTGTGTGGTGCTGTAATTTATGCCACGTTTGCCACTTTTGTCATTTCGCTTGCTTTGTTTTCTGCTCAGTTTTTTTTTGTTCTTGCTCCATCTTGGGATATTTTTTACACACACTCGCTCCGCGTATGTGTGTGTGTTTGTGTGTGAGTGTGAGTGTGAGAGGGGGAGGGGCAGGGGAGATACCCATTTGGCTATATCGTTTGCCAGTTTGTTTGTCTGCTTTGTTTTATTGACACTTTTGATCTTTTTCAATGCATGCTCGATTCATTTATTATGTGCGCCAGGACATGGGCACATCCTTGCCAAATTTGCTGCCGTTATGTACACACTGATTGATACATTGGCTCCGTCTTCGTCTTCGTCTCCATCTCCATCTCCATCTCCATCTCCATCTCCATCCATAGTCTCAGTCGCTCCGCAATCACATTTGGATTCGAAGTCCCCAATGCTTGGGCCACGCCCACCTTTGCGCCTTTCGCCTTGGCGGATGTAATTTGTTGACAAATGAGCTACAATAATGTCACATTATCAGTTCATCACAATAAAATTATACGCCCAGGAGCCAGGAGGCAGTCGATCCAGGAATCCAGGGCTGTGCTGCAATTGCTGATTGCCCCCTGAAGGCTCAACCAACTGCCTCACTGACTGGCTAACTGCCTGACTGAGTTGGCCACTTAATTGGCTGACCAGTTTATGGCCAAGCAGCTTGTTGGAGGCCTCAAGCAATGTCTTACCTTCAAGCATCTTCGCTTGGCCCCCGAAAATGACGCACACAAATGAAAAGCTGTTAATCATGACCCTGAAACGTTTCGCTTGTCATGGAGTGCGCATTAATTTGCCCGATGTAATGCATTAGCAATAGGCATCTGGCATCATCAGGCATCAAACATTCCATCCACTCCATCCTGCATCATTCGGCCATCATCGAATGTTTGAATGACCAGCAGGAAATGCTGGGCGCCAAATTCAAATGATTTCGCCAACACATTTGGCAGCTTGTCAGATTTTCGCTCTCTGCTTTCTTTTTTGTCACTCGCAGCAAAGCCTAACGACTTCGAAGCGATACATGTAACGAAAGCGTATTGAGAACTTGGGTTCTCTAATAATTATTATATGTACATTTTTCTACTCGCTCGGAAGAAGTCATCTCCGATCCTATAAAGCATTAGAAGGATATAATTTTAAATGACAAAAAACGGTTGCTGTAGACGAGTCTTAATTGCTTTGGTTAACAATCTGGTATATTTTGAACTCGATGGTATATTTTTTACTCTATGGCATATCGATATAGCAGAAAAAGTGTTCTGTATATTTTGAACTATATGGTATATTTTTAATGTATTAGTATATCTATACACTGAACATAGATTTTAGTATATTTTGCACTCAGTAGTATTTTGTAAATTTAATATAGTATTGTGTATTTTCTTGTAAAATTTAAGTGTAGTAGTATATTTATATACCAAATATAGCTTTTGATATATTGTGTTCTCTATGGTATATTTTAAAAGTGGTATTATATACCATATATGACTTTTAATGTAGTTTGTATTCTATGGTATATTTCAAATGTAATGGTATTTTGTACTCAATCGGATTTTGTAATTTTAATATTATACCCATATAACAGTGTAGCCTTCGGTATATTGTGTACTTTATGGTAAATTTTAAGTGTAGTAGTATATTTATATACCAAATATAGCTATCGGTATATTTTGTTCTCTATGGTATATTTTAAAAGTGACATTTTATTCCAAATATAGCTTTTGGAATATTATTTTATTCTATGGTATATTTCAAATGTAATAGTATATCTACGAAATATATCCTTCAGTGTATTTTATGGTCTATGGTATATTTTTAATGTATATTGTATATTTCATAATATATGCCTTCGGTATAGTCTGTAATCTATGATGTATATAGTATATTGATATACTAAATATAATCTTTCATTCTATTTTAGTATTTTTAAATATATTTAATCGGTATATTATTTATTAAAACTGGGTAGAGAGTATTACTCATTTGTTCTCATCCTATATTTACTAATATTTTTGGAATGATATCTGCAAGTCGAGCAGAATCTGCTCTCTTATCTCCCTTCAATCAAGCTAACAGCATTACGGATGAATGGAAAGCAAAGAACACAGAGCAGAGAGTGTGAATGTTGCAACTTTTGATATCAACTGTACCACCGCAAGCCATTTGACAAATGCGCCCTCGATTGACAGCTGCAGCTTCAGGCTGGAGGCAACTGACAATCACTGAATGACAGACTGAATGATAGCGCGAATGAATGAATCTTTGAATCATTGCTTGTCACTGTGATAAATGCTAATTTAAGTCGCCCATCAAACGACGCCTCCTCCTCGATAATTGCTTCACACACATAGAGACTGGATGACAGCCTCGTCTCGGATCCACATTCAACTGCCAAAGTCGAAGACCATCCATAGTCGGAGCGTCATTAAGAAGCTGGCGCAAATCTCACTTAAACTGAATGATTTCCTAGCCATCGCGTCCAGAACAGTTCCAGCTCAGCTCCTGCAATTGTCTATACCCTAATTGCATGCTGGTGTCCATTCGTTTAGTGAACAGCCAGTTGGTCACAACCACAATTTAATAGCTTATATAGATTTAATGTATAATATATGGGTAGTATATTTAAAGTACACATATTTCTTAAAGAGGTGCTATCATACAAGAAAGAATTATTAAACATTTATGGTATTATATAATTAAATGTACAATACTATAATATTATACTCTTTATTGTACACTATTAATAAAACCAAAAAACTTAAATATATTTAGTTGCATTGTTTTATACTATTATAACCATCAAAACTCTTATCATATTTGAATTAATATATGCTGCATTCATAAATTCGTTGCTATTTTTTATTAAACTAACAAATTTATGTTGAATTTAATACACAATTTAAATTAAAATTTCAATCAAAAAAATTAAAGTTGCGACCAATTCTTTTAATAAATTTTACAATTACAATAATATTTAATTTCTTTAAAATATCGCTTGACATAATTCCCAAACAAATAAACTTGTCATCAATATATTGAAATTAAACAAATAACTTACTTTTTCTATGAAACTTTACACTTACCCGAAATAACAAATTTGCCATCAATATATCTCGATTTGTTTAATTTTTCTCGGTGTACTAATCTTTTGCATTGGGAAATAAATGAAATTTTAAATGCAGCGACATCTTTTAACAAATGTCTTAATATGATAAAATTTAAGGTGTTTTTATTAAATGCAAAATAATATATATTTATATTGATATTCTGTTTTGTTCGTTTTTTATTATATTTATTCATTGCTCCTGTATGACATTTTTTAAAGTACGATCCCAAAATAACCCAATAAACTTGTAAGATAGAGCGTTCGTTGTGCGACTTGCAGCGAAAAGTTTACAGCTCATTGTTACTTTGTTATAAATTGGTTTTCAATTGAAAAACGTTGTGCTCAGCTCAGTTTTGGGGATTGGGGATTGGGGTTTGGGGGTCTCAACGCAGCTGGCTGACCAACCATGTGCATATGCCTCAATGGATCTATGGCATTGCCGCTCTCTCTCTCTTTTTATCCCCTCTCCATTACTTTTATCCACCTTCTCTTGCTCATGTCCGGATGAGACTGAGCCGCCTTCCTGGTAAGAAATTTGCTATTGACCATCATTCATCATTAAATTGTTTCGCTAACTGTTTTCAACAATATTTTTTTTTATTCTATTTTTGTATTTATTTTTTATATACATTTTTTTGTGTGCGCTTGCTGACATGCCGCTTCCTGTCGCCAGCCCCAACCACTGCCTTTCCCCTTCCCGCTTCCTCCCCTTCATCACAGTGCAGCTCCCTCCATCGGTAGGACAACAAAGGGCAACGCGTCAGCTTCGGTTTTTGCTACGCTGCCAAAATTTGATGAATTTCTTTTTTATTCATTTCGGCCCCAGCAGCAGCGACTGCTTTCCCCTGTTTTCCCGCTTTCCCGCTTTTCACCCGCTCAAACTTTGCCTTGAATTTTATTCTATTTATTTTATTTTTTCCACGCTTCTTTGTAACTTTGGCCCGCTTGTTGTGTCTTACAAAATTTTTCTAATCAGTCAGTGCCCACGTCCATTCCACAATTTTTATGTATTTATTTTCATTTTTTTCTCATTCAGCTCCCTCAGCATTTGACCGAGTTCAGATTTCTGTGGGCGCTATTTAAATATGGGCTTCTGATTACAGCCTCCGAAGAGGGGCGGGGACAGAAATAAGCGAGGGTGAAATGGTTTCCAGCTGCGTTTATCAATATGTTTCTTCATATTTCCTCAGAGTCAAAGATTTGTATTCCTTTTGTTCGCGTAAAGATATTTAAATAATTAGATAAATAGATATTTTGAAAATAATTTCAAAATGTGCAATTATTTAATTCAAAGAAATACTTGAAATTGCAATAACTTTAGCATTAAAAGATTTGATTGCTAACTGTTAGTCTTAGCCAAGGAGAAGTTCAAATGAATAAATAACAAGTATGAAAGCTACAGTCGAATAATTCGCTATTATTCTTAAAATATACCGTATAAAAATACATAAAAATGCAAAAATATACCAAAATGCTAAAAGCTTTTTTATGGCTAAGGCTAAGCAATCAAATCTTCTAATGCTAAACTAACCTTAATTATATTTTAAAATATACTCAATTAATATACCAAATATTCTGAACTCTACCTAAACAATGTATCTAAAATTACTAAAATATGACCAATAAATAAATATATCTTAAAAATACAAAAAATACACATAATCAATATACCAAAATATACTGAAATAAACATACGCTATATAAAAATACTAAAATATACCTATATATACAACTTTCGAATATACAAAATTAATATACCTAAATAATTACTATGATATCCTATCAATATACGAAAAATACTAAAATATACCTAATCTATATACCAAATATAAAAACGTAGAACCTATAACTATTTCTAAATTTGTATCCAAACCTTTTTCTTCTTTTTATACCCGCTACCCATAGGGTAGAAGGGTATTATAACTTTGTGCCGGCAGGAAATGTATGTAACAGGTAGAAGGAGGCATCTCCGACCCTATAAAGTATATATATTCTTGATCAGCATCAATAGCCGAGACGATCTAGCCATGTCCGTCTGTCCGTCTGTGTGTCTGTCCGTCTGTCCGTCTGTCCGTCTGTCCGTATGAACACCTAGATCTCAGAGACTATAAGAGATAGAGCTATAATTTTTTTTCGACAGCATTTGTTATGTTTGCACGCAGATCAAGTTTGTTTCAAATTTTTGCCACGCCCACTTCCGCCCCTGCAAATCAAAAAAATCGAATAACAAGCGTAATTTGAAAGCTAGAGTTACGAATTTTGGTATATACAGTAATAACTATAGTATTTATGATCCCTGAAAATTTGGTTGCGATCAAATAGAAATTGTCGAAGTTATTAAAGAAATACTTTTGTATGGGCAAAAACGCCTACTTACTAGGGGTCTGAGTACCTTTGGCTGACAATCTGGTATATTGTGCCGTCTATGGTATATTTTGAATGCGGTACTATATCGATATACCACATATACTATTTTGTATATTTTTAGTATTTTTGCAGTATATTTGGTATATTTTGAGAATAATACCGCAAAATATATTGCTTTTATTCAAAATGGGTAGCGGGTATCTCACAGTCGAGTTTACTCGACTGTAGCTTTCTTACTTGTTCAGTGATGACACACACTTTTCACAGCATTCAATTCAACTTTCGTTACTTCGGATGTCGCAATTTTGAATACATATGAAAACATTGTCTAATCATGATGATGATGATGATTTGTAAATGAAAACAGAACAGAAAACAGAAAAGCTAAGGAAACATTAAGAAATATGCATATAATTAAAAATTCTGCGTACTCGCATCTTGTCACAGAAATTCTTTAAGTACAACACATGATCTTAATACCTTTGCATCCCCCTCTGTTACTTGATTCCCCCTTTTTGGCCCATTGTCAATATGTTCCACACTTGGCGGGCAAATGCGAAGAAATCGTTTGATGTGCCGCAAATGGCGGTAAATGTTTCAAATTAAAGTTACGAGTTAAGCCAAAAGTTTAAATGCAAAATGCTGACAAATGCGTTTCGATTTTCTCTGGCATGAGGCACATTTCTGGCGCACACAGTGGCAGTGAGGCAGGGGCATGAACAGGAGCATTAAGCAGAGACCAGGACAGAGCACAGCACAGCACCGGGTCATGCTTCAATGTTGGAAAATTAAATTAAATTTCTTTATTGGCAGTTTTTTTGAAAAACACCAACAAAACGGGTAGCTTGAATGCCGCACGCTTTGTTGCATGCCACACACACACACTTCGCTGCAAAGCAAAGTATTTTGCAAGTGAAATATTGCATAAGCATTTTAGCATGTTAAACAAATTGCCAATATATTTTCACTTATTTCGAAGTTTAACTACATATCAGATTGTTTATAAACTTATTTATAGTATATTGCTTCAATAAATTCATGAATTTATTAATTGTACTTACAAATGTGACTTTAATGCTTTGACAATTCATATACAATTAAAACATAGTTTAATCGCCTTCATTAATGCAGAAAAGGTGCACTTAAAAGAGACCTTAACAAATTAATATGATACAGTATAAATCGTTTATTTTTGATTTCAATAATATAAATTAAAATAAATAACTCAAATTTTTCTTTCATTTAAAAATTCATATTTAACAAGTTAAGTTAGAAGTTTGAACCATAAAAACACATTTAAAATACATTTTACTAATTAACTAATCTAAAAATTTATATCTTATAAATATTTTAAAATGTTCTAATAACTAATTTAACATTTAACTAATTTCACTTTCTTTTCCAGGGTATAAAACCGTCGTTCAGCTGTGCTTTAAACTAAGTTTCTTATGGTGTGCGACGCATATGCAGCGAATATGCAAAGCTCTGAATGTTGAGGGGATGACACATTACTCGTGACGTGAACAGAGAGAGTGAATGGAAGAGAAGGAGCAGGAGCAGGAGGAAGCGGAGGTGGAGGTGGAGGTGGAGGTGGAGGTGGAGGTGGAAGAGGAATGTGATATGGGGGATGGACTGCCAAACCAATCAGCAGCAATAAATGATAAGCTTCGGCAACAATGCCAAAGGCAGAGAAACTGTCACACACAAAGCGAATGAAATGGACCAGGGCAACGCCAAGAGGGGCGGGGATTGGGCACATAATGCTCTCTGCCAGTGTGTGTGTGTGTCTGTGTGTGTGTGCTGAGTAGCTGAGTACTGTTGTCCAGCCTAGGTGCTGGCTACTTTGCAACAGATTTGCCACTAACGAAGCACACGATTTCCAATAATGTGCAAAATGTTATGTGTGTAGCGGATGCGTTTCTTTTTTTTATATTACATACTATACATAACAAGCAACAGATACGCAACACAAAGAGAGAGAGAGAGAGAGAGAGAGACGCACACATACAGATACAGATACAGATACAGATACAGTCAGAGGGCATCAGATAGAAATACAGGCGCAGTGCGTCAGTTACAGAGATGAAGATACAATCGAGTGAGCACAACGCATAAAAGTGTTGCCCGTGTGTGTGGATGTGTGTGGGTGTGTTGTAGGTGTGTGTGTGCTTGCCATAAAACGTGCATAGATACGGCGAGACGAGGGCGGCAACATGTTAGCCGGACTTTGTATAATGAGTTCCCTTGTGGCCAAGTCCATGTCGCTTCGTTTTTTTTCTTTTTGTGTTGTTGTTGTCGGTCTCTGTTTTGTTTTGGGGTCTCTGGTAGGCGTCAAGGTGAAAGCCACTTAAGGGCCCATCCTCCTCCGAGGTGACCAGCATCAGCAGCAGCATCAGCATCACGGGCCAGCCAGTTATCATGTGACAGTAATAAAGTGACAGCAACAACAACCCAAAACAGGACAGCAGGACAAGCACCCAAAGGACAAGACAACAATTCGACCGCAGAAACTTTGCTAAGGCTAAAAGCCGCAGGCGGACGGATATCAAAATCAAAATGAAAACCGGGTGGAACGAGTGAAGGTAGGAGGGGGGGGGGGGGGGAGCGAGGTGCTGCTTGCGGTTGAGGCGTTTAAAGTCGCCACTTAAAAGCCCATTAAAGTGGGCTGAAGTCTGGGGGAGGGAGCAGCGAAATGCATATAATGAGTCGCAACTGGTGAACAAGCGAAGACAACTTTGAACCCTCCCCCTTCCCTTTCCATCCCTTTCCTTCCCATCTCTATGCCACACACACTCAACACACAGAGCGATTGCTCTTTGGTCTGCTGCGGTACGTTGTTGGGCCGGCTGGGCACATCAATTATTAATTGCAAAATAATTGCGAAATTGTGTTTGGCCAAGTTAATTTATGCAATAAAACTTCACCGCAACCGTGGCCAGGACTCGCTGAACGTTTTCGAGGCCCCCGTTAGCGGACCCTGTTCCACCTCCCTTCCTTAACCCTCTAAAGCCCACATCCTAGCAGCCATGCTTTCAAGTCCGAGTTTACTTTAAAGCAGTCCATTTCATTTACACTGCATTTGGCTTTCTTTGCTCGCTGCTCGCTGTTCGCTGCTCCACGTTTTCGTCGTCGTCCTTTTTGCCGCTGAACTCTTGGCTAATGAGTCCGAGTTCTGCAAATTCAGGTATTGCCCCTCAACCCAGCACTCGTAAGTCCAGCAAACAGGCCATTACTTAAGCAGCAAGCGGCTAACAAAGTTACCAAGTACAAAAAAGTATCCCATATTCAGCTCAATTACAAGTTAGAACTGGCCAAAAAAGTGGAGAGAGAGAGAGAGAGAGAGAGAGAGAGAGAGAGAGAGAGTGAGTAAGACTCTACAGATACTTTAAGATGAGAACTTACTCAAGAAATACTCAGAATGTTTGATTAAAAACAAAAGAAATTTTAAATGTATTTCTTATAATAATAGTACTAAGAAAACAAGAATTAACCAATGTTTCATCTGATTGGGTTCAATAATCTTTTCTGCGCTTTCCCCAATTCATGCATCGAATTATGTTCAAAGTGTTCAACATTTTTATATTATAATTTCTTTTCGACTAAAACTAAAAATAAATCTAAGAACAAATCCTTCAAATGTTGGTGTAAATAACATAAATATATTGTATATAATACTTTAAGCTTAACACTTTCTGAAAGAAAAGGAGCTATACATACAACAGCTATCAAAAAAACAAGCTGACCCATGGAAACTACGTCGCTTGGTTTTTTCCGCCATAAGAATGACATAAATTGGTATTTCTCAGTACTTGTTTATAACAATTAAACTAAAACCAATATCTATAAGAACAAAAAGCGTTTAGCTTTATCAGTTAAAAAACGATGCGAATGTTGTGAATTTTCTTGGCTCGAAAATTGTTCGGCTTAACAAATAAAAGGAGATCCTCTTTAAAGTGATTTTGTCATAAATTCATCTGCAAGCGCGCTTAATTAACATTCATTCTCTCAATTAATAGAATCTACACTATCACCAATACAATATTGGGTATCTCACGTAATCGATAGATATTGTAATAATGTCATCTTTAGGGCGCTGTCACGCCCAGCACTATATGCAGTGCTGTAAAATAAAGACTGGTTAATTTGTTAGAGGTAAAGGCGTCAAGCAAAAGGTGACAAAAATTTGAGCCAAGTTGGAAATTCATAATTTCATTAATGCCATTTTTATTTACGTATTTATGGTAAAAGTAATTTGGTTTAATATCCAATTCATTGCGATTGTAAATCTGTCTCTAATCTAACATTAAGCAGACAAAAATAATAAATAAAAATAATAAAAAAAACTTTATTTTTCGGAATTAATATATAACAATTTAATATGCAACTAATCAAAGTTATTGTCAAACATAATTAAAGCAGTCCTTTCAACCAATGTAATTAGCTCCATTTCGACTTAACTTGAACTCTAACAAACTCATCATCAAATTAATATTTAAAAAATAAATTTTAAAACCCAAATTACGAATTGCACTTGAATATTCATATACATATATTCTTAGCAAACAAATAAAACATGTCGTATTTTTAAACTTAATTGTAGTAAATTCTACTAATGAAATTTAGCTGCATTTTAACTTAACTTGAACTTTAACAAATTCATCATCGAATTGTTAATTTAAATATAAATACTAATCCACTTTGTGGCTGATAATTGGAACGCTTTGCACCAGAATTGCGCAGAGTTTGTGGGCTGTGTTTCTCAGTCTCAAATATAAATCGTTTTTCTAATTGATTTCTGGGATTAATAAAAGCATGTTTCGAATATGATTGGTTTGCGAATGCGAGTGCGAGTAACATATATATGAATAATTGCGAATGCTCATAAAGTTTGCCATCGACGTTGAAATCGATAGAGTGCTCTACAACGATTTGAGCACTTTATCCATCTGTGTGTTCATCACCGCTTTTCTCCCCGCCCCTCTCACGATGTAATGTCTATAGAATCTATGCTTATTGCTATTGGAGGCACTTTGTATTGTTGTTGTTGTTGTTGCTTTTGTAGTTGTTGTAATGGTTGCTTGTTGGCCGCTTTTTAGCTAGCTATAAAATCAAAGTAGAAAATTCTCTTTTTCTCTCTTATTTTTTGTAATTTTTGAATATTTCAAACATTTTTCGTTTAAAATTCTTTGGAGTAGAAAGAAAGGAAAGGGAAGGGAATGGAGGCGAAGACGAAGTTGGAGGCAAAGCAACAATGAGATGGATGCGCTTTCTTGTTGTCTGGCTTATAAAAACTTTATTGTTGGCCTTTGGGTAATATTATTGGTTGCCAGTTATTGTTGTTGTTTGCAGCTTGTTTGCCAGTTGCTAGCTGTTCACAGTAATAGGCTTAAAGTTGCCAGTAGTTTCATATTTCCAAGCGAGAGTTTGCACTTCAAAATGCACACAGTGTGTGTAGCTATGCATGTATCTAGCATCTTCTATCTGCAAGTCGATGCCACATTATGTATATATTTGTTCATACATATTATATATGGATATGCATGTATCTGTAAGATACGCACTCGAAGTCGCGTATCTTTGCATCGAGCAACAGAAGCCAAGTCTTTGTGTCTGCCCAGGCATGCATATAAATCTATTATCCTTTAATTTAGCCCCAGAAATAATGAAGCATGCTAAAGTCTCTTGTGTGTATGTGCGGCACATCGACCTCTCTCTCTCTACTTTTCTGCTTGCAACTTGCAACATGCACACAAATCCAATCAACGCCAATTTGCAGCCAAGTTTCAAAGGCGTCGGCAAATGTGCAATTTATTTATTGCAATTGCTCAGCTTTCGCCCTTATTTTGTTTGTTGCTATTTTTGCGTAAATTCAATTTTCGTTTGCAATGCGATTTTGGGCAATTCATTAACATTTTGCGGAGTGCTTCATGCCCCACATTCCGTGGCAATGAAGCCGCTGCAGGCGGCCTCCTTTCACAATTCCAAAATGCAAATTGCATTCCCCAAAAATGACAAAGTAAACTTGGCAGTTAGAAGCTGCGGGATAGATAGAAACAATGTCAAAGGCAAGATGCAAACAGATGCGGCGCTTTCCACATCTGAATGCGAATTAGTTGGTTAACAACAGCATGTGTTCCACATCCAATTGAGATAACTCAGCCGAGAGAGAAGCCGATAAGTTGCACAAATTGCCAATTAACTAACTGCCTTTGCACATTCATATATTTGACATCCACACAATAATAACAATGCTTCGAATTAAATGGCAACAAGCGAAACAATTTTCGATTAACTCGATGCACTCGATTCACTCGAGACAAAAGCTGATGGCTTCCTTTGACTTTAGCGATTAATTTGTGATAACTTTTGCATTATAATTCAAGGGCAAACGAAACTTTAATTTCATAAAGTTAATCATCAATAATTTACATACGAAATATTTAAATTTCCATTAAATAATTTTTAACGAATATTATTCTTTAATTTCACGTTATGTGAATTACAAGGAATTGCAATCAAAACTAGCTGGCAAAGCTTTCTTAATTTATAAATTTATGAACTATGTAATAGTTTAAATACATATTTGAACTTTAATGTTTTGTTTTCTTCAATTTTAATGGAACTACAATAAGTATTAATATACTTATAAGTAAATAAACAAAGAAATTATTAAATTTCCTTCAAACTGCAATGCATTTATTTTTAATTTGCTGCAAACTTTATTAATAAAGAATTCATAAAGGTACAGTCGAGTTTGGTCATTTCCAATAAAAGCAAACCAGTGCAGTATATATCAAAATAATATTTTGTATTTCGATATACTATTACATTCAAAATATACCGCAGAGTTAAAAAAATATACCAGATTGTCAACCTATGCAACTAAGATTATATCTTCAATCAACTAATTGTATCTTGAAATGTATTAATATTACTGTTCAGCGGTGCATTAGAAGGTAAAATTTAATTGATAAAAAAAAGAAGTATTTATTTTCTGAAAAAGGCACTGTAAAAGTCATAAAAATCTCAACGAAACAGCAGTTTATTGAATATAATCATAATTTTGTTTCTTTTTGTTAGTAAAGGAACTTCAGTGAAAACTTCGGAGTTTGGTAAAAGTAGTTTCCAGATTTGAGACTTTTTACTATATATAACGGTAAGTAGAACAATTTCAATATGCAATTACCGCCTATCAAATTGTAATAAAATTGAATAGTAGCAGAATGAATATATTGCGTATACGCCTGGTTAGATTTAATCAATGTTAAACTTAATAAGAATTGCTGCCAACTTGTGCAACATTTCTGCATATCCGATGGGGGCAAAAGGCTAGAGAATGGTAATGCATTTATAAGCGGGGAATCAGTTCATTGTTCGCGCTGTGCTGTTGGCTGACTCTCGCTGTCACGCCTACTCGATGCACCAGTTGCTCTTTATGGGAGTCACCCGGCGATTTGTCAATGATTTATACATGCGCATCGTTGGCAACAGGTAACGTGAATGGCAGACTAGTACAATGCCAAATGGCGAATCGAGAATGGAGAATGCCAAATGGCGCAAAGGAGTCCAAATTGGCCACGTCGCGATCCGGTTGCAACACCGCTGCTGTTGTTGCCACTGCTGCTGCTGCTGCTGTCCAGTAGTTGCAACTAAACTTGTGGCGCTTTCGCGTTCGCATTCGCATTCGCAGTCGCTCTTCCGACTCCGACTGCTGCAGGCCATAAACTGAACGCATTTGCGATGCAGACCACGAGGTAACTGCACCTGCCCCTGCCCCTCCCTCAACACACACCTCCCCCGGCTTTGAACGTTGCCCCACGTTGCGTTGCGAGCGAGATAACTGGTAGCATTCGCTGCCAACTGATTAAAATGCGTTTCAGGGACCTTGTCGCCAACGAACAGCGGGTGGAGGTGATGAGGACGATGCTGCATTTGCATTTATATTGTTTTGACCAATTTCTACCCTGGCATTATTATCATTTCTTCCCCCGTTGTCCTGTTCCTCTTCTATTTCTTCTTCATCTTCTGACTGGCTTCGTGCTTCTTTCCTTCGTTCCGACTTTTGCTATTGCCTTCGCCGCGTTTTATTATTTAGCATTATTATTGCAAGCAGCAAAGCAGCAAAGAAGCGAGGAGCATCAGGTCGACACTAAGGCCTAGGGCGCAGCTCCTGCAGTAACTATCCAACTTTTCCCTTTTCCCTATTACTCCCCTCCCTACACCTCTCTTTCAGCACTGCTGTTTAGCATATGGCAAAAGTTAGAAATGCATTTATTCGGTGCAGTCGCACCGCAGGACAAAACGAATCCTGTTAAGCAGTCGAAAGGCGATTGCAGATACTGACCTCATAATGCTCCGCAGAAGACAATGCCATTAAACAAAAGGAAAATAAGTGGAATGCCTTATATCATAAGCAGTAAATTGAAAACCGTGCAAAGCAGCGAGGAATATTGCATTATAAATTAGGTTTAATGTTAAAGTTATGTTTATTAATATATTAAACAACTTCACTTGATTCGTAAAACATCTTTGCTAGAGTTCAACTTTTATTTTAAACACATTTTTCTTAGCGATTATAAAATTAAAAAGAAAAGACTTTGAAATTGAAATTGCCAAACAAAACTAGTTAACAGTAATTAAATAAATAAATACTTATTATGAAAATTCAGCTGATAAACATATTAAACGGTTAGTTTAACATAATATTACAGTGTATGTTAACACACTTAAATAAATCTTTTCACCCCTTGCTTGAATAAATGGTAATTGAAAATCTCTAAATAATTGAGATTGTTTTCTGTATGTATGACAAATATTAGTAATAGAAAAGTTATAAAGACATAATTAATATACTTCAACATATTCCAATGCAGGTTTGTCCATCTAAAGACATTGAAAACTAAAAAAAAAAAAAACATGTAAGAAAGCTACAGCCGAGTGTGCTCGACTGTGAGATACTCGCTACCCAAAACACTGCTGTATTATTCTTTAAATATATCATATTTAAATAAAATGTATCATATTTCGTATACTAAGATATTACTACCAGGTGTACCGGTATGAAGTGAGCGCCAAGTTAGAAATGTCTCGTTAGGGAACATTTGTTGTGAACGAGCATTTATTTATTTTTTTTTTTTGTTTGTTATGACATCTGTGAAACATATTTAGTATACATCTAGTCATTGAACAGACAATATCATATTTTTTCATCGTATTAAAAATGTCGAAATGTCGAAGACTAGAAAGGTGTGGTGTACTACGAGCTTCTAAAACCTGGTGAAACCGGTAATACTGATCGCTACCGACAACAAGTGATCAATTTGGACCATGCATTGATCGAGAAACGACCAGAATGGGCCAGAAGACACGGCAAGGTCATTTTGCTCCATGACAATGCACCTGCCCACAAAGCAAAAGTGGTTCAGGATACAATCAAACCACTTGGTTGGGAGCTGCTACACCACCAGCCGTATTCACCAGACTTGGCTCCTTCCGACTACCATTTGTTTTCATCGATGGGATTCTCATTGGCTGAGCAGCAGTTTGATTCCTACGAGGAGGTCGAAAATTGGGTGTCTGGTTGGTTTGCTTTAAAAGACCAATAATTTTATTGGCGTGGTATCCACAAATTGCCAGAAAGGTGGTCAAAATGTGTAGAAAACAATGGCCAATACTTTGAACAAAATGTTTTTTACTTTTCCATTAATAATTAGTGTTTTATGTTCACAAAAAAAACGCGCATTTCTTCCCGGTATACCTGGTACATACAAAATATACCATAGAGTGCAAAAAATACCAGATTGTCAGCCAAACCAATTAAGACCCTTAGACAGCTAGAGTTTTTTGAATCAGCTAGCAAAAAAGCAATTATCCTTTTGAACAATTAACAAATTCTTGACTTGAATTCATCTTATAATTCAATTATTTTTTCCCAACAATTGTATTATATTTAAAGCGAAAGACTTATAAATTTAAAGTGTTAAGAAAGCAAGTTGTAAATAATATATATATTTAATATATTGAAGCATTTATTTATTTAAGACTTTCAGTAATTTGTTTTATTATACAAATAATAAACTTAAATTGAAATAAATCGAAGCGTTGGCTCAAGTGAAACAATTTGGGCAAAAATGGTAGTTATTAAATTGATATAGCTGACAGATAAATAAGGGCAAAGGGACAAATCCGAATTTGTATCAACTGAGCTCAATTATTCATTTCTGTATTCTGTTTCTTTTTTGTGTTTCTTTTTTGTGTGTAGAACCAAAAATATTGTAGTATAGAATGTCAACATTTATACGAGACTGAGAGCGAACAGCGAGAGCAATTAGAACTGTTCTGACAGCAGATGCCGCAATAAATTAAGTATTATTTGGCCGATAAATATATGTGTTGTACATATACATACATATGTATGTATGTATGTACGAATGGGCAGTGGAAACTGGCATATCGGGCATGCATATCTGGGACTAACTGGGCTACTCTGGGGGGCTATCTGAACGACGATTGATTGATTGGTGAGTGCAAAGCGTTACAAATTGCCAGCTTAAGTATCTGCTGCTGTTGCTCTGCATGAAATGGCCAAAAATTGTCCTATGCATACATCTACATACACAATAATGTGTGTGTGTGTAAGTGTGTGTGAGTGTGCAAGTGTGTGTGTGTGTGTGCTGGCATTTTGTCATTGTCGACTGCGGTCCGGGCAAAAATTGTTTGCGATTTTTATCATTTTAAATGGCGGCCGCAGAGCAACACAGAAAAAATGACACAAAAAATGAGAGAACAAAAACAGCACAAGGATAAAAAGTCAAGTGCGGGTGGACAAAGGGGCACAGTTAGAAGGTGGCGAGAGAGAGAGGGGGACGGGGGACAGGGGACAGGGGACAAGACATTAAGTGTTCTGCCTGTTTTTTCCGTTCTATTTTTATGTGCCGGCTTTTTCGTTTTTCCGCTTGTTGTCTTTGTTGTTGCTGTTGTTGTTGTTGTTGGTGCGATCTTAAGCGCGGATTTGCATTATAATTTATTATGCGAGAATTCCATGCATCCAAGCATTTCATTCCACTTTCCTTTGGCTAATTTCGATGCGACGCGACGTCGCCGATAAAAAAGGAAAACATTTTCTTTAAATGAGTTTTCTGTTCGCTCGATTGTGGCATAAATGATGCTCTGAGTGGTTGAGAGAGTGTGTGAGAGAGAGAGAGGTAGATTTAAATGAAGAGATAGCAATAGAGATTTGCGAGTGCAAGACATTTGCAAAAGAAAAGGCGTCGAAATCCTTTGCTAATCTTTGCGTTAGCAAAATTTATAAATTATTTATGCTGGCTAAAAGCAGGTGAGACAGCCTGACATTCGTATCCTTCTGCTCTGTACTGTTCTGTTCTGTTCTGTTCTGTTCTGTTCTGGTCACGTGCTTGGATTAAAGCACAATCGCTTGGACAGGAAAACAAAAACAAGAAACAGCAGCTAGCTTAAATTGTCTCGTATTTTTATTACTCAGTGTCTTTGGAAGAATCCCACTCTCCGAAAGGGTATTTTACTGGCACAGCTTATTACACACAAATTTGATCAAACGTGTCGCCAACGAATTGAGAGATTCACTTCTCGAGTTTGGCGAACAAAAAACGTATGAAACCAATAAAGTAGCATTTGCAGCCAACTTCTGGATAATGCTAAAAGAAAAGCTCCTTTCAAATTACCACTCTGAAAAGAAGTCAGCCACAAAAGGACAACGATAGAAATAAAATAAAGAATTACGACCAAGCGATAGTAATCGCTAGTAATTACGATAGTAATATCGTCACTCTACTTCTAACTCAGCAATGAGAGCAAACAACATAATAATTGGGTAAACTATAGTTAACTTCTGGCAAGATATTCAGTTGTTAATAAATAACTCGCTGTATACTAGTAGGTGAACTGCTTAATATAACTATAAATTACTGTTTTTACTATGCGTAATTGCTTACTATCTCGACTTTACTTTTAATTCAGTACTGAAAATCGACAGCATGATGATTGAATTGGGTAAACTATAGTTAATTGCTGGCAAGATATTCAGTTGTTAATAAATAATTCGATCTATAGTCGTTGCCTAATTTAACTATAAATTGGTAGTAATATTATCCGATAATAATTGCTTACTATCGCCACTCCACTTTTAATTCAGCACTGATGATAATTGAGTAAATTATAGTTAACTCTGAGAAAGCAATTCATTTATTAATAAATCATTCTTTATATACATTTAGCTGATTTGCTTAACTTAACTGTAAATTATTATTACGACTATGCGATAGGAAGTGCTTACTATCGTCACTCTACTCCTAATTCAGAACTGAAAATCAACAGTATGATGATAATTAAGTAAACTATAGTTAACTCCCGGCAAGATATTCAGTTGTTAATTGCTTTATTTAACTAAATTACTGTTTCTTTTGCGATATCTCCAAGCTACTTTTAATTCAGCACTAAAAATATAATTGATAATTATATATGTAATTGATAATTGAGTAAATTATAATTAACACCTAGCAAAGAATTCAGTCACAACTTATAATAAATAATTCGTTATTTACTAATATCTAAACTGTTTAATTTAACTCAAAATTATTATTCCTAGTATGCGATAGTAAATGCTTACTTTCGTCAGTCTACTTCTACTTAAACATTGAAATGATGCTGCTTATCTTAAGATAATTATGTAGATTGTGATTAACGGCAGGCAAAGTTTTCAATATTTAATTACATTTACAGTAGAATTCGGCTATAGCGACGCCGCTTATAGCGTCCGTCTGGTTTTTGAGACGAAAATTCGATGACTTGGTGGGTCCCCATACAAATTAAAATGATTAAAACATTAATTAGTTGCATTTTAAAAACCAATGGCAACCATCAAATAAACAAAAATTTATTTTTCAACTTTTGGTTTGTAGGTGTTCCGGATATAACGACGGTCCCTTGAAAGTCGCTATAACCGGATTCTACTGTACTTATATTACTTAAATGATTCATAATATTACTTATTTTTGAACCTATTAATTTAACTATAAAACAATCTGCAATTTTGCAACTGTCAAAAATTACTAAATATTTCAAAGGTAATTTTAATTTGTGATATTAACATTTTTTGAAGAATTCATTAAGTTGAATAGAAAATTATGAATTCGACCTATCGACACAATAAAATTATATAATTATATATATATATTATATATTATATATTATATATTATATATTATATATTATATATTATATATATATATTATATATATCATTTTTGAAAAATTGGCATTAATTAAATGTCCAATTTTAAAATCGAGTTACAAAATAAATTGGATTTATTATAGATTAAAAAAACACTTTTTTTATTTTATTAAAATGATTTGATAAATTTAAACAATCTCTTGCAGCAAATAAAGTTTTAATTACTTTAAATAATTAGATTGTGCTTTCTTTAAGTTTGCTGATTAACAGAAATTTAATTTTCTGCTGGCCTATATAATAATATAAACTGTAAGATTAGGTAAAATTCAATGTAAAATTTATGTTTGCATTACCTATTTTGTTCATTCTGCATCCGCTGATTGTGTGAAGGGTCTCATGCAGTCGAATGTAGCTTAAAAAATTTCGAATTGCTGAGATTCTATTACTTATGATTGTCAAATAAAATATGGGTAATTCTCTGAGGGATGTTGCGTGCGACCAGCTTTTCAGTTACAATAAAAAACATATTCTGAAACAATTTTAAAAATAAGTAAATGTTATTTTTATAGCTCTAGATTAGTACTTTAATTAGAGCTAAGAATGGTTTTGGTATTTTTTTTTCTGTTTTGTTTTCTGTTCTGATAATTGCAAAAATTAACAAATTCGTACGCAAAACCAAAAAAATGAACGAATTGATATATTTTATCGTAAAACAGAATAAGTTACTAAAATAAATCTTAACTTTAAAAATTGTGCTAATCCAAAGCGACATTTACCAGAGAATTACCCATATATAAATTTTGGATCGCTAATTCCCGACTGTTCTACATTAGATTTGACAATGCGTGTGCAAAGGATCAGTCGAATGTATTGCATTGAACATATTTTAAGCCATCTCTCTCTTTTTCTCGTTCTCTGTGGCTCTTTAATTATTTCTTTGTCAGTATCCTTCTGTGTCCCAGTTTTTCGTTTACTTTCCAATTCACTCTGTGGACTGATTAGAAGCTCCGATTACATTTGTAATTTTGTAATTTCGTATTTGTTGTATTGTCTCTTCAATTTACATGCCGCCCGACCCAAAAATCCCTTCCCTTCCATTCCCTTCCCGACGGGGTCACCTGTGTGAACCGATGAGAGAGCGTTACTCTGTGGGAAATTGGAGAAAAGTGCGGTTGATGTGGTTTACAAGCTGGCAATGGGGAAATTGTTTAATTATTTAGTAACTTGATGCTCAAAAGCTTAATAAGCAGCGTTGCCAATGGCAATGACAACAACAACAACAACAGCAGCAACGTTAACAACAACGTTAATGGTAATCAGACTATGTTAGTAGTAAGTAGTCTCATAATTTGGCCAAAAATGTTGATGCTGTCATTAAATCAGGGCAACGAGCGAGTCCGGTTTGCCATCGCATAGAGTGTATCGTAGAGTGTCAATAAATGCGGTTGGCGGGGAGTTAATGCCACAAAGCGTCACTATCGAGGCTTAAAGGGCTTGCCACACACCCACACTGAGACACACCACAAGCGGCACGCCCACTGAAGGCAGTGAGTGGAGCTCCTGGTTGCTGGTGGCTGGTGACTGGCTTTTGGCTCCTGCTGCCTGCCAGCTGTGTCCTTTCCTAGACAAACAATAAAATATTCAAAGTTTATAATGTAAATTAACCCAAGTTGGCTGGCTCGGCCTCGGGCCACGTTTCGGTGTCCTGCAGTTGTCCTCTGTACTCTGTACTCTGTGCTCTGTCCTCTGTCCTTTGCTGAGTTGCAAGTTGCCCATGAATATACAATATTCTGTCTCGTTCCTTCTCCCTCCCTCTCTCTCTTTCTCTCTATCTCTCTCTCTTTCTGGCTATCTAAGTGCTAGTGGCAAGTGGCAAGTGGCCGTGTGGCAAATCTAAATCTGAATCTGAATCGGAATCTGTGCGGCAAACATAAATTCTCATATTGCCGGGTCCTTTTGGCCCATCTTGAGAGACCTAAAGGATTTGGGTGGCTAATCAAATTTTATTGGTCGGTTCGCGGACACATTCGCTCCTTTGCTCTTCCTCTGGATTGGGGTAAGCCGACACGAAACAAGCGATTGAACTTTGCCCAGCAGGTGCAGCAGCAGCGTTGCAGGCACAACTCGAACTCTCGAACTCGAGTCGAGCTCCGGTTTCCACTAACTGTTAATGATGCTGCCGACCATTGGCCATGTGGCACACACACACACACATACACACATATACTTTTGGCCAGGAGTTGTTTTAGTTACCGCTTATTCATCAGGACATGCCTTCCACCCGTCACCCGCCACTCGCAAAAACTAGCCTAGGCAATGATGAATGATTAGCAAACAGCCGCAGACAAAGCGGATGAAGCACCACACTCTCCACACTATGACAGCAGGCGGCCAAGGAGGATGAGGAGGGAAATGGAAATGGGAGCTGGTCATGACTATTTTGTTGTTGGTGGTGCCCAACGTCATCTTTCATTAGATTAACGATTGTGCTGGCCACTGAGCAACAGCCAACCAACCAACCAACCAGGCTGCCCAAAATCAAATCTTCAACAATCTGTTCGCCCAAAATGCCTCGACACACACATACACGCATACATGGACATGAGTGATATGGCCTCTCTACGCTGGTGTTTGTATTTATACCCGCTACCCATTAGGTAGAAGGGTATTATAACTTTGTGCCCGCAGGAAATGTATGTTACAGTCAGAAAGAGGCATTTCCGACCACTTAAAAGATTGCATATATATTCTTTCAACACTTGATACGATAAAGCTATGTCCGTCTGTCTGTCTGTCCGTCTGTATGAACACCTAGATCTCAGAGACCATAAGAGATAGAACTTTCGACAGTACTCGATATGTTTGCACGCCGATCAAGTTTGTTTCAAACTTTTGCCACGCCCTCTTCCACCCCCACAAATAGAAGAATAATGTAAAATGATCAATAGATTTTTGGTACATTCAATAATAACTTCAGTATTACTGATACCTATAAATTTGATTGTGATTACATAAAAATGAAAAATACTTTTGTGTGACAAAAAAGGTCTACTTAATACGGGTCTTAGTTGCTTTAGCAAATGATCTGGTATATTTTGCACTCTATGGCATATTTTGAATGCAGTATTACCATATATCAATATATTAAATTTAGTCTTTAGTATATTTTAATTATTTTAGTATTTTTGCGATAAAATCCGAAATATTTAAACGCACTGTTTTGGTTTAATTTAAAATGGGTAGCGGGTATCTCACAGTCGAGCACACTCGATTGTAGTATGCTTACTTGTTGTATTTGTGTCCGACAACAACAACAACAACAACAAAATGAGTGTCAAATGCGTGTGGCAGCCCATGTGAAGCTCACAGAGAGAAAGAAGTTGATAGGAGGATTCTCTCTAGGCTGTATTTTTTTTTTTTTTTTTTTTTTTCTTTTTGGGTCGGACTTATGACCGGCCAACGACCAAACGAGTGTCAACTTGAGCCTGACAAAGTATTTGCGGCTTGCCAGTCATTTTTAGTGCGCCCATAGATTTTTAGTCAGCCTCGCTTTGCCTCCACTTTCCCTTCTCTTCCATTCCTCCTTGTCACACTTGTTGTGGTTACTCCAATGTTTAACATTGGAATGGCGCATCATAAATATGTTAATAGAATCTTTTGACTTTATGCCATTTAAGTCAAATGCTTTGTAGCTCATTGCACGACATATGTTGACCAGTGTTTTTAGCAAATTATTTCAAAATGTTTATCACTTGCTACTTCAGCGAAATCTCTTGCGATTAAAAAGTAAGCAAAAATACAGAATTTAATCCGCCAAGTAAATAATCTTGTTAGTTGTTTAATCTTTCGTATCAATACATGATTCTCTGAAACCTTTTAAGATTAAAAAGTTTTTTTTTTATATTTATTTTAAATTGTTAGCAAACATATACAATTTAATACGCTCATAAATAATCTTTCCTGTTGTTTAGCATTTTTTTTCTTCAAAATCTTTTACGTTTAAATCCCAAAGAAAAAATTCTGCCAGTTTTTCATGATTTGTATTAAGTTTGTATATATTTGTAAAGCCTTTTACTGTTCAATGGCTATAATAATATAAATATAAATATTGTTTACAAATGCTTTTCACTAGATCTTTTATAAAATTTCTTGTGATTAGTTTGTTAGCGAAAACATACAGTTTGATATGCAAAGTTGATAATCTTCACCATCTTTGTTTATATTGTGTATCATTTCATTTTTCTACAAAATTCTTTGTGGTTATTCTGTTCCTACGTTTAAATGTGATACTCAATTGATGCCAAGTGAGGAATTCCAAATAAATTTGTTTCTGCGATGTGATATCAGTGAAACTCAATCAATATCGATTATCGAGTTTAATCAAAACAAACAGATACGTTGATAAGCTCACCAGCTGTGGTATATAATGTATCTTGTTTTGTATATAATTGGATTGTTTAAAGCCACTCCGATAATAGCAAATGAATTCGATAGCAGACACAATAATTGTGCTCTTTTTAATTCAACAACAATTTTTGTTTATTTACTGCGAATACTGAAGACGATTGTCCGTCTGTCACAATAAATAATGAGTTCTTTTATTATTAATTCCAATGAGTAAATCCTCAATAGCGATAAGAAGTTGTGCTAAAAAATGGAAGTATTTCAATTCAATTATACTATATTTATTTTTGCACTATTTAAGAACACTTCGAGAAACCAAATTATTGTTCTTCTTTATAAGTAACCCTTAATTTTTTTAATTTGTAAGAGAGACTTCAATTGACAATATTACTAACAGACAATCAACAGTCATTTAAAAAAAAACTAATTCCAAATAGTGAGTTCTTTCTTTGTTAATTCCCAATGGCGATAAAATGTTGTGCTACAAAAAAAGTCAATTCGATAAGAAAACAACTTGCAGCATTTAAAAGTAATTATATAATATTTATTTATGCACTATTTACAACATTTAAGAATACTTTCAGGAACTTAATTGCCGAAACTACATGATAATAAAAAAAAAACACACAGAAAAAAAAACAATTTCTTAAGAATATTTATAAATTAGTTTAAAGCGCTGAAACTCTTTTGTTGTTCGTTTCGGCAACTAAAGTTTGATGGAGTAGAAAGTGAACGCTCCTTCGCCGGCTTGTTTAACAAGCTCGAAGAGCGACTTGTTCACACAATGCGGATATTGAACTAGTTCATATTGTGTCACAAATTGGAACTAGTTGCACACTCGATCACAGCACTGGTAACTCCATCGATTCCTTGCCTATTCCTTGGCCACATGACGCTTCGCCTTGGGCATCGCAACATCCAGCGAGCGATCCACATACGCAAAGTTGTCCACGGCGCTGACATAAAGAGCGCCGCCCATTACAGTAAGAGCACCGGCAATCGCAATTTTGGACCACATGTTGAATGCAGAAATCGAATCGAAATCGAAACTGAGAAACTTAACAAAGTGACTGACGTTCGAGCTATGCGTTTGCACTATGCGCGAGCCCCACGACTGCATGACGCTTTATATAGCGCAGCAGCAGCGACTCCAGTTCATTCCCCATTCCGCAATTTCCTCCTCTCCGCCGCTACCCTGCTTTTGCGTTCTCACTTCGAGAGCTTTCGCTATGCGCTATGTGCGGCTGGTCACGTCGCCCTGCTGCCTACCGCGTCAGCCACTGAGAAGCAGAAGCTTTTGCTTTAGCAACGGATTCGCCTACGATTTGCCATATGTTCTCTCTCCCCGCTCCCCGCCCCTCGCCACACCCCTCTTCACACTTACTCATCATACTTCGCTGTATTATGCACTTCCTCCGCCGCGGTTCGCCCATCATTATCGATCATTAGATAAGAATTTTCGCACATTTCGCAGCCAGCTCTTGTACACTGAGAGAAACACAAACATTGAAACTTTGATCAAGCGGAAAATATTAAAAAGAAATATTCTTAATGTAAATAAGTAAAACAAAATATAATTATTTTTATTTCACATTTAGAGCGATTTTCGTTTATCGATTTATATGTAACATATTTATATTGTATTTTCCACTTTAACAGAAACATAAAACTAACAATTTTAATCTAGTTCAAAGTTATGTACAATATATTAATCATGAACATGACACAATATATTCTTAATATTAAATTGTTACTTTTATAAAATAAATAAAAATAACTCTTTCTGGGAATTAACAATATTTATATATATGAAATGAAATTGTTACTCTTCTAAACTAAATAAAAAATAATATTTTGTTTATATTTTATATTATATTATATTTAATATTGACTCACAATATTTATATATATACATTATTTTTATATATATTTATATAATTTTCAACTGTTATATTTAATATGTTTTATGTCAAAAATACGTGATTACAAATCCCTGTTTGTATGTATATTTTGTTAATTTTTTTTTTATTTTTATTATTTTGATTCAATTATTTCAAGAATACAAAATAACAACAATATAATAAAAAAAAGTGAAAACAATATTTTCAAATTTTGTCTTCCTTCGAAATACTCTCAAATTCGTGAGTTTTTCTCTCAGTGTAGCATTTCTCATATAGCCGTCGCCCTCATGTTCTATATTTGCTTAGCTTGTGTTTTCTTTTTTTCGCAATGTTTTTGTTTGTTTATTAGTTTATTAGTTTAGTGTTTGTTTATCAAAGATCTCTTAATCTTGCCGGTTGCGTTGTCCGCGCGTGCTTTCAATGGGTGCGGACAGACAGATTATATTATATTTTTTCCATACTACATGCATATATACTTGTATTCACTTCATAATGTGCTAATACTGTATTAATTAACATATGTATGCAACTTATCTCCAAGTTCATTTCAGTCTCAGACGCAGTTCTATATTTTTAGCTCTTATCTGTTAATACTTTCGCTGCGAAAATTTGCGCAGATTTTATTGGCGTATTTTCAAGATCAAGCAAAAATTGGCATGTTTTGGAAATATAAAATATATCTCTCGCTATATATATTTGTTGCCTTGCTATTTATAGTTTACAGTTTTCTTTTGCACTGTTTACAAATTGTTGTGCCTCAATCACAATTCATTTTACAATCAATCAATTATTATTATATATTTTCATTTATAAAAATTAATCACTGTTTGGTCATTATATTATTCATTTACATCAAGCAATGCAATTATTTCGCCCCAACTCTGTAATTATTAATAGTAGTGGTTTTTTATGCCATTTATTTTTATTAGTTGCGGGAATACAGTTTTCTGTTAGATCATCTTCCATTCGGTGCTACCAAAGTTGTAAAGCGTTTTTTTTTTTAATTGAACAGCAAAAAAACTGTTTAATTGTATTGTTTTTACTCTTACTAACATTTTTAATACCCTGTATCCGCAAAACAAAAAAGCAAACAAAGATTAAGTGGTGACTACAAAATGTAAATGCAATTTGGCGATAAGCAAGCAGTTCTTGGAACGCATAAAATCGAAACGAGTAAGCAAAAAACTTTAAGAATAATACTGTAATCATTTCTAGAAATATATGAAATTAATTCTGAATAGCTACAAAAACAATTACTCATTTCTTTGAAGAAATATAATCGCTACAACTGAGAAATTAAAATTTATAATAATTCGGAAAGCATTTCTAGAACTGTATTAAATAAATCGTGAATAATTATACGTTTCTTAGAATAAATATAATCGCTACGAATAAGAAAACAAAATTTCTTATAACACTGAAAACATTTCTAGAATTATATAAAATAAATTTTAAATAACTATGAAAATGATAAAGCATTTTTAAAAATGAATGAAAATAAAGCATGATTATTTTAAATAAACTTTTAACAAATTTAGAAATATTAAAACGGTTTTTGAAACAAATAAAATCGCAATAAATAATAAAAAATGAAATTTAATTAAGAATTCTAAACTCTAAACTAATATTTCATAAAAATCTGTACAAATATAAAAGGAATATACTCTGTACATTTAATGCAATTTACATAAAATCACTAGCATGCAACTACAGGGTATGCCTGCGTCGACTACACTCATTACTTAAGTACGTTTTTTCGCATTAGCTGCAACGCCATGCGAGGGTCTAATAATGATAAACTGTTATCGTCGCGACAAATGTTTCAACAATAAATACTCACTAATCGCTAAGGTGTGAAAGTACAAATTGTGAGTGCGAGTGCGAGTGTTGAATGTCGAATGCTGAATAGCGAGTAGTGAATACTGAGTGTCGAATGTCTGAATGCGAATGTGGGCGTGTGAGTAGTTGATTATATTGACGCTCGGCTGATGAATGCGGAGCCAGACAAATGACTATGACAACATCACAGTCATTGTGCAAGTTGCATTTGGTCTGTGAGTGCACAGTGAGTGCGCTTTGAGTACACAATGAGTCAGTGGCCATAAACGGAGTGGGGCGCAGAGCAGGCACAAATGGTCCGATGTCTGGCTATCTAATCAGGCTTTGCAATAATTTAAATGCGAAAGCCTTTCAGCTTTACAATAATATGCACTTACACTCACTCACTCACACACTCACGCACTCAGAGCAGCACTCACAGCCTATTCATATCGTAATGAGTTCGAGCACATTCAATTTGTTAACTTAATCAGTTGCGATTGCTATTCAAATTACAACTGGCCCCATAAAAGGATCTGTCCTTTGGCAATCCTTCTGCCCAAATTCTGAATTGAGTTGAGTTACGCATTAATTATGTGAATACAAAGGTGAGTGCTGGCTGTACTCATGCGTATGCGTAATTGCGAGTAAATTGAATATAGTATTCGCAACTGCAAACAATGCGGCGTATACTACATACATAACATAGTACAACAATATTTTTTGCTTGTTGTAGTTTCGATTCAAAATTTTGCTATGTCTTGTGCAAAGATAATGAACCAAGAGATTATGTTCAACTCGTAGTAGTATTCATAGTACTCATTAAATGTGTGGCTGTTCTCTATGAGTTATTGCAGTCAGAGCTTATCGCAATCGCAGGCTGTTGAACCAACCAACAACAACTTTGGTTATCTCTCGTGTCTCTTTTGTATTTCACTTGCAACTCAATTATCGATTGAATGTTTTTGGTATTGTAATGCGATTCAAAACTCTTGTCGAATCAAATAAGATTGAAATCAAGAATTTCTAGAATAAAACAGAGTCGATTACAATTGAATTTGCAGCAGTCAGAAAACTTGTTGGTCAAGTTAATAGCTTTTATATACCCGCTACACAAAAGAGTAGAGGGGAATTATAAGTTTGTGACAACGGCTGCTGCTGTCGAGACTTAGTTGCTTTGGGTGACTTTGGTATATTTTATACTACATGGTAGATTTTGAATGTTGTCGTATTTTGATATACCAAATACAGTTTTATTACAGTATATTCCAGAATACGGTATATGTATGCATTTCATATTTTTAGGTTGGTTATAAACATATTGAATATCTTGTACTCTATGCTATATTTTGAAGGTAAAAGTGTATCGATATAATAAATATAGTTTTTATAGTATATTCCAGTATTTTTTGTAATACACGTCATACACGTCATACACGTCATACATGTCATACATGTCATACACGTCATACACGTCATACATGTCATACGTATGTATTAATTATTGTTATATTCTCACGAATTGCGTTTATATTATTTATATTACCTCAATTGAAAAGGGAATTTCGGAAATTGAATGACATGTATGTCATACATGTGTATTACACACGTCATACATGTCATACACGTCATACATGTGTATTAATTATTGTTATATTTTTGCAAATAGCGTTTATATTATTTATATTACCTCAATTGAAGAGGGAATTTCGGGAATTGAATGACATGTATGTCATACATGTGTATTACACACGTCATACATGTCATACATGTCATACACGTCATACATGTCATACACATCATACATGTCATACACGTCATACATGTCATACACATCATACATGTCATACACGTCATACATACAAATAGCGTTTATATTATTTATATTACCGAAATTGAAAAGGGAATTTCGGAAATTGAATGACATGTATGTCATACATGTGTATTACACACGTCATACATGTCATAAACGTCATACATGTCATACACGTCATACATGTGTATTAATTATTGTTATATTTTTGCAAATAGCGTTTATATTATTTATATTACCTCAATTGAAGAGGGAATTTCGGAAATTGAATGACATGTATGTCATACATGTGTATTACACACGTCATACATGTCATACACGTCATACATGTCATACATGTCATAGACGTCATACATGTCATAGACATCATACATGTCATACATACAAATAGCGTTTATAATATTTATATTACCTCAATTGAAAAGGGAATTTCGGGAATTGAATGACATGTATGTCATACATGTGTATTACACACGTCATACATGTCATACGCGTCATACATGTCGTACACGTCATACATGTCATACACGTCATACATGTCATACATGTCATACACGTCATACACGTCATACATGTCATACGTATGTATTCATTATTGTTATATTTTCACGAATTGCGTTTATATTATTTATATTACCTCAATTGAAAAGGGAATTTCGGGAATTGAATGACATGTATGTCATACATGTCATACTTGTCATACACGTCACGTATGTATTTTAAAGCTAGAATTTTGGTATTTACAATAATTAGTATAGTAGTTATGATTCCTGAAAATTTGGTTGCGATCAGATAAAAATTGTCGCAGATATTAAAGAAATACTTTTGTTTGGCAAAAACGCCTACTTACTAGGGGTCTGAGTTGCTTTGGCCGACGATCTAGCACATTGTGCCGTCGATGGTATATTTTGAATGGTGTACTATATCGATATACCAAACATAACATTTGATATATTTTTAGTATTTTTTGTAGTATTATTGGTATATTTTGAAAATAATACAGCAATATTTTGCCTTTATTAAAAAATGGGTAGTTGGTATCTCACAGTCGAGCACACTCGAGTGTAACTTTCTTACTTGTTCTATATTATATTTAAGTATTTTCGTGGTATATATGTAATTTGGTATATTTTTAGAATAAAACCGCACTGTTTTGCTTTTATTGACAATGGTTAGCGGATATCTCATTGTAGCTTTCATACTTGTTTCTGATTATCACTGATAAAACATTTTTGCGAATTGATTTATTATGAATGATTCTATTAATTGCTTTGTATTGATTAGAGGGTTTGCAGATTATTACCCATTGACTAGCTGATTATCTCGCATATTTTGCAGCACAAATCGCAACTTAAATTCCAGCGATTTGACCAAGTTAAAGCCAGCAGCAGGAAGTAGATACGAGTTTAGTATATATGGATTACAAATGTGCCAGAACTCGCGCTGTTTACGCGCAAATTAATCGAAGCTCATAAAGCAGCCCATTCAACGAGAGAGAGAGCGAAAAAGATAGAGAGCGAAAGAGAGGTAAGACAAGACCCACAAACAATTGCTGCTATATTGTGTGCGAAGCTGGAATGATGAAAAGGGGCAAAAGGAGGAGAAGGGAAAGGGACAGAGCGCATCTATCTATTTGGAGGGCGACATCGTCGCATGCAGATAAACAGGCATTAATAATATAAATTTGGCTAGCATTGTGCAGACGGTGGCATGCCACAGGCAGGGGCATGTGGCACCAACAGCAACAGCAGCAGCAGCAGCTAACAGATTGCCATCATTTGTGTTTGCTTATGGTCTGCGAGACTATGCGAATGGCATGTGTATCTGAGTCCCTAGATGTATCTGCAGCTATAACTGTGTTTGTATCTCCAGCTGTAAATGCATTCGTAAGTGTTTTTTTTTTTTGGCAAATTGTGCACTGAAAAAAAAGTCAAGATTGTCGTCTAAGAATTTAGAAACCACTTCTTGATTTCAAGATCATATGATGAAAGATAAAGTTCTTATTAATGAGATGAAAAAAATCGTATTCTTTTAAGACCACAAATTGTATTATAAGATTGTGCGTATTGGAAATTCTTCTTACAAAATACTTTTCGATTCGCGCTGCACTTGGGCCCAGAACCTCTTCTCTCTCAGACTTTAATGAAGAATGGTTCATTACAGCTCAATTGACTAAGCTTTGAACAAGCAAAAAACTGAAAGCTAGATAAAAACTTTCTAGGCATTTCTGATTGAGTTTGCCCCGAAATTGAAAAAAACTGAAACTAGACTAAGAATTGCGTATACATCTATGGTATATTTTTTGAATATTTGACAACATCTATATACCAAGTATAGTCTTCTGTATTATTTTAGCATTTTTCTTGAAAATGGACAGCGGATATTACTTGTATTCTTACCTATTTAAGTTTTAATAATTTAATCTCAAAGTGGCCTTTTCTTAAAACTCAATTTTTAAATAAATGCTCTCGATTATAGAAACTGTTCATTTTTTCAGTGTTGATGCTGCATTTTGTATGCGTATCTGCAACTGCAACTGCAACTTGTATTTGCATCTTTTGCGCGTTGCAACTGTGGCAACAGTTGATGTCATACTTCATGTCAGCTGCTCGAATTTGCCACATTTGTTGCACCATTTCGTTTTCTTTTTTCTTGCACTGCTGAAATTAAATTTCTTACTAAATACACTAATACACAAGATGTGGGCCATCAAGGGGGCGTGGCAGCTCTAACTGACTGGCGTCGCGTCGCGGCAACGTCACTGGCATCCGTTTGTGCCAATTTTCAATGCAGCGACGTCACCTGAGGCCGACTTCGAGTCTCTTGGCTGCAGTCTCTGACCCAGCTAGAACCCGTCTATGCTTCTACTTCCCTCCCTCCCCCTCCCCCTTTCGGTTGTGGGTGTATTTGTGCTGCGCTCGGTTTGTTCGCTTGCACTTCCTTCCGGATGGCCCTCATACGCCGACAACGAAAAAACCTCAAGTAAACAGACGATGCAGTTCGCTTTCTCACTTCTCCTTTCTCCGCTTTCGCTGGCATTTCTGCTTCTGCTTCTGCTTTAGCTTTAGCTTCATCCTCGCAACGCCCACTGCGGTTCCGTTTTCTCAACGCAAATTGAATTCTCGAGCGCACATTTTCATGTGCGTGTGTGTGCTTGTGTGTGTGTGTGTGTATTTGTTAATTTTCGCACTGGAAAATTGCATCAACTGGTTTACGAGTTTTCCTTTTTTTTCCCTTGCTATGCGGTCGGTAACAACAGCAAAACATGGCTAGCGGTAAATATCGAACTTTTGCAACTTCTGCGCTGCACGAAAATGAAGACGACAATGAAGTAGAAGAAGAAGCAGCAGCTGCTGGCAAAGAAGTGCAAGAGTTACTACGTATATTAAGTATACCACAAGTTGGCCACATCTCAAAGTGCAGCACGACAAGTATTACACCAAAGATCGATGCGCGATTGCGTGTTAACATAACGGAATATATCGTAATAATATTGTGCTAAAAAGCAGCTTGAAGACTTCAACTGCTCATCTACTGGATTTAATTAGAGAGTTGGGTGCGAAGGGGGCGGGGGTGCGGCATAATCCATGGACTGCATTTTAATTTATGAGCAAATTTTGCGTATCTAATGCACAGCGGCCTGCACTTTGTGTGCGCAATTAAATTTTCAATGTAATTTCACGCACAAATGCCTTCAATTGCACTCTATCTGAAAGGGGGAAGGGAACACAGAGGGGGAACAGACAGAGGCCAAGCAGAGGCTTAGCAGATATATTTCCCCCCTCTCTTTGTCTCTCTCAGTCCCTCTCTCTCGCTCTCGCTCTCTGTGTGCATCACGTGAAGCGACATAATCATCATAATCGCATTGACACTATAAATGTACGCGTCACATAGCGCAGACCATGAAAGGGAAGGGGAAGGGAAAGGGAAAAGTGCAGCACGATAAGGGGCAGAGGGAAAGAGGAAAAAATGCGCTTGAGTGTGGCAAATACGCGTACATTTTTGTGGCCGTCGCTTTTGTTGTTTTTCGGCCAAACGAGGCGATTAGGAGTGTTCGCTTATCAATTAGCACAGTTCGCCAGCTATCAAAGTGTCATCGATAAGGCTGCAATCGAGCAACACAAAACACAAAACCCTACCCCAACCCCAACCCCCAACTTTAACCCCATCCACAAGCTACTCAAATAACCGCGCACTTATGGGGGATTTTCTCTATTAAACTTATCTGACACATTTCCTATGCAATGGCCTTGTCCGAAGCTTTTAGCTTTAAGCTGATTAAAGCTTTTCAAATGTCACAAGGTCATATTTGAAACACACTTGTTATTATTATTATAAATAAATTATATTTACTACATGTTATTTTAAGCAATATATTTAATAAACATCTTTAAATGAGAAGAGATTTTCACTTAAAGTTTAATAAAGCTCTTTAAATGTCACAACTCCATATTTACTTGTTAAAACATACTTTATATTATTATTGTAGAAATGAATTGAATTTAATAATGTCGTTATATTATTTAACAAATCTATTTTATAGAGAAAAAGTTGGATTGCTAAAATTTGAAAATAAAAAAGTTTATAATGAGCTTATTGAAGCTTTTAATGTCACAATTTTATATTGAAATATAAATTGCTTGCCAGATTCTAGTTTAATTATTGTAATTAAATAGCCAATAGAGGAATAGGAATAGGAACCACATATGTGAATTGTAAAATATAGCTGGAAGCTATTCAATAATAATTGCACATATAAGATTATACTAACTTTGTTATCTATCTTGAATATAATTGTTTAAATTAAAGTACATTTTTCTTTATTCGTTTCCATGAAATATATTTACTTAATTTTTTCAAAGGAGAAAAAAAGAACTTACATTTTTGCCGGTAAAATGTTTAACAGCAAAATATAATTCAAATTAACTGAAATGATTTACTTTACATTGTCTCAATCTGTATAATACAACTATCTTTGATAAACGAAGTTAGTTCTCAAAAGAATGAATAAATGCCAGCAAATAAGCCAACAAATAACTTAATATTGAATAACTCTTGTATAAAACTTTAATTAAGAAGAAGAAATGATGAGAAAACGGACATAATTAAGCAGCAAATCAATTATTTTTAAAACATTTCGCGAATCACTTGATTTGAGTTTACAATTAATGTTTTATTTAACAAATAAATGAACACAAATAAATGTATTTTGGGTTCGATCAATTAAGTTATATTTAATTTGTTTGCTTGCTGAAATAAATTTGAATCAAACGAAACTTTGTTTGGCTACTTTAATTGAAGTAAGTAACTATATTGTTGATTGTTTTAATTTGTAATTATATTAAGTTTTTTGCTGAGAAAAGATAAATTGTTGCAACATATTAAGTGAAATAATAAGATGATGAAGACAACTAAAATGTAATTAAATTATTTTCATGACATGTTCTGATTCACTGAATTGTACTTTGTCTAATTAATACAATTACGAGTATGTTCAAATAAATAGACTAATTGAAACAAATAAATAACAATAAAAAGAAGAATCTACTTTAAAATTTGATATTCTGTAAATATTTCCTGCTTATTTCACTAATTTGATTTAAGAACAATTTGTAATAGTTTCGCCTTTGCTTTAATTGAAAATAATGAACATTTGTTTCTATGAAATTAGCTGAAACTGACTTTAGTCAGTAAATGAAATAAATTTTGTTCGTTGTTGCATTTTGCATTTCGCTTTAAGCTGTTGTTTTTGTCTTTTCCTCGACTCTCTTCCTATCTGTGTTCCTCGCCTGTCGCTTTTCTAGATTGTTTGTTGGCTTGGCTTTCGCATCGGTTGCAATCCATTTGGAAAACAAAAGGCGGTTGCTTCTGCTTCTGCTGCTTTTGCTTCCTGTGGCTGCTTCCGCTTGTCGAGCGACCTTCAAGTAACCACCAAAAGTAGAGTTTCCCTTCCCTCCCCCTCCCTTCCGATTTTTGAGTGCTGTGAAGTGTATGCGTTGTAATGTGCGTTAATAAATTTAATTTTAGCCTCCCTTCCCTCTCTCTATCTGTCTCTCTCACTCTCATGCTCTCTCATTCATTTACTGTCTCACTCTCCCATCAAGTTTAAAGTGTCGCCCAAGTCGACACAACTCAACTCGATTCTCGTTTTTATCAGTTTAATGGGCGGGCCGTAATGCAATTTGGGCAACACCCCTCATCGCTGCCCCTGCCCCTGCCCCTGCCACAGCATGTAGCATCCACCAGTCACCCCTCTCTCTCTCTCTCTCTCTCTCTCTCTCTCGCTCTGTCTAGATATGATGCCACTGTTCCTGCCCCCCAACTCCCGCTCCCGTTGATGCTGTTGTGTAAAGCAATTTTGATAAATTTATGTGAAATACGCTTTCATGATAAGCTAATTAAATTCAATCGCTGTAACCAACTGCCAAAAACCAAAATGCCCCGTGCCCTGTGCCCCTTTTGCTCTCCTCGCCCCCTCCCCGCGCTGCCTAATGTCGCGTTTACAGTGACTGCTTTAAACATTTGCCACTTGGCAATCCACTGACAAGCCGATTCCCCGCCTCCTCGTTAAAGCTCAACGATTGTTTCCATATCGTTGAATAGACCCAGAACATTACCAACGGATGAGAAACTGAGAGCGGAGCATGAGATTGGATAATAAAAGCATAATATGATAGACAGACGAAAGACCGAAGTTAACTGCAGCTAACTTAGTTCTCTGTTGCGATAAACACTGAACAGGGAGGAGAAATTCGTTTGAATTGAGCTCAATAATTATAGATCATTTCAATATTAAAAGAAGTATGGAGCTACAGTCGAGATACTCGCTACTCATTTTAGAAATGAGCAAAAAACTGTGGTATTATTCTTAAAATAAACCAAATTAATAAACCGCTTAAATACTATAATATACCAAAGACAATATTTGGTATATTAATATAGTACATACAACATATGGGCAATTCTCTGGTAAATGTCGCGTGCGAACAGCTTTACAGTGACAAAAAAAAAAACATAAATTAAAACAATTTTAAAATTAAGTGAAGGCTATTCTTAAAACTTTGGATTAGCACTATTTTTAGAGCTAAGATTGATTTTAGTAACTTATTCTGTTTTACGATAAAATATATAAATTCGTTAATTTTTTGGTTTTGCGTACGAATTTGTTAATTTTTGCAATTATCAGAACAGAAAACAAAACAGAAAGAAAATTCCAAAACCATTCTTAGCTCTAATTAAAGTACTAATCCAGAGCTATAAAAATAACCTTTACTTATTTTTAAAATTGTTTCAGAATATGTTTTTTTTTTTTAACTGAAAAGCTGGTCGCACGCGACATCCCTCAGAGAATTACCCATATGTATATCAAATTAATATACCACAAAATTACTAAGAATCGACCAAAGTATATATTTTTTATATTATCAATATTACATAGTATATCTCTACTACACATAAAATATACCACAGAGTACAAAATATACCATATATTGTCAGCCAAAGCACCTAAGACCCTGTTACATCCATTTTCTGGAGGCATACATTTATAAAATTCTTCTACCCTATGTGTGACGGGTATACTAATGTTTGTAAATATAAATCATTTTTGACAAAATCTATTTCATAAATTTGTCGAAAAATATTAAGTTGATATATGCTAGAAGTTGTTTAAGAAAGTAAAATGCATAGAAAATAAAGAGTTGGTGTAAATTAAAGCATACATTATTGAATCTTTTCTTCATGTAAAGTTGCGCAATTAAAAAAAGTAAGAAAGCTGCAATCAATAAAGACCAAAAATTTCGAAACAATTTTTAAAATAAGATTCTAAACCTAAAACCTAAGGTATACCGATATAATATTATGCCGAAAATATACCATTGAGTATAAATAATACTAGGTTGTTAATTAAATCAAATTAAATCAATTGCAGCAGCCGTTTTTTTTTGTGATATAATAACATATTATTCTCCGTTTAATAAAATATGTGTAATGTTTAATTTTACAGCTTACAGTATTTTTTATTAATATTATTCCAATAACATGAACGTGTTGTTCTTTATTATGTCAAAAAGAGAAATCATAAATTATTGAAAAGTAAAATATTTAAAAAACAGAAGACAATTTAAGTCAAACAAATTGATTTTCATGTCATCTGAACGCTTTGTCGGATTACTCAAATTAATCCTAATAAACTGAATAATACACTTATCGATAAGACGAATGCGCCAAGCTTTTGAGGTATTAATTGTGAAAAAGATTTAATCGCCGAATAAGCCAGAAACACACACACACACATACACACACACACACACACACACACACAGAAAGAGAACATGCAATGGCATTTGCAAATTAATTCCGCGCATTTTTCTAGCGGAATTCGAAACAGGTTGTAATATGAATCGGAAAGCATCTCACGCATATTTCACATGCCAATTCAGTTTATTTAAGACAACAGCAACAATGAAATACAAATAGCACAACACAAACAACAGCAAGAAAATTCAATTGAATTGAATTGGAATACATTCACGTATATGTATATTGCGTATACGCACAATGGCACGCGTATTTATCAGTGTGGGGGAATGAAACGAAATGTGTTACATATTTGTTAAATTGCACAGTGTCTAACGAATTGAAATCAATGTTTAATTGCATTAAACGTGCGCGATTAACATAATTATAATTAGGCCTGACATCATCACACAGCACAGTTGACATCAAAATTATATTCAATTCTCATTATTTTTAATGAATAACCAAACCGAAAAATACACAACAAATTGTACAAAGCCGAAAGAGAATAAAAATTGAAAAACATTATAACAAGCAAACAATAAACCAAATGATCGACTGGCAGATACCAATTACCAACAAATTATTGAATATGTTCTGATTAATTTGTCAGCCTAAAAGTATGCAACACTTTTTGCGCAAACAGTTTTCTCTTTTCCAACATTTCCGAAACGTACACAACTAATTGCACAAAAATGAAAGAAACTAAGAATTGGAAACATTATAACGGACAAGCAGCAAAGAAGTAGAAAAATGCTAGACTAACAGACACCAATTATAATTTACTTCACAATGATAAAATATGTGACGATTAATTTGGCAGCCTAGAAGTATGCAACATTTTTTGATGTTGTTTAACAGCCTTCTCTTTGGTTAATTTAGTGGGTAAGCGATTGAATAAAAAGTACGAGTAAATGCCAGAAGCGTGTAAACATTCACATATACATGGTCATAAGCCTGTAAGTAGTCGCATTTGCCACATTTCACTGCACGCGTGTCCTGTTGCATATGTTGTTTGGGGCGCTCATGCGTTATGCTGATTTGCATATTAAATACGACTACAACATCGACATCGACATCGACATTGGTATCGGCATCGACATCGCACAAAACCATTGCGATAACGATGATAAATCGACTCAGGCCAATTGGCAAATGTAGCGGACTAATGACAAAAGGATTCCAATTGCCCCTATCTAAGCCCCGATGGGATCCAGTTGCCAATTTGCAACACGCTTTTGCCGGACTTAGTTACTGGCGAGTATTATGCGGTTTATTTCCTAGCACACACACATTAAGTATTTGTAGCATCAGCATTTAGCGATTTTGATTTTTTGCTCTTTGCTTTTTGCGAATACTCATCAATATTTTGTTGGTTAATTTTATTTTGTATTTTTCTGTTTTCTTTTTTTTCACTCAACAACTAATTGTCATTGCTCTCATTAAAGCAGCTAAGTGCGTTGTGCAATTTATATCGTGTCCGCTCTGTGCTTATTTAATACTAATTAACTCTACATTGCAGCTTAAAATGGATTATTGATTTTCGAAAATGGAGCATGCAATAAGTTAATGGAAATTAGCTAATTATGTGGGCCCGCTGCTTAAAATATACATACATCTATACATACATGTATGTATAATGTGTGTGCAAATTTATGTAGATTACGTTGTGGACACATTATGTGTGTTTACAGTATTTTGTTAATTACAGTTTTAATATTTTAATCAAGTTGCCATAAAATATAATTTTACAAATTGTTATTTCAATGTATAAATTGTATTTTACTGCCGCTTACTAAATACTTTCATTATTATTTTTATTTAAAAATGTATTCAGACATTATTTTATAGATTTTAAAGCATTTTAGGTAAGAAATAAATAAATATATTTTATTAAATTAATACTTAATTGAAAAATGTATTTAAATTTTAGTTTATACCTTCTATGAACGGATTGTTCTATTTCTTAAAGATATTCTTGGACTCGATTTCCCTGTGCTTCCTCAAATTAGCGCATTTTGTAGAAAGCTCTATTTATACGAGCATGTTTATGGTGTGCATTTCTTTATAGAGGTCATTTGCAGCTACCGTTATGTGCGAAGCAGGAGATGAAGGTAGTATTCGTAGATTGCTTCACACCATTTCCGTAAACTTTCTCATGTTCACTTTGCTGTTTGTCTCTTATTTACAGCGCAATCAAATTTAACTGTTTAAACAAGCGTTGAAAAGATTTCGAACCAACACACACACACACAGACACACATGCGGGCTGCAGCAGTGAAATAGCAAATGGTGAACGAAGGGATGCAGGGGAGGGAGGCACGTTAAGAAAATGCAAAACAATTTCAGGCGAATTAGCGTAATTGTCTCAACGCTGCTGCTTCTGCTGCTTCTTCTTATTCAGCTGCGAGGACAATGAACATGAAGGCGAATTGCGCGCAGCGCACAGCGAATCGCAAATGGCGACTGCAGCGTCGTCGTCGCTGCCGCCGCAGCACAAGAAGCAGCGCAGCAGCAGCAGAAGCAGCAGCCAAGCTACTTAATCCTCTAATTTGCGTGTGTTGCTCTGTTGTCTCTTTCTTTCACCATGCACACACACACACACATACACAATCACGCACTGCTCACGCCTTGCGGCCTTCCGACCCTCCCCCGCCACTGTTCAACCATCTTGGCAACTGATGGCAGCGCAGGCTTCATTTGTATGCAAAAATGTAAACCAAAAAAATCAGCGAGAATGTTAAATCCAACAAAATGCATTTAACACATAAAAATTTGCATAGAAAGTGGCTTTGGTATGTTTGGTATTTTTCTGCCGTCGCATTCGCACTAACACAGCGGCGTAGTGAAAGCTAGACAAAGAACGAGATATCGTGAGCGAGGGAGAGTGGGTGTAAACGAGACGGCATGTGCTAAGAACGATACTTAAGAAATCCGCGTCCCATAGATTTCATTTTAATTTCACTTTTTCCTTAACTATTATTGTTTTTTGTTTTACGTATATAGTATGTGTGTGTGTGATGCTCATTGCTAATCTCGCACTTAATTGCACACACACGCGTTCACTGCAAATTTAGTTAGCTCATTTTCGGCTTCTCTTTTGTGCACTGCAGATCGCGAGAGTCGCTCAGCACAAATGAGAGAATGAGCGAGAGCGCGTGTAAGGAGAGCGCACTGATTACGTTTACTTGTCACTTAATTGTACTATGTAGCAACCTTACTGCTCACTCTGCCGTAATGAGTCTTCGCCTTTTCATGCTGTTCCTGCTCTTCGCACTAGAAGACATTAACCGTTAGTTCAAGCTTCTGTTCTTGCTTTCTCTGCTTTGGCTGCTGCGAGCGGCGCCAGAAAACTTTTCAATTGTTTTGCCATTTCTTATTAAGTTGCATGTTCTGTTTTGTATTTTTTTTCCGCGCTCACAGTCAATTCTTTTTTGTTGTCATTCACATATGTATGTACACATACACACATGCAGTATATATTTGTTGTTATTGTGCTTTTTTTCGTGTCTCTTTTTTTGGTGTGCGGGGTTTGTTGTTTTTGCATGTGTTGAGATTCTCATGAAATTTGCATACAAATTGCGTCTGGCGCTGGGCGTGGTACAACAGTTGTACAGTAACCAGCATGAGCCTCTGTCGTAACCACCTCCCACCTCTTCCATTCCGCCCTCGTTCAGCCGACAATTCAGTCATTCAACCAGCCATCCTCACACGCACATAACCCCAAAGGGTTATGGTTAACAACAACAACAACGACGATAACAACAATAACATAACAGCAGCTGGCTTTTGTCAATTTTGTTGGCTTCTATCAATAATCAAAATTCGGCTTGTCCATTTATTGAGCTGCAATCATCGCAGAATATTACTTGTATCCCATATTTATGTATTACAGTACAGTAGAGACTCACAACATAGAATCCTGTGAAGCTTTTTTTCTATTTTTTGTTGCATACAATTAAAAAACACAAGATACACAGTGTGATGTGAAATTTGAATTTATCAAAAATTTGAGTTAAAGTAATTTGTATTAGCGAGAGTTTACTGTAATTCAATGGGCATCAGACATCATAAGCAAAACCCAAAACACAACGCACAACTATTTGGACTTAAATGTGATATGAAATTTGCATAGTACCCTTTTTAGGATATGAATGCTCGCTCGGGCAACTTGTGACTCTTAACTTTCTACCGGTATTTATAATTGCATGTCTCGTTTAACTGCAATGAAAATAAAATTGTGAAAAGTTTTCACTGGGGTATTTCAACTATTTGTTTGTGGATTGTCTTTGTATCCACTGGCAAAACACATTGTTAAATCGTTTACGCACAATGGTGATGAGTATATTTTATTGTAATATTTAATATGAAATATCTTAATTTGAGTATATTTTAGATATGGTTTAATTACTTATACATACTTAGTATAAAGAGGAAGTTCAAGAATTGAGTATAATTTAATAAAGTAATAAATGAGGAATATAAACTAGATTAAACAATGCAATTGAATTGTAATATATAGATATTATTAGCAATAAAAAGAGAAATAATAAAATTGAAATATTTTATATATGTACATATTGCATTTACATTATTTTCACAATTCGCAAAAGGAAACGAAGGTTTGACGAACTCGCGGCTTTATTGTTTATTCGCAAATATCGCTGGAAAAGTGCCTTAAATGATATTCGATGATAAGACACTTGAAGCGATTGCTTTTAATGGCATTCGGAGTATTTTGGAGGAGCAGCGAGCGTATCTTTCTAGCTATTCCGTAAATAAACAGTACAATTATCATAGGTAAACAACAACAAATAAATAGAAGAATAACAGTGGGGCTAATAAAAACAAAAGTCAATTGTGTGGCGCATTCTCTTGGCCTTTTTGCGGCCCTTTGTGTTTTGCTCTCTCCTTCTCTCTCTGTGTCTCGTTCTCTTTTTCGTTGCGTGTGTTTACTTTAGAGGAGGAACCACTTGAAGGCGCAGCCTCTGAGTCAGAGTTTCGTTAACTTTGCTGCCTCCCCTCTCTCGCTCACGCTCTTGCTCTAACTCCCACTCTCTTCTTAGTTCGCTCTTGAAGTTTTCGCGTCAACTTTAAGTGGAATTGTTGCCCAATAAAAGTTGTTGTTGCTGCTGATTGCTTAAAATTCATAATGATAATAATAGTGCGATGTGCACTAATTGCAGCAACTACAACAACAACAACAATGACGACAACAAAAGCAACTACTTCTAATACTTGGGCATACAACAATAACATTGTTCACTTGCACTTGCCATCACTTAAGTCAACGGCAAAAACTTTTGCGCCATTCGCCGCGTCATTCGAATGGACGCAGATAGAAGATAAAGGAGATGGGCACGGGAGTGAGCGAAAGGGAGAGGAAGAGGGAGAAAGGGAGACTTGGCTATTCACTCGCTCTGTGTGTGAATGGGCTCCTCTGACTGCCTCATTCATTCAAGCATTTTGCCGCTTGCATTCAGGCAAAATTGTTCCACAAAGATACGAAGCGCAGACAATGACAGTGGAACAAACACACACACACACACACACACACATAGAGACACAGTGCTCAGTGCTTAATGCACCCAAAGCCGAATGCAGCCCACACAGCCCACTCCCACAGACACAGTTGCCATCCACATCCACATCCACATTCACATTCACATTCACATTGAAGTGCACTTCATTGCCGCTTGGCGTCTGCCCGTTTAGTCGGCTTCGAGTCCTTGCCTACTGCTTACTGCCTGCCTTCCTGCCTTCCTGCCTGCCCGATTCTGTTGGCTGAATGCCTGCAGGCGCTGCTTAACTTTAACTTGAACTCTAAAATAACAAGCTGAGTTGTTTTTGGGCTTGTTCAGTTTTCGTATAATTTCCTTGCAGGTATTTTCATAGCTCTCATCATGGCCACAGCACACAGCACAGCACAGAGTAAAGCAGTTAAAGTCCTGCCAGCTGCCACAACCACTTTTGACCTACCTCCCATTGTCCTGCCGGCTGTTGTCCTTGCAGTGCACAGCGCACTCAATTTCGATGCTATTCCTCCCCCTCCTCTTACTCCACCTTCTTCTGTGTAGGCAAAGCATGCAAAGCATCGAGAAGCTGCCTGTAAGTGTAAGTAATGGAAACAATTGCGAGACTCTGAAGCACCCTGACCATATTACCATTCCCAACCTGCAACGATCGATGGCAATGCAAAACCAATATTCCGAACTCAAGTCTCCTAAAAGTTACAAAGATGCTAAATGGAAGTAAATTCAAATGAGTAAACAACATTTTATAATTATAGCAATATTGAGTCAATAACATGACGAATATAGAGCAAAAATTATTGAAAAGATGAAAACAATAACGTGAATATTGAAAAATATACCAAATTATATACCGCAACGATACTAAGGCATAGCAGAAACTATATGTGGTATATCGTTGAAGTATTTAATTCAAAATATATCTTAGAAGTCAAAATATACTAGATTATAGGCGAAAACTTGCTGGATTGGTATATTTCGCCTCTATGATATATTTTGAAATTAGTGCTTTAGCCATTGGTATGCCTTGGTATTTTTGCGCTCAGCCAAATCAGTTAAAACCCGATTGCAGTAGGCGCTATTTGTTATCCAATACTATATTTTAAAGAACTTCTACAATTTATTCTCTGGAATAAAAAATATTCCTTATAAAAAGTGGTAAATCCTAAAAATTGAATTAAATTTGATTTATTTTTTTCTTTATGTAAAGTAAAAAACAAAATATCGGACTGATTTAAATTGTTGTACTACAGAATTTTATTCATGTAACTGAGAAAGAAAATATATAAATAATTTTTATCAATGATATAGTTCTTAACTCCATTACTTAATTTTTTTTGATTCTATACTTTAAAGAACATTCTACTACTCCTATCTTACTTTCTTAGAAAGTCAAGACTAGAAATACTAAACAATTATATTTAGTGAGTGTTTAAATAAACAAAAAGTATGATATGGGTAATTCCATAGCGAAATTTGTCCCGTGCGAGACTTTTTACAGTGCACTGCAGTGAAAACAACATAATCTGAAAGAATTTTAAAAATAAGTGAATGTTATTTTATCAAATCAACTTTTCTTATTTTTAAAATTGTTTCAGATTATGTTATATTCAATGACAAATTCAGTCATGGAATTACCCATATACATATATAATAATGGAAAGTATAGTAAATAAATATTTGATTGAATGCCACAAATACGTCATAAATATATTGGGTATTACGAGTAAAGTCAACAAGATTTATAATACTACAAATAGACTTGAATAAACGCTGATATCAACTAGATGTTCTATATAATCGAGAACTGCAAAAGTGGAAAGTAATTTACTCAAGCGAAATAGCAACACTCAGCTGAAGTGATATGTCTTTCAGTTTAGCTGTTATTCATGAATTGCAGGTCATTATTATGGTGTGAGGTGTCCTTTGTAATCCTTATGAATGCTCAGAGAGCTCAGAGCTTTTGCCCCGCTGTTCGAGTTGACTTGAAACCGGCCATTTTGTTATCAGCGACATTCCGATCTTCTTAACTCGTTTCTGGTTAACTGTTATGGCTACTTACCATGACCCGAGTTCCCTTCTCCCTCCACTTTGACTTTCGCCTTATCATCATCCGCATATCGGCAGGTGGAGGAGGAGGAGTGGAAGGAGAAGGATTTAGCTCTACCTATGGCTATAGCTATATCGTTAACTTATCTATCATCTACTTGCTTTGCCAAGCAATTTCAATGAAATCAAGCAAGCAACTCCAAATGCTTTGTCCTTCTTGCCATCCGCATCGCAGCTCCTGTGCATTGTCCTTGTTGTCGCCAATGTTGTCCTTCCCTCTGCCCTTCTCCGTCTCCTTCTCTTGGTCCGTTTCTGCTGTTGTTGTTGTTGTTGTTGTTGTTATTCCTACTGCCCTGCAGCAACGTTGCCATTGCTACAACCTTGCCTCCTCGTCTCCTTCTCCTCCACCTTCATCGCTGCTGTTATTCTTACCTGCGCTCAGCTCGGCTCAAGTAGTATCAACCAGCATTGCTATACCCTGTAATAATACTACAATCGCGAGAGGCAATCAACAGCTTATTACATTTCATGGCTTTGTGAACTAATTAATTTCAACAGTTATTCAGAAATCCTTTCTCATTATAAATACAACACAACTTTGAACTCAATACACATTAAAATAAGTATATATTATTTGTGTATTAATTTTTAGTGAAATATTTACATATTTACAAATAATATTATAAAACTGAATTCTTTTTGTAAATTAGTTTTAAAAAAATACATATTACATCATAGAATTTGTTTTTAATTATGGAACTGAAAGTTATTTATGAATAATAAAGAAGTTGTAAATATTAATTTTTTATAATTCACAAATAACTATCAATTCCATTAAAAATTAAAAACAAATTGTGTACATATAATATTTAAACATTTTAAAGCAATATATTTTTATTGCATTCATTAAAGGTTATCATAAAAACACAAATTAATGTTGATCAAGCAATTTAAGACAATTATTCAGAAATCTTTATATATTTTATAAAGCTTTGTAAATTATGATTTTCATCGTTTGACAAATAGATAAAAAAAGAAGTTACTTATTCTTATTTAAAAAAGAAATTGAACATTTAGAATTATGTAGTAATTTCTAATTTTTTGTTATTAATATATGAAAAAAGAAAAAATTTAGATTTTTTATTTATAAATTTAGACTATTATTATTTATAAATCTAAATTTTTTTAATTAGAAAACAATTACAAATACTTAAGAAATAATTTGCAAGCTTATTGATTGAATGATTGACAATCACGTTTTAATACATTTGTTGATATGAGAAAACTTCAATTGCTATGATTAATTGACATGCTTATTAATTTGATGTAGACGTTTATTGAATGATTGACTCATTACTGAACATTTCAATTTAATGCAGATTAATAATTGAGTAAAGTAACTCATTAATATGTTTAATTGTTTCATGATAAACACAATTAATAATCGATGTTCTCCCTGCAAATATAGTTGAATATATTATATAACTGATATATCTAAATTTTAGACTAAATTAATTAATTTCTGATCAGATGGGTAATTCCATTTTAGAAAGCTTGATTGAATTACTGATTTAATCAATGATTGATGACTGCAGATGCAGCAATTGATTAAATTCATTTATATTTAATAAATGAACTGAACAACTAACTCAATGAATTCAAATATTTAATAATTGAATTCCCTACAGGGTATTTTTGTGTTCATCGCGCTCGCTCTCACTTTCTTCATATTTCATAGAGTTGCCGTCTCGCTCGCTCTATTGTCTTGCCATAGGTTCAGCTTGTTAGTTGTTTCTGCTGTTGTTATTACTAAGCGCTCAAAACGCTTGAATATTCTGTTACCTAGCTTCCACACTTTGCTTTCCCTGTCTTCTTCTTCGTCTTCTTCTTCGCTGAGAGAGAGACTGAAACTGTAACTATCTGGCAGTTTCCATCTATCTGTGAACTTATGTTGTCATAATAGCGTGGGCAACACAGCGGAGTAAGGAGTGAGCGAAATAGCAATATAGCGAATATGAGGAAGAGAGAAGCTGCAGCTGCCCGACTTTGCCTGAAGGCTGGCTATAATAAAAATAACAACTTAACTAAGTAGACAATGTTTGTAACATGTGCCCGCCAGAATGAGTCTGTGAGAGTGTGTGCTGTACATGTACGCGCGCGCGCGTGTGTGTGTGCGTGTGTGCAGGTTGCTTTGACAATCATTTGCAAGGCGATGCAGCTGCAGCTCAGTGCTTGTCAAACTGTAAGCAGCTTTGCAGCGACAACAAAGAAAAAGAGACAGAGAGAACTGCATACAAAATAAATATGCTCTAAATATATGCGAGCAACAAAACAAATACATATATGTACATACATATGTAGGTATTCGAATGTATGTGTGTATGTATGTACTAATAATAATAATAACATGTTTATGCGCTGCGTTTTGCTGTTGTCGAGCTTAAACTCGCTTTTATCTATGATGAAAGATCTATGGTGCAAACGCACAGAAAGAGAGAGAGAGAGAGAGAGAGAGAGACGAAAAAAAGGGAATGGAAAGGAAAGCTTGGTTCATGGTCTGTCGCACCTTTTTTTGCATTTTTATTGTGGCCGCTTTTGCTGTTGCTTTTTGGCCCGGTTGCCATTGGCAATGGAGCTCTGTGGCTCTGTGGCTCTTTGGCTTCGCATTGCCATTTCAGCAAAACGATAATCCTGCCAGCAAACGGAAGCAGAAGCAGCAGCAGCCAAAGCAGCAGCCGTTGGCCAAGTGCTTAATCCTTGTGCGGAAATAACGTAACGCAGCCCACAAGATTTCCAAGTTGGCAGTTTTGAGTGTTGTTTGCCACCTCTGGAGCAGAGTTGCCTCTGTTTAGTTAACTCAATAAATGAAAGTGTGTGCAGCACACAAACACACACACACACACACACACACAAACGTACATAGTTGAAGCCATAAAATAATCTTCTTCAGTTTGCCCGGACTTGAATCTGTTTCGCTTTCGGGCTTGCGGTTAGTTAGTTGGGGGACTAAAACTGCTGATGATTGCACAACATTTTGTGCCCCAGCTCATTTGCTTGTTTACGTTCTTTTCTCATTGTCGTGGTCGTCGTTGTCGTCGTTGTTGCTGTTGACAATTACACAAAAACTGTTAGCATTTGCCACAAAACATACGCAGAGCCGCAAATCGTAGCCAGCTGAAGACATTGCAGATGGAAATCGCTAACACTAACACAACCACAACAACAACTTCCACAACAACAACAACAACAACGAGCAACACTTGGACGTGGACGACAATGGCGACAGTTTGATGTCAACAATTTTGGAGCAACTAAATGGACAACAGTCAGCACTTTTTGGCTCGTAAAAACCGAGCCACAATCGGCTGAAGAGAGAGAGAGAGAAAGAGAGAAAGAGAGAGCAAATTAGCGATAGAGGTGGATATAATGCGAACACAAGTCTGGGCTGCCAGCTTCAAAAAATCCATTTCCCACAGCTTCGCCTCTGGCGAGTGCCCATTAATACGTTAAAAGCTTCTTGAAAACGTATAAAACTATTCGCTCTCCTTCACTCTCTCTCGCTTTATCTCTCTATCTGTCTTTTCCTTTTTCACTCCTCCATTTTTCGCACTTTATCCGTTGGCGAAATTCCACAGTTCGCAGCTATTACATTTTAGCGAGAAAGCATCATTAAAAGTTGAAAAATCAGCTAACATTGTGAAGGGATTTTCCATTTACTATTTTCCCATTTTAGGCACTGCCTAAGACAATAATGCGAGCAAGAGAGAGAGAGAGAGAGAGAGAGAGAGAGAGAGAGAGAGAGAGAGAGAGAAAGATAAAGAAAGAGAAAGAAGACCACAAAGTATGTCAGCTTGAATAACGAAATTGTTGAACATTCCAATCACAGCAATCTAATGCTGAAGTCTCCATTTGAGCAGCTTCTACTTGGCTCATTGTCATTTATTTCATTTTTATAACAATTTCATTTCAAGTGCTGATGATTGTTTTGCACAAAGAAAGAAAGAGAGAGGGAGAGAGAGGAGGAAAAGGCACTCGAGCATGTTTTTATTATTTTGCAATAAACGTTTAAAATGCGAAATCGAAGTTAGTTTTCTAAGTAAAGCAAAAATACATTTATTCCTTGTTACAACTAAAAGAGAAAAATCATTTTCTAAATATGAAATAAGTTTGTCATGTATTTTTTTTGTTTTTTTTTTTTTTTGCAATTTGGTTATTCTCGACACAAGATAGACTCTAAATAAATGTATCATAAAACGCAATATAACTATTTTAGTATACAAAACTCATGTTAGTTCCTAGCCTGAATAATAGAATAGAAAAACTCTTCATTTATTATCCGATTATCTTTTTACATTATATAACACTTAAACTATGTAAGCACTACTTAACACTAAAGTGAAGTTATCATTAAACACAAAAACCTTTTACAACACTTAAATAAACTAATCATTACGTATTACGCAACACTTATGTAGAAAGTATCAAAAGGAAGAAATCGAGAAACCCGTTATTAAGCGTGACTATTGTGTGAGCAACGCTTTGTAAAATATGGCAAACTAATTAAATATGCAAAAGAATATAATTAACTATTATTATCTTACACTGTAAGATATGTACATACATGTGTTTTTGTTCTTGCCATTATTGCAGCATCATACAAAAATATGAATATGTACGAGGGTGGGCTGATAAATAGTCGGCCTAACAAAGAAAAAATTTTTTTAAAAATTCGTAAATATTTTATTCGATTAGTGTTTTCTATTAGCTGATTACTGTGAAAGTTTCATGCGGTTTTATCAACACCGGTAATTTTGGCGGGACTTTTAGCGCATTCACTTTTGCATTGTCGTCAACATGAATAAAATCGAATATCTGTTTTTAAAGAAGAAATCCAACGACGATATTAAAAATGAGTTAGACAAATTTTATAAGGATTCAGCTCCATCGTTTTCAACAATAAAATATTGGATTGCTGAATTTAAACGCTGGCGGACAAGCATATTTGACGATGATCACCCGGGTCGTCCTAGAGAGGTGACAACACCAGAAATTGTATGTAGATAAAGTCCATGGAATGATATTGGATGATCGCCGAATCAAGCTGCGAGAGATAGCAAATGCTCTAAACATTTCTCGGGAACGCGTTGGAAACATTTTACACGAATTTTTACACATGAGAAAGCTTTCGTCAAGATGGGTGCCGCGATTGCTCACAATGGAAAATAAGCGCAACCCATGTCGCCATGTCGAAATTGTGTGAATTTCACTACGAAATTCTACCCCATCCACCTTATTCTCCAGATTTAGCACCCTGTGACTATTATTTATTTCCAAACATAAAAAAATAGCTTGGGGGTAAGAAATTTCATTCAAATGAACAGGTAATCTGTGAAACAAACGCCTATTTTGAGGACCTGGACAAATCCTATTTTATGGAAGGTATTGGGAAACTGGAGGATCGGTGGTCCAAGCGCATACGTCTAAAAAGAGATTATGTTGAGAAATAAAAAAGCAAAATTTAAAAAAAAAACGTATTTTCTTTGTAAGGCCGACTATTTATCAGCCCACCCTCGTATATATGTATGTATATGTCCATATGTAAAAATCTAACGCTACAATCAAATTAAACTATTCTTGCAGAAGTTGTTGCAGGCCAGTCGAAAAAAAGCTTCGAATTTTATTCAACGTTTGGCTAGTTGCTTGTTGTATGTGTTTGTTGTATAGAGTGTATGTATGTGTATGTGTATAGTTATTAATATGTATAATGTGTATAATTTGTAATAAAATGTAGAATTGTATTGCTTTCTTCAATCTTCTTCCGGTGGTGGACGTTGTAGCTGCACGCTCAGCTCGTGGGATTCAAGTAGTTGTCCCCGCTGGCCGACGAGCTTAACCTTCTTTTCCCCTGCCAACTGCAATGCAGCGAACAGATATTGCGAAATATCGCCACGTGGCTGATTCTCCATCAGTTGAGCCATTGTCGCCTGTCCCTCAGCTTCTTCGCAGCTCTGCACGATTGTCTCATTTAAAGCCTCCATATTCATTGTTCGCTCCTGCACAGAGTCCATTCGGGCCGTCAATTCATGGATATCGTCCTCCTCGGAAATTCCTTTGCGAGGACAGGCTTCTGCGATGCCATGTTCTTCATTGCTCGGCGATGCAGAGTCGCACAGCTTAGAATCATCCAGATTATCCATGTTGAAAAAAAAGTTGAAAAACGACTGAACAATAGGAGCAAAGACAACTTATCACGTCGACGTTCGACAATTAAAGAAGGAGATGACAATTAGAGATGGTCAAAGTTAATGTTACGTCATCTACTAGAGATGAACTAGAGTACAGCATTAGTTTCTATTCATATAAAATAACTGAATACCCAATTTCAGTGCTGTAAAGTGCAAATTATCTTCATCTCCACGGAAATCTTTAGTATTTTAAAACCAAATATAATATATTGGAAGCATTTTAAATATGTATGTATATATGTATATGTATATGTATTTTAAATCTCACAGTGAGTGAAGTTGTTCGCACATTTAATTGAGTTCATCGAGCTGTCTCGTTCTAGCACATGGGCCATGCATAACACACAACTGTTTCACTTGTCTAATTGGAGAAAGTTCTCCGTAGATTCTATCCCATTATTATTGAGAAGGCATCTCCTTATATATATGTATATATTCTTGATAAGCGCAAACAGCCGAGATGAGATCTATAAAATTATAAGTCTTATAATTTAAGACTTACAGTATTTAAGCTTCCCTTCATTACGTTATATTATAAATAAGATGTTATAGAATTGTATTATATGTTCTATAAACACATTTAATAATAAATCGACAACGCAAAATATATTATAACATAATATCATAATAATTAAATACACAAAGATTTCAATTGAAGGGCTAGAGCTTCAGAAATCATCACATTAAATAAATAATTCATTTTAAATCGACTTTTAAAAAAATAAAATGATGCATAATGAAAGTCCTGATGAAAAGGAAAATGTCTAAGCTCTTTTGAGCTCATTTATTTTGAATAATGTAGGTATCGGATTTAATTCAATTCGTATGGTGCACAAATGTCAAATGAAAGTGAAACTTTTCTATAAGCGATTGAAGTGCTGACCATTGATTTGTACTTGCAACACTGAGAATTGAGACTGCCTTAAAGTCTGCAAACTGTTGCAGGATCGGCTTTAAAGTTCACCTTGAACATGTGTGTGTATTTTTTTGCTTGCCACACACAGAGTCGGAATCGGAATCGAAATCGATGGCTCATCAATGTGCGGCTGCAGATACGCGGACGAAAATACAATAGTTGCCACACGCCAAAGTAAACAAAATAATTTATCATTTTGTTGGTCGGCACGCGAGAATAAAGAAAACGGACCAAAGCAGCGAAAGGAAAACATACGGAAATGGGTGAAGCGAAACGTAACCAAAACTAGCCGAAAGTAATTCAGATGATGGGAAGGACGACGCGTCGTGTTGTGGCTGCCACGCCCACCACACTTCGCCCCCACTTCGAGCAATACCAAAGGCTGAGGCTAAGACTCTGGGACCAACTATTTGGCAGTCGGTCAAATGAAAAACGAACCGATTGCAGGATTTGCGGTTGCACGAAATGATGAACAGCTGAGATATGCTGTTGAAGTATTTTTCAATTTTGTTGGGAAAATTCACTTACTCTGCAAAAAATAAAAGAAATATCATTGAAATTAGAAAATAAGGAAATATATATTAAGAATATTTTATTTTCAAAATTACTGGAATTTTATTTATGAAACGCATTCACTAATGTAACTAAATAGTTATCCTTTAATTTTATTTATAAGGTTGGCAAAAAGTCTTGCGGTATTTCCGATAGGTGTTTTTGCAAGCGCGTAGTTCTAGTTCTATTTATCGAATCGGTTCATGCGATACCTTTTTGGAAAGCTCTTTTCCCGCGCTGTTTGATTTATTGTTGTTTGTCTTGAGTCGTTCGTGAGTTATAGCGTCACAAACATGGAGCAAAATAAAGAGAAAATACGGCATATTTTACAGTACTACTACGATAAAGGCAAAAATGCAACTCATGCTGCCAATAAAATTTGTGCAGTTTATGGACCCGATACAGTTTCCATTTCCACCGCACAACGATGGTTTCAACGCTTTCGTTCTGGTGCGGAGGTGGTCGAAGATGCGCCACGGTCCGGAAGGCCTGTCGTCGAAAATTGCGATAAAATCGCTAAATTGATCGAAAGAGATCGGCATAGTAGCACCCGTAGCATCGGCCAAGAGCTGGGCATGAGTCATCAAACCGTTTTAAACCATTTGAAGAAGCTTGGATTAAAAAAGCTAGATGTATGGGTGCCACACGACTTGACGCAAAAAACATTTTTGACCGTATGGATGCATGCGAATCGCTTCTGAATCGCAACAAAATCGACCCGTTTTTGAAGCGGATGGTGACTGGCGATGAAAAGTGGATCACGTGAAGCGCAAACGGTCGTGGTCGAAAAGCAATGAAGCTGCCCAGACGGTGGCCAAGCTTGGATTGACGGCCAGGAAGGTTCTTCTGTGTGTTTGGTGGGATCGGCAGGGAATCATCCACTATGAGCTGCTCTCCTATGGCCAAACGCTCAATTCGGACCTGTACTGCCAACAACTGGACCGCTTGAATGCAGCACTCAAGCAGAAGAGGCCATCTTTGATCAACAGAGGCCGAAATGTCTTCCATCAGGACAACGCCAGGCCACACACATCTTTGGTGACGTGCCAGAAGCTCCGAGAGCTCGGATGGGAGGTTCTTTTGCATCCACCGTATAGTCCGGATCTCGCACCAAGTGATTACCACCTATTTCTGTCCATGGCCAACGAGCTTGGTAGTCGGAAGTTGGCCACAAGAGAGTGCTGTGAAAATTGGCTCTCCGAGTTTTTTGCCAATAGGGAAGCGAGCTTCTATAATAGTGGCATTATGAAGTTGGCATCTCGTTGGGAACTCGTCATCGAACAAAATGGCGCATATTTGACTTAAATCGCATTATTATAACCAATTTTATGAACAATTGAAAATTCAATAAAAATACCGCAAGACCTTTTGGCCAACCTTATGTTAAAACTTAAAGTTAAAGTTAAAGTTAAAGTTAAAGTTAAAGTTAAAGTTAAAGTTAAAGTTAAAGTTAAAGTTAAAGTTAAAGTTAAAGTTAAAGTTAAAGTTAAAGTTAAAGTTAAAGTTAAAGTTAAAGTTAAAGTTAAAGTTAAAGTTAAAGTTAAAGTTAAAGTTAAAGTTAAAGTTAAAGTTAAAGTTAAAGTTAAAGTTAAAGTTAAAGTTAAAGTTAAAGTTAAAGTTAAAGTTAAAGTTAAAGTTAAAGTTAAAGTTAAAGTTAAAGTTAAAGTTAAAGTTAAAGTTAAAGTTAAAGTTAAAGTTAAAGTTAAAGTTAAAGTTAAAGTTAAAGTTAAAGTTAAAGTTAAAGTTAAAGTTAAAGTTAAAGTTAAAGTTAAAGTTAAAGTTAAAGTTAAAGTTAAAGTTAAAGTTAAAGTTAAAGTTAAAGTTAAAGTTAAAGTTAAAGTTAAAGTTAAAGTTAAAGTTAAAGTTAAAGTTAAAGTTAAAGTTAAAGTTAAAGTTAAAGTTAAAGTTAAAGTTAAAGTTAAAGTTAAAGTTAAAGTTAAAGTTAAAGTTAAAGTTAAAGTTAAAGTTAAAGTTAAAGTTAAAGTTAAAGTTAAAGTTAAAGTTAAAGTTAAAGTTAAAGTTAAAGTTAAAGTTAAAGTTAAAGTAATATATTTAATCTTTATTAAGGCACAACATAAATGGTAAGAGTTAGGAGGCTTCTATCCATAGTGCAAGAAGACTGGGCTTATTCAAATTTCCGCTTCAATGAAAAAGTTGTTGTTATAATTCTCTAAATATATTCCCTCTCTATATAAAAAAAGTAAACTAAAGCGCAGTCCACATCGTAAGAACTAAGAGGATCAAATGTTGATGCATTTGTTAGTGCAAGAAGACTGGTTTTTTTTTATTCATTCTCACTCCAAGTAACCTAAATGACTTATCAGTGTTGAATAGAATGATAGGTACAATATAAATATATTCACTCACACTTTTGTGAGTGCAATAAGACTGAGATTTCCATTAATTCTTACCCCAAGTAATCTAAATCGTGCATCAATGTTGGCTGTAATGTAGGTATTGTCCCTATCATTCCAAATGTATCATCACACATCATCATTCACATCATAAATACTCTGACCTAGGAAGCTGTCATCTTCAGTGCAATAAAGCCGGGCTTATAAAAACTCCCATTTCAAACTAAAACGTAGTCACTGTATATAGTTGTATGGATATATTCACTCTCTAACCGACTGAGTCAGCTAACAATACGCAAGGCCAAATGCTAAGAACTAAGTGGCTCAAATTTGTATGCAATTGTTATTACAATAAGGTTGGGTTGTTTTTTAATTCCTACTCTAACTTAACATAAGTCGCTTTAAAGTTTGTTTTAAGAGTAGCCGCATTATGTAGATCTATAAGCACACTCACTCACTATCTATGCCACTTGCCTGTGAAATCAATATACCCCAGCTTAGTTGCAGTCCTTGCTAGGGTATCAATAGGAAAACCAAAGCGAAACTTTGACGCAAACAGAATTAACGGTAACAACTTGGACTTGGCCAAGCAGTTTGCTAATTTGAGCTGCATTTGCATGTGTGTGACTGTGTGTGTGTGTGTGTGTGAAGAGGGGCGTGTGCTGAGAAGGGGGCGTGGCAGAGCGCCTTTCACGCGCGCTTCCCAAATAACCGTAATGAAGTTTCCAAAGTTTTTGACACATGCGAAAATGATGTCGATGATGCACGATGGACGTTGCGAGGGGCAGCAAACAGAAAAAAAAAAACGAAAAGCGAAAAGGGCAAGCAGAGAGTGGGGGTGGAGTGGACAAAAAAAAATAAACGAACTAAAGATGGGTCACACTGAAAGCAATTGGGGTTGAGGTTTTTGTGGTTGCCTGCGAAAGGAGGAAAGGGAAGGGAGGAAGGGCGGAAGGGGGCGTGGTGGACGCTCCTGTTGCAAAAGTGTTTTGCGCGTAGCCAAACGACAAGCAAATATTTGCAAAGTGGCAACAAAACTTGGCCCAAAAACTTGACGACCAGCAGCAGCAAAGACAGTAACAAGTAGGAGGCAAGGAGGAAGGTGGCAACAACAACAACAACAACAGCAGCAGCAGCAACAGCAGGACACAGGACACAAAACGCGAACGTTTCCTGCTGAGCTCGACAATTTTTTGCAGCAACGCCTGCTGAGTTTTTGCCACTTTACAACACACACACACACACACACACACTTGCACAACACTTTGTCGTTGGCGCTGTGAAAATATTATTTTTATTAATGCTCAGTCGGTCTGGATCAGGATCTGGATCTAGAGTCCGGCAGGACACTCCACGACTCCAGGACTCCACGACGGCGGCATCTGCGTTTGTCCGGGGTGAAAATGTGTTTTATATTTGTCAAATAAACGCACACGAAAAGTATCGGCAAATTTTCCTCATCATCTGCTGCTGCTGCTGCTCGCTCGCTGCTTTTTCCATCTATTTTTTTTTCTTTGCTTTTTTTGCTAGCGCTTTTTATTATTTCTTGTGTCGCCGCCGACGCCGCCGCAGGAAGCGGAAATCGTGCGTGTAATTGAACGGACATTGAATGAAGCCTGCGCTTCGCCGGCGAGGGGTTTTTGTGGTCGAGAGGGCTAAGAGAGAACCTCGAGAAATGTGCTCACCATTTGTGGTCAATTTTACGTGAGCTGTAAAAACAAAACAAGCGAGCAACAACACACAACACAAAACAAAAAAAAAAAAATTACAACTAACAACGAAAGCAAGGAAAAACTGAGCGAATAGACGGCAATATAAATGCGAATACAAATAAATATTAAGATGGGGCCAAAGATATTTGCAGATACATTTTGTTTTATGCCCCCGCTCGCTATCGTGAATTTTGCCATCTTTTTTTTACGGCTGCAAAGGCGTCGCAAAAGGGGGAAAGGAAAGCGCAAAAGCGGAGATACCATAGAAAGGACATCAAATGGACGTTGGCCGGATAACAAGTTCCCAGCTGGAGCTTCGAGTTTGGCCTTGAGCGGGTTTTTGTGTTGCTACAAAAAAAAACAAGTAAGAAAGTTACAGTCGAGTGTGCTCGACTGTGAGATACCCGCTACCCATTTTTAATAAGGGCAAAATATTGCGGTATTATTTTCAAAATATACCGAAAATACTAAAAAATACTAAAAATATACCAAATGGTATGTTTGGTATATCGATACAGCACATCATTCAAAATATACCATAGACGACACAATATACCAGATTGTCACCCAAAGCAACTAAGAGCCCTAGTAAGTAGGCGTTTTTGCCCATACAAAAGTATTTCTTTAATAACTTCCACAATTTTTATCTGATCGCAACCAAATTTTGAGGAATCATAACTACTATAGTAATTATTATATATATTACTATTATTATATATACCAAAATTCGCAACTCTAGCTTTAAATTTACGCTTGTTATTCGATTTTTTTGATTTGCGGGGGCGTAAGTGGGCGTGGCAAAAATTTGAAACAAACTTGATCTGCGTGCAAACATAACAAATGCTGTCGAAAAAAAATTATAGCTCTATCTCTTATAGTCTCTGAGATCCAGTGTTTCATACGGACAGACGGACAGACGGACATGGCTAGATCGTCTCGGCTGTTGACGCTGATCAAGAATATATTTACTTTATAGGGAGATGCCTCCTTCTACCTGTTACATAACATACATTTCCTGCCGGCACAAAGTTATAATACCCTTCTACCCTATGGGTAGCGGGTATAAAAAGTTAAGGGACGCTTAGATCGATGGATAAATTCCGATAAGCGCAACGAATTTGAATGGCATATTTAATAACATGTTAACTATTGAATTACAGAAAACATTTAATCAAAAGTAGTGTAAAAACTGGGCCTTTACCTTCAAAATTAATTGCGAATACTAAATGACTAATTTCATATTACTTGGAATGCAAAACTAAATATTTTTCGCCAGAATTCATTTTTATGAAAAACATCGTTTAAAGCGAGCTGAATTCATTGTTGTAAATTCGATGAACAAAGGCTTGATAGAATTTTACTAATGAACATCTCATAGACACTTTTTCTAAATTAAATTAATAACAATTCTGGTATCACTTCATTATGATAAATAAGCAAGCATTAGTTATCACAGCACTTAGTTTATAATCCTCATTGTTGATTCAATAAAAATATCAAAGAATTATATTGTTATATATATTTTTATTTTATTTTGCTCAATTTTTACATTTCATTCATTTTTTTAGTTCAGTTAACTGTTTTATTTTATGCATTTATGTCAAGTATCGTTAAGTATTGAAATTATATTTAATTTCATATTATTTGTAATATGACATCATCATTATATACAAAACCACCGACATTTAACTCGGTTCCGAATAACAATATATTTATTATAATTTTCATTAACTCAAGTTATTTAAAATGTAAGGTCTAAGAGATTAGTTTGACTTCTAAGTCTCTTATCTGTTTGCAATTTTGTAATCATAAGCCAATACAAAAGACAAGAGAGAAATTTAATCGAGTATCATTGAAATTAAAATGTTTGGAATGTTAAATATTGAAATATTATATTAATTGATACCCACTTTTTATATTTAAGACATAATTAGACTTTAGTTCTTATTATTCTTATTATTATTATTTGCTTATATATACTTTTATTATTAAATTTAAGTAATGTTGTTTTTTTTGTGCCTGACTTTTAAATGTTTAATTGAAATATAATATCACAGCTTCATTTCAAACAAATTAAAAAAAGAAATCTGAAGCAAGTATAATTAATAAGTTAATAAGCTACAGTCGAGTGTGCTCGACTGTGAAATACCCGTTACTCATGTTAAATATAACCATATTCTAAAAATATACCAAAAAATACAATAATATACCAAATGCTATACTTGATATAACGATCTACATTTTAAGTGTTCTGCATTTTAAGTGTTTAAAAAATACCATAAATTAAAATGCTAAAGAAACAGCAAATATACTTTGAAGCACAACTTTCTATGAAAAATTATCTGCCATTATTTGTAACTTGGTTTGCTCTCTAGACAAATGCAAATTGCTCATTCTCACATTATTTTATTTTAACTTTTGTGAGGATATTGTGTTTATATTCCCCTCAAATTTAGCTCAAGTCTTAGTTGAATGAATTCAATGCTCGATCAATTCAATTTCGATCTAAGGACACCTTTGTTCTTCTTTTTCTTTGGAGTACTCTTTTTATTCCTATTTTGTCGTTGTCTCCTAGTCATCTTCAATTATAGAAAACAGCTGCTGATACAATTCACTTGTCAAATTCATTATACAAATGCACGACGCTGACTCAACTTGTGGGTGGCAACTCAAGAAGCGAGTGGAAGAGGGGGAGGGAGGAGAGAGCGGAGATGGCGACAATAAATAATACCGTATGGGAAAATCTACGCTCATTTTTCAAAACATTGCCGCGGGCGGACGTCGCGTCGTCCAAAAATTGCATGAGCAAAGGGAGGGAGGAAGGAAGAGGAACTGAGAACTGAGAACTGGGCATCGCGGCGATGTATTAACAATGTCAGCGTCGCAGCCGCAGCCGCAGTCGCAGTCGACGTCGACGGCGCTGTAGTCATCAACATTGTCATTGACGACGACAAATGTTGCCGTCTTTTAGGCGTTGACATTTGATAAATTAAACATTTTTGTACTCGGAGAACTCGAAAAGAGAACTGAGAACTGAGAGCTGAGAACTGGGCGCCCTTCATCCGGCTTTCACTGGAGACTCTGTCGCATTTTTTTTCGGCACTTTGTTAAATACATTTGGCTTTATTGTTGCTGTTGTTGTTGTTGCTGTTACTGTCGAGTGTTGCGCAAATTAGAAAACACTTTTGACATTTGCTTTCGCCTCGCTCTCTCGCTCTCCCTCTCGCTTCCAATTCATATTCCCTCTGCGCTCTCTCCCTCTCTCTGTCTCTTTTGCCGTCATTTTGTTAATTGAGCAGTCGCTGGCATGCCCCGTTTCCCTTCTCCCCTCCCTCTCCGCCACTCGCTGACGACCCCGCGGCCTAAGCTGACAACAACAACAACAACAACGAAAGCCAAAAGCCGCCACTGAAGCTGATGTTGATGATGATTTTGACAGAGATGAAGAAGATGATCCTAAAGGACGACGCCTACAAAGTAAACGTTTTACGTGCGTTCTTTGAAGTTGCCATTTGACGTGGCCCAAAATGTATTTAATATTTATTAACAGCCTCCTTATGTTCACTAAAGCCAAGCCAACGCAAACGCCAAAGCCAAGTCAACGCAACCCAAAAGCCAATCGCATTCGCATTTGCTTCTGTTTCTGTTTTTATACCCGCTACCCATAGGGTAGAAGGGTATTATAACTTTGTGCCGGCAGGAAATGTATGTTATGTAACAGGTAGAAGGAGGCATCTCCCTATAAAGTAAATATATTCTTGATCAGCGTCAACAGCCGAGACGATCTAGCCATGTCCGTCTGTCTGTCTGTCCGTATGAACACCTAGATCTCAGAGACTATAAGAGATAGAGATATATTTTTCGACAGCATTTGTTATGTTTGCACGCAGATCAAGTTTGTTTAAAATTTTTGCCACGCCCACTTCCGCCCCCGCAAATCAAAAAAATCGAATAACAAGCGTAATTATAAAGCTAGAATTGCGATTTGGTGTATACAATAATAACTATTGCATTTATGATTGCTGAAAATTTGGTTGCGATCAGATAAATTGTAATTGTAGAAGTTATTAAAGAAATAGTTTTGTATGGGCAAAAACGCTTTCTGTGTATGTGTTGTATGTATGCGTATACGTATATACATGCTCGCCTCTATATTTGTATATGTATGCAAGAGACACTGCGATAGCTCTATTGGTAAAGTGCAAGCTTATTACTGCTGTGGTAGTCGGGGGACTCGGGTTCGAGTCCGCTCGGGGTACACAATTTTTTTTTTTTTAATCGTATGTACAACAATTATAAATAAAAATTGTGGATTTTATTAAAGAAATATTTTGTATGAGCAAAACCGCCTGCTATGTATGTATTGTATGTATGCGTATACGTATATACATGCTCGTCTATATTAGCATCTATATGTTCTTAAGCAATGCGATAGCTCAGGTGGTAGAGTGCAAGCCGCGCATGTTGTGGTGCCCGGGTTCGAACCCGCTCGAAGTACAAATTTTTTTTTTTTTTAACCATCCGGTCGGTGGTGCTCGAGTTCAAATTCCGATCGAAAATACATGCATATTTATTTTTAATATTTTGAGATTATTACCGCAATATATTGCTTTTATTCAAAATGGGTAGCGGGTATTTCACAGTCGAGCACACTCGACTGTAGCCTTCTTACTTGTTTTGTTTTTGTTTTTGCTTTCGCATTAGCAGCATATGCAACGCTTCCTCTCCCCGCTGCCTTCTGTTGCTTCTATATTCTATATGTGAGTCGCTTAGGGAACAGCTAAAAACTTTAGCGTTTAGTTTTGCTATTTTCTATAACATTTCATTTGACAGAATTAATGCAAACTTTTCTTCCCTTGTGAACGAACTTTCATCACTATTTAAACTAAGGTGACGAATGCAATGAATGATATGAATACTTCAACTTTCGAATATCATCGCAAATATCAAGTATACGCATAGTATTTCCTTAAGGAATAACTGTTCATTTACGGCTGACAAGGTTTAAGGAAGCTGAATTGTTTATATGAGTAGAGGGGGAGACAATAGTTATTTTATAAAAAGGAAGTTGCTAAATAAAGATATAATAAAATAACAAATTAATTAAGGAGAACAACAACAGAATTTGGCAAACAAAAAACAAAAAAAATATTAATGCAGAATAATAATAAGGAAAAATAATCAAAAAATAACATTTAAGAAAGCTAAAAAAAACAACAAAATAAGGCAATAGTATTATTTTCAAAATGTACCAATTGAATATACTGAAATAATACTAATTTATACCGAATGCTATATTTGGAATATGGATTACTATTTAACTTCAAACAACCCAAAGAGGTTGAGATTATTTTTCAGTAACTAATTGTCAACTTGAATAACTGTGAAAGTGAGAGTTGCATAATTCAGATGTATACTTTTTTAGTAAATAATATAATGCAAATAAATTTAAATAATAATACCATAGTATATTTGAGTAAGACTATACCTACATAGAAATTAAATTAAACTATATACAACATGTATTCTTGTTCAAATATATGTATGTTATATATAAATAACATAAAATATACATTCGAATTTTAAAAATAAACAAATAATAACATAAAATAATAATAACAAAATTAGTAATAGAATGAATGGAATAGAAAGCTAGAATACAAACCAAAGTGAAGCTGTATTATTCTCAAAATATTATACTGATGAAATACTAAATTACACCAAATGTTATATTTGGAATATCGATATATCGTTAAATATAATGGATATATCAAATCCAAGCAAGTGAGATCCAACTGCAGCATCCGTTTTTGCCATATAAAAGTAATTATTTCTAATACATTTTTATTTTTAAATAGAATTACTATTTATAACAGTAAAAGTAAAGAAATAGTATAAAATTTGGATTCTTTAAAATTTAAATTTCTGCTTGCACTGAAATGTTTGGGAAAATATGAATACAATTTAAACGTTAGCTAATTATTTTATATAAATAAAAGAACATACAATTATTCCTCATGTGTAAAGTAAACAATCTTGCTTAACTGTAAAAGTGATAATTGAGATATATGCTTTTCAGAAAATAAGTAAAATACATATTTGGTGTTTGCTGTTTGTTAAATAATGAATAACATAAGTAAGCATAATATTTGAGTATGGGAATTTATTAAAATATGTAATGAAATTTATGTAAACTGAATAAATATTGGCACTCATATCCCCAGACAAAAGAAGAACGTTATAAATAGACTTTAAGATACCTTCCGGCCGCCTGTTATATTTAATTGCGGAGCACAGAATAAATATGAGAGAAGGAGAAAAGCGACGCTGATTGCGACGCTGAAAGCGAATGCGATTTACGCTCAATGGTCGCTCATTACAGCTAGTTGAATATTGAAGGATACACAGGACATTAGCAAAAAGCCCCGGACGCAAGAGTCCAGGAGGAGTCCCCGACAAATCTGATTAATAATTAGAAGCAAACAAAAAGCAGGCAGCAAGCAGCAGCCTCAATACTGCCTCAACAGCTCTGTGGCACGTTCTGGCCACGTTATCATTGTGGCGTTTGCTTAAGCCGCGACAGTAAATTAAAAATGTCCCCCGGGCCATTTATCTAGCAAACGACAAGATGATCAATGCGGCCATTGTGCCAGTCGGCAAACGACGGCAAACTTTTCGGCCAGCCGACAGATTTTTAAATAAACTGAACTGAACTCAACTCAACTCAACTCAAATTCATACTCAAACCGAAACCGAAGCTGAAGCTAAAACTGAAACTGAAACTGAAACTGGGCGGGCGTGCGACATCGACTTGAGCCAGCCATAAATCCTTGGCCAAAATGAGCTCATGTTGGCCGCAACCACAAAAGTGAAAATGAGGCTAGCTCCCCAAATGCCGCGCATTGTGAATTTTCTATTCTATTTTTGTGGCTGCGTCGTTGATGAGATTAAAAATCTAAAGGACTTGTACTATTTGGCGAGCAGCCACAGCTGCATTTCATACAGCAAACAAATCAAAGTCCATTGAGATGACATTTAAGGGCTTAAGACAATATTAAAATATGCCAAGTTTGTCTTTTCTTCTACGTTTTTCCTTTTTCGTTGCATACTTTTTAGCGCAGCGTTCGAATTGAGTTTGAGTTGCAAGCGAACTTGTTGGAGCTCAAACATGTTGTGCCCACTTGTGTGTGTGTGGAGCGTGCTTTGCGATTAGAACTAAAGTAATTCACCTTATAGAGTATGCGATCTATTCGATCTTAAATAAGTTGTACTGCTTTTAATGGCCAGAGAGAACAACGTCAGTGCAATGTAAATTTATGGAGTGAAAAGTGCTGCTAAGTCATTCTAATGCCAGCATGAAATATGCACAGGAATTGTGAGATGAGAATGCTCATATGTATAAGGCGGGATGAAGGGTAATCAGAGCTGACAATTGTAGCATCGGAAGTGACTGCCACCTGACAGAGAGAGAGAGAGAGAGTGAAAGAGAGAGCGGGAGAGGGAGAAATTCTCTAGAGACTGCAGCTCATCTTCTAATCGTTTATTCTTATCGCTTGTTGCTGCTACACTTGCAACATCTGTTGCTGTTGTTGTTGCTGTTGTTGCAAGCTATCAAAAACTTGAGCTTGTCGAGTGTCAGCTGCAGGCTTGTGTCTTGCTGCAGGATGCGGGATTATAAATTGTAATTAATAAATCAAAACAGCAACTGTCCCTTGCGGTAAATGCAATTGGAGCTCCGAGCAACAAAATGCAAAGTGCAACGATGCAACCGCAGCAAAGCCAATGAACACTCGACACATAGATCTCAGATATGCGCACGTACATACATACATACATATATGGCATATATATTATATATTGGGCTTTTTGTTGGGCGAACAAAAATATTTGCCATACGTTGATTTTATATTTTACACATTTGTGCTGCTGGGCAAAGTTGCGCATTCGAAAAACTTTTGTCTAATAGAAATTATGATGTAACTTTGCTTTTGGCATTTGCCAGTTGTTGTGCCACACTCACACACACACACACACACACACACACACACATACGCACACATGATAAAAACGAAATGAAATTGCTTTTAAATTTGGCAAAAAGTCGCACTCATTAACGCCCTGCGCCTTTTGCCCCCCCTGAATCGTTGTGTCGTTGTCTCTGTGCTCTTTGCTCGTCCGGCATTGCCTGAAATCAAACGGAAATTAAAACGAACTTCTCGCTCTGCCCCCTCTAACCTCTACCCTCTACCCTCTACCCGCTCTGTATCGCACTCCCAAGAGGGGGTTTAGCACATCTATTTAGTTGCAGGACGAGCGATGCTCTCTAAGCTCTCTATGCATAACGCATCATTACGCTAACAAGTGGGAGTTGGGAGAGAAGTCTGGACAAATGGGGGAATAAAAATATATGAGCATACTTATATGACGAGGGCAGCGTATGTATGAGAGGCGGTAGGGAAGGTAAGGGGCGGGGAGGCAGCACATGAGAATTTGAATTTGAATTTCCCCTAGCAGCTGCGAGCCAAAGAAAAGCGAAAGGACAATGACAACGAGCGACGAGCGACGATGGCGAACAGCAGCAGCAGCAGAAGTAGAAGCCAGCAAAATACAGAAAATTGCTAAATGCCGGCATAAAAATGCGCCACATCCTGTAACGCACACACACACATAGAAACAGATAGAGATAGAACGAGAGCGAGAGGGCTAGACAACAACGGGCTACTGCCACAGCGGATATAACACAAACAACATTTGCCCTGCAAGTTTTGCTGCCCCAAGGGCCAAGGCATCTGCCCAACACAGCTGAGAGTCCATCAGCTAGACGAAGAAGTTTCCATATGGGTAATTCTCTGGTGGAACTTAAGCTCAAACAATATTCTAAATACGTAAAGGTTATTTTTAAAGCTCTGCATTATATATATATAATATAGTATATATATATAGTATTCTATACTATAGTATATATTTTAAGAACATTTTTTGTTTTACGATAGAATTTCGTTCACTTTTTGATTTCGTTCAAATTCGTTCATTTTTGTAATTATCTTAAAACATAAAAATAATTAGAAAATCATTCTTAGCTCTAATTAAAGTACTAATCAAATGCTAAATGATTGAATTTTTCTTAAAATAAAGAAACATTTTAGTTTATGCTTTTGTTCTTATTATTCTTTAGATAGTATCGCACGTGACATTTTCACCAGAGAATTATTCGACTTCAATTCAATGGCATTATCAAGGCAATTGAAATAAAGGCCCCAAAAATAAAAAAAACACCACTTTTTATATTTTTTGTTCATCAAATAATGAATGTTTAAGGTGAAATGTTCCAAATAAAAATTTTAAGTCCCCTTTAAAACTGAAATTGGCATAAATTTATCGGGTTTTTTTTTTTAAATTTTGTTGTCGAATGCAAGAATAGCATCGCTTACAATATTCTTGTGAATATCGTTAAATTTCATGATTCTGAACTAAAATCGATTGAACTTTATTCTTTCGTCTTAATTAATATAATATATATAAACAATTTAAAACAGATTTAACAATTTGTGAAAATTTAACTGTTAGCAATTTCATATGCAAAAAGTGTGAGTTGTACAAATACTATTAAGTTGTACAAATATTAGAAGGGTATTATAACTTTCTACCAGCAGGAAAGGCAGAAGGAGACGTCACCGATCCCATAACGTATATATATTCTTGATCAGCGTCAACAGCCGAGCCGATTAATCATGTCAGTCTGTCTGTCTGTCTGTCTGTCTGTCTGTTCATATGAACACCTAGATCTCAGAGACTATAAACGATAGAGATATAGTTCTTTTATCGGTAGCACTTGTAATGTTTGCACGCAGATCAAGTTTGTTTCAAATTTTTGCAGCGCCCACTTCCGCCTCCGCAAATCGACAAAAATCAAATAGCATGTGTAATATTGAAGCTAGAGCGGTTTTTGGTACCCACAATAATAACTATAGTATTTATGAGCTTTGAAAATTTTGATGTCAAAGGTATTAAATAAATACTTTGTATGCCAAAAAACGACTACTTACTTAGGGGGTTTAGATGCTTTGGCTGCCAGTCTATGTAGTACATGTTGCACTCAACGGTATTTCAGTAATATTTAAGTATATTTAAATACCATATGGTATATATTTTTTAGTATTTTTGTGGTATACTATTCTAGTATACTTTAAGAATAATGCCGCGCTGATTTGCTTTTATTCAAAATGGGTAGCGAGTATCTCACAGTCGAGCACACTCAACTCTAACCTTCTTACTTGTTTATAGTAAAGTTTTAATGTTAACTATATTAAGTGCTGTAGCTTAGATAGTTTGCAGATTTTCAGTTTTTAAATAGAAATTTGTTTCGTACTCTAGATGTATTTGTTAATATCAAACTTAAATTAATGAAGTTTATAATAATCAAGTTTTAAATTGTCATAATGCTAAATACAAAGAGAATACTAAATTGTTTACTTTGTATTTAGTATTTTTTCCCATATCGCTTTTCTATAAATTACAATTCCTGCTGATTTCAATTTCAATAATTGACATACTATAATTTTGTTTTGCTTTGTTTGTTGATCGTCAATGAGCTGTTTAGTTAAGTTAAACTGGGAAGTTGTGTCGATTGATACCTCATAACCGAGAGCAATCAATGACTTTCTCAGCGGATTAACGCACAAACTTTTCAGCAAGTTTGTCTCGAATTGGCTCCGCTGTGTGGCAAGAGTATTTGCACTGTCGTTGCGGGGGGGCGTTGTCATACAATTTGCAGTTTGTTTTGCTTGTGACAAGAGACGTCGAGAACGACGATGTCGACGACGACGACGATGAGGAGAGCGCTTTGTTGACGCTGACGACCATTTTGTAGCAAACCCAGCGTCGTTTCCTTTTAGCCAGCTTTTCTTTTATATACTCTGTACTGAAGGGAAACAATGACAAGTCCTCGATATATTTAATAATTTTTTAATTTATTCATGCAACTCTTTTTGTACAAAATGTGGCAGAAAATATTTTGGGTTGTTAAATCGAAAAGTTTGGGAAATATTTTAAACGTTCTTAGAGAGTATCACTTAGTTGAGCAATGCTTTAGTTTAGAGTGTGTGTTTTACTACACTTTTTCTTTTTGCTAAATGCTCATGTTGTTGTCCAAGGGACCCTTCTTCAGCCCTTCCCCCTCCCCCCATCGTTACTCCCCCTGCATTGCATCGAGTCCTTTCATTTCGCTGTCGCCCTTGCTGTGCAATGTTGTGTAGTTAATGTGGCGTTCTAAAACGCAGTAGCCATCCAACGTTATAATATATGTAAACACTCAACTGCACACCCACGCACACACACACACACACACACAGTGAGACACAATCTAGACTACGCAGCGCTTATTTGTGTACGAGTCGGATACCTTTTTTGCGTAGTTTGTCGTTGTTTTCGCATTTACCAGGCCAGAGAAAAAAACATGAGCAACAACAAAAATATGAAGCAAAGGACTGTCTAGTCTACGCTCTCACACACACACTGCTATATAGATATATATGTGTGTGTGTGTGGATTATTGGTTGTGCTTGCAACTTAACTTTTTTGTTTGTTGTTATTTTTGCCATTCGTCGCCTGCTCTAACAAGTGTTAATGCAAATGTTTGCCAAATACTGCAGAGGAAATTAAAAAGCAGAGAAAAAGAGAGAGTAAGTGAGCATTCTTCGGATCCTTGATCGCGCACATATTAAGCTAGTTTTCTTAAATGAAGACTACCGCGTGAAGCAAAAAGATAATGCTGAAAATGAAGTTGAAGATGCAGATGAGAAACAAGCTACAACAGCATCAGCAAATGCGCAGAACTGTGCAAAAAAATGCGACAAAAATAAATAAATATATAAGTATTCGACTAGTTGATACCCGATATTGATAATAATAATAATAATAATTTTTTTTTTTTTTTTTTTGAGGTAGGGAAGAAAATGTCTACACACCACCATAGCGACGTCTCAAACTATGGCTGTGCGGGGATTGCATATGCATGCTGACCCGCTAAAAACTCCCCTTTCGCTGTTTCAGGGCGGAATTTCCCAGCCCGGAACCGCATTGAATGCGCATAACTTCAGGCTGGGCGCTCTGGTGTTTTTTAGCTCATCGTTTCGCCTGCGTCCAGGCGCCTCTTTTTGCGTCGGAGGATTCTCTCGACGTGTCTCGTTATTAATTTCCAGTTTTGCTCGTTACTTACGAGTAGATTGGCAACGTTTTGAGGTCTCCAGATTCCATCGATCTGCGATTCAAGTAGCTCTCTTTCTGTTTGCCACTGAGTGCATGAGAAAAAGTATGCTCTGCGTCATCTATATCGGCATCGCCATACACGCAGCTTGGCTGTTGGCGTAGTCCTCTTTGGTGCAGGTACTTTCCGAAGTATCCGTGCCCAGAAAGCAGCTGTGTCAAATAGTAGTTTACTTCACCGAAATCTCGGTTGCTCCATATTTTTACGTCAGGTATTTGTTTGGCAGTCCACCTACCGGTTTCGTCGTTTGTCCAGCGATCTTGCCACTGTTGCATAGTTTCCTCTCTGGGGTCGGTGTCAGATTCTTGGTTATTTTGGCGCCTTAGCCAGGTGCGCCGTCGCTCTCTGGCCTTCAGATCTATGGGGATTTCGCTGCTAATCACCAAGACTGCTGCTGTCGACACTGTCCGGTATGCGGACGTTACTCTAAGTGCCGCCGTCCTCTGAACGGCCAACAGTGTTTTGCATTTTTGTGTTATGATCAGGGTGTCTGCCCATGCTTCAGAGCCGTAAAGCAGTATCGAGTTTACTGTTGACATCAGCAGTTTACGCTTACCCTCAGTTGGGCCACCAACGTTTGCCATCAGCTTACTGAGTGATGCCACTGCCCTTGACGCTTTTTCCACTGTATGGTGTATTTGGGTCCAGAAAGTCATTCTTGGGTCGATACGGATGCCTAAGTAGTTGAGCGATAATTTTGTTTTTATTATGTCGTCGCTCACGTGCATGTTCACTTCGAGAGGGATGTGCCGTTTTGTTAAAATTATTAGTTCAGTCTTCTCTGTGGCGAGCTTTAGACCATGGGTTTCAAACCAAGCCATTGCTCGCATCATGACTTGGTTTAGCTTCCGCTGCGCTTCCGACATGTCGCGTGCCTTGATGATGGCGGCGATGTCGTCGGCGAACCCGACCAGGTTGCAGTCGTCTGGCATTTCAATTGAGAAGATGCTGTCATAGCTAGCGTTCCACAGGTCCGGGCCGAGGATAGAGCCCTGTGCTGCACCCGAAGTGACGGTCTTTCGCCTGCTCCCACTTTGCGTCTGGTATATCAGCTCTCGGTTGCTTAGGTAGCTGCGGACCATGCGCATCAGGTAGGCTGGTGTTCCGAAGCGATTTTCTAGCGCGTCGATGACGTCAGTCCATCGCAGACTGTTGAAGGCGTTTCTAACGTCAAGGGCGGCCAGGAGCACTATTTTTTTGGAGTAGGCGTTTCCTCTCTGTGCATCGCTTACCGCTTCTATGACGCACTGCAGTGCTCCAGCTGTCGATCTACCTGGTCGAAAGCCATGCTGTCTATTTGATAGGCCACCTGCCATTTCTATGGCTGTAGATAGCCGAGGTTTTAATAACCTTTCTAGCAGTTTCCCCGCTGTGTCGAGCATGCATAGCGGTCGATATGCACTTGGGGTAGCTGGGTCTCCTTTCCCTTTATCTATTAGCATTAGGTGCTGTCGCTTCCACACCTCTGGAAAAATTCCTTCCATCAAGCAAGCATTATACATGTTTAGCAGGATTTTCGGGCGTGCGTCTGCTATGGCTTTTAGTGCTTCGGATGGAATCCCATCGGGTCCGGGTGCCTTGTTGTTTTTTAAAGATGTTGCTGCCGATCTGAGTTCATCCTCTGTAAAGAAAGGAGGCTCTTCAAGGGCGGGCATCTCTGGGTCGGTGCGTCGTTCGTGCTGTGGGAAGAGCGTGTTGACTATATTGGCCATGACGTTTTCGTTGAGCTCCGGAGTCGGCCTTTGCGCTCCTAGCTTGCGCGTTACGATTTTGTAGCCGAGACCCCACGGGTTGGTATTTATGTCGTTTCGCAGCTCTTCCCATTTGCTCTTTTTGCTGTGGACAATGGCAAGTTTAAGGCGCTTTCTAGCTTCTTTGTGCTCCTCGATTTCCGCCGCAGCACTGCTTCGAGATCTGGCTCTAGTCATTTTCCTTCTCGCGCGTAGGCAGGCTCTTCGGAGCTCCGCAATCTGCTCGTTCCACCAGTAGGCAGCTTTCCTTTTAAGGAAGCTCGTCGTTTTGGGCATCGCTGCGGCGCAAGAATGCTCTATGGCGCGCATGGTATGGCGTACTATGCTTCTTGCGTCTCTAGGGTCTACGGCTGTTTCCGTCCTTGCGTCGAGTACTTCGATGAGTTTCTCGGTGTCCAGTTTTTCGCGTTCCACCTTCGGGTGGTTTTCTTATCATGATCTGGCCGACGTCTATGGTTTGAGTTTATGGAGAAGCAGATATACTGGTGGTCACTGCCCGTGTAGTCCTCCAAGACACCCCACTCCTGTAGTCTGTTCGCTGCTCTTTCTGTCGCCAGAGTGATGTCTGGGATTGTGCCCTCGCATCCTGGTCTGCAAAAAGTGGGTGTGGAACCTTCATTTGCGACCACTAGCCCGAGCCTGGCAGCCATGTCAAGTACCCGTCTGCCCCGGGGGTTTGTTGTCGGCATGCCCCACTCGATGGCTCTAGAGTTGAAATCACCCGCGATGATCAAGTCTCCGCCAAGCTGCTGTGCTTGGTCTTCTATTGCGTCTAGCTTCGTCTTAAATTCAGTTATACTGTCACTAGGCGTCAGGTAGCAGCTCATGATTGTGCAGATTTTAGTTTGTGCCCATACGAAGCCTTGTCCGGCACCACTTCTTGTGACGGTGAAGTTGTTTATGTTTGGCAGCCAGATGGCTGCCGTCCCGGTGTTGTCAGTTAGGAATGTACCATTGTTGGGAGTCTTGTACTGCTCACTGATGATGACAACATCAACCGCCTTCTCTAGCACGAGCTGAGAGAGAAGCGAGTCGGCTGTTTTGCTCCGGTGCATGTTTGCTTGGAGGATCTTCATGTTTGGGCTCTTACCGATGCACATTTGCTGGAGGCAGGGATGTGGTCAACTGGTTTCAGTCCAGCAGTGACGCACACGCAGCATTTTGGGGGATTTTTGCATTCCTTGTGCTTGTGTCCAATTTCGCCGCACCGGATGCAAAGGTTTCTTCTGTCTGGGCCTTTGCACTCTCTTTGGGTGTGACCCGACTCGAAGCATCTAAAGCAGCGCGTGGGAATTGTTTGCATGCGCATTCTGGCGCGAATCCAGCCAACAGTTATTTTTTCTGCTTTGAGAAGCGTCTCTGCAGCTTCAGTTTGGAGTGTGACAAATGCTCTCACTTGTTCCCGACTATTTGGTTTTGTCACCACTACTTTTAGTCGGTCCCCTATGTCCGGGAGGATCTTCTGTATGGCTTCCTCGACTTCGTTGGCTGTAGTGAGTGCGTCTAGATCCCGGATTTCCAGCGTGCTCGTCGGCTTGAGTTCCTTTACTTCCGCTGTTTTTTGTAGGGCACCTTTGATTTTGTTAATGAAATCGGTGCTCACTTGAGTGCCTTTTTTCATTTCTAGTAGTAGCGCTCCAGACATTGTTTTCCGAACTGCATGAATTTTAATGTCAGCGTCGTTTGGGTCCACAGTTTCCTTAAGGCTTTTAAGTATGTCTGCATAGGTGTGTCCGTCGTTTGGTTTCACGAGAAGGGCTTCATTTTTTGGCCGTCTTTTTTGAGTGCTGCCTTTCTCTGAGTTTGGCTTGACTCCTGAGGGTTTATTTTGTTCGCCGCCAGTTGTTTGTTTGGGAGCGATGGATTTTTGCTTGTGTGCTTTATCAGTCTTTGAATGCACAACCTGCCAGTTTGCGCCTGTGCTTGTGGCGCATGGTTTCTTTGTGTTTGGTGTGTCGACGTCCACTGGGCTTGGTAGGGGCCGTTTTGACTGCGGAGCGGCAGAGGTTTTCGGTGTAGTCGATTCATCCACATTGTTTTTCTTAATGTCACTTATGCGTTTACCTTCAGCCTCCTGACTTAGCCAGTTTCGTCGGTATGTTTCCACTTGGTCGAGGATTTCATCAAGTTCGCCGACTCCTTGCTTAACATCTCTAGAAATGTTTTTGGATCTTCATTGCGGCTTTCATGTTCCGCAAAACCCGCCGGCACTCTTGCAGTGCATTTTCTTCTTCCCGTCGCATCTTTTGTATGAATTCTTGCCGTGGGGAAGAGTTGATCCTTGTTTGTTGCGCTGGATTTGTGTTTGTTTTTGCGCTGTGAGTGGTGCTACATCGTGTGGAATCCTTGGTGTTTCTATGACACCTACCCTCGAGAGTAGAACATTTCTAGGTGTGCTATCATCGTTTTGTTGTAGTTTGGGCATGCTCGTGCTCAGGGAGTCAGCTTTGTTTGCTTCCATGGTGTCAGCCTGCTTAGGTGGTGTTCTCGCTGTTTTCGTGTTTTTGTTGAAGATATTTTCTTCCATCTCTTTCTCTTTTGTTTGTGTGGTTTTTGTTGTTTGTATGTTCATGCTATATGGGTCCAAACTTTAGGCCGCTATCTCCTCGCGTATGTACAGTTACCTTGTTTCGTCCCCATGGGTCCCTTTGCAAGCAGTGAGGTCCATGCGATGGGTTGATACGAGCTCTTATGGAACTCGTATTCAGAGCCAGGACGGCGTTAAGCAGGAGTGAAACTCAACTGCACCTGTACCATCGAATCAACGATGATCACGGTTTGAACGTACCTAAAGACTCGCTACGTTTTAATAGGGCGGAGGTAACCTTAGCATTTGCCCGTCAGCCATTTCGCCAGGGGTTCAATCTGGGTACTGAGGTGAAAGATTGCCTTGGTTATCAGCGAGCGAATCTTCTTTTGTGTCTCCCGATCCGGAGAAAGACATGTTTGATAGCCGTCCAATGTGGAACAGACGCTAGCCAGTTTGCCGCCCGATTCGGGAACAGACGCATACTGGATTTTTTACGCCTTCTCACCTTAGCTAAGAAGCTATCGGATGATAGCTGCTTATTTGCCAGGGTCGCCGCGAGGAGGCGGTGAGATGCTTGAGACACGTTAGTATGGATCACGCTGGACTTTGCCAAGTTAAAGCCGATCAGACGCTTTGCCGTAAAAACAATGGCTCCGACCCCATAATAATAATAATAATAATAATAATAATAATAATAATAATAATAATAATAATAATAATCATAATAATAATAATAATAATAATAATAATAAACAAACAGGATTTTACATTAACATTGAACAAATGTATATAACATATATCCATATACATTTTTCCGCAAAATGAGCATGCACTCTCACCCATTTAGTGCCGGGTATAATAAGTGTAGCCAAACCCACAAAACACTCGCATATATTTCACAGACTTTGTTGTTGTTGCTGGGGCGCTGCTTTTGACAGTTTTGTGTACTGTCAATTTGAGCAAAGTGTGTAGCACTGCTGCTTATATTGTGTACACACACACACACGCACGCTCTCCCCCGCAGACACACACACACACGCACGCAAAGGAGACATGGCAATATCGTATTTGCCTGGTGTGTGTGTGTGAGTGTGTGTGTGTGTGTGTTGCCCTTTAAAAACATCTTCAATTTTTCTTGCTTGCACGTTGAGCTTTCCGCATCTCGTTTCCTTTTCTTTTATTTTACTTTTCTTCTTCGCTCGTGTTTTTTTTTCTTATGCAGAGAGAAGAGGGAGTGAGGTATTCCACTGAGCCCCGCCAGAAACTTGTATTTGACAGACCCTTGTCTTCATATGTGCCACAACTATCGTCGTCGTCGTTGTCGCTGTTGTCGTATGGTTGCTGGTTGCTGGTTGCTTGTGCTCATCCTTGGCGTTGTCCTGCTGCTCGTTATTACATTCAGTTGGCGTTGTAAAAAAATATCATTATATGCGCCATATATGGAGGGAGACGCATCGTGTCTCCCCTCCCTTTGCTTCCCTTTTATCGAGCAGTGCATAAATTGTGCGCTTCTTTGTATGTGTGGTCGGGCGAGTGTATGCGATGGGCGTGGCAGCAACAGCGGGTGGTGTGTCATCACATTTGCACTGCATGATTGATCGTTTACAAATAATAAGCAAGCGAGCGCCTCGCAGGTAAGCAGCTCAAAGCTTTTCACTTCAATACCACACCGCACGTTGGGCGCCACGCATGTGTGTGTGTGTGTGTGTGCAATTAGGCGAAGCACAAAAACTGCAACAGCCAGCGGGCCAATTAAAATCGGATGAAAAGTTCAATCGCAAACCAAGCAATCGTTCCTTCAATTTCAAAAGGTGCCTTCGATAGGCGCGCGAGAGAATGAGAGAATAAGAGAGAAAGGTAGATGGAGTCATTTGGCTGCGGTGTGGCGCCCAACGTAAGAAGCAACCCACGTGTGCGAAAAGAAAGATGTTAGCGTAAAATAATTAAATTGTCAGTGGCAACCGAGCAGGAAGGCAGGCAAGGAAGGCGGCAGCAAATGTGGCAGACTCACGCAGCGAGGCAGACGTCGCAGAAACGGGACGTAGTCAGGATGGCAGAAAGGCAAAGCTTACACGAGTGCCACCCAGGCCATTAGAGTTGGCTAAGAAACCCTTTGCCTCCGCCCTCTTGGGCGCCATCAAAATAAATGCCTGTCATTAAACAAATTGTCGCAATAAATCTGCGCATTTCAAAGTCAGTGAAAAGTAAAAGGCAGCAAAATGTTAAAATGTTCAAATGGCTAAAAACAAAAAAGCCACGACTGATGAGAGCTAAAAAGAGAGAGAAAGAGAGAGAGAGATGCGGGTTGAGGGAAATTGTGAGCGACGACGTTTCAATCATTAGCGTCTCGCTGAGCACTTTAATTAACTAATAATCCCAAACGTTGAACACATTTTTCGCATGTTGAGAAATTCAATCAAAAAAACGTACAAATATTTCCCCAATAATTGGGCAAACATTGTTATTATTTTTTGGGATGGGTTCTGTGTCATCTTCGCTTCGCTGTTTCTTCTGCAGCAGCAGCAGCTTCTCCCATTCTGTTGTTCGGCGCGGCCACAAATAAACAAAGGGAAACAAAGCAAAACACAATCAAGTTGACAAAAGGGCGCTGGACAAACAGCAAAAGCAATTAGAAAATGGCGGCCAAGTTAATTAAGCGCCATAAAAACGACATTTTGTGCCCGCTACTCCCTTTTTCGGTCACCCGTCACCCGTCACCCGCTCTTTCCATGCCACATCTTATTCTTATTCGGCTGTCTTATTGTTGTTGTTGCGCTTTAAGCAGAATGTTGCTGCCTCAATCTCAACAGATAGAAATCAACGTCAGAGACGGCTAAGAAAGGCATAAAAAAGCCGCACACACACACACACATAGAGGGATATATATATACTACTATATGGTATATATATGTATATGTATATGTATAGTAGCCCACAGAGATAGCGAGAGTCGGGAAGCATAAATTAAAATACATAAACCATGCGAACGGTTAAAAAACAAGGCCAAGGCGGCGCAAAGAAGTAAGAGCCAGGCAGAGCGAGACGCATAGATAGTAAGTCACATAGCGAAAGAAAGAAAGAGAGGGAGGAATGGAGGGAGGGAGGAGGAAGCAAGAGGTTGCTGAAGAAGTGGCAGCCTGGGCACATACATCACCCAGACGTGGAGCTGGGCGGCGATAAGATGGCATTACAATAAAAAATAAGTTGTTCGGGCATAAAGCAAAACCAACAAGGGCCAAAGACAACGACAACAGCAAGACAGCGCCAGAGCAAGAGAGAGAGAGAGAAGGTAAGAGTGTGCGAGAGAGAGAGAGAGAGAGCGAGGCGTTGCAGCAGCTGGAGAAGTAGTTGAAGTGGGCAACAAATTTATGAGCAAATTAATTGAGATTGGAAACGCAGAAAGAAAGCTAAGAAGCAACAACAAGCAACATGAAAAAAAAAAACACATGAAGAGGACAAAGAGAACGCAGCAGCCAGAAAGAGGAGTGGTCCGAGAGGGGGGAGGGAGAGGAAGAGGAAGAGGAGTGGTCCGAGAGGGGGGAGGGAGAGGAAGAGGAAGGACATGGATACGCAATGCCAGGCGACAGTTCTGCGTCCGCTTGTTAGTGGCCACCGTCTGAGCATGTTGAGGCAAGTCAAAGCAACGAAAGAGAAGTAAGGACCGAAAGAGAAAGAGAGAGACAAAAGACGAGTTGTGCGTGTATGTGTGTGTGTGTGAGTGTGTGTGTGTGCTACCAACTTAATTGAGAGACAAGTCAATAAACAGGAAGCGAGTGCCAAGCTAAAAGTCAAAGCAACTAAAAGAACACACACAAAAAATAACTAAAACAGCGCGTGGAAGGGAGAGGGATAGAAAGGGGAAAGGGTGATAGCGAGTGAGAGAGAGAGAGAGAGAAAATGCCTGGCAAATACTTGTGACTGCCAAGTGCATGTGTATGCGTCTGCCGCAAGTATGTGTGTGTGTTTGTGTAAGCGACAGTTTCAGCGACTCGTCTAATGCTCTACCACAATAAACAAGCTGAAAGTGCAGTCCAATGATGTACATACATATACCCTGTAATCAAAGCAAGCAAGTGATTGACTCTGTGGAATATTCAATCTGGCTAATGTGGAAATAATATTTGAAATTATACACATAATTTGTCGACTGTGTTTGGAAATGTTTAATTTTCTCATATTATTTTAAAAAGAAATACCTTAAAGCGCAGTTATCTGAGAACATTATCGCCAAGCTTCAGCATTATGTCTTCAAAAGCTTGAAAATAACGAAGTTTTATCAAGTTGCATCAAACACAAGAAGCACAAAGTGCACTAAAATGAACCCTACACTCAAAAAATTATTCAACTGTTGCGCTTTCTCGAGTTTAAAAGAGTTTAATTTTAACATAATTTTGTTTAACATTTTATATGTTAGTACCTTGAACTGGTTGAAGATAATTATTTGTTTATTAATTTCCTATAATCAATCAACAAAAAATCTATTTCATTGTCAAATACACAAGATTGATTTGGTCTTAAATATATATAATTAACTTATATTTTCGTTAGGCGCTGCGCATCTAACCACAAAAAATGTATAGGCAAAAATAGAGTAAACATCAAGTGTAAAACTAAGTAAAGATATTTAAAACTTAAAACTCATGTTTGTTATGATAATTATGATATAATTAATATGGGCACATTTACAACAAAATTCTATCAAACCAACATACGATAGTGCATTATAATATACCTTGTAAATACATTAATGTGTATAGAAAATGAAATATGAGTTAATACCAAATAATTAGAATACAATAAATTTATTATAATACGATTTCCTGATTCACTTGTATTAATGTTATAAATTTTGTCATTCTCACACACATTGAAAAACTCTATTTTATTACTCCTTTCTAAATAACTGCAAAATAAAGTATATAATTGGTTTTGACATATATATAAAATTAAATTGATATCTTGTACTATATGTACAGTGAATCTAATTAGTTTAAATTAATCTATTTATAGATTCTATAACCTTCTTACGCTTTTTATTTTTATAGCGATGGTATATTTATTTTAAATTTTATATAGATTTTAAACATATGTATATTTAATATTATTTATAGATTTCGCTTCTCATGTATACTGTAATGTTTTGCTGTATATTTTTATTTTTATACATCAATCTCGATCTTCAATATATACATCACAGTCCACTTACCGGAAATTTATTTTATTTACTTTTTAGTATCTAAATTTTAATATAGTCTATAATTTATTTACAGAATCTTGCTCATCTCTGCTTTATATTATCATCTTTAATCTTTCATCTTTCATTCTTTATGATTTGTCTTCAATGTAGTTGAATTGTAGGGTATTGCAGCAGTCGGTGTGTCTGATAAAATGCCAGCAGGCGGTGTACTGAGTTCAGTGGAGCTCACATTGTCCGGCCTGCATCGCTGGGCATCCTGTCCAGGCTTGTCGCCCGGTCCGGCATAGACTCATCCTGTGGCAGCATTGCCATGACGCTTTGAGCCGAGCAACGCAGCGACCACATAAAAAATAACCCGGCAAGTGACGTGGCAGGATTGAGGTGCGAAGGGGCGGGCGAAGAGCGGCAACTCTGGCTGCACAATAAACAAATAAACCCATAAATCTTTGCCACTAAAGTAATGCGCGTTGCTTGCCCAGTGGCCAAAAGCGGATGAGCAAGCCAAGGGCGTCGGAGAGAGGAATCGGGGCAGGAGGATGGGGAGGGGGAGTAACAGGACTACGACTGCGACTAGTAACAGCAACTTGATCGTTGCTGCAAACAAACAAATCCCGTTGTCTACATAGCGACTGTCATGCATGGCAATGTCTTCTTTGAGTTGTTGTTGCTTCTGTTGCTGTTGCTGCTTCGGTTGCTGCTGCTGCTGCTGCTGTTGCTGTTGCTGCTGCTGTTGCGGCTTTGCGTGCTGCTGCAATTTGTGGTGTCGCTTGTTTGCTGCTACCGCCTTCACTTGATCCATTATCCTTAACAGCCGCTTGCTACGGCGCGACGAGGCGGACAGGCGAAACAGAATAGAAACTGCTTCTGTTGCTGTCGATTGTTGTTGCTGCTTCTGCTGTTGCTGTGTTGTTGTCATTAAAATTCAAGGCATACAAAGTCATTAAATTATACGCGACATCTTTTGTGCGCGCGCGGAGCAGCAGGGGGAGTGGGCAAGGGGAAGAGAAGGGAGGCAGGAGGCAGAAGGAGGCGAAAGTGTTGGGCGGTCTTAGACAGATTGCTGTGTCACGTTGTTGTTGCTGTTGTTGTTGCTGCTGCTGTAATGTGGCTGCGAGCTGATTTCGCAACACGAACAGAGCAACGGCAACGGCAACAGCGACAGCGACGTTGACGTCAGCGCCGGCAGCGACGCAGCGTCGTGATGCGATTAAGCAATCAGCCAAATTGGCAGCAACGCCAACTTGAAAGGAAATTACACGGCAGCAGTGGAGGGGTACGGTGGAGAAGGGGAAGGGTATGCGGGTGTGTGTGTGGGAATTGGTGTGGGTACATCTATGTGTGTGTGTGTGTGTGTGTGCGTGTGTATTAGCTACGTGTAGATAGATATCGCTGCGCTGCTGCTGTTTGCAATGTGACGTCAGGCGGCAAACAAACACACAAAGTCAAATAACATTATAAACTCATAAGCAGAGAGAGAAAGAGAGGAGTGTGTGAGAGAGAGATAGAGAACTTTTCTAGTGGTAAGAGTGTTTATCTTGGAGCAGCTACAGTTACACTACAAACGCAACACTATGGTCCAGCCAACCACTTTTCTTGATGGAAAACCAATTTTTGAAAGTTAACAGAAGTCCGCGATTTTAGCGTCGTTGGATCAAAAAGAGAATAGACTTTAATGTTGCGTACCATGAATTTCAATAGAGGGCGCCACTTTCGCGAAATCAGCTTTTAAACACAGCTTATGTGATGCAATAGCACGTGTTGTGGAAAAGTGCAGAATATAGTGCAATTTAAAATTTAGTATAAAACTAAATACAACGAGAATTTGTTTAAATTTGTGCGATGAATTATAAAGAGTGTGGATTCTTCTACGTGTTCTGTTGTTTGTGGCGCATAAAACAGTTGTATTCTCTTTTTAATTTTATGTTAAAATATGTCGTGCAATATGGGCCAATTTGAAAATAAATCTCTTTTTCAATATTGGTAAAATCAGACAACAAAAGTGAAATATTTATATATATATAAGTCCCTTTCAATAAGTAATATATGGCTGCTGATGTTACAAATCTTAAAAGAGAACTAAACTAAACTATATACTAAAACAAATGTTATTAGATATGACAAGTGAAAATTAAAAGTTAATAAGAAGATTTTAGGCGACCGCTGAGAACATGTTTAGATTTGTGAAGCATGATGATGCAGAAAACTATAATATTTTTGATTTATAATTGATGATGATGCTTTAATTATACTTAAACGTATAGCAAAAAAATTATTTTCCATTGAGTCTTAATCTCTTAATATTTTGAAGCTGACTTGAAGAAACAATTTCGTTCAGCTAGCAAAAAACATAATTTCTTATGGTCAGAAGTAAAGTTATTGAAAACTAAATGATATAATACTTCAAATTTAGGTCAAAATTTATAAAATTGTGATTTTTTAAAATCATCAACATATAAAATAAAATTTTATAAAAAAAAAATAAGTCCAGTAGTAGTAGACACGCCCACTTTTCACAAATTATTCTAGGGACCTTTCTTAGTTCAACTGAAGAAAACGCATCAAAAAATCTCACGTAGTTTAGGAGTTATTTATTTCCATCAAGAAAAGTGGTCTCCTGAACCATAGTGCGCAGTGTTAAACACAAGAGAAAAGTCAAGTCAAGTAAATCATTAGTAAGCATAAGTATTTATATCGATACAAAACAAAACAACAACAGCAAAAATTGCAATTATCTTGAGAGTCAAGCATGAAAAAAGCATAGCTCAGTACTGCTTATTATGCTAAATATAGACTTCGCTTGGCAACACTTAAGTTGAAAGAGAAATCTGAGAACAAAAAATTGAAACGAAAATGAGACTGAGAACAGCGAAGAAGCAGCAAATATTTTTTAGAATTAACAGCCAACTTTCTGCATAGCTTTCCTTAATTTTTATTAGCTCTTTGATCCATCATTTTGCAAAGCAATTATTTTTTGAAAATTTCAATAACCTATAAAGAAACAAAGTGCAAGCAAAAACTGCAGAGATGTAGCAAAAGCTAAACTTTATTTTAAAAAATGTTGACTATTAATATAAATAAATCTACAATGAGTAAATTTCTGAGTAAGAAATTGTTCAACATATTTATAAATCATTTAATTATTTTTTCATATACATTTTTATAATATTTTTAGACAAATCTACAATGAGTACATTGAGCTTATTTGAGTTTGTAATTCATGTAATTATAAATAGTTTACCTATTTTTATACGTATATTCATAACAGCTAATAATTCTAAAATTGATTAAGGTATTTAAGAAATACTCTTGTATGATAAAATCATGTAAGAAAGCTACAGTCGAGTGTGCTCGACTGTGAGATACCCGCTAGCCATTTTGAATAAAAACAAAATATACCGAAAATACTACAAAAATACCCATATATTTAAAGTAAGATGAGCTAATCAAAAAAATTAATGAAGAGTATTCACTGTCTGCTTTAATAAAACAACTAAACTAATTTTAGCCAAGGAGTTGCACTTGAAATGATTAATAAACTTCTATGTTGATCAATAAATCGGACTTACGTTTTACATTTCGCTCTTAGACTTTATTAAAAAGAAAATATTTCAACGCTTAGTGAGTTATTTTAGTTATTTTCCTTCATACACTTCTAGAGTTATCTTTCATTTGCATTTTCCGACAGAGCGCTTAGTTATTTCCTCTGAAAGTTGTGCCTGAAGTTTCGATGCTTGGATTATGCGTGTACTTAGTTGCACTTTATTCGTTTCGCTGAATGTGGATAGACCACAGTTGGGCTTTGACTTGGCGACAAGTGGATCAATTTGTTTGGGTTATTGTTTCTCAGCTCGAGTCGGGTCTAGACACGCTCTCACATATGTACATATGGGACCCAATGAAGACATACGGACTCGTAAAAAATAGACGAAGCTAACGAAAAAAATGCGATGCAGCTGCAGCTGTTGCTGCTTTATCTGCAGCTTGTATTTGTTTTTGTTTTTGGTGGCAGTTGGGGCCGTCAATTTGCTTATGCAACGAATTGAAGAGGGAAGGGGAGGAAGGGAGGTGACGATCCCATAGACAGCACACAAAACGATGTTTGCTATGGCAGAAGCGTGAGAAAAATAACAACAATTTTGTGACAAAAGAATGCAAGTCAGCACAAGGGAATAGAAGGCAAGTGGAGAGGGGTGTGGAGGGGAGGGAGAAAGGGAGGCTAGCACTGCGCCACACGCCAAGACAAATTATGCTGTTGATAAGCGCGGCAATGGCGGACGAGCAGAGCAGAGCAGAAGAGAGCAGAAGAGAGAAGGGGATTGGGATTGATGCTGACACGCGCGCAACTGGCTGCTCTTTATAACTGTAACATGTGTGTGCATGTGTGTGTGTGTGGCTTGTCTACTTTGTAGAGAGGCAACGACCCGGCATCGCATTGAGATTACTTGCTAAAGGTTATTTAACCCATTTAAAAAAAATAAAACGAAACGCAAAACAACAAAATAAAATCACAAAAACGAAAAGCGAGCTTCGCAAATTGCGCGCAAGGATTAAGATGACAAGGATAACAACAAGAGCAACAACAACAACAAGGGTTGAGAGACATGTTGTCGATTATATTTGCGAGTCGGTAAAGTTATTAGAAAGCACCGCATATGTTAGACCCAAAAAAACAAAGGAGCTGAAGCAGCAGCAGCAGCAGCATAAAAGGCGTCGCCTATCAAGCGGAGCATCTTAAGCAAGCAAGCAAGCAGCCAAAGCAAAAGCAGAAGCAAAGGGAAAAGCTCTGCAGAGCTTACATACATAAATCATCGAGAAAAATAAATCACAGCGAGCGTAGGCAGAGACAAAAGAGCGCCAGCAACAGCGAGAGAGAGAGAGAGAGCGAGAGGAGGGGACTCTTGCCTAACGAAATAGAAAATCTTTTGCGAAACTTTCGAGCTCTAAAAAATTATTAATAATGTAAAGGCATCAACAGCATCACGAAGCGTCCCAAGCCCAACTTGTTGTACCATGGGCTGTGGCATGCCACCAACAGCGCAGTTTTTATTGCCCATTTGGCAAGCTAATCACAATTCGTTCACCCTCAATTGTAAATTTTAACTATCAACAATTTGTAGCATACTTTTAAGGGCATCGATACATTTCAGATGCCTAAAATCCATAGCAAACATTTGGGGGCAACGAAATATTTTTGGAATGATTTTTGCTGCGAAGGTCTTCATTGTATTTTCTTGAATTATAATACACATTTTTTATCAGTTATTTTAATGTAATAATGAAACAAATATATTTTCTTAACATCAAATATGGTGAAATAATTGGCTACTTATCATTGTTTAAAGTTAATTAAAAAATTGACTTACATCACCATAGTTAGTTGTTTGATATTAAGAATATAATTATGAAATTACTCGTAGTTATAATTTAAATTAATTGTGTGTGTTTATTTTGAATATAAACTCTCTTAATGTCAGCACTAATGTTAGGTTAAAGTCAGTCACAATTTGATTTCTGCATGAATCATACAAAGTGGTCGCAATAAATCTAATATATTTATGTAATTATTTCTAATTTTGTTTGTATATTATTCAAATGTTTTAACTTTATTATGCATTAGTTAACATAAAATGATAAATCGAACTATGAAATCGCTACGTTTATGTTTTAATTTATATAAACTTGAAAGAATAATTTGTAGTTGGTTTTAATCCAAATCTCTCCTGAAGTATAATAACTATAAACCATTTTTGTTGTTATTTTCTAAATTTTAAAATAAGAGATTTATAATGTGGTTGCAGAAATATATTTCAAAATAGTTGCCAAATTATTACTTCTAATTTGTATGTATTCAATTGTATTTATAATATTTTTAATTATATTTTTGAATATATGTACATGCTCTCAATAATCAAATTATTAAGTCACTAAAATATAATTAAAAGTTATTCTGTGTGATTATGTTTAGTATTTTGTGTAATGTAATATATTTAAAAAAAATGTATTCATTATCCTTATTTTTTTCACCTTTCTCTTATCAATTGAAGTCTAATTTCCATGCTTATAAATAAAGATATTGGAAACTATTTGCAAAGAGTTGACAGCTTAGCATATGAGTGAAAATAATGTTTGCCTAAGCAAAATCTACCTTCGACGAACGAAATTCTGCTGCTTCCTCTTACGAGTATGCTGCCGTTGCCGCTGGTGAAGTGTCATTTTTAATCGCCATAAATCCATGTGACATCCATTGTAGGACAGCCACAACAACTTCAAAGTCGTTCGTTCCATTCACAAAGATAAAAGCATGCCCTTCCCACTCCCCTCCCCCTTCTCATCCCCGTCCAACACTTTCATTCTTCTCTACTCTTCCCTCGGGGTAGGCAGAAGAAGACGCGAAGCCGACAGAAGCATTGAGGGCAGCGATAAGACGATAGGCGACACCAACAGCGGTAGCAACGCCTACGATGGGGACATCGAGGAGGCGCAACAAACTGTGGCAGTGGCAACATGCAAATGTATCCCAACTCGAATGCGGCTTTAAGCGGCGCGGTTCGATGGGCAGCTCCCCCTCTCCCCTTTGCCCATTTGTCCCCGCCACCCTTTGCCAGCCTGCTGTGCTTGTCTCTTGTCCCAGAAAAAAGTGCGCGCGAGTTTTAAATTTATGCAACAGGCTTTTGGCCCATTTGTAAATTATGCGCTGTCATAAAGCAGCCCCGTTGCGTTGCGTTTTCTACCAACTGCCGGCTGCCGGCAACCAGTCAGATCCAGCAGCAACAGCAGCAACAACAACAACAACAACAACAACCACAACGACAATGTCCAACCGGTTCGATAGCGAGGCTACGCGACGAAAAATTATCGAGCCTGACTGCGCGCCCGAGAGGCGTTCAACACAGAACACAAAAAAAAAAAACAAGTAAGAAAGCTACAGCCGAGTGTGCTCGACTGTGAGATACTTCTAAATGTTCTCAATATAATCATAAGAACGCGGTATTAGCGTTTAAATACACTAAAATAAATACACCAAAAACACTGAAATATACCGAAATGTATATTTGGTATATTGATAAAAGATATGCTGCCAAATTATAGCCCCTTGTTTTCGATTTCTGAGGTAACCTTTTCAGTTTTCAATATAAGTAAAAGACTGCGATATTATCGTTGAAAAGTACTGAACGAATATACCGGAAAAATACTGAGATATACCGAAATGCTGTGAGATACTCCTACACTTTCTTAATTTAAGCAAAAGAGAGCGTTATATTATCATTAAAGTATACTACAATAATAATAAAATATACTTTAATGTATATTCGGTAAGGTGTGCTGTGATCTTGTAATATACGAAATAAATATAAAAATATACTGATATATACTGAAATGCTGTGATATACTCCAACACGTACTCAAAATAATTAAAAGAGTACGGGATTATCATAGATATATGTATATTAAATAAATATACTGAATAAAATAATGAAATATACCGAAATGTATATTTAGTATATTGATATATGGAAATATTTCTTATAATCTCTGATGCCTCCTTTTGCCAGTTACTCACATTTCCTGCCTCCAACATGTTAGAATACCCTTCTATCCTATAAGTTGCGGGTATAAACACCAAATACGGTCGAGCAGTGGGGAGTGGGGGCAGGGAAGTGGGGAGCAGGGCTGCAGCACGTACGGGCATATAATTTTTGCCAAATCAGAATATTTATGCGTCTAGCCGCAGCAGTCGAGACCGAGAGATGGGGCGAGGAAATGAGGGAAGAAGGAGGCGAGAATCAGCGCATAAAAAAATTACAGCACGCTTGAAAAAACGCGACAAAAACACGCAATGGATATGACTTTTATACAAAGACCAGGCCGAGGACATACAGGACACAGGACACAGGACACGATACACACAGGATGCACGACGAGGCCAGAACGGGACGGGATACGAAGAGGACTGCACAGGACATACTACTGTATGTTATAGAGAGGACTGGTGGTCGATGTGCGACGGCTGTTGCTGCTCATTGAAACGAATTTGCACTTCAACCAGCAACGTGCAACACATTTCGAGCATTCCCAGAAATTATTTCACAATCACTAATCAATGGGCTGAAAAAAAACTAAATGGAGGAATTAGTATTGTCTTAACAATAATGTATATAGATTTTTTTAATTTAAACAATACATTAATTCTTATTATTTATTCTTATAATTAATTAAACATTTTATTATGATTTACTGCACTCAATATAATATGAATAACCATAAGATATATATTAAAATGCCTATTATCTAATTTTAAATCAACATGAGCAATCTTTTCTTTATATGAACAGCATACAGTCAACTTTGAATTTAATAATAACAAATTAATATTTCAAAAGAAAACCTGACTTAATATTACAAAATAAGAATTTAGGCGAATCAAATCTTTACTAATTAAACAGAAATTCAAGAAAAACAATCTATGAAGAAACATAGTATCAGAAAAGTAAAGTTAAGTTTTAACTAATCAAAATAAAATCAATTAAATAAATTTCTTTATAATAGAAAATAAAATATAAATACATAGAAAAACCCAATCTAAGAAGGAACATAGTATAAGAAAAATCAGTTTAGTTTTAAATGTAAATAACTACATTTTTATTTAAAAAATAAAAGTTACTGAAAGGCAAAAACACCGAAATTATTCAATTACTTAGTTATTTATTTAGATTTAAATCTAAAATACAGCTGTGAACTTTGAAATATCAGTACTTACGACCCACGCGCTTAAAATTGAAAATGAATACTACTATAGACGCAACTTGGAGACAAAATTGAGTTATAACAGCTTAATGATTTTGAGCTGAGGTCATTGTAGACTATCTTCAGGTTAATATATGGTTAAAGCGTTAAATATAAAAGTGCCAAAAATTTTTTTAAAATATTGAGATAAATAGAAATAGAAACAACCAACTTTGAATTTGCGAATTTGTAGCGAAATGGTTCAATGGAAGTTGTGCGTTAACTCGTTTAAAAAGCAAATGCAGAAAAAGCGGAGGAATCGTCACCGTTTTTTGTCACCCCGCCGCTGCGTTGCGAGTTCAATAAAAAGACAACTTCGCCTCGCCTCGCTTCGCTTCGCTGCGGCGGTTGGAGCAGGCGTTCGAATGGTGTCGAGTGGTTTGTGCCACCGATGGGCACAAGTCGGAGGCGTGGAGTGTCGCTTGTTCAACGAGTGGCAACAATTTACTACAAAAATAAAAAAAAATACAATCGTTGTTGTTGTCGCAGTTGTTATTATTGTTATTGGTATTGTTGTTGTTGTTGTTTGCTGTGCTGTTCTGAGCTGCAAGCGTTTTTGGCACTTTTGGTTTGTGGCCAATTTTGAGCATCGCAGCATGCGAGAATCGGGGGCGTGGTCAAGGGTCTCTGGCAACTGGGCGCCGTGCAAACATGTGGCAATTTCTGCGGTTGCAAAAGTTAAAAACTTTGAACACGCCGCGCACCGTTAATGGCAGCCGCCCATGCAAGTATTTAGTATATCCTTTTTTTCTCTCTCTCTCTCTCTCTCTCTCTCTCTCTCTCTTCCCATTGTTTCTGTTGTTGTTATTTATTTCGCATTTCTTTTGTTTGTGCTCGCGTGCGCGCACTTTGATTTATATTTAATTCAATTTTTATTGTGCTTAAAAAAATTGATAAATTATTGCATAACAAACGGCGATGGCGGGTTAAGAGTCGCTTTCATAAATTGGCAGACGCCTCGCTGCGTCTGACAGCCGATGCCAATGCAAATTGTGGTTATGGGACAGCAGCAGCAAAAGCAGCATCGCGACTAGAGCCACTCACATGCTCTCTCTCTCTCTCTCTCTCTCTTTTCTCTTCCTTTCCAACAATCTGTGCCACAGATCCCTGCCTACGTGTCCCTGATGGCCACAAGATGTTGACAATGACACTGAACGTGGCACGACGCTACGAAGCATCGCTGCTGATAGCCAAACAGTCAGACAGACCAGCAGACAGACAGACATATGGTCAAGGCAAAGCAAAGACGTGAGATATATACGCAATATATAATATATGTATGTATATAACCATGTGCGTCTGTGCGTGTGGGTCAAATGACGCGCGCGTGATATGACAACATCCGGTAAATAGGATTAGTTACAGTCCAGAGTCCGAATGCTTCAGCGACAACTTTTCCCACAGCAGCAGCAACAGCTGAAAAGTATGCAATGAAAAGTGTGAAACTTGTAGCCAAAGTGCACTGAAGTGCAAAACCAGAGATGAGCACGTGAACGTGAGCGTTAAGTAGTGAAATGAATAAAATATTTACTATATATGTATATTGATATACATATACATATTTGTACAAATTGACTACCTTTGCTATTAACTATATCAAATGAAGGCTAGATGACAGCCTAATGCCCAGCTCAGTTTACACAATTTCATCGTGCAAAAAAGGCTAGGTTTTCCTCAAGAGGAGTGACAACAAATGCATACAATATACAATATACACATGTAAATATTTGATTAAGCTGATTTCATAACTGAACTCAGGTATGAGTTAAGGTTATAGAGCAATTAGGCTGGGGTTTTCATTAAGTAAGTATGAAAATTGTTTGCTTTCTCATCGCCAATAAATTTTGCTTTTGAAATGGAATCTATAATCCTTTATCCAGATTATATGACTATTTAAACTACCATTTCTCAGCCCATATGGCAATAGCTGGGAGGCTTTAATTTATACAAAGGACAGCTAACTTTTTTTGAATCGTTAGCTTTCCCATAAAATGAAACCTTAAAAAAGTCCATTCAAGAAAAATTTTACAAAAAGCTAAACAAAAAAGGCTTTATAAAATATTTCTATCGACATGCTAAGAAAGCAAAGTTAAAACTTAAATAATTTTTTGTGATTTACAATTTTTTACATCAAGCTGAATCATTGCATTTGAAAATCTAGTGTTTTATCATATACAATGTTTGTATTTATATACAATTTATATACATACGTCACTTGCTTCACGCGCCCCACACTATTGTTTTTTTTTTTGGAGAATGTGTTGTAAATGAATGATTATAATTAGATTATTATTGCAATGCTTGCTGTTTCAACGTGATGTCTGTGCGTCCAACTTTTTCCACATTTGTATTTATTTTGTTTCCATTCCATTTCCTTTTAGTATTTAAATACATATTATATTTCATTTTCTATTTTTTGGTGTATGTGTGTGTATTTTTTTTTATCACGTAGCCATCTCGAAGGAGCCCCCACATTGAGTATTTATACCCGTTACCCATAGGGTAGAAGGGTATTATAACTTTGTGACGCAGAAAATGTGTGTAACAGGCAAAATAAAGCATCTCCGACCGCATAAAGTATATATATATTCTATATTAACCGGATCTTAGTTGCTTTAGTTGACAATACTCTGTGGTATATTTTGCATGCCGTACTATATCTATATACCAAATATATCATTTTGTATATTTTAGTATATTTTCAGTATATATGTAGAATATGGTTTTATTGAAAATGCGCAGCAAGTATCCAACAGTCGAGCACACTCGACTGTAGATTTCTTACTTGTTGTGTCTTGCTGTTTGCATAACCAAGTTGAGCTGCTTGAGAACGCCAAGTGTTGGACTTTTCCATTCATTACGTAATGTAGCGCAGGTTTTATGTCTTGGAGAGCAGACTGACGACTGACGACTGAAGGCAGAGCTGAGACCACAAAATGGCATAACGTTTACTGTTGTCGGTGCTGATGCTGATGCTGCCGCCATAGCATTTAAGTCACGTAGCCATGTTGAGTAATGCGACACGTTGCCATTGATGGCCCGTTGACGATGAAGTGCAAGTTGGAAATAGAAATAGAAATGAAAACGCGTCATAGTCTGTTGCCTTTTGTCTGTGTGTGTGTGTGTGTGTGTGTGTGTGTGTGCTGCTGCGTGTGCCCTTTCAACCCTCACTCCCCTTCACACTGCGACTGGCTGCTGCCACAGGCTGTTGCCATTGTGACAAGTGCGCTAAAGTCAAGTGGCAGCCACGTGGTTGCCAGCGCACTTGCAACATTTACTGCCTTTCACTCTCTCTCTCTCTCTCTCTCTCTCTCTCTCTCTGTCTTTCACCTATGTACATTTATTTATTTTTGATTTTGCGCATTGATTAGCGCCGCCAGCTGATGGCAGCAGCAGCAGCAGCCACAAAGTTAGCATATTTATTATGCACTCAAAGCTCAAACATTGCGGCCGCTGCGGTCTCTCATTACCAACTAAAAACTTGTCTAGAAGCTGGCGACCAACAACTTTATCGATGGCGTCAGGTGTCGATGTCACAGCCGTTGATCGTTGTTGTTGTTGTTGGTGCTGCTGCTGTTGCTGTTGCTGGTGTCGATTGTGTTGCTGCTGTTGCTGTTGCTCGTATCGGCAACACACGGCTGCCAGCTGCCGTTGCAAGCAAGTTTTGCATCAATAACTTGGCATTTTTATTGCACCACCCACAGCCCCAACAAAGGGTGGCATGTAGCATGCAGAATGCAGCATGCGGCGTGTGGCAGGAGCAGCAGGCGATGCGACACGAGTGCATGGGCGCATTCAAGTGCTGCGCTCTAATCAACAGGCTTGCAGGCGTTTACTTGCAATACACACTCTTCTCAATTGATCTCCTTTTCATGCAGCCTCTCCTCTCCCTCTCCCTCTCACTCTCACTCTCCTCATCTTCCTCCTCCTCCCACTGCTGCTGTAACTTTGCACGTTGCAAGTTCTCCTTGCAAGCCAAAGATAGCTATTTTAGCTACCAACTGCGCTTTGACAACGCTCAACGTTTTCTTTTCACACTCACAATGAACACATCTTCGCTCTTAATATGCAAGTGTACAAAAAATTCAAAAGAGAAGAAGCGTCCATGCAGCATTCATGATAATCATAATACTTGTAATAACATAGTTTTACGAAAACTGCAACCTTATCTTAAGTGCCTTATCTTTTTCAAAGCTATGTGATGTAGTCACTTTTGCATTAATGCATTAATTACTTGATGTGAAAATAACTTAAATAAATTAATACATGTCATGTGTTCCTCCTCATCTAAAACGCTTTATTTACTTAATAACAGATTACCGCAAAAACTGTTTTATTTAAGTTTCTTTTTTTAACATAAAATTGTAAATTATTTCATTAATTTGTTATTTTAGTAAATGTTTAATTAATGTATTAATTTCAAAATTAAAATTTGTTTGATATATGGTATATTCATATAATATATATATATATATATATATATATAATATAATGTAGATATCTTTAGATTGCAAATTAAAATACAATTTTTATTATCTCTTATTGTGTTCATCATATTCAAGAATGAAAAAAAGGTTAAATTGAGAAGTTATATAAAAATTATTATGGGAAAAGAAATTTTCAAGGTGCGTTGTTGCCGACAAAATTAGTTCATAATTTCAAAACCTTGAAGATCACTTCAGAAGAAATGTCGACAAAATAAAATAAAGTTTTTAAGCTCTCTAAATAAACACAACTATTAAAATAAAAGAATAGTTTGTGCTTTAGTGCTCTAAAAAGACGTATTGTTCTTTTATTTTCAGTTGTTTATTTCGTAAAATGTGAATATAATATAATATAATTGAATTTGTATTTAATTTTTCTTTTGAAATACATCTCTGTATACATACATATATAGTATACATTTCAATTTGAATATATTCCAAAAGTTTTATCAGTTATCCTGTCTATAGCTAAAGTACTAGTTGAGTGCTAGAATAAACCGCTATTATATGAGCATATTTTCATAAAGAATTAGTTTTGTAAATAAATAAATAAAATTTAGGGATGTCTTTTTTTTTTATTTTTTTTTCCTCCGCCTTTAAAGTATTTTTCAAGTTTTGTCCACTGTATCCTGTTCCTGTATATGCTTTAATAATGATTTCGCAGGTTTCGTTCAATCCGCATTGAAACTAAGCACGGTTAAGGGTATTTGGAAAGTCATCTGCAGGGCAACGTTGCAGAGCTGAAAGTGTTTGAAACTGTTGGCATCGACCTATGCAGTCGCTTGTTTTTGGGCTTATCAGTCGCCTAGCAGCCTTGCCTGCCAGTTGAGATTTGAGTTTGGGCTCAAGATGCTGCTTCTGCCTTCTGTCTGTGTCTGACTGGCAAAGTCAATGCATGGCAAATAGAGATCATTGGTGTGCTTTGGCTCTGGCTGGCTCTGGCTGGCTCTGGCTCTTGCTCTCCTGGCGACAGCCGTGTCGAGGCAGTCGTGTGTGCCTTTAAATGGCTAAGTGGCTAAATGGCTGCCCAAGAACAATGCAAAGAGAACGCTCAGAGCTCTCGGCACTTGGAACTCCGAGCTCCGAACTCGATGGGGCTGGCTAATGTGTTTAATTAAATTGTTCTGGCACTTATGGCTGGAAGGCATTGCTTCTGCCACTAGCTGATGCCCATACAAATTGGTCGCATTACGCAGCTGCAGTTTGGGAATAGAGGCGAAGAAAAAAGAAACAGCGGAGCAGCGTTCAATTTGTAGACACGTAAAAATCTTATCATAAACAAAGCTATAGCTAAAGCGACAGCAGCTAGTGTGTGTGTGTGTATGTGTGTGTGTTTGTGTGTGTGTGTGTATGTGCCACGCCTAGCGATAAGCCCTGCACGTCGTCGACATTCTCGCATTTGTCGTCATCAGCTTTCTAGCTTCAGTTTCAGTTTCTGTTTCAGCTTCAGCTTCTGCTTCCAGCTTCGAGCTTCTTCAGCTGGCACTTCGTCTTCCGCACACGTACGGCATATAAATAACATTTCGATTTGCCGTATGACAAACCGAGCCAAATGCCACAAATTATGCAAGCGAGGCTAAACCAACCCCTGCCCCTGCCCACTCCGCCCTCTTCCACTCGCCTGTCAAACATAAAAGGAATGTAAATCGAGGCACTTGGCATTGCGCATACGACGCGTGCGCCTTAAAGCCGCCGCTGCCGCATAGTTTTAAATGCCGCCGCTGCTTTCGCTTTGCGGTTCGTTCTCTCGAGCGCCTTTTGAATTCAACTTGAAGTGGCCCATTAGCATTACAATTTCCACTGCCATTGCCAGGCCAAAGGCTAATAACAGTTACCCTAAGTAGCAGCTACTAACTCTACAACTACTCAAAGTTCTTGCTTTGCTTTGCAATTGTACTAAGAATTATGCTCAACTCAACGCTACGCAACTCAACTCATCTCAGCTTTAACATCAGTCGCGTGTCTTGGCCACAAAAGCACTTCAGCTCCAGCCACAAGGCGAGTGACAGCAGCATCTGCAAAGTATGAATATGAATACATACATATATTAGCCTTATTATTTGGCATAAGCAGCTGCTAATGAAAGCTAAAACTACACGTGATACTAAGCAACGTATTTCTAGTTGTGATGCCAGTAATTTATTTAATGCTAAATTATCACAAATGTAAATTGTTTTATTTAAGCTACCCATGGAGTAAAAAAGTCTACTTACTGCAAGTCTTAGTTGCTTAACCTGACAATCTGGTATATTTACTACTCTATAGTATATTTTGAATATATTAATATACCAAATATAGCCTTCAGCATGTTTTAGTATCTTTGTGGTATACTAGTTTGGCATATTTTAAGAATAATATTGCACCGACAATATGGAATATATAGTACTTGATGGTATATTTAGCTATACTATATCAATATATCAAATATAGTCTTCTGTATATATTAATTTTTTTACCGTATATTAGTTTGTTATATTTGAAGAACAATATATCGCACTGTTCAGCTTTCTTTAAAAATGGTTAGCACGTATCTCACAGTCAAGAACACTCGACTGTAGCTTTTTAACTTGTTATAGAAAGTAAATACCAACATGTGTTAATGTATTTATTTTGTCTAACGCTAACTCGGTGACTGTAACATCTTCATGTTCATGCTTGAACACTTATTATTCGCTTGCTATTTGTTCATCATTTCAAATTTAAAGCTATTTCAATTAAAAATCTACAATCTACTACAACACCTAAATCCATCTTTAAGAAATTATAAATAATGTAAATAAAAAATGATAAAATTGTATAAAAAAAAGATTCCGACAAATCTATTATTATTTTCCCAATTCTATTAAGTATTTTAAAATATCTAGAACAAAATGGTGACCTTTTCTATTGATAATAGCATGTGCCAAGTTTTATTGTATTTCCTAAGTGAGTTCCATCTGATGATAACTGCATCAGCAGCAGTAAAAATGTAAAAATTGCAGCAGTTGATCAGAAGCATACACAAACACACACACATGGTGACTTAACTAGCTGCGAAATAGTTGACAAAGCAGGATCGTCCATTGAAAAATCCTGATCTACACAGACATATTTTTTGACAGACACCTTTGTACAAAATGATTACCAGCAACTTACTCTGTCAGCGTTGTTTTCTACAATAACAAGTAAGAGAGCTACAGTCGAGTGTAGTCGACTGTGAGATACCCGCTACCCATTTTGAATAAAATAAATATATTTTGCGGTACTTTTTCAAAATATACCGAATATACTGCAAAAATACTAATAATATACCAAATAGTATATGTGGTATATCGATATTGTGCCGCATTTAAAATATACCGAAGACGACGCAATATACCAGATTGTCGACTAGTAAGAATGCGTTTTTGTCCATACAAAAGTATTTCTTTAAAACCTTCCACAATTGTTATGTGATCGCAACCAAATTATTGTATACACCATCTATAGTATATTCTTGATCTGCGTGCAAACATAACAAATGCTGTCGAAACAAAATTATAGCTCTATCTCTTATAGTCTCAGAGACCTAGGTGTTTATACGGACAGACGGACATACGGACATACGGACAGACAGACAGACAGACAGACAGACAGACAGACAGACAGACAGACAGACAGACAGACAGACAGACAGACAGACAGACAGACATACATACAGATAGATGGACTTGGCTAGATCATCATCTATCGATGCTGATCAAGAATATATATACTTTATAGTGTCGGAGATGCCTCCTTCTACCTGTTACATACATTTCCTGCCGGCACAAAGTTATAATACCCTTCTACCCTATGGGTAGCGGGTATACAAAATGCATTAGTTTACAACCTGAACTATAATTTTTAAGCACCTTTCGATCAAAATATTATTATGCTACTATATTATGCTGTGTATTCCCAAATTGCAATTACAATTAGATAATTTGAGCAGGAAGTACGCATAAACCAGCTTGCGAAACTAAAATTAAACAATTTCTAAATTCATTTGAATAGGAAAATTAAAATTTTTGTGTTTAAAAAGATGAATACTAAAGTTTTATTTTTACATTTTTTGCAAGAATATGGCTTTATGAAAAATCGATGTACCACACATCGATATACCTTCAGTATATTTTTGTATATTTTCGGTATCATGTTGGTATATTAGTAGAATATGGTTACATTGAAAATGTGTAATTTTCATACATGTTTTAAGTGCAATTCTTAATTTCTCTACAAATTTTCGATTTTATTGTTAGTGGAAATAAACTTTTAAATGATGGATTAAATAAAGTGTTCTTAAACCATGAGCATATACATAAGTGTAATTCAGATGCTCATTAAAATACAAGTAATTACAATGTAAACAGTCACCAAATGCACCTCATAAATGTATGCTGAGAAATGTAACAACGAGTATGCTGATGAGAATGCATGCATGAGGATAATAGAAACGTTGCTATAACAATGCTTAATGAAGCTTGATGAGCATAATGCCACAAAGTGCACAATACTTGACTCTATGCTGCTGCCGCTGCTGCTACTTGCAACTTTTTGAGTGCGTCAAAACAGAAATGGGACAGGGATAGGGATAGGGATAGGGACAGGGACTGAGAATGGGAATGGAACCTTATGGCATTCCATTACCTTGACGCAACTGGGACAAGCTCGTAAGCTACTTGCAAAAATGTGTTGCATAGTTTAAGACTGCATTGGGCGAGAGGTGGGGAGTGGGAGGGGAAGAGGAGTGAGAGCGCGTCGCAAAAGGATGTCGAGTGACGTGCAGTCTCAGGGCCAAGACCAGGACCAAGACCAAAGCCAGGGCCAGGGCCAGAAGCAGTGCTCGTGCAGTGCAGCGGTGGCTATCAACTATAGTCGAGGAAATTACTTTTAACATTTCGAATGCTGCCTGCCAGAATGTGAAGGGGGCAACTCGGAGACAGCCGGCTCAAAGTATATATTTATATATTAAAAAAAAAAGAAAAGAAAAACGAAACGGAACGGAGCGGAGCGGAGCGGAGCGGAGCGGAGCGGAGAAAGGGGCAGCCAGCAAAGTGAGGCAAATGAAAAACAGGAAAATTATTTGATTTTTATGCATTTCACTTAAGTAACTGCAAAAAAGGGCACACGAGAAAAGTTGAGTTGAGTCGAGTTGAGTCGCAACTGGCGGAGTCTGGATAAATTGTGGAGCCTGGGCGACGGGTTGTCTGGCAGCGAAAGCAAAAAAAAAAATTGCTTGCATTATAGATGAAGTTCCGAGTGTTCCGTGCGAGAAATAAACCAAATAAATGCAATCACGAATAATAATTCGAGCAGCAGTCAAATAACTTGATTTCTCGCCGTTCCCGTTCCCCGTTCCCCGTTATCCTTTCCCATTCCCTTTCCCTTTCCCTTTTTCATTTCCCCATTTGCCCATTTTGCCAACGCGACATCGCGATGCATAAACAACATTTAGTGAATTAAACCAATACTTGCCAAGGCAGCGACTCCACTGAGGAGAGGATTAAGGGACAACGACAGCAGCGACAGCGATGCCATCGATGGCGCCGCCTGGCTCGTAAATAAAGCCAAAGCCTATCTTTTAACGCCTCCGGAATAAAACACAACACGGCGACTTAACACGCAAAACAGCTCGAACCTCAAATAAATATACCCTGTTTACAGTCCAAGCAAGGTATTCACTTTCCACTGACCTTGATTAATCCGCTCTCATACTCAACAAACAAGTGAGAAAGCTACAGTCGAGTGTGCTCCACTGTGAGATACCCGTTACTTTTTTGTCAAATATAAGCAAACCAGTGCGGTATTATTCTTAAAATATACTAAAAATACTAAAATATACCAAAGCTTCTTATTGAGTATCCTTATTATTCCTAAAATATTTTGAATAAGTATACCAAAAATACTAAAATATACAAACAATTACTTTCGGTATATACATATATATATATGCTTAATAATTACAATAAATTATTGTTTTTTTCTATAAACTAATTCAAAATTATAGTCAAAGAAATTTCTCAACTCTTAACAAACAAGACAACTTAAATATTTTATAAACACATTTGATTAAATTTTTTTAGTGCTGCTTAAAATTTGCAATACACAAAATAAACTTAAATATTTTATTTATATAATTAATTATTAATATAAATTATTATTTCAAGACGAATACCTAATAAAATTTCTCTATTTATTGATAACCAAAACTATTTGAATATACATATTTCTATATAATTTTAAATTATTTTCCATGATTTTAAATATGTATATGTTTTGTTAAATATTTTCTTTATATCTGAATATCTAATTTTACGCAAATTAAAATTATCTCTTTAATCTCAACGGCATTTGCGCACACTTATTATTGATTTATTTACTAATAAATTTAATTTAATTTTTTTTTCAACCAATTTATTTTTAACTTATGTTATTTTATGCATTGACTATCCAATAATATTTTATTAAAAATATTTTCTAGATGGGCTTCAAAAATTAATTTGATTATTATTTTAAATACTTTAAAATATGGTAATTTGTCTTTATTCTTAATTGGCATAATTTGGGTTTAACTTAAGTCTAGCTTTATTTTATAGCGTCATGCTCTTTTAATCCCAATTACCATTCATAATAAAAGGCTCTAACACATCTCTTGTGGATTTAAGCATAAGTAAAATGCATTCAAATTGTATCTGCGCTTCATGTTTTATGTATTTAAATGAATTTCATAAGTAAACAGCCAAAGTAATGAATTGCCCATTCATTGCAAAACATTTCGATGGATGGCAAGAGAGAAAAGAAAGACAATTTCCTAATCGATTTGCGCTGTCAGTATCAGCTGATGTCATTGTTTGCATAAAATAAACAAAAACATAATTAAACGATAATTCAGTAATTGCTTAACTGTGGAATTTACAAATACTACAGAAGAGAGGAGATCTGTAACATCGTAGCCATTGGGGGCTTAGGGTATTTAAATGCAAAAACTTTTTGGCTTATGCCGCAGGCCAATAGATTCCCCAGTCCAACTCTGACATTTCCTCAAACTCCTGCTCCTTGGTGTCCTTCTTTTGGCTACCAGTCCAAGCACTCGACTCTGGGCTGGCAAAACTTAATTATGCATGGTTAACACGAAAACTCAATAAATTTTCAAATAAATTCACAAGAAAACGTCCACGTGAGTGTTCGAGTATGTGTGTGTGTGTGTGTATATGTGTGCGAGTGTGTGTGTGTGGTCTATGTAAATTTTATTTGCTAAAGGATTTTTCATGAAGTTTCCTTTCGCTGCCTCAGTCGCTGTCGCTGCCGCTGCCACTGCCACTGCCGCTGGCACTGCTGTTGCATTTAGATTTATTTGCGACGTGTGTGTTATGTAAAACCTATTAGGGCGCCACCCAGATCCAGACTCTCCTCTCTACTTTCCCCCTTTCCGAGCACTCTCCTCTTTGCAACAGGGCAACAGGCTCGAGTTTCGACTCTAATTCCAACTCTGACTGTGACTTTGCTTCTGCCTCTGGTCCTTGGCCTGGGCTCGAATTCACGTGTGCCACAGCCGGCCATTCAATTTGCCCCCGGCGCTCAACTGTTGCACAAGCCTTGCCAACGCCACCGCAGGCAAAGCCCGGGGCGGAGTGTAGCAAAGAGAGGAGGAGCTCAGAGAGGACGTTGCAAAAGTCGTTGGCAATGTGGAAAGCCTGGCCAGGAGCTAGCTGCAGACCGGGGCACCTGGCAACTAATCGCCTGTTGAAATGGCTCGCACAGCCGCCAAAGTAAGGCAAATTTATTGAGTTCTCATATTGAGCAATGTTATAAAAATAATGCAGCAAACAAAGCCCAATCCTCTGCGCCTCCCCCCTCCTCTAGAGTAGAAGTCGAGTTGTTGTAGTCATTGTGTTGCTCAATCTTTTGTCCCCTACACTAGAAACGATTTCAACTTAGAGGACAGCAACAAATAAATGTAATTTAGTATATGGAATATACTAAATAATATTTGCACTTTATTCAAATAATAGCGTAGAGACAGTATTATAATATACTAAATATTATTTATATTTTATTCTAAAAATAACGAAAAGTTAGTATTGTAACAATATTTGTATATAATTTCACCTACAGTGTATAGTCAGTATAATAAAATACTAGATTTTTTTGATATACTAAATTGTATTTATATTTAATTCAAATTATAGCGTATAGGTAATATTATAATATACTTACTACTTGATATTTATATTTTAATCCATTTAAACCAAATAGTCAGTATTACAATATCATAAATATATTTGTACTTTATTCCATTTACACAGACAACTCAATATTACAATATACTAAATTATTTTTGTATTTTATTTTAATTAGAGAGCATCGCCAGTATTATAATATACAAAATTATATTTGTATTTTATTTAATTTTAGAATTAATAACGTGTATCGTAGAATTTAATTCTATGTAGGAAATAATTATTACAAAACACATAAATTGAATCTCTGACTGAGACCAAATTTTAGCTCAACTAGTAAGATTTAGGGATTCCGATTTTTATTTAAAGTACAATACATTTTTGTCTTTTTTTTTAAGAAAACACAAATATTCAGCTGAAATTTTATTCATGAAATAGCCACACAAGAATCGAATTTCGGCGGCCGTAGCAAATAAATATTTGTTTACTAATATTTTTCTTTTTATTTTTTTGTGAAATTATTGAAGAACAAAAGCTGAAGGATTAGCAAAGGAATTTGTGAGTTTATTAAAAGTATTTTAACGATTTAAAATTATTTAAATAAAAATGTTTATTTTTTGTGAAGCATTAAAGAAACACGAACCACATAAGACTTTAAATTTGTATAGTTGGTTTTTGAATGCAGGTGATATGAAAGTCGTTGTTGTCGTCGCTGCTTTAGCGGCTTAGCGTTCTGAAAGCGAAGGGCAATGCAAAGGTACTGAATAAGTTCATGTAGAGCAGAGAGTGTGGGTGGAGGAGTGAAAGGGAGGGTGGAGACACACCCTAGTGGGTTGGTAGGGGACTTAAAATACTTTGCAAAAAGTGGCAGTAGCAAAAAGTGAAATGAATCCGAAAGGCAAATAGAGCATAAATTACGCAAATCCAACACGACAACTTCGCTGTCGCTGTCGCAGTCGACGTCAGCAGAGGCAGCAACAGAAGCGTCGCGACGATGCCGGACACCTCAAGCGAGTATGTGTGTGGGCTTAACACACACACGCACACATTTACGTGCAACGCAGAGTCACAGAGACAACAAATAAGTTAAGTCAAAGTCAAAAAGCAGACAAACATTGCAGGCGAGAATGAGATGAATGAATGAATCTATCTATGTGTGTTTGCTGTTGTTGTTGTTGTGGCTATTGCTGTCTTTGTTGCACGTTGCGTTGCCCGGCTGTTCAGCAAAAGTGTAGCAAGCAATCAGGCGCCAAATGCTCAAGTGTCTCATTGTCAGCATGTTGCATGCAACACAGACTGCAAAGCTTGGACGCTGTGCCGGCGCCATCGGGGCAATCGACGAAAATAAAGTAAAGCAAAATGAACAGCAGCAACAGCAGCAACAAAAATTGTTAAAGCAAGTAAATAAACATTGTGTGCCATTATCAGGCACAGCCAGCAACAACTTCAGCTGCAACTGCAACTGCAACAACGCCAACGCCAACGACAACGACAACAGTCCGCACACCAGGCAACATAATTTGCAGTTGCAACTGAGAACTTTTCAATGGCTTGAAGCTGCAAAAGCTGACAATCTAGAGTGTGCAATAACAATGCGGCACAGTGTGCTAAGATTGCGTAAAAAAGTCTATATTAGTTGGCTTTAATCTTAAATTCAAAATTACGAGTTAGGGTCCACAGCATTGCTTACAAATATATTTAAATTGAGTATTTTTCAATAAAAAAATAAAAAAAAAACAAATATTAAAAAATAAAAATATATACGTAAGTAAAAAATAGAAATAAAATTATATTCAAATAAAAATCCTAATAATGAAATGCAAAAATGCAAAAAAAAAAAAATAAGAATACACAAATTACTATATATCACAAACGAATATGGACTTTTATTTCCGAAATAAACATCAGCTTCAATAAACAAATTAAAAAAAATTCCTTGCAATTGGTTCTTCTTAGTTATTGTACTGATTAATCAAAAATAAAATTGGTCAAAATGAAACTTACATTATGTGTGTAAATGAGCATCGATAAGATCATCACTTTACACTCAAGGCACCAAGTGAATTTTTGTTATGTATATGGATAATTCTCTGATAAATGTCGCGTGCGACCATCTTTACAGTTAAAAAAAAAAAAACATAAGCTAAAACAATTTTTAAAATAAGTGAAGGTTATTCTTAAAGCTTTGGATTAGTACTATCTTTAGAGTAAGGATTGATTTTAGGAACTTGTTCTGTTTTACGATAAAATATATAAATTCGTTCATTGTTTTGTTTGGCGTACGAATTTGTAAATTTATTAAATTATCAAAACAGAAAATAAGACAAAAAAATAATTTCAAAACCATTCTTAGTTCTAATTAAATTACTAATCTAGAGCTATAAAAATAACCTTTTCCTTTTTTTTTAATTGTTTCAGGTTATGATTTTTTTTTTTTCATTAAAAAAGATGGTCGCACGCGACATTCGTCAGATAATTACCCATTATGCCTTAAATTATCGTTATATTGAGATTTAAAATAAATGATAAACAAAAAAGTATACCACTGATAAAAGCATTTGTTTTTTATTGAGCCTTATACATTATTGTCTTGCCTTCAGTATTCAATTTCAGCTTCAAAGTATTAGTATGAATTTTTTGAAACATTATACATATCGTGTGCAAAATTTACACACTCAAAATGTTATACTTTACTACCATTCAAAATGACTGCCGTTCGTATAGGGAGGTGTACAAATTTCATGATAAATCTGGTATTAATACTGTAATCAAATACATATATTAAAAAACAAAGTTGTAGTTTATGTTAAGTGCATGTTAAGAAATGATGTCTAGATTTTGTGTTAAGCACAGTTAAAATTAATAGATGATATTTAATATCAAAATACAATTTAACTAGTATAATACATATAAAATATATATTATGTTTATTTAATAGACTCAAACTTGGAATAAACTCTTTTGTATAAATATCCCTTAACAATTTAGTAATAATAAAATAAATAAGTTCTTTAATTTAATTAAACTGTACCACTGTGCAGCGCTGGTTGATGCCAGTTGCATCGTTGTTGTACGGATATGGCGACGAACCTGATACCGTGTGTGTTGCTATCCGTGTGTGTGTTTTTGTGTGAAGGTGTCTACTTGCATGTATATGTGTGTAGGGGTGTGGGTGTCCATGTGTGTGTGTGTGTTCTGTGTTGCATGGTTGAACAGTCAATGGTGGTGCAGCCGAAAGGCCGGAAGTGCAGCCGAGCAACAGCATTGCAAGTGTGCCATGTGTGTTCGTGTTTGTATTTCTATTTGTGTTTGTTTGTGTCTGTATCAACGACTGTGACTGAGTGTGTGTGCGTGTGTATGTGTGTGTGAGGCGGCTAAACAAAAGTGGCACAGCAAGCACGATGAAGAAGAAGGCACAAGAAACACAAGTTGACATAAAAATTGTACAAACTGAAAATGATTTGTGTGGCCCACACACACACACACGCACACACACATACATTTGCCAACAACAGCTAGGCAATTGAACTCTTTCTCTCTTGTTCTCCCTTTTCCTCCTTCCTTATCTCTGTCTCTGGAGCCAAATCAAATAAATCGCCTGCATTCAGGCTTGAACGATTAGGAGACGAAATGACAGAACCAACAGCCATTCTCATTTATGTCTCGCACTCTTTCTTTCTATCTCTCTCTTCTATCTCTCTCTCTTTCTTTCACTTTATTACTTTTCGACACAGTTTTCAGTTCAATGACCTCAATGCTTCAGCTGCAATTCACGACATTTTGTTGAAATAATTTTTATGTTTTTCTTTCACATCTTGCGAAAACAATGAACTAATTGAAATCAATGCAAGGTGATGAACAAAAATCCAACATTTTTCCAATTTTCTATATTGAATAAAGATGTGATTCAGATCAAACACAAATGCCTGCAGGTATTATAAAAATGTGAAGATTGTCAGTTAACTCTACTCAAAAAGCAAAGCACATTTTTAAAACAAATTCAAGTTTAAATTGAGAATTATGAACTGTTGAATTTTTCTTGCATTCTTTAATGTTGCATACACTTAACATACTTAAAATTATCAATGCACGATTGAACAATTCGTTCATATGGCTCATTTTATACTTCTCATATTGACTATTTTAAATATCCAGGAATGGAAGTAAAAGGGCGAAAGTTGAGTGAGCTCGACTGTGAGACCCTCTGTCCATTTTTAATAGAAGTCAAAGAGCTTCAAATTATTATACCAAAAAATACTAAAATATACCAGTGGCTATATCATTTTTATAGATATACTATTACATCCACAATATACCATATAGGACAAAACATAACAAGTTATGAAACAAATTATTTTTCAAATATATTTAAAAATTTTTCTCTAATGACAACCAAATTTATACTTATAATTTTATGATACCATTCTACCCTAGTGGGTATAAATACGTGTTAAATATTAACTCCCACGATGGAATAATGCATTTCATTGGCTGTTTAAAATATCCAGATTAAAAAGAAGTAAGAGATCTACAATTGAGTGAGATCGCTACTCATTTATTACAGAAAACAACAGAAATACCATAAAATAAATATACTGATATACTGATTTGGTATATATTGTATTACATTCATAATATACCATAGAGTACAAAAAACACCAATTCAAATTATTTGTTAAACAACTTTTACACACACAATTTTTTTCAAATTTTGTATTTTTATTAATATCTACAACAATAAAGTTATATTTATATTTTTATTATCATATTTAATTAAAGCTCTTAAAATTATGTTTGTTTATTATTATTGAATACTTGAAAACTTTTATCACCAACTATCAGACAATTTCATGGTTGGATTGCTTTAAGCGCAGCTTTAGTTTAACCAGTTTATTGATCTGCAAAAGAAACTTGTTCGATTTATGATGCCATTATTATGCTGGCAAAAGCATCAAAAGCAGATAATATTAAGCGTTAAGCGTTAAGTATTAAGTGCTTAAGTAGTACTTGCTCTGAGCTGGCTGAGAGAAACACACACATGCATTTCCACTGAATGTGTAGTTTAGCTTAATCGGTGAAAGTTTCGTTTCATGGCTAATAAATTTCAACACGGCAGCATTAAGGTTAATAGGACAACAGAAGTTGGCCCAATAACTGAAGGTGTTTCGCTCGTTTCGTTTTCTTTGGCTTCAATGCGGTTTTGTCGTGAACTGAAACTTGCAAACCGGAGACGGGGTCGGAGTCGGAGATGGAGCTGGAGTTGATGTTGCGACTGGCCAATTAGAGGCAAGTCAAAGTCACGTGAAATGTTGGCATTGATTATGATGAGCCCGCGCACTGTTGGCGTTCTAATGCCACACACTTTGGGCCTAATGCTTCGGCTAGTTGCTTCGAACTCAGTTGGGGATATTGCCCAGTCGCTGTTGACGCTGTTGTTGTGCACATTGTTGTTGGCATTAGTGCCAGGCTCGGGCTCAGGCTCAGGCTTGGGCTCGAATGCGAGTCCACTCTCGCAATATACAATTTCCGGTGCACAAATTGCCAACTGACTGACGACGAGGAAATGATAGAGAGAGAGAGAGAGAGAGTGGGAGAGAAACAATGTTTTGGGCCTACAGTGTTGAGTGTGCCGTCCACCGGTTTGACCAATGTAATTAATACCAACATAATTATATTTGGATAACACAAACGTAATCAAGATTAATTGAGTAACAGCAGGTAGTTTGCATAATTAGAGCTCGCCTGCCAGCGCAGACAGTTGACAGTCGACTGCCAAAAGCCAACAGCCAACAGCCTCTCTCTCTATCTCTCTCACTGTCTCACTTGCTCTTGATTTCAGTCAGCTGCCATCAGGCATCAACCATCAACCGTCAGCCAACAACCAGCAGCATCCAACGAAGAGACAGAGAGACAGCGTCGACTGTTTTAGCCATGGCCAAAAACATAATTTGCAATTTCAAATGTCCACCTCCTCCTCCTCCTCCTCCTTCTCTTCCTCTTCCTCTATTTCCGTTTTCTATCTCTCTGCGGCCTTCAGGGCATGTCGCCATCATCATGATCATTATGACGATGAGGAGGCAGCTTCAACTTCATCATGCGCATAGCTAGAGTTCACCTTGTTTCACCTCATTTGATTACAAGAGTGTGCACAGCATTTGCCCATAGCGTGGGTCATTGTTCCTCCTGCTATTCCTGTTGCTTTTGCTATTGCTGTTGCTGTTGCTGTTGCTGTTGATTGCTTGGCTCACGTTGCCTGTTGCCTGTTGCCTGGACACCAATTAGAAGCCACCTGCACAAGCTAAGTGAGACTCTGACCACAGCAACTTTATCTATTTGTTGTTTTAGCTCCCATTTTCTAAGATTTGTTATTTTGGACACACAAATACATGTGTTTCTTTTATATATTTTCATCACGTATTAATTATATTCTAGTCTTATTCAATAAAATTGCAACCAATTCATTTTATAGAATACTTGTAAAAATCTTTGAGTATACAGTTCATTGTGTTCACTCACTTATTAATTTACTAACTAAAATATGAATCCAGAGCTAAAATTGTAAAAGCTTGGAGGCTGAACTTTGTATACAAGATCGTTTCAAAGACCCCCAAACTTTATTTGTGTTTCTAATAACATAATTTAAAAGAATTACGTTTTTATATCATTCATTCGTTGAATGGTCAAACTAATAACGCGCAGTCTAATCGGTAACAGCAAGGAGGCTTAAATTTGTATAAAAGATAATAAAAACATATCCTAAACTTTATTTGAATTCTTTTTTCAGATACAAGGATTTTTGTATTACCCTACTCATTCACAGACAAACTAAACAATCAATGCACTGATAAAAAAATAAAAGTGGGAGACTGAAATATTAGTGAAAGATATATTCAATATTCCCTTAAATTTATTTGTTTTTTTTTTTTTACTTAATAGACTTAAAGTTTTTTAATTTCATTTACTAAACTTCATTCACTACACCAATCTGTACTAATCGGTTAGATCTATAAGACTGATATTTATATAAAGTAATGTTCAAATAACTACTAAACTTTTTTTGTGTTGTTTTTTTTATTTAATAGACTTGAAGTTTTATCTTCCCTCTCTCAATCGCTAACTAACCAAATATAAAATATTTCATTACCCTCATCATTTTATTTATATTTCTTTGTATATACAAAAATACGTTTTTTATCTTTAATTACTCAATCTCTGACTAAAATAATAACGCTTAGCCTAATCGGTAAGAGCTAGGAGGCTGTAATTCGAATGCAAAATAATTTCAACATCTCCTAAACTTTTTTTATACCTATTTTATAGTTCAAAGTCTTTGTATTTAGTAGTTTCTTTGTAGTCACTGACTTATTTACTGAGTTACTAATTCATCAAAGCAAAGCCCAATCGGTAAGAGCTTGGAGGCTGAACTTTTTGTACAAGATAGTTTCAATTGCTATGAAAACTTTATTTGTTTTTTATTTTTTCCTTTATAGACTTAAAGCTCTTTGGTTTACTCACTTATTTGTTGGCAGATTAATATATCAATGAAAAGTCTAATAGGAAAGAAATCTGCTGAAATCTGCATTTTCAATAACTCCTTAAATTTATTTTCTTCTATAGTAAAAATTCTATATTAATTTAATTATTTTTGTAATAAATAAATCTAAGATTTAAAAAAAAAAAAAAAATAAAGATTTGTACAATGTTTGTTATCTATTGTCCGAGGGAGGAATGATGACTTGACCGAGTGGAATCCTCGCTGGAAGATGCTCAACAGTGGGCTGTCGCCCAAATAAATCAAACATATAGCTGAGATAATTGAAGGAATAAAGCTCCCGAGGCTCAACGTAATGAAAGGCCACCGGATACTCGGAGAGACAGTCCATACACTATGTAGAGGGAATAAAACAAATAAGTAGACTAAAAGAGAGAGAATGAAGATAAAATTAGGACTCACTGCACGTGGATTGTAGTAGGCATATTTAAAAAGCCAGAAATCCATGCCATTGTACTTTGACATTAAGCTTGAGTATGGCATCATGGGATAGAATCGATTACGCAATTTGTCGTCGCGTGAATCGCCGGCGGGCACGTTCATTTTAAAGAGACAAGCTCCGGCCTCCACATCCTCGGCAGAATCATCCTCTGTCCGGCACTTGCTGCTGTCATTCAATCCATGCACAAACAAACGCAACGCCTCTCGACTGAGCACATAACCGCTGCCACCTGACATGTAGCTCTGAGAGAGAAACATTCACCGAGGAAAAGAGATAGAAAGACATAGAGGGAAGGGAGAAAGTGGTTGTGGTGGATCGCAATACGAGAAGAGCTCGCAAGGTTTTTGAATTGTCAACTTACCGCATTCTTCGCTTCTACATTGAAAAGTTTGTAGTTAAAACCAAAATAAATGGGCTCATCAGGTGAATAAGGATAAAGCATATGACGCAAGTTCTCTACAAAAACATATCTGAAATCGTAAATATGAATAATAATCGAAAATTTCTTAAAATCTGTCATGGATCCAAAGAAATTGTATTTTGTTAATTCTGTTTCTGTAGCATTTAATTGTTATACTTTTACCCTTAAAGCGAACAGCAATAAAAAATAGAATCTTATGTTACATAAATTTTTTATTGAAATAAGTAACTTATTAATATATTCTAGGGTTAGGTAAATATATTTTTTCGCAAGAAAATATGATATATTTCAAAAAGAAATAAATTATTTAAATTGATCTACTCCGGAAAAATAGAGTTCCAAAATCAAGATTTTCATCTTAGTACTAAGAATTTTAGTCTATAAATCTCAATGTTAAAACACACATCTTTATTTGAAGCACTGTTGATAAAGAGTAAAAAATCTTATAGTTTTAAGAGCAAAAATCGTATTATAATAAAATCAAAAAATTAAATTTTATTTGTTTGTTTTTACTATTTATTTATTATACCATTTTATTATTCAATTAGCGCTCAGTTGAATGTGGTTAATTCCTACGAAATACTTATCAGGACCAGGACCTTCCTCTTCAAAGACTGCAATGAATAATTATTCGCAACATCTCGACTAACTGAGCTATGAACGAAAATACTCAAAGCTAGATTAAAACATTAGCGGAATTTCGATGGATTCCACAATTTAGAAACCAAAATCTAGTACTCTTGAACTTATTTTGAGTATTTGGAAAATTTCACTAATGATCTTAGTTTTAAGAACTTGTTCTTTTTCTTCTGTATAAACTATTCACTTATAATCCATACTAATACCAAAGATATTATGGCTGTCAATAAGTTTATCAACTCTATTTAAAAACTTAAACCAATCAATAAGTTCACTTTGACCTGAAATACATTTTTTTGTTTCGCAGCAAAGGAAATCTTTTGCTATTATTATCGTCCTGTAGTCGAATAGTATAGTTTATTTATAGTTAACTTCTATATTAATGCACAAATAAATGAATAAATAAAAAGTAAGTAAATAAATTACAAAACAAATACATATATAAAAAAATGAATCCTTAAATAATTTTTCACTTTTTCCACAAACAAAAATAAAAGAGAAATTAACTTACGTATCGTCGTCGGCCTTCATGAACCAATCGAACTCGTGGCGTTTGTGCTCATAGAGGTAGGTAAAGGACTCCTTCGTTTTGCCCCACAGCACCTCGTATTTGTCGGGCTTGGTGAGAATGATGGTCTCGAGCTCGTCATCTGGTTGCGAGGTCATAAAGTAGATCTTGTTGCAACGTTTGCCCCACGTGCGCTGTATGTGCACCGCCCGAGACTTGTGATACTGGGGCGTAGTCAGGACAAAGCAGGCGACACGCACTTCACGCTCCAGTTGCGTGGCAAGCGGTTCGTTAGTCACCTGATTGTCCTGACCACCATTCTCCCGCATCCTCAATGCGGTCAGCATCACTACATCGCCGTAGGCATAGAGCAGAATCAACACTGTGCCACAAAGCAACGCCGTCAGCAGCAAGTGGCGCCTCGACAGCCGATACACACTCGGCCTCGAGCCGAGGAGAAACACCTGCAGATCATCGCGTTTCTTTGCCAAATGACCCAGCTGCTGCTGCTGTTGCTGCTGCTCTTGAGGTTCCACCTCGAATGTGATGTGGTGCGCGGACATTGCGAAACTACGGGAGCTAGGGCACAGCTAATGAATTTATGCTGTCACCACATCTTTCTCCTAATTTCCAAGTGAGCAATTTGTGTTCAACTTGTTCGGAATCGCAACAGGAACCAAGATAAAAAAAAACATTGTTCGGCCAGACAGAATACTTAAATTCTGCCTATCAACGAAAGCAATGCATTATCAACTGCTGATAAATGTGTAAAGTGTTCGAACAACCACATCTTTAGTTACCATACACAAGAATGATTAAAATCTAGATTGATAAGTAAGAAAGTCGAGCACACTCGACTGTGAGATGAATAAATGCAAAATGTTGAATAAAAGCAAAATATTGCGGCATTATTTTCAAAATATATCGAAAATACTACAAAAATATTTAAAATATACCAAATTGTATGTTTGGTATATCGATATGGTACCATATTCAAAATTTACCACAGACCCCCAGTAAGAAGGCGTTTTTGCCCATACAAAAGTATTTCGTTAATACCTTCCACAATTTTTATCTGATCGATCAGGAATCACAACTACTATAGTTGTTATTGTATATACAAAAATTCGCAATTCTAGCTTTAAATTTACGCTTGTTATTCGATTTTTTTGCGGGGCGGAATGGAGCGTTGCAAAAATTTGAAACAAACTTGATCTGCATGCAAACATAACAAAGGGTGTCGAAAAAAATTATAGCTCTATCTCTTATAGTCTCTAAGTTCTTGGTGTTCATACGGACAGACGGACAGACGGACGGACGGATAGACGAACATGGCTAGATCGTCTCGGCTGTTGACGCTGATCAAGAATATACATATATACTTTGTAGGGTCGGAGATGCCTCCTTCTACCTGTTACATACATTTCCTGCCGGCACAAAGTTATAATACCCTTCTACCCTATGGGTAGCGGGTATGAAAAGTAGTTTAAACATTTTTTCGATCTTAATTAAAAACATGGGAGAAAGCTGCAGTTGCGTTTACTCGACTGTGAGATACCCGCTACCCATTTTGAATAAAAACAATATAACTTAAAATACACCAAAATTAATATAACGCAAAAAACTAATAATATACCATAGAAGTAATACATTAAAACAAGTAATAAAGCTACAGTCGAGTGTGATCGACTGTGAGATACCCGCAACATGTTAAGTAAAAGCATAGCAATGCGGTACTATTTTATGCTAAAATATACCAAATATATATTGAAAATATACTATAGAGCACGAAAAATTCCAGATTGTCAGTCAAAGCAACTAATACCCGTAAACACTTAGCGTTATTTCCATACAACACAATTTCTTAAATAACTAATATATTTTTTATCCGATCGCAACCATAAATACAGTAGTTATTATTGCGTGTACCGAAATTCGAGACATTAGTTTTAAATTACGCTTATTTTTCGATTAGTGTAAAAAATATATTTTAATTTTGTATCTTACTAAAATAGGTAAATGAAAGCAAAAGTAAATTTTTTAAATACTCTTCAAAGATCACAAAAATGTTGTCAAAAAATTTAATTGTAATGTATAAATGTTTTGAATTTAAGAACATTGAAATTTTGTAAGCTTCCACAGAATAGTAAAAAGAAATATAAAGCTTATCTTTGCGAAATTAATTTGCTGCAATCATTTATAGCTAGTTACAACGAGAGCAATTAATTTAAATAATACGCAAATATTTTACTGCCCAAGGAAACTTTGAATGCGACTAGTTTGTGACTGATTGATATTGTCAGAGGGCGTGAAAAGTTCATTGGCCCGCGCTTTCCATATGCTAATCCTGTCCAGCAGCTGTCGCTGTGGCTGTCGCTGTCACAGTGTGCCATAGTTGTGGCTGACGGTCCTTGATGTTGACATTCGCCATGCAAACCGCTCGACAATCGTAGAAATTTGTTGAAATTTGAAGGCTGTTTCAATTTATCAAAACGCCACACGAACTCCAGCAACACATACAAAATGAAAGGAAAAAAAAACACAAATGATATAGAGAGAGAGAAGAAAAAAAAATGAAAGGACAAACAAAACCGAAACAGTTGAGAAAATCTTTCAATTAATCATGAGCGACATGTGGTCGTCGTCTCTGGGCGGACCGCCGAGCGCGAGAATAATTATACGAGCATATAGCGCATACGCCCCGTTATCCAACCTCTAGAGGCCCCTTTTGGTCCCACCGCTCCCCCTCCCCACCACACACACACACACTGGGACGCCTGTCGCTCGGGCAACTCGTGTGCTAACAAATAGCTGCAATAATAGCGTCCTGGGCACATCCTCAGCTCCACTTCGCTCCCCTTTCTCTCTCTCTCCCCTCAATCTGGCAAACAAATTCACATTAATAAAATAAAATGTGCTAGGCGAAAAATGGAAAGAAAAAAATGTGTGTGTGTGTGTGTGTGTGTGTGTATACATTTATGCATAAGCAAATAGAGCGCTTAGTTGAGCCATTTAAAACTATTTGGCAAAGTGGGCGTGGTCAATGCAATTTGCATATATGCAAAATGAACTCATTGTTTGCACCTTTTTTTTTCTCGCACTTTGTAGATTAACTTTGCAATGCAATGCAAATATATGAACAGACACTAATTATAATGATGGAATGATAAATTTAACACTTTGAACTGGATTCAAGAAATAAATAGCAGAAGAGTTCCATTTCGAATGAAGAAAGTGACTGATAAAAATATTGTTTCCGATAAATGTTTTTTATCTCTTTCCTCTCAATTTTATCTTGCTGCAACTTCCACCAAGTTATCAGCATGTTCTCAAAGTCTGTCTACCTCTTAGTTTCATATCTTTAACTTCATTTAGCGTATTGATATTTCTTTCAACAATTTCTCCGTGAGGCATTTCAAACAGGTCATAAAGTATTCGTTCGCCATTCAACAATCAACTAAAAAATACACTCAGTCCAGTTGAATATCCTCTCTGCGTTCAATTCTCAATCCTTTATTGTTATTCCAACCACCTGCCCTACAGTTAAATCCCCTCCAAAAAAAAAAAAAAAAAAAGAAGAAAAAAAAAACAGAAACGAAATATGTGGACAAAAAGAGGGAAACCATTTTGGGTTACCTCTCGATTGAGGGAGGGGACGAGATAGAAAGAGATTGGGGAGCTTGTCTGTCGTGTCTGTCGTCGTGTCTGGCGACTGCACAGAAAATTCATAAAAATAAACCAAAGTCAAATGTATAACAGCAGATTTTTTGCAATAATGTTAGCTTTCAGATTTTACAAGCGCGCAGCATCAAACGGCATTTGTCTTTCCCTTCACTCTTCCCCCACTTCCTCTATGGTCCATCCTCTTTGCACTCCTCTTCATCACTGTCCCTTTGCCATTTCTTTTGCACTGTGTTTGAGTGGCGTTGGCACTGCAGTTAGTCCACTAGAGTTGGCATCGTGATCAAGCATAATCAGATTTATAGCAAACGACAATATTTGCAACTATTGTGGCATACTTAAAACCTATATTTAAATAGTGATATACAAAGTATTATCATAACAACGATATGAACTAGTCACAGTTCATTTAAATTTTTAAGAAGTCTCTTATCCACTTATTTGCAGCTCTAAAAATTCTATTACTATTATTAATTAATATTTGTAACTTATTAATTATTATTTCCATATATATATCAGAACAGCATTGAAATATATGTATTAATGCGAAAAATAATCAAAAATTTAACATCCCATTATAAGTGGTATTTTATTTAGCAATCCCTTTCCAATATATCTATTTCACAGTTTAAAGAAAACAAAATGAATTATTAATACTTGCAGCTTCAAAATAAAATAGAAATGCATCTAATATATTTATTAATGCGAAATCTAATAAAAAATTTAATATACATTTAATTGAATTTTTCCATTTGACAGTTTGAAAAAGAAAACAAGAAAAATTTACTTTAATTTATATTTAAATATTGTGTAACAGCATTACAACTATTTTGTAAGCTTTAAATTAAAAACAAATATAGTAAAGTTATAGCCACAATTTATTTATATATTTGCATATTATTTATTGTTCCTAATTCAGCATTTTATGGCATTTCCTTATAAATAATCTAAATGTTCGTAACTAATATTAATTTAATATTAAAAATTTTGTAAATATTCTAAATGGATTCTTGGTGTTATTGATAACGTAAAAAAGGAAAACATTGATATATAGGTGATATTCGTAAGCGATGCTTTTGGCGATAGTTTGATGTTTGCCCATCTCTAGCTGGCAGAAAGTCAGACAAACACACTGACACAAACAAACACACACACGCATACACACACACACACACACATATGCAGTGAGACATCAAACGTGCAAACATTTGCCATATTTTTGTAATCAAAGTAAACAATCCATTTAACCAAACACAGACACAGGACATGCAACGGACACACACACATTCGCTCTCTTTCTAACTCATTCTCTTTCTACCTCTTTCTCTCTCGTCGATGACAGCTGCTGTGTTACCCCCCAAAATCGCATCTTTGGCAATTCCAGCTTCATTTTCGATTTTGACTCGCGACCATGCAGCGCCCTCTGGCGGCCAACGACTTAGCAAACAATAGTGCAATGCCAAAGGCCGAAGACCGTTGCTTTCCGTTATCCCCCTCTTCCTTGCCTTCCCCTCCTCCTCGCTTGTTCACTGCATTGTCATTGCTACTTCAGCGCTTTGTTGTTATTGTCACTTGACATGTTTTAGAAAGAGTATTTGTCCGTTTCTCTCTCTCTCGCTCTCTTTTTGTCTCTCTTTCTGTCTGTCCGTCTGTTCGGGCACCTCAGTCACTCATAATAATTTTTTGGACCACCGCACAGTGGGACAGCAGTTAGCAGTGTCTGCTGTCTGGCGTGTGGCATGTGGCAAGTGGCAGTATGGGGCATAGGAAGCAGAAGCAGGCAGCAGAACGTGACGTCTTTGCCTCGTTTTTTATGCAAACAGCATTTGAATTTGAAATGAAATCGCTAACGGGCAATGCGCCTTTGCTGCAGCCACAGTGCCAACTACAGTCGAGACTGCCACAGCACAGTTGCTGCCTCTGCCCCTACCCCTCCCATACCCCTACCCCTGCCACAGCTGCCTGTGTCGACGTTGCATACTTTTCAACGCCATGCGGTAACTTTAGCAGTGATATGACAACACTCCATGGCATCTGTGTCCATTGGCATTTTGTTTGTAAACATTATGCTCTTGGTGTCTCTCTTCTGCTGCACTACCAATGTGTATGTGTCTCTCTAGGTGTGTGTGTGTGTGTGTGTGTGTGTGTGTGTGTGTGCTTGTAGGTGTGCTGGATGTGTGTAAATAGTTTTTACTGCCACAAACCCAAACGCAACCAAGAGGCAATAAAAGCAACGCGCCAACTTTGTTATTATGTTTTTATACCGCCAACAAACACAGAAAACGAGAGAGAACGGGTAGAGGAAGGGAGAAAGAGAGAGGGGGATGCTGTTCTTTGCATAGTTTTTATGTGTGTGGCAAACAGCAACTGACACACCTGTTCAGTCAGATACGTCTAAAATGTGTCCAATGCCTCCTTCTCCTCTTACTTCATTCATTTGCATTTGCATTTTTAGCTCTGTTTGTCCTTGTCTCTCATCCCTCCCCCCTCACCATCACCCTTCAATCACCACTCGACCATTTTATACTGACCGCCAGCTGGCTTTTATTATTTTTGGTTAGTTTGCTGCATTACAAAATGTGAATGTGTTGACATGTTATGATTTCGATTTTAATTCAACAGACCAAAGAATGAAAGCCACTTTTTTATGGTTGGAGAGAGAAATTGGCATTTGAGCCAAGAAGGCTAAAACGTCAGCCAACTTACCTAGCTGGCCATGTGTTCAGGTGAAGCGCACAGATTTCATTGTCCAAAGGCGACCACACGGACGACAATGAATGCAATTCAATTTCGCATTAAAAGCCACCTAACAATAAATTCAGCTATCAATCAAACACAGCTAAACAAATATTTTCAGCTAGCATAGAATTGGTGATAGTTATTTTTATTGAATTTAAAATATTCCCACGAATTTTTTTAGAACACATATTGTATTGTGGTTGGTTAGAAATACTGTATCTTATTGCAGTATTTCCAACCACAAAATAACAACAGTGAAATTGTAAGTCTAGAAAATAAATATATAAAAGCAAAATGTATTATAGAACAGTTTAAGTAATTAATTAAAAAAGACAAAAATATACTAAATATATACTAAAATGCTTATTTTTTGTTTATATAGTATAAAATGTACAAAAATATAGTATACGCAAAAAATACTACAAAATTTTGTTTATTTCATATATTTCATTATTTTCTAAACCTGAATTTTGCAAAATATATTCTAAATATATACTGAAAAAATACTAAAACATTTTGCTTATAAACTATCTATGAAGATGCAATGGAAATGTTAAACTAAAAAAAAAAACTATTGTGCATATAAAATATAATCAATAGTTATATGTACTTTTTATTTCTTTACTGTAGCAGAAAATTAAATAATAATTTATAATTAGAAAATATACCGACCATCAATCTTGTGAAGTTTCTTCTATTTTTAATTTTATATTTATTTTACAAATTATTTACTTTTATTTGGAAATATGTTTTACAAAATAGTTCAAGTAAATAAAAAGTAAACATAAAAAAAAAAATCTGAAATTATGATAATATTATTATGATATTAGAAGTTCAAGTTGAAAAATATCGATTACGAAATAGTTGAAATGAAAAATTATAAATCTTATTGTATTTATTTACAACAGAATTACTCTTCTAGTTGGGTTTTTTTTTCACAACAGTACAATTGAATGCAGCATTTAACAATAAAAAGCTCGACACATCTTTATGTTAAGCTCAAGTTGTCAATCGATCTGTGAAGATGCAATTCATAATTGGACAAATTAAATGCCTAAAAAATGAATGCCAACTTCATGTGAATGTTGAGCATTCGAAGAATTTTGCATTAATTGCAGCCACTTAAAGGTCAATCAATTAGGACTATTATCAAAGTTAGGCAATAAATTCTTCACATTTACGGTTGTTCATTTAAAGCCTTTGTCAACAATTGAAACGTTAATGCGGCAATAAGCTCAAGTCTTTAATTAAAAGACAATTAAGAGCTAAATAATTTACTACCGCATTTTGCTGAAGCAAGTTTCACAAATTGTTGCAGATTTATTTTATTAGTCATTTGCTTTATGTTGCTGCAAGCGTAAATGAGAAACTATGTGAAACGTTTAATTATGTGATATATTTAATACACACAGAATAAATTTCCTAAGCTAATACCAATTAGAATCCCCATAGAATTTTTCTAGAACGATTTATTCATTCATTAAATTTTGTTACTTTTAGGACGAAATGTTCTTCAATGTAGAAACGAACTTTTTTTTAACTTTATTTTAAGAATTAAAGAAGATTTTTATACTATAGAAGAGTATTATAACTTTGTGCTTTATATGTATATGAAACGGACAAGGAGGCATCTCCGACCCCACAAAGAATATATATTCTTAATCAGCCGAGACGATTTAGCCATGTCCGTCCGGCTGTCTGTCCGTCCGTCTCTTAAAATAATTGACAATATTTCATTAAACAATTTTATTGTAAAATGAACATTAAAAAATTGATTCTCCTATTAAAGCTTACCCTTTTAACAGCTTTAACTTGACCACTTTAACTAGAAAATAAATTTGTATATTGTGTAGGGACCTTAGTTGGTGTTGAATCTAAGAAATGTACAATTTCAAAATGTAATCATAATATTTTTGTTGCACCTTAAGATTAAAGTTCTTTAAGATTATTCGCAACATTTGTTAAAATATTGTATTGTACAATTATCATTAAAAATAAAAACAGAAAATGTTCTAAAAGTTAATTTAATGAGATAGGAAATAAATTGCCTCATTTACGAGTATGTTCACCATTTTATCAGCTTTAACTTGACCACTTTAACTGGAGAATTTCCGTAAATAAATCAATAGTATTGGATTTTGTTGACACAGGAAATGTGTATTGTATAAATATGGAATCATGTGATGTGTCTGGGATGTGATGATGATGATCCGATGATGCGATGATGCGACGTTGTCCTGTTGCACAACAATTCGTGTTCATATGTATCTCTCAGAGCGTCAAACGCAATGTGTCACTTATGTGTCAAATGGCAAAATAAATAAATAAGCTGCGAGTCGGGTGTTAAGCAACCTCAACACGTATTTACAGTAATTGTTGTTGTCCTTGTCCCGCTGATATTATTATCTGTGTTGTTGTTGCTTTTATTATTATTATTATTCTATATAAATAATATGTCGTTGGCTGTGGCGTTGTCGTTTGCGTTGGCGCGATTTCAATAATAATCTCTTGTCTTGGGCATAAATGTCGCATTAAATTGTCACGCACTTGTGGCTTAATCACGCCAAAAGGATAACAGGCAGGCCCACAACATGACTGGGCCAGCAGCCAGTAGACCAGAGAACGAGAACGAGGACAAAAGCATAAGCGACAGCTAAGAGAACACTTCATCGTCATGGTCGTTCTCCTCCTCGTGGTTATCCGCTGCTGACTTGGACTCCACTTGGACGCTGATGCGGAGCTCTTCCGTCTGATCCACTTGAATGGCTGCATTGCCAAGCGTGGCAAGGGAAGAGAAGGGATGGGGGCGGGAGGTTTAGGATGGCATTACTTGTTTGCGGTTTTTATTATATTATGCTTGTGTCAAATGGGCTCAGCGCTGTCACATTCTTGACTGCTGCTAGCTCAGCGTCCTGTCAGAGCGCACTCTCAGCTTGAGAGACACAGTCTCTGCTCTCTCTCTCCCCCCCCTCTGGGCTTCAGTTATTATTACACATTGCCAGCATCTTAATGTCGAGTGCTTCCCCCTCGCTAGACAACAGGTGGCGCCCCTTTGGCCTGTGAACCGCACAAAATCCAAGAGCCCCCAAAATCGCAACCACTTGGGAGACCCAACGACAAGTGGCACTGTGTGGCCTCTTAAGCACTCACTTCCAGCAGAAAGTTCTCATTACTCTGTCATTTGGATTGTAACGCAGCTTACAAAAGATGAACTTGTCTCTCTCTCACTCTCTCTCTCTCTCTCTTGCAGATACTATTACTAATTACTATTCGCAATCTAATTAAATGCTACTCTGATCAAATTGCATACATCAAAAGCTATTTAGCTGTGACTACCCCTCGACTTTAGTTCATTTTGTAGGCAATTTATCTCTAACAATAAAATACAAAAATGGTAGATGAAAAGATTATTATTCCAATTAAATGTTTATTGCTTATAATATTATCAACAATTATTAATGAACACTTAAGTTGAAATCTCACATATCAAAGTATGATTTTAGTGATACAAATTTCGCTGCTGAAAAACTAAAAATAAATTCAAAATGTATATCGTGAAATCAAAAACTGAATTGAAATAAAATACGAAGCCTAAAAGTATGCTTTGATATAATACTAAGTCTAAATTGAATACATACATGTATGTATGTATGTATGTATGTAAATGAACATAACTACGAACTAAATATTTTATGCATAATATGTCATTTACGTAATATACAAAATATTATTTTATGCAGTAATAAAATTACATTTCTCATATAAAAGCTTATCGCATTTGCCTGGACGCTAATTCAAAACATATCGCATTTGAACAAAATGATTGCTTTAGATATTTTTGATTTATTGTCATAACTACTTTACTTAAACAACAATTACTATTTACATCTCAAATGCATTTAAATGGCATCCGAATCAATTCAAATTTAACGAGATTTGGAATATCACTTAATAGATTAGATAATTAATTAGATGAATTAACATTGCAAATTTATTTTAAACAAGTTAGAAAGCTACAGCTAAGCGTCCTCGACTGTGAGATAATAGTTTGAATAGAAGCCAAACAGTGGACTATTAATTTTTAAATATGCCAAATTAATATATCACAAAAATACTGAAAATATTCTAAGCCATTTGTTAGGTATGTTGATATAGTACCACATATAAAATTTACCAGACTGAAAGCCAAAGCAACTAAGGTCCCTAGTAAAAAGGCGTTTTTGACTAAATAAAAGTATTTTTTGAATAACTTCTACAATCACAACCAAATTGAACCAAGCAATCAATCAAAAAGGCAAAAGTTATAATTTTATGTACTGAAAATCTCAAGCTATAAAATTTCACTTGATATTCGATATTTTTCGATTTGCGGGGGCGGAAGTGGGCGTGGTGAAAATTCAAAACATAAAACATAAAAAGTGCTGTTGAAAACAAATTATATCTCTCTTGTTTATGTTAGTGTCCGAGATCTAGGTGTTTATACGGACAGACAGACAGAAAGACAGACAGACAGACAGTCAGATGGATGGACGGATATGGCTATATTGTCTCAGCAATTGACGCTGATCAAGTTTCATTTAGATTTTTACCACGCCGGCTTTTACGCACAAAATTTGAGAACAAAATCGAATAGCAGCGTAATTAACCATAAAAACCCCGATGTTCCTGAACATTGCTTTGTATATATCGAATTTAATGGTATATTGTTATACCAAATATAGTTTTCGATATACTTTGGTATTTTTAATGTATTAAATTAGTATATTTTAAAATAAGACAAGATAAATTAGAATATTTTAAGAATAATACCGTATTATTTTTAGTGGAAATGGGGTTGCGGGTGTCTTCACACTCACCTGTAGCTTTCCTTATTGTTCTTACATAGAAAGAGAGAGTAAAGATTTGGTGTGACCATACAACAAAAAAAAAGGGATAATCAAATTTAAATACCGTCTCTATTGTTATGCTTACAATGATATATATAATGTGGGCACATTTACAACATAAAACATATTATATTATGCATTAATCAAACATCTTAAATGCTTCCACAGTCTTGAGTCTTGAGAAGAAAGGGTATTCGAGGAGCATCGCGACGCTCGATGGTTAATCTTGCGTCGCCGTGCAATTGGCAACTGCACTTGCAATATTTTATAAGTTAAGGCACGTCTCAGTGGTTAGGTCGTTCCACCCAGTGCGGTGTTGGTGATGTTGCTGTTGGTGTTTCTATTCCAGAATTGCAATGGTTAAAAACGGTCTGGAGTCAACTGTTTTGCTTGACCGCAATGAAGTCGCAAAGTTTATATGCGATGTGCGATGGGCACATGGGAAAGGGACACGAAGACGGGATTACGGGATGGACGCCCTCTCTACGATACGTTACGATAGTATGTAATTTGTACCCTGAAACCGAGCACAATTCTCACTCAGAAGCCAGCCACAAACTCGAGACCGAAACATAAGCTCGAGTCCAAGTTGAAAGTCGAAAGGCAAAGGCAACAACAAAAGCAACGGCAAAGGGAAGGCAAAGCCAAACCGAATCCTTAGCTGGTGCATAAGTGCTGAAACTGTTTTGTGGTTTGTTGGCAGTAGCTAAAATTGAATTATAAGCCAAATGCCAGGACGAAGTCAGCAACAACAACAACAACAACAGCAACGACGCCCTATTCGATGTATACGGAGCGTATACTTATTATGAGCATTTTTCGTTTTTCGGGGCTAATTCGATTACAAGTTTTGCAAATGTTTATTAAATTTGCATTGTCAATTATGTGCATTGTGGGTTGTTTACTGGACTGTGTGTGTGTGTGTGTGTGCGTGTATGGAAGGACTGTTTTGTGGGTCTCATAATTGCATTAGAGACACGATTACCCGCTGCACTTTGTCCTGTTGATGTTTTTACCCCACCCGCCGCATTCTCGTTCGCGTCTGTCCGAACAACTATTTGCCGCATTTCACAGCCAAAGGATCAATTTGCTGACCCTTCAATTTGCCAAGCAATTTTCGCAACGCCCACATTTCTGCATTTTCCTGTCTCTCTATCTGTCTGTCTGTCTGTCGCTCGGTCTGTGTGGATATTTCGTTGAGCTCGGTTGCAGCGCCAGCTTCTCTGCATAATTTGTAATTTTGCTTAGATTTACTTAAAACTTGTCGAGCTGTCTTTCCATTTGCTTTGGCTTTGGCCGGCTTTGGCTCTGCTTGATTGGCCAACAAAACTTTTGTCGCCAAGGAGTCGACCAAGTCCTGCCACACACACACACACACACATGTGTATATATAGTATATGTGTGTGTGCTGATGAAAGGCCAAGTCAACTGCTCGGCTGATTACATTGCCTCGCTCACAGTCAAAAAGTTTACGTATGATTTGCTTGGAAAATTGAAATTTGCGGTTTTTTGCCATTGCCATTGCCAATGCCCATATCCCGTTGTCGTTGTCGTTGTCGTTGTCGTTGTCGTTGTCGTTGTCGTTGCCGTTGTCGCTCACCCATTCACCCCTCTCTTAGCAAAATCCTTCCATTTCTTCTATTTGTCCACCGTCAGGCATTGCCACACCTCTAATGCAATGAAGGAAATGAAGCATGGAAGTGCAAGTTCAACTCCAACTTCAACTTCAACTCCAAGTCCTCTGTATGCCATCTGTCTGCCACTTTATTTGCTCTGCGCAATGGGCTTTATTAGTTCAACATTCCACATCCGACATGTACTATCAACCTCCCGTCTTCTTGTCCCTTCGCTTCGTTTGCTATTTGTTTAGCAATTTTGCAATTTGCCAGTTGCTTTTTAATGGCATCAAAATTGACCGCAAATTTCAATTCTGGCTAGCGCAAGCTTTGCTTTCTTTTCAAACAAATCTCTGTGTATATTAAGCGTTATACAATTGCTCCTCTAACTACATTTTATCACTAATTGAAATTTGTATAGCAACTTAAAATTACAAAGCGAAAAAGAAGTGTTGTAGCTTCTTACTTACGTGGCTCTGTTTTTACCAACGCAAATGCTTGGCGCAATAGATTGCTATTAAGAATATAATATCCACCTTTATCGATACTACGACAAAATAAATTAGATTTACAAGCATATTTTTCTATTTTGCCACTGATAGAATTTCATATTCATTTTCAATTTAATTGTACTCAATTTATTTAATTTATAATAATCTCGTCTCATTAGTTGACATTATATATTTTTATTCCCTGTCGAAATTTGAAGAATCATTTTATGAATTTCAATACATTTATATTTATTTATGGTGACTCTAACTTCTTACCCATTCATTGACTGTCTAAAGATTCAAGTTGTAAGATGGCACAGAGTGAAACTTCAGAAAAAAAGTTTGCAAGACACGATTACAAAAATAAAGTCTATTTTTTAACTAACAAAATTCAGATTGAGAGCTGATTTTTGATCTGGGAAGCCTTACACATATTCCATATAAGAAACGGTCTTCAGGAACAGCTTATCGAAGATAAACTTTGTTCAACATAATATGTTAAAAAGCAAAAATTACAATTTTAATTGTGACATAATTATATGTACATTAATTTATATTATCAATAGTCTTTGATTATGTCTAACATTGATTCACTCCCATTAACAATCTTTTGATTGAACCCAAGTTAAAAAAAATAATACAATGTCGCAACTTTTCGAAAGCTGAACTTATCAATAAAATATATTCTGCTAAAAACTCACGTTTTCTCCTAATAGATAAAAAAAAAACTAAAAACAAAATATAACAAACTATTGAATTAAACAAAGCTTCTCGAAGACAAACAAGAAACATTCAATTGGTAGTTTATTTTTAATTTATTAAAATCCAAGAAGTTTTCAGTATTTTATCCGTACAATAAAAAAACCTTGATCTAAATAAAAATATACTTATATAAATTTAACGCAGCAATGCCCCTGGTTAAGCTGAGTATTTGTTAGTTAATTGCTTATAATTTTAACAATTGGTTTGCTGAAATAATCACAATGTCTGCCTCACAACGCGCTCAGTTGACCGTATATATTTGCTTAAGCCTTGTATTTGGGCTGGCTATTCAAAATTGTCATACATCTCAGTTTGTTTCAATATATACTACTAATATTTCCAAAACTTTCCTATTTGCCAATTCTACCCCATTGGGTAGAAGGGTATTATAACTTTGTGCATGCAGGAAATGTATGCAATAGGGAAAAGGACCCTATAAAGTATGTATAATTTTGATCAGTGCTAACAGCCAAAATTATTTTTCCTTGTCCGTCTGTCTGTATGAACACATATGTAAATCTATGAGATTCTAAGAGATAGAGATATAATTTTCTATAGCACTTGATATATTTGCGCGCAGATCACGTTTCATTCAAATCTTTTCCATGCCGTCTTCGGCTCCCGCAAATTGAAAAAAAAAACAAGTGTAATTTTGAAGCTAGAGTCGATTTTTGGTATATAGAATATTAACTACAGTTTTTATAATACCTAAAATAAAAATTGTAAAAGTTATTTAAGAAATACTTTTGTGCGACAAAAAACTCCTACTGCAATCGGTTGTCAGTTGCTTTGACTGACAATCTGGTATAAAATACTCTATGGTATATTTTGAATGATGTATTATACCAAAATACCAAATATAGCCCTCGGTAAATTTTTATTTTTTTTTGTACAGAAAATAATAACAATAATAATTTATATCGATCGGGTGAAAATTGTAAAGTTATTATTATTTAAGGAATAGTTTTGTAAGTAAATAACGGCTACTGCAATCGGTAATTGCATTAATGGTCAGTCTGGTATATTTTTAGATATATGGTATATTTCAAATGTAGTACTTCATCGATATACCAAATATTGTCGTTGGTATATTTTAATATTTTTGCGGTATATTAATTAAGTATACTTTTGCTTCTATTCAAAATGGGTAGCGGGTATCTTACAGTCGAGCACACTTGAATGTAGCTTTCTTACTTGTTTTTTTTTTACTTTACCTCTTAGTAGAAATTTCTTGCAACATTTTAAAAGGAACTTGAACTTTTTTATATGACTATTTATACAAATTTAAGGCAAGCCTTGAGTTGTATTCATCTCAAATTCATAAACTGGAATATTGTACTTATATACATAACAATAAAAAAATGTGAATATACTTTGTATGTGCTTAGAGATTTTAATGCACGATTTGGGCCAATGTAAGTACAACAACAATAGTGCCATAAAAAATGAATAAAATAATAGCAGCAATCAAATAAAAATATCACGCAAACAAGATTGAAACGCTTTAAAGTATTTCGACTATCAGATACCCTACAGCATCATAATATAATACTTACTTTTATAATAAGATGATTCATTTTAATTATAATGAAATAGAAAATAAATTTAAGTAAAAAAAAAACATAAGTAAGTATTTAAGTTCATTATAGTGTTAAGTTTTCAAATATAAATATTGAATATTGTCCATTCATTTATATGAAAACATTCGTAGTAAATGTGTAAGATGTTTTTGTGTTTTCTTTTCTTTTATTTAAAGTTTAAATATGTTGTATATCTAATATCACTAACTGATATCATAATTAGTACATTTTGTAAATTAATTCAGATTTTATATTAAATACATATTTAACACACTGCAATTTTATTTAAGTTTTAAATATGTTGTGTATCTAATAAAATATTGTTATTAGTTATTAATTGAAATTATAACTAGCAAATTTGTATGTAATTTTATTATTAATATGTTTTAATTTAATTTATATTAATCATATGTTAAATTTTGCAATATTATTTCAAATAAATTGTGCATCTATAAAAATATTATAATAATATAATAATAATAATAATAATAATAATAATAATAATAATAATAATAATAATAATAATAATAATAATAATAATAATAATATAATAATATTATTATTATTATTATTATATTATATTATATTATATTATATATTATAATTTGTGTGTAATTTTATATTCATTTCATATTAGATATATCTATATTTGATTTTTGTAATACATTGTTAAAGTGTGTTTAAATATTAAAATAGTGTTACAAAGTCACTAAAAAGTTGTGCATACCCAAATCACAGTGATGAAATTAACAAAAACACTCGCTCGCATTTTTGTTTAGCCGCTTAATGAGCACAGAGCAAGAGAGAATCAAGTATAAACATCAGATAGTTCAGCGAATGATTTCATAATCTGTAGTTCATCCGTCGACTGCTCACGTGATCGATCCAAATACCAAAGCCACCAAAAAATCCAAAATCCAAAATGCAACTGCAACTGTTGATATTCTTAGCGGTAAGTCAACAGGATATATTCATCGCCTGCTCAATTCAATTGTGTTAATATATTCGCAGCTAGTTTGGATTGCAGTCAGTCAGCCACCAGGCGACATGTGCCTCAAAGACAACAATGTGACGCATGCCGAATTGGAGGCACTGTCCCCCAATACGCCCGTCGAAAACATCGCTCCCAATATCAAGTGCTATGCCAAGTGTCTGCTGAGGGATTACATTGGCGACGATAACAAGCTGAGCCTGGAGCGCATCGGCGACAACGCCAATGCCCAAGAGAAGGTCGTCCTTCAGCAGTGCATGTCGCAATACGATGGCGTTAGCTCCACGGCTCCCTGCGACTATGGATACCTCCTTTTACAGTGCCTGACGCTGCGCACGGAGCCCAAGCGCAGCGTGGAGATTGGATACGTGTACAATAAATCTTAGCTAGTATCAGATGCAGATCAAGCTCAATAAATTTACAAAGAATATCGCATTTATTATGCTCAAAACTCGTCTACAAATTGTGCAATAACTTGTTTATTTTTTTTCACTGACTGAAGCGCACAATTCATGGGCTCTAACTTGTTATTACGTGTCACGTTATTAACTTCTGTTGACAATTGTGTTTTTATTTTCAAAAACATCGTGAATTTCTATTGTTATTTTTTTAACTAACTTGTCATACTATTTTTAGTGTATGTGCTAAAAGAAAAAAACCAGAAGAAAGTATCTCTGACTTCATAGACGTATATATTCTAGAATTTTGCTTACTTTTATTTAAAAATTTAGTGGTATACCAAATATAACATTTGGAATATTTTGGTATTTTTCGGTATATGAATATTGATTATTTTAAATAAAATACCGCTTTGTTATGTTTGCACGCAGATCAAGTTTGTTTCAAATTTTTGCCACGCCCACATCCGCCCCCGCAAATTAAAACAATGTAATAACAAGTGTAATTTGTAAAGCTAGAGCTTCGAATTTTGGTATATACAATAATTAACATACTGTAGTAGTTATGATTCCTGATTTGGTTGCGATCAGATAAAAATTGTGGAAGTTATTAAAGAAATATTTTTGTATGTTATGGGCAAAAACGCCTACTTACTATGGGTCTGAGTTGCTTTGGCCGAAAATCTGGTACATTGTGCCGTGTATGGTATATTTTGAATGTGGTACTCTATCGATATAACAAATATACCGTTTGGTATATTTTTAGTATTTTTGTAGTATATTCGGTATATTTTGAAAATGATACCGCAATATTTTCATTTATTAAAAATGGGTAGCGGGTATTTCACAGTCGAGCACACTCGACTGTAACTTTCATACTTGTTTTTAATGTTTCTATTCATGATATTTAAATTTTGATATTAGTCTTACTCACATTTAAGAAAATCTGATTATTACAGACACGAAGATTTATATTGTAATAGAAAACAATAATTCACATATTTATTTAACTGATATTTATTAATGCTTTTTAATGGCACACTTAAAAAAAAGTGTTCAACATTTCTACAAAACAACAAAGAAAAAGAAAACACATTGTTGATAGTTAATATATTATATTTTCAAATTAATTTTAATATTTCCATGATATATATTATAATTGGAATAATAACGTTTTTTCGTCTGTAGTCAGCTGAAAGAAAATTCAACGTGTTTGTAAATTAAAGAATTGTCTTTGGAAAATACTTGAAAGATTTATTGAGATAGCAAACATATTAATTATTTTGCTCAGGATGCTGTTGCTTTTGTTATTCTTTAGGTTATTTTGGCTTTTGCTGTTCTCAAAACTTTCCACAATGTTCATCAATCTGAACTGCAGTTGTTTATGATATAAAGTATAAGATATATATTTACATATCTAATTATGGTTACGTAAAAAAAAAATACAAAAAAAAAAAAAAAAACACTACGTCGGCAAAATCTTATCACATGACAGTTATGATATACATTTCGATATATAGCATTTGAACATTATAACATGGATAATGCCTAGAGTATGGGTATGATATTTGGTCAGATTGTTTAACCAACACAAAAAAAAACATATACGTATGTGTATAGAACTATATATCTAATAAATATATCTAACAGATACATATATAGTATAGTAGAGTATAGCATATATATTATTGGGATGCGATGTCGACGACATGGCGCGCTTTTTATTACATTAACTTGGTCTACTGTCTTTTTGGTAATCAGTTTTTTGCTTTGTTGCTCAATTCGACTACAATAAACATGGTTGAACAATAAATAAAACATTAAGCTTAGTACACACACAAAAGAGACGACGAAAATTAAAGAGATGTTCGAAAATGTGAAATGGAAATTGTTAAATACAAAAAAATTATTAATAAATAGCCGCACTCTAAAGTGCGAAGCTCTTTCTCTTCTCTGCTCCTTTTTTTCTCTTTCAGTTCATGACATAGTATTTGTGTGATGTTTTCGATTGGAATAATTAATTAATGTTTGTTGTTAATATAGTTGTTGTTGTTTAGCACACGAGACGTTCGTTGTCGGGTCGAAAGATACGTTCATAGTTCTCAATAAGCATCTTGGCCAACATATTCATGCGGCCAATATCAAAATTGATAACATTCGCGGCCAACAGACATGGACCCCAGACAATGGCCAGATTTGAGGCAGGCATCCGATTCGAGCCACTAGCCGCTGCAACGCTGTCAAAAAAAAGGAAATATTAATAAAGTTTCCAGAAATTTAATATTTATCGAATATTCGAAAAGCAATTTTCTCTGAACAATTTCTTGTTGCTCTTTAAAATGAAATGTTCAATACAGTTCAAATATAGTTTTCGAGTTATGTTCCTAAAATTATTCCAAAGATTTCGTATTTTTGGAACTTTTTCTATCATGATTAAAAATACATGAAATATATACTCACAATAATGAAAAGTATTTATTATGAGTATATATTTCATGTATTTTTAATCGTCATAGTTCAAGTTTCATGACACAGTTCAATTTATGATTCGATGTATTATAGAGAATTGCTGTCATGAAAAATGTATTAATCACTGTCAATAATTATTAGAAAATACGTTTTATTTTCTAAGCTCCTATTTTGTTTAAAGATAGAAACATTGTGCATTTCATATTAGCAATACAAATGAGTCTGACGTCAACATGGATTAGCTAATAAGCCTGATCAATATTTTTACACTAAGAAGAATATATATTTAAGTTTCATTTTATCGATTATAGAAACTAACAGGAAATGCTTTGATGGTTTTAACTACTTTTCAATACTTTTCAATTAAAATTACTCCTTTCATAATATAATTTACGCAAATAATATATATATTTGTATCCTATCTGCAAATAAACTTATGTATACATTTCTGTTACATAATCGTTCCAACAACTGAACTTTGCGTGCTAAAGCCACTTTGGAATATTTCTGTATTATAAATATTTAATATAATAATTAAAATTATACACTTTCAATACTATGTTCAATTTATTGCAATTTGCTATTCTCCGCTACTTTTCATTATACTCTCCGCTATTCATCGCATTACTCTCCACTACTCTCGATTTCACTTTATGTTATGCTACTCTCCACTTTATTCTCCACTATTCTTCGCTACTCTCAACCTTGCTCTCCGCTACAATCCACTTTACTATCCACTACTCTTCACTTTACTGTCCGCTACCCTTCGCTTTAGTCTCCACCACTTTCCGCTACTCTCAACCTCATTCTCCACTACGGACAACTTTACTCTTCGCATTAGTCTCAACTTCTCTCCGCTTTACACACTACTTTAATCTGCGCTACTCATCACTTTAGTCTCCACTTTACTCTTCACTTTTCTCTCCACTTTACTCTTCAGTTTACTCTCCACTTTACTCTCCACTTTACTCTCCACTTTACTCTTCACTTTACTCTCCACTTTACTCTCCACTTTACTCTCCACTTTACTCTCCACTTTACTCTCCGCTACTCTTCGCTCTATTCTCCACTTTACTCTTCACTTTACTCTCCACTTTACTCACCACTTTACTCTTCACTTTACTCTCCACTTTACTCTCCACTTTACTCTCCGCTTTACTCTCCACTTTACTCTCCACTTTACTCTCCACTTTACTCTCCACTTTACTCTCCGCTACTCTTCGCTCTACTCTCCACTTTACTCTTCACTTTACTCTCCACTTTACTCTCCACTTTACTCTCGACTTTACTCTCCACTTTACTCTCCGCTACTCTTCGCTCTATTCTCCACTTTACTCTTCACTTTACTCTCCACAATACTCTCCACAATACTCTCCACTTTACTCTCCACTTTACTCTCCACCACTCTCCGCTACTCACTTGGTCAAATGCTTGATGAGAAAGCGCAGCGTGGAACGATTCGGCTCGGGCATCTCATCGAAGGCGAGACGCATGCGTTCGATGGCGGCTTCGTCGGTGAGGCGGCCAAGACGCTCGTAGGCCTCCTGTGTGATCAGGGGGGCGGGTAGCTCGCGAAAGAACTGCTTGTGGAGGCTGGTTAGCGTATGAATGTCGTCGGTCTGGAGCCAGTGCGGATCATAAAGATGCGTTAGCTTGAGCTTCAGTTCATCGACCAGCAGCTTGTTGCCTGAAGCTCGATAGAGGCCATCCTGTTCGATGGCATCGGGACGCTCGATGTGGGCGCAGACATCGACAACGAAACGTGGCACATACGGATGATCGGACATATTCAGCTCGAGGGCATTGAGACGTGCCCCAAATAGCGGATACTTTGACTGTTCATCTAGACAGAGGCTGTTCACCTGACTGCGGCGTGAGCGCGATTTCTTATCGCCCCTGCTGCAAAATGCAATCGATTAGTCAGCTATACAGTGGATGGGGGAGGGGAAGGAGGAGGAGAGATGTTTACTCACATACGAAACACATTGCTGGGTGCAACTGCAACGTGCAACAAACGTCAGCGTCAGCATGCGTCAATGCGACATCAGTCATCGTTAAGAGTTGGCGGCACATGAAAAAGCAAAACAATGTCAACTGATTAGCACAAGTCAAATACAATATAAACATATACATGTATGTACCCCCTAAGGTGGAGGTGAGAGAGGGGAGAGGAGGTAACCTACACTCTGACAATCTTCTGTCCATGTCGTAGCTTCGCCTCCCACAACTCGGCTGTCAGCAACCTGAACCTAAACTGTTTTCTTGCCCAACGCGCTATGCAAAACTTAAATGCAGCAGCGACGGCGACGTCGACAGCGACTGCGACAGCGACTGCGACGTCGATTGCAGTTGGTAGTTGTTGTAGAAATATTTCTCGTTTTTATATTCTATGCATTCAATATGGTCATGGGGACTTTTTGCATACGAATTTTGATCACAACTCTGACTTGCTTGCATTGCCAACAAACAAAACCACAGCAGCAACAGCAACCACAACAGCAATCACAGCAGCAACAACCGCGGCAGCGACAACGACAGCTACAACAATAGCGTGGGCCTTATAATCAAACAGCTAGCAAGATTCCCCACAACGTGAATCATTTGCCACACTCGACGACAAAATTCCGACTACCAAAAACAAATACAAAAAAAGTCAAATAAAGTGCGCTCAAAAAACAATAAAAAAAAAACCCCCACTAAAAGTGAAACCCGCAAGACTTTCATTAACTAAAAACAGGCGCAGGCAAGTTGAAAGAGACGGCAATAGGCCTGTTCTTCCCTCTCTGTCGCTCAGCTTTCTAAGCCTTCTTCTACAACCATTCCACAAATCCCAATCGAAATCGCATTCATATTCACAGTCGCATTCGCATTTGCTTTCGGCTACAAATTCAAATTCAGATTCGCATTCGCAATTCACATTTGCAAATTCCAATTCCATTCATAGCTGTCTCTAAGTATGCCTCCTTAACTATCTGCATGTGTGTGTCTCTGTGTGTGTGTGTGTGTGTGTGTGTGTGTGCGTAGGTGTGTGCAGCCTTTTAAGGTCACCCAGCATTGAGTAGCTGGCAAACAGGTCTCTCCCTCTCTCTCTCTCTTTCTCTCTCTGTCCCTCTCTTCTTCTCTCTCTCAATCTATTTCTGTCTCTGTCTCTATATTCTCATCAGTCGGATCTCCAGACATCGGGGCGCCCCTACTTTATGTGGTCAGAGCATGTGGGTTTCGCTCTATTATCTCAACCACTTTTCAACCGATATTTGCAATCGTTTCTTTAGAAAAATCACTCTCAATTCGCTTCACGAGACAAAATTAATAGCCAAGTCAACCAACTTAGACAACTAATCAATATGCTTCATAATTGCTTAAGAGCTATATTTCAAAATGCTAGCATATCAATCACAACTCTATAGATTGTCATCTTCAATGATAAATTATATAAACAAATTAATCGTTAAGAACTCTTTTTTTAAAGTTTAATCAACTCCACATGAAATTTGCAAATTTTAGCAATGTGTTAACAATGACACATTTAAGTTATTTGCATTTAACACAAATGTGTTAAATAAACAGGCTGCAAAAAGGAAGTGCACGCTAAATAAATGCTAAAAACACGAAAGCATCCTGATTAACTGGTCCCAAGATTTGATTAATTTCCAAATACCGTTCATTAAACAATAATACAACAATCTGCCTTGAGAAATTATTGTATTTTATTAATTAAAAAGGAACTTCCAAGATTTTGAAAAGCATTTAAATTTATATTCATTGAATACCTTAACAGCTTTAACAAAACTAAGGTATCATATATACCGAAGGTTATATTTGGTATATCGATATACTACAAAATCTAAAACAATGCGCTATTACTCTAAAAATATACTAAATTAATATAGCAACATATAGTGCCGAAAGCTATATTTAGTATATCAATATAGTACTACATTTCAAATATACCATAGACTGCAGCAGTTTTTTGGAATATAAAGATTGAATTGGAAAATGAAAAAAAAGTTCAGATCAACTTGAAGTACTTAATTGAAATAATAGCCAACTACTTAAAAGAAAATTGTTGATTTAAATTTGTGATGCGAAGCATTGCATTTGATCCAATTGTAAACTGCAGGTGGCAAAGTAATAATTCATTTCAATGGAGGCGAGAGGTTTCACAATGATTGCCATTGGGGGAAAATCGACAACAAGAATAGCAACAAATACGAGACTAGACAGAGCAGAGAGTAAAGCACACCTGGCCAGATAGTTGCAATTAATTGTGTGTAAATTGTACTCACATTTCATGCGCATGCGATTCTTAATCGACTTCTTGTCATCCTCGCCGGGCAAATCGACAAGATTGCCGATGGAGGCGCTCTTAAAGCGTTGCGATTTCGTTATCTGTTGCGTTTGCTGAACCTCGTTGTCTTCCTCGATTTGCTGGGCACGTCGAATATCACTCACTGGCACAATCTGCAAAAGCAAAAGCAAAAGCACAAAAGTACGACACGCAATGAGTAAAAGTTGAAAATAAATTCACCAACACAGATATGAATATGTTTTATGTTATATGTATTCGATTGAGATACAATTTGAGCAACGACTGCAAATTAATTGCAGATTTTCGTGCAGCAGAAGTTCTCAAGTTTTTCCTAGATATTTCGATTTTCGTTGCATTATTTTTTTGTGTCTTACCGTTGTTATTCTACGTTTCGATTTGCCTTTACCCGTCATTTGTTATCTCTTTTGCAGTTGCCCCGGAAAACGAAAAAAGAAACACAAACACTAACACCAACACCAACAGAAACACCAACACACACAATATAAAACAAAAGAAACGAAACGAAACGAAACGAAAAATTGATAAGAAATTGAATTGGATTTTTGTAGGAAAAGCAAAAGCGAAGCGTGCAATGCCAAACGCAAACGGTTAATGTGCCCAAGATAACAAAATGTTGAAAAGTGTTCGAGCATTGCACGAATTTGTTTCTATTTATTATCGTTCTATCGCCAGGCAGAACTAAGCTCTCTGTCATGCCACCCACCGACCAACCAAAACCCTGCAACTTCCCCCTCCTTCTCCCTTGTGTCTCATGTATGTAACTACTATTAATTGTATACACACATATAAACATATGTATCTGACAATTTGATTTCTTCAGTCGCAGCATAAACAATGCGGACACAGTGCTGGTCAGCTGTCTAGAGTATAAAGTATATAAGTAGCCGGCAAATCAGCTGTAAATACGACAGACGACTTGAGTTACTTGGCCATAAACAAGCTTCCACAAGTAGAAACATATACTATAAATACCATACAGTACTCTATATATACCCCCTTGTATATATGTAGCTTGCAACGCATCGCATCAAATCGCATCGCATCTATCGTGTTTATCGTGTAGCTTTCGCATTCCTGGAATTAATCCAAGCAGCTGCCTTTCATGTGCACTCGATGTTTGTTTGTATCTATATCTACAGCACTCTTGATTCGGCTGCAACTGTCACGAAACAGTTCGAAAAAGAAAACAAAAAGTAAATAAACGATAACTGCGATTGCGTAATCGCCACAAATCCCTCAGCCATCGATACAATTTCAACAAGTATGTTCCACAAATGATGCCATCTAACATACGTTGTGCTCAATTTGTTCAAGCCAAAGAAGATGTTGGCAGATGGAACAACATTCCAAATACAGCACAACGTTCCCAGTGTTTAATAAAATATATTTTGGTTGCCTCAACAATTACTCACAATTTTAAATAAAAGGAAGTATGAGAAATTGTATTTTAATTTTTTTGTGTTTAATATTTTGAAGTATACCAATGCCTATGTTTTGATATATATTTTCAAAATATACCATAGAGTGCAAAATAAACCACATTGACAACCAAAGAAACTAAGACCCATACTAAGTAGTCGTTGTTGCTCAAACAAAAGTATTTCTAAAAATAACTTTTACATTTTTTGTCTGATCCCAAACAAACTTTCAGGAATCATAAAAATTGTAGTTATAATTATCTATACTCAAAATCGGGTGGCAAAAATTTAAAAACGGACAGACGGACATGGCTATATCATCTCGACTACTAACGCTGATAAAGTACATACTATAATTTATAGATGTCTCCTTCTTCCTATTACATACGTCTCCTGAAGGCGCTAACTTATAATCTACTACTCTACTTTACCCTACCCTACCCAACCCTTTTCTGCAAGTAACTCTTTGTCTATGAAGTCTGTCAAAATCGAAATGTGCGTAATTTGTAGAAGGAAACTTGTCATACATACACATATAATCTGAATTCAGCTGAGTATCTAGAGCAATGTGTGTATATTATCTTAGTAATTGATTTTATAACACCTTCAAATTTCATAATGAACAGAAATTTTAAATGGAACAAAATACTATACATATAATATGTGAGTTGAAAAATAAAATTCAATATTGATTCGCCAAACCTTATTGCAAGTACTTTTAAAGTCAATGCAATAAATAATATTTGAGTTATATTAAATTCCACAGATTCTTGTAAAATTTTAATTTAATTTTATTTGTTCATCAAAAAAGCTGTACTCTTCATATTAAGCTTGAGATACTTTTAATTGATTTGCTTTACAGTGAATGTAAAGAGTAAAAGAAAAAGAGCACAGGTCAATTTGACTTATTCTACTTAAAATGGGGACACATAGAAAATATTATTTCCACAAATGACTAAAAGGAGCCCTAAGTATCTTTCATTCCGATTTTCAATACTCTAAGTCCTTTGGTAAAAGGTTAAGCAGCTTTTTGTAAAACTGTTTAATACAATATTTGGTTAAGGTTAATTCTCTATAATTTTCATACCAACTACCTGTATGGTAGAAGGGTATTAGCATTAGTATATGGTATATTTTGTACTCTATGGTATTTTTTATATGTACTCTATATAGCCTTCGATGTATTTAAGTGCTCTTTCTGTATATTTTAAGAATAATACCGCACTTTTATTAAGAATGTGGCGAACACACTTGACTGTAGCTCCTCGGATGCTGACAATATTTCCTTGTTTTCATTTGTGTAATATTTAAATATTTATTGAAATAAAAATCTATATTTTTGACATTCCGAATATTCCGCACTGGTGAAACTCAATGAGGATTTCATATTACTTGTTCAACTCAATTGTTGATCTAATCCGCTGTTCGATTCTCTCTCATTTTGTACTCTATGGTATATTTGGAATGTATTATATATACATATAGTATATATGTATATAGATAATATATGTTAGATATACCAATATCATATATAGCCTTCGGTATATTTAAATACATATGAGGTTATATTTATGTGACCTGCGCTGTTTTATCAGTGCAAAATTGAAACTAAAATACGCGAGATTATAATCAATTTTGTTTTGCCTAATCTTTGTTGTAGGTTGGCATAGTGCTATTAATGTTTTCTTTTGTTTGCTTTTTAGTGTGTGCATAAACAAAAACGCGAATAATGCGTTGTGATTGCTGTCTTTGTTGTTGTCGAAGTTGTTTTCGTTGTTGTTTTTGCAATTGCGCGCTTTTTGGGCATGTTTAGAATATGCGCAACGATAGTTGTGTTGCCAACAGATTAGCATACTTGTAGCATTGTATCTGTATCTGTATCTGTATCTGTATCTGTATCTGTATCTGTATCGGTATCTGAATCTGATTCTGAAGCTGTTTCTGTATCTGAATCTGGAACTGCGTTGGCTGCCAGCAACGAAATTAAAATTTATGTGCGTTGCACGAATTGTTGTCGTTGTTCATTATTTTCTCACTTTTTTTTGAATTATTAAATAATGTATACGCTGTAGTAGAAGAATGAAGTATATACAGCTTGAGCTTCACTTTATGATGTGAAAATAAAGTCACAAATAATTGTAATAGTAAACAATTGCAAAGCAATAATATTAAATAGTAAAATAAATCAACGAATTTGTTTACCTACAGGGTATACGCTAGTCGAGCATTGATCACGCACAGCATTCTAACTTGATTTGTTTTTTTTATACACATGTATTTGATTTTATTTTTGAAAATTTAATTGATACGGCCTCGAAGCCGCAGCCACAAATACGAACTTATACATGTATCTGAATCTATGTATCTTTGTATCTGTGTGCTGTGCTTGCTTGTAGTTTTGTAGTTGTAGTTGTTGTTGTAGTTGGCATAAGGCCGCTGTCGCTTAGCACTCGCTCGCTCGCAATTCGCCCATATGATTCACCAAAACAATGTCGGCATTTGTAACCTGTTGGTCTTTTGTTTTGTTTTGATTGTGATTTGCGAGTATCTCACCGAAAAGAGCAACAAAAAAAATAAAAGTATCTCAAAGTGCTTTTTTGTTTGCACATTGAGTAATTCAGCGCTTCTTAAACTGGCCCCGCATCTTTCATGGACACAATGTCAATGCAGGCAACCAGTCAAGAGATTGTCTTAGCCAAATACATTGTTGCCAAGCATCGAGCGTTGAACGTCGACCGTCGACCGTCGACCGTCGAGTGTGTACTATATAGTTTGAGTTTGCTATTGACTTGCCATTGCGTAGGCAAAGTTATTTAAACATCCGCTGCTCAATTGGGTTTTTTTTCTTTGCGTTTCGTGTGGCACTTGCAACCTCGACTAATGCCACGATATGTAAAGTATCTTGAATTTTATTTTCATTTTGTTAAGCTCTAAGCTCGTATTATACATTCAAATACGCTCTCAAGCACACTCGACTGTGATTTAAATTATTTATTCATTATAAATACATTTTCGCGCTCATCGCGACGATAACAGCGATGTATATCCATACATATTTCAAACAGCATTCATAATTTATACATATTAGATTAATTTAAGGTGTTACTAAACTATTTCCTTGAAAATTCTCTGTCATCAGATATTTATTCTGAATAATTTCAGCTTTACTCAGCAACTCAGCTGACAACAATTCTCAAAGCTGTGGTTTTCTTCGATATAAATAAAATTCTGAACTCATTAGGCGATCTTTGAGTTGTTGAAAAACTGATTTATAATACAGAATCTTTATTCTGAATAATTTCAGCTTTGTCCCGCAACTCACCAGAAAAACATTTTTATTTCATTTAAATACAGTTTTAGAAAAAAGCAGAAAACATTTCAATTTAATTTAAATAAAATTTCAGCGTTTGTTACTGTGATTTAAATAAAATTATTAATCACTTCGACAATCTTTCAATTCTGAATTAAAATTCTGAACAAAAATTTAATAATAATTCTTAACCACAAACTATTTTCATGAAAATTTATGGTCATCGTCTTTTTATTCTGCATAATTTAAATTTTTTTCATAAATTAGTAGAAAACAAGTAAGAAATGTTCAGTCGAGTGTACTCGACTATAAGAAACTCGCAAATTTGTAATATAGAAAAGGTATAGAAACTAATGTCTCTAAAATTGTCATCAGTTATTTATTCTGAATAAATAATTCATCCGAATTCAACGAAAATCATTTCATTTTAATTTGAATATAATATGGGAAATTAAAGGTTTCATTTCTTGGCGTAACATTATTTTCTGTTCTACTTCAATAAAAATGACTAATAAAAATATAAAAAATATATGTAATACGAAACTCGTGGTTAAGAATTTAACATTTTTACAAATTGAAAGTTGCACTTGCTTCAATGATTTATATACACTTAATTTCTTACTAAGCAATCTATAAATTCGATAAGTAGAAACAACAGTTATATTGTGAGTTCTGTAAAATTAATCTTATTTAGGTTACGCAAGTAATCGTCATCACTCTAGACAAGAAAAGATTTCCGACCACAGAGCAAAAAAAAAAAAATAAAAATAACGTAAAAAACGAAATAATAATAACGACTTGACTTGCGATAAGTTTTGAGGCAATTTTGAAGCGCTACTCGTAATATCCGGCCCTTTTATTTATACATACATTTCTGTATACATACAACATGTTCGTATGTCGAAGAGCCCAAGCCCCGATTTTACGATTTTATTTTTACGAATTTCTGTTAAACTGAACTGGAATGAACTGAACTGATAATTTGTTGTTTACGTTGTTGTTGTTGCTGGAAATGAAGAAAATACGCGGCCCAACAATAATTATGTACATATGTAAAAAGTGTCTGCAGAACCTAAAATCAACAGACGATTTTACAAAAATATTTGACTAATGATTAACCAATTAAATGCTGATAAATGCGCTCTCAAGCCGCAAGAGGGAAACCGATAGAGGGGAACTAACATATACTATTAACGACAGCATGAAAATAAAAATGAAAATAAAAAACCGGTTATCCAAAAACGAAAAAAAAAAAAAAAAGCTGATGGCAACAGCCCAACAAGAAACAGTCAATTCCAAATCCAACGCCAAAGCCAAAGAACATGGAACTTGGATATGTTATACGAGTCGATGTCGTCGACGTCGTGTATGCAAAAATAATTGTCGCTGTGCCCCCAACGCGAAATGTGAAATGTGAATCACAATTTTGGGGTCCGAGAGACGCAGCTCGAAATGAAATTCCATAGAATTTCTCATGCAGGCGGCAGAATGCACTAAATGCAAAGGGAAATCACAACAACAACACTAACAATAACACCAACAACAGCAAGAGCCACAGCAAAAGCAAAAATAAAATTAAGCAACAGAAAGAAAAAAAACAACGGGAGAGAAAAACGTGAGAGGCAAATAAATAAAAATACAGCAAGCGCAAAGAAAAAAAGATAGAGTAATAACATATGATATAAACAAAGCGCAATAAAATAACGACTATACGAAAATTCACAATACAAGCGCACACCGCCCTTTGAAATACTCTACACATCAAATATACTGAAAATTAATTAATTTAAAATAAAGAACGAGATTAAATTTGTAGTATAAAAATGTCGCAGAGTTTTAAATACATAAATATCGCAATCAATAAATATTTATTGCATTTGAAATCTTTTTTACGTACGCTTTTCCTTTAAAGGCATGTCATGACAACTATGAGAGTTCTAACATATTCCTGAGATTCTTGGAATAATTGATGAATATTGTTTCCTAATGAAAAGACTGACTAAAGCAAGTACGACAAGTATGAAAATTGCAGTCGCGCTCAATTGTGAGATACTCAATAAAACAAGAGCGATTAAACATTACTATTCTAAAAATACATCATGTACAGAATATACTAAAATATACCGAGGCTATATTTGGTATATTGATATGCGATTTAATTAAATATATACCAAAACATACAAAATAGATAAGCGAACTGAATTTTAATGACCATGAGCTTTAAGAGTTTAATTGAACACCAAAAATAATTTACAAAAAAATACGAAAATATACCGAGTGCTTATTTGATAGATCGGTATACTGTTGCATTCAAAATATACCATAAAGTTTATTTCGAAATTAAATAAATACCAAGATATTTTAGCACAGCACACTACTTGGTATATCGAAATACTATTACACTCAAAATATACCATATTGTACAAGCTATATAAATAAGCTGAGAATAATGACCAAGAAATTGAGTCTATTTTGATATTAAATAACTACCAAGTCAACCCTCCAAAAAAATGCTAATATATACCGAAGGCTATATTTGGAATATCAATATAATATTAGATGCCAAAAGATGCCATAGAGAACAAAATACAAAAAAAAGCTGAGAACAAGGCTTGGACTATATAGAAAAAAAATTTCTTTATTCTTTATTGCTGACAACAAGTGGTCAATAATTCAAGTTCATTTATTATGTTATAAATGAAATCATTTAACAAGTTGCAAATCTATATATTAAAATGCTTAACTTTCTGTAAGAAACATGAAAAGACTTGCAGTTAGTTTGATTTTTTTTCTTGTAATTTCTAGCACAAAAATAATTGTTACTTATAAATTACAAAAAGTTGTGAGCAGCTGTCGCTCAGAGGCTCAATTTGGCATAAATAGTGCAGTTTAAATAATTTATTTGCATTTTCAGTTCTTGGAAATAAACAACTGCCCCTCCCCCCCCTCCAGCTCACACTCTCGGCAATTGTGCGATGTGTGTAAAATTTTATGCCAACGCCAAAACTGTATTGCAAAGTACCAGCCCTGAAGGGGAGCCCAAGTATTTCGCATCAGCGTCGAGCGTTGAGGCTAAAGCAAAGGCAACGCCAAAGCAAACAAAACAAACAAACAACCAAACAAAACAAGCGATCGAATCAACCGTTACACTCGCACACTCGAACACTCGAACACTCACTTATGCACTCGAAACACTCACATAGAGAGCGAGAGACAATTGCAATTTGCAGCGTTTAATTGATGGGGTCACACAGCAAAAAACAATGCAATTGCAGTTCCCATTGTAATGAGCTAGCGAGAAAGCAATGCTCGCCACAAATGCACAACGAACTTTGAATACTCTTAACTTAGGCAAATTACTCTTTTCTATGACAAATTTTGACATCAAACTAAAGTATGAATTGTAGCTATAGCAATTAATGTCCTGATTTGTCCAATATTCAAATATATATTTTGTATATCTATGACCACTTCAACAAACACTTTTCTAATGGCTGTTTAAAGTCATTCATTACTTGAGGCTGTTCAGCTTAAAAAAAGCGATTTGACACCGTTGCTATAGTAACTATACAGCTGATTTTTCCAATATTAGTATATTTAGTATCGATGACTTGAACTTATTCAAAAAGCCTGCTCTTGATATCTAAAGTTGTTCACAGTAAAAACTCAACTTGCCACTTGTGGCTTCCCAAATACAGATAATATTGAACAGATTTATCCAATATTGAAATATATAGTAGTTATGTTACACAGTAACAGCTGTAGTTAGTTTCATGCGTATAGCTTGAAAACTGAGCGAGCAACGTGCCTTTAAGCTAACGGACAGACAGGCAGCCGGATGGATAGACATCTCTATTGCACAGTTCATCTTAAACGCGTGATTTAACATCGTTGCTATAGTGAATATTTAGCTGATTTATCCAATATTAGTATATATAGTATCTAATTTACTTACTTATTCAAAATAATTCCCTTAAGTATATCTAAAGTTGTTCACAGTAAAAACTCAACTTCCCACCGATTGTTGCTATGACAAATGCAGTTAATATTGAACTGAATTGACTAATATTGCAATATATTATATATAGAAGTCATGTTACACAGTAACATGTGTAGCCAGATTCAAGCGGATAACTTGAAAAGTGCGCGAATATCGGGTCTTTAAACTCGCGGACAGACAGACAGCCGGATGGATAGACAACTCTTTCGCACAGCCCAGTGGGAATCGTGCTTGGGAAAAGTGCGCGCCACTTACCATGTCCTCCTCATCCTCACAGCAGTTGACATCCTGCAACTCCTCGCGCCACGCCAGCACCGAGGTGGGTATCAGCAAGCGGCCACTGGAGCGGACGCGCAGCTTGCGGCCGGCGCGTGGCGCGACGCCGCGTTTGCTGCTCGCCGAGGCGGCGAGAACTGCCAGCGCCCAATCTTCCTTGAGGGGGCGTGGTATCGATTCGGGCAGATCATCGGTATCGGCTTCGCAGCTGCAGCCGCTGTCATCGTTGCTGGGCGGGATTCCAATTGTTGTTGTTGACTTGGACGTCGATGTCGACATCGACGTGGACGTGGACGTTGGCAGCGGCGGCGCTGGACGTCGAATGCGCGTCATGAAACGCTGATGAATCTGCGAGCGTTGATACTCATAGAAGATGGCGCTATATTTTTGCGGCTCCGTCAGACTGTAAAAGATGCAAATGTTGCGCAGCATCGGATGCGTCAGCAGTGTGGCATTTGTGGCATTTTCGCTCTGCTCTCTGCTGCCGCTGCTGTTGCTGTTGCTGTTGCTGCTATCGATGCTGCTGCCGCCGGCGCTGCTTATCGAGCCAAGCGTCGCTGTGCTGTTGGTCACCGTGCTGCCCACACTCAGCGTCTCGTCTCCCGCTTGTCCCGCCACTGCTGTTGCCTCTTCACTCTGCTGCTGCTGCTGCTGACGCTCGCTCGCCTTCTCGAACATGAATTCATCATCCGTCTCCCAGGCGCCGTGATCCATTGACGCTGTCGGTGACGGCAGCGGCGACGTTGCTGGCGACGCCGACGCCGTCGTTGTTGTCGCCATCGTTGTCGCTGTCGCTTGCGCTATCGCCTGCTTAGTCAGCTTGTGACGTGCCCCGGCTGCAAATGCTGCTGCCGCCTGCAAAGCCAACGTCTCAGCCTCCGCCTCTGCCTCTGCCTCTGCTTCTGCGTCTGCCTCATCTCGATCTCCATCGACATCTGCGTCATCATCGCTGACCGTTTCGGTGGCTGTGATGATCTCAAAGTCTTCATCATCATCATCAACTGTGCTGTTGTTGCCTGGCTCCAAGGTTTTATACTGCCAGATGGTCTGATAAATCGATTCCTCATCCTCTTCCTCTTGCTCCACCTTCGCCTTCGCCTTCGCCTTCGTCTCCATCTCTGCCATCACTTTCTCCTCCACCTCCTTCTCCATAATTGTCTCGTTGTTATTGTTATTCTCAGTTCGTGGTTTGCTGAGCGCCGTGCTGGGATTACGTTGCGGCACCTGAGGCGCCGGTCGACGAACTTTAATCACTGCACATTTCTATAAGAACCCAACAAAAAAATGAACTTTGATGCATTCGCCCGACAAGAAACACACTCAACTCCTTTTGGACGCACTGCAAATGTTACATTCGAATCAAAGCAAATTTCTTTATTTTCTTATTGCGCTGCAACGATTTCTCTAGATTTAATGAGCGAGTTAATTGCGCTTAAGCGAGTGCAAAATCACTTTAAATCGCCTGCTAGCGAAATCGCAGAAAAAAAAAAACTATTAACTATAATATATAACAGTTTACGCATTAAAATTGCATTTTAGCTAATTGTTTAAGAAGTTGTTATTATTTTTTATTCGAAATATTTCTAAGGGGAAATCGTTCAAGATTCGTAAACATTTCATTACGCTTGATAACGACTCGTTACTCAGCAATTACTGAATCATTCAATTGAAATTGTTCTGCATTTCACATTTTCTTTTTTTATTTGGATCACATGCTAATACTTATCAAAGGAAAAGGATAGATTAAGAATTGTAACTTTCTGAAGCTTCGTAAGCATTTTAGAATGCTTAATATCAACTCGTTACTCAGCATATTACAGATTATTCATATTCTTCTTTTTAGATTAAATCGTTTAGGTGAAATTATTTACATTTTTTAGGAGCATATTTAGAAATTGTCAATTTTAAAAAAATTTATAAGCAGTTAATTACGATTGACAACTCGTTACTCATTTTAATGTTTTAACAATTACATTGTTTCTAACACTTTGCAAACTCGTAACTTGAATTTATATTTAAATATGTATTTGCGCTTTCATAATAACTCGTTACTCAACTCGTTGCTCGTCGAAAGAAGGGCGATATCAAGAATTCTAAACACTCAGACGTTACACAACGATTTGTTCATTGTTCATTAACATGGATAAACAATTTATAAGCGTATACGTAATATGTCGTTACGTATGAGCATTACGTATACCAGAATGGATTGTAAATAGATCTAATCGTTATGTGCATGTCTGAGCACGTTCACTCGTCGCAAAGCGTTTTCACACAATTTGCATTCAAATCTCACTGTTCACTTTTTGTAAGTCGAAGTATTCTTTTTATTTGACTCTTTGCCGTTTATTGTTTATCACTTTGCTTTAGCACTCACTGCACAAAAAAAAAAGAAAAACAAAAACAATAACGAAACATTTTGTTTTGGCAAATTGGTTCAGTTTCGGTTTCGAGTTCGTTTCGGTTTCGTTTCATTTCGCTTTGTAACTAGCGCTCTTTCTCTCTCTTTCTATCTCGCACTCACTCTTGCACTTAATGAACTCTGGTTGCTGTATTTTGTTTGTTGATTTGCAGTGCGTCCAAATTGTTGTTGATAATTAATTTGTTTTTCAATTATTGAAAATCTATTTGCTTCGCAATGGATATTGACCTGTGTCTGTTGTTGTAGTTGTTGTTGCTGCTGCTCAGTATTGTTGTTGTTGTTGCTGCTGCTGTTGGCATTGTTATTGTTATTTTCACTGTCATCGCAGCTGGCGCGTCGCTCAGCGTCGCCGCTTTGTTTGGGCGCCGCCATCAAAGCGCTGTCGACTTCGACTTCGACGCTGTCTATGTCGCTGCTACCGCACTTTGATCGCGCCTTTGTCTCGCTCTCTCTTACGCTCTCGTTCACGTTTACGTTCTCGCTTTGCTCGTTATCGCTATCGACACGCGATGCGAGCGCAACGTCGTCACTCGCTGGCGTCGCTGGCACAACTGCTGCCGGCTCCATTGACGACGGCCCCAATAGACGTCGCTGTTGCTGTTGCTGTTGCTGTCTTCGTCGCTGCGCCGTCGCTGACTCACGCTCAGACTGTTCACTGCTGCTTCTGTTGTTGTTGTTGTTATTGTTGTTTCTCCCATGCACGATCGTGTTCGTGTTCGTGTTCGTGTCTGTGTTCGTGCTCGTGCTCTCGTTGAGCTGCCGATAGAAATGACGCAGCCAGCGCTCAATGTTGAACTGCTCACTACTGCGCAGTCGCAGCCGCTGTCGACGCTGACGGCCATGCAAAAAGGCCGCCAAGTATTTGTCATAGCCAAAGAAGCAAATGACGCTGCGATTGAGGCTGGCAGCGAGTGCAGCGCTCAGCCACAGCTGCTCAAGCGAAACATGACAGGCGAGCAACAGCGTCGTTGACAGCGGCGTCGTTGACGACTGCGCAGCTGTCACTTTTAATTCCAATGACGTTGACTGCGCTGCCGTGTCCGCTGCGAGTCCGCTGAGAAATTCAGTAAGAAAGGCCGCATCGTGTCGCTCATTGATGCCACAGCGACGTCGCGGATCCCATTGTGGCAAGTCTAATTGGATTTCCAATTGCTGCTGCTGCTGCTGCTCGCGCTTTGCCAGCAGCTTGCGCTTGAAATCGTTCACCAAACGCAACTGCGTCGACTGCGCTGTTGTTGTTGTATTTGTTGTTGTTGTTGCTGCTGCCTGCTCGCTGCGTCGCAGCGTCACTAGCTCCGGTTCGAATTCTCTATCCCTCTCTCTGTCCCGCTCTCGCTCGTAGGCAGGCGGTACGCTCTTTGGCTGTTGACAGCCAACGCCTCCCAACGCATCCTCATAGCAGTGCAGCTCGCGTCGCAGCGACTGCATCCACTGGCAAACGCTGTCATTCAAATAGAGTGCGGGCGGCTCAGTCGCTGCTGCAGTCGGCGACGCAGTTGGCTGCAGCAATCGCAGTGCCGAAATGCGCGGCTTCTTATGCGCCTTTTTCGTCTCCGCCTCCTTCGCTTGTTCCAACTTCGGCTCGAGTTCGTTTTGGGATTCGGGTTCCAGTTCCGTTTGCAGTTCATTTCGCAGTTCCGTTTTGAGTTCCTTCTGCAGTTGTAGTTCCAGCTCCTTTTGCTGTTCCTTTTGCTGTTCCGGTTCACGCTCTGCTCGCAGTCTGCCGTAAATGTGCTGCTCGCTGCGACTGCGACTGCACTGCAGCTGCTGCTGCTTCAGCTCACAAATACGCTGCATATCGAACGTCTCCTGCGTGCGAAACACTTCATCCACATTGTGAATGATCTCCAACGAACCACCGCCACCCCCCGCAGCACCCCCTCCCTTTGGGTTAGTGCCGCCCTTCTGCTGGAAGAGACGTCGCTGCAGCGAACTGGAGCGATTCAGCTGCTTCAGCGAGCCAAAGAGACGCGTCAAAGTCGCTGCGCTTGACTTTGAGTAGCCGAGCAGCGTGCGCGATTTGCCCGTCTTGGCAGCAGGTGTCGCAGTCGCAGTCGCAGTTGGCATCGCTGTCGGCGACTCTTGCAATTGGGGCGTATCATTTAAGGTGGGCGTGGCAGTTGTTGTCGCTTTGCAATCGCATTGCTCGTTATCGCTGTAAATGCCGCGGCACAGCTCGCAAATGTTTTCATAAATGTTGCATTCACCATCACCGCTGCTGTTGCTGCTCTGCTGCAGCGCTGCCACAACGCTGCCGCTAACAATGCACTGGCAGAAATGACAATAGCGACCTTGGGCGGCAAAGACACCGTAGCCGCAGCCGCGACACACATTCTCATAGATCGCCTCGCGGCGAAAGTATTTGCGCAGCTGCTGCGACGTCGTCGACACTGGCAGATTCTCATAAATGTGTTGTTGTTGTTGTTGTTGCTGCTGTTGGTGTTGCTGTTGCTGGCGACTGCGCTTGTGTCGCTGCTGCTGTTGTTGTTGCTGGTGCTGGTGCTGCGTCGCCTCATTCTGATTGGAAATGTGCTGTTTGTTGTTGTTGTCGCTGATTTGGCTGCTTCTCATTTCCACTTGCTGCGGCATTTCTTTGCCTGTTTTCACTTATTTATTTTCAATTCACTTCTCTCTCTTTTTCTCTCTCTCTCTCTCTCTCTCTCTCTCTCTCTCTCTCTCTCTTTCTGTTTGCCTATCACACGCGTTTATCGCACTGTTTGTTATTATTATGTTGCTGCGTCATCATTTATTATACCATTTTCAACAGAATCAAAGACACACGAGAACAACAACAAGAAAAAGAAGACTGTGCTTCTGCTACTGCTCCTTCTTCTTCTTATTTTCGTTATCTATTATGCGCTTTTAATTGATGCGAGTCAACTGTCAAATGTTCGCCCTGCTCTCTCCCTCTCCCACTCTCACTCTCACCCGCTCTTACTCTCGCGCTCACCCTTGCACACAGGCGCGCACGCGCTTATTATCTGTTCTCTCTCACACACACACACACACACACACACACACGCACACTGCTGCACTCTGCACCAGTGTTGCCAGATTCTTCGGAGTAAAAGTTGCTAGATTTGAGAAAAAAAGTTGCTAAAAATTGCTAAAAATTATAAAAAAATTGCCAAAAAAGTTGCTAAATCTTTTCAAGGTTAGTTTTGATAGATTATATTCATTATACCCGCTACCCATAGGGTAGAAGGGTATTATAACTTTGTGCCGGCAGGAAATGTATGTAACAGGTAGAAGGAGGCATCTCCGACCCTATAAAGTATATATATTCTTGATCAGCGTCAACAGCCGAGACGATATAGCCATGTCCGTCTGTCCGTCTGTCCGTATGTGTGTCTGTCCGTCTGTCCGTATGAAACACTGGATCTATAAGAGATAGAGCTATAATTTTTTTCGACAGCATTTGTTATGTTTGCACGCAGAACAAGTTTGTTTCAAATTTTTACCACGCCCACTTCCGCCCCCGCAAATCAAAAAAATCGAATAACAAGCGTAATTTTAAAGCTAGAGTTCCGAATTTTGAAAATTTGGTTGCGATCAGATAAAAATTGTCGAAGTTATTAAAGAAAAACTTTTGTATGAGCAAAAACGCCTACTTACTAGGGATCTTAGTTGCTTTGGCTGACAATCTGGTATATTGTGCCGTCTATGGTATATTTTGAATATGGTACTATGTCGATATACCAAATATACCATTTGGTATATTTTTAGTATTTTTGTAGTATATTCAGTATATTTTCAGAAAATACCGCAAAATATATTTCTTTTACTCAAAATGGGTAGCGGGTATCTCACAGTCGAGTACACTCGACTGTAGCTTTCTTGCTCTATCTCTTATAGTCTATGAGATCCAGTGTTTCATACGGACAGACGGTCAGACAGACAGACGGACATGGCTAGATCGTCTCGGCTGTTGACACTGATTAAGAATACATATACTTTAGCATTCAGTTAAATAAAAATATCGATTTCATAGTGAACTATTAATCGCAACTTTTGCAGTGAATGGCAAAAATACAAAATAAAAAGGCTTTAAGTAAAATATAAATGTAAAATTGCTAAAATAGCTATCAAAAAATAAAAAGTTGCTAGATTTGTAGCTAATAGCATTTTCAAAAAAAAAGTTGCAAATATTTTGAAAAGTTGCTAGATCTAGCAACTAAATTGCTAAACTGGCAACACTGCTCTGCACTTGGCTGCGCTCTGACTCTTTTTCTGCCTTATGCTCTCCATGCTTAACCCTTAGGTTGTCGCCTGTTCACAATTTTCGTTATCAATTGCTCAATTGTTTACATGCATTTTACAATAAAGATAATGCCGACGGCATAGAACAAAAACAAAAACGTTATACGTCTATTCACAAACTATCAAAATAATCTAGTGAAATCGAATAGCAAAAAACAATAACTGATAAACAGTTGCTTGCGAGAATTTACAGTTTTCGGTGTGGTTGCATTCGACCCCTTGCAAGTGAGTAAAGGTTAATGCCAACTGTTGCCTTTGACGCTTCTGGAGACTTTTCAAGTTTGCTTTACTAAATACTTTACATGCATTGTGTTTGTTTTATTGTTTTTGCTTTGAAGGCAAAGCCGATGAGTCAGAATAGCGACCAAGCTGCGGCCAGCGGCCAACAAAGCATGTCGAGATGATGACCCTGCCCCCGGCCCCTCTCCACTCCACTCCACTCCACTCCACCCCTTCAGCAACTAAGGTCCCCGGCCAGGGGCGTGCCCGAGCGTCACTCAAATTAAATGCTCCGACATTGCGCAACGGTGCGGAGACCCTTGAGACAACAACAACTGAGTCGGATAAACAGAGAATGAGAGAGGGAGAGAGAGAGAGACAGAGACAGAGAGCGAGAAACTGGTTAACACAGTTGCTGTTGCTGGAATTACTGCTGGATTCTCACTCTCACCTACGCAGCACACAGCACAGGTGTCTGGTCGCTATTATACACAGAGAGAAAACAATAATTTTATTTCTAATAATCCAATTCAAATAATAACTATGATTGATTCTAGAGTATTCACTATAAATGAAAAACGAATGCAGAAGGTTTGAATTTTGATATAACTGATTTTATTTCGACTGTCTATTTCTAATTATTTAATTATTTTAAATTTGAAGTAAACTTTTTCGGTAAACCTTTTTTTGTATAGTAGAATTAGTATTTATAAATCAATTCAAATTAAATCCATAATCTCAAAAGTTTTCGGTTGACAGAACTTGAAATCAAAATATTCTGACAATTAAAAATTGATTTAATTTTTAAAAGTTGAAGATCATACTAGTGAATTATTTATATGAAACAATATAAGAATTAATTTATCAATCTCAATTGAAGCCAAAATCTACTTGTTTTATGCTTAGTAATTTTTTGTGCAGTGTATACTATGGAATGCAAAGTAGAACATCGGCCCAATCCTTCATTACCTGCAGCCAGCTTTTGTTCTACAAGGTGCAAAAGCAATTAACAAGAATTACAATTGATTTTTCTGCTTTTATTCCACTTGTTACACAAAAACAATTTCTTTTTGCAGTCTATCAATGAATTATAAATTATAGTGTATTCATTTTAAGCAGAGTCGATCGTCATAAATAAATCAATGGAAAGTCTTTGTAGAGTCTAGTTAGTTCCATGATAAGACGCTTATGCACATTGCAAATGTGGAGACTGAGTACAGTTGATTGCAAAATTAAGAGCGAGACATGAAAAGAGAGCAGACGCAGAAAGTTCACGATCTCCAATTAACCCTTATGCTATGCAGTGGTATTTAGCTAACATCCAAAAGCAGTCAAAAAGATTTTCAATATTTTTTTACATTTTTATGTTCATTAAGTGAAATTTATATTATTGGAAATTTCTTCTATTAATTTGTGTTTTCAGTTTGTATTGAACAACAAAAATAACAAATAACTACGATTGTTAAAATGATAAAACTTGAAATCAAAAACAAATGCATACTTTTAGGCAGCGACAAAGCGACCTAACATTGAGACTAGTCGTTACTCTGTTTTAAATGAAATCTATATGCGATCTGCTTATCGAATGGAGACAAAACCGTCTAACAAAAAACTAACGCTTGCTTATCTCGTTCCAATTGACCTCGTTCTGGGATCAGTGTTTGGGGAGAGTGGCTTATGGAAATTGAAACAATTGAATTGCCTATGGAAGTGAATCATCGAATTCAAATGAATACGCGTTTTAATGCTCAACTATTCACATGTAAAAACGGGGCTTGGCTACAAACTATATATATGTATGTACGTATGTATATGTCATGGATGGAACTATGTACTATGCATGATTCGCTTGATTTCCACATTGTGCTCTGATCAACGAGTATTATGACATTAGAGAGCGAGACAGACAGCAACAGCAACTGCTTCTATACACAATATCATTAAATTAATAATAATAAAATAAATGCTCGTAGGTTTATCATTGAAATATATATTCTATATGTACGTGAAATATTGCCAGATATATACTTTGAAAAAGAGACGCGCGCGTTTTCTTCACATATTTTTACTGCACACAACAAAATATTTTAAGCAGATATGCACACAAACACAACAATTGCAACAATAAAAAAAAATGTATTGTTTTTGTTTCGGTGTTTTGAACTGATAAGTGCTGTTGAGTTCACGAGGCACTCGAAAACAATTGTCGTACTGGAATCTGGAACCTGGAACCTGGAATATGGTATCTGTAAATTGGAATTTTTGAATTCCATGCGATAGTCCAAAGAGTTCCGGTCGATCCCGTTACCCGGTCTAGAAGTCAGGCTGCGAGCGCGACGCGTTCGCGAATTTAACAGAATATCAACTGAAATTGAACTCAAGATGCCTCAGCGCATTTTCTTGGGTGGCGGTCGCTGTCTCTGTCGCTGCTCGCTGCTCGCTTCGCAGTCGCGCCGTCGACGTCGACGTCAGCGTCAACGGCAGACGCCGACCCGGTCACCCAGCGGTCTCATATGCGGACGCTGCAACACCGTCCAACAAAACAAATGAAAACCAACCCCATTGAATTTATTCAGATTGAACTTGTTGATGCCAGAAATGTAAATAAGAACAAATCAAGTTTACATGTGGAGATCGTAAATTAATAAAAACAAATTTATTATTATTTGTTGCTCAGAATTAAAATGTGTAGCACAAAGTGCAGCCAGAGAAACTGTAGAAAATAATACTTATTATACAATTCTATTACACTTTAAATATTTTAGTTTGTTGATCGTATTGATAAGCTTTTAATAAATGGCAAACAATTCTTTATAGCTAGTATCATATAACAATAATAATGATGATTATAACACAATTTACTGTTTGTCATTTAAAAAAGAAATAGAATAATCCTTAATGGTTTTCATTGATTTTTGTGATAAGAAGTGGCGAGTTTATTAAATTTGCACTCATATTATATTCAAGCTCTGTCACTTCATGATTATTCAAACATTGTTCATGTGTTTTGTAGTAGCTCAGAGCTAAACGAATTATCTGAATTTTGTAGAATTTTACAATTTAACTATTTAATTGTAATACAATCAACAAATAGTTTTTCCTTATTAAATAAAAAAGTATTCCAAAAATTACAAATTTTTCAGAAATTTTAAACGTTTTGAAAAACAAATTATTTTAATTTCTGAGCTCTTAAGTTTATTGGTATTTTAAAAAATATAATTTAAATTTATGCATTTCTTAATTTAAATATAATTCCATAGAAATGTTATCCTTTATAAAATAATAAAATGAATAAAGCAAAATTACTTAACATTTAAAATTTGTTTATTGATGTACCTACAAAAATTAGTAATACATTTAATTTGTGCATATATGTTCAATATGTTCAACAAAATATAAGTTTTAAGTCCCGAGCAACAAAACTTTAGTTGTAGTTTCTGACTGATCTGAATTTAGGAGAAATTTGTCAACTTCTGCTGTGCTAATAGTAGAAACATGAGAAAGAAATTAAACTATATTTGAAATTTATAAAATAATCAGAATTATATAGTGAGAAAAACCCTAAAATTTTTTATTTAAGTTGTAAGCAATTCAATAATTTTTTTTTTTCCATATATCACTTAAAAGAGTATTAAAAAAAAAAATAAAATATTTTGAGAAATTGCATTGCTTGTCGAATAATTCGTGTGTTGCGCAGTGTTAGCAACAGATCCACATGGCGACGCAAAACTAAAAACCAAATGTGTGTAATGAACATGGACAACATGTGTCTGCCACAGAGCGAGTGTGCGAGTGTGCGTGTGTGTGTGTGATTGAGTTGGGGGTGGGGCGTGGCAGCGACAAAGACGCTTTTTATGCTCAAAGCCCGTTGCCTAATTAAGCATATCGCAACTGCGGGCATTCGCTATAGAATTGGAATTGGAATCGGGGATTGGCAGCATAAATGGGCAAGTCGAGAGAGCGCAACACTAGTGGCTGTTGAGTGCGAAGGGTGGAGAGGGGGAGAGAGAGGGGGAACACACATCATCACCTGCTGCAAAGCGTTATCAAAATGTTTGTTGTGCAAAAAGGCAATGAGGAAATGTGAAGGCAATTGAAAGTGAAATCAAATTCCAGCATAACTGTCAATGAATGCAGCGCAGCAAGGTGAGGGGAGGAGAGGGAGAGGTAGAGGTAGAGCTAGAGGGAAAGGCTTACAATGTGTGGCTGGGCGGCAACATATGGTTTGGGACATAAAGAGAAGTTTATAACTAGAACGCCTTGCCTGCCAGCTACACAAATAAACAACAGAACCTGCACATTAAATGCAGCTGCATGACGACGACAACAACAACAACAACAACTGCGAGAGCAACGTGCCACAGCAAGACGCTGCAACAGGCATCGATATTTGGAGGCAGGCAGCAAAATGAGGGAAGAATCGCGACGGCATCGCGGTCGCTTGATCTTTGAACTAAATTAATTAAGCACAATGAACGCAATTGTTGTTGTTCTTCTTGTTGCCGTTCTTCTTCTTCATCTGCGTCTTCTTTCAATTCTTCATGTTCTTGCTGTTGTTGGCAGCAGCCTCCTTCTCCTCCGTGCAACACCAACCCCCAAATGCAAGCATCTATGTATATGTATATGTATATATTCAGCCAACAAATACACAAGTTGCAGCCAACTCATGTTGCATACCCTGGCCACAACTTGCCAAAGGGGTATACACTTGTTAAAGCAGCCATCTTTAATATTTAGTATAGATTGTATACCTTAATGCAAAAGTAATAAGCAAATCAGTATAACAGGTAAGAAGGCTACAGTCGAGTGTGTTCGACTGTAAAATGAACAGTTCCCACTTTCAATAAGACCATATTCTAAAAAAATACTGAAATATACCTAAGGCTATATCGAAATTGTATTACATGCAAAATATACAATAGGAACAACATGTTCCACATTGTTAACGCTAACCCAGAATATATATTTTTTATACATATACCCTGCAGTAACATATATATTGAATGTGAATATTTCTGTGCTATAAACATTAAAATACTGTATGTAATAAATACACAAGCTCTACTTCAAATCTTTCAAAATATACCCTAGAAACGTCATGCCGTACGGTATACTCAATTTCATTAAGAATCTCAATATAAATTTAAATAAATATTATTTACGATTATTATTCATTTTATAGAAACCATACTGTACTCTGTTTGACCCTCAAAGCTTAAATTGATTATGCTGCCAGCTTTCAGAAGCTTTAAGCTGTTGCTAAACTGTTCTATAGATCGTAAAATGACATACTTGCGATGCGAATAGCTCAAAATATTTTCTATCATTTAATATACAATTTTTTTTTTTTTATTGTTGATGAAGCTTCAGAATAATCCGTTTATATGTTAATATTTCAAATCACATTGATTTATGAAACACTGCTTCGCCTTAGCTTGAAACATTAGGAAATAATAGTTCTCAAGGAAATCTGTATCTGGTTATATATCCATTAAAATATTTATTATATTTCACTCATATTCATTTCAAAGTAAGTTACTCTATGTAAATTCAATTGAACAACAGAATACTCTCAATATAGTTATAGTCAATATAGTAGTTAATATATATTACTTTATTATAGAGCTATAAATAGGTTATAAATAACATGTCCAAAAGCATATTTTTGATTGCCAAATGAATATAAAGACGTGAGTTAAAGTCATCATTGGGTTATAATCTATCTGTTCTGTTTTAATCTGTTCTCTACTCTCGTTTATATTCTGTTTTTCTTGAAGTATACATTTGGAAATTGAATTGAATTGAAAATTTGATTTGAAAACTAAAGATTGCGCTATTTGTCTTTTGCTCTTTTGAAGATGTTTCGAATATGCTTGGTTCTTCTGGAGTTCTTGCCCACACACATTTTATCGGAGATACGTCTAGCTTTAAGTACCATATTTATAAAGACAGTTCTTTCTTGTTGTTCATCCGATTCTTCTGAGCTACTCTCTTATGTTTTCGAGTATCAAAACACACAGTTGCGCAGCTTCAGGTGTTCTTCAATAAATTCAATTATCGAATTACGATAAATGGCATAAAGTAACTTCTTAAGTGTGGATTTCGTGTCGTATATTCAGTTATTTTTATTCATAGTATTTTTTTTTTTGTTCCTTTCATTATTCAGTTGCTGCAATATATTTCTTGTTCAGCTGCGATTGATTTAATTTTACTTATATGTATTATTTAACAAGTATGAAAGCTACAGTCGAGTGTGCTCGACTGTGAGATACCCGCTACCCATTTTTAATAAAGGCAAAATATTGCGGTATCATTTTCAAAATATACCAAATATGCTGCAAAAATACTAAAAGTATATCAAATGGTATACTTGGTATATCAATATAGTACACCTTTCAAAATATACCATAGACGGCACAATATACCAGATTGTCAGCCAAAGTAACTAAGACCCCTAGTAAGTAGGCGTTTTTGCCCATACAAAAGTATGTCTTTAATAACTTCCACAATTTTGATCGTAACCAAATTTTCAGGAATCATAACTACTATAGTAATTATTGTATATACCAAAATTCGCAACTCTAGCTTTAAAATTACGCTTGTTACTCGATTTTTTTGATTTGCGGGGGGAGGAAGTGGGCGTGGCAAAAATTTGAAACAAACTTGATCTGCGTGCAAACATAACAAATGCTGTCAAAAAAATTATAGCTCTATCTCTTATAGTCTCTGAGATACAGTGTTTCATACGGACGGACAGACAGACGGACAGACAGACAGACACACAGACGGACAGACGGACATGGCTATATCGTCTCGGCTGTTGACGCTGATCAAGAATATATATACTTTATAGGGTCGGAGATGCCTCCTTTTACCTGTTACATAAATTTCCTGCCGGCACAAAGTTATAATACCCCTCTACCCTATGGGTAGCGGGTATAAAAAGTCGAGACAACGAGCAGCGAATTATTTTTGCTTGTAATTTAAATGTTTTAAATAAAATACTTGAACTGCGTTTCAATTTAATGATAAATTCATGATTTCTTATAACATATCAGTGAAATTTGAAGAAAAAAAGCATATTAATATTGCAAAAAAAATGTATAAGATTATTAATTGAATTTAGAATTTAAAACAAATTATGAACAATCCTGAATTTTGCTGATTATGTCCTTAATAATTGTGTCTTTATAATTATTAAATAATTCAAATATTTAACTAAATATCTGTAGAAAATTTTAAAATTATATATATGAAATGTAACTAATTAATGTAAATCATAAAGAAACAAAACACATTCTTATTTCAAAATGAATTCATCAAAGCATATATTAAAATATGCTTCTCAATAATTTGAAATTTATTTTGGTAATAATGAGTTTTTTAAATATTTGCTTTAGAATGTAAAGAAATATAAATTATAACATTTGACTCGATAATATTATATATTATCTATAAATTATATATTATTATATAAAATATAATTTGATTTTAGTTTTTAAATTCAGTAACGTAAGAATAACTTAAGTAATTGCTTAAACTCTGCTGCTGGCGAGATGTAAAATCGTTGCCAAGTAGGTAATTGATCATATTTACGGCTATATTTCGGGTTGCAGCATTCCTCTAGGATGGGTTACAACCATCGTTGTTGTTGTTGGTGTTAACTGCATCGCATCCTCAGGCAACCTAATGTTGGCCGTTAGATGGCTGTCGATTCTGAAAGTGATTCCCATACCAAAAAGTGGGCACATTCATCGACACTCTGAAGTCTTGAAATCGCACGCTCGATGGATAAATGTTGCCTCTGCTTATTGCTGTTGTTGTGGCATGGTCCGCAGCCTGTTGAATGCTTGCCTCAGCAATATTGACTGCTGCATGCTCGTTGTGGCAAAATACATGCGTTCATTGACATCCTCGAAATGTTGCAGCTACTTTTTAATGGCATACGCAATGTTCAGCCGTCGATTGCAGACGTGGCGCCTCCTCCTCCATCATAAAGGTGACAAAGTAATTGCAGGTGGCAGTTAATTTTGGCGCTGCCTCAAGCGGCAAAGGCGAACATTAAATTTCACTCGCTGATGCCAGGACGAATGTCGCCGACAAATATGCGATTCGGTATTACGAATCGTATTGCCTTATAGATGGGTCTTGTTACTGGGCAACCATTATGAAACCTGATTCGAATGCAGATACAAATAAAGCCACAGCTATATCGACTGCTTTGGCAGAGGTTTGTGCAACAATATCTGCTCGATCTTGGATTACAATCGATGTCATCAGAGATAGCAAGAGAGAGAGAGACACAGACAGAGTGAAAGAGAGAGAGAGAGAGAAACAGGGAGTGAACGTGAAGGTGTAAAGAGAAAAAGAAACTATTTTTGCTAATATGATCTCATTGATGATGCAATTTATAGGAAGGAAGGAAGTGATGGCAGAAGTAATCATCTCCGACTCCATAAAGTACATACATACATATATTCTATCTCAGCGTCAATGATGTAGCCTTGTCCATATGTCCGTATGAAACATTCGATCTCAGAGACTATAAAAGATAGAGCTTGCATTTTTTTTCCGACAACACTTTTTATGTTTTCACGTAGTTCAAGTTTCTTTCAAAGTTTTGCTATGCCCACATTCACCCCCAAAAACGAAAAAAAAAAAAATAGAATAACACGAGTACTTAAAGCTAGATTTGCGATTTGTGGTACGCACAATAATAACTATATATATATTATATTTATTGTAGAAGTTACTTAAGAAATAATTTTATATTGCAAAAAACGCCCACTGCAATAGGTTTAAACCTCTATGGTATATTTGAAATGCAGTTCAATATCAATATACCAAATAAAGCTTTCGGCATATTTTAGTATTTATGCGGTATATTTTCGTATTGTTGTAGAATATAGTTTTATTAGAGATGAGAAGCGGGTTTCTTACTTGTTTTTTACATTTCTTTTAAATTTACTGTACCGACTTTCCATCGTCGTCTACTATTTAATAGTGTTAGCACATAAATTTACAAAAAAATATAATAATGCAAGGACAAAAATTGAGAATTTTAGAAATTGATCATTACCAAAACTTTCGTAAAAATCAAATTAGAAATGTATAATAACTAAATATTTTTTAATTTTTAAGGAATTTGAGTGAGTAGAGAATAATATATAATTTCATATCAATACAAGCTTTAAAAAATAATTTGAAGATATGCATATATACTATATGTATATATTTGTAAAAAAAAATCTATGAAAATACTAAAAAACTGAGATCTAATTATCATCAACTACATTAATGTTTCCTTGGCATTAAAAATCGAACTTGAGTTACTAAAAGTGAAATTAATTTCGAAATATTTAACTAAAATTAAACTATTATATTAAAGATAATTTAAATTATTAATTTAAAGTCGCTCGCTCTTGTTGGGGTTAAGATAGACAAGTTTATATAGACGGACAGACAGAACGCAGGACAAATATAAATATAGTCATGGTTATGCAATATAACTATTGTATTTTTAGGGCATCAAAGATTTTAATGAGATAATATTAATTAAAGATAATAATATAACATATTACTTGTCAAACTTAAAGATTCTTTGTCTTTATTTTAGTCCTTGGGATAGCCTCGGTTATATGCACGGACAGACAAGAATGCAGGGCAATATGATTAGTCAATTGAGAAATAAATTAAATGTGATAAAAGTAAGAGTTAAATTTGAGAGACAGTGAACTGGAATAAAACTATTCTCTCCTGCCGAAATATCAAATTTAAAAATCTCTCTATCCTCAACGGACAGACACAACGCTGGACAACATTTATGGACAAATGCTTTACAGGGTATCGAATTAGTCGCTATTCTCGAGCATTACAATTATCGTCATTATTTTCGCTTTCAATTTCCATTTTTTTCTGCGGGTCGCCAAAAGGGGTGTCCGCGGGGTCTCGCAGCAATGTTTCTCCGCTTTGCTGTAATAGCTTGGCAGCGCAGTCGCAGCCGCTGTCGGCGTCGCCGTCGCCGTCGCAGTCGCGAGAAGACTCCAATAAGAACCTCGCCTGGCATTATGATTATTATTGTTGTGCCTCGCGTTTTTTTTAATGAATTTTATTGAGCGCGACAGCAGCATCAGCGGCAGACGTCTAAAGAGATCCATTGCCAGTTAAGTCCCGAGGGTCTTTTGAAGGGTTGAGGGGCAAGGGAGAAGGGAGGAGGTAGAAAGGGAGTAAAGCAACAGCCAAATTAAACACAAATTTAATTCAATTCCTTCTTGCTGTTTGTTGTGTTATGTTTTATTGTGTGATGAGTCACGTATGTACTTCTCGCTCTTAAATATGTCCATATATGGTGGCATTTTATGAGTTTATAATGAGACTACTTGGGCCACAAACTATTGGCCCACTTAATGGCACCAGCAGAGTAGTATGAGTAATTGGCATTAAAGACTGATTTCAATACTTTCGCTTTATCAGCTTTAATACTTCAGATCTAAGACATTGTATTAGTTTGCAAATTGAGCCAGATAAGATATAATTCTTATTATTATTCCTTGAGTCTAGGAATCACCCATGAGTAATCAAAACAATAACAAACTTATGGATGTAAAAAGCTATTCTGTAATCTATAGATTACGATTCGTATCTCAGTAATGAAATGAGAGTATCTGCCTTCACTTTCGAATAATATTCAAAGACATTCCGCAGATCAGATTATACGGTGTATATATGATTAAGAGTAGTAATAAAAAGTAATAAGAAAATAACATGATAAGATTCTGTTTGATATTCTCATACATATACATCTGAGTATAATACTCTAAGTATCAAACACTAGATATACTCTACTCTAAATAAACTTGGTATTTATATTAAAGATCGAAAGAACTATAAAGACTATAAAGAGTCTTCTAAGTTGTAACGCCTTAATTTTATCAATTGTGGAATATTTGCCAAATAAGTAAATGATTTTAAGATATCGAAAGCTATATTTGGTATATCGATTTACTTCTATGTTCAAAATATACCAGACTCTTAGTAAGATACGAGACAAATGTATTTTGATATAATTTACCGATCACTTTACCTTACATTTGAGTTCACTTTAATAAGCAGAAAAGTGATGAGAAAGATTAAAATAAATAATCGAAATGTCAAATGCCAAATTGCAATCCCAAATTATTAATAATTCACTATAATTCACAAAAATATAAAAATAGCAATACAGCAAAAATTTCTATTGCAACTTTTATAAATTCGTGATTAAACAGTTTACCACAATAAAAATAAAGGAGAAAGAATGCCATAAAAGGCATTTTAAATGAAAGTTTTTATTTCTAGCTTGCTATACCATAATATACTGTAATATAATATACCAGACTAAATAAAGTATAAACTTCTATTATATAGAACTTTGTTATTCAGCAGCTGCTAGTAAAAGATGATGTGATTATGTGCACAATTCATAATTACATTCGCTTGATATCGTATTTGAATCATTTGTGTGAGCAAGGAAGAAAACAATTTCTTTATTTGCGACTGGCCGCAAAAGTTCTTAAACTTCAGAAGCATATTAATAGACCGAAAGTATATGAGTGTGTGTGTGTGTGTGTGTTTGAGTGTGTGTAATGGCAACTCAAGTGTCAATCAAGCAGCTACTTGTGTTGCATTAACAAAGACAATAAAAGAATACAGAATACAAAAAGGAAATGGGGAAAGAGGAAGGGAAATTTGTGACGAAACGAGACGAGACGAGACGAGAAGTGTCATCCAAATCAGAGCGAGGCAAATGAGCTGCATAAATAAAGTCAAATGGAAATGCTTATAATGTGTAAGTGTGTGTGTGTGTGTGAATGTATTCATGTGAATGCTATCGCTATGCAAACTAATGACAAAATTGTTTTACGCTCACGACTTTTTCAAATTGCATTTACTTGCGACTGCAACTGCAACCGCGCTGATAAAAGCAGTAACATGATTCGCAATGCAAGTGTGTGTATGTGTGTGTGTGTGTGTGTGTGTGTGTGTGTGCTATCTGCATGCCTCGAAGTGGCACATACAGCGAGTGCAGCGACAAGCGACACTTGCTGCCTTTTGAGGGCGACAAAAAACGCGCGCGAAACGCGTGCGCACAGCACGTCGCGACTTTTGACGCGATTAGTCAGCAGCAGGCCAAATGCGAGCAGACGAAAGCGAAGCAGCAAAGCAAAGTAAAACACGCAATGCAAAAACATGCGCAATGCATTTTCATATGTTGCATCAGTGCCAGCAGCGAAGAGGGTGCGAGAGGGAGAGAGGGTTAACAAACAAACACACACACACACACACACACACACATACAATGGCAGCCACTGTGCGGTTGGGCGCCTCTTTGCAATGCGATTTTTTTTGTGCTTTTATTTATTATTCTTGCACATTTCCAAAAATTCTGTTGTTGATTTATTTGTGCTTTAATTGCACGCCTCTCGACGAGTGTTTTGCAACACTCAGTGGGCAGGCAGCCAGTGTTGACAAGCTTGCTTAACCGCCCCCCGTTTATTGTGCTAATTATTTCATAATTATTATGTCTTTTTTCCTTTATTCGTTACGTTTACAATCATTTGTAGCGTTATCATTTCAATGATTTTGGTTTTGCTATGCTTCTTCTTTTTCTGCATTTCTTTTTATCGTTTTTGTTTATGATAATCTCGCAAATCTTTTCATCTACATTACGCAATCATGTTTGTAGAGATTCCAGTATTTAGAAACAGCTTCCATTATTTGCTGTTCTATATTTGTCTAGATCAATCAATCAATGTTAAATGATTACATTTAAATTTCTTATTATTACTTTGAAATAATATGTTGTTCATTATTTCTGTTTATAATTGATCTTCAAAATTGATTTAAACTTTGGAAGATTAAGATTTGTTTATAAAAAATTCGAAGCCCATAAAAAGATCTGCGGTCAAAAACATCTGCTTGAATGTTCTTTTTGCCACAAAACTTTTCTGTTTATAATATAATTAGATGCTTTATTACAAAGTTATTTCAAATTTCTTCAACAGCAAAAAAAAAGCTTTAAAAATTGTGAAAATCAATTTAAAATTCAACTGACCTATATAGAAATTCCATCCATATTAAGTTTGTTGATCGTAAATCAAAAAAAAAAGAGAAATACATTTTTTTCAAGTTCTTCGCAACGAAAACGAAATGAAAACAGCTTAGAAAATGTGAAAAGATGACCTTTGAACCGATGTGCTAAACGCATTGATATCATTTGGAAAATACATTTTTGGGTTTTCGGAACAATGCGTCGGCTTCAAAACGGAAACGTGTTTTTGTTTCTTCTTTTTTGTTTTTTTTTTTTTATTTGGTTTCACTTTCTCTTTGCGGCAAATGCAAATTTGTCGAACACAACAGCAACAAAAACAAGAGACTTAATAAAGAGCAAACGTTCAGACAATAAAAACAAAAAACAAAATAAGACTGGAATGGCATGTAGTGAAATTTTCAAAAGGCCAGGCAACAACATCAAATGATCAACAATCTGACCCAAACTCTACAAGTATCAGACTTTTCATTTGCCAAGCATTAAAAGAATACTCGAATTCTTCTTCTTCGCAGTTCATTTCAACGTGAATTTTGTGAGCGAATTTACGCAAATTTCTTGCTACAGACTATGACACTACAAAATACCCTGATATTGAAACTTTTTTGGTTCTATATAGTAATAGAAAAGCATTTGTTCCTTTAAAATTTATTACTCATTTGCATAAGGAACGTTTGATTGCTTTAGCAAATAAACATGTTGCGATATTCAGACTGTGGAAGTCGATATTAATGGGTGACTTAAAAATACTTCAAAAGTCATTGAATCGTTAAACTGTGACTCGTTAATATATGAATATCGATTACATTAATCAAGTGCAATATACAAATCATTTTTAATAAATCGCATTGTTAGTCATATTGCTATTAATTTGATATTCCCCTGACTTCCTTTTATGGACAATTTTTATAAATTTCTTATCAAGTTATTATGAACTCAACTATTTCTTGGCTCCATATTTATCGATCACACTTCAACAGTTGCAGTTTTATGTTTTATTTTTATGTACATATTTAGATTCTTTGCTTACTTATTCTAAGGATATTCACAAATTATGTCCACCAAGCAATCAGATTTTTATTGATCACTTCGATAGCATGTGATCGATAACGATAGCTGCAGCAAATATGCTTATAGATTATTTTAAAAATAAGCACGAATTATTCCACTCAACGACAAAGATATTTGTCGATCGATTATCGATAAAGATAAAAATAAGTGTTTACGGATTTATTTCAAAGAGTTCTATATGGTTATACAGAGTCAACTTGTCTGGTTTCTTTATCACTATAGCAGCATCTGATCGATAACGATAGCAATAAAACTGATCGATTTATACATAGCTCATTTAAATATTCAATTTCTATAAAAGACATATCTCCTGGCACACTTGGTTGACATATTATCAAATAATTTCAACATTTATATTATTATATATTTCTCGATCGCTTCCTCAGCATTCGATCGATAACAATAGCAATAAGTATAAGAAGAAAAAAGGAGCTGCACTCACCGTCTGTCGCCTCAATCGCTTATCGACACCGAAGACAGCATTTAATTCCTGCACAACGTCCGCATGATTGCTCGTCATATCCTTCCCTTTGCCGTGCTCCCCGCACTCACTGCAATCCTCTATTTTCCTGCGAAATTTCACATTTTGTATTGGAGATCCCTCCCTGTTATCGGTGTTGTTTTCATTGTTGTTTTCATTGTTGTTTTCATTGTTGTTTTCATTGTTGTTTTCATTGTTGTTGTTGTTGTTGAGCTGGCTGACATAACTGTTGTGGCTCTGCGTATCGCTGTGACTGCGACTGTGGGTGCGACTTTGATAGGGTAAGGACTCGGGTTTGGGATGATGCTGATTCTGATGATTGCTGCCTGAACTGAAGACGTGTGAGATGCTGCGAATGAGTCGCCGATATCCCCGCATCGGCTCCACTAAGCCAGTTGGTATGTCTTTTTCTCTCTCTCCAATCGTCTCTTGCTGATAAATGTTCACTGCCATCTTTGTTTTACGTTTACGTTATTTGCACGTTTGTTTTTGTTTTCGTTTTTTCTCAATTCATAACACTTTTCCCACCGCCAGACGTATGTAAAATTGTTAATGCGATTGTTATTGTTAATGTTCTCGTTAGCTAATGCTACAGTTGTTTGCACTGCTTGTTGTTGGTTGGCTTATTATTATTACGTATACGTAGCGTGCACACACACTCTCAGAAAGAGATATAGACAACGCGTCGTGGCGTCGTGCTTTTCTTGCTGCTCAGTTGCTCAGTTGCTCATGAGCAGCAGCTGCCAACTGAATATCTTGGCCTTTGTTTTTGGCTGTCAACTAGCAGCGAACACCAACACCAACACCAAAACCAAAGCGAACACGAACACCAAACACCAGCAGCAACGGCAGCAACGGCAGCATCAACACCAACACTAGCAATCAGCAGCAGCAACAATAATGCGAGCAACACCTTCGAGATATTGACGACGTCGACTGCGACTGCGACTTCGACTGCGATGATGTTGCTGATGATGATGGCAACTGCGAGAGCGTCTTATCGTCTCACACACACACACACACACACACACACACACACACGAACACTTGTGCTGATAAGCTGCAGTTTTAACGGTTCTTTAACGTTTTTTGTTGTTCTCGACTCTCTGCAGCAAAATCAATAGAAAAAGGCGCCGTCTCGGAATTCAATTCAATGCAGTGCACAGAACAAAACATAACCTCAACGTGTAGACGACTCGACAAAAGTTCACGGACTGCTCTGCTCGGACTTTACAGACTCGGACTGCTCGGACTTCTCTTCACTCGTTCACCGTGTTCACCGTGTTCCAGGCAAGCGACTAAGCAACTAAAGTGCACAGAGCAGCGACGCAACTAAATCGCCAGAGGCGCCAGTCGCTGTTTCAGAGGCAGAAACCTCAGACCTCAGTCCCCAGCCCCCAGACCCCAATTCCTCACTCCCTCGATCGCCCCTCCCCCGCTCCACAACCTCCTCCCTCCTTTACCAAATTCCCTACTGACTGCTGCGGTCAACGCTTGCCTCGACTGTGACGGTAGCGTCACCGTTGCTGTAATCGGTTTTTTATTTATTTTCGTAGTTTATTTTATTTTTCTTTTCTGTGTACGTTTTTTTTTTTCTTTTTTTGTGTTTCAACTTTTATTTTTGTATTTATTTTGTGCTGAGTTCTTGTTTTGGTTTTTGTGCGCCAAAGTGCTTCTAGGTGCACAGTGGGACAAGTGCCATTAAAGTCTCTCTGCAAACAATTCGATTAGATTAGCTAGGTGCGTCAGAATTGCTTTAAACTGCACTTTGAACGCTATCTAAATCAATTGCCTCAACATTTTTTAATCTGTCAAATCATTTAGATGACTAAAGGAAATCACCAAATTTTAACTGTTGATTCCACGAGTTGCTTTCTTTTTGTCATACTCCAAAAAAATAATTATACATTTTCATACTTATATTATCATACTATATTAATGTGTGTAAGTTCGATATTATAATTTCAAATTTTTTTAATATTTATTTCTTTTATCAATTCAAAAATATTTATTCATAGTTTTCTTTTTAAATTTTCATAAATAAACAAATTATTCGAATGGAATGTTTTTTGTTTCGGCTTCCAAAAAATTATAATTGAATTGTTAAAAAAAAAACGTATGCATAAATTTATAATCATTTGATTCACAGTTCACAATATATGGAAATAATTTCCATACACACACACACACACAAGGTGATTTAGGCTCACTGCCCCGCAGTTGGAGCATATAATAAATTGTCTGTTTTTATAAACAAACGTGAATTTTGGCAAAACGAAACAACAAAACGCACACGATATGTTTTTTTTAAATACTAAACTCAACCATAAATTTCAGCTGCGGGCTGGCATTCCACCTCTGTCAATTTGTTGTTATTGTTGTTATGCTAAATACTTTACAGACAATACCATTGATAATTGAATGAAATAATAATCGAAAAACAAAAAAAAAACTAAACAACACTTTCGCCGTAACATGTGACAACTGTGACAGCTTTTAAGCTTAACGGATTGAACACTTGACAGTTGCTTTCACCACCACAAAAACAAAAAAAAAAAAAAAAAAAATTTATAACAAAATTCTACAAAGAATTGATGGATTGTGCACCACTGTGCCGCTAATGTTTTACACTTTGCGGGTGTTTATCAATGCCTACGGTTATTGCCGCCTATCGCAATGTACACCTTACGTCATGTGTGTGTGTGTGTGTGTGTGTAGGTGAGTGTTTGAGTGTGCGTGTGTGTGTGTGTGTGTGGGTTTGAATGGATGTTGGCCACTTGATTTGTTTTTGTTTGCAGTCGAGTAAAGGCTTTTGTGCTAACTGCAACTGAATTTGCAATTGCAACTGCACCGTTCACAAAATATCGCCATTTGCAATTTGCAATTTGCTTTTGTCGAGCACGTCACGTACGCGTTTTAATTAAATCGGAAACGAAATCAAAAGCAGCGGCAACAACAGCAACAGCAACAGCAACAGCAACAAGAAGCGACGACAACGACAAACAACCAAACAACACTTGACAACAAACTGACAACGAAGAACAACGACAACGAACAACGACAACGATGGGCCACTTGGCGGCTTCCCGGTTGACACACGACTAACCGTCTAAAACTAGCGCAGCAGCGACAGCAGAAATACGAAATCAAAATAAAATAAAATACGAAAAGCCAAAGCTAAAACCAAAAACCAAAACCGAAAACCAAAACACACTCACATAGCACAAAACAACAATACACAAAATAGATGTAACCGAATGCTGAACAGTGCAAGAAGAAAACGAGCTCGAACATCGCAAAACTGGCTAACTCACAAACAAAAGAAAGAAAGACAGAGAGATAGAGAGCAAGAGCGAGAGACAGAAGCGAAGGCGAAGGCGATGGCGATGGCGAAGGAGGAGGTGGAAGAACGGCAGAATGCCGTCAGAGTTTTGCCAGTTTGCCAGCTTTGACGCACCCCTCTTTGTGAGCGGCCCCCGCAAAAAAAAACGCGCGACGACAACGACTTTTGAATAATATTTACATTTTGTTGTCTCTCTGTGTGTGTGTGCGTTTGAGTGTGTGTGTGTGTGTGTGTGTGCCACGGTTTCACGCAGGCGGCCAAAAAGCAAGTTGCGTTGTTAACGTGCGCAAAACAATGTCGAACAACAGCAACAGCAACTGCAGCGGCAACTGGAACGCATGGTGGATAGGGGAGGGGAGGTGAGGAGGGGTTGAGGAAGACCAGCTCACACAAAATATAAATGACGAAATTATAGCCAGAGCAGCTACTTAGTTATAAACAATGCACATTAAAATGTGTGGCAGCAGCGCAAACGAAAACGAAACGCGACCAAAAACGCGCGGCAAACGCGCGCGACTTTTACACGTGCTTTACGCGCAAGCATTCTGAATACGAAAGACTGTCTGTTAACTCACACTCTCTCTCTCTCTCTCTTTCGCACTCTCACTCTTTCAGCCCGTCTCTCTTCGCCTCTTTCGCGATGTATGGCTGAGTGAGTTGAAATGTGGGCCATCAATTATAAATGAAATGCAGCCTATGAACGAACGCACACAAACACACACACAGACATAGGCAAGTGAACTGAATCCCATGAATACTCTGCGAGTGTATTCGAAATGAGTTAATGAGTAGACAACAAGCTAGTGAATGTTAAGTGCATGCTTAAACATATGCGAATATATATTGTATTTACTATATATATATATACATATATATCAATTGCATAACACGATGCTTCACACGTTGAATAAATCATTAGCATGGGCATTAACACATGCATTAGCATTAGATATTGCATTAGCATATGCATTGGAAATTATATTAGCTTTAGCATAAGCATCAACCATTGCTCTTCCGTTGGCATCATCAGACTTAAGCATTTGCATTATGATTAACACTAGAATACATACCAAATATTGTATTATTTTAGTATTTGCTTTTAACGTATACGCATTGTATTTTAATATACTAAAATTAGATGAGCTGGCGAATTAGTATTAGCATAACAAATATGTATATGCGTCAGTATTAGAACAAACGTTGAAAACAAACATTATCATAATTCCAATTTTTGCTTTTATTGTCAAGATAATTATCATTTGTGAAAAAAAAACTAGGATCATGATGTGGATTAGGAATACCATTACAGTTTAAGGTTAATATCGTATTATGTGTATCATGAATATATTCATTGGTTATTGTATTCACATTATATCCATGAAAATTATTATAATTGCAGTTCATATTACAATTATCATTATCACTATGAAAATCAGAAATCTTTGCGACTTTTAAATAAAAACCCAAACAATTAGGAGGACAAGATTATACAGATCGTCTTAGAACAATTCTAGAATGATTTTTCAATTTATGTTTTTCATGCTTTCCACAATTAATAATAATTTATTGTAGTAGTTTTTAAAATCATGATAATTACTTAAGATTTTATATCTAATAATAATTAAATAGTCAAACAATAATACAAATATATTTGTAATAAATATATATTAAATAATAATATACGATTTCTTTATAATAAAAATTGCTGATAGAATTGAAAATAATTCTCAATATCTTGAGCTGGGGCAGAAAAGAATTTTCGATGGCCAATCAGCTGTTTGCTATGATAAATCAATTAGAATATATTCATAATCTAGATAATGTTCATTGGTTCTATGATCGATCTGGTCTAGGTTGCTGACTCTGCTGACTTCATTAGAAATTAGGAAATCGTTGTTGATACAACTAACTAAAAACCACAAAAATTAATGAAATATCAAAGTTTATTATTGCATAGACAAAAATAAAGTTATGATCTCATCATACACAATACTTGATGCGGACTTGATTTACTCGAGCAAAAAGAGCACAACTAACTACGCTAATTTCAATTAAATTCATATATTTGGACTTGGCAAAGAATTAAAAGATATATATATATATATAAATACACTTATAGGTATTAGATGAACTAAGCACAGCGAGTTTGATGGCATATCCCCAAAGCAAAAAAATTGTGAATAATATTCTTATGTATAAATGCTGATGAGCTAAGCGGGACTCTCGAGTAAAGTTAGCGATGAAACTGAGCTGGGCGAGGAGCGTAATTCACAGAGCTCCTCCATGAGATCGCGAAAGAGCATCGGATTCACATTGACGCTGACCTTCATGAGGAGAAACCAATCGCCGATGGTCAGATTCCTGAAGACATGCTGCACATGCTGTTTGGTCATGAAACGCAACTGGCTGCGAATCATTAGCTCCCGGAGAGTACGACTCATCATCATGGCCAGACGACACACCAGATTCAAGCCGGACATAATGGCCATGAGGAGGAACCAACACCAGAGGCACACAAAGATCTTCTCGTTCAGAATGTTGAGTGGCAGAATGCAGAGATTATCCATGATGCTGGCGGTGCCACTGGCTCCGTACTTGAGCACCTCGCACTTGGCGATCTTGGGGAAAACCTGCGACGAGATGCGATTCCAGCGATCCCAATCGTATAGCGGGATTGTGGCCAAGGCATACATGTACTTGCTCCAAAAGCCATTGAGGAACACCTCCAAAGCCAAAATATTAAGCATCTGTACAGAGAGTGAAGTGTTAACAACAAATGAAGAAAGAGAGAATAAATCAGCTACTCACGCTGATGAGGAAATTGAGGAGTTCGCAGAACACATATTTGGCCATATAGCAATAATGCATATCCTCATAGTCGGTGGTGAAATACTTCACGAGCAATCGCAGCCGTGTGTTGTAAGTCTGCTCGGAGAGCAGAGCTTCGCCCACCTCGGAGCACAGCTGCTTGAGACGCTGCCCCTCCCACACCTTCCACAGGCAAGACGGAAAGTAGAAGACAAACGATTGAAACAGCAGCAAGATGATGACCCACTGATAATACCGCAAATACTCGCGCTGCGTCTGACCCCGCAGCTCCGGACCCACGCCCTCGGCTATGGCCAGAGCTCGGGCATATTCCTCATTGTAATCGGCCAGGCGTCGCATGCTCAAGCGACCTGTTGTCGGCGATGGCTTCGGTTGGCTTGGCAGCGGTTGGCGTTCACTGAAATTGTCAAGCTTAAGGATGTAGGTGCCCATGGTCCAGCAATAGGATTGCACATAGTTGATGTTCTTCTCTTCACTGATGCATTGAATGGGATCGCCAAAGTATTGGCGTGCCGATAACAGCAGCGAGCAGGTCAGGAGGATGACAACGGTGCACTTGGAGTGAATTGTGAAAACGGCATCGTAGATGCGTATCGATTTGAATTGCAGATATTTTGATAGTGGCTTCACTGCCGAATACATTTCATTCGCCTCTGGAAAGAGCTCCCCAACAACTGTGTCCAATTCTCAATGCTCCGCCAGCTGCCAGAATTCTTCTCGACGTTCTCTTGTTAGCTTATTGATGATTGTTGTAATCCTTTTCTTGTTTTTATTTGTTTTTCCTAAATTTTACTTGACTTATGCTTTCTCTATCTCTGACACGGTTGCAACTTTAGAACTTGCACATTAACTTGACAGCCTTGGGGAAGCGACAAAAACGAAATGTTGATTGTCGCTCGGCTTTACATATTTTGTTAGTGCTGCCCCTCATCATTAGATGTACAACTTTACATTTTTCGATATCATAATTTTTAACTCGTTTTCGTTGTGTTTCCGTTTTTTATTCACCAAACTGACAGATGTCGATAGCCAACCCGAATTAATCTAATGTCTAGAAGCATTGAAAATGTACTGCATACTTTCAGGCGCGCGTTGCAAATTGAACGCGCTTTTTCTTTAAAGCATACTTTTAGGTGCTGACTGTGCTTTGCTGTAGTTTGAATTTGTTTTTTTTTTCGGAACTGTTTCCAAATAAAGAAGATAACTCTAGAAGTTAAGGTAAACTTTATAATAGCTCCTCATTCAGATGATACCTTTTTTAATATTGTTTAAAATGTAAAGGCAACATGTAGCTTGATGCCTCTAACAGCAGTCTGCAGGCATTCAAATCTATTTGTATTGCATACTTTTAGGTGTTTGTTCAAATAAAAAGTTATGCGGAAAACAATAGACATAATTAGATATTTTATATTACCTAGAAAAAAGTTATAATACACATAATTAAACACACTTTTTCAGTTTTACATTATATGTTTTTTATTACAAAAAAATACCATGCTGAGGCGAATGATAGTAGAAAAAAGGAATGCTCTTAATGACTAATGTGTAAGCGTTCACATAACTCTTGTGGTTTATTCAGCCTTAATTAATTTATTTATTTTGTGCGCCCATCACGTCGTCCTCTGCCCGAAGTTCAATTGCCAATTAGTCCAAGTTCAAGAATCCAATTATGGAAGGTATCTGTAATTAGCATAAAATCATTAAGTACGCAACAAACACACAACAACAACAACAAAAAAAACATAATAATAGCAAAGTACATGTACGCATAAGCTAATTAGCATAAATCAATTTAATTTATTTTGTTTTTTGGCCATGGGCCATGGGCGCGTAAAATGACACCCAAAAATGTCGCATTAAACATAATAAAACAATATGCAATAACAAACAATAACAGCGAGGGCATAAAGCAAGTCTTTAAAAAACATTTCAAATTTTTTTTTTTTTTTTTTTTGTAATGAGTTTGCTTAGGTTTATAAATTAATTAAAATGTCAAGTGAGATATAGTTTGAAAATACCATTTCCGATGCATTTTGTAATTGATTTGATTACATATTTTTTATTCTGGTCAATAAACGTAATTCGTGACGTCTTTTCAAATTGTATTAATATTGTTATTTATTTCTATTCAAGTGCGTTCACTTTTAAATATATAATGAATATAAATAATAACATGTTTGCTTCATAGATTTCTCTGTAGAAAATTTACACCAAAATTGTGTTATTAAGCAAATTTTAATCACACTCAGGTTGAGTGAGCAAACCTTCACAGCTATCGAAGTGAATAACCTTTTAGCTGTCAGCTGTGAATCGACAGTACTCAAACGCAATTAGCATTATTCATTCTCTTTTTTTTTGTGTATGTTTATTCAACTTTTTATGGAGTAACGTAGAAGTAATAAAAATCATTTGGCCCATTACAAACACAAAAATTCGAAAAGGTAAAAAGCAAAAACAAATCACGGTGTTCCCTGAACTTGACCTCCATGGCATTCAAACACCAGCAACAACAACAACAACAACAACAACAAAGTGTTGAATTTGTGAACACGTCACGAATTGAAATTGAAGTCCAAACACACACAGAGATGACGACGAAGCAGCTGGCAAACAACGCTGATCATGCGCAGAACTCGAAACGAGGGTTTAATAAATTTTATTTTTGTATTTTTTGTTTTGTTGTTTGCTCTTTTTTTTTAGTTGTTGTTGTGCTGTAGCTGTTGATCGCAAGCCGCCTTTGTGCGTATTTCTGGGTATTTGTAAATAATTTTGTGGCTTTTGTCTTTTTATATTTTGTATTTTGGGGGCGCCTCATCAAACCGCATGCGGAAGTTCTTGAGATGGGAACGAGAAGAGCTTGATAATTATGTATTCCGTGTTGTGCTGGTATCTATTGACGATAATTTTTGGAGTCGTTGAGCTGCTTGCTGTTGTTCGTAATTGTGACTTGCCATTTTCATTTTCTCAACATGTTCCGCACCGTTGGCCACCATAATAATTAAGATACTGGAGCGTACAGTCTAAGATACAACCCATACAAGCCATTTGTGATATTCTCGAGCTACAACTCGTAGCTTGTTAGCCCTACAAACGAGCCAAAAGCTACAGCGAAAGATACATTTTCAGATACAAGCCAACGAGATACATATTCGTAGATACGTTCGTAGATTTGTTGATTTGCCTGGCGACCAAGACACAAAGCGATTGTTATAATTTATGGCATTATGTCTGCCATTATTGTTTATGAGCAACGCTTTGTGTACGAACTCATTTTTGAGTAGCTCAACCCATTGTAACCGAGAGCAATTATAGAAATTTAATTTGGCCAAACGTTTAGTGGAGCACTTAGTCAGACAGTTTAGTTAGTTTGGCCACAATGCAAGAAACTCGTACTTAACTTATTTATGCCCAGCCATTTATATTTGTCTATTCAATTTGCTGCGGCGCCACTCAATGGACATTGTGCAAAGTTCAGTGGCTTTTACAATTATGACACAATCTAAACACGAGTCATAATATCTGTGACTAAGAAATGTTTTGTGACTTTATATTATTCCGTGTTTAATAGTTTCGATATATGAAATTATGTTTTAAATTGGTTCGTCATAATTAATATACATTCAGTATATTCTATTTAGTATGTTTGTTAGTAATTTATTTAATTTAATTCAAGTTGTCTAGTAAAAGGACAGCTTCTTTTAGTTCTAAAAAAATGATTTTTTATATTAAAAAATAAGGTATATATTTCAACTTCAACTTTATAGTATATTCAATTTTATTTTATTATTTAGTGTATTCTATTTGGTATATTCGTCATTTAGTATGTTGTTATTTAATACATTTATTTTAAGATGTTCGTAAAAACAGTCTAATAAAATTACAGTGCTCATCTTTATTTAGTATATTCTACTTAGTATATCGACCAGAATTTAGTAATTTAATGAATTTGATTCCAATTGTTCATAAAACACAAAGGAAAGCTACTTCAAATAGAACAAATAATATACCGCAAAAATACTAAAATAAGTACTGCATTTGAAATATAATATACCAAAGAGGTCAAAATATACGTGATTATTTTAAAACTTTAACTTGGTCTTATATCAAATGATCTCGAAATTAAAATGTGTTTTCCAAGTCATCCATGTTCTTCACGTACATAAAAATTGCATTATAATTCTTAGTACTAAAACCAAAATGTTGATTAGTTTTAAAGAGATTTTAATAATAAAGAACAAACAAAGAAATATTTTCTAAAACGTTCTTGTTGCTATCCAAAAATATAAAAATGTTTATTTTTCTTAAAATAAATCATATTTAATATATATACAATACTTTAGACTCTCTTGCTCTTTCTTTCAGCTGCTTATTAAGTGCAAAGCTAATGGAGCATCACAATCTAGACTTTAATCACAGCGATCAATTAATTGCTTGAGGGAATCCCCAACGAATCATCATCTGTAGCAATTGTTAATGTAAACAAGTAAGAAAGTTACAGTCGAGTGTGCTCGACTGTGAGATACCCGCTACCCATTTTTAATAGGAGAAAAATATTGCGGTATTATTTTCAAAATATACAGAAAATACTAAAAATACTAAAAATATACCAAACGGTATGTTTGGTATATCGATACAGCACACCATACCAGATTGTCGGCCAAAGCAACTCAGACCCCTAGTAAGTAGGCGATTTGCCCATACAAAAGTATTTCTTTAATAACTTCCACAATTTTTATCAGATCGCAACCAAATTTTCAGGAATCATAACTAATTATACTATATACCTTTTGCATTTACGCTTGTTATTGGATTTTATTGATTTGCGGGGGCGGAAGTGGGCGTGGCAAAAATTTGAAATAAACTTGATCGCGCGTGCAAACATAACAAATGCTGTCGAAAAAAAAATTATAGCTCTATCTCTTATAGTCTCTGAGATCTAGGTGTTCATACGGACATACGGACAGACACACAGACACACAGACGGACAGACGGACATGGCTAGATCGTCTCGGCTGTTGACGCTGATCAAGAATATATATACTTTATAGGGTCGGAGATGCCTCCTTCTACCTGTTACATACATTTCCTGCCGGCACAAAGTTATAATACCCTTCTACCCTATGGGTAGCGGGTATAAAAAACGCTCAACTTTATTCATATTCATTGACCTTATATATAGTAATATATATGCGATATAAACTGAGAGAAAAAATACGATAATATATTTTCTAAATTAACTAAATAACTTTTATGTTAGTATGTTTCATTGGGCAGAATATCTGTAAGATAAATCTTAAATGCGACTTTAGAAATAATTGCTGCAATAAACAAGAGTGTACATTGTACAATTGTATATCTATTATTATTATTCGTGCTTGTTTAATAGTGTTTTATTACCAAGTTGAATAGATGCACCTCCTAACAAAAAAAAAAAAAGAAAAAAACGTGTTTCAAACATTTCGAATTGAAGTGAACTTGTTAATTAAATTCTTGGCTGTCACTTTGACCCCAGACTAAAAACGACCTTGACTGTGGCCTGATCTACAAGTATACACACACATACATACATATATATATATATCTTTGATAGTAGAGATATAGATGTATTTAGCTGTTGATCGGGGCGCTTAATTAACGTATGAGTGATAAAAGATGGGAAGCTGCACATCTAAAATAAAATTAAATAGAAACAATTGGAAGCGCAGTTTCTACACACACACACACACACGCAATAATTCAAATTAATTTGATTTCTAGGAAACTAGTCTGAATTCGTTTTGTTTGCTAGATAAATATCAGACTATAACTAATTTCTTTCATATTTCTTTTTTGGGTAAGATTAATTAATAAATGATAAGTCAAGGCGGAAATCAAATAACAGCTTTGTTCAAATGTCGTAATGCTAAATATTTCCGATTTTTTTTGTAAGCTTGATTTATGACCCAAAGCACGATCATTAAATATGTTAGTAATATAGTAAAACGTGATTTATGCTCTCTTTGTTTGCCATGCGACAACACCTTGACCGTGTGCCATGGTAAAGCTGCTAATTAACCGCGATCCAAACCACAGCAGCAACACAGCAAAAAAAAGCAAAATATTGAATCTTTATTGATTAGCGGTGGGATGTGAAAAGTGTGGCCAACTCCTTAACAAACTCACCTTGGTAACAAAGTCATCCTCTGGTTGTTCGTTGGGTGGCGCCATTGCTGCAGTTACAGTTTTGCAAGGCAAAAGTTACAGTTTGAGATGCCGCTACAGTTGCAGATGCAGTGTAAGTACGTTTGCGAGTGCTAGAACCTCACTTAGTTGCAGATGAGTATAATTTGCACAAGCAGTCCATAAATTGTCATTATTTTATGTAATGCACTTCCAACGCGTTCACACAAACAAAAAAAGCAAAGCAATACTAAATTAAATACAATATTTAGTTGAGTTCTAGAGGGGAATCTTTTAAGCTCGATATGTGAACCGAATCGTCTTGCGTTTAACTTTTAACTGAGAGACAAACAAAAACGCCGATCGCCAGCAAGTTCAATGCGTTTGCCAGCGTCTTGTCGTCGGTCGCTTCGTGTCGCGCTTCGGCTTGGTTCGTTGACTTCGGCTCTGTGTGGCTTGAGGTGGGTGGCGAGGCACACGAAAGTGGGCAGGGCGCAACGAAGCTGCCAGCTGGTGTGTTCTGTCGCCTTGTTGGCAAAACTGGTTCTAGTTCTGTTCCGTTTTAGCTCAGACACAAACACGCACACATGCATACACACACCTTGCATTTGGTTCTAAGTTTGGATTCTTGTTGTGCAAACTCCCAGTTGCTCAGCAACAGGTTGACGTACCCGCTTTTTATGCTTTATGCTTTTATGTTTTATGTTTTATGCTTTTGATTTTATGTCTGTTGTTGCCCCGTCTGTGCTGACATCACTTGAACTTGTCGCTTGAACTTTGCGCCAGAAGGTAAGTCAGACATGTGTGTGTGTGAGTCTGTGTGTGGAGCATTTGAATTGATTGAACAGCAGCCTGCCACAGTCGCTTGACATTGACCATAAGTGGTCAATAGACACACACAGCTGCTAGTCATGCAACACTTGGGTGCAGCGAGCAGATCGCATGTGTGCCACACTGTTGCAACGCCCTTGAAACGTGCAACGCTGCACTGCACACACACATACACACACACACGCTGCTCACACACGCTGCACAAATAAGCTATGCGCGCGCTTCTCACTTTGATTCGCGTTCTTGTTGTCGTTTATGTTGTTGTTATAATGCTCTGCCCCAACTACGGGGCATGTTTGCTATATAGCATATGCTATCAAGTCTTTGCAACCCTGTTATCAACTTCAGTTAATTTTAATATAATTATATCACGTGTAAGTTGCAATTGCAAAACAATCAGCTGCCACTTAAAAAGAGACTGCTTCATATTGGATTAATAGCAAACATGATTACAGTGAAGAACTAAAAAAACTACATAAGTAATATAAGTAATAATCGTGTCTATTTTATTTATTTCATAAGTATTACAACAATTATAAAGACTGCACCATTAATAATCAAATCTAATTACAAATTATAAAACAAATGATAGATAATATCTCGATATGATATGTTTTATCTACATATCTATTTAAAATATGGGATTTTAGCAATACTCAATCTTTTTATTTATTTTATGAAATTTAATCAAAAATAAAAAACTTATTAAAATTATTTTTTAATTAAAGATTGATTCCAAACAAGGTCCAGCATACATTTTGTTTAAAATTAATACTATAGAAATAATTTAGGATAAGTAGGATGTTAAGTCTTTTTATGTTAACAATATTCAAATTTTGTTGTTACAACATTTACAAATAATAATTAGCTTTAAAAAAGCGTACGTCTCGATATATTTATAATAACTTCAACTTGAGTCTTCTATTTTAAAACTTTTTTTTTTTAATCTTAATTATTTTCATAAGAAAAACTCCAACGAATACCATGAAATCAGCAATTACGTCAATGGAAACTTGTTTTTTAACAAATTCGATATTAAAAGCAAAAAAAAAAGATGAATTGAAATAAAAAAAAAAACAAAACAAATAATAAATACGGTAATAACGTCATACAACAAGTATATGGTAGAGCATCTGAGCCGATGATTGCATACAATTAGAATTTAGCTTTATGATCGAATGTGCAACAAGTTGACAAACAGCTTGATGGCCAATGGTTTTGAATTTGATTTTGAATTTGATTAGAAGCCACCACAGCAGCTTTGAGGCGTAACTAGTAGCACTCGTATACCCTGTAAATAAGAAACTAAGATAAAGATACGATAAACTACTCTAACAAGATTTGACGAAAGATAAATAAAATAAAAAATGGAATTGAAAAAAAGTATACAAATTTCGAAAGAATGAAATGAACTGGAATGGCATGGAATGAAATTTAATAAAATATAATGAAATGGAATGAAGGGGATTGAAATAATATAAAATGGAATAAATGGAATAGAATGGAATGGAATGGAATGGAATGGAATGGAATGGAATGGAATGAAATGAAATGGATTGGAATGAAATGGAATGAAATGGAATGGAATGGCATGGAATGACATGGAATGGAATGGAATGGAATGGAATGGAATGGAATGGAATGGAATGGAATGGAATGGAATGGAATGGAATGGAATGGAATGGAATGGAATGGAATGGAATGGAATGGAATGGAATGGAATGAAATGAAATGGAATGGAATGGAATGGAATGAAATGAAATGGAATGAAATGAAGTGAATGGAATGGCATGGAATGGAATGAAAAGAAATGGAACTGAAATGAAATAAAATGGAATGAAATGGAATGGAAACAGAATTAATTATAATTGTATATAATTGAGATGAAATGAAGTAAGTACAGGGTATCTCAGTGTCGAGCTAAGACAGTTAAGACTTCTAACTAGTTGGTTTCGATCAAGTTGATATTTTCATTTTTCTAGTTCGAGTTCGAGTTTCAGTTTCAGTCTGAGTTTTAGTTTAAGTTTCATTTTAAGTTCAATGCAAACATGAAAATCGGTTGTAGGCCCGATTGTAGACCTGGCCAAAATGAGGAGAGCTCGAAATGCTTGACTAGCCGGGCCAGTCACAGCCATTCATAGTCCAATAATTATCAAAACTTAAGTAACTAAGTTTTGTGTGTAATTAAATGCGAAGCATTTCAAGGCCTCCACACAATCACACACTCACATTCACACACGCGCGCCCGTTTGGCTGTCAGATTAATTATGTATTTGTATTTTGATTAAAAATTTGCACGAACCCCTAAAATGCGCTTACATCGGATTATAAATAATAAATCTGAGACTGCTCTAAATACGCTCTGATGGCTGAAGCTGTCATGAGCTTAAAGTTCTGCAAAATGATGATGATTACTTTAGTAACCATTCATTCATTCATTTGCCCGCCCAACCAAACATCCATCCATCCATCCATCCATCTTAACCGTGGCTGCCAAAAGTCACCAAGGGATTAGAAGAAGGAGTCTTAAGAATGCACGACGTCAAAATTATATCTTAGCAACGCTTTGCTTAATTTCATATCTAATTATTTGGAGGATTTTCGTGATTCTTTAATCAACTCTTTGTTGCACAACATTATGTAATATATACTAAAATGAATTAAATGCATACAAATTTGGAATTATTCCATATACTATATTATTTCTATAATATTCAATTATTTTAGCGTTGCGTTTTACGATTTTCTTTTTTTTTTTTTTATACCCGCTACCCATAGGGTAGAAGGGTATTATAACTTTGTGCCGGCAGGAAATGTATGTAACAGGTAGAAGGAGGCATCTCCGACCCTATAAAGTATATATATTCTTGATCAGCATCAACAGCCGAGACGATCTAGCCATGTCCGTCTGTCCGTCTGTGTGTCTGTCTGTCTGTGTGTCTGTGTGTCTGTCCGTCCGTCCGTATGAAACACTGGATCTCAGAGACTATAAGAGATAGAGCTATAATTTTTTTTTTTGAACAGCATTTGTTATGTTTGCACGCAGATCAAGTTTGTTTCAAATTTTTGCCACGCCCACTTCCGCCCCCGCAAATTAAAAAAATCGAATAACAAGCCTAATTTTAAAGCTAGAGCGAATTTTGGTATATATAACAATTACTATAGTAGTTATGATTCCTGAAAATTTTGTTGCGATCAGATAAAAATTGTGGAAGTTATTAAAGAAATACTTTTGTATGGGCTTTGCTTTGGCCGACAATCTGGTACATTGTGCCGTCTATGGTATATTTTGAATGGTGTACTATATCGATATACCAAACAAATCATTTGGTATATTTTTAGTATTTTTTTTAGTATTTTCGGTATATTTTGAAAATGATACCGCAATATTTTGCCTTTATTAAAAATGGGTAGCGGGTATCTCACAGTCGAGCACACTCGACTGTAACTTTCTTACTTGTTTTTTTTTGTTTGCTACTAATAATTGACTTTTCCTGCCTTTAGCCATTTAATTAAATTGTTCATTTCTGACAGTTTTATATGTTGTAATTGAAGCTATAATTGATTTGTGAACAGCGAATAATAAATATATATTATATAAAGCAACTCATTTTAAATACGTGAGTTTATTTGAGAAGAGGAAAATTATCTTCTTTTAATGACTAAAGCAGAGTGTTTGCAAGAGTGCTTTCTCAGAATTATGAAGGTTTAATTTCATAAACAAAAAAAAAACAGTAACAAAACTACATGAGTGTTCTCGACTGTAAGAAATTCGCAGCATATTTTAAATAAAAGTAAAAATGTGCGGTATTATTCTTAATATATACCAAAAAAATATTTAGAGACAATACTAAAATATACTGAAGCCTTTATCAAATAGTTGCTACACTATTACATTGAAATACTTTGAATTATGAAGATTTTATTTGAAGTAACTTCTCAACAAGTAACAAGTAAAACTATACGGGTAAAACCGTATAAATATGTTAAAGTAATATATTCTATATTATTAGATTCAAATACTTAGAATTACGAAGATTTTATTGAAGGTAACTTCTCATAAAAAAGCAAGTAAGAATGCTTCATTCGAGTGTTATCGGCTGTGAGACACTCGCCATCCATTTTAAATAACAGCAAAATAGTACGTTATTATTCCTAAAATATACCATGCGTATATAAATATTATATATGAACGATTAGTAATATTTGGTATATCGATTGAAAAACAAAAAGAATACAAAATATGCCAGATTGCCACTTAACAAATTTATTTTGAAGAACTTAAAAAATTTGTATCTAAAACCAAATTTTGTTACAATCATTATGACTGTAGCTTGTTTTTCGGGTTTTTCTGATTTGAGGGGTCGGAAGTGTTCGTAGAAAAATGTATAACAAACTTAATCTGCTACAATAACAAACACAATTTATAGCTCTAGCTATTATAGTATCAGAGATCCAGTCGGTCAAGCAGACAGACATGGCTTTATCGTTTACTCTTCCTGTAGTCACAAAGCTACAATACCCTTCTTCATTATGGGTAGCGGGTATAAAAACTTTTAGTGTAGAATTAACATAAAATTAAAAAACTTATATAAAACTTTGTGTTGCACCTAAGCACCCTAAAGTTAAAGGCTCGTTATATTAAGTGAAAATGTCGCCTTCCTGCTTGCTACCAATTTCAACAAGTCTATATCTCATTGAGACGCGAATTAAGTCTTAACGCAAACTTAATTGACAGTTCGAACAATTGAATTGCTGTAATTGCTGTGTAGAATCGTCGTCTATGATTGTTGGCGAATGTGAGCCATAAACGCTAACGCTTTTGATTTACAATCGATTATCAGCAGATATCAGCGCCAAACACAAGTGGCACATACAATTTAGATAAGGATACGAATCGCGACCCAGAGTATAAATACCAATCGATCTTGGCCAAAGTTGTTTAAACAAAATGAAGTTCATCATTGCTACAACTGTGCTCTGCCTGTGCCTGGCTCTTGGCCAAGCCCAGCCGCTGACAACGCCGGCGCCATGGAGCACTCAGCTATCGAGCCTGGTTGATGACATGACCCAGATTGGCATTGACGCTGGCAAGACGCTGGTGCATCAGTACGAGGAGATTGTCGTGGAGCCACAGCAGCAGCTGGAGCAGGCCGTCGATAAGGTGGAGACCCGTCGCGAGGAGAGTCCCGAATGTGTGGCCGCCCAGGATGCCGAAATTGTCAGCATTGTGGATGTGGCTCACGATGAGCTGCATGTCTGCGGTGTGACAGCTGCCCAAGATTCGGCCGAGATTGTCAGCGATGTGAATGCTGCCACCCAGCAGCTGGTCTTCGGCGGCTTGTCGTTGGCTAAGACCTACAACAAGTGCCAGAACTACAAGAACTCCGTTCTCAAGCAATCGTGCATGGCCAAGTTCTACATCCAGGCCACCATTTACTTGGTCAGTGCTCGCTCCTCGGTCAAGACCATCAAGCAGTCGACCAACGAACGCATTCCCGGTGTCTTTGTCGACAGCAATGCTTGCACCCATCTGGCCTCCGCCAAGGCTGTCGATGCTCTCGATGTGGTCAACACCAACATCGATTCCTGCATTGCCAGGGCTCGTCGTCAGTAGGCGGTTTAGTTGAGTCGACACATGTATGTGCGTATACTTCAATAATAAAAGAAATGTGTATCCAACCATCTGGCAACGCCAAGCCTTTTATTTTTTTACATTTTTTATTTGTGCATAATTGTGTAACCAAAAGCGATCTGGCGATGAAAAGGAATTGATTTTTCCACGGATCATACTTGATCAATACAAAATTGTGATCTGGCAACGCCAACGCTTTCCATTTTTAATCAATATTACCACAAGAAGTGTGTATCAAAATACGAAACAAGACGCTTTTTTTGCAAAGATCGTGATTTCATCATTCTACGCATCCATGATCACTTTAAAATAGTCCCTTCAAATACGATCTGGCAACACCAAGGCATTTTAATATGTACTTAATACAAATTTGAGAATCCAAACGCGACCTGGCAGCGCCAAGATACTGATTTTACCCCTGCTTATCAATATAAAATTGTGTATACAAATGTGATCTGGCAACGCCAACGCTTTCCATCACAACATTTATTAGGAAATGTGTATCAATATACGTATCGAGACATTTTTTTATGCAAAAATCGGAATTTCATCATTTTACGTATTCATGATCAAAACAAACTACCATCTGGCAACGCCAATGCATTTTAATAAGAACTTAATTCAAATTTGTGTATCCGAAAGGGATCCGACGTTGCCAAATAACGGGTTCTTAAACTTATCGCTTTCCAAATACTTGATCAATAAAAAATTGTGTGATCTGGCAACGCCAAGGTATTCTCTTTGCAAAGAATATTGCATATACATATATATAAATGCGAACCGGCTTTCTACTTGTATTGAATATTATGTCTACATTCACTGAGAAGTGGGTATCTAAATACCATCTGGCATCACCAAGACAGTTTTTCGAAAATCGGCATTTTATCATTTTATCTATTCATAATCAATAAGCTACAAAACTGTGCATCTAAATACGATCTGGTAACGTCATTTTAACATACAGATTTTTCTATCCGAACGCGATATGGCAACGCCATGGCTGTTTTAATCGCATAGAACTGTTGTGGCAACATTTAAAAGTAAATGTTAAGTATACGTAATTAGCATGAGATTGAATATCATGAAATATGACATAAAAAACAAAGTGGATGCAAATTTGTTGTTACAATAAATGCAAAAAGTTGTTAAACTAAGCCGGTTATACCAGACAGCTGCAGCCAATGTTAAGCTTCAGAAATATAAACGTCAGAAATATTGCATTCAATAAAAGAAAAATATAAAGCTTATAACATTTTAAATGTTGTTGAAAACTTGAATAGTTTTTCATATAAAATTTGTAAAACAAATTCTTTTCGAAATAAATTACTTAATGAATTTCATCAATTAATTGCACCAAAGTTAAACAAGTAAGAAAGCTACAGTCAAGTGTACTCGACTGTGAGATACCCGCTACCCACTTTCTCAAAATATACCGAATATACTGCAAAAATACTAAAAATATACCGAATGGTATATTTGGTATATCGACGTAGTACCGCATTCAAAATATACCATAGTTGGCACAATATACCAGATTGTCAGCCAAAGTAACTAAGACGCCTTGAAAGTAGTCGTTTTCGCCCATACAAAAGTATTTCTTTAATAACTTCGACAAATTTTATCTGATCGCAACCAAATTTTCAGGAATCATAACTACTATAGTAATTATTGTACACACCAAAATTCGCAACTCTAGCTTTAAAATTACGCTTGTTATTTTGAAATAAACTTCATCTACGTGCAAACATAACAAATGCTGTCGAAAAAAAATTATAGCTCTATCTCTTATAGTTTCTGAGATCCAGTGTTTCATACGGACAGACGGACAGACGGACGGACGGACAGACGGACATGGCTATATCGCCTCGGCTGTTGACGCTGATCAAGAATATATATACTTTATAGGGTCGGAGATGCCTCCTTCTACCTGTTACATACATTTCCTGCCGGCACAAAGTTATAATACCCTTATACCCTATGGGTAGCGGGTATAAAAAACCAGTAAAATGCAAAGAACCAGTCGAACATCTCTCGATTTAAAGTAACAACAACAATTGCATATGTGCAAAATATTCAAAGCAAAAAAGTCACTCTTTGTACGGCTCATAAATCAATCCATCCACTGAACTAATCAGAATTATGCAGCTCCAAAGCTGAGTATGCTCGTATTTTGATTACAAACGGTATTTTTTAATAGCTGAAGACCAGGTCTTATCAAGGCCCTCAAGACTTTTATAGCGCATAATTGGTGCTGCTGGAATTAGATTCTGTTCTCACTCTTTAAGAGTGTGCCGTTGGCCGATAAACAATTTTAATCAGTGTCTGAATAATTGAACTCTAATAACTGGACTCTGATATTGATCAGACAGAAAGAGAAAAACCAGAAACAAAGAATAAATAAATCTAATTTATGAGTGCTATAAATCCAAAAAAGAAACAAAAATATTAAAACACAAATTCAATTTTTTGTTTCTTTTCTTTTTATTTTCATTTAAATTTGGTTTTATAATTATTTATTTTGTTCAAATACAATAAATAAACATTTAAACTATGTAGTGGTATGTATGTATATATATGCATATATAAGTATATTATATATATAAATATTTTCATTTATATATATAAATATTTTGTTTTGTTTTATTAAATATTTAAATAAGTGTATATATATTGTATTTTTATGCTTTTACTTTTTCTTTTTCTTTTTTTCTCATGTTTTCCTTGCTCCTTTTTCTTTGTTAGTTACTTGTTTGTTTTAGTTGGTTGTTGTTGTTTTTTTTTTTGTTTTATGTTTTTTTTTTCAATTGCAATTTTTGTATCTTGCGAATTACACGAAATAAACATTGTTTTGTTGTCATCATATACATAAGTAAATTGCTGTTGGTTTGTTTGTTTTTTTTTTTCATTTGCATTTCATCAAATATCCGATTATATATGTATATATATATATATATATATATATATATATATATATATATATATATGTATGTATATGCGTTTATGTATGTATATAATAATAAAAGTTGATGCTTTATATATGTATAAACTTGTCACTACGACTACGACTCGTATGTACACATACATATGTATATATAGCCTCTATATCGCCTCAATATATGTACCTGTAATACACATACATGTATGTGACTAGGTGTGTTGGTGTGTGTGTGTGTGTCTGTGCTGGCCCTTTTGCCTTGGCAGCTCAGCTTACTTAGCCGTACATATGTAGAATGTATGTACCAACAAATTGTCTCTGTGTATGTATTTCTGTGTGTGTGTGTGTGTGTGTGAGAGTGTGTGTGTATATATGGTATAATATAATGTTAATGGTTGTATACATTTTTGGCCAAAGATATACACATTTATATCTCTTACCGTTTCCATTAAGTTTTAGTAACTTAATTTTTAAAGTTTGTTTTGTTTTTTCATTTCTTTTATTAAATAATTTTATTGGAGTTTTCCTTTTTTTGGTTTGGTTTAGATTTGTTTGTTTTTTTTTTGCTTTTATAATAGTCACAGTTTTTTTTAGGCGCAATTTTGCAAAAACATTCAAATGAATTCAGCGTAGTTGTATTTTAAATATTATTAATTTTTAAAATTTTCATTTTTTATATAGTAAGTAGTAAAAAATAAAATACAAGTAAAAGGCAATTTCGTAGTTGAAAAAATTTGTGCTTAACTTTGTAGAAATATTGTTGCCCGTTTTTTGTTATTTTTATTTTGTTTTGTTTTTTTGCTTACATTAAGAAACAACTTAAAATCGTAAAATGTTGTCTTAATGTTTTTTTTCTTTCTTGTTTTTTTTTTTTTGTTACGTTTTATTTTAAGTTTTATATATTAAGTTCAATAAATTCGTTACGACACATGGACTAAGACACAGCAAAAAATATTTATGCTTAATTTAGGTTCAGTTTTTGGTTTCATTTTGCAATTGTTTTCATTATTTTCTTTATCATTTCATAATTTATTTGATTTGGTGATCTGGTATCTTTTAATTAATATATTTTCATTCCATGTTTGCCATTTAAATGCGCGTGTAAATATTTGTTGTCAATTATAAATGATGAAACAGCTAAAGAACTTTCGTACTTTTTTCGACTATTTTGTAGCAGTGTATTTATGAATATTCTCTTCTTTTTTTATTTTTGTATACATAAATATTGTTTTTTTTTTTTTGTTTTATAATTCCTATAAATACATGCATGACCACTGCTATAGGATCATGTATAAAATATCTATTGTTTGCTACGGTGTGATGCCATTTAAATGTTTAGCAAGAACTGCAAAGAGTGTTCGCTTACAATTTGTTAGTATTTTTCATTGTTTTTGGTATTTTGTTTATTTAGTATTTTAATCGATTACTACAGCTATCAACTATCAACTGTCAATTGTCACAAGTTCTCTATGATACCGAAATTGAATTGGGGCTTTTCATTTTGTATGTTATAATTTTTGTTGTTGTTTTTTTTTTTGCTTTTGTTTTTTTTTTTTTTTTTTTTTTTTTTTTTTGATATGTTCGCTTCAAATGCGTGTCATGAAAATAAGAACATTTGCTTTATATGGATTTTCTTAGTATTCTCATTGTCTTTGATTTTTCTTGAATACAACTCCATAAATATGAGTACAGTAAATAGCACATGTAACTACATATATGTATGTACATATATGTAAGTATGTATGTATGTATTCAATCGGGCAATCGTAGCATAATCTTTGCTTCATCATAAACATTTGTTTCATTTTTTGTTTTTATTTTTCTCTTGGTTTTGTGTTTAACGCAAAAAACTTGCTTGTAAAACGTAAATATTTTGTTTTGTTCATTTTGTTATTATTATTATTATACTTTAGTGTGGCCAAAGCTTATTGTCGGAAGCGTTATGCATTTCATATAGATTATATTTTTTCCATCTCCATTTTGGTTTTGCCATTATCGATTCAATTTTATATGTATAATAGTTGGTATTATTGATAATATTATCGGTTTTTAAAAACTGCCTCAAATCTGCCTCTGAGTACTGTAAAAATACGGATTTTATCATGAATTTATCAATAAGGTATTTTCGTTTTCTCAATGTCAACTCTTTTTCCTATTTTATTGGTATTTTGTGTGTATTTTGGTAATTGGTGATTTCTTTCAAAAACAAGATGGAATTTATTGTTTTACTTTGTGTGAGTATGTGTGTGTGTGTGTGTGTGTGTGTGTGTGTGTGTGTGTGTGTGTGTGTGTGTGTGTGTGTGTGTGTGTTTATGCTTTAAAGTGTCTGTAATGTTTGGTAAGGCTATTTTGTTCATAGTGTTTGCTCGATCGATTGATCCACAATCCACTTCTTTCTCTTCCTCTTCCTCTTCTTCTTGTTGGGATCTACACAATTATTTTATGTGAAATATTATCGTTATACATCTCTGTTCTTGCTTGGTCTTTGCTTATTTTAATCACTAATTGTTATTCGCTATACTTATTCGTACAAATATCAACTTTGACTTTGACAAATGTATATATGGATGTATAAATTGTTTATGTTTTTTTTTTTTGTTTTTTTTTTTTTTGGTTTTTTGTTTTTTGTTTTTGGCGTAACTTTTTGTTCATTCACTTTCATAAATGATTTTTTAAATTTAATTTTTCATCTGTTAGTTCTGTGAGCTTCTTGTTAAAGAAAAAATGTTCAAAAATGTAACAAACAATTTATTGGCTTATGCAAAAATGATGTAGCATATGTCATAACCTATGATGTATACATATGTATATAAATAAATTGTAAAATATATGTTTGTAGTTGTATAATTAAATATTGCATTTGGTTTCGTTGAACGTCTGGACATTTTTTGTTTTGTTTTTGTTTTGTTTTATATATATAATTAATAATTTATTGTTTGTGTTTTTTTTTGCAGCTACCTAGCATATAAGTTAATAAATATTAGTAGGTATGTATGCACGAATGTATGTATGTATATGATGTACGTATATGTGTGTAAAATATATATAGTATATAGGTATATAATATATATTATTTATATATATATATATATATATATATATATATATATGTATGTATATGTAAATGTAAGCATGTCGTATCACCACACAACGATAAAAACATGTCGGTGTGTAAATGAATCGTTATGTGTTCCTGAAATCTCATTAACCTCAATTTCGCCAAACATTTTGCTCGCTGTTTTAGTTAATTAGTACATACGAGTAGTAAGTATTCCAGCTTTTCCAGCCAGACAATATACAATTATTTCATATTTTTCATTTTTATATATACCATATACAGTATATAGTATATTAATTAATCACTTTTGCGATTATTTTCCAACATTTAATTGTTAATATACTATTTTAAAAGTGTGGAGAAAAGTTATCGTATTTGTTATGTTTTATTTTTTATATAGTATAGTATAGTATAGTATATATTTATGTAAGTAACTGCATTTTTTATTGTTTACTTGTTGTCAACAAAAATCGATAAAGAGCGATAAATAATACAATTTATATTTCGTTCATATACAATATAATTGTTTAATTCAAAATTTTGATTTCAGTACCTGATTGCAATGGTTATACTCTTGTTCTAAAAACAGACATTTCTCACTGTAGTTGTTGCTGTCTCATATTTAGTTTGATTTTTTTTTTTTTTTTTTTTTTTTTATGTTTTTTTTTTTTGGTGTTTTATAAGTATTTGGTATTTTTTGGGCCACTTGACAATACGAAAACGCTTTAAAAATGCTACAGACAAACGTAAGCAATTTGCCATGATAGCGGTTGTAAACTTTAATATGTAAATACACACAATTCGCTACAGTTACTGTTCTGGTTTTTTGTTTGGTTGTTGTTGTTGTTGTTGTTGTTGTTATAGATCGCTACACTTAAAAACAATGAGCAAATAAACTAGGACATGTTGAATTTATACGTTGCTAAACGCTTAGAATATACATACTTAATATCTTGCTTGTAAATATACTTGTATGCTTATGTGTGTATCTATATGTGGATAGGTGTGTGTGTGTGTGTGTGTGTGTATGGGTTGTTTAATCTTAAGTCATCTTGTATGTAAGTGTCTATACGAAACATATCAATATAAAATATTGAAGGAGGGCACACGAATTGAGTACACATTTGTTTCATTATCATTATCATTATCATTATCATTATCATTATCATTATCATTATCATTATCATTATCATTATCATTATCATTTTCATTTTCGTCAATTTACCTTGATTAATATGTTAGAAATTTAATTGCTGTAACAAGTATCTTCTTCTTCCTCTTCCTCTTCCTCTTTTCATTTTCATTTTCTGCGAAAGTATTTTTTAGTCTTCGATTGGCCGAAGTAAGAACTTCGTTCGCCATCGTTTTCAATTGCGAAAACGATTTTTGGAACGGAAGTATTATTTTTGGGAGAATATGTTAAGTCAGTTAGATTTTTGTTTTGTTTTTGGTTTTTTTTTTTGGTCTGCTTTGGTTTGCTAAACGTAAGCGAAAATTTCTTACGAAACTCACAACCATTTAAAGAAGGGATCTGTAAAAAGCAGCGCCTAATTTCGCGAAGAACAAAAAAGAGAAAACTCAAAGAGAATTTAGTATTAAGAACAGGGTCAGAATACAATCAATTGACTATTGTGGAACAAATTCAAATAGTAGATGATGATAAGTTGGTATAATACTATTCATTAATAATCATATTATATATTGTATTTTATATAAGTTGTTCGCTGCACTGCTGTAAGTATTATTTATAACTCTGTATGTGTGTGTGAGTGTGCTTGGATGTATGTGAGTGTGTGTGTTTAAGGTTTGTTCTTTGTTTCTTGTTTTGTTGTAAAGTAAAAGAAAACTCAAGCTTTGTTCTCAAGGTTCAGGTAATCAATTTCTAGTCTTATCTGTTGCACTGAGTAGTCTGCTTTTAAAGATATACATATATACGTATATATAACTATAATTTTGTGTATTCGCCCTTCTGCATATGCTGCATATTTTGTTAATGTTTCATGTTTATGTTTAATGGTAATGTTTACGTTTTCGCTTTACTTTTCGTTTTCCATTATAGGTCATAAGTTTTGAATTACCTGCAAACTATAGTATAAATAGGTAAATTTGTGGCATTTGCTTTAATTGTTAATATTCGTTAATTATTGCTATTGAAACAGGATTTGAATTAGGAAATTTGTTCAAATTTGTCTGCGTGTGGTTTTATTGTTGTTGTTGTTGTACGACTATTTCTAGAAAAAAAAAAACGATTAGTTTGCTCAGATATAGTTACTATATAATACTCCAGCCTAGAAGGTTCAACTTGTAAAGTATGCTTAAGTACATTTCCATTTCGAACATTTCATATTTGGTCAGTTTTTGGGTGACAATAATTCGACTCTTTCAAATGTGTTTTTTTTTTTGTTTGTTCTATTTTTATATATATAATGTATAATTATACATATATATATATATATATGTTTAATTGATTCAAAGGGAAGACATAACATTCTAGAAAAGGTTTTTACTGATTTGTGGTACAATATTTTGGTTTAATTATTTCTTTTTTTTTCCATAGTTTTTTTTTACATATTTTTCTTCAAAGTGTATTTAATTAATCATAAATATATAATTGTATATTTGTTTTCGGTATATTTATGTATATATTTTCTGAATATATATATATATATATATGTATATATATAGTTAAAGCAATGTTTATTTTTTTTGGATTTTTGTTTTTTCTGTTTATTTCAATATAACTATTCATGACGTGTAAATATCATTATAATTTGTTCGTAACTGTTTCAACTACTACAATAAGGATTTTGGTGCCATTATATATACGTATATATAAATATTTGTTTATATTGTACATATATAAGTGTTTGATAGTGTGTGTATATGTGTGTGTCGCATATGTGTGTGGTGGTGTGAGTCTGTGCTAAGTGAAGAACTGATCCACTTCGCATAACACACTGGAGTGCAAAAGCACAAGACTGTTTTGTGTTTTGTTCTTGTTATTGTTATTGTTGTTTCTTACTGTTGTTTTAGTTGTTGTTGTTGTTGTTGTTTTTTGTAGGAATGACACTTTTAGTTAAGACAACATTCAAACACTTAAGATGCATTGCATTGCACTATATTTTTATCTCAAGTTATACGAATTAATAAATATTTTTTATATATATATTTATATATATATACTTCATGTATATATGTATGTATATTATTTGCTTTTGTTTATACTTATTATTATGTTGTTAATATAATGTTGTTCATCATTTAAAATATCAAAAGTGGATGGAATTATGTGATTCTAGTTATTACACGCACTGTCTATATATATATATATCTTTTTTTTTCATCATATTATTATATTTTTATGTATATAAATTATTTAATATATTTAAATGTTACTTCATTTTCGCAGCTGAAAACTCGGACAAATTGAATTTTGTTATTTTATGTTATGTTAGTTTTTGTTTTTTTTTTTTTTTTTTTTTGTATCGATTTCTCAGCGAAATTGCTATTAAAAATATCTATAGAGATGGTTTTGCTGTGTAAAATGGTGTAGATACATAAAAATGAAACCATTTTCGAAAAATGTTTCTAGTTGAGAATAATTATAGTAAAGATATTAACTGATAGCGGGGAACGCGAGGGTAGGACGAGAACTTCAAGGTCATAATACTATATATGTATATAGAGAGAGGAATTCAAATTGATTTGATTTATTGCTTAATAATTTCCAATTAACTGATCGCAAAATGCAACGATTATTATTATTATTAATATTACTATGTTGCTCCATAATTCTCTGGCTATCTGCACAATATTCAATAAAATATTGTCCTCGTGTTTTCGTCTGAACTCAAGAAAATCAAAATGTCATATTATTTAGGCAAAATTGTTGTTCTTGTTGTTGTTGTTGTTGTGGTTGTTATTTTTCTTTATAAAGGTACTTTTACCATTTAGAATGCTTTGTTGTTGTTGTTGTTGTTGTTCACTTGTTTTTTATTGTTGTATACATAATTGGTTCAAAGTTTTATTTGGTGATCCGTTCATTTTTTTACAGTAATGTGTGTGCGAAAGATGAAATAATAAAAAATTAAAATCGAAAAGATCAAATCATAAATATTTCGGTGCACGTTTCTTTTCCTGAGCAAAAGATATATCGATTGCTACTCAAAGAAATCTCTCTGCTTAAGACTACATTCTAAATCTTAAGAATTGACCAAATTTGAGATTTCAGATTGGAACCGTGCGAAACTTTCGAAAAGTTGCCTTTAATATTGTTGTTCGAGGCCAGGATATGTTGTTAGAAGATTTGTTAAGTTTTCTTTTTTTTTTTGGTTTTTCGTTTTTGGTTTTTTTCACAAATCAATATTGTCATATTGTTAAGATATATTTTACTCTTTGCTCTAAAGGGGAAAATTTGAATGTAAATGATTTGCAATATTTGAATAATTCCTAAATACAATTTCATAAACCAAAATGGATTTTATTTTTTAAATACACACACACTAAAAGAAAAAACTGTTTAGTATGATCATGTTGAAACATGTTCTGTGTGCTTTTGCTTTGGTTTCGTCACATTTTGTTGTCATTTCGTTTTTGTCGATTTCTTAATATTTGATTTGTATTTTGTTATAAGTATTTTCGATTTTTCTTTTGTTTGTTTGTATAAATTAATTACCTAAATAATTTTTCCAAAAGAAAAACATGACTCTAAAAACGCTGGAAAAATATTCATAAGAGTGCCGAAGCACTTGACCGTTTTTTTTTTTTTTTTTTTTTTGTTTTCGGTTTTTCATATAATATTTAAACACTATCACAGGCGGGGGGATTTAAATAATATCATCTAAGTAAGTATATATGTATGTATATGTAGTGTATGTAGGGTGTTTATCGAATCGGTAGAGAAACAAATGCTTTTGAAATTTATCTGAGTGAATGCGAAACTCAGAGGCTGAGCCAACTGAGAGTATTCTTAGAGAGACAGAGATGCAGCATACTATATATGTATGTATGCATGTATGTGTGTACGTACACACCTGCCATGCTCCGTTCATAGCAGAATGGGAGAACGAAAAAGAGCGAAATAAAGTATGAAGAACAATCGCACAAAGGGCAATGCACAAAATGTGATATTTGTGACTCTGTTTGCATCTCCCGTTTTAAAGTAACGGTAAAAACGCACACACGCTTTAATTTTAGTTAGGCTGCATTTGGGGCAGGAGAGAGAGTATGATAAATAAGTATGTATATAGGATGACCGATAGCCCGTATTGATTTGCAGTTTAGTAATTTGCATTTAAATACATGTTTGTCTACGCACTTACATCATTCAGTGTGCAAGCATTTTCATTGTTTTCAATTCTTTTTTTGTTTTGTTTTTTCATTATTAAATCTTAAATTTCGCATGCAAAATTCAAGTAGATTCTTGGCATGGCGTTTAAATGGTAAAAGGTGTAAAAAGCCTAAGGAGTACAGTCAGCAAAAATGGTATAAGTTGTTGTTGATTTTGTTCTGGTTGTTGTTCTTGTTGTTATTATTGTGTAAATAGTTGAATGCATGTGATTCATACTCGTAATACTCGCGACGTAAATAATAAATCGAATATCGAATATCAATGCGATTAGTTTCTAAGCAAGAGTGTGTGGAACGTTCGTATTCAATTGGCATTTGCATGCACAAGGGTTAAACAACTAGAGCGCTGCATGTGTGAGTTTGTGTGTGTGTGTGTGTGTGTGTGTGTGTGTGTATGTATGTGAGGAACATGATTATGCCTTAACCCTTGTGCAACATTTCTAAATGCTGCCCAAACAGTGAAAAATACATAATAAGTACAACTCAAAAACAGCATTACATCATCAATTTGCTTTTGTTCTTTTCTTTGTTTTGTTTTGTTTGTTTGTTATAATTATTCACTAATTTAATGCATTATTTTGTTTGGTGTTTTTTCTCAGTAAAATTCATTTATGATTTCATTTCATTATATTATTTATGTTTTGTCGTTTTAAGATTAATTCAGTTTGTTTTTGTAAGTTCACTTTAGTTTTTTTTTTTTTTTTGTTTTGTTTTATGAGTTGCCAAGTAGCTAGTAAGAATGCTCTTGTCAAGAATATACTATATATTTGTATATATATATCTATAGATATACATATATATATATGTGTGTAGTTTTGTATAAGACATACACATATACAATATTGTTCAAATTATTATTAAATTATACATTTTTGAGGCAGCTTCTTGAGTTCTAAACGTTTTTAGTTAGGCTTCCGCATTTCATTTCATTTCATTCCCTTCTCTTCTCATACTAAAAATGAATAAAGAAAACCAGATCTAGGAATGCATATTCGCTACATATGTATGTACGAGATATATAGTATAGTGATATACGGCGTTTATACTATATGTAGTATATAATATAATAATTATACTTTTTATGATTTCTGTGACATTTCATCTGATTTTTGTTTTTCTTTTTGTTATTGTAATGCACATAATTTTCTTTCATTATTCATGTGTCCAACAATTCGTAGTTTGTTCGGTTCTGTTATGTTCCCATTTTATCTCAAGCTCCACACAAATGAGCTATAGCATACCCTTTGGCACAGTTTTTAAAGGGTACTTAAAACGGGTTCGCTTAATTTAATGTTGAAATGCGTCCCAAAAAAGTATGCTATGCAAATTTTGCGCAGAATGCGAGCGATTCAGAAACTTGGAACTAACCTTGGTAAGTGTATTCGTATTAAATGGTATTTTCTCTTATATTTTCGTTTGGTTTTTACCTTTTTGCTTTAACTATACAACATCATGAATAACTCACATAAAATTGATCAACATCTTATTTGTTTAGTTGCTATACAATTATGTATGTATGTATGTATATATAGTTTACGCTAAGTACATATATCAATTATGTATGTATGTATGTATGTATATAAGGTGTATATAATTCATAAAACATTCTAATTATAATATGTTTTCTTATTCGCCTCCAGACAACTCGATTCTCATTCTCGTTAATGTTAAAAACCTTTCTTCGAGTTTTTCATTCTCTTGCAAAATCCACTTTAGACATCAAATATGTGAGTTTTTTTTTTAAGATTGTTATACATATTTTAATATATTTTAGGCGTATTCTTGCATTCCATTCATATTCATTTTGTTACATTTTCTTTTATTTTTCGATTAAGCACATACATAAAATTCGCCTTGATTTCGCTTGTCCCTTAAAAGTAAATAGTTGAAGTATCTATGTATAAGTATGTATGTATACTATATACACACACACAAATATGTATATATGTATATGTATATATATTTGGTGCCCAAAAATATTGTTGCTGTCTGTTTTTGTTTCCGGCGGCGTCGACCTCAAAAGTGTGTCTAAAATGTGAGGCACGCTTAGAAATATTCATGTCACTTGTATTAAGCAAAAAAAATGTAAAAAAATTTAAAAAAAAAAAAATTCACACACATTTTGCTAATTTTCAAATTTGTATTTTTCATTTTTTTTTTTTTTTTTTTGTTAAAGCCTTTGACAACACAGGGAATTGTTTTCCAAAAAAACTTATTGGTATTTTTCTTTACGATCATTGATTTCGATTTCCGATTCCCGATTATCGCGCATTGTACGTTCATTTATCGTTATCGTTGTTTGACAATGTAAAGTGTAGCTTCAATTCTTGGTTTTCATTTTGTTCGTTTTCTTTTACTACACTTGATATTATTATTATAATGTCTAATACAAAAGATTGATGGCCAATATGGTGTTTCCTTTTCTTTTTTCTTTCCTTTTTGTTATCATTTCTGATTTTTTACTTTTTATTGTTGTGGAAGTGTAAAATACATATTTGCTAAACTTGTCTACTTGGAGCTTCCATTTTTTTCCACAATTAAATACGTTTTCTTCTGTATTTGCTACAATTTGTTTTGTTTTTTGTTAAGAATTCGCATTGCAAGGCGCGCTAAGTATTATTATTTATCATTTGGTTTGGTCAAATCTTAAATATTACTTTGGTATTTCTGTTTGTGTGAATGCGTGTCTGTGTGTTCAATTATTATCGATTGTAGCATTGTTGTATACGTATTGTTATAAGTGTTGTGTGTGTTTGTTTTAAGGTGTGTAGATACTTTTTTTTTTTAGTCATGTAGTATGTAGATTTTATAATAATCTTCTCAATTTGCTTTTCCATACACGTAAAAATTGTTTTTCTAATTTGGTATTTTTTTTTCTTGTTTCGTTTTTTTGTTATTTTGAACAACCCAGAGACATTTAAATTGCATGCTGCGATTTGTGCGATTTTGCACAAGTTTTTTCTTTCCTTTTCTTTTCTTTTCTTTTCTTTGTTTAATTTTTAATAAATCGAGAATTAATCGACATACATATATGTAGACATATATGTATGTACATATGTATATATGTATGCACTATATGTGTATGTATGTATGTAGATTTTGTTTCGTCTACTAGTTGATACATATGGTATATATGTATGTATATATATAAATACTATATTATAATAAGTATATATGTATATGTATATATGCATTTAGATTTTGTGTAATACACTGAGAGAAATTAGGAAGTTTTTAGTTATTAGTTATTTTGTTTTATCATTGTTCTTCATCTTCTTGTTCTCGTTCTCGTTCTTGTTGCTGTTGTTCTTGTTCTTGTTTTTGTTGTTCCTCATTCTGTTAAAATTCTAGAAAAATAAAAGCTTTCTAATTGCTTCGGTTGTCATATGTTTTTGGTATTTTTTTTTGTTTTTTTTTTTTATTCTTTTGCGGGGTACTTTTGTAATTTCATACACTGGAGCCGTCTAATTTCTAAAGCCAGAAAAAACATTGTATTCATTGTATATTTAATTGTATCGCATCGGGTTTCAACTACATATTCAACTTGAGTATAAAAGTGTTTTAGCAAAAAAGAAAAACATGAAAGCATTACAAAAATAAAAAAAGAGAATAGGAAAAACTATAAAATTAGAGATTTTTAATAAACAATCGGAATTTGTTTACCGTTCATGGCACTAGGTGTTAGCAAGTGATTAATGATTAATTATCTGCATATGTATATTTAAGAAACAATGCAGAGACAAAGACAGAGAGAGAGAGAGAGAGAGCGATATTGATAGATTCACACACACACAAACACACGCACGCACAGACAAACAGACGCATACATAAGCAGCAAAAAGTGTTGTTGACCCACACAATCAATCAATCTATCCAACAATCGCCTCAAAAGTGAAATCGATTTTATTTTTGGGCATATCTTCCTATAAACGCATTTTAGCATCATAAACATTATGCTAAATATGTTTAGCGTAGTGTAAATAATTCTCACTGATATGTACGCAAATTTAACACAACAACTCGCAGAGTTTTTCAATACGAGTATTATTCAATTACAATTAATTCCATTTATTGGCTAAGATTCTTCTCATATTTTTCATTCGGTTTTCATCTTTTGTTTTTCGATCGTATATCTTGGACGAGGCTCAAAGCGAAATAAACCAAAAACGTCAAAACACAAGTTCAAATTCTTCTTGAAAACAATCTGTCTCTCAAGAGCAGAACACGCATAAGCATTGGCACAATTGAAGATCAATTAAAAGCATATGGCACATACCAAAATCTATAGCATACTTTTCGAATGCCGCGACACAGTTTCAAGTCAAAAATAATGAGAGGCCCGAAAGACCGAAGACCGAAAAATACAAATCAAAACAATCGAAACTCAAATAAATTAAAATAATAAATATGCATATATTTTTGTTTATTTGTTAATTTCATTTCTATTTGTTTGTTATTTATTTTTTGTATTTTTTTTTTCATTTTGTTCTTTTTTGTCTATAAGCTGAACACAACTCAAGTTTATCAACATTGTTTTTTTTTTTTATTTTGGTTTTGTGTGTATGTGTGTGTGTGTGAGTGTATGTATGTGTATAATATTTGCTATAGTTTTGTATATAGTGTTGTGAATAAAATCAAGAAGAAATATCTAAATTAAGATTAAAAATAAATTCATGATTAATCATCATTTGTTGTTGTCTTTGAAATCAAATTGTAAAACACATAAACGCTTTCAAATTGTAAATCAACAATGTTTTGAATGTATGTATATGTATATATACAAAAAGAACATCATAAATGTAAAGTATATAATATTCGTTTGTAAAAATTGTAAAATTAAATAAACATAATAATAATGACAATCATAACAATAATTGATATTGACACGAGGAACTTTTACGGCCAGAGGCTAAGCATGCTGAATCTTTAAGTTCTTTTAGTTGTTCTTGTTGTTATTGTAATTGGTGATTTCTTTGCTATATATATGATGTATATATCTTAAGTAATCCAATTCTGTCAACTGCCAATTTCGGCCACAATTTCACAATGCGGGAGAATATTCAATTTGTGTATCAATTTACACTCTCAAATAATTTCGATGACTTTGCGAAATTGATGCGAAATTGGCAATCGGAACGGACTTTTCTATATACATATACTAAACTGCAGGGATGGGGGAGGAGGCAAACAAGTTCATATTATTCTGTCACTTTTTGTTTCTGCTTAGGCATTGAATTCCCTCATTACTCAACTGTTAATTTATGCTTAATTTTATTTTTTGTCAATGGCAATTTGTTGTTAATTCTTGTTTTGTTTTGCTTTGTTTTGTTTAATTGATTCGCTTGCTTTCCGTGCGATAATTTTACTTATTTATGTCATTTGTTCTCTGGTGTTGTAAACATCATTTTGATTACACAATTTGTTAATATAATAATTTTTTAAATATTTGGTTCATAGATTTTGTTTTTGTTGTTGTTGTTGGTATTCTTGCCGCTGCTTTTGTTGTTGCTGTTGTATAGGATTTCTGTTATTTAATTGATTGCTTCTCGGTATATTTTGAGTTGCGTCTCTGCTTCGATTTCGATCTCGATTTCATTTTGTTTTTGTTTTTCAATAACCATAATTTTTATCATTATATTTAGTTTTGGGTTTTTGTTGTCTATAATAAGGCGAAAAATATCATCAAAAAATTGACGTACACTAGATTGTTTATCTTTTGCTCATTATTGTTATTACATCTATGTATGTATACTCTTCTTTTTTGTTAATGTATATGTATGTATATAGATGTATGTATGTATATAGATCATGTGTATATGTATAATCATTTGTTATCATCGTTACAGCGCTCCTCAAGAACGCATTTAATTCAGCCATTGGGCATGCCAAATCTCTATCCATCTATCTCATCATCATCATCATCATCATCATCGTCATCTTCATATACTGTGTGTGTACTTGTCATCTGCTGTGTGTTATCTTCATAATTTTATCATCCTCTATCATTAATCATTTTTTGTTTTTGTGTTTATTCATTAAGAGTAGAACTTCAACTTTCCATTTCATATTTCTTTTTTGTTTTTGTTTTTTTTTTTGCTAATACATTTAAAAATTTCAAATAAAATACATAATATTTTGTATATGTTGTATATGTATATATAGATATATGTTTTGTTTTGTTTTTTGTTTTCGATTTGGTTTTTTATCAATATTTTTTTAATATATATATTTATATTAAAATAATTTGATGTATAAAGCGTTTGGTTTTGTTTTTTTTCGATTTTTTTTTTTTTTTTTTTTTTTACATCATTTTGTTTGACATTTTGTTTTTAGTCGATAAATAAATTTAACTAAATGCACAATATGATACAAGAATCTACAAAAATGAAACACGCAACTAGGCAAAGTTTGTTGGTATTTTTTGTTTTGTTTTTGTTGTTTTTTTTTTGGGCTTTTGGGGGTGGGTGTTTTGGTATAATCCAGTGTTGTAAATGGAGAGAATATTCAAAAATGTTAATTACTGTGGCTACACAGGCATTTGATGGTGTGTGTAAGTGTGTGTGTGTGTGTGTGTGTGTGTGTGAATGTGTTTGGGTGTGAGAGTTGTTGTTAGTTAACTTAACTAAACCACGCAATGTCGCGTAGTCAACCTGACTGATTGCTTGACCGATCTTGCCATACTTAATAGTTATATGTATACATATATAATGTTAATGTATGTATACGTCATGTATATGTATATGTGTATATATATATATATGTATATGTATGTATGTATGTGTATGTATATATACTATACTTCTGGTTCAATATGTATATCGTATATGTATAGTGTTTGTATGCTCTTTTATTTTTTGTTTTCTTCTCTGTTTTGTTTTGTTTTTTTTTTTTTTCTTTGTTTTCCACTTTTACTAACTCAACGATTTACGTTTTAGGCCTTTCAACAATTACTGCAATTACTTTGTGTTTTGCTTCTTTCGTTTTTTTTTTTTTTTTTTTTGTGTGTTCTTTAGTTGTTTTTCGTTCGTAAGCGTCGCATCGAGGAACAAATTTGTTTTGTTTTTTTTTTGTTTTATTTTGTTTTGTTGCTGTTTGTCGCTTAACGTTTATCAATTGAAATCGTTATTAGTGTGATTACATTTAGATAGCTAGTTTAGTTTAGTTAGTTTGGTTTTAGTTAAGTTTCAGTAAGTTTTGTGTGTATGTATGTAGGTGTACGTAAATAGTCGCTGCTATCAATTGTTATTTTGCATACTGAGCAAATTGTTCGTCGTTTCTCACAAGTTCTTCATTTCAATTCAATTTATGATTAATGTGTTGTTTACTTTCTTTCTTTCTTTTATTATTACAAATTACAAATTTTATTATGTAATATAATAAACAAAAATTAATACGCTTCATGATCATCGTCATCGTACAATAATAAATTTTTTTGTTTTCTTTTGTTTTGTTTCGTTTTGTTTTCTCTAGTTATTTTAGTTATATACCATAGTAATTGTTGTTGCTTTCATTTAATTATTTTCCATTTTTTGTTTGTATATATAAAAAAATCTTTGGCAGCATCATCAAATTTTTTATTTCTTTACAATTATGTGATTTTCGTTCGTTTTTTGTTTGCAGTATTTTTCTCAATTTGCACATTACACTTAATTTTTGGTGTTTTTGGTAGATTCCAATTCAAAATGTTATACAAAGTAATTACAAATAAGATGACTGAGAGACTTGAGAGTGTATATAAATATACACATATTATAATGCACATATAATGTATGTATGTATATATATTTGTATGTATGTATAAAGTTAGTAGATTGGTTTTGTTTTTGTATTGTTTTTCGTTTTCTTGAGTGGTAAAAATTAACACAAAATGTATAAAGTATAAATAAAGTACAAGAATAATTAACCAAAATAGGTGGAAAGCGTTCACTTTGTCACATTACACACAATAGAGCAAATGGTTTTTTCTTATATTTTTGTGTTTTGTTTTTTGCTTGATAGTTTTATTATGTTACAAATAATATAATAATAATAATCATAATAATAATAATAATATGCCTTTTTTCATTCACGTATTTTATTTTTGTTTTTTTATATTTTTTGTTTTTGTTATAGTTTTTGAATTGCTTTTTTGCAGCTTAGCCACAAAATGACGGCCTCAAAAAATGGTAATTATTGGCACGAGTTGGCTGAGTTGGCTATGATTGGAACGTGACGTGACGTTACAGTTACAGTTACGGTGTTATGAGTTACGTTTGCATTGCGTTCTGCTACGTCAAAGTGATGTATTGTGTTACGTTACGTTACGTTACGTTACGGCACATCAGCCTCTTATACATATGTGTGATGTTGCACATTTAACGTCACGTCTCCTCCACACGCGTGACGTAAGCGCCGCTGACTAGTTGCTCTGGCCCTAAGTATGTATCCGAGTATGTATGTGTATTTGTTGTGTGCTTGTTTTTCTCATTTCTCATTTCTCTTTTGTTTTTTCGTTTTCGTTTTCGTATTCGCTTTTGCTTCTGCTTTAAATATTAAGTCCAGTGTCAAGTGCCACGTCCAATGTCTGACCATTTCCCTGCCTCCTTTGCCATTGGCTAAACTTACATATGTATATTTTAGCTAAACGTCATACATATACATATACAAGTATATATGTATGTTTTTAGTTTTTAGTTTTGTGTAAAAAAGTTGTTTAGTTCATAATCTCAACTAAATTGTAAATTTGATTTAAACTTAAGCACATTTTTTCATAAATTTGTATGCAATATAGGAAATCATTTTTGTTGTTTTTTTTTTTTGTTTTTTTTTGTGTTTTTTCCTCTTGATTTAGTTTAGTTTTGTTGTTAGGCATTTTTCTATCGTTTTGTTCTTGGAAAAGTTTTTAAACGCGTTGCATAAAAATCATTATTTCGTTTTACTTAATATCATTTGTTTGCTATTTTTTTTCTTATGATTTCATTTGTTTTTGAAACTAACCTAAAATAAATTTGATTTTGTTTTAAACAATTATGAATTCTTTTGCCGTTTGCTGGATTTAGTTGCAACTACAACAAACTGAAAAGAACCAAATTAATTATGTAAATGTTATAAATAAAAGCGTGTGGAATTACAATTTCATTTTTTCATTTTCTTTGTGGTTTTTGTTTTTGTTTTCTTTTGAAGGCTTTCGCAATAACTAGAACAAAGTGTAAAAAGTAGTATATTTTTTAACATGATGTGGTTTAATGCATGATTTGTTTTTTTTTTCATTGCATTGTTAAAAAGCAAATATAACAGTATTAAAAGAGTTGATTTTTGTTTGTTTTCACAAAATAAGGAGAAGGATAATAATAACAATGTTTGGCATATTTCGCATTTGTTTTTTATGTGTGTTTGTGTGTGTATTTCACTTTTGTTGTTGTCGTTGTTGTTGTTATTTTGTTTTTGTAGTGTTTTCTTAATACTTTCTTTTCTCTCTTTCACGATATTAGTTATCATTGATATATCATTAATATTATTATTGTTTGTAGTAATGCAGCGGCAAAGACAACAAACAAGAAAAACAACTTTTGAACATAAGAAATCTAAGTAAATTCATTCTAAGTATTTGATTTGCATTGGGTGGGGGTTGGATGGGGGTGTAGAAGGGGAGATACCATAGGGAATAGTCCTAAATATTATTGTACACGATATAACATGATGTGTTTGTTGCTTAATTAATCATTTCCACAAAAAATGATTCACATTTAACGAAGTTTATGCATAAGAATTAAAATTATATTTCAACAGCCAAATTGTTCACAAAAAAATTGCATTTTCTTTCTCGTTCTCGTTTTCATTCACTATCTCTTTCTTCGACAACAACTTTGGGAGGAGGTTTTCTTCTAGCTCTTTCACATTTCTCTTAAGTGAATAAAACAAATAAAAAATTCTTAGTTGTCGCTTGGAAAATACAAAAGTAAAATAATATAATAAAGACATTAAGACAATTAAAAGCGTTTTCAAAACTTAGACTATAGTTGCTTGATTTTCTTTTTTTTTAGTTTTTTTGTTTGTCGTTATTAATAAAAACGTAGCCTCACACGTTGTATCAACAAAATAAACACAAAAATAAGGTCAACATTAAAGTTATTGTTCTGATTGTTGCTGTTGTTTGTTGTTGCTTTTCGCACTACAGCTAAAAAATACAATTAAAAATAGTTTCATTTGTTGCCGCACAAATTGCATTTCTTGGGCTTAAATTTGTTTAGAACTTTTTCGTTAATTGTTTTTGTCAGGATAATGCAACATAAAAAGTAGTATACATATATCGTACATAAGTATAGTATTACATAATGCTTACAATACCAAAACTAGATTAAAATTTACAAAAAAAAAAATGACAAGATTAAACATTTGAATTTTTCTTCATTAAACGACGATAAACGAATCACACTCAACAAAAAGCTTCTTTTGTTACACAAAACAAGAAAAATTATTTCTAAAAACTAATAAAAATAATATATATAGTCAACATGATTTTGCTTGATAATTGTTTACACAAATATAAAGTGTAGTGTTTGTGTATGTATGTATGCGTGTGGGTGTGGTGTATATAATAAAATGTGTTGACAGCCTATTAAAAAATAAGTTGCTTTGCTTTGCTCTTATACATTAATTTATCAAATAATTGGTATTTTGTTTTTTGGCTTAGAACATAGTCAAAAAATAAATTGCAATTTATACATGATAAAAAATTCACAAAATTTATAATGAATATGAAGAGAACAACATAATAAACGTTTAATATAATAATAGTAGTACATAATAATAATATATAGCCATATGTATGCGTATGTATATACACATACATATGTATTGTATGTATGTTATTTAAAAAATAATAATGTCTTGGGAGTAAACCAGCCTTATATATTGTATTACAACGGGAAAGAAATGGCACATGCCCCAAAATATGTGCTATATTTGCTCTATATATAGATATAGATATACATATACATATATGCATGTATATATAGATATATGTATATAGTGTATGTTTTTTGTTTTGTATGTATGCGGGCATATGCACATGTATGTATATGTTGTTGTTTGTTTTTCGTAATTGTTTTTGTATGTATATAAGCAAAAGGAATATCGATTTAACATTGTAAATATATATATAGAACTTAACAATAGTTATTTGTTTGGTTTCTTGATTCTCTCGCATCTCATCGCGCATTTGCAGTATTGTTTTATTTAGTATTGTTTTTTGTTTTGTTTTTGTTTTTTAGTTGGTTGTTGGCCTAATGCAAATCAGCATTTGTTATTTGTTTTGGTTGTTAGCTTAAACTTAGTCTGTATGTAGCCTTTTTGTTTTTTGTTTATACTTTCAAATTACCAACACGCGCACAACGCGACAATAAAACATATATATATATACATATATATATATATATATATATATATATATATATATATATAGCACTGGCAGGCACGCGCGCACACACACACTTACACAAAAAAACACACACATACACATATTCATCAATTACTCGACATCATATACATATACATATACATATGCATATACATATACATATACATATACATATACATATACATATACATATACATATACATATACATATACATATACATATACATATACATATACATATACATATACATATACATATACATATACATATACATATACATATACATATACATATACATATACATATACATATACATATACATATACATATACATACATATACATATACATAGATTCATACACGTTTGTTTTTGTGTGTTTAGTTTACATATGTTTTTTGTTTTGTTTTTGCTTTCGGTTGTATATATGTATATGTATATGTATATGTATATGTATATGTATATGTATATGTATATGTATATGTATATGTATATGTATATGTATTTTATTTTTATTTTTAAATATAGAGAGAGATATCACTTTATATAAGCCGCGGTAAGGAAAAACCTAAACATTTCTTTTGTCGTGTATATATAAATACTTTTCTGTTTAAAATCGAACAAAAATACATGACAGTATATCTTATTGCAGTTGTTGTTGTTGTTGCCTTTGCGACTGGTTTTGTTCTTGCCTCTTCTACTCTTCTACTGTGGAAAATGCGCCCAAAAGGTGCACATTTCCCACACATATATGTATACACATATACATATATACAGCAATACATATATTCATATACACATTCGAGTATGCACAATAATATATATATATATATATATGCGTGTTTCGATTTTATGTTTTTGTTTCATTTTTTGATTTTCTATCGAAAAAGATTCTGGAAGGGTATGCACAAAAAGCTAATCGGTCGATATAACAATATATATGTCTATACGTAGATAATAAGTAACATGTAGAAATGTGTGTGTGTGTGTGTGTGTGTGTGATTTGTCTTGGTGTATTGTATATATGTGTGTGGCGTGGTGATTGTTTTGTGTGTGTGTTCGTGTGTGTTTTTTGTGTTGAGGTCAAGGACAATTTTTAACAAGAACATAAGTTTAAAAATAAACAGAATAAAAATTAGAGCATTTTCCTTGTTCAAGACGTTATGAAAATATTACCGAAGTTATTAGTTCCCATATTTTCATCATTTCGATTTTCATTTAATGTTTTCTTTGCTTTTACACTAAGTAGTCAAGTATTGCCTCTTCTTTTCGTTTTTCATAGATTTGTTTTGTTTTTGTGTTGTTTTTTTTTTGTATTTTTCAGTAGCGCTAATCGATTTTTGTTTTTGTTTTGCGTTTAAATTAGAGATCAAAAATAGTATTGTTGCATTTTCTTGTTGCTTATTTGTTTTGTTTGTTTGTTGTTCTTTCTTGTACGGGGGCACAACATTTTGCTTAAAGGATATTCACATCATTTCATTGAACTTTTTCATATATACTACTAGTGTGTGTGTTCGAGATTTGATTCGCTCTTTGCCATCATCATCATGTCGTGATCTAATTTCTTTGTTTATTTCTTGTGTTATTTTCTGTTTTGTATTATTGGTGATTTAACTTTGCTTTTCGATGGTAGACGGCGGCTAAGCTCCAATTTTATTGTTGCCTAAGCTGCTGCTCCATTTTGTTGCTTATGTGACTGTTGCTGCTGCTGTTGTTGTTGTTCTTGTTGTTGATGCTGCTCCTGGTGCTTTTGTTGTTGCTGCTGTTGCTGCTGTGGTTGCTGCTGCTGTTGCCTGCGACATCCGTAAATCTTACCCGAAGAGTATTTATAGTTGTATTTGTTCATATCGACAGCTGGACGATTGTTGCGCGCTTTGATTTGCAATCAGTGAACATAGAGGGTGTTCAAAACAAGCACATGATGATTGTTCTTGGCCAACGTGACCACATAGCCCTCGGAGGTGATTTTTAGGCCGCAACAACGTGAAACCTGCACACCAGAGGAATACAATAATTTCAATATAATTATACACATCACACAAAGTGCTGCTTATAATACAGAAATAAAATGCAACAACAATCATTAAACATAAGCAAGCCGTTGTTTATGCAAACCTTAACGTGGGGACACTCAAACTCGGACTGCAAAACACCTTCGCGGGAGTAGCAGGCGACGTGAAAACGATTTCCATGCGAATCGCCGATGAGCACATCGCCGGCGTTCGATATATCGATGCCATTGGGGAAGCAGGTGACCTTCTCGTTGCCAATGCGATACAGGAATGTGCCGTCCTCCTGGAAAACGGCCACGCAATGTCCCTTAAAGTCACACACATAGAAATCGTTGTCTACAAAAAACAGAGAGAGAGACGGAAAAGTTATTAATAAAATATTCTGATACTTAGTAGGTTTAGATTTAGCTAGGACTGGCTGTCCCTGCTCGGGGCAAAGCATAGACTAGTAGAGGTCCGTAGCTGTACCGGTAAAACGTGTCTTCGTCTCAGAAATCGCACAGTATGGATGCATTTTTGGCAAAAGCCAGCATCATCCTGAGTGGTAGCCATGAAACGTCACGAAGATCGTTGTGGCACAGCGATTTGAGGTATTTCAGCCGGAGTCGGGATAACGCTGGACATCTACAGAGAAGATGCTCAAGTGTTTCCTTAACTCCGGACTCGTTGCATTTCCTGCACTGATCACTGTTCGCGAAACTCAGCTTAACAGCATGGGCAGCCGACAGACAGTAACCAGTTAAAATGCCTAGCATTAGTCTGCAATCTTTTCTTAAAAGCTGCATGACGAATTTGGTTAAGTTATTGTTTATTGAAACACACAATCATCCTTTCAGTTTTGCACGAGTTGGTCTGCCTCTCTGACATCAAGCCCTATCCTCTCTTTGGCGAGAGTATCTGCGATCTCGTTGCCATCGCTGCCCTGGTGGCTTGGGATCTAATAGATGCACACAACCGCAGACGCGTTCATCGACTCTATTGCTCTTCTTCTATCCAGGACAACTTTGGACTTGACCACATTAGAGTGCATTGATTTTATTGCAGCCTGGCTGTCAACAAAGATATTGATCGAATAGTAATTGTGAAGTAAACCCCGAGCCACTTCTACAGCCTAGCCAATGGCAACGACTTCCGCCTGGAAGATGCTGCAATGGTCAGGGTGTTTATAGGAGTGTTTGGAAACCGGGTTGCGGCAGTATGCGGTCGCACCGACCCCTTTGTCCATCTTCGACCCTTCGGTAAAGAGGTTGAGCGCTTCGGGGATACATAACCCTTCCCGCCAGCATCCCGGTTCCACGTATACGGTCAATGATACTTCGTAAGAATCATTCGCATTTCGCTTACCTCTTATGGCAATATCTGAAGGTTCACGCATATAATCACTGCAATCGAACCAACGCACAAGTTCACCCTCCTCGGAGATGACAAAGACGGTCGGTGAAACGCTATCGACAGCCACAATGTGACCTTTGGCGGTCACAGCCAGACCAGCTACAATATCAATATATCTACAAACAAAAATAGAATTACTTATAAATGCAATTTAATCAGATGCAGTCTTCAACCACTAACTCACCTGATGGCAATTTTGCGCATAAAATGTCCACATTTGGAGAAGATTTGCATGCGCGAACGTTCGTTGCCACGATCACAGACCACGAATTTGCCGTTGTTGTGCATGACCGCCACTTTGCGCGGATACCACAATTGACCTTCCTCTTTGCCAGCGACACCAAATTGAAACTTGAGTGCACCCATTTTATCAAAGACTTCGATTCGATGATTGTTTGTATCGGCGACAATGATCTCCTCATCGACACCCAGGCAAAAGCCATGCGGTGAATTAAATTGACCTTTGGCCGTGCCCAGCGATCCGAATTTGCAGCGTATTTGCATTGGAGTCGCCTTATTGCGGCCAGTGACAACGCTTGTGGTGCCCGGCGGAGCGACAGCATGGAAATTATTGAGACCCATGTCCTCAACACCGCCCACAATCGGATTCAGTGTCTGCAGGCTAGGCGATGTTGCTGCCGGCATGCAGAAATCTGTTAAAATATAATCAAGGCACGTTGAGCTTCCATTCGACGACAACAAATCATGATGCTCATCTGTGTATTAATTCGTGTTGGTGTTTTGTGGTTTGGTTTCGGTTTCAGTTTCAGTTTCGGTTTCGGGTTGTTGGGAGTGTTTAGTTGGAATTTTAATTGTTGTTGTTGTTTTGGGAATGTAGTTGTTGGAGGTTGTTGGTTGGGTTGGGTTGTGTTGTTGTTTGTTGCAAAAACGAAAAATCAAAAAAAAAAACAAACAAAAATCAAAACAAAAACAAAATAAAACAGAAAATTCTTTGATATACCGAAATATCACATTTTCAATTTATCAGATTATAGATCGCCCATTTTCGGCAATTTCATAATTCTATAAAACAAGTAAGAAATCTGCAGCAGTACAGAGATCTCGACTGCGAGATACTTGCTACCCATTTCCAATAAAAACATTGTTCTAAAAATATACCTATTTAATATACGGTACAAATACTAAAATTTTCTAATGCTTATATTTAGTATAATGACATTGGAATACATTCAAAATATACCATAGAATACAAAATATGGGCAAATCCCACGTGTCGCACGCTACATTCGCACGATTTTAGCTAATGAAAATCAATTTTTTGGGGGGTTTTTTAAAGATTTACCGTACACTTTTATTATGTGTTTAAAGTGAATTGAGAGTACTTTCGGAGGGTATAAGATTCAATTTCACTGGAGTCACTGTTTTGAAAATAATTAATAAAATTGTGACGTGTCGCACGCTACACAAAGTGGAAGTTAGTTTCAAAATTTTCATTTCAAACGCAATTTTTAGCGAATTCTGCAAAATAAACCCTATGAAAGTTAATATCCTAAAGAAAGTTAAGAATATTAGAAGACAAAAACCGATCGTTTGGTCTTAATAATGTTTATAGATTTTTAGCAAAGCCGTAAACCCATTGTGTCGCCGGCTACGTGTCGCACGCTACACTTTTTCCGCTGACATTAACATAAGACAAAAATCTTTTTATTTAAACTAAACATTATTTATTATATTCATAAATGTGCCTAACAATTATTTCAACGTGATTTACTTTTGATTTGTATGTGAGCCCAAGCAGAGGCAAAAAATTGTGAAGAATACTATAGGGTTTTGAAGGTGTGCGCAGAGCACGAATTTAAGTAAAATGATGAAAATTATAAATAAAATTGGGTTTGATACAAATTTGTGCATTTATAATGATCGAAATTTCTTTTTTTGCTTTCAATTCTTAAAATTCGATATCTACTTTAAAGTTTTATATAAAGAAAAATTACGAAATGTGAAATTTAAAAATTGGTCGCTGGTGGACTGTTTCTGGGATTTGCCCATATACCCAATAGTCTGCCAAGCAATTAAGAGCCTATTGCAGTAGGCAATTTTTGCCACACAAAATATTTCTTAAATAACTTCATAAATTTGAATAGTTGTTATTGTATGCAGCAAAATTAGCTGCTCAAGCTTCAAAATTAAAATTTGCTTCAATTCAAAATATACCACATCAATATATCACAAAATACTAAAAATATACCATATATTATATTGGTATATTGATACTACAGGTAGAATTTGCCATTGAGTGCAAAATATAACAGATTTTCAGCAAAAGCATCCAAAACCCGATTGAAGTAGGTATTTTTTGTTATACAAAAGTATTTCTTAAAGAACTTTTTCAATCATTTTTATGTAATCGCAACCAAATTTTCAAGAATCATAAACCGCGGGAGCTGTCAGACAGACAGGCGAACAAAAAGAACGCTAGTCAAGAATTTTTCGGGCTCCTTCTGCTTTGCTGGATGCACAACGTTATAATACCCTGAAAAAAAATACAGAAACCGAAGCTATATTTTGCAGCGAAAAAAAAATTATAATGCAATTATACTACAAGGAGTTTGTTTTTTGTTAATTCATTGAAGTCATTAGTTTTCACAGGTTAATGAAACTATGTCCAAATAGGAAAGACGGACAGACTGCTACCTTAAAGTAATAAAGCTCAAAACGCATATTAGTAGTAAGAAAGAGAGACTGAGGAATTGCTAATTGACGGCACTCACCATTGTTGTTTAATCCCAGCTTGGCCAGAGCTTGCAGATTGTTGAGAGCTCGCTGATCTCCAGATAGAATATCGGCCAGCGTGATGGGCTGCGTGGGCGTCACAGCCGAGGCGGGGATGACAGCCTGCTGATGATGCGATCCAGAGCCGCTAGCATTGGCTGCAGCCGCAGCAGCAACCGCATTTGAATTGCCAACGCTGAGCGCATCGTTCAGCGTATCCGGTATATTCTCGGTGAGGCTGGCCAAACGCGACAAATTGTACTCGAGCATGCTGAATGGTGGCGTCGGACCGCCAGCATTCATGCCCAGGCCATTGAGGTTGCCAAGACCCATGCCAACGGCAGCATTATTCGGTCCGGCATTGAGATTAACATGTCCGCTCGTCTGCTGCACCTGAACAATGCCTTGAGGGGTCACTAACTGGGCAATCTGTTGGGCCACGGGCAGAGTTTGAGGCTGTTGATGCAGCACCTGTTGCTGTTGCTTCTGCTGCTGTTGTTGTTGTTGCTGCTGCTGCTGCTGCTGCTGTTGCTGCTGCTGTTGCTGCACCTGTTGCAAGGCTTGCTGTTGTTGCTGCTGCTGCTGTTGCTGCTGTTGTTGCTGCTGCTGTTGTTGCTGTAGCGGTGGCTGCAACTGCGGCGGCGAGTCCGGTGGCAATGTGCTCATCATTGAAAAGTTGGTCATCACCGAAGTGTCGCCATCGAATGAGCTCTGCAACGACGACGGCAACGACAAGGGACTGAATACTGCCGCCGAACTGAGGCGTCCTTGCACCGAACTGCTGCTCGCTCCATTCCCAGCGCCAGACAGACTGCGTCCACTGGTGGGCAAGAGACCAGCGCTATGGCAACCGGGCGCCAAATGGGCTGGCGGCGGTGTGTGCTGCTTGGGCGTGGCCGATGGCGACGGCGTCGATGTGGACAGCATTTGGCCACCACCACCACCAATTGCACCTGGCGATCCCGATGCCTGTGACTTGCTCGTCGATTCCGTGCGAAATTTGCCAAACATGTCGCGGGCGAAACGCTCAAACTTGTCCGGATTGCAGTCAAATTGCAGCTGATAGTTGGCATCGCTCTGAGGCGTCTGCTCCATGAGATTTGTGCACTGCGCCGTCACCACCGGTTTTAAGAGCAGAATTTCCACCGAATTTGCCTTGTCCGCTGCCCGTTGACCAAACTGTGCTGCCTGCTGCAACCGTCCCATGTTATTCTCCAGACTCTGCATCAAATCCATAATCTTGAGTTCACGCTCCGAATGCAAACGTCCCAAATCGGCAATCATCTCCTCCTTTATGATCTCAAGCGTTCGCTTGTACTTCTTGTACGCCTCGTCGATCTGCTGATGAACACTATCATGCTGGGCCTGGAGCTCGGTTAAAGCACTGCTCAGATTGCCGCCAGCATCGTTGCAATACTCGGCCTTCTTCATGGTCGCTGCAATCACCTGTTCCATGTCGGACCGCACCGCTTGCTCGGCAATGCCGGCGGTTTCATAATGATGATCGGTGCCCTTGTGATCGCTGAGCAGGCAATCGTTGCAGGTGGGCACCTGGCACGTAAAGCAATAGTATTTGAGATTCTCGCTTATATGCTGTTGGCAACAGATGGGCTTGTGTATGATGAGCTTATCATCTTGCAGATTCTTCTGCAAATCCTCGATGCGCACGACCTGATGATTCTCAAAGCAACGCATATATTTATGGGCATTATCGCAGCCATTGCACAGGAAATTGGCGCAATCATTGCAACGGGATATGGCCTCCTCTTTGCTCTTGCACGATGTGCACGGTATGGTCTCCGTTTCGAGATTGGACAGATCCAGTATATTGGTCAAAATATAGTCACATGTCAGACCCTTCACACCCCTATTGCCCAGCTGTGTTAGCTGCTTGCACACGGGACATTCCAGCACCGTGTGCATTCGATGCTGATGCTCGCTGCCATCGAACGACGTCGAAGAGCAGCTGGCAGCCGATGAGAGCGAGGCAGCCGGCGAGCTCGCCGATGCGGACTCCTTGCTCGTCACCAAATTCTGCAGGCAATCCTCGCAAAAGACGTGCAGACACGAGAGAATACGTGGCATAACCAATCGCGAACTGGAATGAAGAAAACGACATATTCAATTTGCATAGCCGATAGTACTATCGATAGTAATCTTCAAAACAGCAATAACAACTTATTTGCACTTATAGAAAGGTTAACTTCTCATAAAGAAAAAACTCTCTTAGTTGATCACTAATTAGAAAAAGCATTATTTTGTAACCCTGCAGAGCTTTGTAAAACATTTGGAAGGAATTTTGAAGTATCTTTTAACAGACGATTCCTCAAAAATGTAATTAACATTTTTCACTTTTTATATAAAATATAATTTTTTTAATATAAAATATAATTAAACTAAATACAAATAATTCTGTTGGATCACTCACCTGCATATTTTGCATAGCTTATCGCCATCCTTCAACATGGAGCCACATGAATCTTCGAGCGAATCGAGTTCCGTTACGCTTTTAGCATCATAGCCATGGCTAAGCTCCTGGCTGCTCCCAATGTGGCTATCGACATCGACAACCAAACCGAGGCCCGATGAATTGGCCGTCGATGGTGCGGTAGTCGATATCGATGATGATATCGATGCCGCCGAACCGATGCTAGACGAACTCACGCTGGCGACATCGATGCTGCCAATAGTGCTACTTCCCTTGCCAGTATCGGTATCGGTGCCCGAGCCGGAGCCATTGCTGCAACTGCTGCTGCTAATGCTGCTGGTGCTGCTATTGCTGCTCGTGCTGCTGCTACTGCTCGTGTTGCTCACATCGGTATCCTCCAGCACCGTTGTCGATGAATTCGAATCATCGCACAACGTCGTGCCCAGCGATGAACGTTGCTGCTCATCAACAATTGATGACGGCACCAGCGTCTGGCCCAGCTCATCCAACAGACTGCTCATATTTTCAACCACGCAGTTTTCTCCTTTTTGTTTTGTTTTTCTTTTTATTTTCTTTATTATATGGCGTGGGGTGGTGGGAAGTGGTTTATTGTAAACTTGTAAACTTTATAATTTATAGTTGCAATTATCACTATCTCTTTTTGTGTGATGCCTTTTTTTTGCTTCTTTGTTTAGACGTATTAGATGATACTGTTATCAATATTATATATTTGGTTTCAAATCCTTTGCTTTTATTATTTTGACTTTAATCTTAAACGTATTACAGCTGCATATCCTTATATTTTTTGCTGTTGCTATTGCTTTTCGCAGCCATTCCAATTGCACACGAGAGAGAGAGAGACTTGAGCCTCAACGAGTGAGAGTGAGTGGAGAGTCTGTCTACAATGATTCTCTTCTGTTTGGGCTCAATTGCTGTTGCTGCTTCTGCTGCACTCACATACGCACACCAACACAACAGTTTGGCAGGCAGTCAGTGTGAAAGAAAGTGAGAGAGCGAAGAGAGAGGCACGTACTCAAATATCCATAAACTCACGCACGTAATTTGCACACGCTCACCCACACGCACACACACACACACACACACACTCGTATGCTCGCACTCACAACCAACGTTTTTCGCAGTCAGCACTTTTTTTATATGTTTGCAGTTGACTTCTTTTTGCGCTCCTCTTTATTTTGTATGCATCTCTTCGTGATGCATTTTGCAAGCTCCTCGTTCGATTTGTTTTTGTAGCTTTGCCTCGCTCTCACGTTTTACTATTATTTTTCTGTGATGTACGTTGCGATCCGTTTTGTTATTCCTGCTGCTGCTGTTGTTCTTGTTGTTGAAGAGTGTTTGTTGTTGTGATAACCACGACGAGAACGAATGACAATAAACGATAACGATAACGACAGCGACGACAATAGACGAAGAATGATAGCGTCGTTCTGCGTAGAAAGATGAAACCAAAAGGACAATATTTTAGCGAATTAAAACTATATTCACACCAAAACGATAAATTAAAAAAAAATTAAATTAAAATTTTTAACGCTGGAACTAGAACATTGTAGTAAAATTTAAATTCGACCCGACACGGTCAATGAAACCCAAACAAAACACAAAATATAAACTGGAATCAATAAATATAAACGCGATGTGACTATCACAAAACCAAAAAAGTAAATAAACAACAAATTTGAAGTAAACAAGAGAAATATAAAGAAATTGTTTGTTTGGCATTAAAGTAAATGCTCAAATGTTCACAACGATTTGCATACGAAGGATAGTGTGTAGAAGATGGGGAAGGCCAACTTGCAACTGCTGCAACCCCTGGAACTTATGCAACATAAACAAAACACGCATTGCACATCACTGCTGCATACTTTTGGGCAACTATCATTTAAATATAGTTTTCTATTCGCTGATGCTATGCTACCAGTAAATGTGCAAGAATATCACACAAGGTCAGCAGCACAATGCGATCAGCCTATCACGAAATTACCAATTCCATAAAATATAAGTTGTGTATTATGTAAATGGTGTATTGGTTGCCAAAGATTTTGCATTACGATCAATTTGCATGTTATCGATCTCATTGCATATCGTTGAGATGAACGTAAATCGATTCTTTACGCACGTGTCATCGTTACACATGCAAACATCGTAGCCACTCACATACGCACACATGAACACGTAGAAACTGCGAGTCGTTTCACCGGCGCAGGCGCTTGCGTTGACTTCGTTGCACTATGTATGTATATGCATTTGTATGTGTGCCGTTTGCAACAAAAATTTCAGAATTTACTTTTTGCTCTTCATGCAGCAATTCCGATAACTTTTTGCACACAAGGACATTACGCTAAAAATCCTTGAGCAACAAACGAACTGCGGCATATATATTGTAATACACACACACACATATATATATACATATATATATATATATAAACACGCCCATATAATTGGGTCCAGCAAGAATAACTACATGTACTTTAAAAATACACACACGCGGGTTAAAACGAATTTTTGAGTAATAACCGCAACGGATGTGCCGTTAAATGTTACACATGTATGTATTTTGATTAGTAGCCTACAAAAAAATACAGGGGAAAAATACAGAAATCAGTTGCACAAAACAATTGCAGCTAATAATGTATTGTACGGACGTACATAAATACACACTACTGTTAAACATCAGACTCACACACATCAGACGCTACACACGTGGTACGCAAATTTCGAGCGTTTTGTTTACGAGAAATCTGTGCGGCGCAACTGTCGTGTCGACTATGCGCCCCGTGCAATTGGGAAATGGGCATTCGAAAGATGTGTGTTCCCCCTCCCCCTTGAATTTCTCTCCTGTTCATTTGACTTTGTCAAATCTGCGCAGCTGTTGTTTTTTTTTTTACGAACATTTTCTTTTTTTGTTCTTGTCAAACGTTTTGTTCACTCTTGCCGCTGCGGTGCTCTCCCAATTGAGACCCATGTGTTTTGCGGGTGTGTAAGAGAGAACTACGAGAGAGCAACTCGCACATGTGTGGGTATGCGCATGCTCGCTCAGCACGCAAAAATGAAAAAAAAAACATTGGCAACCCCACACACACACACAAGCACACATAGATTTCCTTTCTTTGAAAATTAAATTTCTATTGAGATATGTGAAAAATTCTATTTTAAAATGCGCTCTTTTTTATTTTTTTACACTATATCTGCATCATCTGCCCTGCAAAATCAATGTTGCGCGTTGTTGTGCTTCATTTGCAATTTGTAACTATTATATACAGATCAATCGTGTTTGTTGTAGAACAAACCAGCAACTGAATGGAAAAAAACGCGCCCGCTCTTTCAAGACACTAGATCTGAGCTGCTGTTTTTGCGGTGGGGGCTGCATACACACACATAGGCATACCTCTGTACATATGCATGTGTATAGTTAGTTGGTGAGCCTGGGCATATGGGGCGAGAGGAGCGAGCACATATCGAGAGTTTTGCTTGCATAGTGTGGTCAAAGAAAAGTGGAGAAACGGTGCGACGAAGGGGAGGCAGGGAAGTGCAGAGGGGTATTACACTGTACACAATTGCAGCTGCGACCACTGTCGTTGTGTTGTCCTTGAACGCAAAAGTTTCCACTCTACCGCCCAGGTGCTGCCTGTCACACACACATACACACATAGACTAGGGGCGCACTCACACACACTCACGCATAAACAGAAAGTCCTTCAAATGTCTGCAGTGCATCCGTCTGCTGGTGTTGCAATCTATGCAGCGCACTATATGCTTTCGATTAATTGTAATTCTTTTGCAATACCTTTCTATAAATTTTCACACGTTTTTTCTCTTCTGCTCGTTACGCTTTACACTTTTTCGTCGCGCACACACGCACACACACACACAGCACTGCTGGCCGCCGCTGCTGCTTCTCGCGGTTAGTGATGGCTCTTACAGCGTGACCGTTGGATTGCATCGAAAAATTTACTATTTGACTCACAATGAACATATGTAAAAATATACCAATTAGTCCCGAAGACTATTTGTGAAAAACCAGGTGGCGCCTCATTATTGCAACAAATTTTATTGCTGCCGCATTTATAATAAATAAATGTATAATAATTTGTTTATACATTTGGATGCTTTACTCACATGTTAATATATAATTTAAATAAAATTCAACAAGCTGTACCGTCTTTTAAAATTACTAATTGAAACGAAGTGAACCAAATGATTGAGCATAATTTGCAATATTTTCGAATTTAGCTCAAATTGGATTTCAAAGACACAAATTTTAATTAATCAAATTTTTATTTATAACCAGAATGTATATTTAGTTTTTTTTATATTTTTGTTATTTTTGGTATAATTTTGTTGTTATTCTTTATTTCTTTATTATTTATTGATTTTGATTAAAAATTAAAATGGGCAATATTAAAAAAAAATATACACAATTTAGTTTAGTTTGAATGTACTTCCAATTAAATATTTAATTATTTGAATTCAACGACAAACTTTAGAAAAATGCAATAAATAATTTAAACTGACTTGTGGTATCTTAGAACTTAAAACTATTAATTTATTCAAATTTCGACTGATAAAAAAATAATATCACATTTGAGTAGAACATTAAGAGTAGTAAAGGCTTTTAATCATTAATCATTCAAATTCCTTGATTACCAAACGTATGTAATATACCAAAATTGAATAAATAGTTCCTATTATATTATTGTATATTATTGTATTGCAATTCAATAAATAAATTAAAATTAACCAATTAGCTAATAGCTTATTTTACAAGACTAGCTAATTTGTTGAAAAAAGTGAGAAAATATATTTTTGATTTATCAGATACATCATTGTGATTATTAACATATAAACTGTTCCCACTACAAATTTAGTACAATTTGCACTTGTTTAGTACACAATATTTAGTTGTTTTCCAACACTGCTTTGACCGACATAAGCAGAACAATCGAGAGCACTGGTTGCACGTTGTGTGCGGCGGCGGTCAAAGTGTTATTTTTTGTGAATCCTTGTTCGATAATTCCAACAACATCATCATCATCATGACAACTGTCGTGCCGGAGACGAGCGCCGAGGGAGCAACAGCAGCTCCCGAGCCGATCTTTCAAGACATCAGCGGTGAACAAACAGCGGAAATTGTGGAAATCGAATCGGCGTGCATGAGTTGCTTTCAAACAGGAATCACACGACTGCTGCCGACCAAAATCCCTTTCTTCCGCGAGGTCGTACTAATGTCCTTCAAATGTGAGCACTGCGGCTACACGAACAACGAGATGCAATCGGCATCCGAAATACAAAAGAATGGTGTACGCATCGAGCTCGATGTGAAGACCCCAAGCGATTTAAATCGTCGTGTTGTGCGGTCGGATAACTCAAGCATTAGTATACCAGAGGTAGAGCTGGAAATACCAGTGCAATCTCAAAAGGGCGAGGTGACCACCGTGGAGGGCATCATAGAGCGCACGATAGCTGGATTATCACAGGATCAGGATAAACGACGCATCGATCATCCAACGGAGGCGTCTTCCATTGATGACTACATCGAACGCTTGCGGCAGCTAAAAGAGCTACAAACGCCATTCCGTGTGCTGCTTGAAGACATCTCGGGCAACAGTTTCATAGAAAATCCGCTGGCGCCGGCAACTGATGCACAGCTGAAAACGTCACATTTCTCACGAACTAAAGCACAAAACGAACTTTTAGGTAAGTTTACAATGAGTTAATAATAAATTATCTATATTAATGTTAATCTTCCAGGTCTCTACGAGCAGAACCATGAGGAGGAGCAGCACCTGCTCAAACCCATTGCCGAGGACGAATGGCCCATCGAGAATCTGCATGGCGAGGTGCTGCAATTCGCTACCAATTGTCCCAACTGTCAGGCGCCCTGCGAGACAAACATGAAGTTAACTAATATACCGCACTTCAAGGAGGTGGTCATCATGGCGACTGTCTGCGGTAGCTGCGGCCACAAAACCAACGAGGTCAAGTCTGGCGGCGGCATTGAGATGCAAGGTGTGCGCTTTAAGGTGCGCATCTCCAGCAAGGAGGATCTGACGCGAGATGTGCTCAAATCGGAAACCTGCAGCTTGGCCATTCCAGAGTTGGACATGGATGTGGGACCGCATGCGTTGTGTGGTCGGTTCACTACAGTCGAGGGCTTATTGGTGGCAATGCGAGAGCAGTTGGATGGCCGCTTCTTTCATGATTCGGCGGATGAGGCATCGAAGCAGCAATTACAACGTTTCCTTGACACCTTTGATAATGTGCTAAAACTGGAGCATGTCATCACGCTGGTGCTACAGGATCCAGCTGGCAACACTTATGTCCAATCTCTGCGAGACGATGATGAGCCCGATGACAACTTAACGGTGGAGCGTTACGATCGCAGTTTTGAGGATAACGAGGAACTTGGATTGAATGACATGAAAACTGAGAATTATGAGGAGAACGCGTGATAGCAGATAATATTTAGCCCTCTTCATCCCTAACTAATACTAACAATATGCATTTACTAAAAGAAAACAAAAGAAATTAAAATTTAAAGAAAAGTACGTTCGACTTGGTTTATTTCAAGTCTGTTAAGTTTGGCAAACAATCGATACATATCGACAGTGAAGCATTGCACCTAAATTTCAAAAATTTAATTATTTACAGGAAATTACGATTGAATTTAAACTTTTTTTTTAACTTTATATTTTTGTTAAAAGAGTAGAGAGAGGAGACATTAACAAAATGTACTATTTGCCGCAAGTGGCTGTGCAATGTACCGCCAAACTATAAATGTACCGATTTCAATAGAAACGAGAACAACCGCATTAATATTATCGATATATCTAAATATGCAGCACTGCCGCAAAACCAGCTGATTGAAATCGTAGCAATCAACGTCGTTGGTTGGGGGGGCATCGACAATTGAAATAATATTCAACTTTTTTTTTCGTGTTATTTACGTCGCTTGAAAGCATACAAAATGCTAACAAATTGTGCCGCAAAAACACTGAGCGTTGTCGTAAGTAACTTGAACGTACATCTATGCAAATGTGGATGGGGAAAAAAACAAACTCATTGTTTTGCCCAAAGTTGCAAGTTATGTAATTTTAATATAAAGAAATAACAATTGTTTTTTTATGGCAGCGGGGTAGCCTGCGTGCGATTGCCACAAGCAGCGCCCAGCGCAGTGACAATCTGTTCGTGCATCGCGATACGCCCGAGGATAATCCGAACATACCCTTCGAATTCACCGCCGAGAACAAGAAGCGTGTGGACGCCATTCTCAGCATCTATCCCGAGGGACACAAGCGTGGCGCCATGATCCCGCTGCTCGATTTAGCGCAACGCCAATACGGCTGGCTCCCCATTTCGGCTATGCACAAGGTGGCCGAGATCCTGGGATTGCCCAATATGCGTGTCTACGAGGTGGCCACATTCTACACAATGTTCATGCGCAAGCCGACTGGTAAATATCACATTCAAGTGTGCACCACAACTCCGTGTTGGTTGCGCGGCTCCGATGCCATTCTGGATACATGCAAGAAGCAGCTGGGCATCGGCGTCGGCGAGACGACCAAGGACAACAAGTTCACCATCTCCGAGGTTGAGTGTCTAGGCGCCTGTGTCAATGCCCCCATGGTGTCCGTCAATGATGATTACTACGTGAGTTGTACTTGGAGTTGTATAATAAAACTTAATTCGCTGATTGATAACTTTGATAGAGATAGTTACAATAAGTAAATTTATAGGTGTGCGATCTGCATACATCATTTTGTTAGCTTGATCTAACACTATCTTTGTTTAATATCCTCTCATCATCTAGTTAATAGTATTGTATATCAATAGCAGCTGATAGTAAGCGAGTAATTTTAGCACAATGCTGCATTAATATGTTCGTCAAAAATGAAATCATCAATCATTTCAGCTGAATCGTGTACTAGATGAATTAAATCAACAGAAAGCCTCCGTTCTGATACAAATTTTATTTAAAGATTTAACTCAGAAATAGAATTTTCAGACCAAATGTTTCGTCTATGTTGGCCTCTTTACTCATACAGTTGATAGTGCAGTCAGTTAGCGATGCAAGTTGAAATATATTATTATATCGATTTAATTGTTTATCAACCTTTTTGCAGGAGGATTTGACCGCCAAGGATATGCAGGATATTCTGAATGATCTGAAAGCGGATAAGATTTCGCCGCCCGGTCCACGCAACGGACGCTTCGCCAGCGAACCAAAGGGCAAGCCCACATCTTTGTCCGAGGAGCCAAAGGGACCCGGTTTCGGCCTGCAAGCGGGTCTCTAAGGCCATTAATACAGACACACCTCCATCTATCCCTAGCCTAAATGCAAACTGTCTCCGCCAAAAACAAAAACTGGCTGATCAAACGCAATAAACGCAAAAAAAAAAATTAAACCTTCAAATGTTATCAATGTTTTAATGTTTATGACATTTTTCACATTACGATTAGTTTTTATACTTGCTACTCATAGGGTAGAAGGTTATTATAATTTTGTGCCGACAGGAAATATATGTAACAGGCAGAAGGTGCCATCTCCGACCTTATAAAGCATATATATTCTTGATCAACGTCAACAGGCGGGACGATCTGGTCATGTCCGTCTGTCTGTCTGCCCGTCGGTCTATATGAACACCTAGACTATAAGAGATAAATATAAAATGTTGTTTCGACAACACTTGTTATGTTTACAGGCGAGGGCAGGCAAAGCTTTAGCTGATGAAATCATATTCCTTTCCACATTTTCTTCCCAGATGAACCAAATATTCATGGGAAAGTCAGAAAAACGTCATTTACTGAATTTTACATAATTTGCTTAATATTGAGCGTTGCAATGTAAGCTTAAATTTCCAAAGATATTTTCGATAATTGTCAGCATCATTGACATTGACATTGACATTGTCAGCAGAATTTTGTATAGCAAAACTTTGAGAAAATGAGATCGTTTAATGACAAAGTCAAAAAGAAATCCAAAATCATTATTGCTATACCAATATGCTATCCTGGCCATCGCGCTGCCCGAAAAGTTTGGATACGGCACAAGATCAAGAAGAATCCGACCTTATACATAAAATGGAAAACTAAAATGCTGAGCACTGTCCGCAAATGGTGCAATACTTGTGTCGCATCGATGTAAGATAAACAAAATTATACAATACTGCTAAGAATAAATAAAACTAAATGAATTCCAATTTGTAGAAAGACCCTAATGAAGACTATATCCAACACTCTGAAGGAGGAAACTAAATGCTTCAGTTAAATATCAGATAATATGTTTTGCGAAAATAGGAAAATATTCGCAATTCGAAAAAAATATAAATGAATATAATTAAAAAAAAAAAACACTTAAATAATAATTTGGACTACAAAAGAATATGAAAGAATTGTTTATTGATTATGCATACATATATGTAGATTTCTAACATAATATGTTTTCCCATTATTTTAATTAATTTTTTTTTTTCATAACCTGAGTAATAAATCTGACAGAAGAAATAAAAAAAAATGGAAATTGTCAAAATGACAACTATGAATTGGCATCGGTTAGTTGTTATTCTGGAAATTTCTATAGAAGATTGACATTACGTATCGATGCCCAACTCCTTGTCAGATGTTACTTCGACTAGCGAGCAAAATCTGTCAAGTTTTTCTCATTCTTTTCGCAAATTTTGTCGGAAACATTTTATTTTGTGTATTAAATCAATCACTTGATTTTCAAGTTTAAAATGGACAACGAAATACTTATTCAACTGCTCGGATGTGTGGAGGCGGCAATTGTAAAAGAAATTGAAAAACAATGCGGAAAGCTCGAGAAGAGCACACAAACTGAGGAGTTACTAAATCCCGAACAAGGTAAATTTCCTTTTTTTGTTATTTGTATGTTATGGTTTATTATTTGCACAACTTAAATTGTTTTTTGTTTTAATCTGTGAGACCGGGATGATGCCGATGTATGTGTATGAGGGGAAAAAAGGGATTCAGAGTGGGACTGACTGATTGACTGATAATTGTTTGGAAAAAAAAAAAACATAATCTTGAATCGTCGATTCAAATTAAATACTAATTTTAAAGAGATGATTTCATTTGCTTAATATCTAAGATTAATTCGGGGAAATACTTATTGATTGCTAAGTATACAATTTAAAGAACTACTCCATATGTGTGTTGTGTATGTGTGTGCTTGTGTGTTGCCTTTTCCGTCTCAATGCAGCACATAATTATCCTTTAGGAAAAATCGTAAACGATATTTCAAATCATACGATTTTCTTGTCGACGTGTGAGTTTCTTCCATTTCACTCTTCGCCATAGAAAACGCTGTGCATGCGTAAGCGAGAAGGCATTAGTTACATCAAAAGAGAGAAAAATGCATATATTGAAAGACAGAGAGAGAGAGAGATTTGGTTTAGAACGTTATTATTACGTTGGATGCTTTGTCTCACCGATTCTTTGCCGCAGAGCGTTTCGATGAGCGCTCGATGCGATTGTGTAGATTGGAACGTGGAATTGTCTCGTTGACCAGACGCTTTGTCTTCTTGGGAGACTCACGCAAATGCTTCATATCGACATTGCCCTGCTGCTCCAGACTCTTTTTGAATTTCTCAATTAGACCCTCGCACGACAAATTCGATTCGGGCTCCCATGTGTCATCCTTAGCCCCAAAGCCCTTCCAGCGTATGCGATATACTGCGCCATGCTCGTCGTCTTCCATAAAGTCAACGATGCGTTCAACGGCCCATTCCTTTTCCGGATCGGCCTCCTGCTTGGATAACTGTTTGCTGGATGCCGATTTGCGGCCACGTCCAACGCCTTTGGTCGTCGTTTTTTTGTCGTTGGTGTTCTTTTTCGGGTTTCCCTAAAATCACAAAATGTAAGAATTGTTGGAATTGCATCAGCACTTTTGCGCTTACCTTGCGGTATTCCTCTATCAAGTCATCGCAGTTCAATTCCGCCTCCGGCTCCCAGCTGTCCTCATCCTTACCGTAGCCCTTCCAGCGCACTAGGAAGAAGGACTCACCCCGCTTTGACTTGTGACCTACGATTGCTTCCACCTAAAGGCCACATGAGATGATCAATTAAACGCCAATTGGAATGTTATTTTTGTCTACCTCGAATTCTGTTTCCTCATTGTCATCTTCCTCCTCTACGATATCATCCTCTTCATCTTCCTGTGTATCCTTCGTTTTGGCCGCAGCCTTTTTGTTGTATTTTTCACTCTTTGCAGTTGCCGTCAACGTCGCTCCTGACTTTGCTTTGGGCGGTGTTTTCTTTAGCTTTTGCGCGGCGGTCCATTGGCGGAATTGGAGTTGGAACTTTTGCTGGCGCTGCCATTCAATGGCAAATCGTCGCTTTCATCCGTCTCGCTTCCATCCTTTTCATTCGCTTTTGATGATTGTGCATTCGATTTTCGTTTCTTCGACACTGTTTCATTTTTTGTATCATCCGCTGACGACGACGCTGATACTGTGTCCTTATTATTAACAACTTCGTTCTTCTTATCGCCATCTCCATTCTTCGCAGTACTCTCATCACTATCCGCAGATCCGGCGATTTTTTGCTTTTTGCTCAGCTCGCTGAGCTCCGCCAATTTCTTTTTTCCAAGCTTCACCATTTGTAATCAATTTGTGCGCGCAAATTGCCGGGATGCAAGAATCAAAAACAAACAGAGATTACTTTGATTTTGTTTTTCTTTTTGCCGCGCAAAAAAAAAAAATACAACAATTATGTATATATCCACTTGTGCCGTCGACTTGGCTTGGGGGGCGCTACGGAATGAGTTCAATTAAGCAGTTCCGATAAGAATTGGAGAAAAATCGATTACATACATATATATCGATGTTTTTATTTGTACACAACGGTTATTTTAAAGGTATCCCTTTAATAGTAGAATAAGTAAATGTATTAGTACATTAGTCTCGTGTTTTTTTTTTTAATAGAAGAATTTGGATGTCAGATTTTATTGCACTTTCAACATCGTTGACTGCATGCATCGCGAAGGCTACCAACTATTAGTTCTCCTGGAACTGGTTCAATTATTTTGTTGTTGTTACCGTAGCGACTGTACCAAAGCAGCACAACAATGCATATATTATAACAAGTCTTTGCTATATTGGTGATTAGATGCTAAATATATTGTTAAAATTTAATCCCTATATTACTGACGTTTTTATAACGTTCTAATAATATTAAGATCAGTACAAGTGCATCTTATCGATAGCTGTAATGATGCCATTGCGATATGTGCGCTTATTCGATATGTCGTTGAAGATGTCGATTGCTGTGCACTTATCGATAAGCACTTTGCACGTGTTGCCGTTGCACACAAACAAGAGATTTTGGCGAGTTTTATTTTTTTTTTTCGTAGAAATCTCAGTGTTCAACATGGTCGTGCGCGCAACCGATAAAAAGGAGAAATCCACAAAAGACGCTGACAAACTAGCGCAGAAGAGAAAAGCAACAGACAGCGCCAAACGGAACAACAAATTTGCAGATCGCAATCAAAAAGGAAAAAACACAACAGCCAACGGCACATCGACTGAAAAAACGGATTGGAACAAGTTTAAGAAAGAGAAAAAGGAGCTGAAGCTGAAACGCAAACAGACACGCGACACCTATGAAGTGACCGTCGAGGTGAAGAAGATCTACGAACAGCTCAAGTGGTAAGCCAAACTATGAAAGACTAAAAAGTAGTTTTCAAAATTTCATTCTTAATTTTCTCGTAGTAATGCTACCAAAAATAAGGATGCCCTCGTACAGCAAATGTACACGCTGCTCAACGTGTCCGACGACAACATTAACAAGGTGGCCAAGGCTCATGACACCGCTCGCATCTTGCAGTGCATGATTAAGTTTGGTTCGCCAGCGCTTCGCGTTGAGCTTAGCGATAAATTGATGCCAGATGCAGTGACTATGTGTCAATCAAAGTACTCGCATTTTTGCATTCAAGCCATGCTGAAGTACTGCACTTCAGCCACCAAATCCAAGTTGGCCGATGCCCTCATGGGCAACCTGGTGCGTTTGGCTGGTCACAATATTGCTGGCAAGCTGGTCGATGACATTTATCAGGCTGCAACGAAACAGCAGCGTTGTCACATGCGACAGGAGTTCTATGGTGAGCTGTACAAGAAGAACAAGGATTCCAATGTGACTACATTGAGCGACACTTACAAGGATGCCAGCAATATGAAGGCATCCATAATGGGCGCTGTCAAGACCAATATTGAGCATTTGGCCAATAAAAAACTCTTGGACAGTTCCCTGGTGCACGATGTCATCATTGAGTATCTGAAGGCTAGCGAGAATTTGGCTGAAATCGCCGTCACTTTGGCTGCCAGCTTGCCGCAGCTCTTGTCCACCAAAGCAGGCACCGAAGCGTCCACATTATGCTTCTACGCCTCCGAGCCGAAGACGCGTCGTGTAAGTAATTAATATGAGTTTCAAGATTTGAGATTATTTAACGATCTCGTTCACATTTTCAGGCTATACTCAAGAACATCAAGGAGCATCTGCTGAAGATTGCTCTGCACGAGCATGGACATGTTTTCCTCATTTCGCTATTCAATGTGCTCGACGACACCAAAGCGGCTAAGAAGTCCGTCTATGATCCGTTGCATGGCGACTTGAAAACCCTTGTGGCCAGTCCCCATGGCCGTCGTGTTATCCAATGGCTAATTGCACCCGGCGATACTGTTTGCTTCCATCCCACATTTATCAAGTTCATTGACGATGGTCTGGTGCACAGCAAAAAGGATAAGGAAGTACGTCGCAAAGAGTTGTTGGAGCAGATTGAGGAGCCCATTGCCTTGGCCATTTGCGAGGATCCGGGTTTCTGGTTGTCAAATAGCAGCGTTGGCCTGGTCACCATCACCATACTGAAGCACAGTAAGTGAGGATTGCGCTATCGCAATTTGTACTATAATTAATCCTATATTTCCTTTATAGTTACTGGCGAACATTATAACAAAGCAGCTGCTGCATTGGCTCCCATTGTGGCTGCTGCAGATTGGCGGATAACACCATTGCCAGCTGATAGTGAACAACAGACACAATCGAAGGATACAGAATCGATTATAGCGGCGGCTACAGAGCAGCGCAAAAACAAAAAGAAGAAAGTGTCTATTGTGCCAGCAGCGGAAAAGCCAGAAAGTGATGATGATGAGAACGACGACGATGATTCTGGTGAGCCAAAGCAGACGAAGAAAGCAAAGCTGGATACAAAGTCAGCTGAGCCTGCCACTGAATTTGGCATTGAGAACAGCGGTATGCATCACGTGCTGAAAACAATCATTAAGCAGGATCTGAAATGCGATGGCACGCCATTTGCATCCAAGTTGCTGGAGAGCTTGACACCAGAAGTGGTAAGAGTAAATCTACAGCAGTTGTTGCAATGTTAATTACATTCATTTATGTATTGCAGTTGACTGGCTGGTTGCCTATTAATCGCGCTTGCTATGTGCTTGTGACGCTGGTGGAGAAAACGCCGGATTTGCAGCAGCAGCTGCTGAAGTTCTTTGACTCGCAGTCACTGCGTGATTTGTTGCTGCAACAAAAGTCATCAGGAGCCTCGATTTTGGCAAAGAAACTGGAACTGGCTGGCAAATAGAATTACTACTTTATATGATGAAATAATTAGTTTTAACTACACATACATATACAATAACAATGCAGAATTTGTTTGTACATTTTTATCTTTTTTGTTTATTTTTTTATATTCTAATGTGAGTTTACGATTTGCGTAATATGATGTGTACGCCGGAATCGGTGTCCACAATGCCGGACATTTGACCCACATTCAAGGCGAACGCTGCCTTCTCGAAGGGTGCCTGCATTTGACCTGTAATATACATCGAATAATATATGTAAATAGGGCCATTGAATTTCGGTCAGATTGCAAAGTTTACCGCGACCAAATTTGCCCAAATCGCCTCCACGCTTGGCAGAACTGCAATCGGAGTAAGAGCGTGCTAGCTCCTCGAATGTGGCCTCATTGTTAACGATCTTGTTGCGATAGACCTCGAGCAGCATTTGCGCCTCCTCTTTGGTGCGTGTGATATTCTCCTCACGCCACGAGCTGGGACGACGGCTTCCCTTGTGTTTGACCAGCAAATGGAGGCATTGTACTTCATCGGGATTATCGCCGCTGGTGTTGGCAGAGCCGGATTTCTTGGCCGGTTCTGTGGGTTGATCCCACTGCGACTCTTTTGTGTGCACGTTAAGATAATAACTCATACCTGCAAAAGTGCAAAACGTACCAAAATTAAATGTTGCCGGTTTTTTTTTGTTGCAAAACGATGGTTTTCAATATAGAACAAATGATTCTTTAATTTACCAGTTGAGCGGCTGGTGCGCTTCTCCCATCCATCGGGCAATTGTTCAGTTTCGGGCATTTTGTTGTTCTTGTTGTTATTTCTTTCACAAAATATAAGTGAATTATCGCAAATGAAATTTAAGTGATTTTTTTGTTAAGGGTAAATAGAGAATGCGATAACTTTGATCGAGCTCGATAACTACGAAGAGCGATACTGCACTGATGCAACATTGCTATACTGTTGTAACATGTGTGTGGAAAATGTTAATAAAAAGCAAAAAAAAAAAAACAATTTTATAGAAACGTTTAAAAAACTAAAATTATATATAAAATACTCGTTAATTAGTATTATGCTTTTCACTAAGTCACTAACAGTTTTATGTAAGAGTTTTTAGTGGATTTCTGTTAAGCGGAGGAGTCGCTGGTTTATAAGCAGATTTTCCTGCTAATGCTACAAGCGGCCGCACTGAAAATTAAAAAGTGGAGATTGCTGTTTGTAACATACATAGCTCATGCATATCAAAGTTAAATACACTTTAGATATTAGTGATTAACATTAAAATTGAATGAATTCCAACTTACTACACTGAAAGAGAAGCCCTGGTTATAGCTACTCTATATAAAAATAAAGAACAACAGAGACAAAGCACGAATTCAAATAGTGGCGGCTTCTTGTAACATTTTAGTATATTTTTAAGCAGCTCCGTAAACGTTGCATCATGCAGTATATTCTTGAAAGAAAAATGGTAAATTGATGTAATCGACGGTGCGGTCACGTTGCTCAGTTTATAAATTCAGCAAACATTGAAAACTTGAACGCCAAAGCGAAATATTTAATCAAAGATTGCGAATGATATTGTTTTTTGTTTTTGTTTTTTATCGGTAGCCATAAGTTCAGCTACTACATGTATCAAGTGTATTAAATCAAAAGCAATTAGCAGATGTGGAATTGTGAAAAATACGAGGAAAAAGTAACACAACAACTTACACTCCAATAAGAAAATAATAGCCACCAGTGTGTATATGTATGCATGTATATGAGCTTGTGTTCGTTAGTGTGTGTGCGGCCAATCTGAAGAAGTGACGTTTACAACAAAAAAATAATCAAAATCGGTTCAAATTTTAAGTGAGATTTAATAAAAAAAATACACCTTGTCGTCTTACAACAATTTCATGGCAGTTGGATGTACATTTGATTAAAAAACCGACGACGTCGCGTTCGTTTGTCGTTCGTCTTGTCTGCCAATTTCGCCATCTTCGCTTAGAACACCAATAAGAAGAAGAAGAGGCGGCAGATATAACGGTGAGTGCTGAAGCAGGTGTGTTTACTATTTACATATATACATTCTATTTACACACTACATACGCACACCCAAAGCCAACCTACTGAAGCCCAAAGTAGTTTCAAATGTACATACACATCTATGTATGTATGGTGTGTTAATAAAACGTCATCAAATTGCAAACTCGAAACTTTCTAGTTATACACGTCCAATAGAGTTGTTGCTGTGCTTTGTTATTGTTGTTTTATTTTTTGTGTGTGAATTTTCTCTTTTCGTGCGTTTTTAAACATCAGTTGCATTTGCTGATGTTTATTATTGCGCGCATTCATCAAATAGTTAACGGCAACAAATGCAAACAGTGGCAGCTTCCCAAATTCCAATTGGAGAAAATTCTGCTGCTACATTTCTTGTATGCCGTTTTTTTTTTTGCTTTTTATTTCATGCCCATTTCCTACCACATCAGCTGCTTTGTTGTCTTGTTGTTGTAACCTTGTATCTTTGAATTCAACTTCATCGGCTGCGTCTGCTCTAGCTCTCACTCGCTCTAACTCTCCAATCTCTAGCAGTTTGCTCGCTCGTTCGCTCCCGCTCTAGCTGCTCTTGCTCTCCACTCTGTGTGCGCGCAGCGCAGCGATGCCACCTTGCATGGGTGGTATGGTCATAAATGTACATTTGTACGTATGTACATGTATTTACATTCAAATGTACATACTTATGTATGGGTGTATAGTGCATATGTATGTATGTGAATACGCCTCGCGTGCTTTTTGACGTTCTTCTGTGTTTATTTATTTATGTATGTTCATGCTTCGCAGACAGCTTACACACACATATACATATGTGTGTGCTTGCAAGTGTATGCATAATTTGTTTAGAAGTTATAGCCTTTCTACCAACTAAATATGTACACACTGCTCTCTTTCTATGTATTTAGTGTGTGTGTATAGTTGATCTCTGTTGTATTTGTTGTTGTCAAGTTATCTGCACAAGTGTTTCGAGCTGTTTTGCATATTATTATTGTACGTAGATAATAATAACAACAAATTATGTAGGTGTGTTTTTTTTGTCTACATTTTATTATAATTTTTATTGTTTTTAGTTGCTGTTGAAGCATTTTGACCTTCTCGAAAAGCCGCGAAAATATGTATGTTAAAAAAAATAGAAGCGATTTGCACTTGAGAAATGAGCCACGTCTCTGTGTACGTGTGTGCGTGAATGTGTGTGGGATAAACAACAGCAACATGGTCAACAATAAAGTAACACAACAATAAGCATTTGCTAATGTTGAGACGAAAAGTGGCAACGGCATCATGAAAACAAAAACAAATTAGACATAATGACATACAAACATAAATGCATACATATGTATACAGGTGTCTGCAAATATACTCACACACACGCGCACACGCACACACGTGCATAATTGCCTTCTCCTCCTGTTCGTTGCAAAAAAAAGACGTTGAAACGCTATGTAAAATGAGCAACAGCACAAAAACATCACAAAACAATAGCCGCCAGTTGCGCTAAAAGCTCCACTTGCCGCCTTCCCTCTCCCCTTCACTCTGTCTGTCTTTGTCTCTCTATCTATCTCTCTTTCTCTTTTTGTCTCGCTTGTGCTGTGCCGCGTTACCAATTGTAGTTGGTGTTGTTATTGTTGCCAATCACTTCCAAATTGTTGTTTGTTGTTGTTGACTTCTTGCAACGTTTGCAATGCATGTCAGACACATACAGACAAACATAAATATATAGCGATGTACATACATAAATGCGGATGTATGTATGTATGTACATAAAGTACGTGCCGGCATTTTAAAGCTGGCATTTTGATGAATTGCATTTTTTCAAACAATTTTCAGCTTTTTTGTGCGTTTTGACGTTTTATTTGCTGGAGTTGGAGTTGTTTGTGTTGTTGTTGTTGTTCTTGTTGTATGCGCCGTTGCCGTAACAGCGTTACAATTTTTCGGCCTCATTTTGATATGATCAATTTCATTAGCCTCTCTTGTTGCTGTTACATTTTGCTCTCTTTCAAACGATGCTGATGTCGCAATGTTGAACAGTGAAAGAGTGAGCGAGAGAGGGAAACATTGAGCGAAAAGGGGCCAACAAAGAGTGGGCGAGTAAAGGGAAGAGAGACAAAGGCGTCTACAGACGTGTTTGAAATAATAAGAACACCATTTATCATCTATACATACATATATGAGAACTTAATTGGTTCAAAACAATTGCTAGATTGAACAGTTTATAACAACTTTTTATCACATACAGCTGCGAAAGGCAAAAATCACAAAACTGTGCCACTTTTGCAATAAAATAAAATCGATCTTTTGTCGCAAATTGATCATAAATTTATATGCTTTAATAATCGTACAATGCGATTCACGTAGTTTTGCTTTAGAATATTTTGTTGATGTTAATGAAAAGACCAAAAAAAAGTGTCATCAGAAATAATTGCACAACTTTTTTTTTTAAATATAAATAAAAATGCTGATGTCCTTGTGGCTAGTTCATTTCCTATTGTTATCAGTTATAATATAATATTAATGGAATAAATTATTTTATAGTTTATACTTTAAAATAGATCAGAATGGGCTAAAAAGTTTTTATCCTATTTGGTCTACGTTTTATTGGCGGACGTGTTTGTAATACTTAAGTTGTCTCGTAAAATATTTGCAGTGGTCGTTGTATTGATACGGTAATAACAATTAGTCTGCTTATTATGTAAGAAAGTATTTATGCAGTATTATTTGCATTCAGTAAAGTTTGAAATCTTGTTGTATACATAATTTTGATGGTCAATTATTGAAGAGGGCAAATCGAAAAAAAATCGAAATAATGCACACACTTATGCAAGTTCCAAGAAATAATGTTTGGAAACGGTTCTCATTATTTTGAACTTCACTGTACTCGACTCTCTAACAGCTGTGTGGCGCATTTCCAAATGGTTATCGCTCTTGTTTGTTTGCTTGCAGTTTACAGTTTGCAGGTTGCTGATGTTCTAGTTGTATGTGTTCATGTAATAGCAGAAAAGTCCAGGGCGTCGCTTTATTTATTGTCCATTGATCGCAATACCCGCCCCCATTCATACGTAAAGATACAGATACAGATGCAGATGCAGATGCATTCTGTTTGTTCCATTTACTTGGATGCATCTGCACTTGAAGCGATAAAATGAAAAGCATGATGATGATTGTATTCAAATAGAACTAAAACAGCGCGTGCTTTTGTCTTTGATTGACAATTAAAACGCGCGCTGCAATCGCTTTGCTGCCAGCTCGTCGCTATCTACTTCCACTTGTGCACACTTTCATACACAACTATGTACATATGTATATAAACCTATCTATATATGCATATGCATATGTATATGTATGTACACTTCCCCATTCTGTGGTGGCCGATACGTAAACTCATTAGCAGATACCATTAAGTTCCAGATACTTTTGTAGCTCGTCAATTACCTTTTTTTTTCAATTGCTTTTCTGCATTTTCTCTTTGACGTCTGGCACGTGATCATTTCCTCTCTCTTTGTATATAGTATAGAGTATAGAGTATATAGTATAAAGTATATAGTATATAGTATATAGAATATAGTATATCTCAAATGATAAAGTTACCATTGACAAACAAATTATATAGTATTTGATATATTAGAGTATATATTATTTCGTTTACTATAACTATTTGCTATACTATTTATTATATTGTTCTCGCATCGACATAACATATACTAAAAAACAGTATATAGTACAGTATATAGTATATATCTCAGTATATCCTTCATGTCTCAAATGACAGCTACAGTTACCAGCGACAAACAAGTTGACCAAGTTTCGGGGCTTGGTCAAGAACAAAGAGAGCGTGCGAGTGAGCGAGGGAAGTAAATGAAATTAGTTATGTTAATATGAGCTGACCAACTCGAAGTCAAGTGTGGGCATGGGCATGGGCATGGACATGGACATGGACATTTAGGGCGTGGCAAACGCACGTGACGAGCTCGAAAGCTGACGTCGTTACCACTTTAGCCACCGCTCCATAAGTTCGTTTTTAATTAGGTTAAAATAATATCCGTGCTCTTAACGCATATGACACCCTTTAAACTTGAGGGGAATATTAAAAATAGATTTGCATTTCGCACGTTTCTGTTAACCAGAGAGAGCTTTGACATTTCATTGCACCACAGTCACAATAAAAAGAGTAATTCAACAACGACAACAATTCAGTTGGAAATGAAAACGAGTATTGTAAGTATTCGATTATCAGAACAAATAAAGCGAATGAAATTGACAAAATAAAATGCTGAAAAGCAAATTAAACAACCTGATACTAAAAACCATCGCATGGCGAATGCATTATTCATCTCAACTTTCAAAAAAATGTCAAACGCATGCGCGGCGTTTTCAACTAGCAGATATCCTCTAATTAAGACAAATCATCATTTCCATAGATGTATAGCTATAGAAAAAGTTTTATTGTGACCGACTGACTGACTTATCACAATAAAATGATGTATATTTATTTTTATTTTAACCGCAATTGCGTAAAGATTGTCTGTAAAAATAGAAATAAATATACCCAGTCTGCAATTGCAGGGTATCGCTGAGAGCGCACACAGATAAAGAAAAAAAAAAAAAAGCGGCAGCTAAACAAAAGTTAAAGCTTCAGTCACCGTCAACGTCGCTGTTGCTGTCGCCCGTCGCCCGTCGCCAGCAGGTTTCTGACTAATTCCCACACAATCTGCCTGCAGATTCAACTGGGTGACGATGGTGAAAGAATGGAATGGAAATGTTGAAAGAGCTATGTATGTATGTACATACATATATGCGGAGGGGCAGGCCGACATTTTTAGATGGGAAACTGGCAGCCGCCGAATGAAATGCAATTTGTATGCACACATACATGTATTTCAACGTTTATTAAACAATATATTAGCTGGCCAATACAAATGTGCAACTCTATAATCGCATTTCTATTTTTATGTCTTTACAAATTTAGTCGAATGTGTGCACGTGTGTGCGTGTGTGTGTGTGCGTGTGTGTGTGACTAACTCGAGTGGCTACTTGAAACCGCATCCGAAATGAATTCAAGTCGTGTTAGCTGGTTTTATATTTATTTTGTTTCCTTCGTTTTTTTCCTTTTTTGCTTCATTCTTGGCTGCTGCCGTTAAGTTTTGGGGCCAGCCAGACACACACATGTGTGCGGTGTATGTTGATGTATGTATAATTTATGAATGAATCAGACTGGAAATAAGTGTGCCTACACACTACTCACATACACACATACATATATGTGAATATATAGACAGCTGACTCGCGCACTCATCAAGTATAAAGCACACTTTAAAAACTCATTTCAAATGTGGCATCTTGAAAGAAAACTAACTATACACTGTGTTGCCCAGATCCCACTTGCCACTTGCTACTTGCAGCATGTTAATTATTGCCTACATCGTGATGGTCCCATTAATTAACAATTATTGTACATATGTACGTACACAGAAGCTCATGCATCTGTGAGTTGTCGTCGTGTTCGCCCCCGCTCGACGCCGTATACGTATTATTATATTTTGGTCTAGCCTAAAAGTATGCTACACTTTTTGCGCAACTTATCAAATGGTGCACAGTGGCGTCCATAATAAGTGTACTACATATTGCAGCTGCTCTAAAAAGACGTTAATGTAGAAATAATTGCGCTCGATAGGGATTACACTGGCGTCTGCAATAAGTGTACAACATTTGGGATTTTCCCTCCAACACAAGTTTGGTTAATTATTTTAACAATTTTGAAAGTCAACCTTAAATATGTACATGTTTGCAAAACTTAGCAATATTGTTGTTGTCTTGTGGTTTTTAGCTGGATTTCAACTGGATTTTAATTTAAAGTAAGTCACCAAGTTGAGCAACTTTCATTTGCCAGTTCGTTTCTTAGTGTGATATTCGAAAAAAAAAAGATTCCAAATTGCTCAGCAGATTAGCATTGCAGTTGAGCCGTCGTCGTCGTCGTCGTCATTTGCCATAAATCCCGAAAATTGTTGTTTATCAGATGCGAACGCAAATTGTTGCTAACTAAATGTGAAAAGAGTGAAGCCATTAAGAGCACTCGACCATTGGCCCCAGTGTCGAGCTCTGGTCACTGATATCTCTTCAAAATTTTCGAATGGCATTCAATAATGTGTTTGCACAATATGTGGACACAGGTAGAACACACACAATGAGTATATACTTACCGTTCATACATTTGGACATTTGTAATGATAATAAAGATAGGGCTGCAGTGGATTTTGGCAGCAAATCCCATTGTGAGCTTTATGAGCTCCAATCTGCGCCATATAAACACCAATCTAATCGACAACAAAACAAAAAAAATAGAATTGCAGCTGATGGATGACAGGAGAGCTGACTTAAGTGCGGGTATTATTAAATAACCAACAGTTATGTGGTATCAAAATAAATAATTCGGGTTTGCCTTGAAACCCTGTTAATTGCCCCAGCCTATTTATTTGTAATACGCCAGATTTGATTCGATTAATAAATAATAAAAAAAAAAACAGAATAACTCAATTTATTTTTCAACCAACTCTTTAATTATGTGGATGAAAGCGAAATTGTTTATCAGCTGAAATTATATACAATTTATAGTTTATCGATCTTTACATTTATTAAGAGTCTTGAACAAAATTAATACTTTTATCGACATTTCTTAGTTGTTTAACACGAAGTTTAGGCTATTAGGACAGTTGCTTAACATTAAATGTTGTTTGATCACTGTTAATTAATTACCATTTGCTTAACATAGTTGACAACTGTTAACGTTGTGTAACGCGTTACTTTATTTTTCTTTTATATCTTTGCTTAGCAAATAATTAACAGTTGGCTGTCGATCTTTACCTTTATTATTAATAGTCTTGAGCAAAATTAATACTTTTATCGATATTTTAAGTTGTTCAACATGAGGTGTTAAATTGTTGAAGCTTTAGCTATTAGGACAGTTGCTTAACATTAAATATTGTCTGATCACTGTTATTGCTCAGGCTGCTAATTAATTAACATTTGCTTAACATAGTTGGCAACTGTTAACGTTGTGTAACGCGTTACTTTATTTTTCGGTTATATTTTTGCATTAAAAATAATTAACAGTTGGCGCTTCGATAAAAGTAGTTGATAAAAAAAAAGAAAAAAATATTAAATACAGTCTTAATCGATTAGTCAAGTGCATTATCGAACTACACACATTCACACACACACACACACATACTCACACTCACACTCACACATTGATTGGTGAAAAGAAACGTACGAAAAAAAAAAGAAATGAACTCATTGCCCCGTTGTGGTCATTACATTGATCAGTCCCGGAAATACTTCAGCCTGTATGGGGCCGTAGTCCACACGCTCGCCATCGATGGTCAGAATACCGTTGTTGCCACTCGGCTCAATGCGAAATGCTGTCACGGGGACGACAAGTATGTGGGGATCCTCCGGCTCGGGCAGATGGCTGCCATTGTGCATGCTGAGCAGAAAATTGAGCAACTGCGATCGACCGACGCCCGCCCGAATGATCACCAGATAGATGAGGCCATCGTTCAACTTGGAGTCGGGGGCAAAGAAGCAATCGGATGCCAAGTGCGTTGTGTACGCGGCATGCACCATCACATAGTCGCCCTCCTCACAGATCCAGCCCTGTTCCGCCGGCAAAGGGAGCTGGAGAGCGGGCATCGTGCCTGTCGGCACCAGCTGCATAAACTCGGCATTCGCGGCCTCGATCTTCTGGGCGACACTCAGGCGGCTGCGATTGGAGCGTGTGCTGTTGCCACCCATCGAATAGTAGGCGGTGCGACGCGATACCGCCGAGTGCCAACTGTCGGCGTTTTGCCGATAAATCGACCGATCGGTCATCGACAATGCATCCGCAAATTGATCTTGATCCTGATCATTGTCATCGTCACGCAGCTGCACATCGTCGAACTCATCTGGCAGATCCCTGAACTCGCTGATGGGACGATGTGAGGCTGGAACGGGCAGCGATCGACGGGCCAGCGATCGATTTGTGCTACGGCTCAATCGCAATTCGGCTTCCGCTTGCGATTGCGCTTGCGAGGGACGAGGTGAAGGCACTTTTTCGGGAGTGGTTCCTGCTGTTGTCTCCTTTTGCTCCTTTTGCGGCAAGTAGAACAACTTGCCGCGATAGGTGCGCAACGTGATCAGACGCTTGATCGCCCAGAGCGTGAAGCGTTGGGCGCCAATCGAACGCAGACGCTCGCTTTCGATATCAATGTCAGCGATCAGACCCCAGCCGATCGATAGGAACGAATACATCACAAAGTGCTTGTCACGGTGACTCAACTCGACGCGCACCACATCCATCGGCGTGGCACGTCCCGCCACACAGATGAGTGTGGCATGCAGTATGGGCTTGGGATCGTACGGTTCGTTGCAGTGATGCGCAATGCTCTTGGCCAGACCATTGCCCGATCCGCAGGGTATGATGCCCAGCGATAGTTCCCGGCACGCGCGTCGCCAATCCATGCGCTCCATCAGCCCATTCAGCACCTCATAGAAGAGGCCATCGCCCGAGGCAACCACAATGCCCGCATAACGCTCGAGGAGATCCTTGCGGGAGCGCACAAACTCCAGAGCGTACTGCGGATGCGTTGTGATCTGCAGATCGTATTGGGCCTCCGCTTCGCGCAACAGTGGCGCCACCTGCTTTTGGAACAACTCCCGACCCTTGCCCGATCCGGACTTGGGATTGAGCAGTATCAGCAGCTTTTTGCCCTCGGTCGAGGTGCCGCTGCGCTGTTTATACTCCCGGATGGTGCGATGCCAGCGCTGCGCTGTGGCCAGATTCTCGGCGTAGACATCGCTGGAGCGAAAGCGTAGAATGCGCAGCGTTTGCACGCGACGCAGCGGCTTCTCCTTCTTCAGATAGGCATAGATATAGAGATAGGCGCTCTTGTCGCCACTTGCCGTCTGTTTTCGGTTCGACTTTTTACTCGGAGGCGATTGATCTTCCGGTAGCTCGACATCGTCCTCTTGTATCTGCTTGCTGGGATTCTTGCAGGAGTTGAGACCGCCGCGTGCGCGCTTCTTGAGACGCGGTCCGCAGCTGGATCCGATGATGTCCTCGATCCTTATCAGCTGCTCGTTGATGTGATCTTGTTGTGTGGTCTCGCGACGCAAGTAGACGCCATCGATGCACAGTTTCACCTGGATTTTAATGTTTTGTTTCCGTCTGCGATTCTCCACAAAGAAGATTTCACTCAGTTCATCTTCTTCTCTCTCGCTGGGTGGCGTCGCAGTTCCCGTTTCCGTTTCCGTTGGCGTTGGCGGTGTGGCGGGTGCTTCGAATGTTTCCTGTTGTTGTAGCTGATGGTGCTGCTGTGTTGCAGTTGTTGCTGGAGTTGCCGCTGCCTTGGCTGTCATCGTGTTTTGCAAATAACTGCTGCGTGTTTTACAACCCGCAGCAATTAAGCTTGAACCTGTTGCGATGACACACAAAGCAAAAACCATCAAAAGTCGTTAATAAACACGCTTGCTTTGTTGTCCAAACGGACTGCGAATGCTTCCGAATGTTGCTTGACTTAAAAAAAAAATACTAAAAGTGGAGTTTTTGTGAGTAATATTTATAGCATGTGTGGATTGTCTTTAAAACAAAAATAAGTATATAAAAATACTAAAAGAGGTTTGCCAGCAATATTTGAAGTATGAATGTTAATTGTCTTTAAACCTAAAATAAGTATATAAAAATACTAAAAGATAGGGTTTGTCAGTAATATTTATAGCGGGCGGACACGTTTTGCTGGCCCTTAAACGAAATACTAAGAGAATACTAAAACTGAAAAAGTAGATTAAGAATACTAAAGAGGAATTTTTTGTTAGCAACATTTATAGCAGATGGGCAATATTTGAAGTATGAATGCAGATTGACAAGATTTGGGAGTATCAACATTGATTGTTTTAAAATCTAAATATATAGTATAAAAAATACTACAAGATAAGGATTGTCAGCAATATTTATAGCAGACGGACACGTTTTGCTGGCCTTTAAACTAAACTAAGCGAGAGAATACTAAAACTGAAAAAGTATATTAAGAATAGCATATGAGATGGAAAAGATTTGAAGTATGAATGTTGTTTGACTTTAAACCTAAAATACTAAAATACTAAAAGAGGAATTTTATTCAGAAATTTAAAACTGAAATAAAAATAAAAAAGAACGGACGGACAAGATATAAAGTATGAATCAAGTCTGTCTTTAAATTTGAAATAAAGATTAACAAAAATAAGTTTTGTCAGCAATATTTATAGCACACAGACAAGATTTGAATTATGAATGTTGGTGGTCTTAAAAACAAAAAAAAAAAAAAAATTTAAAAAAATACCAAAAGGGGAGATTTGAAGTATGACAACAAATGCGGCACAGACACCCGGCAGACGAAATGAAGAACGCTTATCAGTTGTACTCACTGATCAAGTAGCTGTCTTATTATAGTTAAGTACTACTATATAGTATGTATGTATGTGTATGTGTGTCTGCCACTTGTTGCATTTGCATTAGACAGACGAGCAACAATCGCATGAGCCACAAATGCAAAAGACGCAGACGCATTTAGCCTTGGCTTTTGCTTTGTTTTCGTTTACTTAATTACCTTTCGTTGTTGTTTTTGTTGTTGCTTTGCTTTTTCGCGTGTTTCGCGTATTTCGTTAGTGTTTCTTTTGCTTTTGTTGTTCGTCGCTGTTGTTGTTGTTGTATTTATATTATTATTTGTTGTAGGTTTGCTTTTCTTTTCGTTTTATTAGCTATCCGCTGCGTGTTTCACGCTCCTGTCTGCTCGACTCCACGTATCTCCACGTACTGAGTAAACTAACCTTATTTCATATTGGCTTTTTTGCGATTTGATTTCACACACACACACACACGCCCACACACACATACATACACTCGCGGCGGGTGTGTTTGTGTTGTGTTTGTTGTTTCGAAATCTAATCAACACGTATCATAACGTATCGTTGACTGTGTCGATGTTGCTCGTCGCTTCCACCATACACATACCCACTATTAAGCGCTCTCCCTCTCTCTCTTGCTCTCTCTGTCTTTGTTGCTCTCCTTTTGCATTCAAATTTTTTTTCCTTTGTTGCGACGATGTCTAAGCCGACGACGACGACGACGACGACGACGACGACATTGAACCGCATTCGCAAACTGACTTCGACTTTGAATTTGTGCAAATGCATTTTATATGACAAGCGTTCATGCAACGTTTCCCCCTTTTATCTACCTCCTCTCCCCCCTCAGCTATATGCCTTTATCATCATCATAATGTTGTTTATTATTATTGTTTTCTTTTTTTTTTTTTTTTTTTTTTTTTTTTTTTTGTCTGGTTCTCAGTTTCCACTTGGCTTCATTCACGGAAATGTTTGTCCGGCCGGCAGCAAGCGCTTGATTGATCTAAACACGACAATTTTTGTGTGTTCAAAAAAAAAAAAAAAAAAAAGCAAGACAAACATAACAAAATAAATGCGAAAAGGACTTGATCGACTGCAAGTCTTGCTTTATTACTTTTGCTAATGACTGCAAAAGTATTTAACATTTGCCACAAACTGGTTTTTTTATGGGTTAAAAGAAGATTTAATCAGCAGATAATTAAATGTTTGGGACAGCTGCAAAAATTAAAGATTGAGCTTGGGAGACATTTTTTGAAACTTTATTTAATTATTTATCATCTGTAGAGTATTGCATACCCATTGGGTATTTATTTAATATAGGGTATGTATTTGGATTTAAGGAATGCGTCCTTTGTATACCCCATTTGCTGGACACAGCAGGGTATCAATCTTATCACTTATCAGCTTTTTCTCCTCTCTCGTTGATATCAATTTCATTGAGAGTTCAATCGCACAATGATTTTTCTTTTATTTATCACTTCTCTTATCGTTTGCTATGAACTTGCTTTATTTTTCTAAAAATTTCACATTACGTCAAGTATTCGCAGGCTGTTTAGTCATCCATACCCCACCTGAGCATCGAAGTGTCTACAGGGTATGAGTATGCCGTTAGTCGTCTCTCCTGCTCGCCTCGCTCTTTGTTCCCTATTGCTGTTAGCCATGCACCCATTCAAGCCCCCTTAACAAGCTACCTTCGTGTGTGTGAGTGAGTGCGCGACTGTGTGTGTGAGTGTGTGTGTGTGTGTGTGTGTGTGGGAGGCAACAAGTGTGTAATTGCTTTAAACGATATTACCCATAGACGACATTGCGACATCGGCGAGCGTTGGCGACTTTAGGTCATACGTCAGGCATATCGATCAGTATGTACTTGTTTCACACACACACACACTCCACATACACACACACACACTTACACCATACGATAAGCTGTCGAACTTAACTTTAGTTAACTGCGTGTAAATATCATTCGATATATCTTACTTTATTTATTTTTGTTTGTCTGTTTGTTTTGTTTGCTGCCCATTTCTCATTTTGATAAGAACGCGCTTATTATTATTTCTTTTTTTTATTCACTTGGCTTCTTGTGCATTACAATCGCTTCATTGTTTGCTGTCAGCAGACATGCTTCTTTGACACATTGTCTCTCTATCTCTCCCCCCCAAAAACAAAAAAGAAAACAAGTCCAACACCTTTTTCCATGTAAATGAAAGTTCTCTGTGTCAGTCTGATTCAGCATAATCCTTCGCCTGTCACTGCATTTAGTCACAAGTCATTTATGGATATTTGATATACGCAACATATTTATTAATTTCATCGAGTGTCTTCTGCCTCGTGGGGGGAGACAACATTTTTTTTTTTTTTTTTTTTTTTTTTTGTATTTTGTGTTTCTGCGGTGTGCTGTACTTTGAACTATAGAATTGGAATACACCTACTTAGAGTGCGAGTACATTTGTGATATAGTAGTCCTATTATTATTATTTATTAAATACGTTTTTGTTTTTGGTTTTTATCAAATTATAGCATAATGATTGCGCAAGTCGCAATGTGCGGGGGCGTTATTAGGAAGGAAATTTATTATACGTTAAGCTCGCAGCTCACGATTATAATTCATTGATGAAGAACAGAATTTAGTACGCAGTAATTGTCTAGATATCTAATGAAATTCAATTAGCCAGTGATATTTTCACTTGGTTAACAAATTTTAGCTCTGTAAACCGAACACGTTTCGCAAATAATACAAATTGATTCAAGATTGAGTTCAAGCTTAAGTCAAATGCCTCTGCCAAGTCAAGTCTCTACATATTATATTATCCAAGCATGACTAACACATTTGTAACATGTGTGTCAAACCTTATGGCTATTAAAAGCTGTTCTCTGTATTTAATATATGGTATATAAAAACAAACTATAAAAATAATTGCAAATATTTTTGGGAATTTGAAATATTTTAACAATTAGAATTGTTGAGCGAAGTGCTGCAACTATTGAAATAGTATTGAGTTTTGTCGAAATGTGAATTTACATTTACAAATTTACAACAATTCATTATAATTCGGAAACAATTCTGTTAATATTTTGGGGTAGTTACAAACTTCTTAAAAATTAAGTTCATAATATTCTGTGGGGAATTGGTAAGACTTGATTGTTGATCAATTATGAGGCTTATTGAAATTCTAATTTGGAAGATGTAAACTAATATAATAAAAATGAAATAATTGTAAATTTAGGTGTGAAATTTAAAAATTCCATAAATGCATTATTCGTTCAAGAAATAAGCAAACATAAACAAATAAGACAACAAATGTAAAATCGAGTATAAAATATGACAAAATTCTCAAGAAAAATACTAAATCATACCAAATGCTGTATTTGGTATAACAATATACTATTAAATTGAAAATGTTCCATCGATTATAAAATTGTCAACCAAATAAACTAATCCGACTTCAGCACCCGTTTTTTTTTCTTGTCACATAAAACCATTTCTTACATAACTTATACAATTTTTCCCTGATCGCCGCGATGAATTCTGAAGTTATAATCGTGAAATCTTTAATAATACACTTCTGAAAAGTGTTTTCAGCTTATAGAATTGTAAAATTAATAATTGAAAAGTAAATATAAATGAGGCTTGGCAAAAATCTAATTTGCAATAAAAATGTATAAGAAATTTCACATTATATTAATCTATTTTTGTATCTATGTTTAATTTAAAAGAAACGAACAAGACGAAACAATTGTCGTCAGTTTAGTTATTAATTGCAGCTCAATATTTGTATAGACAAGAGGCATGTGAATATGACGAATCATCAAATCACTGGAATCACTAAAAAAGTGAGGAAACAAATCGACTGCAATTAGTTTATTGAATTGTTTAATAAATTGCATTCAATTTTGATTGCGTTAGCTTACTTTAACTGACATCAATCGATTGTCGTTAGCTCTTGCAGTTGTCCTTAGAGGGGCTTCCATTGGCAGTTATCGATTCTTATTGGTGTCAGCTGAACATGAAAATAATGTTGTTTACTTTGGCAGTTCCCTTGGCGATTCCCTGACCATCAAAATTGACAATGCGGTCAGGGACACTTTTGTGACAACGCCCCGTTGCCTGCCGTCCGCCCTCACTCGATGCATACCAATGTGGACCATTCCGATGTACTGGGTATCTATCGGATTGATGTATCTGATGGATACTTGGCGTATATGTAGACAGTTGTTAATAGTTAAATGCGACGCGATGCGAGGCGAGGCGACGTAAAAGCCCAGACGGGTTTTCTGTCTCTGCTTTTTTGTTATTGTATTCTTTTATTTTATTCATTTTGTATTTGCTTTGTTGTTGTTGTTGTTGTTGTTGTCATTTTTGTTTTGTTTTGATCCATTTCTTTTTGGGTCGCACGACTCAAAGCACACCACACACACAAAATACACAAGTTAAACTTTAACTCTTATTCTTTGTCTTATTCACTCGCACTCACGCACTCATATTCACATTGATACATTCACATTCACTCTGTTTGCATGGATTGTATAGACATACATATTCATGCTGCTCAGTTTGAGTTTATCAAGCCATAAGCAGATAGGGAAATGTATAATTCAGTTCAACTTGACGTCTGTCAGTCTGGTGTTTCGATAAGTGCGCTTAACTTGTCAATTTCCACTATTCTACTACTATACGTACATCTCACTCTACATACATTGTACATACTTATACATACATATGGTTGTATGAAAGACCACATTAATTTTGATCGACTTGAATTGTTATCAATAAATGCCAAGTGCCAATGTGTTTTGCTTGAACTGCTTACAGAGCGCAAAGTGCTGCGACGAGGAGCTGAGCTGAGCTTAGCTATGCATCATCCACGGAGCTATCGTTGAGATCACCCCAAAGGGATAACAGTCAGCAGTCAGCGCAGCATCACAGCATTGAATCACAGCCACAGACCACAGAGATCACAGCGACAACGAGTGCAAACAGCAACAACGAGTAGCGAGAAGCACAAAGAGCAAAAGAGCAAGTAACGAGTAACGAGTAACGAGTAATCAACAGCGTGCAACCAATAACGAGTAACGAGTAAGGAAGAACAGAGCAGCCCGCCAAAAGGCATATTGGTTGGTTGAGGTGACGTGTCAGCATCAGAAAATGACACTGACCACAACCACAACACCCCCGGATAGCAGTAAGAAAATGGATGTGAAGGTCCTAAGCGGTGAAGAGAATCTACCCACATCAGAGATGGATCTGCTCGCCAAACTGGAGGCTGCCAACAAGCTAATCGAGAGCGATGCCAAGAGCCTCAACTCGCTGCACTCCACGCACAGTCGCAAGAATTCCGACACGAGCCAAATTAGTCTAACATCAAGTGAGTAGGCTTTCATTTTCCTTTAATTTTGTTTGTATGTTTGTGTGCTTATTTAGTATGCCAATCATGCACTACTCACCCGTTGTGTATTCACTTTTATCAAAATTAGGCGGCAACTCGGTGGCCGAGGAGGACATCTGGACGACCTGGGCATCCATATTGAATGACTGGGAAGGCGCCTTGAAGCGCAAAAATCCATGTGTACGCGAATTGGTGCGCCGCGGCATACCGCATCACTTTCGGGCGATCGTGTGGCAGCAGCTGAGTGGCGCCGCCGATGCCGATAAGAAACAGTATGCGGAATACATTAAGGCGACGTCCGCTTGCGAGAAAGTGATCAGACGCGACATAGCACGCACCTATCCGGAGGTGGATTTCTTCAAGGAGAAGGACGGCCCCGGCCAGGAGGCGTTGTTCAATGTGATCAAAGCGTATTCGTTGCACGACCGTGAGGTTGGCTATTGCCAGGGATCGGGCTTCATTGTCGGTCTGCTGCTGATGCAGATGCCCGAGGAGGAGGCGTTCGCCGTGCTGGTGCAGATCATGCAACAGCATCGCATGCGTCACATGTTCAAGCCATCGATGTCGGAGCTGGGACTGTGCATGTATCAGCTGGAGAATCTGGTGCAGGAGCAGATACCCGATATGCATATACATTTCCAGCAGCAGGGCTTCCAGACCACCATGTATGCGTCCAGCTGGTTCCTCACCCTATACACGACCACGCTGAATGTGAACCTCAGCTGCCGCATCATGGACGTCTTCCTCAGCGAAGGCATGGAGTTCATATTCAAGGTGGCGCTCGCGTTGCTGCTAACGGGCAAGGAGTCGCTGCTGTGCCTGGACATGGAGGCGATGCTCAAGTTCTTTCAAAAAGAGTTGCCCGGCCGTGTCGAAGCGGATCCGGAGGGTTTCTTCAATCTCGCCTATTCGCTCAAGATCAACACGAAGCGCATGAAGAAAATGGAGAAAGAGTATCAAGACTTGAAGAAAAAGGAACAGGAGGAGATGGTCGAGCTGCGGCGCTTGCGACGCGAGAATTGTCTCCTGAAGCAGCGCAACGAGCTGCTCGAGGCCGAGAGCGCTGAGCTGGCGGATCGTTTGGTCCGTGGCCAAGTCTCGCGTGCCGAGGAAGAGGAAACCAGGTGCGTTCGATGGTACATTTCATTTCAATTTTGTCAATTGTAACTCGAATTTTCCTCTCTTGGTTGACAGCTATGCGATTCAAACGGAGCTTATGCAGCTGCGGCGTTCCTATCTAGAGGTGTCGCATCAGCTGGAGAATGCCAACGAGGAAGTGCGTGGTCTCAGTCTGCGGCTGCAGGAGAATGTAAGTAGTCTATCGCTTTCGCTCTCTCTCGAGATCCCTTCTGTTGTTTTGTGACTAAAGTGTGAGGAGAAATTATGACGACATCGAGAAAGTTACGTTGTTAATCATTATCTGTCTTTCTTTCTATTCTGTTTCTGTTTCTTATGGTTATGGTGCTTTAACACACACATATTTACACAAATCTATACAAATTCAAATGATAAATGCAAAAAAAAAAAACGAAAAAAAACGAAAATACACTATGAAATACAATATATAATTTGCGCAACGCATCGCAGAACGTTTCAATCGATAGCGTAAGTATTGCAAGGCTCTACGACAAAACAAAAAAAAAAAAAAAAATACAAATTATTGTACATAGTTATACTACATATATACTTTTAGTTATGTGCATTGTTGTTGTTGTACATCGCGAGGTCTATAATCTAGACGACGACGACGTATACAGTTATTTTGCATGTTTTGTTATCGTTGCCCCATTGCTGTCCATACGACAAACGACATACGACATACGACATACCATGCCGAAGTACATTAGAGATATTGTTGACTACTATTAACCCGTACATGTGCGTGCTTTTTAATAATTATAATAATACCATTCTCTCTGTTTAACTACTTGTACTACTATGCATTTACTCGTAATTAGTCAGTAAGCGAACTATCGCTACTATCGATAACTTTACTAACAAACACATTTGAACAATACTAACTAGTTTTTACTCGCTAATTAAAAAAAGTAGATTGAAATATTATTTGAAATCTGAATACGACGGACGAGCATGTTGTCCTCATCAAGTTCTGCAAGCGTATAGTTAAATATTAGTCGTTAATAACTATCGATAGACATTTGCATGCAAAGCTCCATTCACAAAAGCAACTGCAACATTTTAATGACCTGCTTTCGTCCTCGCATTTAGAACAACTCGCGACAGTCATCCATCGATGAGCTGTGCATGAAGGAGGAGGCGTTGAAGCAACGCGACGAGATGGTCTCCTGTCTGCTGGAGGAGCTGGTCAAGGTGCGACAAGGCTCCGCCGAGAGCGAGGATCAGATACGCAATCTGAAGGCCAAGGTCGAGGAGCTGGAGGAGGATAAGAAGACGCTGCGCGAGATTACGCCCGACAATTCGGTGGCCCATCTGCAGGACGAGCTGATTGCCAGCAAATTGCGCGAAGCCGAAGCCTCGCTATCGCTCAAGGATCTCAAGCAGCGCGTGCAGGAGCTGAGCACACAGTGGCAGCGTCAATTGGCCGAGAATCAGCGCAATGAGCACACCGCTGCCTCGGTAGATTCCACGCCCAAGAAACTCTTGACGAATTTCTTCGACAACTCGAAGAGCACCGAGCACACGCAAAAGCTGGAGGAGGAGCTGATGACGACGCGCATACGTGAGATGGAAACGCTCACCGAGCTGAAGGAGCTGCGACTCAAGGTTATGGAGCTGGAGACACAGGTGCAAGTGTCCACGAATCAGCTGCGTCGTCAGGACGAGGAGCACAAGAAGCTCAAGGAGGAGCTCGAGCTGGCCGTCACCCGGGAAAAGGAGTTGGCCAACAAGGCGCGTGAACAGCAACACAGGTTTGTCGTCTGCTAATGCTAATTAATCGACAGCAACTAAATTTGAAATGGTTTCGGCAGATACTCGGATCTGGAATCTCGCATGAAGGATGAGCTGATGAATGTGAAAATCAAGTTCACCGAACAGAGTCAAACGGTTGCCGAACTCAAGCAGGAGATATCGCGACTGGAGACAAAGGTTTGCCATTACAAAGTCAATACAATTGTTGATTGATTGATTACATTCGTGATTTGCAGAACTCGGAAATGCTGGCCGAGGGTGAGCTGCGCGCCAATCTGGATGATTCGGACAAGGTGCGCGACCTGCAGGACAGGTTGGCTGACATGAAGGCGGAGGTTCGTATTGTGCAGAGCTGTTGTCAGACTGACTGCACTATGCGCAGTTGTTATCCTTACTTCGTTTCTGTTTCGCCTGTTTATTTTTACGGTTACGGGCTTTTACCCAAAAACAAAACAACAAAAAAAAATATATATATATATATATGTATATCATATACGCTGCGCACCCAAAAGAACCAATTACGCTGACCGTGTACATACTTCTAACACCTCTCACATCCACACACATACACTCCTGACTGCAACACACTCCTGCACCCACAACAACAAGAACACCAACTACAGCAAAGCGCAATCAAAACGTGGCAATCCGATTGGAAACATGCTAACTGCTTTTCAGCCCGCCCTCTAAAATCAACAAAAACAACAACAACGCTTACGTGTGGCAGTTGAAAATAACTCGAGAAAGCTTTCCCCCTTTTTTTCCGCTTTATCTTTGTTATTTTTTTTTTTACTTTTTTTGTTGGGTACTTTGTAACTGCTCAAGATATTAATCTCGTTGTTTCTCATTGAATCTCTCTTTCTTCACACCATAAAAATCAAAAACAAACACGAACAATACAACACACAATATGATAATCGCTGTGTTGGCGCTCTCTCTAGTATCCCACGCCAATAACCAGCCCCGACACTGAACCGTGGAAATGGATAAGCTAAGCTAATCGATCACATAAGCAAAAAACCTACAACTAAAAAAAAAGAAAACAAAAATAATAAGACGAAGTAAAGAAAACCAACATTTAAAGTAACAGCAAAGCCATCATACAATAACAAAACCAAAGCCAAAAGCAAAAGCATCTCTACCTTAATCCCAGTTAAAACAACAAAAGTCAAAAGTAAATTCAACACACACAAATTAACAACGGCAACCAACAAATACGAAAACAAATTACGACCGCAAGCTAATATCAGGTGTCTATAAATTCATCCCTTACTTCCTCCCTGCCATTTGTTTAGATAGTATTATTGTTTATGCCTTAGTATTTAGCATAGTTCATGGCTAGAATGTTCCTCTCTCTCTCTCTCTCTCTGTCTGTCTCTTGCTCTCTCTTTCTAGTTGGCTTAACTAAATAAAATTGATGTAATGTTAATATGCATGCCTTCTTCCTTTCTTCTATACATACATGAATATTAATTATGTATGTTAACCGAGTTACTTATTTTACTTAATTTATATTGCATGCCAAACCATTGAAATAATTTCGAATTTGTAAATTATATATCTATAAAATTGATTTGCTGCCCAGTTCAATTTGACGGATCTTCACTGTACTTACTATCATTCATTGTCTTATCAATTTGAAATTTATCAAGTTTACCGCCTGCTTGCCAGCTTTAATTCATTCCATTATAAAGAGCTACTGCTCTGCTATGAGCTAAAGAGCTCTTTACGTTGTTTAACGTAAAATTGTCTTGCTTAGCAAAGACAACAACCAAAAAGTCTACACTCTTCAAATCGCGAAATATTCAAATGAAAACTAAGAAAAACTTTGATGAAATACCAAATTATAACACACTTTGATTTAAATTAGAGATTAACAACTAATATATTTATTTTTTAATCTCTGAATCAATGAAGAGTGAAGCTGGGAAATTACAAAACTATTACAATTCAGTTTTGTAAACTGTAATGCTAATGTATGCCTATGTAAATAAGCTTTTCGCTTTAAAATTTTGAAATTTCCATTATTTATTGCCTTATAATTTCAATAATTGTTGCGTTAATTAGAAAGTAGTTTTATTGTTATTAAACACAATTCATTTTCATTTCACATTAAGTTCTTGAAATTCTCACAGTAGTAGTACTAAAGATAGATTCATTTGTATATGTCTAACTCTATATTCGTATTCTCGTAAGACTCACATAGCTTTAGCATGCACAACACACGCAAACACTCACACATACACACACACACACACACATACACACTTTCATATACACGTAGTGCACCTTCTACATACAAGTAATATATATACAAATACAAGATACAAGATACAAGCAAAAATAAAGGTCACTAACCGGACAACATTTCCCCATGCTGCACAGTTGACGGCACTGAAAAGTCGCGGCAAGTTTCCGGCGACAAAGCTGCGCAGCGCGTCCATACAATCCATCGAATCGCAGGAGATTGACTTCAGTGATCTCAATATGGTGCGACGCGGCAGCACCGAGCTCTCTACATAATATACGGCGCAGCAGGCGATCGAGTCGAGGATGGATCAAAAGCGGAAACACAAATGGAAACAGCAGCAGCAGCAGCAAAAGGACACACACCACAAGCATCCTTTGGAAGAAATGATAACGAATTATATCTACACAATGATGCGCATTAACCATAGGCATCGATATCTATATATCTATATAGTACTTTATATACATATGCATCTATGTATTATTAGAGGCGTGGACATGTTTTGCTTGTGAGTGAGTTCGAAAAGTGCCCGGTCATAAATCGACATAAATCGACAAAAAACAAAACACAAAAAAAAAAAAAAACACGAAAAGCAAAAAAATTAGTTGAAATTCAATTGAAATATTACCTATTTATATAAAAAATATTGATATACATGATTACCTATGTTTTAAACAACAATTACACATTATCTTTACAATTATTATAATTATGATAATAATTACAATTATATTTTAATATTAATATTGTATTTTTTTTGCAAAAAGTCTTTGTATGTATATTTATATGTATATCGGTGTTATGTTTAAACAACAACAACACAAAATTAAGAGCAAATACCACTAATATTTATTTATTGATATGTATAGTTTTTTTTTTCTTTCTTGTTTTCTCTCTGTCACATTCATACTTATACAATTATTAATTATACTATATAATACACAATAACGATACATATGTATTTTACTTGCAAGTATTGTATCTACATTTAAATGCAAATGATGGATTTTATGTACCCCCAAAAAACACATTTTTAATGTAAGTTTTAAAATCAAAAAAACAAAAAGAAAAATCAGCAAAGCAAAACAAAAACAAAAAACAAAATAAGTAAAAATATGTGAGTTTTAAAAATATCTTTTTTGACGTATTTATGTGAAACTCGCAGTCGAAAATGTTTTTTTAATATTGTGTTTAATCTTCAAGCTATGTGGAAAATATATGTAGAACGATATATGCTGATATTTTGATAACAAAAAACAAAAAAAAAGAAACGGAAGAAATATTGTCACACATGTCCGTAACGAATTTGTAACTCCTCATCATGTAGTAAACTAAGTTTTGACATAATATGTGCGTGTATCCTACAGAAAACCTTCTCTAGACCCTAACAAATCGATAAAACAGGTTTAACGATAAAAGCAAAACAAAAACGAAGTGCGAAAATCAAGCGAATACGTTTTTATTATTTTAGTAATGTTCAAAAACATGTAACAAGCGTTGCCAAATTAAATAACAAAACATGAAAAACAAAAAACAAAAATCACGAAAAACTATTTGAAATAGTTTGCGAACCAGAACCTCGAGACAATGCAAATGATTGCAAAAAACTCCCCTTAACTTAACGATATTGAGATACGATATTCGGTTAATCCCCCATATACATATAATAATGGATATGATATGATATGATATAGTATGATATTGATATTGATATCTGATTACAGCGCATCAATTACTTACTTACAGAGTTAGTTACAGTTGCCTGTTGCCTAATCCACGGCTCCAATCCAACAATTTGGCAGCTGCCTCAAAATTTAACACGAAAAATCGAAATTAAGAAACAATGACAACAAGAAAGATAATTATAATTATATAAAGTATAAAAAGAAGAAGCGTTGTATGTACATTTTAGGTTGAACTGTTTTCCAAGTGCAATAATTCAATTTAATTCTCTTAATTATTATCGCTATATACAAATATATATATATATATTTTTTTTGCATTAGTTTCTAAGCATTGTTTTTAGTTCTTTTTTACGTTTTCATATCTGTTTGTTACAATCTGTAAAAAAGGCAAGAATAAGAATGAAACTAAAGTCATACCGAATGTATTCTTATGCAGCAAACGCGCTTCCACAACTAAGTGAACGAACGGAAAAAACACTGAAATCCAATGGATAAATCGTAAATCGTAATCTTTTATTTTGCACTACACATGACAAGACCATATATACATACATACATATACATATGTAGTAAATACTTCTGCACAATAGAATACAATGTATAGTCATAAGTCGATCGAATATGTCTCAAATCTCGATGTATCAGTTATGCAGAGATCCACATACAGACGCCTCCTAAACATTGCACAAAAATAGAGAGAGAAAGTTATAGAGTGAAGAAAGTCAACTCCTTGTAATACAATTTTGCAATAGCTTTCAAATTTTTGTACTAAATTAGAGATCGCATTTTATATATTGTAGAGAATTCCTTTTCCAATGAAGATGTGCGTCAGTATTAACGCGTGAAATGTGTTCCAAATAAAATATCGCAAAATATTCCATTCAAAGATTTGCTTCCGATAACTTCGAAGCGCACATTCCCACAATGAAATCCAACGACATTCACAAAACAAAGTTCCTTCTCTTTCGCGCACACTCTTCTCTCTCACTCTTTAACTCTTACCTTAAAGTGCAGAGTGCAATATTTTAGTGAATTTCGTATGTGGCATCAACAATTCGCAAAAGAGAGCAAACATTGTGTATTAATAATGGCGCACAAACATCATATTGAGTTTTTATTTGCATTGACACAAAGGAATTTACATCAACCGAAATAAATAGTTAATAATGGACAAACATATCTCTGTAAAGCACTTAACTACCATATGTACTTATATATGTATATGTACGATATTTGAATAAACAGCGTTCGCAATCGCAAACTGCATTAAAAGCATCAGTTGGATTTGTGAAGTGTCTTTTGATTAATCACTTACGGAAATTTCCACAAAAACAAAAGAAACAAAACAAAATCATCATCGGGTTCATTAACAAATTGTGTTGTTTATTGTTAATTGCAAAATTGCTGTAATGACAGTGCATATTATGTGCATATGGTATATTGAAAATACAAAAATAAAATATAATATAATATAATACGATATTTAAATGAATTCGACTTCCAACAAAAACTTTATATTAATTTGTATTGATTTACAATTATTGCCTTGTTTTCTCATTTTATGTTTGTTTGTTGATATTTTGAATGATTTTTTACCTTGTTTATTGTTACTTGACATACAACTACACACACATACACAACAAATACACTGAGAATATTATCTAAGTAAGAATTGACAATTTTGAAAAGTTTGTTTCACACTCTACAAATGAACATGATAATTACATTTGTAGCAAATACTATTGAACTATTGTGTTGTAATTGTTCCAAAATTTATATAAACGATAAAGCCCAAATAAAGTTGAAGACACACGTAGTACTCGTATACATAAAATACAAACAATACAACAATACATACAAATGCCATTATGGTGTTAATAACTAAACTAATCAAACAATTTTCGTGGACCGTTGTTTAAAAGCAACAAGCAAACAACACTTCGATTCAACACAATTTACAACAAGGCTCCGGCCAGCAAATTACAAAGAAAAGAAAAAAACAAAACACAACAAAAAAAAAAACAATGATAAATATTGAATGCAAAATGCAAATGATTCATATACATTTTAGTATAAATAAATCACAAGGATATATACATACATACGAGTAAATAAAAATTGTAGAAAAAAAAATCAAATCGAAAATGTCGTTTATTTATTTTAATTTTCCAGCGAACTTTTGCTATCGATTTATCGATTACTAAATGGATTCGTACGTTGAAAGTCATTGACCGCTAGATGGCGCTACTTGCTGATCGCATAACTTTGCGTTTATCTAAAAATTAAATTAACACTGCATTATTTATGCATTTCTACTGCCGAGGAATTTGTTCCCGTTGCTTAAATAAAAAACACAGTTCCGTATTAATTTTTTTTGAGTGCATTTACTTATCTAAAGAGTATAGTATATAATATATAGATTTATGTATGTATTTTAGGCATAAATGTAGTTAAATAATATCATTAATAATTATGGTTGTTTCTTCTTTCTCTGTTACATTTTGGTGTTCACATTTATATCGTATATTGTTAGGATCTTGGTGGGTGTATGTGATATGATTTGATCGAGTAATTCATCTCTGCATCTTGATAAAGATAAACCTACGCTCAAGGTGTTTCGTTAATATAACTATAACCTAACAACAATGTTCAACAATAACAAAAAAAAAAAAAAAAAAAAAATACATGAATCATTTAAGAGCTGCTTAAGGATCGAGAGAAAAGAAGTTACACTACGTTGAATTATACTCGTTTGTTTGTTTCTTTTTTTTTTTTGTTTTGTTTTGGGCCTACATCTAGTTTTCCGAGTCCGGGTCCGGTTCAAGTGACAGAATGATGGAATTCTAATAATTCGTGTAATTCGCAATTCGTGTAATTCGATGTTGCTTGTTCTCTTATTCATCGAGGCAAATGGTGCGCAAGATTGCCTCGACCACCGAATAGGGATCACAATTGGAGCTGGGTCGGCGATCCTCAAAGTAACCCTTACCATCATCGTTGACGCCGCGTGGAATACGTATGCTGCAACCACGATTTGCCACACCGGCGCTGAAGTCATTGATCGAGCTCGTCTCGTGCTTGCCGGTGAGACGACGCGCATTGTCCTGACCCTCCTTGGGATCGTAGGCGCGAATGTGACGCTCGTGGCACTTGGAGAGCTTGGCCACCGCCTTCTCAATCTCTCGAATGCCGCCATCCTCGCGCATCACCTTCGTCGACACATTGGTGTGAGCGCCAGCGCCGTTCCAATCACCAGGCATGGGCTTGGGATCCAAAGTGGCGACAATCTGTAAGCGAGCGTTTAATATGAAACCCTTGTGGCAAGTATTTCAGATGAGGTGAAACTTACGCCAAACTCTTCGGCGATGCGGTGCAAGAGGAAGCGAGCCATCCACAAGTCATCGCCAATGGAGATGCCCAGGCAGGGACCCACCTGGAATTCCCATTGGGCTGGCATCACCTCGGCATTGGTGCCGGACACCTTGACGCCAGCATAGAGACAAGCGCGATAATGCGCATCGACAATGTCACGAGCATAGACCTACAAGAAATAACGATGATATTAAGTTCATTCTGGGACTTGAAAGGGATTATGGTAAACATACCTTATTGGCACCAACGCCGCAGTAGTAGGGACCCTGGGGACCGGGGAAACCGTTCTTGGGCCAGCCTAATGGATGGCCATCAAAGTCGAGGAATGTGTACTCCTGCTCAATGCCGAACCAGGGCTGCTCATCGATGCACTTGTTGACCACCTCGAGGCAGGACTTGCGCTTGTTTGTGGCACTTGGAGTGCCATCAAACTTGTACGTGTCGCACATAACGAGAATGTTGTTGCCGCGACGGAAGGGATCCTTGTAGATGGCCACCGGATACAGATAGGTGTCCGAGTTCGAGCCCTCCGCCTGATAGCACGAGCTGCCATCGTAGTTCCAAATGGGCAACTCTGAAGTGAATAACAAATAGCAATAACAAAATTAATAATTGACAGTTGAAACTTAGGAACTATCCTGAACGAATTGTCATATATACTACTTTTCACCAAAGTTCGTTGTAAGAAGAAACCTAATTTTTAGTTCTGTATTATAATTGAGACATACATAGCTTTCTAATTTTAATTGCCATCATAATATATACAAATTGTATCTTGTTTTCAAATTGTCATCAAAGACTGATAAGTAAATAAAATAACTGCTGTGAAAATGCAGAATTTGCTTTTCTAAATACAAAACAAGTAATAAAGCTACAATGAAGTGTATACATTGAAAAAGCTATAGAATATACCGAATGCTATGTTTCCTATATCAATCTAATATTACATTCAAAATATACCATTGAGAACACATACTATATGCCAAATTGTCAACTAAGTCTAAGTTCTAACGGACATGGCTATATCGCCCCGGCTTTTGATGCTAATCAAGAATATATATACTTTAATGATTCGGAGATGCCTCCTTTTGCATGTTACATAGATTTGCTATAGGCACATAATTAAAATATATATATGTATATAAAAAAAAAACAAGTTTAATAGTCTTTAACTTTTATAGTCTCTGCGATTAAGTCATTAAGCCAGGCGGACAGACAGGCAGACAGATTTTAATTGCAATTGTTTTCAATATAACATTTTCTAAAGAATTTCTTATCTGTAACGATGTATGTTATTTTACATCATTTATGATCCCTGATCTAGACCTTCATGGCCATGACCTAGAAAATTGTTTGATTTACTCAAGATGACGATGATCTAACTGTCGGTCGGCATAATCTGTGGCCATCTGTTGGCCTCGTTTGTCAGTTAGTCGGTCAATTTGCACTCGTAATGCGATAGCTCTAATTAATTAGTGGTAATTGGTTTCCGTTTTCAGTTTAAAGTTTTCAGTTTTCAGTTGCACCCGCGTCAGTTTCACGCCTCAGAGCATCAGCTGAGCAAGTGATATTTCCTGTCTTTTAGTCATTCATGCCATATACATATATATATAACAAATATATCTAAATACAAATGTAATATATAAGTATATATATAACATATAATTGCATAGCTCGTGTTGAATATGCAAATGACTGAAATTAGTTATTGCGCATTTATGCATTTAAATTTCGCGACCGCAACACAACAATTGCAACTGGTAAGCGAGTGAATCGAACCCAACCCAAGCCTCAACCCAACGGCAGATCTCATAGATCATCATATCATCATCATGATATGATGACAACTTGTCGAGCTGCTGTGCAACTTGCGATGCATTTTAATAGTGTGGCACAAAAATATTCCCGCCTTCGCGTCAACTTTCTCCAACGAAACGTATTTTAATACCCGATACCTGTCGCATAGAAGGGTATTATAGCTTTGCATGCAGCAGCAGACATTTCCAACCTCATAATGTGTATATACTGCCAAGTCCCTCTGTCTGTCTTTCTATTTGTCTGTCTGTCTGTCTGTCCGCTTGAAACATTGGATTTCAGAGATTATTTGATAAAGAGCTAGGCTGCTGCAGTCAGGTCTTAGTTGCTTTGGTTGACAATGTAGTATATTTTCAATCGAATAGTATATTTATATACCATATATAGTCCGTGGTATATTTTAGAATTTTTCCAGAATATTTAATAGGTATTTTAAAGATGTACTTTAAATGTAATAGTATATTGATATACCATATATAGCCCTCGGTATATAGGTATTTTAAGAATAATACCGCACTTTAAAGCTTTTATTTCAAATCGGTAGCGGGTATTTCACAGTCAAGCAGCTTTCTTCCAAGCTTTCTTACTTGTTTTTGCTACGTCGACGTTTACCTTGAGCTTGCGTTTTCATTTACAATATGTAAGTCGCAGCTATAGAGTTCTACTGCCAAGGATTTGTTGGCTAGCAAATTGACAATCGATGGTAGTAATTGCTTGAATTAAGCTGAATGCAATTGCAATTGCGAGCCTTTAATGGTGTTTGCATTATTCATCATACGCAATTTGCAATTTGCGCTGCAATGTCGAATTCAATTGAACGAAAAACAGGTTGTAAGTGGGAACTTGGAAATCAAGTTCAATAGCCAGTTGCTTCAGCAGTTTTTTCCCCAGGCACGCGTCTGCTGCGTGTGATAGCGATTCACATCGCAGATATTACGCATACGCCATGGTGTGGGGCTTGCGCGAATTCGTTTGTGCCTTTTGTTTGTTGTTCTTGTTGTTGTTGTTGTTGTTGTTGTTGAGTGCATGAAACGTGTTGACACTTTTCACACCTATCTGTATAGCTTTCTAGTATCTATCTAACTGTCTGTCCGTCTGTCTGTCTGTCTGTCTGCATCTGGAGCAGAGTGTGTGAACATTGAGTGTTTGGTATCTAGGTATCTAGTCTATATAGACTATGTATTAAAATGTATATATGTACATATGCAGCTGGCAACCAGCTGCCTCGATTGCTCAGTTGCGTTATCAAGCGAGATGCTTAATTAGTAATTGTGCGCATTAAGTCATTTTTCATGGCAACACAAATGCTATGCAATCTTTATTTTTTTGCATTCAGCTAGGAAAACATTTTGATGCCTAGTCCGTTCTTCATTCTCTGACACTTCCGAGTTGAGTTGATGTTGATGTTGATGTTGATGTTGCTCAATGCAATTGGCATTCGCATTCGCATTCGCATTCGCATTTGCCAATCAAGCTGTCAAAAGTGAGTGCTATAATCTAGTCGCTCGTCGCTTTGTTGCCAATAACATTACGCATCCGACGCGTTGTCCAAATGCGCGCATAATCTGCTTTTATCACTGCACACGTGCAACAAGTTCAATTGCGATCATATGTTATATACTAAGTGCGTTCGTTGTGTGTGTGTGGCAAATCGAACTGCGAGTGCTAGGCAAACTCATTAAAACCTAATCAATTAGCTGACCGCTTTCACAACTTATCGCATTATCAGACGCAGGCAGCGCATTGAACAAAAAGCACAACAACAACAACAAAGAAAAACTGAAAAAAATGAAAAAATGAAATAAAATTCCCAGACCCTAATAACCCGTCGAGCTCTTGCTTTTATACTTTTTTTTTTTGCTTTGTGACGTTTGCCGTCTGTCTGGCAGCTTCCTTGGCTTCCTCTGATTAGATTATTGGGGAATGGAACCGAGCCGAAGGTTGCCAATAATTGTGCGTATTTTTTTTTGAATGTGTTTATGTCGTATTGTACTTACCCTTTGGACTTGAGGGTATAAAGTCAAGGGTGCGATCCTTGCAGCGCAGATCCTCGCCGGTGCCATCGATCCACACGTATGTCGCCTGCACGATGTTCTCCTCCAGGGGCAGCGCTAGATAGCGATCCAAGATCGTCTTATTGATGCGCGCATTGGGCGAGTCTTCCAAAATTCTAGCAGACATACTAATGTGATTAAATGCGACGACGACGAAGACGAAGACGAAGACGACGACAACGATGAGACGTTCAGCGAAAGTGAATGCATTTGAATGAATGAACACAAAAACAAAATGTAGATGAAAATGAAAAATGAGAAAAATAAACTATTAGTTATATTCCTGCTGCACTTTTTAGCTGAGCACAATTCACACCTGTTTTTTGCTTTGTTGCCTTTTTGGGGATATGTTTCCGTTTGATTTGGTTTTTTGTATTTGGAATGTAATTCGTTGGTTTGGGGTTTTATTTGTTGTGCGCGCGGAACCGTTACTGGAACACGACTAAGCTGGAATGCGTTATTCCAACTCAATTTATAACGACAAACTAAAATTTCGCCCCCTTCAAACAAAACCAAAAAAAAAAAAAAAAATGAATAAATGAAAACAGCAGCAGCCGCAGCCACAAGCAGCAGCAGCAGTGAGCAGCAGCAACAACAATTGTTGTTATTGTTGTTGCTGTTACTGACTGCTACTATTACTCGTATTTACAACAAACTAAGCAAGAACATCGCATAACAATAACAAAAGCATTTGCGACGTCGACGGCGACGGCGACTGCGACGCCAGCGTTTCGCAGCGTTTGTCAGCGTCGTTGCTTCCGCCTTTGACGTCGCTGCCGCTGCCGCAGTCGCTGTCGCTGTCGCTGTCGACAAAGCCTCTCCTCTGGCGCATGCGCCTCACTGTATTTCATTCTATTACTGCTGTTGCTGTTGCTGCTTCTTCTTCCTCTGCTTCTGCTGCTGCTGCTGCTGCATGATCGGCAGCTAGCAGCAAAAGTCCCGGTTCCGGCTAGAGGTGAGCACGTGTCGCTGACATTGCGAATGCGATTACAAGAAACAAAAAACGAAAAGAAAACAAGAAAACAGTAACCAGTAAGCAGTAAGCAGCCCGGCATGCGATTATCGTAGACGATAAAGCGTAGTAGCAGCTATAGAAATGCGTAGACGCATATTATTTCAGTCATGAATTACAAAGAAACAAGAGCATATCCCATAAGAGATAATTACCTTACCAATTTACGCAAACGATATTCAGCATAGAGACCTCACTATTCACTGCACTTCACATACGATATTCGCATATATGTACATACATATATGGTTCACGATATTAAAGCAATTTTAAGTAGAACCTTTCACAATGCGTTACACTTCACAAGCGATATTCGCATATTCATTTGTACAATATCGTATACGATACAAGCTCAACTTTCGCTGCACATACGCTATTAGAGTATTCTTTAGTGCAGTACCGTAACGATACAAGTGTATCTTTTACTAAACTTCACATACGATATTCGCATATTCATTGGTTCAATATCGTATTCGATACAAGTGCAACTTTCGCTGCACATACGCTATTAGAGTATTCTTTAGTGCAGTACCGTAACGATACAAGTGTATCTTTTACTGAACTTCACATACGATATTCGCATATTCATTTGTGCAATATCGTATACGATACAAGCTCAACTTTCGCTGCACTTTACCTACGATATTCGCATAGCTCACTATCGTTTACGATACTAGCAAAGTAATTATTTTAAAAATTATACATCTATTTTTAAGCTGCGCAATTGTATCTTTTAATACATTTAAAAAATCTAATGATTCTACATTTAATCGAATAAATTAATAAAATAGTGTTATATTATTATATGCAGATACTTTCGGTGATAATTGAATATTACTTTCAGTAATAATTGAATGGTCGAACTCTACAAATATTTATTTATTTACTTAATTTTTTATCAAGTCTGGATTTCCAGACTAATAATAATTTCAATTTATTTTACGAAGCTATTGAAAAACCAACACACAACAGAAATTGTTTGTATATTAATTACGACCTTGTGTGCAAATTAAACGTGTTTCCATTGCCCTCCCATTAATTGGATGTAAATGAATTCAAAGACAAGCGTAAAACCTTATGAGAAATCGTTAGTAATATTTTGTTGGTAATACTTCAATCTTAACAGGTCTACATTTATATTGATCCTTTGCAGAGTGTCACGCATATTGAAATATTGTTTTATTGACTGTGGTTCGACGCTCGAAAGTATGCTATGCACTTTGGTTAAGCATAATCAAAGTTGAATTAATTTCAGATTTTTATGCGATTACTTTTAATTTAGTTATCGCCATTAGCGGTCGTTATTTATGAAGTCCACTCGCATCGGAGGGCGTTCTTTATAGTCACATCACTAAATGCCCGATGCCGGGCATAGATTAAAGCACAACGTCAACGTTTCTGTTTCTGTTGCTGTTTCTGCTTCTGCTCTTGTTGTTGTTGTTGTTGTTTTCAGTTTGATATTCAACGTCATCGCAATCGGCTCTCCGATAGTCGTTAGAAATACATTGTACTGCAGTGTGCAGTGTGTGTGTGTCAGCTCTCAAGTTCGATTTGCATTACAGTGAGTCCCCCAGCCGAGAGAGTCGAGAAAATACTAGAAAATGAAATCCACCTACTCACAATCGCGTGCCTTGCCTCATGTGCATGCACATCTGTCGTGTCTGACACATTTGAAAAAAAAAAAAACAGTCACATGAGGAAATACTAATACCTAATACTACTTTCAGGCTTACAAAGCGAGTATAATTTTGAGCAGGCAAATGCAAGGACTAACGCAGTAGGTAATATTAAGTATACGTCGGGGCAATAAAAGCGGAAATACATTTTATTCTCACTTTTACAACTAATACTAACATTGAGTTGCGTCTCCGAAGGTTTTCTATTTCTATTCACTTTTGCAGTGAAATATTACAAACATGAGCAAATTAATTTTACATTGAATATAATATTATATACAATTAGTTATGCAAGATTATAAAAAAAGTAAATGTTTTACTTCGAATTTTGTAATGAGACAGCGCATACTTAAAACTGCCTAATAATAATAATGAACATATATGTTAAATAGTAAATAAATATACTTAAATTTAAAAATATTGAATATACAAAATGCTGGTAAAATGTTTTGTTCAGAAAAGGAATTTAAAAGTAATTTTTGAGTATACTTTCAGGCTAGTAAAACATTTCACTTTTCTAAATAATTTGAATAATAATGTAGAAAATAGTAAATACTTAATTTAAATATACAAGATGTACTAAAGTGAACAATTTTTGAAAATACTTGAAGCTAGTAAAATGTTTCATATTTCAGAAAAGGAAGAATGGAAAAGTAATTTTTGATAATATTTTAGTAAAACGTTAAATAAAATAAAAACAAACTCACAAATAAATGAAATAAAAATAAGTAAACTGAAAAGGGTGTCTCTTAAAAATTGTTTAAAAATATAGTAAATTAAAATATCATTATTAGAAAAATGATAGAAATCAATCGCGTGAAACTTGCCTGTGTGAATAAATATATTTTGAAGGCCTAAACATAAATCACTCGATTTACAATTTGTCAAGCGGAAATTAAATCGTTACATGTTCAGATCTAAATGCCTAATCTATGCAAATCAATAAAATTAAGTTTAAAATAACAAGTTTACGGTCAGCTAAGGCAGTTAGAATGATATAAATAAAACGTATTTGGGTTGATGATTTATTTGAGTTTGAGTATGAGTGACTTTGATGAGCGATATCGAATTCATGGTTTGTTTTTTTTTTTTTGCCATTTTAAGAATTGTTTCCAATAAAAAAAAGCACTTACGATGAATGCATGTTGCATAAACTTTTTGTGTGCGTAAATTGACGTGTGTAGGTTTAGTTTTCTTATCTCACGGCCGTAATTAACTTAACCGAGAACTGAAATTTAGGTTTTTTGTTGGTTTTTAAAAGGTAGTGGACTAAAAACACGCGCGCAGAAAATAAAATGAACCGTGCCGCAAATTTGATTGCGATCTTGACGATCAATGGATTATACTCTGTATATAGGCCGGGTCTAGTAGAATGTTCGGTCTGCGCACGAGATTGAGATTGAGATTTGATTTGGTTGATAGAGTTGACGGACTGCGCACTTGCAGCCGCGATTGATCAGCTTTTATACGAGTACGAGTTGCGAGAGTTGGGGTCTGGTTTGCTCGACTTCAGACATGGTCAACAAACAGATGTTGCTGTTCCTATTGTTGTTGTGCGTGTGTGTGCATGTGTGGAGGTGCGATGTGAGGTGCTTGATTAGTTTTTATGGCATCTATACAAAACCAAAACCAAAACCAAAAAAAGAAAAAAAAAACACGTAAAATATAGCAACAACAATGGCCATGCAAAGACGTACGACGTACTCCAATGTGCTAATTACCCTTTCAAGATTCTCACACTTTCGAGTTGACGTCGCCGATTGCTAACTAATTGCATACCAGTCTACTTCACACATACACACACACACACACACACACACTAAGCATACACACACTGACATTGAGTTAACATTGGGTCAGTTCTCCCACATCGCACATTTCCGCCGCCGACGCAGCAGCTCAATTATCCTTTTCGATTAGCTTATGTTATCAGCTGTTGGGAATGATGTAAACACAAGCGCAAAAAAACCTTTAACCAGAAACTTGATCAAAAATCCAGTCTCAAGTTCAAACACAACCCCATTTGTCTTTCCCTCGCTTGACACATCGCAATATTAATCATACGCAACGTAGACGGTTTATCGTACAAGTTCAAAACATAAACAATGTATTTGGACAGCGTTACAACTTCGAACTGGACTGGAACATTCAACCACGTACATAGTATAACATTAATAATATTATGCGCCAGCCGATCTAAAAATAAACGCAAATAAAAGCGAGCCAGACGAGCGAACAAACGTGCAAAATGGAAATACTTAATTTGATTTCAACACTTAATGAACAATTAACATATAAACATTTGCTCAAAACAAACCTATGCACTGCGCAAAAATATTTTATAGTTGTAACTTGAAAGCCAAAATGGTAAGAAATCAAGCAGAGACTTCATTTCCCGCTTCCGTATTTGATGTGGCTTGAAATCAAATGAAATTTCTATTTCTACTTTATAGAATTTATTGACGGATTTTACATTTAAATTTTAATTTCAAATTAGGAAACTACAGAAAAATAATAATATGGGAATATATAGCTTAAAAACTTGATCAAAGAAATCCATAAAAAATATTATATTTTTGTTTGATTTGCTAATTTCAGATTCTAATAATCATTATTTCTATTTTCTGAATTGAAAAGTAATTGTTAAAGGCTATATAAGCTGTAAAAAAAATAATAATAATTTAATATTTATTATAACAATTTAATTATTTAATATTTATTATAAAAAAAACACAATGTTTTTGCACTAGCTATGTATTTAAAATAAGAAAGAATTTTAGAAGTTTACGATCGCATAAAAAATTTAAATATTATTTATGAAATTAATTTGTATGGAAAAAAACGCCTTCTTACTGCGGGCTTGCAATCTGGCATATTGTGAATTTAATACCAAATATAGCCTTTGGTATATTTTATTATTTTTGTGGTATATTCATTTAAGAATAATACCGCACTGTTTTGACTTTATTCAAAATGGGTATTTCCTAAGATATATTATTTATTTTATACTTATTGTTCTTACTTAATTTTGAATTGCGAAACGATTGTTAAATTCTAAAGAAAAAAACTCTAAATACATTCTTTGTACATTAATTATTTTGTTATACAACAAAAAACTTAATTTGCTTAAGAATAAATACTTTTTAATTTGAGTTTTTAATTTAAAAATCAATTGTTAAATTGCATTAAATGCATTAAAAGTAAAAAGAAAAACACTTCAAATATTGAATATTTATTTGAATAACAAAAATGTTATTGCACTGAGAGTAAGTATTTGTATTTATAGTAACAGACTATTTTAGTATAATATTTCAATTATTTTGTAATACAATAAAATGGTTAATTTTCTATAGATTATAATGAGAGTCTGTTTCTTTTGTATAACATATTAAATGCAATTACTATTGACAATTTCTATTTGTAGTCTGAAGTAAAGTTAAGATACTAAATATTGTTTGATTTCGCTGAGTGCAGTCGGATATATGTAATATTGTATTTCTATTGATCGATCGCCGGCCGTCGTCCGTCAGCTGTGTGCCTCATTCAGCCTCTCACGTTCCACTCTCTCGATCCCCTTCGCTCGTCGTCGCCATCGTCTTCGTTTTGGTCGTGTCGTCGTTTTGGTTCACGTGAATCGCGCATGCGTTCGTCGGCATTCATTTGCCTGGCATTTTTACGAGGTATATTGGGCCCAGAGAGACATTAAAAACCGAACTCGATCGCTAGCATGGGGTATTGTTAGAGAGGGAGGCAATAAACCTACCAACCAACGAACCTGCTCGCTTGCCTCGTCGCAAACTTTGATCTCAGATAGCGCTTAAGTCACTTAATGCGTAATTCAGCGCACAGAATTGTCGAAAAAGTGTCGTAGATAAAAAAACCGAAATACAATTACATAGAATGCAACAATAATAAAGACGCGTGTCGGCCCCTAGACTTGGTTAGCCAAGAGCTAAGAGCTAGAGAGATTGGCCGGATTGGGTGAACGTTTGGACTGCCATTTGATAAGCACACAAGTGCGCAAAAAAAAAAAATTGGAATCGAAATGTTATAACATCGTCGTACACATATATGATTACATACGCATGTTAAGTAGGTGAAGGCAGCCGGATTCGTGGTCCCACGCGGCGTATGAATAATTGAGGCAGGCCACATTTGAAGAGCCTGGCGCAGACCGCAGACGGCAGACGGTTTATTGGGGTCTACGTACGGAATTGTATACTATATTGTATGCTCTATACTACATACTATATGATTTACGATCATCGCCCCGCGCTTTCGATTGTTCAACAGCAATTAAAAGCCCCTCAACACACAATTTGCGAATTCACTGAAAAAACAAACACAACACTAACAACAAAATGAATTGAAGAGAATAAAACAACAACATCAGCAACGAAATACAAACAAATGTTCTAATTATTTATGAACGCTTAATTGATATTCATCAAATGTCAATTTATGACGGAGGCGACAACTAATAATGCGAACGTTATATAATTAATACGTACAACCATATGACTGACTGACTGACTGCCTTTGGCTTTTCTGAGAATAGTACATAGTTATAGAACTTGTCGTAAGATATCATGACCCTGAACTCTAGACACAATTTCCCATTCTTATCGCGATTGATAATTCTTTTTGCTTTTTTTTTTTTTTTTTTTTTTTTGAGTTTATCTTTTGCTAGACAGAGTGAATCAAAAGCGACGTTTGCTCGATGCTTTGACACTTAGAGGTCTGATTTTTTTTGAGGGCATTTGTGAAACGCTTATCGATTTGAATGTCATAATCGTTTTTGATGAAAGTCAATTGAAAGTGGCGCAAATCTTAAGTATGAGTTGTTCAAAAAGTGCGTAATAACTTATGAGATAATCTATGTCTGATGTGCGCAGTGCGCATAGTCAAACCAAAAGCTAATGACCTCTCTGATCATATTATGAACAGAGCAATAAATTTAAATAATTGTAGTTTTCTTACAATTTACATTTAGCTAAGTTCCCAAATTTGTTCTCGAGAACTTTAACTTTTTAATTTGTTACACGCATTCTTAACATGAGTATTTATTATTTTTGAGGTCGGGTCTTAGATGGTTCAGTAAACAATCTGATATGTTGTGTACTCTAAGGTGTATTTCAAATGCAGTATAATTGATATTCCAATTATACCTTTCGGCATATTTTAAATTAATTTGGTAGTAATATATTTCGAATTAGCAGTAGTATATTGATATGCCAATTATAACCTTTGGTGTATTTTAGTATTTGTTGGTATACTAATTTGATATATTTTTACAATAATACTGTACTTTTTTGGTACACACCTACATAATTAGAGTCTTTATAATTCCTGAAGTTATGTAAGAAACAATTTTATATAGCAAAACAAATGTAATAAAGTCGGGTCTTAGCTGGATTGGTAGGCAATCTGATATATTTTTTAATTTATTGTGAATATACCAATTACACCCTTCGGTATATTTTAGTATATGTTGGTATATTTTTAGAATAATATATAATATTTTGACTGTCGCAGTATATCGATATACATTTTATATCCTTCTTTTAGTATTTGTTAGTATATTAACTTGGTATATTTTTAGAATATTATCGCACTCGACTGTAACTTTCACAAGTGTAGTATTGAGTATTGCGAACCCGTTTTCTAGACAGAACATTGATAATGAGCTGGGCTAATAAAAAGTATATTTTGAAGGCAGCGACATGCAATTCGGGAAATACGCTTATTAAATGCAATAAAAAGTAAGTAAAAAAAGTATTTTATGTGTCCAATTTATAATTTAATTTCACAGTAGCTTTTTTTTTTACTTTTATTTTGTTCGCTCTTAGAGTGCAATTTGCTACCCTAGCGAATTGCAATTTTAAGTTAATCCGTCAAGCAGTCATTGAGTCAGTTAGTCAGCTCATCAAACGGCGGTTACTTTGTATATTACTGCGACAGCAAAAATGAAAAAAAGTGGAAATAGAAATGATATAAACGCGACACATTTTATATGCCCCCAATTGGCGCGAACGAGTGAGTATAACTCTATTAAGCAATTTATGCTTTAAACAGTTGAATTGCTTAACTTCTTTATGATGGGTGTTCGCAGTTCTCGCTGTGTGTTAGGGCCCTCCACGCGTACTATATTTATTCTATATAATAAACTTATCTAATACGACTGCGAGTCATGTGTGCATTGTGGTGACAGCACCGACATCATCATGAGTCCCAAATAAATGACTAGAAAAACAAAAAAAAAAAAAACAATAAAAACAAAAAAAAACCCCAAATAATCCTCATATGCTCAAGGCCGATTTACTACAATGGAAAGGCTTGGCTTCGCTTCGGATTTATGTGGATCTCGTGATCTTGCACCCGCATCAATCCTCACAGCTAAAATTTCAATTTGAATTTTTGTTCTTTGCTTTTGGTTGTGTATTTTGTTTATGCATTAAAAACAATGACAGTCATCATCATACGACTTAGTCAATTGGCTACTCGGTTTGCCTCAATTTGTTGTAATTGGATTGCGTGCGACCAGCAGAGCGGGACAGCAGCACTAAGAGAGTGAGATGCCATATTGTGGAGGGCAGGTGCTAGGTAGTTTCAGTGCCAGTGCCAGTGCCAGTGCCAGTGCCAGAGGCTGTTGTCTCCCCTTTTTGAATCGACCTGCTGCGATTTAGTAATAACTACAAAATAGAAAAATGCCCGCAAATTAGCGTTGATTCAATTTGCAAAACACTAGAATTCTCTCTCTCTCCCCCTCTCTCTCTTTCTTTCTTTGTTTCTCCTTCTCGGTTGTAGGCAGAGACGAGCCCATCAAATCAACAGGGCAATTTAACACTTTACTTGCGCAACCCTTTCACTCGTTTTGACCTAGCAAAAACCCTCATCTCATATCATATCTCACTCGATTGTTTGACCTTTGTGGCATGCAATATTTGCACTTTTCTGCTCTGTTGTTCGTTGACCTGTCTCAAATGTCTAACACATCACTAAGCTCCCATAAACACAACACAACAAAAATGAAAACAAAAACATCTGATCAAATTCGAACGTCAGACTGTGGTTTTAATTAGGTTTTCAAATACGATGCTCGTAATTAAGCGTTCGTAATTGTCTCAAATTTGTTAAACACGTCACCTAAGCTAAAACATATGATTTTTTTTTACAAATCAACTTTTTTTTTTCGTCAGGTGGTTTGTTCATAGCTAGTATATTTAACTAATCAAATAAGTTAAGCCTTATTAAAAAATAATACGAATCAACAATCCATCGTTGTTTTCAATGTTTTATTCCGATTTAAACAGATTCAGCATTGCTCGGCTTTCATATATTTAATTTTGCCTTATTTATTAATCCTTTAACTAGTAGGAAATCATTTTTCTTTTTGAATGGATTACATAATTAAATTCTGCAATAGTCAATTTTAGGCTCCACTTAATCGTTTGGCACAAATATTGTAATTCCAAATTTAAACGTAACGCCTCTTGAGAATATTGTCAGTTGTTTAAAAAAAAAGGTTACCAGATCAACAGAAAAGTACACAAGCTCTATTGTAATCGATAAATCAAAAAGTAACAATAGTGAGACCGAACTAATGTTGGCATTTGCCGTGTGGGCGAAATGCAGCGTGCGGTCACACTCACAATATAATATAATCGCCGGCAACAACACAAAACAAACACATCTTTGCCCAAATAAATTCGTAAACAATCATATATTGAATAGAAAATGGCGCAAACAGAACCAGAAGGTAATAAATAAAATACAAACTAATCTAAGTATGTGTGACCACAACTAACTAGTTGCTATATTATTTTGTCCTACAAGCAGCAAAGCGCGTCAAATTGGAAACGAAACCGAAAACGCTCTTGGAAGACGATGGTGAGCTTAATAAGTAATGCATGCGACTTGTACAACAATTTAAATCCATATTATTTATTAATTATCCAAATAGAAACGCCATCGGTGTTCAATCCCAAGTACCGTGTGTGCCCGTATCTGGACACCATCAACCGTAATCTACTCGATTTTGACTTTGAGAAACTCTGCTCCATCTCGCTGACGCGCATAAACGTTTACGCCTGCCTCGTGTGTGGCAAGTACTTCCAGGGGCGTGGTACCAACACACACGCTTACACACACTCGGTGGGCGAGGCGCATCATGTTTTCCTCAATCTGCATACGCTGCGCTTCTACTGTCTGCCCGACAATTATGAAATCATTGATTCATCCCTGGATGACATTAAATATGTGCTGAATCCCACCTTTCTGCGCAATGAGATCAACAAACTGGATCAAATCCAGCCCAAGCATTCACGCACAGTTGATGGTGTGCTGTATTTGCCCGGTGTTGTGGGCCTAAACAACATCAAAGCAAATGACTACTGCAATGTGGTGCTTCATGCCTTGTCCCATGTGAGTCCGTTGCGGGATTACTTTCTCCGAGAGCAGAGCTATGCTAGCATTAAGCGACCACCGGGCGATTCCATGTTCACGCTAGTGCAACGTTTTGGAGAACTAATGCGAAAGATGTGGAATCCTCGCAATTTCAAGGCGCACGTTTCGCCCCATGAAATGCTCCAAGCGGTCGTGCTGTGGTCAAGCAAACGTTTCCAGATCACCGAACAGGGAGATCCCATTGATTTCCTCTCGTGGTTTCTGAACACACTGCATCGTGCACTCAAGGGCAACAAGCAGCCGAACTCGTCAATTTTGTACAAGATCTTTTTGGGTGAAATGAAGATCTACACACGGAAAATTCCGCCTGTCGAATTGGATGATGCAGCCAAGCAACAGTTGCTTGCCACAGATGAGTACAAGCATCAGGTGGAACACACAAATTTCATTTATCTAACCTGCGATTTGCCGCCGCCGCCGCTGTTTACGGACGAATTCCGGGAAAACATCATACCGCAGGTGAATCTCTATCAGCTGCTGGGCAAATTCAATGGCAGCGCCGAGAAAGAGTACAAAACATATAAGGATAATTTTATGAAGCGTTTCGAGATCACACGACTGCCACAATTTATCATATTGTACATCAAACGCTTCACCAAAAACACATTCTTTCTGGAGAAGAATCCGACCATTGTCAACTTTCCAATCAAGTGAGTAGAGCAATTTAAAAAAAATTATGAATTTACATCACACAATTCGCACGAAATGAATTTGACCAAAATTATTATTTTTTTAAGTTAGTTATTTAAAATCACTTGAAGTAAAGCATTCAAAATTCCAATGTAATAATATCTCGTTAACCATTTCAAATTGCATATACAAATTTGTCTAAGATCGGTGTTTATGGAGACTCAAACCATAGCATGTATTTCAACCAGTGCTTATCACAGACTCAAATCATTTGTAGCTTTTAAAAACAATTACGTCAAAATTTAAAGTGAATGTAAGCCAAGTCTCATATCTTTTTTTTCTTTGCCTTTGATCCTTGACAGAAATGTGGACTTTGGCGACATACTGGGCATGAAGCAGCGCGACAAATCGCTCAACGACACCAAATACAATCTGGTTGCGAACATTGTGCACGACGGCGACCCCAAGAAGGGCACCTATCGTGTCCATATTCTGCACAAGGCGAATGGGCAATGGTACGAGATGCAGGATCTGCATGTTACAGAAATTTTGCCGCAGATGATTACGCTAACCGAGTCCTATATACAGATCTATGAGCGCAGTGCGGATCCATAATCTTAATTACAATCTATGTAGTATATACAATATGTATATAGTTATAGTAATTTCGTATTTGTATAAAAATTATATAAAACAACATTTTCGGTTTGTCATTCAACCACAAATGATTGTCAGCTGTTTTCTTTCTAGTGGAGTTCTTTCGACGCATGCGTCGTGTCCCAGTTTTTGTGCATTAAGAGTTTGCTCATTCAACAAAAATCGATGGCTCTTGATTAGCGCAGACAACAAACGAGAACGCGACATGGCCGAGCACAGCACAAGCTACGAGCAGGAATGCCAACGTGCTGAATTGCTGGGAATCCAGCCGCCGGATCAAGCTGAGTTTGAGCGACTTCGCAGCGAACGCATCGAACAGCAGCTGGCCGAGCAGGAGGCAGCCGAGGCGAATGTAAGTGGTTTGCCAACGCATTCCTGATCTTTCTCAACTTCCACTCTCTCTCTATCTCTCTACAGGCCCTGGAACAGCAGGAGGAACAGCTACGTGGCGCTGGTGGCAAACTGGATGAGTTGAATAGCATTCTATCGAGCACGCAGCAACGCTTGAATCGCTTCAAGCAGACAGCATGCGGCAGTCTTAGCAACATTTTTGCCCGTGGTGGGAGCTTTAGTGGTGCCAGTGGCACTGCCGGCTCCATGGACATACCTGGAAGTAGCCAGGAAGAAGAGCAGCAGCAGCAGCCGCCAGTGCAACGACAGCCACAGCCAATGGCACCGCCAACGGCGGCCCAAGTGAGCGCCGCGAAGGCAGCGCAACAAAAGCGCATGGATGGACAGTTAGATAAGTTGGATGCGTTAATCAATAAGGCAGATAATGCCCAACTGGCGATGAGTGAGCAGACTAAGCAGATGCGTCGCATGGCCAAGTGAATCCATAAAAAGAGGCGAACTGCTTTTCTGGGTGGGTAACTTAATGGAAGCGATTCGTCTTTATTTTGTTTTGTTTTTTTGTTGAACACATGCGTTGCCCTTAATCACAAAAATTAAACATAAGTCGAGAGATTTGCAATCACAAAATCTGCAAAATGTTTCTATACCAAATCTATATATATATATAGATATATATATACAAATCTATAAGTACTTTGTTTCGAATTAATACTTGTTACTAAATATTATTCAAATTTCAATCTAAAAACAAAATATTAAAGTTACATATTTCAAAACAAAAATTAAAATCAAACAGAAACAATAAACAACGAAACAAAAAATAGGCGAATTCATTTCTTGAAATTACAAAGCTGATTTTTACATGTAGCTAATGTTTGCCGCTGTTCTCCTCGCTAGGATCTGGCGGCATTGTGGGACTGGGACATGGACTCGACTTTGACTGCCGTTGAGTGGGCCAACGCTTCACAAGATTCTTCTCATACGCCATGATGGGTGCAAATTTATGGCGCAATGTTGACTTTGGTTCGCTATCCGTATCCGATTGCTCATCATCGCTGTCATTCTGCTCCTCATCCTCTTCCTCATCATCGTCATTGTCGTCTTCATCCTCATCCAAGCTGGCATCCAGGCCAGCATCAGTCTCATATTCCTCATCCGTCTCCAGTTTCTGTGCGTGCTTTTGCTGCAAATTTTCCAGGCTTAGAAATGCGCTGAGCGAATTAAATGCGTTTGAATATTACCTTTAGATTCAGTGGCTTCGACGGCTGCTCTCTCAACAGCTCCTCTTCCTGCTCCTGCTGCTCCCTCTCGTAAAAGAAGTACGTAAGCAGCAGCTGCTCCTGGGCACAATTGTGTCGCCAGGCCTTTGGTATCAATTGCGAATTGCGTGTCAAGCGCGCCTGCAGCTCTGCAAACAAATACGGCGATATGCTCAGCTTGGGCAGCTCCAGCTGCTGCTGTTGCTTTAGCAGCAGCTCTGACTCCGCCTCGCTGCTGTTGTACACACGAAAATAGAGTTTGCAGGCGCGCAAATAATGCAACTGCTTCTGTGCTACGCCAGGAACTTTAGGCAAACGACGCAGCACCGCCAGCTGCCGTTCAAGCACCTGAATTACCATATAATGCTGACGTCGATCGGGCATGCTAGCCACGAGCAGAGCACGACTGCCGCCGAACTGTGGCACCGATTGCATCCACAGATTGCTGAGCAATCGCAGCATCAGTTGTGACACTGTTGAATGCTGAAACAACTGGCGAGGTACTGCTGATGCTGATGATGACGGTGGTGGTTGCTTTTCCTCCTGGTTAGCGCTGGGCAGCCAACGTAGTGCATCCGCCCACAGTTTGGCAGCGGCGCCCTCGAGAATAAGGTGGCCCAGCATACGCATGCAACGCTTGCAATAGAGATGATCCGATGAATTGATAACGCTGCGCTGCAGGACGGCAATGTTAAGCACAATGTGATTGAGGCCATAGTACAGATCGGTTGGTCCCGGCACTAGTGTCGGCTGCTGTTGCTGTTGATTGGACGTGTTGCCATGATGATTATGGCAAAAGAATTCGCTGGGATCGATGAGGCCGCTGGGAAATTCACGCAATTTATTGTAGCAACAGCTGGCCACCAATTCGTAGTGACAGTTGCTGCAGCGCAACGTCACCGCTGTCTGGCGTTCCGCAAAGCTGAGCATCAATGGCATCGGCTTCGGTTCCACTTGCAGATTGCCCGCCTTGTGCACTGCATCGAGATCGATTTGCGTATAGTTAAAACGGAAACTGATATTTTGATTGCTGGCTGTGAACATGGAGATCTGTTGAATATCCATGCCATAGTTGGCATGTCGCATCACCAGCTCACTGGCTGCTTCCGCTTCATCCACATCCACATCTTCCACGATATGCATGTCGCTCTCCTTGATGACGACGCGCGTTTTGTTGCTGTTGCAGAGGTCGTGCTCGAATTGCAAGAACACATGGCCGCTGCATAGATTTGGGCGCAACTCGATGCACACGGCCTTCAGCGGCATATTTGGCGGCGTCGTCTTGTCTTTGTCACTTTGGAAACTTATTGATAAAACAGCGCAAAATGATCACAAAATGTTTTGCTATTTTTGATTTGATTGACGCTGCTCTAAGGTGCAGCGTGACCGCTAGTTAAATGCATAATTATACCATTGTGGATTGGTAGATTCTGGTATTTTTGTAGTATTTGTCTAAAGCCAAAAGTAAATATTTGTTTTGTATCTTTTTTATTTATTTTTTTTTTTAACAAAAATTCTTATTTGTTTGTAATTAAAAATATAATAGCTTTAAGCTTCTTCCATGCAATTGTATTGATTTTGTTAGATCCTTGCAATATATTAGTTATAATAGAGTATTAAATTAAATAGAATAAATAAACATGTCTACACACAATTTATCATATAATTGTTTATTAATACTCAAACAGAAATCCATTCGAAACGAAAGAAAACAATAACAATTAGGTCAAGGTATCCAGCATTGCTGTTGTCATGGCACCAATTATAAGAGTTTCGTACCACTTAGCTTTGTATGGACTTGCAAAGATGTAAACACAGATGATTGTTTAAAAATGTTGGCAGCTGACATAGGTAATTTTGACGTAGATGCTCGTTCTTTCAGTCAACATAATAATAATAGCATCATTAAAAAGCTATCCAATATATTTTTCATTAACAAAATTACTTATACTAGTGGAAGTTTGTTTCCAGCAATATATATTTAAAATTCGGCGCCGTTTTGTCTTAATATTTAAAAAAATAGTCTTAACATTTGAAATAGTGTAGCCAAACTTGGTACATACATCCATTTGCGAAACTAGTATATGAAGTATATTTTTGATAATAAAACGGTGTATTTTAAACTTCAAGATGCGGTCACGCTGATCACTAGTACGAACGCGAACGCGATTTTTGTGATGGATAAAAACAAAGTCCCGTTCAAAAAATCATGAAAACTGTGTAAAAATGCAGCAAATGCAACCCAAAATCATAACTAAATTTTGCATTGATTATCAACTAACAAATTGGAGTGCATAAGTGGTGTGAAAAAGTAAAATTAATTTGAAACGGGCAAACAAAAAGGTTTTTTTCAACGTTTTCTTTAACGCATTTCGTGCACACGAACACACACAACCATACATACGACCAATACATTTGCGCACACATACAGGCATTGATATATGTATATCAATATATTGATGTTGTGCTGTTGCTGTTGTTGCCGTCATGTGTGTGTATGTGTGTGCGTTGTGTGTGCGGGAGCGGTGCATTAGTGTATATATTCATGTGTGCGTGTGTGTTTGCGTTTGCGTGTGTGTTTCTGTCTGTCTAAACAGGCCAGAGTGAGTGTACGAGTGCGATAAAGAAAGAGCGAGCTCGCGCGCAGGTTTCGCGACAAGGCAGAAGGCAGGATAAAAAGGAGCGAACGAAGATGAGCATAAAAGTGAAAAATAATTAAAGGTTGCTGCTGAAAGGGACGCGGGCACACAGCATAGCGCAGTCTACGGCGACGTCGGCGGCAGCAGCAACAACAGAGCAGCTGGTCCTGCTGCAGTTAAAACAGCAACATTGCCACATATACATACGCATACATATATGTATGCATGTGTATGTCTGAACGTAGTCGTGTATGCTTGCACATACATACATACATAAAACTGTGTGACCAACAACAATTGGCCATTTTGGCGTTCTCTATTTTGGCAGTCACAGTCGCACATACACTAAGAGACAGACATACACGCACACAGTCACAATTACTGCTCCCCCAGCGACGTTTGCGCCTCTGCTGTGACTTTCTCACTCTTCGCTGCTGCTGCGCTGCCGCTGCTGCTGTGGGGGGTACAAATTCACATAGCCGTGAAAAATAGCATGAAATACAACAACGACGACAATAAACAATAGACACAGTCGCAACAACAACGCGCAACGCGTTCAGTTCGTTTTGTCTGCTCTCATCTCTTGGTTTTTGCAATTAAAGAATTGGTTGTTGTCACTTTTGAAATATTTCCACTCTCTTGTGGTTCATCCCTCCGCCCCCTCCAATAACAAATTGCTCGCTCGGTCAGCGGTCATCGAAAAGCCTTCGTGTTGAGTGCAAGTGACAACAACAAAAAGAAAACATAAATTAATCGTGTCATGGCGTGACACAAACTGCAAAGTGCTCAAAAAAAAGTTTGTTTTTTCTTTTTTGGGGGGTTTTTTGTGAAATCAAGTTACAAATTTGTCCTGGCGCAGTTGAAACACAAACAGAATAACTGCGCGGCAAACTGTCACATGCATATTGTATATATTACATTATTGTAAATAAATAGGTATTAAAATTAAATGAAAGCATTAAATAGCACTTGACAACTGGAATATTGTAAAGTAACAAACAAACAAATAGAACAACTAGAAACAAAAAATAAAAAACCGCTCAATATTTCGCCTTTTACACGAAAAACTTGAGCGACGAAATTAAAAATTGCACTTCACGTAAAAACAAAAAGCAAGCAAAACAAAACAATAATAGCAACAACAACTAGCGGAAGAAGCAGAGAGTCACACAAAACAAAACAAATATCCATCCAGAGCAACAACAAGAACGACAACCCTTTTCCAAAAACAAAAAACTAAGAAAACAAGACAAGCGCGTCGCACATCGAAGAAGTCCAATCATCAGAGATAAAAGGAGAAAGGCAAAAGCTCTCGAGAAGACTGCTTGAAAGCTCTTTAGCGAGCTAGAGGAACAGTCGAAGCTCACGCGAAGACTGCTTAAAAAGCTCACCACCCGCGCGCTCCACCCCCAGCTTCAACCTGGCGAATCGCAACGGCAGCAACAACAACAACAATAACAGAGCTGATGCCTCTGCTGGCGGCGCAGCTGGCGCCGCTGCTGCTGTAGCCGCCGCAGGTCGCAACAATAACAATAATAATGCAGCTGCCACCGCTGGTGGCGGAGCTGCTGCTGCTAATGCTGCAGGCGCGGGCGCCGATGCAAATGCTGCTGGCGGCGGCGGTGGCAATGAGTGGAATCCTGAGGAAATGGACCGTTTCAGTTTTGATGATTCGATACGCTTTGAAGAGGATTCACTATGCAGCTGGAGTTCCGAGGCGGAATCATTGTGCAACAATTGGCGTGGCTGGAAGAAGCCAACCAATGGCACTGGCTTGGCGGCCTCTGGTGCAGTGAATGGTGGAGGAATCGCGTCCATCTCAGGTGCCACACAGAGCAACAGCAGTAATGGCGGCAGCGGCTCCACATTCGGCACAAATCCATGTGGTGGAGCATCTGGTGGCAATAGCAACAATGGAATGACCAGCGCAGGTGGGTCACTTGCGACTGGTGTCCAATGTGGGCGATATTACGGTGAGTAGACTAATCCTACTACTAGTTTCTTTAATTGCATTCTATAATTGAAATTTGCTTAGAGCAAATCTAGCGAATTAGGCTAAAGTTGACAAGCGTTCCTGCTGAGAGTTTATTACCTATGTTTAAACTTAATTCTAAACACTTAAATAGTCAACTTTAAAAACTAAAACAATTGAAATCATTATAGACTTACTAAATTGGTTAAATTGTATTTTCCATATTTCCTGAAACATTGCATATGAGGTGAACTAATGTATAACCCCAGAATCAATTCATGAAAACTTTTTCTTAAGGATAGTGACCAACAACTGATCAGTGCAGATTTGGTCCGTTTCAACGATACGGCAACACCGCGCACGCCTATTATATGCTGCAAAATTACTAGCATTGCATATATATACTACGTACGTATGTATGTATGTACATATATGTATTTATACATATGTACATGAGGCAGACAGTTGCTGGCTGCTGCTGCCAGCGTCCTCTGCTTATCGCTAAAGTCAAAATCACGACTTTATGGGTTACATTTTTTGTCTTTGTCCGTTACCTTACGTTTCTTTCCCCTTTTCCCTATATTCTGGTATTATTTTCTTTTTATTTTGGCCCTGTTTTGTGTAGATATGTATGTATAGGAGTACGTATGTATGCATTTCTCATTGTTTTTGGTCTGTTCGCGTCCTGTGCGCCGCCGCAGTATTATCAGCATGTAATCTCAGTGGAGTTGCGACTGCGCTGCCATTGCTCTTTGTTTTGTATTTGTGTTTGTGTGCTGGTTGTTTTTATACCCGGGTAGAAGGGTATTATAAATGATTATCAATCGGAAATGTATAAAAATACATAAGCATCTGCACAATGTCTCGATACAAGATGTAGAGAATTATATACTATGTACTATATACTATTTATAACAATTATGTGCAACAGTTGGAATATTTGGATATATGTACATATGTATGTGCAGAAACGTTATAAACTAAAAAAAGTGTTAATTTTAATGTAGATTAATTTAGTAACATTTTGGAATCAATAAAATCTACTTAATAGTGACAATATACATTTTATTAACCTAATTATCTTACATCATTTAAAAACGATAATTAAAATATAATTTATTTGTTTATTTTAAAAATTCTGGGCCATCGGGCATGGAAATTTGTATGTAGAGATTTTATTTTTAGTACATTTAGCACATTTTACAATGCAAGTGAACTATGATATGATATGATCACATGAATAAAATAAAGTTGAAAATTATTCAAGAAACCATTCTATAAAGATCAGGAGTAAATATTCTTCGTTCCTAGTGCTTTGGTCACACTAAATATTCTGGTACTACCTAAAAAATTGGTGTTCCGCACTCAACTATAGCTTGCTTGCTTATTTTGTTTTGTAATTGGGGGGAACTGGCATTTTACTAGGTGAGCAAGCATTGCCAGCTGCATTTTAACGTTGTAAGCCCTTGCACTCACATATATGTAAGGCACATGTGTATATATGTAGATTCATACATATAATGTGTACATACATATGTAAGTCTGAAGTTAACTGCCGTCTTGGCATGAAAAAAAGAAAACGAAAAAAGAACGAAAAGAAAAAACAAACATAATGCTTGTAACCACAAAACTTCTGCTGTCTTTACACGTTGCCTTTTGCAATTTACTGTCGCTGACGTTTGTGTCAAGGAACCTTTTCAAGGATAATGCTCAGATATATTCATATGTATGCATGTCTGTTTGAGTGTTTGCAGACAGCGTTGAGTAAGTGTGCATAAATGTAATACAGCCAGGCATTGGTCTCGGCACCTGCTTTGACAAGGTCGTGACTTGTACTCAATTGTTTTTTTTTTCGGAGGACCAATGATGAGGACTATCGCTAGGTATTGAGTGCACCTCTGTGTTCTATGTGTGTGTGTGTGTGTGTGTGTGCGTGGCGTTGCCACATGTTATCTAATTAGTATTGTGGCGCTGTTCAAAGTTTTCGTTGACGCATAAGAAAATTATGTTTATTTGTATTTGTGCAGGTTGTGTGCATACATATATCTTTTCATGCACTTCCGCGATAAACACACACACAGGCACTCTTGCACACACATTGTGTGTACTTTTGTAAAGTTTTGACCTCTTTTTGCAGTTTGTTCTTTGTTTCAATAACCTGAATTGTCCTCTGGCCACACATTGAAATGTAGCAATGAGTGAAAAGGGGCAACACTGGCAACTGGCAACTGGCAACAGCAGTTGTCGAAACAATGACATTGCGCCACTCGATTTGCAACAGAGTAAATGAGCGACCGAGAGAGACACAAATGCGTTTAATTGTTGTTGCTACCAACAACCAAGTTACATATGCACATACTTATGCACGCATATATGTACATATGTATGTACATGTACGTATAGTACATACATAACGCAGGAAAAGGCATGCATGAATAATAATAACTCTTGACGCTTGCGGAAAATGACTTTGAATAAAATGGTGCCAGAGTGTCTGAAATTAAGCGACAGCCCAACAACGATGAACGAACGAATGAACGAAACGAACGAACGAACGAAAAAAGCGCATGAACGAAAACAAACAAACGATGCGCAGTGGTCATACTACAACTTGTCTATCTGTCTGAGTCTGTGCATGCGTGTTTGTGTGTGTATGTGCGGGTGTGTGCGCCAACCGACAAAGACTTACGAAATCGATATCGATAGTGTGAACGAAAAATGTAGTATGACATTAGCAAGCAAGCAAACCGACTTAACGATAGTGAAAGCGAAAACAGGTTTTCTATTTAATAGAAATGTAAAATACAATATGAAATATATGTGTGTGTGCATCCATATGTACATCTGCGTGGGCGAACTTGAACTTTGCTATTTTGTCGGGTGGGCATACAACGATGTTGTTAATGCTGTCTCAGTTTCTCTTGTTCAAAGCAGCTGAAGAAGGAGCGTACGAAACAGAAGAAGAAGAAGTAGGGGGGAGAACACAACAAAAACAAAACTCTCCAGTCTTCTTTCATTGTTTCTGCTGCTTTGTTTGTGCCCCGCTCTAAAGCAAACGGGCACGACCTTTATATATTTGAATGTATGTGAGAATGCATGTAAGTGTGTGCGTTTGTGCTTCCATGTATTTATGCTGTTATTATTGTTTTTTTTTTTATCTTTCGATGTATTGACTGTTTTGTCCATTTGTTTATTTGCATGACAATTTGCAGAATTTTGTTTATCTACAAGTCAATTGCGCTGCATTGTATACACAATACAATATGTACATACACGTATTAAGACAACATGCAACAAACATCGAATTGAGCTTTTTTTAAGTAGCAACAGCAACAACAACTAGAACGACGTTGACCTCCGCAAGCAGACGCTGCCCTTCGTTTTATTTGGTCATTGCCCGAGCATTTGATCTGTGCATGTGTTGGCCAAATTTACGTGGCTTTGTGCCTGTACATGTGTGCGTGTAAAAGTAAATTGCACAGTGGATAAACAATTACATTTAAGTGATAGGATGACATATCGATACAATAATGTGGAATATAAGATTCAAAGGCACTTCTGTTTCCATTTTAATATGTACATACATATATGTAATTCCCTATTTTTTATTTACTAAATACCTTCTTTATACAGTATTATATAAAAAAATATATCACATTAAGTACAAAATCTGATATTACTGTATAAATTTAACCATATTTGTGAAATACTTAAATACTGTGGATCACAGCTTATTTCAACCACCACCAACCGACAATTTTGAATCAGAATACTGGCCAAACTAAAAGAGATATTGAATTTATTTAAGCGCAGGATATTAGTTTGGTATTGTAACATAAAAGATGCTTCTTTTTTTATTCTTTAACTTTTTGTTAACTATATAAAATTATAAAAAAAAAAACAAAAAAATAGCGTAAAGCAAGTATAACGGCTTATTTCAACCAGCTGGAAGTATGGAACTAAGTATAAATATGTTAAACAATGTATTAAGAACTTTAGTTAATAACAATTAACAGACGGTCCAAAATGATCCAACTATTTTCTATAACATTCATGTCCACTGTATATTAAAATCATATAAACTAAAAATACCCTTTTCAGTTTACTTGCTATTGATGAAATTATTTGCTGAATTTTCGTGCTTTGCTAATTTAGAATAAGCTGGAAATTATATTTAAAATCTCAAAGCTTTGAAGGTATTGAGAATTAATTGTTTTTAAGGATAAACCGACAAACGGAAAGCCAATTAGGATATTTGTTTAAACCGAGATTATAATCTTTAAAAATAGTTTTCATTTATAATACAATTTAAAGGAGGAACGGTGATCATTATTAGCTATATTAACAAAAAAATATGGTAATGATTATATTTTGATTTTTCAAGTTTGCATTAAGTCAAATGATTCATTTTAAATGAAATTCAAGAAATTTGAGACTTATGCTAATTTATCTACAACTAATGTGCATTCTTTTCCTATGTTGTAGAAGTCTCTTCGCTGGCCGAGCTTGCGGCAAGGTGCGTGGCCTCATACATCCCCTTCGAGCTGGTCGAGCATGTTTATCCGCCGGTGCCAGAGCAACTGCAATTGCGGATTGCATTCTGGAGCTTTCCGGACAACGAGGAGGACATACGACTGTACTCCTGTTTGGCCAACAGTTCGGCTGATGAATTCAATCGAGGCGATCAATTGTTTCGCTGGCGTGCCGTAAAGGATCCGCTCCAGATTGGTGAGTCGCCAAGTCCTTTTTGTGTCGAGAGAACAATGATGATGACGAAACTCTTTCCTTGCTGTGTGTAGGTTTTCATCTGTCTGCGAGTGTTGTGAGCCAAACGCCGCGCACCTTTTTCAATGTTGCCGTCACCTTCGATCGCCGTCGGATCTCGTCGTGCAACTGCACCTGTACCTCCTCCGCTTACTGGTGCTCCCATGTGGTTGCCGTCTGCCTGCATCGTATACATTGTGTAAGTATTACTCTCTCTCACTCTCTCTCACACACACACACGCATACACTACCTAACTCATGCACCCTCTCTCTCTCTCTCTCTCTGTTCTATGTGTAGCCCTTGGAGGTTTGCTTGCGTGCTCCAGTCTCGGAATCATTGACGCGTCTACAGCGCGATCAGCTGCAAAAGTTTGCCCAGTATCTGATCAGTGAATTGCCACAGCAGATATTACCAACGGCACAGAGGCTGCTCGATGAGCTGCTCAGCGCACAACCGACGGCCATCAACACGGTCTGCGGTGCACCGGATCCAACAGCTGGGGCATCGATCAACGATCAGACCAGTTGGTATCTGGACGAAAAGACGCTGCACAACAACATCAAGCGCATACTCATCAAATTCATTCTGCCCGCGCCAATTGTGTTTAGTGATGTCAACTATCTGACCAATTCAGCGCCACCGGCGGCTGCCGAATGGACTTCGTTATTGCGACCGTTGCGTGGCCGGGAGCCGGAGGGCATGTGGAATCTGTTGTCGATAGTGCGCGAAATGTACAGGCGCTGTGATCGCAATGCCGTGCGCTTGCTTGAGATCATCACCGAGGAGTGCATGGCCTGCGATCAGATGCTCATCTGGTGGTTCCAAACCAAGCTGGCCCTCATGATGGGTTCGCACGGTCACAGCGGTGGCAAACACTCCAATACCCATTCGAATTCGACAGCGTTGCAGCATGCGTGCAGTTCGCTGTGCGATGAGATTGTCGCCCTCTGGCGTCTGGCTGCTCTTAATCCGGGCCTCGCACCCGATGAGCGTGACATGTTGCATGCCCAGTTTACGGCCTGGCATTTGAAGATCTTGGATCGTGTGGTCAAGAGTCGCATGATGCCGCCATCGTATTCTAACAAGCATCAACAGAACTCACGTTCCGAGACGGAGCTCTTCATTGGCTTTAAGCCAGCGATTGAGGCATGCTATCTGGACTGGGAGGATTATCCCATAGCGGGTGTGACGCATACGCATGATACCAATCCCATTTACTATTCGCCCTTCACCTGCTTCAAGCACACCGATGTCAAAGGAGAGCCGGGAACCGGCGCCGGAGCGAGTCAACTGAATGCCACACAGGCACTGATGAGCAACAACAAGCACTACAATTACTTCAGTGCGTCCAACGATCATGGGCTGCATGCGAGCGCCTTTAAGCAGCGACCCGAGCGCAGTGGCTATCGGGAACGCTTCGATGCGAGTGGCGCCGAATTGTTTGGCTCCCCCTCTGAGCCGCCGTCCATAAACGCTGTGCTGATGCTAGCGCGCGTCAATGCCGCCTGTGGCATGGGCGTTGATCGCGATGCCATTACGCTGGCCGCCAATAGTCAGCCGACACAGCAGCAGCAGCAGCAACAGTTGGCCAATGTTGCTGGCGTGGCCAATGCCAAGGCAAATGCAGCGACAGCTGGAGTTGGTGGCGGAGGTGTTGCCTCAGCGCCAGGAGCATCAACAGCAACTGGCGGCGGCGGCGGTGGCGGTGATGGCAATCGGTCGAGTGCCAGCAGCGAGGGATTCTGTGAGAATGATGATTTCGGTGGCGACAACAGCAGCAGTCACAACTATTGCACCGACCGCACACCGAAAGTGGTGGGACAGAAATCGTTAACGGAATCCGATTCACAGAGCAGCTTCGATGCCGTCTCACAGCAGAGCAAAGACGCAGTCACAAGCAGTCCAGATGAAGCTGGCGTTGGAGCCGCAGTTTCAGCTGTGCCGTTGCCTGTGCCTGGGACACCAGACTATCGACAGCAGACGAGCTCCACATCGGATACATCGTCTGCGTCATCGGCATCGTCGTCTGCATCGACCGCCTCCGGCAGCAGCAACAGCTCCACATCGTACATGCTCAAGTCTGTGGCGGCTGCAGCTGCAGCAGTAGCACAGCAGCAACAGCAACAACAGCAGCATCAGCAGCAACAACAGCAGCAGCAACAAGTGTCGCGTCGTCTGTCTAAGGATGAATCGTTCAGCAGCAGCAGCGATGAGTTTGTGGCACAGGTGGCGGCAGCTGACGTTAATGCGGCCGTAGCTGCAGCTGCTGGCGAGTTGACGCCAGTGGCAAGTACATCGGCAGCAGCACGAGCAGCGCTGGCAGCAAAGGCTGCGCCAACATTAGCAGCAGCAGCAGCAGCAGTTGGAGCAACAACATCAGCAACGACAGCAACCGGAGTAGCAACAACAGCAGCAGCAACCGGAGGAGCAACAGCGGTAGCAGCAGCAACAGCTGGAGCTGCTGCATCAACCTACGCTCTGCCTGCCGTTGAGCTGCCCTGCAGCAGCAGCAGTCTGGCCGCTCGCGGCGTCGCCCTCGCCAACGAGAAGCCGCACATCTTTTCAAATGTGCGTCCCTCCGAGGATGCCTGGGACATACTGCTTGCCCGGGCGGAGGGATTGCATGCGCATGGCCACGGTCGAGAAGCGTGCATTCTGGCCGTGCGTCTCGCCGAACAGATGCTCGCGAATCCGCCCAACCTGCTGATGGAGTTGCCGCCAGCGCCGAAGCGGAAGGGCAAAAAGCAGAATGTGAATCCCATCTCGCATCAGCTAACCGTGGTGGCATCCTCGACGCTCTCCAAGTGCGCCTTCCTCTGCACCGTGCTGTCGGAGAACTCGGAGCATTATCACATCGGCTTTCGCATCTGTTTGTTTGCCCTCGAAATGCCCCGACCGCCCGCCAGCACCAAGCCGCTGGAGGTGAAGCTTGCAAACCAGGAGGCGGACATCTTGGCGCTGCTCAAGCGCTTGCCGTTGGGTGTTGCTGAGTTGCAGGTGATACGCGAACGCGCCGAGCAATTACGCAGTGGCACGTTCAAGACGCGCGGCGAGGCATTGCTGCCGATCAATCTGGCGACGTTCATCTTCGATGCACTCGTGACGACCGCGTCGGCAAAGTTCCCCTCAAATGCGGCTGCCGAGCTGGCGGGCATGACGCGGCGCTCCAATCCCGCCGTCTTCAAGCAGCTCAGCGAGGAGAACATGGGCTTCGAGGCGGCTGTGGCGGCGCTGGGACTGAAGGCGAATGTCTCCGAGGCCGAGCATCCGTTGCTGTGCGAGGGAACGCGACGACAGCGGGGCGAATTGGCGCTCACACTGCTCTCCCACTACAAGGATGAGCCGCGTAAGATAGCCAAGATTATGGAGAAGCTGCTGGATCGTGAGATACACACGCTGCTCAAGGCGCCACTGTTGCCCGCCTACTATTCCAGTCATCCACCAGTGCGTACGCCCAGCAGCCAGCAATCGTTGCGACGCGACGATCACGAATATGGAGGAGCTGGCTCGAGTGGTGCAGGTGCAGCTGGTGGGAGCGGAGTGGGCGGCAGTGCACCGTTCAATCTCTGCGAGCTGCTCCCCAATGACTATGGCAGCGTGGGCGGCAACAGTCGGCCGCACAGCTCGACCAGTGCCGAGCTGGAGCTGAGCATGTGTGCGCTAAGCATGGCCAGCAGCAGCAATCAGTCGTGCAGCAGCAACAATGCCCAGGCTCCAACGGGCCATGTGCCTTGCCAGAACAATAGCGGCAGTAATAATCCTGGAGCAGCAGCAGCAGCAGTCGGAGCAGTTGGTGGTGCCACTGGTGGTGCAGCAGTCGGATCATCGGGTGCCCCTGCTGTTGGCGGCACATCCAACAGCGGTGGCAACAGCAACAATGCCAGCGGCAACAACACTGGCAGCGGCGGCAACGGCAACGGCAACAATCCAACAAACAGCAGTCGCAGCAAGGAGAGTCGCTACAAGGGCAAGCGTGCGTATCCCTCGATACCCAATCAACCGTCCGAGGCGAGCGCCCATTTCATGTTTGAGCTGGCCAAGAATGTGCTCAATAAGGCCGGCGGCAACAGCTCCACATCGCTCTTTACACAGGCGAGCACCAGTCAGAATCATCATGGCCCGCACCGGGCGCTCCACATGTGCGCCTTTCAGCTGGGTCTCTATGCCCTGGGACTGCACAATTGCGTCAGTCCCAATTGGCTGTCGCGCACCTACTCGTCGCACGTCTCCTGGATCCTGGGACAGGCAATGGAGATTGGTGCGCCGGCCATTAGCTTCCTGATTGACACATGGGAGGCGCACCTGACGCCGCCCGAGGCAGCGGGCATGGCTGATCGTGCATCACGTGGCTGGGACAGCAACATGGTGTATCCGGCTGCCGAATTGGCGCTCTCCGTGCTGCCACATGCGGCCGCACTCAATCCCAACGAGATACAGCGCGCCATACTGCAGTGCAAGGAGCAAAGCGATCTGATGCTGGAGCGTGCTTGTCTCACAGTCGAAACGGCGGCCAAGGGTGGCGGCGTCTATCCCGAGGTGCTGTTCCAGGTGGCACGCTACTGGTATGAGTTGTACACGCGCAATGCGCCCAACAATAGTGTCGCTGACTATGAGCAGCATGACGAGCAGCTGGAGCATTCGGCGGTTAGCCTGAGTGCACTCATCGAATCCCACGAGCTGCAGCAGCAGCAGCAGCAACAACAGCAGCAACAACAACAGCAGCAGCAGCAACAACAGCAGCAACAACAACAACAGCAGCAGCAACAACAACTGATGAATGCAGCGGCCGCGGCAGCTGGAGGCGCAGGACCTCTGCCAGGACCTCCGGTGGTCAGTTCGGCGCCGCAGCCCTTCCAGCCGGGCGTGGCAACGTTGGCGCCCATTGGACTGGCGCCATACGGTCCGTACACGTTCTGCCAGAGCATCTATGCACACCATCACAATCTCAGCTATCCGCCCGGACAGATGCAGATGTACATCTCAGCTGGTCTGCCACCGCCACCGCAAACGCTGTACACGGGCTATGCACAGCAACAGCAGCCGCCACCGCCGCCGAATGGCCAGCCTAGCCATGGCCAGCATGGGCAGCCGCAGCAAGCGTCTCAGCAGCAGCAGCAGCAACAGCAGCAACAACAGCAGCAACAGCAACAGCAGCAACAACAGCAGCTGGCTCCACCCAGTGTGGTGCATGCAGCGCCGCCGGGACATCAACCACAGCCAGCGTTCCAGGCACCACCGCCAGGCGCATTCCAGTCTCTGCCGCCGCAAGCGTATCAATCACTGCAGCAGGGTCCGCCCGGTCCGCCCATGGGACCCATGGCGCCGGCCTACTACGGTCCACCGCCGCCACCACCGCCCAATGGACCACCCGGTGGAGTGGGTGTGCCATTGCGTCAGCATCCTGGCCAGCATCCGGCACAGCATCCGCCGCAGCATGCAGTGTACCCGTTCATGCAGCAACAGGCGCCACCGCCGCCGCCACAGCAACAGCAGCCGCCGCCATCGCAGCCGCCAGTGCGCCAGCGGCAACCGCAACATCAATTCTCGTGAGTACTAATTCGTTATCTATTATTTGAGTTAATCTTGACGCACTGTTTATGTTTGTATTTTAGACCTACACAAATGCGTTATCTGCTGGTGGCCTACAATGTGGGCATGCTGGCCATGGAGACGTTGGCACGACGCGTCCACGATGATCGGCCGCAGGCAAAGTACGCACGCCATCCGCCCTATGGCGAGGATGTCAAATGGCTGCTGAGGATTAGCAAAAAGCTGGGCAATCAGTATCTGCATCAGTTCTGCATTTGTGCAGTCAACTCCATTGTCAGTCCGTTTGTGCTGCACGATGTGGCCATCGAATCGGCGCACTATCTGGGCCGCAACAATCATCAGCTGGTCATGCAACATCTGCGCTCGGCTTTAATGCCACTCGTCCAAAAGTGTCAACAAATGTATGCAGACAGATGTTGTTCCTCGATACCTGCATTAATGATATCTATTTTGATTTGTAGGTACATCCAGTGCATACACCAGAAGTTGTACCATCTAACTCAGGGGGATTACGAGGAGTTTGTCAGCATTGTGTTTGCCGCGCGCGCCGCCTTCCACATCACCCCCGAGGGCAGTGCACAGTTCAAGGATTGGCTGCAGTCGATCAAGCGGTCAGTTAATGTCCACAATTATAGCATACTTTACATTACAGCCTTTGATAAAAGCATTCAGTATTGAACAACAAGAAGACAACTGCTTTTATATATTAGTTTTGAATATTGTTGATGCTATCATCCGATGTACGAAGCGACCTCGTATAAAATGCAATTCCAAATCAAAACTTTTCATAAATTTTATGTAATTAAACTGTAAATGAAACTTGCAAATTCGAATAACTTAAATAATCTTTGTAGTACGAAGTTTTTACCCTTATGTAGTCTGCAGTGTAAAAGAGTACTTGATGTGTGACAGCATGATTGAAATTTGTTTTATTGCAGCTCGAAGTCGTGCAAGAAGGAACTCTGGACACAGATTAACGCGGCGCTGCAAACAAATTCTAAATGACAAAGACTTGACTCTTGCAATCTGATGACAGCATCGTCGGCAGCAGCTGCCGCCGCCGCTGCAGCAGCAGCCGCGGCAGCAACAACATCCATTGCTGCCGGAGTTGCGCCCGTTGCCAGTAGCAGCAGCAGCAGCGATGCGGCGGCAGCTGCAACACCAATGTCACAGTCCAAAACAACGCTTGGAGCAGCAGCTGGAGTTGCGGCAGCAACGTCAACGTCTACGACCAACGGCAGTGGCAGTGGTAGTGGCAACAACATCAGTAATAGCAACAGTAATAGCAACATTGGCAATAGTAGCAATGGCATCAGCATCGGCAACAATAGCAATAGCAACAGCAATACCAACAACGAGCAGTCAATCGCGGCATCGACAACTACAACAACAACGGTACAGACGCAAGCTCATCATCATCATCACCATCATCACCATCGTCATCATCATTTGCTGGAGACACCAACGAGCAGTGCAGCAGTTGCCGCTGCTGTTGCGGCAGCGTCTGCTGTGGCGGCAGCGGCAGCAGCAACAACTACAGCAGCTGCAGCAGCCGCAGCCACATCAGTGGTTGCGCCACGCGCTGCTCAAGTCTATGAGCGTTTGTGTCGTCCTAGTCATGCGGCAGAGCATCAACAACAGCAGCAACACCAGCATCAACAGCAGCAGCAGCAACATCAGCAGCAGCACTTACAACAGCAGCAACACCATCAGCAACAGCAGCATCAACAGCAGCAGCAGCACGTTCAACAGCAGCAGCAACACCAACAGTTGCAACATCAGCAGGCAAAGGTGCAGCAGCGCGCTGTGTTGCCACCTCCACAGCTACCGGCAGTAACAACGCCAGCAGCACAGCAGCAACAGCAACAACAATTGCAAGCGCCGCCAGCAGCTGTATCAACTGGTGGCTATCAGACGCTGCCTGCCTACTATCATCATCAGCCAGTGGCGCGACCCCTGACTACACAACATACGCATGCGCATACGCATCCTCTTCCGCCTCCAGCTCATCCGCATACTCATGCGCATCGAACGCATCAGCATTCACATCAGCATCAGCATCCTCATCAGCATCAGCATCAACATCAACATCAACATGCGCATGCCCATGCTCATGTGCATCCACATGCGGCGTACCATCAACTGCAGCCGCTGAGCCACTACCATCAGCAACTTTAACAACGTATCGGTGGTGCTACCAGCGGCTGCATTGCGTCTAGCGCATCTCATGTTCCAACTGCATCGCAACCAACCGAAGCAGCAGCAACTGTTTGTGGATGCTGCCGAGCCGTCATCGTTTAGAGCAGAGGCATCCGCTTTGCTGCATTTGCAATTGCAACTGCAGCAATCGCATTATAGTCGACGTCATAATTGTAGCATTCAGCGACAGTGCTGGCAGCAGCAACATATACGACTGCTGCTATTGCTGCTGTTGTTGTTGTTGCTGCTGCTATCGCTGGGCATTTGTGTGCCACTACTGCTGTGGCAGATTTAGCTCTAGCTCTAGCTCTGCGCTGACGCCATCTCTGAGTACTGCGATTTCCCACAAACGAATCAGAAACATACAAATACACACACATACACAGACACCACCGCATCAAGTTCATGTTATAGGTTATCTCATTCTCTATTAACATGCATACAAATATATAAGTTTAATTCATAGTTTATAATTGCAATTATTTCTATGCATATTTTATTTCAACTTCACAACAACAACATCTTTATGTGTGTGCATTTTTAGACTGAGATTTCTGCCAACAACAACAATCACAACACCATTACACACATACCTTCATACATACCCACAACAAAACTCACTTCAAAATGTGTTCAGTTAAACTAACGTTATTTTAGACATCTACTTATCAAATAGTTATACACTTACTTATATGCATATATAGCTATATATACCTTCTATATATACTATATCTCTATATAAATATCATCTATTTTTTTTTTTCGTATTGTAGTTTTCGATCTTGCTCTTAACATTATGTCAAAATTATGTCAACCCACTATTTTGGGCGTTTTTTTCTTTTTCAATTTATCATCATACCTTAATATAGTTTAAGCAAATATTTTTTTATATATATACATACATACATATATTAATTTAAATTGAAAATGTAGTTAAGAAATTTTTAGGATTTTCCAATTTTTGTTTAAGCCCAAAACACTCACCGATCAACTTTAATCGAAACAACCACAACTGCAAACAAAACGAGCAAAAAAAAGTAACATTTTGTGTGGTTTATATTTATGTATATCTCTTTTAAATTGTGAAAATTGTGTAAATGAAATTTTTGTGCGCTAAATATTTGTCTAAGATTTGGAAATTAAATTTGTTTAATATGTACGTACTACAATTAATTTACAACTTTGAATGCATCCTATTTTCAAATTTATTGAGGGTAGCACCCAAATTGTGACTGCTATGTAATTAATAGATTTTTAATTTTAATCTGTCCATGTATTTCGATATTTATTTTTGAGTATTTTAAAACTTACACAAATATTTAGCGTGAAAGCAAAAAACACATTTCTAATTATGTTGCAAATCGAACAGAACTAAATGGAACAGATAAAAATTCAATATATTTATATATACACACATATTTTTAAATATAATTTTATTTGTAATTTATTGTAAACACTTTAATATACAATGCAGGAAGCTAATTTGTTACGGTAAAATTACACAGACACCCTGTGCACACCACTCACCCTGTGAATCCTCTGCACTCTGTATAATTTTACCGCTTAGCAACAAAAGTGAAAATAATTATTTTTTTGTTTATACACGTACATTTTTGTAGCTACATTAAAGAAAATATATATATGAATATATTTTTTAATGTCTATTTACACACAGCTAGAATTGTTAAGTTGAGCAAAATAAGATTGAAAAAAATTAGTAATTGTTTATTTTTGATTGAGTTTTAATTAGTATGCTTTACTTATTACACACACATTTTTTAAAAAAACTAAATTCTTTTTATTTATATACAAACAAAATGAAAACGAAAAAAAAAAATATTTTTTTATATACAATGAAAACAACACAAATGAAATGCAATTTTGAATAAATATGGTTTTTTGGATTTATTTCAAAATGCAACTAAAAAAAAAGCAAAAAAAAAAGTAAGAAAGCAAGCAACAAAAAACGCAAGACACAAAAACTTAAAAGTTTGTTTTATTTTGTTTATAATTTGCAGTTCAATCATTATCCTTTCATTTCCCTTTATGATTTGTTCATCCGACTCACCTCACGGCGTTGCCACCTGGGTGAAGTCCATAAGTAAGCTTACTGAGATCGCAGACTGCACAGGCGGCAGCAGAAAAGAGATAGAGAGAAAGAGGAGAAAGCGAAAGCGAATCTCACTGGCATTGAACAGCTATTTGAAATGAGAAACTGCCACTTTCTGTAAGTAACAAATAAACGAAATGTTTTACACATACATACTTACGTATGTACATATGTATGTATAATGATTGTATATGTAGTTTGGCGAACTTGATGCGCGCCGATCTATGCAGGAGTGCGGAGAGAGAGAGAGAGCGGTTACATGCTGATCTGTTTCCCGCCTCTCGTTGCTTCAATTAACGCATTTAACGTTGAGATGAACTAGACATACCCTGTAAATATTTTAACAAGAATACGAATCCAACAGAAGTCGCGAAGCGCATTTTGCGTTACTCTTATATAAATATTGTAACTCGTTTTTTTTGTGTTATTTTACATACAAATATTCATATATGTATACATATATATATATATGTATTATAGATATTAAAGAGAATATAATATACAGAATAACAATAATTGCATGCAGACGAATTATATATATACACACATACTTACACACTACTATATACTATATACAAAATGGAACCTAGTGAATTCTGTAAGCAATCGCGTAAATTGTACATTTTTAGTAGACATTTTTTTTTTACAAACAGCAAACAAAAGATATAATAGCTGAAAAAAACTTACATAAGCAAAGATGCAATCTGTATAAAATAAAATAAAAATGTGTAATAACTATATATATATAAAGTGAAATTGAAAACTATAGCGAAACCAGTTTTTAAATAAATATGCAATAAATTGGATAATATGTATCTATATACACGCATATGTATCTGTATATACATATGTGCACATACATACATATTTATAGCGATCTAGCAAGAAATATATGCATATATATGTATATATATATAGTTGACTTTTTTCCATGAAAAAAACCAAAAACAAAAACATAAGAGTATTAAAACCAGAAGAGGAATATAAGGAGTAACAGCGCTTGTTCAATATTATACACAAGATATTTGTACAATTCATATACATGCATATTTATATACACATACATATACATATACATATACATATATATATATATATATATATATATATATATATATATATATATATATACATACATACATATATATATATATATATACATCCATACCATTGACATATATACATACAACAAGGCCATAGCTAAACCAAATAGATACATTAATACCTAACATTACAGTACGTCTCTAACGATCGCATATTTTTTACAAATTCCTTTAGCAACTTCCAGCATTAGCAGCTGTACGATATAGTCTACTCAGCGTTTCGAATCTTCAAATTGCAACTTCAATTTCGATAGCATACTTTTTGGGGCCATCGTGAATTTCGTATACGTACGCTTAGTATAAATGCTGATTTCTATGTTGTTGACAACATTTCCAATGATTTTAGCAATCGATTAAATATTTTAAGTCAAGAACAGACCTGAACATCTAGAAACAAATTTAACATTCTATAGTTCTCTCTCCAAAAAAAAGGAAATGCATTTAAAGTATTGCAAGATTGTAACAGAATTCAAAACGCTGCCAATTTACCCATCTGCCGAACGGCATTTAAACTACCTAACAACAAAGTTCGATATAAACTCACCTAATGAGTAATTTTTCTTAGATATTTAACATTAAATCACGTAAGTTTAACATATCTATAGCTTTCATTTTCGGACTAAGTTTTAATGTAGATTGGCATTGGCAGGTCTGTTTTAAAATTTCAATTTCACATTACAACTTTAAGTGTATAATATTTCCATTCAAATTATGAGATTAGAGCTCCATCCATTTACACTCACATACATATGTACATATATACATACAATACGAGTATAATAACGCCATAGTCTTAATATCTCTAGGGGACTTTGTTAAGAAGGCAAGCGAGTGTTAATGTAAATTCTAATGTTTGGTTCGTTAAGAGCAGCATACTCACAAACAGTAGACATCGATTATACACTGAAAGAATGCAGATAAAACAGAAGAAATAGAAACAAGCTCTCTACAAGGCAACGTCACACTACACTTGAAAAAATGCTGCATAGATATTAGAGAAAAACACTTTAATATTTCCTAATCAGAATTTCATATTGCAGATGAAATTAAGTAGCATACAGTTGGTCGATGACTTGTTCTTTGAAGTGAGTTTACACGGATACACAAACACACACACACACATACATACACACACACAGCAGCAATTGCAGCAGTTGAAGTTGAAATATCGTTTATTTACATGGGCAGCCACGTCAACCTTAAATAATTTAGTGCATATTTGAATAGAAGCAAATTGAGTAAGCATAAAAAGAAACCCATAGAAATACGATTACTATATCTACACACACACACACACACACACACATTCACACATATTTATATATATACACACACACACACACGTTTGTGTGTATAGAGTACATATTAACATAGTATGGATATTCACATAAAGAAAAGAATGTATGTAGATCTTATTTACATGGATGGGGCTGATGCGAAACAGTCGCTTCCAAGGAGCAACTGCATCTTGAAACCAGCCCCATATCGCATATATGTAGTATAACATATGTGTATGTGTATGTACTTACTATATATGCCTATTATACAATATATATATATATACATATATACATACATACATATATATTAATAAATATATATACATATATATTTTATTTGGAGCACCAACCAACAGATCGAGCATATTCATTTTCAGTTGAAGATCATTTCGATTGTGATCTGTTCGTTGGGGTTTTTCCATAGTTAAGTCGAAATAAAGCATTACCTCATACTTTAAATACTTATGATAATGGTTAAACGTAGAACTTTATGCATATGATACGCGTATAGGCATCGTATTCATACATACATACATTACATACACACTCACATTTATACACACATATAGATATATATATATAGATATATATATAGTATATACCTTATACAGTTTTTTTGTAGCAATTGTCAACTGAATAGGATTTATGAATTTATTTAAATATTAACGAATTGTTTGTTGTAAAGCAAAAAAACAAATATGTGGAAATGCAATTAAAAAGTTGAGTCCCCATTTCCCCTCCTTCTTTCCTAAAAAAAAACACTTCCCCGATGATTCCGGAACTCCCCATCTATTTAATACAAATATACATATACATAGATCTTATATGCATATATATATTTATATATATATACATATATATTGATAGAGATATTATTTCGATTGTTCTTTGCTATTTGTACATTTGGGCACTGTAAAAACTAATAATAAAGCTAAACATAAAAACCAATATAAGATAAATAACAGCTTGCTAAATGAAGTTATATAGAAACCGCGCAAAAGTTTATCAAAACAAAATAATAAATAAAAAATAAAAATAAATATATATATATACTTATATATATATATATACAATGAAACGACGTTATTTATACATACATATATACGCCTATGGAAACATGCGAAAAAATCACTATTATATACAAAAAAAAAAAAAAAAACAAGATAAAAATAAAAACAAAAAATATACATACATTAATAGAAATATATATACATACATGGATATGTATATAAGTATATGCATCTGTATGTGTATATTATATACAATACTTATTTACATTGCATATTTTAGCGTTTTATTCGAAAGTAATCCAAAATGAAATTCAGTAAAACGAGATGAAAACCAAAAAATTTAAAAAACAAAAATAATAAAAAAAAAGTGTAGAAGTGAGGCAAACGCTAAACAAAGTGTTATTTTTAACTAAACAAAGGCAAAGAAAAAAAATGAATTAAACAATATTTATACACAAGGACAAGCAAATGCATGTTGAAAGTTAAAATGAATAAAATGAGAAAATATAATTATATATATATTAACAATAAATATGCGCATTAAGCATCTTTAACACCGCTGTAAATGTCAAGCATAACGTAGAGAATTACTCGCAAATACTTTAAATTATCACTTTTAATTTTCCACTAAACCAACACATTCTGTATTTACATTCGTCGCAATTTATTTTACGTTTTCCACGCTCCAAAAAGCTTTACAACTTCCTCTCACACAGTCTGCACATTTCCCTTTCTCCCTTGATCTATCTCTCTATCTCTCTCGCTATTACTCTTTTACACGGCAACAAAAAGGGCTTTCAAATTTCACAGCTTCTCAAACATACCTAAAATCTAAAAAAAAATAAAAGTAAAAATAAAAAACTCTGCCAAACAAAGCTAAACAAAGAAAAAAGATCAAATTCAAACACTCACTTCTTATTTCAAAATAGCAACCAACTATCATCAAATCCGAAAGATTATAATATAGTCATATAACTAAATATGCATAATAACAAATGTAACGAGAAAAAAACTAATTAAATAATACGAAAAATACATGAATTGAATATGCAAAAATAATAAATAAAAATCATAAAAGAAATGCTTATTTTATATATTCAAACATACAACAATAAACAAAACTGACCATTGAAAACATAATACTAAATTATATACATATACAAATAAAACAAATATCAGATTTATATACATTACATATATATGATTTTAAACGATGGTAAATTAACAAAATTAATTAAGCAGATGAGAACATTTTTCCAATTTTAATAGTTTTCAATGGATGCAGCCGAGAAACAGCTAGAAATGCGCATTATTATTAATTAATTTAATATACATTATATATATATACATATATATTATATAAAAAAAAAATATATATATATATATATATATATATCTACTATTAAAAAGAAAAAGAAAATGAAACTTATAAATATACACAGTAAAGAAAAGAAACAAAAAAAGAACAAGCGAAATACATTTTAAAACAATGAAAAGAAAACACTCAAATAAAAAACAAAAACGAAACAAAACAAAAAAAAAACATAAATTTAATTGAAGTTTTAATTGGTTCGGATAAAATAACAACGAAAATGTTCATTCCCGATTGTTGTCGATTAACGTTCTGCAGATTTTGAGACTATGAATATGCCCCTAAATGTATGCTACATTTTTTTTGTCACAGTCACAAGCTAGGCGTATTTCGCATACGCCATGTAGTCCACGAAATTTGACATTTTTTATTAATTAAATTATTTTTCTAATTTCAATAGATAATGGTTGGTTGGTTGCAAACAACAAAAATAAGTCAAACTCTCTTAAGATTTTACTTTTGGTCAGAAAAAGTGGTAAAGTTTCCTATACTGCTTGGGTTAGAGAAACTTGTTTTTATTCCTTTGATGAAATCGAAACATTTTTATACCCTCTACCTAGGGACATTTCTTACCCTTTAAATTATATATATTTTTGATCAGCGTTAACAGGCGAGACGAATTTAGGGTTTTTCTAGGGTTTATTTGGAATGTAGTACCACATCGATATACCAAATATAGCCTTCGGTAAATTTTTAGTATTGTGGTATATTAATTTGGTATATTTTTAGAATATGGTTTTAGTGAGATTGGAGCTCTCTCACAGTCGACCCAGTAGGCGAGACGATATAGAATTTAGGAATTTTTTGTACTCTATGGTATATTTTAAATATAGTACTATATCGATATAGCAAATATCGGCATCTGTACCTATTTTTTTTTAAGTTTTTGCGGTATATTTTTGGAATATGGTTGTAGTGAGATTGTCCTATTGTTTTTATATCCGCTATCTATAGGGTAGAAAGGTATTACTGATGCAGGATTTTGATACATACAATAATAAATATATTTGGTTGCGATCAGATAAAAAATGTATAAGTTATTTTTAAAATTCTTTTGTAAGAGAGAAAACGCCTACTTACAACGGCTGACATTTATTATTTGGTACTCCATGTTAACAATATACCAATAGTATTTTTGCGTTTATTCGAAATGGGTATCGGGTATCTCACAGGCAAGCACACTCGATTGACCTATGGGGCATATTCCATTTTAGCTGGCATTTAATATTACGAGTAAACCATATAAGATTTTTTACTGCACTTTTTGGTATTATGTATCATAGAAAAGTAGGCGGGGCAGCACCTCTACCGCCCACAAAAAGTGAAGTTAGTATTATAAAATTTGTACACTAATATGTACTTACGTTTCAGAATTCGACACACCCATTACAATTTTCCCCCGCCCCTTCCTTTTGAAAAAATTGTATGTTTTGAGCAATTTTAGAGAAGATGACCCCACTCTTGGTAGACATAATATAAATCTTAGCCCGGATGTGCACTGCAAATTTTGTGCCGATCGGATCAAAAACATGGAAGTTATTCACAAAACATTGCTTCAGACGGCCCTTCTCTCACGGATGCCACTTTTGGTACAAATGTACCAAAACTGGTACATTTTTTACGCGTTGGTACATTGGATCACTTTTTATACCCGCTACCCATAGGGTAGAAGGGTATTATAACTTTGTGCCGGCAGGAAATGTATGTAACAGGTAGAAGGAGGCATCTCCGACCCTATAAAGTATATATATTCTTGATCAGCGTCAACAGCCGAGACGATCTAGCCATGTCCGTCTGTGTGTCTGTCCGTCTGTCCGTATGAACACCTAGATCTCAGAGACTATAAGAGATAGAGCTATAATTTTTTTCGACAGCATTTGTTATGTTTGCACGCAGATCAAGTTTGTTTCAAATTTTTGCCACGCCCACTTCCGCCCCCGCAAATCAAAAAAATCGAATAACAAGCGTAAAGCTAGAGTTACGAATTTTGGTATATATAATAACTACTAGAGTAGTTATGATTCCTGCAAATTTGGTTGCGATCAGATAGAAATTGTCGAAGTTATTAAAGAAATACTTTTGTATGGGCATAAACGCCTACTTACTAGGGCTCTTAGTTGCTTTGTCTGACAATCTGGTATATTGTGCCGTCTATGGTATATTTTGAATGCGGTACTATGTCGATATACCAAATATACCATTTGGTATATTTTTAGTATTTTTGCAGTATATTCGGTATATTTTGAGAAAATACCGCAAAATATGTGTCTTTTATTCAAAATGGGTAGCGGGTATCTCACAGTCGAGTACACTCGACTGTAGCTTTCTTACTTGTTTTCATTTTGGTACATTTTTTTCTAGAATTTAAATTTTACATACAATTTTATGTTCACACATATCCAGACACAAATTTTGTATCAGTTAGAAAATGAACCATGACTAACACTGGAAAATATTGCATACAGTCGATTTGCGACGTATTGTGTCAATTGAGGAAATATGTGTGCGCCAATCTAAGGTCTATCACTACGTAAACAGTTATATATTGTGAATCACAATTTTGTGGTACATTTTTGCTAAAATTGGTACATTTTTTCAAAATTTTGGTACAAAATATTTGTTTGGAATGGCAACCGCGCCTTCTCTCTATTTCCTACAGAGCATAAATCGGTGTTGGAAAACGTTAGGTTCTCTGAAAAAAAAAAATGGGAATTGCGCCAATTGTGCGGCAAAATGCAGAAAAAGACAACTATTGATGGATTAAGAATTGATAATACTACAACATACAGTTGAAGTTATTGCTAACTTATGCTATGTTCATTTTCAAAATCCTTTCCAAACTTGAAAATTGTTCTTCAACATCCAGCTTAAAAAGCTTTTAAAAACTTACAAAACATTAGTATAAACACACACAATTTGATTAAATATTTAAATTTTTACATATATTACAAACATGCGAAATATCCATGACTTCTTTTTTTTTATTAATAGCTTTCATGAATAACAAAGTTCACTGAAAAAAAAATATGCAAACTTAGCGCGCTTGCTTTCGGATGCAACAGCTGACGTCACAGCTGTTATGCTCAAAAGAGCTATTAGATATACAGTAACATATGTCAAGAAACTCTTTACACACAGAAAAAACACATATTTTTTGACTTCGCATGAAACTGTCCGCCAACTAATTCTGCGGAACAAATACTCTTCAACCGTTGCAACGGTTGCACGTAAGAAGCCGCTGCTAGCGAAAGTAAATGTTGAAAACGCTTAAATTTTGCTTTCAACATGAGTATCACGCCGGACAACTATTGGGATGACGTCGTATTCTATGTCCAAACCAAAAAAAATGGTATTCTACAATGATGGACCAACTAGAATATGGCACAAGCCGTTAACAGCCTTACATCAGCGCAACATAATTCCGACAGTAAAATTGGAAAAATAGTATTTGTTCCGCAGAATTAGTTGGCGGACGGTTTCATGCGAATCGACCGTGCCACACCCTTCTTCCAACTCCTTGGCAAGGGATCTGGTCAAAATTTGGGGGTTTTGACGGACCTTGCCCATGATAAGGCGGTCTGCCCGCTCGTCAGTATCCATTTTTCGACCATTTCCACACTTTGCTTCCAGTTTGTCTTCATTTTCGGCTTGATTTGAAACATTATAAATTGTTTTTCGCGATACCAGAATCATCTCCACTAGCTCAGCTACAGATTTTCCAATTTGGTGACTAAAATATGTCAATTGGGTCACTTCATAAGTCAATCTAGCTCCAATCATGTTAAATAATTTAACAAGTAAGAAAGTTACAGTCGAGTGTGCTCGACTGTGAGATACCCGCTACCCATATTTAATAAAGGCAAAATATTGCGGTATCATTTTCAAAATATACCGAAAATACTGAAAATATACCAAATGGTATGTTTGGTATATCGATACAGTACACCATTCAAAATATACCATTGACGGCACAATGTACCAGATTGTCGGCCAAGGCAACTCAGACCCCTAGTAAGTAGGCGTTTTTGCCCATACAAAAGTATTTCTTTAATAACTTCCACAAATTTTATCTGATCGCAACCAAATTTTCAGAAATCATATATATACCAATTCGGAACTCTAGCTTTAAAATTACGCTTGTTATTCGATTTTTTTGATTTGCGGGGGCGGAAGTGTGCGTGGCAAAATTTGAAACAAACTTGATATGCGTGCAAACATAACAAATGCTGTCGAAAAAAAATTATAGCTCTATCTCTTATAGTCTCTGAGATCTAGGTGTTCTTCTACCCTATTGGTAGCGGGTATAAAAATATGTTTTTTTTTCAGTATGTAAAGAGTTCCTTGACGTACTGTACATGTTTTTGGTATGAGCTATAACAGTTTGATGTTCTGTTAATGCATTGACATTAACATTTATCTAATTGAAACACTTTTAAAAAAGCCTAAGTGCCAGCTAAAATGGAAAATGCCCCATAGTGGATTGTAGCGTTATTAATTGTTTTACCTGATATCTTCATTAAATTCCCCCATCCGCAAATAAATATCGACACTCATAATTAGCAGGGTTGGTGACAGTTTTCTATTTTTTATTAAAGCTCTGATTAATTTGTTGTCTACTTTTTAGAATATTTTCGTATTGACACCCTGCAACAATTTATAGAATATTTGATTATATTATACTTGTGTTACAAATATAATATATGCATATGTATATGTATTTTTGTCTTTAGTACTTTGTACTTGTATTGTGTTTATTGTGGCATTGTTTTTATAGTGCTTTGAGCATTGCTAGTATTGGAGCTTCATAATAAAATAAAAATCATTGTTGATGTATAGTAAAAAGTATTTGCATATATTTGTAATTGTTTGTTTTGCATTATAATGTAACAAAAACAACAAAATAAATGACGAAAAATATGCATAATATAATGTATAACAATATTAATAATTAGCATGCAAATATGTATACAAATGTGGGTCTACGTTTCTAGATACTAGAAGTAGAGCGCAAAAAAAACGTATGTATGTTATGTATATGTATGTAGATATTGCTAAAGGTTGACTACAAACTAGGACATGGCACTAAGTCTATTCAAAAAAAAAAAAACAAAAAAAAACATAAATATCTTTTGTGAATGTGTCGCCAGCCAGCTCTAGGACAGGCGAAGCGTGAGGGGAGATGTGGATGTTGATGCAGATGCAGATGCAGATGCAGATGCCGCAGGAGTAAGTCACACTCAAACGGACTTGATGAGACGATCCTGTCGCTCAAACATTTTCGTCTTGTTAGCCAGCGTATCAGCCGCAGTGGCAATGACACCGTTTGTGGTGAGAGCGGCTGTGGCTGCGGCATCGGCAACACGTGCCTGCTGCAACTGCTCCTGGGTGAGCGTGGTGAGGCATTCGCGGAACGCAAGCAGGAACTCATCGGCGTTCTCCAGATTGAAGCACATGGGTGGCTTTAGCTTGATCACATTGTCGTTGGGCCCATCGCTGGAGACGAGCACCTTGTGCAGCTGCTTCATGCGATTGACGACCCAATGGGCGCCCTTAGTGTCCGGAATGCGTGCATCGCGATCGGTGACCAACTCAATGCCCACAAACAAGCCGAGGCCACGCACATCGCCAACGCAATCGAACTCCTGCTTCAGCTGGCTGCACTCGCGCAGCAGATAATCGCCCAGCTGATGGGCATTCTGCTGGAGTCCCTCCTCATCGATGATCCGCATCACCGCATTGGCAATGGCGCACGACACCGGATTGCCGCCGTACGTATTGAAATAGGCCACGCCCGTGGCATGGAATGCCTGCGCAATCTCTGGCGTGGTCACCACAGCGCCCACCGGATGTCCGTTGCCCATCGGCTTGGCCACGCACACAATGTCGGGCACCACGTTCTGTGTCTCGAATGCCCAATAGTGGCTGCCCACGCGGCCAAAGCCCACCTGCACCTCGTCGGCGATGCACACGCCTCCAGCCTGATGCACGGCGTCGTACACACGCTGGAAGTAGCCGGCGGGCGGCAATATCTGTCCGCCACAGCTCTGCAGGCTCTCGGCAATGAAGGCCGCAACGCCTTCACCCTTTGCCATCTGGCGCTCGCAAATGTCCGCAATGGGCTGTGCGTAGAGCAGTCCGAGATCGGCATTGGGGAACTCCTTGTCCGTGTACTGGCCGCCATAGATGTCGGGACAGGGAGCCACATGCACATAGTCCGGTTTCTTCTCGCCGCCGGGCTGATTGAATTTGTACGGCGATATCTCCATCACGGACTGCAAATGACCGTGGTAGGCACTGTAAATAGAGAGAGCGAAAGAGAGAGAGAGAGAGAGAGAGAGAGAGAGAGAGAGAGATAAGAATTAAAGCAACTCTGCCTGGCATTTGCATTGTGTTTGTCGACTTACTGGTCGAGTGTGATCACATCCTGACGCTTGGTGTAGTTGCGTGCCAGACGCAGCGCCAAATCGTTGGCCTCCGAGCCGGAGTTGACAAAGAAGCAAACGGAGAGCGGCGATGGCATCTTGCTGGTCAAGGTCTTGGCGCACTGCACCAGCTCATCGTGCAGGAAGCGATTGTTTGTCGAGATGGTGGCCATCTGGAGGGCTCCAGCGCGCACCACTTCAGGATGGCAATGACCCACTGCAAGCAGAAGCAAAAGAAGAAAGAGCGCGGGTTCAAAAAGTGTCCTTTTGTATGTGTACTTAGAGAAGTGTGATTAAAAAGACAAATTTTTCATTTAGCTTAGCGAGCTTAGCAAAAACAAATTTCCTTACCTTTCCTTTCCTTTCTTTTCCTTTCCTTTCTCTACCCTTCCATTCCCTTCCTTTCTCGTCCTTTCCCTTCCTGCCCTTGCTTTCCCTTACTTTCCAGACCTTTCCATAAATTTCACTTTCTTTCTCTTAACGTCCCTTTGCCTTCCTTTGTACTCAAAACAAGTCAGAAACTTTTCTTACATTTTAATTATACTCACAGCAACTCAGGAACTTTTCTTCCCTTTCCTTTGCATTCAATACAACTCAGGAATATAATTGATAACCAATCTTATGTCTATTTGATTGAACTATATTTATTGCCGTTACAATTTTGAGAAACTTTGAAAACAGATGCGGCCCTCAGTTCTACCAAATGATTGTTATAATATCGAACAGCTAAATGTGGCATATGAGTTGAGGCTTTTTAATCAAAAACTCCACTTGGCTCCAGCTGTGCTTGTAAATATTTATTTTAGCAAAAAGGTGCAAAAATGAAAAAAAAAAAAAAAATAAAAACAGAATAGATTTCATATCTCTGATTCATTCGATAGCCGCTAAGTTGAGGCCATGGCAACAAAATATTCACGTGCTGTTACCCAACACGATTCTCCGTTTATTAGCAGTAGTTTCTTTTGTTTTTGGGGTGAGGACTGAAATAGATTTCGTCATGGTCAAGTGACGGGCTGTCTGGGCACGTGTTATCAACAGCAAAGAGGCAAACAAACAAACAACAAATTTCTTGGACATTGGCAATTGAACAAACGGCATCGCGTGTGTTTCACGTGATTCTCGACACTGAGAGTTGAGGGCAAACAAAAAAAAAAAAAAAAAGAAAAGCAAATATGTATAAACTGCAGGAGTGAGCGTAATCTTTAGCAGCACTGTAGAGAATAAATCCGGCCCCGCTGGTTCGTTTTTATCGCATGCATCGCTGCTGGTGTCGGGGCCTGAGAATAGCATTTTGGACCCGGGCCTGTCTTATGAACGCGCTCACTTCTCATGCCTCTTACTACCCCCTCACCCTCACTCTCCCCTTCCCCCTCCCCATCCTCCTGCTCATCCACAGGCATCGTTGGCGTTGATGCGCAAACGTTTGATAACAAAAATACTCTGATCGAATATACTATATAACATATACTCAGTGTATTATGGATGGGATAGTACTACATAGTCCGGACGAATCTGGACCGACATCTGGCTGGCTGGCTCGACAGCTCGCCTTGCACTCGCCCACACACTGCCAAATCACGTGAATCTCTCTCAGTGCGCCGTGTGCTTATTTTTAGGCGTACGACTGTTTAGCTAAAGCTTGTGATTGCGCCGTTCATCGCCCGTCTCACACACTCACACTCTGCTACACAATGCGGGGTAAATATATAGAGTGAAATTGGTATGCTGATTGATTAAATTTAGTTTAATTCAATTAATGTTTATTTATAAAATTAAAGTTAATTGTAATATTTGATCACCTATTGTCCCAGTCAAAAAGAAGATCCAATAAATAAAAAGTATAAAAAAAACTATAAAAGTCGGTAGATTATTTTTTAAGCAAAGCGAAGATATTTTCTATGTATCCATAACTGACCTTTCAAATTATTTAAATGTAATTCGAAAACATCTAAAATTGGTGATAGCAACAAATCAGTTCTAAAAGGCAATGACATCAAATTTTCAGATAATTTAAAAATTCTGAATCCTGCTTCTACGCATAAATTTTAAATTGATTTACAAAAAAAAAAAAAACAATCTAAAAGATTGAGATTTTGATGCAGATATTTTTGTTTTTGATATAGTTGTTGTCCTTGTTATTATGATGCACCTAAAAATAGCGATTAAACAACATAGCTAAAGTGTTTGACTTGTTCGTTATCAGCTTGTTTTGAGTTTCAATATTTTGCTGACGTGTGTAAAAAGATTCGCCAAGCACTGTTGTTTGGCTTTTCGCAACATCTTCGCACATTATTATTATCTATGATTGTGTTTTTCTTTGGTTTATATAGATGTGTATGTTTTTTTTTGTCAATGTACGCGTCTGACCGCGTTTTCATTGAATGGGAGGCGGAGTGTTTTTCACATTATCTTGCACAGAATTTTCCACTCGCAACGAACGCCAGCTGATTGCTCAGTTTGTTAGACTTGAGCAAATATTGAAAGTAGACTATGAGCACAGACAGCCGGACAGCTGGACAGCTGGACAGCTGGACGGTCAGTTAGATGGACAATTGGACAAAGTGCGTAGCGATTTGCTTGTTGTTGTTATCTCAAGTACATTTCCACTCGGCACGAGACGTTCACATGTTGCCAGCGAGCAGCCAGTTCCAGGCCAGCGATTGCTGATAAGCAGAACTACTAGTAGAATTCTCGCCTCGGATAGTCTGTCGTCGTTGTGGTTGTCGTTGTCGTTGTCGTTGAAAAGTAGCACGAGATCAAACAACGCACGACGTTTCATAATAAACAATAATAAATTGTCAATGCCCGCCTTCTGCTGTGGTTGTTGCAGCAACACGTGCACACGTTGCTCGCTCAGCTTATCACGTTTGAAATGGAAGTGCGAGAATTGTAGTTTGCTTGTCGTACTCGTATCACGTTTGCAACCTGTGTCTTTTGAATATGAATAGCCTCGACTGTTAAGACATATGTATCTAATAGATTTGTCAAGTTATTTTTAACGGCAAACAAACAACTGATGACACAATTTGTAAGCTGCATTCGCTTGAATTCATTCGATTAGATTGGACGGACTGAGTTGGCAATATGCGTTGTGGAAATGGCAATTGAAATTGCAATTGCAATTGCATTCAATGCAATTGATTGTGTTGTCCCCTTTGCTGAGCGCCCTTATCAGCGGCTACTCATATAATTTTAGTACAGCCCGAAAATAGTCGCTATAAATAGTTAATGTACTGGGACAACGCGCTTATCGGACAACGTTGGGAACATCTGTTATCAGCAGCCCTAGCCGTTATTACGTGCCCTATTAATGCTTATTTCGAGCTTAATGCTAATTTTGTCTCAAAATTTGCTGCCCTTCCCAATGAAATTGAAAATTTTCCATTCAAGGCTGTAACCTAGTAACATCAACAGCAACAGTTAACAGCTAACATTAGCATTAACAGCAACAGCAACAGCTGGCTTGCTGGCTGTAATAACAGAGCAATGCATTCGCCTGTTGGGCTAACAGAATGTTATGCGTAACAGTGCGATTGACACGGCGCTGACACTTACATAATGTTGTTGTGGGAAATCTTAATGGAAATTTCCGTTTAAAAATAAATCAAAATCAAAATAAGGAAAAAAAAGGGGGCACACTCGCTTGAGAGAGATTGAGGTTACTCAATTTGCAAAATTGGCGAATTGCGCGCTCACGTCAATCTCAGTTATTATTTGTTATTGCTGATGTTATTGTTATTGCTGATGTTATTGTTATTGCTAATGTTATTATTGTCACCCCCCGCGACGACGTCAGAGCAAGAAAGAGTATCTATGTTAATCACACCACACATCTGGGTGACTGGCTGGCGGCATTGCCGTGTGTCGGGGCCCGAAATGAGCGAGCGAGCTGGCGTAAGCGGCCAGCATCTAATAATACGTATACGATACGTAGGCCGGCCCCGGCCCAGCACAGCACAGCACAGAGACCCAAACGACGTGTATGATAAGGCTGAGTCAGTTTTTGCGCCAGCCTAGCTAGCCTAGCCAGCCAGCCAGCCAGCCAGCCAGCCATCCACTCGAATTAAATCGAAATACAAAAAAAAAAAAAAGAAAACAAAACAAAAAACATTGCTCAATCGGGGCCTGAACATGCCGCCGATGTCTGGGCCTGCTGCGGCCATGGTCCGCGTGGGGGCAACCTTGAACTTGGCCACGCAGTTTTGGTCACACAAAAGCACAATTATGAAATTCAAACACACACATTGTAGTGCATATCATATTCTTCATCGTCATCAACACGGTTCCTATTCCAAACATCCCCGCGGCAAATTTGTAACTACGCAAGGGGCAACTTTTTTGTTTTTTGGTGTATATATCAGCGTTTATATTAAATTATTATATTGTTATGATTGGCGATTATTTTTGTGTTTCTGTGGACCCGGGCCTGTCTGAGTGACGAGCCCATCATTTCATCGGGCCCCGGTTGAGCCGCCCACAAAGCACACCAAAAAAAAAAAACAAAAGATGAATCTTGATGAATCTCAAGTCGCGATTATATATACTACTTAGGAGAATATATTACTTTAAAGTAAAGTGTGCTGAAACTTACCATGTGCCACATTATTGATGCAGTCCAGATAGCGTGTGCCCTCCTCATCAAACATGTACTGACCCTGTCCGCGAACTATTTTCAATGGATCAGATCGATAGAAGAGTTGGCAGGCTTGTCTATAAATTTGTCATTTTTGCGTGTGTTTTTTTTTTTTGGTTGGTTGGTGCAGTATTTTAGAATTTGAAGTGCAATTTGAAATAAAAAAAGAAGAACAAATCTGTGGTTTTTGTGTGTTTCTCCCATAAAAGAAATGAACTTAAATTAAGCTAAATCATGGTGAAAATGCGAAAAGCGAAATGTGATCATGTTACGAGTATGCATGATTATTATGAATGCACAAATAAATGCTGTTGAGTATGTTACGACGCAGTGCAATGCACTTATCGTCGGTGCAACAAAGTTGATCGTTATGACGTCGTTGTAACGGCATCATGCGATGGTAACATGTCGGGGCCTAGCGTAGTGCACATAATGATAACAATATCAAATAGTGGTTATGATGATGGGGGATAATAGTCTATGTAACTGTCTGCTGTTGCAACTCTTTTGGCGTCTTTTGGCCCCTCAGCCATAAACATTTACGAGATGATTTATGGCGAAACTTTTCATTTCGTTCTATTTAGCACACATTTGAAATAGGCAAGTAAATAAATGAAATAGAATATACTATACTATACTATGTTATTTATGTAGGTGTGTCTTTGTGTGCATTTAGCGTTTGTTGACGACGCTGTTGAACGCTGAGCGAGAAATATCAAATCGATAAAGGCCAAAAATAAATGCGGCTACTTTCGGCAAACTCGCGAGTGGCGCGACGGCCAAAAAAACAACAACAAGCAACAAAACTTGTGCTGTTGGCAAGCAAAGGCTTTGCTTCGCTCTTGCGGCATGTGGCATGCGGCAGCTGATGACTGTTTTGGGGGATGCCGCTTTGTTGACCTTGACAGCGAAACCGCTTGACGGAAGGTCACACACAGCATAACAGAAACTGCAGCTGCAACTGCAGCATAACAGACCGACAGTAAAGTGTATCGAATGCATGATTAACTTCGTGAATATGTGGATGCAAAAGTATTATTTAATTAATTAATTTACTATAATACTAACCCAATGTGCTTGTTGCGCAGCTTAATCGTGTCCGATTTGGACAATTGCTGGCTGGCCACCGATTGCATTTGTTCACTTGCGAAAGGCATATTGACTGTGATTGACTGAATGTCTTTTGGGATTTGAAAATTGAGAATTTCACTTGAAAATGCGCGCACTTTACTACTGAGGTTCCGGCAAGGACTGCTTGCTCAGAACTGAATTCTTAAAAAGGCTCTGTGCACTGTTGTTTACTGTAACTGTTACTGTTACTGTTGTTGAGCGCCGGGACGTATTTAACGTCTTTGGGTGCTTAGAAATTGTCGCCGAATGACAAATTCTATGCGAGAGTAGAGCTATTTTATAACAGTGGCCGTCGCGTCGTCGGCCACGACCAGCCCAGCCCACTCTATAGCCATGTGTATACGTATGTATGTACGTATGTATACACGCGATTGCATACATACTTACATTGCTGTTGCTGTTGCTGTCGCTGCGACGACAGCTGCTGGCTGCTGCTAATGCTTTTGCTTTTGCTCTCTGTTAATGCGGTAATATTGGCTGGCTAACGCTCTGTTACTGTTAAGCATCGCTTTCTGCGAGTCTCTTCGTGCCTGTGTGTGTGTGTGTGAATGCGTGTAAGTGGCGGCAACACACACGTGACTATCACTCAGTGCTATTGTCTCTCTCTTTCTACGCTTTGCTCTGTGTGCGCGCTCGCTTCTACGCCTGCCCTGCGTATGTGTGTGTGTGTGTGTGTGTGTGCGTCCATGTGATAACAGCAGCAGCAAGCGTGAATGCAGCCACAACGTGGGCAAGGCAACAACAAAAAGCACCGCTATTACAGCAACAACAGCTCAAGTTCGATCAACCAACCAGCAACGCCCTGCCCTTGTTGTTCCTGTTATTAGAGATGCGCACGTGAGTGGGCCCGCTAAGCACGACTACTAACAGAACGTGTCTGTCCATGATTCCATCGACATATGTAAGCATAACTGTAATATATACCTAATTATCTGCTGATAATCTAGAACAATTGAGGACATCTGAATTATTATGTCACGCTGTTCATTTTCATTCAATAATTGCCGGTGGATGTGTATTAAGCGGTTGCCGTTTTTTAAAACAACGATTTGTTTATACCAAAAAATAATAAATATTTACTATTCGAGATTATTTGTAATGAGAATGTAGTCCTTGAAAAATAAAGTAATAACAGAAACTTAAAAGAACCGTGCCTGTAGTGCCTACTATTGCAAAATTGCCAAATAAAATATTTACATAAGCTAATTAATTAACATATCCATCACAATCATAATGTACATAATCACTATATGTATTCAGCTGCAGAGTCATTGAGAACAAACTGTCAGAGCGTAATGCAAAATGCAATATAATAGCGGGGACAGAAACCCCGAGTGTCGTCTGTTTTCGAATTTCGAACAACTGAACCGTCCGTTCAATTCGAATTGCTGCAGCCTCAAAGTATGCTACAAAAATATTTGTTGCATTCATTTTTTAAATATAAATGCAAAGATTTGCACTGTTTGAACTTAATAGATCGTACATATTGGTGTGGAGTGTAATTAAATTAATTCTTTTATTGTTAGATATGATAATCCTTTTGGGTTTCACAAATATCATCACTAAGAAATCGAAGCCTTACACTTTGTTATCATCCAAAAGTGATCGCAGTAATGTGAAATAGCTCATTGATGTGCTCAGAATCTGAAAAAGTGAAATTAACATCAGAATTTCATTAAATTATTTCAAACATACCGCAGTAAAACTTTGAAGCGATAATGTGGAAAACTTAAAAGTTGTTATCCGCACTGGTTTCTGACTACACATTATCATAAATTGCAAATTCGTTCGAAATTCTGAGTTCGTGTAGGCACAAATGGTGTTTTCTTTATTTTGCACGCCGTCCCAATCGCAATTGTACAGATGCCAGGCAGTGATAGTCGACTAGTTTTCAGAGTGTCATGAAAAAATTTCATTATTATTAAATGATCAAAAACTTAAGAAAAACTAAGATACAGGTGTTATTAGTTAATGAATTAACTATTAAGAAGTACGACTTGATCGCTTTTATTTTACAGTATAAAATTGATTCATGTAATTATATTTATATTAAATACTATTCATTGTACAAATTCAAATTTATCGACGAGATTAATTACAAAATATCGAAATATTTTCTTATTACTTACGTGCTGTATTAGTAAATCCCCATTTTTACAAATGATATACAACTGAGATATTGCCGAGGATATATATATAATGAACTTCATATAGTCTCCAATAAACATGTATTTACTCTATGAACGGAAAATACAACTCAAATATTATAAAACGCGTGAAATGCAAAAACTTACAGTCACCAGCTGAAATCCCACCATGCATATAAGAAGCGCCGAGATGATAAGATTAATAAGTAGAATTGGGCTAAAGAAATCTTCCAATCGTTTAGCAAAACTACAAATTTTAAATACATTTATAATGAAATGATTTCTTAATGAGATTATTTATTTATTTATTTTAAGGCATAGATTATAAATTAATTTATAAATTGGCGTAGATTCACTATATAACGCTGGCTGTTTTTGCCTTTTGCTAATTTAATGAGATATATTTTATTGCTCGGATGTAATATATATCGGAGTAGAGTCTTCATTTGCGATAGATTATAGTATTTAGTAACCAACTATATATGTTATAATAATTATATGTATATCTTAGCTTCACACATGTTCAACGATTTTGCCGTCTTAATTGCGTAATTGTGTAATGTAATGTTTAAAGAATTTTATGATTCGAACATTCCAGATAAATCATTGCATATTTAAGACCATTAATTATACCCGCTACCCATAGGGTAGAAGGGTATTATAACTTTGTGCCGGCAGGAAATGTATGTAACAGGTAGAAGGAGGCATCTCCGACCCTATAAAGTATATATATTCTTGATCAGCATCAACAGCCGAGACGATCTAGCCATGTCCGTCTGTCCGTTTGAAACACTGGATCTCAGAGACTATAAGAGATAGAGCTATAATTTTTTTTTCGACAGCATTTGTTATGTTTGCACGCAGATCAAGTTTGTTTCAAATTTTTGCCACGCCCCCTTCCGCCCCCGCAAATCAAAAAAATCGAATAACAAGTGTAATTTCAAAGCTAGAGCTACGAATTTTGGTATATACAATAATTACTATAGTAGTTATGATTCCTAAAAATTTGGTTGCGATCAGATAAAAATTGTGGAAGTTATTAAAGAAATACTTTTGTATGGGCAAAAACGCATACTTACTAGGGGTCTTAGTTGCTTTGGCTGACAATCTGTTATATTGTGCCGTCTATGGTATATTTTGAATGGTGTACTATATCGATATACCAAACATACCATTTGGTATATTTTTAGTATTTTTACAGTATATTTGGTATATTTTGAGAATAATAGCGCAAAATATATTGTTTTTCTTCAAAATGGGTAGCGGGTATCTCACAGTCGAGTACACGCGACTGTAGCTTTCTTACTTGTTTTACTTGTGTATCTCGCTACGCAATTAAAAAAGAAGCAAAACCGGGCGGTATTATTCTTAAAATATGCCAAAGTAGTATACCAAAAAATACTGTAATGTACCAAAGGCTATATTACAGTACTTTTTTGGTATATTCGGTATGATTTGGTATAATTTAAATACATACCGTAGAGTAACAATCATACAATATTGGCAAGCAAAAGCAACTATAGTATGATCCAAATGTAGCAACCACTTTTGAAATGTTTATCTAATCGCAACCAAATTTTAAGAAATTAATAGAACAAAAATCTTGAAAAATAAAAGTGCTCTCAAAAATATTATATCTATTGATCTCTATCTCTTAAAGTCTTTGAGATTTCGGAGTTCATACGGACAGAATATATATATGGAGTTGGAGATGCCTCCTTTTACATGTTATATTCTCATCTAAATATTTTAAGTTTTAGGGAAATACTTCCTAACCCAATATCATTAACAAACATAAATAACCAAGATTCCTTTGGAAAGATTGTAAATAAAACTTACCGAATTATTTTGTTATGCTGCCTCGCACAGGAATGCAATTCTAAAGTTTGTTTTCGTTGTAATTTGGTAATATCAGCGTTGTTCGATGAGTTTGCCTTTGTCATGACTATTAAAACTTCGACGCGTTCATGAAGTAAGCGAAATTGTCCGCAAGTGTACGTTATAAAGAATCCAAATAGAGAGTCCTCAGCAAAAAGTGTCGTAACCACACAAATGCCCGCATATGATGTAAACAAATAGGTTGCCGCATAACTCATCCAATTTCTATATGGATTGTATGGAAATCCCATTTTGTAAGGGAATGGTTTGTCTTCGGCGTTCATGCCGAAATCCGAAAAGAGTTGAACCAATGGGAGAATGCAATACATAAGTATGAGGCAGGATAGCAGCATTGTCATTACCCGAAAAGTAATCATTCGTTTTCGACACTCCTTAGTAATGTGAACACTTTTGTTGCTAATGTGATATAATAATTGCATTAAAAATAAAATATATATATATTTGTTAGTTATTTATGTGCATATATTTAGCTACGATGATTTTAATGGATTTTGTTAACCTGTGTATTAGTGATGTGAAAGTAATATAATATACTGAAATTAAAGTGAAATAATGTAAAACCAGCTTGTATACTACAACTATGCACTGAAAGCAAAATGAATTTGGTATTATAATATACCTTAAAATACATCATAAGCCAAGTTGTAATGACTTACAAATTGGTAAACCTGGTAATTAATAATGTAAAACCCGCTTGAATACTATAATATAATGAAAGCAAAATGCATTTGGTATTATAAAATACCATAAGATATGTAATTTGCCTATTACCGGCTTTAAGACTTCCATAAAATGAAAATAAAGTGAATTTGGAATAAAATACCATTCAATATTTAATAAGCCATGAACTTTATAAGGCCAACTAACGAAGTTAAGCTGCACCTCATTTTGATATTATTTCTTTTAAATGTTAATTATTAAAGTAGATGAATATATGGACAAGAATAAATGAAACACTTTTTAGAATAAAACACATAGCTTAAAGTAAATCTATTTAATTTCTCCATTTACTTACTCTGGTATCCATATATGACTGACAAATTCTTGAACTAATTCTCGAAGCTGGTTCTGATTAAGACGCAAGTGTAGTAAGCGAACAAAATTTAGAACACCCATTAAAGTAGTACAACAATTCTCGGTAAGCATTATAATGTCTCCAAAGTGGTCTATTAAAAACGATGTCTGGAAGCTGATTGTTATTCCCACTGAGACAATCACATACCACGACCAACACGAATAGGAATTGCGAAAGAAGTTTTTTCGACGTATTGCGCCATTTTTGGAGTCATATTCCAATGGCCAAGAGCCATTTAATTTTAGCCAAATGCATTGAAATGGCATGTAAAAATTTGAGTGCTCATCCGATTTAGGCTTGAACATTATCGACAGAGTAGTTGTTCACTTCTACACTAGTCGTATATTGTGAAATTCTTTTTATAATGCCTCCCATCGGCTCATGAGTTAGTATATCAAATATGAAACACAAGTAGAATAAATAATGCGCCAATTATAAACGCACTTAATGTTTTTTTTTTGTCAACTGCTTATCTGCTTATAATCACCACCAATAACATCAACTACAAATAGAATAATTAATTCGTAAATTACCTACAAAGAATAGCTATGTACATTCAAGTTTTGTCTATAAGACCTGTTTACTCTTGAATTTTGTCTGCAATATTTACACTAAATAAAACGTTCCGTACATAGCCTTATTTTGAGCAGATTTTTTGTTGGCATTCAATTTAATATCCAATAAAGCGAATAAAACCATTTCACTTTGAAATGAACAGGTCTTCAATATAGTAAAGTATAAATCAGTATATAAAAAATACGTTATCCTGACTTGTTGCTTGCTAAGTAAACTATTTACGCACAGCCTCAAGTTTTTGGACACCATTATTTGAGCATTTCTACAGCTTTAAATTCCAAATATTCGTATGACATATTTAAAGACTAGAAAGGTATAATTTTTTTGTGCTGCATTCAGTTTTTACCAGTTGCATGGATTGCATCAATATCCTCTTGTAGAGTCCATAATAATAGTTCGGGAATTGTTTAGGCCAGGAAACGGATATCCGAGCCTGATTGTTCCCTTTATTTTTAAGGTTGGTAGAATTTATCGCCGATCTACTCGTCAGCAAATATTAATGTGAGCAAAGTTTATGTTTGTTAAAATTCTTTTTTTTTCCATTCATATTTATTATATTTATATTTCATATTTATGGTACTCGATTATATTTAGTTTATTTTACAATTTGTGTTACCTGTTAATTTAAATTAAGTTAAATTTATTTTACAATATTTATTATGAACAATTTAGCAACTTTTAATTGCATGTATATTTAGTTTATTATAATACATTAATTTTTTACTAATTGACCTTATGCCATTATGCTTTAACTCTATATAATGGGTCAAATTTGACGTGATAAACTCGTTTCTCCTAAATGAAAATGAACTACAAGAAATATCAAACTACGCCGATGCACACACGATTTTAATTCATAAAAATTAATCCATATCATTAACCTAACACATATGGGTAATTCTCTGAGGGATGTCGCGTGAGTTACCGCATACATTGTTGCGGACACATTGCACAGTGGTTGCGCCCATAGGCCAAAAATAAAAAAAGTCATATCAACAAAATTGTAGGAAAAGTAAACAAATCGTTTCTAAATTGTCCAAGCTTCTTCATGGCAAACTAGATTTTTCTGGATATCTAACAGTTTTTTCTAAAAATAGAATTGAAGTTGCGAGCAGGTGGTCATTTGCACAGCCCAGCTTGCGCGCATCGCGAATTTTTCACAACAAAACCGAACTTTGAAGTGGTCAGTTCATTTATTACGTGTCCAAATTTAAAATATTTCTAATGGATTTTGAAGTTGAAGGTATTTTCTAAAATTTGAGATATTATAAAAAACATACTTGTTAAACTCTTTTTGTTATATTAATTTGAAATAATACATGTTTTTTGTCTATATTTTGAATTTTTTTTTATGTTTAGATAAAGTTTTAGTAGTGACGCCACAGAATGCCACAGATAAGTTGTATACCAATGTGTTTGTCTGGCTCTAAAGGTAATAAATGTGTAATTTTTTTTTGCACATTTTTGCAGATGTGCTTACAATCTTAAAAATGTATTTTCGCTTGTGAGCTTTTTGTGCTGTAGCATGCGTACATATGTAAATACATACATACATATAAATAAGGCTGTAACACTTTGTTGTTATGCCAACAATGTTTACATAAGCAGCGACTTTGTCGTTAACGCTAAGTGCCTTCTGCACATAATCAAGTGCATTCGATATATGATCCGCACTTGATAACAGCGACCGCCCAAATGGCTAAGTCAGCGTTCTCACGCTTGACCGTCGCTATGTATTCATATGCGCGCATAACTTTCTCTCCACATATATACTTATTGTTACGATATATATATATTATATAATATATAAAACGGCTGCTCTGCCGCTGCGCCGACAGCTAGCATGCCTTAGCTTAAGAATACAATAATTCATTCTAATAAAGACTCACAAACAAAGCAGTCTGTGTGTGTTATTATTTAAAACGAAACAATAATCATTACATGGCGACCGTGACAGGTGACTAAGTGAAAAGTGAAAAGTGAACAAAAATGAACTTTCAATAAATGAAATGCAATAAATGCAAACAAAAGCGAAAGTAAAATGAAATATCATTTCTGTAATTTCAACAAGAAAAGTCACTCTTAAAAAAAGTATGAAAAAAAAAACTTTAAATAAATGCAAAAACGAAAAGCAATCCGCAATGCGCTGAAAACAAAAACAATAAACAACAACAACAATATTGCATGAGTTCTAAACAAAAACACATATGGAATAGTGGCATAAATGATATAAAACAAAAAAAAAAAAACCTGGAAAATATTTAAAAAATAAAAACAGAGAAGTTAACAAAACTATGGTGTGCACATCCGCACACTATAGCAACGTAGGAGTAGCAGACGAGCTACAGAATCAAAATTAATCAACAAGTGCGAGTGGCCGTCCGCCCCTTGTACCATCGAGGGATAACCAGGAAAATATTTAAAAAGTGCGAATGACAGTCCGTCATTTGCGCCATCGATGGACCACCTGAAGAGGAAAAATTAATCAACAAGTGCGAGTGGCCGTCCGCCCCTTGTACCATCGAGGGAAAATCTGAAGACACATCCGGCAGCGCAACCAAGTGCGCCCAACAAAATACTACAAATTACTTAATTTTAATTTGCACTGCGATGCAAGAATAGTTATAGATAACAATTGTACAAACCAGGCAGTTTCCAGCTGCGGGTTTTCTCTTTTTTTTGAAAGGTAGGGAAGTATGTACAAAAAAAAAGGGCAAATAATTTTTTAAATGAAAAAATTATAAATGCCTAAGAATAATAATAAGAAAAACAAAAGACGAGATCAAAAGAACTTCCTCAATCTAAAAATTAAAAAATTAAATAAGAAATTGTACAACCCAGGAACTGAATTTTCACAAATTTATTTTGTTTTGTCCGCGCGTCAACAAGCCCGTGCTTGGTATCGCTGGGCCACTTGATGGTACTGCCGTTAGTACGTCAACGTCCAAATACAATAAAAAAAATGTGGCTCTAAGACAAGAATTAGAGGCCACATATAGAGAATTAGAAGCGTACAAGAATAAGAAAGACCTAATAGAAGCCAGAAAGCCAAAATGCCCAGCAGATTGTAAGGGTGCTTTTGACAATCCTGGCTGCGAATACACATGCAAATATACATGTGGCGAAAATAAAAACTGAAATAATAATAATAATAATAATAAATCTCAAAATGAAAAAAGTTTTCAGTTCAGTTGAATAAATGATATAAAAAAAAAAAATAAAAATAATTTACTTTTCAAAATTTTTTGTTGATACTCTGACAGCATATCGAATGTTTAAAAACAAAATAGAAGCAGTCAGAGAATCAAGTATAATACCCCAAAAGGGCCCAGGGATCTATCAGTTAGCCATTAAATCTAAATATTCACCCAAAATGGGTTTAGTAGACGTTAAGACAGTGGATTCCACTGCTAACGTTATTAATAAGGTAGAGCCACAAACAGTGGATTTGGATTTAATTAAGATTCTGTTAATTATAATAACCATTGTGATGTGCGCAAATTGTTTCTTTAAGCTGTATAAATTGCGCAATAAGTGCTTAAAAAAGAAATATATGAGCCAGGCAAATGACCTGGACAAAATATAAATATTATACAGGGAATACAGCGAAAACAAAGAGAAACATTTAATAAACAATAATGGGAAAAACCATTAAAAGAAACTTGAAACAAGTCTTATCTAGAGACCCAGAGTTAGTAGAAAGAACAAGACTTGGCAAATCTTACCATCCCGGCCATTCTAATGTCCACTGTAGATTCTGATTCTGATACACATTCAAGTGTAATAGAAATCAAAACAAACACAATGGCCCAATCAAATATTGAATTCATTAACACGACATCAAAGCTTATACCAGTTTTCGATGGTAAAGCGGAAAACTTAACAAGTTTTCTTGATGCGTTAAACATTGTCGATGCAATAAAAGGCGAACACGAACAATTAGCTGTGTCAATGATAAAGACCAAGCTAAAAGGTGTTGCCAGAAATTTAGTCGGAAATGAAACAACTATATCAGAAATCATTTCCGGACTACAGAGCAATGTCAAAGGCGAAACTGTAGAAGTATTATCAGCTAAACTGATGAATCTACAGCAACGCAACAAAACTGCTAACCAATACACAGCAGAGGTTGAGCAGATGACAAAAGCTTTAGAAAGTGCGTACATAACGGACGGCCTACCACTTGCGTTAGCCAGAAGTTATTCTACACAGTCTGCAGTTAAGGCAATGACAAAGAATTGCGCAATTGATAAGGTAAAACTTATCATGCAGGCTGGCACCTTCAACACCATGAATGAAGCTGTATCGAAATTTGTAAACAGTTGCACAGAAGCAACTGGACAGCAAAATACAGTCCTTTATTTTAGAAATTCTTCACAGCGTGGTGGAAACCGTGGACGTGGAGGTTTCAGAGGAAACTCTCGTAGTCGTAATTACAATTACAACAACTACAACGGTTCCAATAACAATAATGGACGAGGCCAAAATAGAGGAAACTCTAGAGGCCGTGGCAACTCGAATAGAGGCCACAATAACTATACAAACAATGTTAGAGTTGCCCAGAATAATTCGGGAAACTCTCAACATTCAGATGTTCAGCAATAGGACATACGGTTCATACCATCAATCTTAATTTAAATATATTTGTAGATTTCTACAATGTAAAAACTAATAAAAAGCTTGTGTTTTTAATAGATACTGGTGCAGACATATCACTGTTAAAAGAAAATTCTGATATCTTTCATGATATCCAAATCAACAAAAAAATCAATATCCAAGGCATAGGCCAAGATATTATACAGTCAAACGGACTGATTTCAATAGAGATACAGACAGGTAAATACATAATTCCACACGAATTTCACTTAGTAAATTTGCACTTTGCAATACCTTGTGATGGAATAATAGGCATTGACTTTATCAAAAAATTCAATTGCCAGTTAGACTTCAAACCAAATGAAGATTGGCTCATAATGAGACCAAATAATTTGAATTTCCCAATTTATGTTCCAATAACATACAGTTCTGGTAATAATTCCATTGTTCTACCAGCAAGATCCCAAGTTGTCCGAAAGATTCATCTGTCATCAGATGAAGAAAGTATATTAATACCCAATCAGGAAATTCAACATGGCATTTATGTTGCGAACACGGTCGCAACAACCAAAAATGCATTTGTCCGATTACTGAATACAACCAGTAATGATCAAATAGTAAATATTCATAGCCTAAAATATGAACCACTTTCGAACTATGACATAGTTCACGAAAATCAAGAAAATAGAGAAAATACTGTCTTATCTCAATTAACATATCTAAAAATTTCCCACCAGAATTCAAAAAGGAATTGACTAATTTATGCACCCAGTTTAGTGACGTATTCGGACTCGAAACCGAATCCATCACTACTAACAATTTCTACAAGCAAAAGTTAAGATTGAAAGATGATGAACCAGTATACATAAAGAATTATAGAAGTCCACATAGTCAGAAAGACGAAATCAATATACAGGTACAAAAATTAATAAATAATAAAATAGTAGAACCGTCTGTATCAGCATATAACAGCCCACTTTTATTAGTTCCGAAGAAATCACTTCCCGGATCTGATACGAAAAAATGGCGATTAGTAATTGACTATCGTCAAATTAATAAAAAACTGTTGTCGGATAAATTCCCGCTACCTAGAATTGATGATATTTTGGATCAACTAGGAAGCGCGAAATATTTCTCATGTCTGGACTTAATGTCTGGCTTTCATCAAATTGAACTCGAAAAAGGTTCAAGAGATATAACGTCATTTTCAACGAGCAATGGCTCGTATCGTTTCACACGATTACCTTTCGGTTTAAAAATAGCGCCTAATTCATTTCAGAGAATGATGACTATTGCATGCTCTGGATTAGAACCTTCACAAGCATTCCTTTATATGGATGACTTAATAGTTATAGGTTGTTCCGAAAACCATATGCTTAAAAACTTAACTGATGTTTTTGAGAAATGCAGGGAATACAACCTTAAGTTACATCCTGAAAAATGCTCATTTTTCATGCATGAAGTCACCTTTCTGGGACATAAATGCACAGATAAAGGAATCTTGCCAGACGACAAAAAATACGACGTCATTAAGAATTACCCAGTCCCTCATGATGCGGACAGCGCTAGAAGATTTGTTGCATTTTGCAATTACTATAGACGTTTTATCAAAAATTTTGCCGACTATGCTCGTCACATAACAAGATTATGTAAAAAAGATGTTAAATTCGAATGGTCAACTGATTGCCAGAATGCCTTCGAACATCTCAAATCGGCACTAGTAAATCCGAATTTATTACAATACCCAGATTTCAGCAAAGAATTTTATAATAACATAATAACGGATGCAAGTAAGCAAGCGTGTGGAGCAGTTTTAACTCAAAACAAAAATGGCCTCCAACTTCCAGTTGCTTATGCATCAAGATCGTTTACTAAGGGTGAAAGTAATAAAAGTACAACAGAACAAGAATTGACAGCAATTCATTGGGCAATAACTTATTTCAGACCATATGTTTATGGTAGACACTTCACTGTCAAGACTGATCATAGACCTCTAACCTACCTGTTTTCAATGACTAATCCAAGCTGCAAGTTAACGCGCATCCGACTTGAGCTGGAGGAATATAATTTCACTGTGGAATATCTGAAGGGAATGATAACTTTGTAGCCGATGCGTTATCAAGAATAACCATCAAAGACCTACAAAACATCACCAGCAATATCAATAAAGTCACTACGCGATATCAGACTAGACAGAAAATCCGCGCGGAAAACAAAGAAATAGAATTGCCTACGCATTCTATAGAAAAAGCATCTAAGCCCAACGTATACGAAGTCATAAACAATGACGAAGTACGTAAAGTAGTGACCTTGCAAATAAAAAATATGCTATGTTTCTTCAAGCATGGTAAGAAAATTATTGCAAGATATGATGTTAGCGATTTATATACCAATGGAACTCTTGACTTAGGTCAGTTTTTCCAAAGGCTTGAAATGCAGGCCGGTATACACGAAATCAGCCAACTCAAAATAGCACCGTGGGAGAATATCTTTGAATATACTTCAATAGATAATTTTAAATTAATGGGCAATAAAGTATTGAAAACATTAAGAGTAGCGCTATTCAGCCCGGTGACCATAATAAATAAACAAAAAGATAAAGAAGCTATTCTGTCTAAATTTCATGACGATCCAATTCAAGGAGGTCATACTGGCATATCAAAAACTTTGGCCAAAGTAAAAAGACACTATTACTGGAAAAGCATGTCTAAAGATATAACTGAGTACGTAAGAAAATGTCAAAAATGCCAGAAAGCTAAAGTAACTAAACACAGCAAGACCCCATTAACTATAACAGATACAGCTATAAATGTTTTCGACAGAGTGATAGTGGACACTATTGGTCCGCTACCAAAATCAGAAAATAGCAATGAGTATGCAGTCACTTTAATATGTGATTTAACTAAGTATTTAGTTGCCATACCTGTACCAAATAAGAACGCTAATACTGTCGCTAAAGCAATATTTCAATCTTTTATTCTGAAGTACGGTCCAATGAAGACGTTCATTACGGACATGGGAACAGAATACAAGAATTCAATTATAGACAATTTGTGCAAGTACTTAAATATTAAAAATATTACGTCTACAGCACACCACCACCAGACAGTTGGAACAATAGAGAGAAGTCATAGAACTTTTAATGAATACATACGATCTTATATATCGGTTGATAAAACTGATTGGGACGTATGGATTCAATACTTTGTCTTTTGTTTCAACACGACCCCCTCTATGGCACATAATTATTGTCCATATGAGCTAGTATTTGGTAAAACAAGTAATTTACCAAAACAATTTAATAGCGTAGATAGTATAGAAGCAATATATAACATAGATGATTATGCTAAAGAGAGTAAATACAGATTAGAAGTAGCATATAAAAGAGCTAGGATAATGATAGAAGATCATAAGAATAAAAATAAGGTACTATATGATCAGAATGTAAACAATATAGATATATCAGTAGGAGATAAAGTTTTATTAAGAAATGAAACAGGTCATAAGTTAGATCCTAAATATACAGGTCCGTATAAGGTAACGGAAATAGGAGATAGAGATAATATTACAATAGTTACAGAAAAAAACAAAAAGCAGAAAGTTCATAAGAATAGACTAAAACATTTTATTTCATAACCACATTTAGTATGGCCAGCGACTTGGTCGTTAACGCTAAGTGCCTTCTGCACATAATCAAGTGCATTCGATATATGATCCGCACTTGATAACAGCGACCGCCCAAATGGCTAAGTCAGCGTTCTCACGCTTGACCGTCGCTATGTATTCATATGCGCGCATAACTTTCTCTCCACATATATACTTATTGTTACGATATATATATATTATATAATATATAAAACGGCTGCTCTGCCGCTGCGCCGACAGCTAGCATGCCTTAGCTTAAGAATACAATAATTCATTCTAATAAAGACTCACAAACAAAGCAGTCTGTGTGTGTTATTATTTAAAACGAAACAATAATCATTACACCAACATACTGGCCGGCAGGTCCAAAGAAACTGCCCGGTTTAATAGACTTTGCGATTACCAAAAACATTCAAAAAAATCTGATAAGCGCCGAATGCCTTTCGGATCTTTCATTTGACCACTCGCCTATACTGTTTATTCTACTCCAGCATCCAGGAACATTGGAACAATCACTAAAATTGACCTTTGTGGTATGCACATATATCGAAGTTACACTGTAACCAGAGTAACATTAAATACGGAAGCAGCAACTCTCTGTTGCTGCCCGAAATACATAAATAGTGCATTGACACTTTAATATAAACAAAACAACAAATGCCCAGCGCAGTTCAAGTGCACTGCAATATGATGACCTGAACTGCAGCCGGCACATTAAAAGCCGCGTCAGCATAAACGCCGGCCACTGACCGCTGTCTGTGCATAACACATGCTCCTCCATATAGTACATATATATATATAATTATATATTAAATAATACTTATGTATAATAAGCAACGCTAACGCCACTTCTTCAACGAAGCAGCGACTTAGCAGCGTCTCAAATAGTTTACTTAAGTTTAAGAACAAATGTAACGAACCATTCGATAAATAAACGTCCACTAGAGCGAACCCTCGCTCGTGGTTCAACTAAACACGGCTTCAATAGTATTTATTGAATACAACCCAATGCCAAACATATCAATGATATTGGCGATCCTCGGACAAGCAAAGTACTTCACGACACTGGACCTGAAGTCAGGCTACCACCAGATAACACTGGCGGAACTTGATCGTGAAAAAACCTGATTTTCCGTTAATGGAGGCAAGTACGAATGTTGTAGGCTTCCGTTCGGTCTGAAGAACGCGGGAAGCATCTTCCAGAGAGCTATCGACGATGTGCTCCGCGAAGAAATCGGTACGTAGATGTCATAATTTTTTCAAAAAACGAAAACGATCATGTCAAACACGTTGACGGGATTTTGAAAAAAATTAAGTGAAGCAAACATGAGGGTCGCTAAAGAAAAATTTAAGTTTTTCAAAACAAGCGTAGAATACCTTGGGCTTATAGTCACTAATCAGGGAGCTAGAACTGACCCCGAAAAAGTAAGGGCCATTCAGCATTACCCTGAACCAAAAAAACCTATACGAGGTTTGAACCTTCTTAGGTCTTGCGAAAGACTTTGTGTGTCCGACATCTTAAAAGGTGAAAACGGCACAATCAGCAAATACAGATCAAAGAATATTCCTGTGTCTTTTAACGAAAAACAGCGCAAGGCTTTCGAAAAACTGAGAAATATTCTGGCATCCGAAGAGGTCATGCTAATGTATCCTGATTACAAGCAGCCATTCGATCTGACCACTGATGCCTCGGCGTACGGCATTGGGGCGGTCCTCTCACAGAATGGCCGTCCAGTCACAATGATTTCTAGAACTCTCAAAGAGAGGCGAACTACGCTACTAACGAGCGTGAACTCGAGCGAGCGTTACGGAGCGAGAGAAATCAACGTCTATACAGACCACCAACCTTTGACCTTTGCAGTTTCTGAGGGTAATAAAGAACTTAACTCAACTTTAATTGTGCTCAATTATTTAACTCAATTTTCAGTGTTGACCTTAGGCTTATTGCCCGCTCATTTAATCGACTCGCGAACGAAAATATTAAATTCGTAAGTATATAGATATACACACACTTTTAACACAAATTAGTTCTATTAAAAGATAAGTACTTGGACACTTTTGTTTAATGTCGACAATCAAATGCAATCTTTTACCTAGTATCAGAACCAGAGCAGCTAGTAACTTGCCTGAAAATAGTGTAGCAAACCCTAATCAGGACCTATTACCTAGGGCACCTAGCGATACTTCCAACATGAACTCTTCCTCCAGTTCCCCACCGCCCAACCAAAATATGACAATTGACCAAATTGGATTTTTGAAAACCTTTGACGTTAAACCTGAGGATCTCAATGATTTTATATCAAATGTAGAAGAGATCCTATTGTTCATCAGAGGAACTGATCAGACCCCCTACGGGCAAATGCTTCTCAGGGCAATTAGAAACAAAATTGAAGGAAAAGCTAATGATATTCTGAAGGAGGTAGGAAGGACATTGAACTGGGACGATATTAAGGAAACATTGTTAGTTACTGTACGGACAAGAGAGACGAACCAACCCAAATGTGCGAACTGCACGGATTGGCTCAAAAAAATCTGTCTATCCAAAATCTATATGATCAAATTTCAAGCTGTAATGCAGCACTTCATAGATTGGCAGAAAATGAAGAGTCCGAACCATTATTGGTTAAGACTAAGAAACAAATGTTTTCCAGTGCTAGTCTGCACGTATTCTTCATGGGCCTTAGAGGTCCATTGGGTGGTACGGTTAGATCTATGAAACCGGAAAACCTTAGGGAAGCCTATAGAATGGCTATAAAATAAAGAGACATATATCAAAGACTAATACAGGACAATAATAGAAAGTGAAATTGGAATAATGCAAATTCTACGCAAGACCATAATTCCGACAATAACCAAACTAGTAAGGGAAGATTTAACCAGTCAGGAAATAATCAACAAAAATATAACCAACAGGGAAATTATCAACCAAGACCTAATAACTAGGGAAACAGCCTAGTTAAACATAATTCACAAGGGAATGGTTAAAACAGGTATAATCAATAGGCCAACAACCAACATAGAAATGATCAACAAGGGTATGGTAACAATAACCCATTTAATCGTAGGGCAATTCAAGCCCCCCAACCTCGACATCGCAAGCTAGAAACGCGAATGTCAATTTTAATGAACAACAGCAAAATGAATTGCATAACTTAAACGAGGCCGCAAATTTTCAGGAACGAGCCTTGGCCCACAATCAGGATACTTAAACAAGGACAGCCACGGTCCAATCCTTCCGTACGTGGTCATTTATCTGAACGATAAGCCCCTTCGTTTTTTAATAGATAGACTCCTAGATAGATAGATAGGCTCCTCTATTTCTTTTATTAATCCCGACTTAATTCCATGTTCAGAACATGAAGAATTAGTCAAACCCATTACCGTAAAAACAGTTCTTAACTCACATACACTTTCCAAAAGACCGATATTCCTTTGTTCAAAGATTTTGGACATCACCAGCATTTCACGATTATTCTCTTTCATTTCTATGATTTCTTCCATGGTCTTCTTTTGTGAGAATTTTCAGATCAGTGAAAGGCTCATAATTTCCGGTGGTCTTTATGAGGCCAAGGACAATAATAGCCTAATGGAGGTAGTAAATTATGCCCATCACGAACAAAACTTCGTTTTAGACACCTGTTTAAAGGTCAATCATTACAACGAAGACGAATTCGTGGAATTTAAGCCCAGAACGCAAGAAAAGTCAATACGTCTTCCAGACAAGTATGACAATGCGTTATGTGTAAAATGAGACTACCTAAATTTTGAAGAGAATTTAGCATTAAGAAAACTTTGCAAGAAATTTGCAAATCTATTCTGCGATAAGAACCAAAAACTCTCATTTACAAATTGCATTAAACATAAAATCAAAACAACAGATGACATCCCTATATACAATAGACCGTTCAGATATAGTAAAATAAAAAGCAAGGAAATTCAAGATAAGTAAAACAAGCTCCTGGAACAGGACATTATAAGACACATTCATAGTCCTTGGAGTTCACCAATATGTATAGTCCCCAAAAAATCAAACGACCCCTCACGGAAGAAATGGATGTTGGTCATAGATTATAGGAAACTTAATCAAAAGACGATAAAAGACAAATACCCGATGCCCAATATAACTGAAACGTTAGATAAAATTGGTCGAGCGAAATATTTTACAGCTCTCGACCTTGACAGTGGTTATCACCAAATTGAAATGGAGCCTAAAGACCCCCCCAAAACAGCCTTCACGGCAGAAGGTGGCCACTGTGAATTTGTCAGAATGCCATTTGGGCTCACGAACGCCCCCGATACATTCCAACGAATCATGGACAATATCCTTGCAGACCACAACGGCAAGTGTTGTCTAGTGTACCTGGATGATATTGTCATTTTCTCGTCCTCACTTCAAGATCATGTAAATGACTTAAACAGCGTTCTTACTAAATTAGCTGAAGCAAATCTCAGCTTAATAAGTTTGAATTCTTCCGTAAGGAAATTGAATATCAGTTAACAGCAACATTGTCACAAGATCACTGACATAAACAAAGTTAACAACAACATTGCCACAGTTCACTGACATAAACAATTGTGCAACTTTGTAGCCAAATTGTTGCACAACTGTTGACCACTCGAGTTCAAATTTAAAGTTTCAATAAGAAGTTCTTTCTCACAACGTATTGAAATTTAACTGGCGCCCGAGCTGGGACCAGTATGGGCAAATCTCATTAAGTTAGATCGGAACAGAAATTTATTGCAACTCCAGAACGAGGCAAATTGATTAAGTTCAATCGTCAAGCAAACGACTGTTTCAACTCTGCTGGCCCACACCCCGCTTCTTGGTAGAACTCTTCCCCACGGAAACCGAGGAGCACTCATCGGCGGATTGCAAGCTTTGTCAGACCTTAGTAGGAGCCAAACAGGAGAACTCCGGGACACAAGGAGGAGCAACCGTATCAATCTATACTAAAATGTAAGCTCGTGAATAAGTGAAAGAAACATACCTGAAACGAAAAGAAAACACAAAGATAAATAAAAATTTAAGTGAAACAAAAATTAAAGACAAGTGAATCAAAGTTACAAATTGAATTAAAATTAAGTTTTGGTGAAAGTGTAAATGATCAAGAAAACAATTTCGAAAATCAACTGAATTATCAGAAACCGTAAAACGATAACAAATAAGTGACTGCTGTTGCGAATAATAAAATAAAGTTCTTTGCGCAACAAGTAGTATAACAAAACCCAATTCTGCGAATCCTACAAGGACCCGCCAGAATAGAATTGGTATTCACCCAAAAAAAAACACAAACAAATAAAATTAAAATTTACAAAGAATCTGAATTGATCATTCACAACATTAAAATTTAAGAATAAAAAAATCAATATTGATGATTCACAACTTTCAAAGTAAATTATTCGACATAAGCCAATACACATCAACACAATTACATATTACACTGTGGTATGCACATATATCGAAGTTACACTGTAACCAGAGTAACATTAAATACGGAAGCAGCAACTCTCTGTTGCTGCCCGAAATACATAAATAGTGCATTGACACTTTAATATGTTATAAAGAAAACAACAAATGCCCAGCGCAGTTCAAGTGCACTGCAATATGATGTCACCTGAACTGCAGCCGGCACATTAAAAGCCGCGTCAGCATAAACGCCGGCCACTGACCGCTGTCTGTGCATAACACATGCTCCTCTTTATATTACATATATATATTATTATATATTAAATAAAACGTATGTATAATAAGCAACGCTAACGCCACTTCTTCAACGAAACAGCGACTTAGCAGCGTCTCAAATAGTTTACTTAAGTTTAAGAACAAATGTAACGGATGATTCGAAAAATAAACGTCCACTAGAGCGAACCTTCGCTCGTGGTTTAAAAACACGGCTTCAATAGCATTTATTAAATACATGGCGACCGTGACATAGTCCTGGAGGACTGAACGACGACCAAGCAGAAGATTAAAATTATCAGTGAAGACTCAAATCATCGTCTCTGGAATGGCATTTATTGGCTTGAATTGGCATTCAAATCTGAAACATAATTGAAAGAAAATCGAAACTGAAGAGCATCGGGACGGAAGAAAAATTTCTGAGTGAGTACAGGGTATGGTCGGAATTCAGAAGCGAAAACCCCGAAGGAGCGGTTTAAAGGAGAGAACTAGAAAGCGAATTTCTGAACTCGTTCAGATTTTGTATAAGTCCAAAAACCCTCCCACGTGGGCAAAGGCAAATGTTCCCACCGCTGAGCTACGGGCGCTTGAGGAATTCCTAAAGTCAAAAAACCAACCCTGTACCACAATTATGCAGAAAAACATCACTAACACACACCGTCCTTCACCGAAGGATTTACCGAAGCATATTCCAAAATGCCCTGCGGACTGTGAGGGACCTCTGGGAAGCCCGCATTGCCTAGGCACCTGCCTTGGCCATAAGTAGAGAAGAAGTGAAAACATCGGTGAACCATCACCGGCAACGCCCTTCCCCGGGCCAAAGAGAAAGAAATAAAAAAAGCCTACGCAACCAGCGCCGGCACCGTCAATGTTCCAAGTTGACCATAGTGACCGACAGCGCTACTTAGAGCGCAGAGGCTGGCAGCACACCAAGGTGCAGGACTACAGCAGACTATAGTATAATTAAATTAAATTTAAATTTAAATAACATTTTTGTAATGCCCGACGACAATTGAGTCGACCGGCAAGAAGTATGGCCCAATAAAGCCATACGAAATATTAGGCAGGAAAATATTGTAAAAAAAAAAAATAATTTTTTTTTATGAGCATTAAAACAAATGCAATAAGTAAATATAGTGAGGAAGATAATTTCGATTACACAAGTAGAATACACTTAAACACAATGGGTCTAATCGACACAAAGACAGTGGATTCCACTGCAAACGTTATAAATAAAGTAGAGTCAAGTTCGATTGACTTAGCGTTTACAAATATTCTTTTGATAATAATCGTTGTAATCTTATCAGCCAATTTGTTTTTCAAATTGTATAAACTACATAATAGCTGCCTGAAGAAACACATTAATTCGATATAAGTCAATACACATCAACACAATTACATATTACACATAAACATATTAGTTAATTAAGAGTTCTAAAATTCCCTTAATTGAAATTTTGCCAAAATGTCAAATCCACGTAACTTAGTTGCACCCCCCCCCCGTACTTGTCTTATCCAGCACTAGCACACAACAACCTGCGCCTTCCAATAATCAACAACCTTCTTTAAATACATTAGATCAAGGTACTGCTCTTATCAGACAAGTGATAGATGAAACGCTACCAACACTAATATAACAATCAAATAATACCACCTTTGACTTTGTTAACGCAGAGCCCCATGTAATCAGGCCACAATAATAGGCAAATTTGGCCGAATTAGACAGAGTACCAGACATTGTTAAGACCTTGCGAGAATTCTCAGGAAATCCAGCTGAATTCGGATCATGGAATATATTTTTGCGCTCTAACAATATATAGTAATATATCCACCTCCATAATAATTTCTCGTATGTGACACATACTCATAATTATTCCCCTATCTTCCAAATTCTTTCCCACAGATCATATCGTAAACATAAACTTATCGCGACGGCACCAACTGTCACAAACAAAAAAGATCCTAATACATTAGCGATCGTGCTTTCACTTTTCACTTTCAAAAGTCCAAAGTCAATTAAAATTTTCCATTTGCAACTTGAGGACTCAGCATTAATGCACTAACACAAACACAAACATCACACGTATGTTAGCTTTAAGTCGCAATAAGAAGTTTCATGTTAAAGCTCAGCATATTGTGAAGTTAGTTTTTAAAGACACTTTCCTCGCCTAAGACGCGTAGCCCGCGAGCTTATAAATAACAATAAAGTAGTCTACCACGTAAATAAAAATAAATCCTTGTTTTATTTTTTTTTTTTTACTGTTCGTGAATCGCGAACATTTAATTGGCGCAGCCGGTAGGATACGTCGTAATAGTAATTGAATCAACAAGCAGTCGTAAACCGCTAGAAGGACTCTAATATTGTCATGGGTAAACGCGCATAAGTTGTGAACTATACAAAACGTATCCGCAAAAAAACATCTACGTGTGTGAGTGCATTATCGAAACGGTAGTACAAAAGAACATTGTAAGACCCGTTATAATAAAACTCAAATAACCCGAATCACGTGTGTGTGAATTAATAACAACACCAACAATGGCAAATGAACTATCAGAAGCACACCTAAACCAGTGCCAGCATTTGACAACGGCACAGAAAATTTGTCAGCCTTCATAAAGAGAATAGACTTTATTCTATCTTTATACACAACAAACGATGTACGTCAAAGTAGCGAAATATTTGGAGCCATCGAACGACAATTAGATGGAGAAACATTGCGAACAGCCCAAATAACGCAATCCAACAATTGGACATCATTGAGATCATCACTCATCGAGGAATTCAAAACACAGATGCCCTATGAAGAATTACTACGAAAACTGTATAACACCAACTGCAACGGAAGTCTACGTAAGTTTGTAGAAGAACTTAAAAGAAAATCTTACATAGTTAGCAATAAGTTAGCATTAGATAATGATGCCAGTACTGCAATAATATAATATATTGTAGCATGCGTACATATGTAAATACATACATACATATAAATAAGGCTGCAACACTTTGTTGTTATGCCAACAATGTTTACATAAGCAGCGACTTTGTCGTTAACGCTAAGTGCCTTCTGCACATAATCAAGTGCATTCGATATATGATCCGCACTTGATAACAGCGACCGCCCAAATGGCTAAGTCAGCGTTCTCACGCTTGACCGTCGCTATGTATTCATATGCGCGCATAACTCTCTCTCCACATATATACTTATTGTTACGATATATATATAAGTTAACAACAATGTTGACACACCAGAAAGAAGGTGGCTAAGTGCATCGACACCTGAAATGCACTCAGCCAATTCTGCAAGCTCTGCAAAGTCTGCAGAACATCCGCCACATGCCCTGGGTCAGCACATCGATCGTGGGACACTTGCGCAACGCGGGATCGCAAGCAGCAGCGAGTGCCACATGCCCTGTGTCAGCACAATATCCATCGTGGGACACTTGCGCAACCAGCGCCAACGCGGGCAGCAGCGGTAGCGGCAGCGAGGTTTCATTATAAGAATTAGAATTGATTTAAGTTAGTTCCATTTTTGCAACACAATAAAGCAAATCGCTTTTTTTTTAATAAAACAAAGTCAACGATTTGTTAATTGGCGCCCGAGCAGGGACCAAGTGAAATTAAATAAACAGAAGACTTTCGCGTCGCGTACCAGTGCCTTAAGTAGCCACACAGTGTAACTCGCTATAAGTGCCTTTATAAAAGCCACGACGCGAGTGCGATTTATAAGGAATAAAATCTATTCCTCGCGATTGAACTGTACGATTTCGCTTGGTCAAAAGTAACCGCCGACAAAGTCTGTAGTACCCGTTCGCAGACAACCGCGCAATTCAAAGTGTCACTAAGGATCCCCAGTAGCCGTTGCACCGCCGCGCCGCCGCACAGCAATAGGAGGAAAAGGAGCCATCCGAAGGACCAGCGTGGGATAGATTCGCCGGATGTATCTTATCTTGTAAGCGTAGAATTTAAGCAATTAAAGCCCATTGAAAATCAAGAAAGTGAAAATAATTAAACAAATATTAAAAATTTAAACAAACACAGTAAAAGTGAAAACAAAAATCATACAAACATAGAAATCTAAGCCAATTTATATGAAAAAAAGTAAAACTATAACAAAAAAATAAAACACTGCAAACGCAGTATAACTTATTCCAATCCTACGATTCCCAAGGGACCCTTTAGGATAGAAGGAACAAACCAGCTACTGGTTTTAAAACAACAAAATTAGAAAGCGAATTCAGTTAAAATTTATAAGAAATATTAAAGAGTTTTTACAAAAAAATTGTCTATATCACTTAAAATTTTGCCGTTCGAATTTCAAATTAAAACACACAATAATCTTTAAAAAAAGTGGTCCGCTTAAAATCAACCAGTGTTTTGCATTGTCCGAATCGAAAAACCTTATCCAATAGACAATGCCTGATTCTTTAACAACAGCCATGAATAACCTCGATTTAGCCGGTAGTTCCCGATCAGGAAGGAACGAACCAACCGCCACCAGCACTCCGGTAGCTAGCCCAGAATTAAGACAAGTTATACTCGCACTGATCAAAGAAACACTCCCATCAGAGACAACAGCTCATGGCCATGATCTCTTTAGTGACATACCTTATGTGAGTCCTGTTGCAGGCCATGACCAAGACAAAGTCCCAGATGTTTGTAAATTGATTAAGGAGTTTTCAGGAGATAGAGCCACGTTCAACTCTTGGAAAAGAATGTTGATCGAATAGTAGGCATGTTCGAGGGGCAAGAAAATTCACACAGATTTTATCTGGTTACTCTGGCCATCCGAACTAAGGTAGTTGGCGAAGCCGAAACTGTCCTTGAATCTTATAACACCCCACTAAACTGGAAGGCAATTTCCAAATGCCTTACAGCACATTATGCAGACAAAAGAGACTTGAAGACTCTTGAGTATCAGATGTCCTCATTAAAACAGGGATATTTGACCATACATGAATTTTACCAGGCAATCTATCATAATCTGTCACTGATCTTGAACCAGATCGGAGCAACGGAGGAATCTCCGGAAGCAATAAGAGCATTAACAAGCGTGTATCGCGGAAAAGCTCAAGACATTTTTGTGAGAGGTCTCAATGGAGATTTACCAAGACATCTTGGTATTAAGGAACCAAGAGATCTAAGCCATGCCCTACATCTCTGTACTTTACTCGAAAACCAAGAGCATTGAAATATGTTCGCACCTAGATCTAGACAAATGCCACCAAGTCTACCACCAAGACAATCTTTACCAACTAGCCACAAAATATCCAATAACAATCAAACCAATTGGAAAAGCTTTGACCCTAGACTTTATTACCATCCAAGTGGTAAATCCACCATGAGTAACCCTACTCCACCACATTTATATCAGACATATAGGCAACAACCACAAATGGGAGCAAGTCACCAATCCGATTCCACCTCCTCGACCAACTGGACCAAAGCCAGAGCCTAAGCCAGTACCAATGGACGTAGATCCATCCATTAGGTCGAATAGGATTAATTATATGAATCGTCCAAATAACAATTTTGCGGGAAAAAGACCACCGCCGCTTTCACAAGCAAACCAGCCTCTTAAGTATCAAAGGCAATTCCATGTATCCACTGGAGAAGCCGAACAATTCGCGGATAATGAGTATCCGTCTCCTTATCCTGAAGAGACATCCGAACAAGATTACTACGAAGCTTGGGAACAAAATGGATTAACTAATTCATATGAAGAGGACGATCAGACCAATGAGGGCCACGTTTTAGAGACAGTCGATACTTCCGATATCCATTTTTTAGATTGAACAGTTCTTCGTTGCCTTACTTCAATTGTGCTACGAGGGACGGGAAAATTTTCAAATTTTTAATTGACACCGGTTCTAACCAAAACTATATTCAGACAAATCTAATACAGAATCCGAAACTTAACGAAAAGCCATTTTTTGCAAATTCCGTTGGAGGGCAAACTAAGATTACCCACCACACTCACATTACATAGTCTATTCAATTGTCCTGATCACCCAATTAAATTCCTCTTATTACCCAGTCTTAAAACATTCCATGGTATCTTGGGTAGTGATACACTAAAAAAACTCGATGCGGTGATCGACGTAAGGAATGATATTCTGCTTATAAAAGGTAATTATAAAATAAAGATAAAGCAATTGCCAACCCAGACAGTAAATCATATTAAAATCCGAACAGAACACATGACGGTATGTCAAAAAGACATACTCAATCAAATAGTTAAAAAACATACTGAACTATTTTCGGAACCTGACGAAAAATTAACGTACACCACTGCGGTACAAGGACAAATCAGAACAAACACAGATCTACCAGCTCATAGCAGACATTATCCATACCCAGCCTCTCTAAGACCAGAAGTTGAGAAACAAATCAATCAGTTGCTCGATGATGGCATAATAAGACCTTCACGGTCACCTTATAATGCCCCAGTATGGATAGTACCGAAAAAAGCAGATTCATCGGGTGAAAAGAAATATAGACTTGTTATAGATTATAGAAAACTTAACGCTATTACAATATCAGATCGATACCCAATTCCAGAGATTGGCGAAATTACCGCTCAATTGGGTAGAAATAAATATTTTACAGTGCTCGATCTGAAAAGCGGTTTTCACCAGATCCCGCTTAATTCAAAGGATATAGAGAAGACAGCGTTTTCAGTAAACGGTTGAAAGTTCGAATTCACCAGACTGCCGTTTGGCTTAAAGAACTCCCCATCTATCTTCCAAAGAGCTCTCGATGACATCTTACGAGAACATATCGGAACAAGATGCTATGTCTATATCGACGATATAATAATTTTCAGCAAATCTGAAGATGAACACACCCAAGATCTCGATAAAGTATGTTATTCTCCACTTTAGCCAAAGCAAATATGAAAGTACAAATCGATAAGTGTGAATTCTTTAGAAATGAAGTTGATTTCCTTGGCTTCACTATTTCTAATAACGGGGTAAAAACAAACAAAGAAAAAAGTCAAGGCTATTAATAATTTTCCGGTACCAAAGACCTTGAAGGATTTGAGATCCTTTCTAGGGCTATCAAGTTATTACAGACGTTTTATTCGCGACTACGCCAAATTAGCAAAGCCACTCACAACCCTACTCAGAGGAGTTAATGGTCGTTCTTCAAAAAATATCTCTCATAAAGTAAACATAGTCTTTGACCAGAATTGTAAAAATGCATTTGAAAAAATTAAGAATACTTTAGTTTCGCAAGATGTGATTCTTGCATACCCAGATTTCACAAAAGAATTTCAGCTAACAACAGATGCTTCAAATTACGCAATAGGCGCAGAATGGCAGACCGATCATTTCGCGTACACTAACTTGCACTGAAGAAAACTATGCCACGAATGAAAAAGAAATGTTGGCCATAGTATGGGCTCTTCAAAGTCTACGCATGTACCTTTACGGTACTTCTAAAGTTATAATATTCACTGATCATCAACCATTAACTTTTGCATTAAGCAACAAAAATCATAATGGTAAACTCAAAAGGTGGAAAAGCTACCTCGAAGAGTACAATCACGAACTCAGATACAAACCAGGAACCTCCAACGTAGTGGCAGATGCCCTATCTAGAAATCCTCCAGGTGCTCAGATAAATAGCACCACAGCTACCATTCATAGCGACGAGAGTTCATCGCACAATCTTATACCTTGTGCAAACATTCCAATTAACGTATTCAAAAACCAATTATTATTACTGACTTCAGATAAGGAATCTTATGAATTCGAATTACCATTTCCACAGTATCATCGACATACAATAAAGAAGAGAGAGTACTCTGAAGAAGACCTGATAAAAATCTTAAAAGAAAGGCTTGACCCAAAGATTGTAAACGGTTTGCTTACTTCTGAAAGAATAATGGGAAAAATTCAAAATATTTATCCTTTTCATTTCAGTAGTTATAAAGTAAGATACACACAAACCCAAGTAGAGGATATTTTAGAATCTGACCATAATGAAATCATCGTCAAAGAGCATGTTCAAGCTCATAGAAATCCAATCGAAAACAAAATCCAAATTCTCAGCAAATTTTTTTATAAATTCTGCAAGCTCTGCAAAGTCTGCAGAACATCCGCCACATGCCCTGGGTCAGCACATCGATCGTGGGACACTTGCGCAACGCGGGATCGCAAGCAGCAGCGAGTGCCACATGCCCTGTGTCAGCACAATACGAGTATCCATCGTGGGACACTTGCGCAACCAGCGCCAACGCGGGATCGTCAGCAGCGACGGCAGCAGCGGTAGCGGCAGCGAGTTTTCATTATAAGAATTAGAATTGTCATAAGTTAGTTCCATTTTGGCAACCAAATAAAGCAATCGCTTTTTTTTAATAAAACAAACATAACGTTTTGTTAATTTATGTAAATACATACATACATATAAATAAGGCAGCAACACTTTGTTGTTATGCCAACAATGTCTACATAGGCAGCGACCTTGTCGCTAACACTAAGTGCCTTCTGCACATAATCAAGTGCATTCGATATATGATCCGCACTTGATAACAGCGACCGCCCAAATGGCTAAGTCAGCGTTCTCACGCTTGACCGTCGCTATGTAGCCATATGCACGCATAACTCTCTCTCCACATGAATACTTATTGTTACAATATATTGTAATATGCACATATGTCATACATATCGGGTGTACACTGTGATTACCATTTGTATCGAGTGTACACTGTGTTTGGCACTTATGTGGCGGCAACACTTTGTGCAGCCACATACAAATCATAATAAACAATAACAAACTCAAGTGTGCGCGTAACATGATCCGCCACTTGTGTGAATTCGGCTAAGTCAGCATATGCACGCTGACCGCCAGTGCCCTATGCATAAGTGCATAATACTCTCTCTCACTCTAAAGAATTTATGTAAGACAAAGCATGCTTGTCCATTGACGCCTAAGTATAAGTATATACATATAAGTGCGCGCTGAACTTATGTACTTAGGGTAAGAGAACATTTTACTTCAAAAAAAGAACATTATTAAAACCAAACTAAAACTGCACTGACGTGCATGAGTTTATTCAATTGAACTTCAAAAGCTAAAAGATTCTACTACCAACTGTGACGTGATATAACATGGCGACCGTGACAGCGGTCTTGGAATAAGACACAACAGCGACATCTGTAACAACAACGGAGACATCTGCAACAGCAATTCGGCAACAACAAAGGCAACATTGGCAAAGAAACTGAAAAGAAAACTGATGGACAACAAAGGAAATAAAATCTGAGTGAGTAAGAGTTGAGTAATGGGCAAGCAGCGCGGTGGTTTAAACCACAAGATTAATAAAAGAATAGCCAAGCTAAAGTGGCTAATCTATAAACAATCGCCACCGCCTGCATGGTCTACTGCACAGAAATTACAAACTAAGCTGGACCACCTCATAGAGACCCTAAGGGTTAAAAAAGCCTCTCACTCTAACTCTCACTCTGACAATAACAATCAAATAAGGAATTTACTAAAAACCATTCCCGCCCACATACCAGCAGTTGTGCCAAAAGTACAAAAAAGATGTCCTGTTGACTGCGAGGGACCGCTCACATTGCGTTGCGACGTGCAACCAACAACAACAACAACAATAGCCTGTGCCAGCCCAGCACCGGCAACGCCACGCGAGTTATACATTTGTCACCACTTACCACTTCCCCATCTCATTTGTCACCACTTACCACTTACCCAACACTAACACATACAAAGCATTCCATTAGATCGGGATTGCGATCGTCAATTATGTAAACATAAACATTCAAGCTTCCACTATAAACTAATAACCCAAACTGGGACTGCTAGCTTCTTTAACGTAAACATAAACAACCAAGCTTGCAATCTCTTGCAACTGAAACTAATAACGAATCTCAACCCAAGTCCCAATATAAACATTAACCACAACTCCAAAGTCAGAATATGCTAACGTAATTATAAACAACTTAGACGGTTTGGCTGCCGCCAACATCCAAGTATATAATAGCACTTCTTGCACAGCTTAACTTCAGTTTGTATCAATTCTCTGAATAAACCAGTTCAAATCTACAATACTGTGTACATTCTTATTTATTAAATACAACTCATGTATATATATGTCAAACAACCAGAATGCAGTTTTAACAAACTGTTAGCTAAATTTAAATGTTAAGATTCGTAAACTTATTGTTAGTCTCAGACTCTAGAGAAGATTCAATAAATAAAAGCAAAGTCCTCAAAAAAAAAAAAATAAGAACAATTTCTCGTACGTGACACATACTCATAATTATTCCCCTATCTTCCAAATTCTTTCCCACAGATCATATCGTAAACATAAACTTGTCGCGACGGCACCAACTGTCACAAACAAAAAGATCCTATTACATTGGCGATCGTGCCACTTTCAAAAAGTCCAAAGTCAATTAAAAATTTCCATTGCAACTTGAGGACTCAGCATTAATGCACTAACACAAACACCAAACATCACACGTATGTTAGCTTTAAGTCGTAATAAGAACTTTCATGTTAAAGCTCAGCATATTGTGAGTTCAGTTTTTAAAGACACTTTCCTCGCCTAAGACGCGTAGCCCGCGAGCTTATAAGTAATAAATAAAGTAGTCTACAAAGTAAACAAAAATAAATCCTTGTGTTTTTATTTTTTTTACCATTCGTGCACCGCGAACATATTATTGGCGCAGCCGGTAGGATACGTCGTACTAGTTACTGAATCAACAAAGCAGTCGTGAACCGCTAGAAGGACTCTAACATTGTCCTGGGTGAACGCGTCCTAGTTGTGAACTATACAAAACGTATCCGCGAAAAACATCTACGTGCGTGAGTGCGTTATTAAAACGGTAATACAAAAAACCCTGTAAAAAAAATCCGTCATAATCAAAACTCAAAAACCCGAACCACGTGTGCAAATTAATAACAAATCAAAAATGGCAACCGAACTAACAGAAGCACACTTAAACCAGAGTATAAATCAAATCAAACACGTGCCAGCGTTTGATAACGGAGCAGAAAATCTGTCGGCATTTATAAAGAGAATAGATTTTATTCTGTCTCTATACCCAACATCTGATGTACGCCAAAGCAGCGTAATCTTCGGTGCTATTGAACGACAACTGGATGGAGAAGCATTGCGTACATCCCAGATTACGCAATCCAACAATTGGATGTCGCTGAGATCGTCCCTAATCGAGGAATTCAAAACGCAGACACCCTACGAAGAACTACTAAGAAGACTATACAACACAAACTGGAATGGAAGTCTACGTAAGTTCATAGAAGAACTCGAAAGAAAATCCTATATTGTTAGCAATAAGTTAGCGCTAGACAATGATGCTAGCACAGCAATAATATACAGAAATGCACTAAAAATAACTACAAAAAATGTAATAACTAGAAAACTACCAGATAGGATATACATGACCTTAGCAAGGCATGATATAACTTCAATAAGCAAGCTAAAAGCAGTTGCTCAAACAGAAGGCATTTATGAGTCTTATGAGACTCAAAATAACCATAAAAGCGAAAATAATAGTCGCAGAAATCAAAATAAATCTTACGCGAACTATTCAAACAATTATCATTCAGATGATTTGTCCAATTCGAAACCACAAAACAATTACTCAAACTCAAATCAGAATAATCAAAACCTTCACCAAGAATTTAATAAAAAACTAAAAGAAGCTCAAACTCAAAACCCTTATAACTATTCGAGGGATACCTCAACAAACCGTGGGCCTAACCCACCGATGAAAAGACAAAGGGAAAGCCAAAGTGGCCAGTTCAAAATGGAGCAAGGTGAAAATTTTTATCATAATAACCTGGAACTTAACCAGAACCAAACTAAATCAGAATTGTAATGATTTAGATATGTACATCGAAAAAGATAAGATAATAAAAATATTTAATTGTACCATTGAATTAAAAAATGTTAAAATTTCAAATAGAGCACAACAATTTACAACCATTATGTTTACTGAATATAATGTAACTAAAATAGAACCACTATCACATATTGAAATAAAAGAAATGATCATGTATAACAATAGAAAAAACAATAATTACAAATATTCAATAATTATGATTGTATTAATATTAATCTTCATTGTTATATACAACCTAGTAAATAAGAAAATTAAAACACTATTCAACATAATAACACAAAAATTTGTAAGAACACAAGACACAAACATAAGTGCTAATGCTGAAACCGATAATATTGAAATTCCAGTCCCACTTATGTACCCTGAACTAAACGCTTGAGGACAAGCTAACCTCTATAGGTTGGGGGAGTAATATATCCACCACCAGAATAATTTCTCGTACGTGACACATACTCATAATTATTCCCCTATCTTCCAAATTCTTTCCCACAAGTCATATCATAAACATAAACACTTGTCGCGACGGGACCAACTGTCACAAATAAAAAGATCCTATTACATTGGCGATCATGCCACTTTCAAAAAGTCCAAAGTCAATTAAAAATTTCCATTGCAACTTGAGGACTCAGCATTATTGCACACAAACACAAACATCACACGTATGTTAGCTTTAAGTCGTAATAAGAACTTTCATGTTAAAGCTCAGCATATTGTGAGTTCAGTTTTTAAAGACACTTTCCTCGCCTAAGACGCGTAGCCCGCGAGCTTATAAGTAATAAATAAAGTAGTCTACCAAGTAAATAAAAATAAATCCTTGTGTTTTTATTTTTTTTACTGTTCGTGCACCGCGAACATATAATTATATATATTTGTAATGCTTGACAACAATTAAGTCGACCGGCAAGACGTTTGGCCTGCAAAGCCATTCGGAAACCCTAGGTAGGAAAAGAGAGAAACAACTCTCAAATTTGTAAACCGATATAACATGCAGAAACAGAATTTTTATTAAGAAAAATTAATGTCTATAGAGACAAATAAAATAAGCAAATACCCAGAGGAATACCCATATAAAAACATAGTTGAATTAAAATAAATAAATAAGCCAACTAATATGGGGTTAGTAGACGTTAAGACAGTGGATTCCACTGCTTACGTAATAAATAAAGTCGAACCAAATAATATCGATTTGGAATTCGTCAATATCATGTTATTAATAATTGTCATAATAAATGTTTAAAGAAAAGATATGCGAGCCAAGCAAACGACTTGGACAGAATTTAAAAAAAAGCAAAGCACAAACAATAGCTGTAAGTAAAGCTAAATACAATATAATGTAATTAAAGAAAAGATATAAAGAAAATCGTAAATAAAGAAAAAAAATATATATATATAAAATATAAGATCAGAATAAATAAAATAATATCCTATAATAATATACATTGACAAGATATTATGAGTAAAATAACAAAGAGGAATTTAAAAAAAAGTCTTGGTAAAAGAACCAGACCTAGCAGAAAGAGTTAATTTCGTTGTATCATATAGTCCCACGTATATATGTAATTTCGAACGCATATAGTGACATAAGTACATGCTATGCATCGCTACTTTTCAACTCCAACTCAAATTTCTAAGAAAACAAGCAAGACATAAGCGACCGCTTGATCGTGTTGCAATAGCATGCGCATAACTGAAAAATGCTGACATGCACTTGTGTAGCAGGGCCCAAGTCGGTTCGAGAATGTATAAGTCGGTCCAACAATGTAAATTAGTCTTTAGCTGATTATTGAACTATAAACACGTCTTGTAATAAACACGTCTTGTAAAAAAAATATATTGATTTAAAACAATAAAGAACTTAACTGAACTTTAGTTGTATTCAATTTGTTATTTAAACTCAATTTTTAGTGTTGACCTTAGGCTTATTGCCCGGTCATTTAATCGACTCGCGAACGAAAATATTAAATTCGTAAGTGGCGCAGCCGGTAGGATAGCAGAAATCTCGATGCGATAGCTAGACTATTCAATTCCCGCAACTTCTGTTATCCGCTAAAGAATCGCGAAACCAACAACTCGCGAACTCTAATATAATCCGCCAAGTTACCCCAAAAAAAAAAAAAAACAGTGGCGCGAATATACCCAACCCCTCTAGAATTCGTTGGAGATATAAATCCAAAAGGTTCTTCTATAAAAACGAAAGTGCTAGAAGTTTTTGAAGAAACACTATATAGAATAATTTAAATAAACAATAAGATAAAAAAAACAAAAATAATAATAATAATAAGAACATAAGTGGAAAACTAAGTAAACCTAAGTGAATCCGTTAAAAAAGAAAAATAAAAATAAATAAAATATCAATTATAATTACAACCAACGAAACTAAAATTATCAAAGACTTCAACCAATCCGATACTTCAACCAAGCCGACACTTCAACCAATCTGATACAACTACTAAACATCGAAAAGTATACAACATGGCACAAGGGCAAGCTGCTCAACCGAACCTGAGCTGCACCACCGATAATAGTACTATCGGATGCTAATATGAACCTAGTAGAACGACAAATACATGCCGTCGAAGCCTACAATGGTGATCCGAATGCGCTTTACACTTTCATAAGCCGCATTGATTTTATATTAACTACCAAACAAAAATGCAAGCACGTTACATTCACCCTGAACAGGCAAAACTGTCCGCCGCTAACATTTAACAACACTCTACTCCCGCAAGCAAACGAAGTGACATATCTAGGAGTACACCTCGACAGAAGACTCACATGGCGCTGGCACATTGAAGCCAAAAGAACACACCTAAAGCTAAAAGCCAGCAGCCTTCATTGGCTTATCAACGCTCGGTCTCCCCTCAGCCTTGAATATAAAGTCCTGCTGTATAACTCGGTACTAAAACCTATATGGATGTACGGCTCCCAATTATGGGGGAATGCCAGCAATAGTAATATTGACATAGTCCAGCGTGCTCAGTCGAAGATCTTGAGAACTATCACCTGGGCAACGTTGTACGTTCGCAACGAAAACATACAACGCGACTTAAACATCCTACCAGTCAAAGAAGTGATCGCAGAACAGAAGGAAAAGTACTTTACCAAGCTACTCTTGCACCCTAACCACCTGGCGAGAGGTCTAACAAGGTTGAGCAACCAATCACGTCTTCGTCGTAATGACTTACCTACCCAGCGACCGATTTGAGGGACGCGAGTTATATATTTGTCACCACTTACCACTTCCCCATCTCATTTGTCACCACTTACCACTTACCCAACACTAACACATACAAAGCATTCCATTAGATCGGGATTGCGATCGTCAATTATGTAAACATAAACATTCAAGCTTCCACTATAAACTAATAACCCAAACTGGGACTGCTAGCTTCTTTAACGTAAACATAAACAACCAAGCTTGCAATCTCTTGCAACTGAAACTAATAACGAATCTCAACCCAAGTCCCAATATAAACATTAACCACAACTTCAAAGTCAGAATATGCTAACGTAATTATAAACAACTTAGACGGTTTGGCTGCCGCCAACATCCAAGTATATAATAGCACTTCTTGCACAGCTTAACTTCAGTTTGTATCAATTCTCTGAATAAACCAGTTCAAATCTGCAATACTGTGTACATTCTTATTTATTAAATACAACTCATGTATATATATGTCAAATATATATAACTTACGTGACACATACTCATAATTATTCCCCTATCTTCCAAATTCTTTCCCACAGATCATATCGTAAACATAAACTTGTCGCGACGGCACCAACTGTCACAAACAAAAAGATCCTATTACTTTCAAAAGTCCAAAGTCAATTAAAATTTTCCATTGCAACTTGAGGACTCAGCATTAATGCACTAACACAAACACCAAACATCACACGTATGTTAGCTTTAAGTCGCAATAAGAAGTTTCATGTTAAAGCTCAGCATATTGTGAAGTTCGTTTTTAAAGACACTTTCCTCACCTAAGACGCGTAGCCCGCGAACTTATAAGTAACAATAAAGTAGTCTACTAAGTAAAGTAAAAAAAATCCTTGTTGTTTTATTTTTTTACTGTTCGTGAACCGCGAACATTTAATTATTTAATTTGGTAATTTAATAAATTACCAAAATCTTATAATAAAACCTGTTATAAAAACAATTTAATAGTTAACTTAGAAGCAAACGAAATATTCCTGTCGAATAATAAAATATTAAAAATACCAATAAATTGTAAAGTAACAAAAGAACTAAAAATTTGCGATATGACAAAAATTGTTAACCTTGAGAAATCAAAATGTATTACTAAGTTAGTTCAGGGAAAGGAATCGTGCGGATTCACCAACGCGACCATGTCAAGGCCATCGAAGAAATCGACAACAGTCTCCTCTTATTAAACAACTTTAACAGAAGCATAATCCAAGGCAATAAATGAACATATTTGGTACATTTTTGAAATGAATCAATTATAATAAACAACAAGGAATTCAATAACAAAGAAAAAACAATGATGATACCTTGAGTCCCACTCATTCAAATGACTCCAACAGAAGTAGAAAGGTTGCAAATCCTTTCTTTTGAATCCCTCCAAGCCGTGAACATAAAAAATACTAAGCATCTAAACTAGATCAAAACCCATTCCACAAACAATAGTATCGCTATATTCTGCCTACTGGGCACAATAACAATTTCAATTGTTATCACAAAATGTTGCACAAAATCAAAGAAAAACATAATCATCAAGGAAATTATACAAGTCCCCAACAATGAGATGAAATTAAATAACATCAAAACAAACCATATTAAACCAATTCCACTAGAATTTAACAACGTTCCATACTTCTAGTGCCTACTTGAGGACAAGTAGGATTTTAAGGAGGAGGAGTTAACAGCAACATTGTCACAAGTTCACTGACATAAACAAAGTTAACAACAACATTACCACAGAAATAAACTCGAGTTTAACGTGAGCACCTGCCATGTTGGTTTAATCCCACGAAGCCCGAGCTTAGGAATCAAATTAAGCGTTGATCAGCGCCCCCTTGGAATTCACCGCAGGTACACATTTGAAGGCCAGTTGTTTGGACTGGACACTTCCTCCTGTGTGGGGAGCGAGGCCCACCTAAAACCCCTTCCGATTTTTGGTTATCGGCAACCGGTTGATACGTACGCAACTCCACGCTGAGTATAATCCTCATTGTCCGCTTTGGACTACCACAGCCACCACGATACTCCCCGAAGGGCCGCACCAAATACCAGGACGGACAAGCCCGCAGGCACCTGGTTCCCGTGGTACCAGAAGCTCACCTCTGGTCAGGTGTCGTATTTGCTACTATACTTCCAATTAAACTCCAAACAGTTAACGTTGGTGCCGTACCTCCTTAATCGCCTTTTACGATAAGTGGGGGTCCACTGTGGTTGGTATTCTTTACTATGTTACATCCACCCAGCCGCCAACCACACGGCCAAACAACATTACCACAGTTCACTGACATAAACAATTGTGCAACTTTGTAGCCAAATTGTTGCACAACTGTTGACCACTCGAGTTCAATAAATTAAACATCCGCCGACCAGTCCTAAGTAAACAATATCAATTGCTGACTTCACAAAATCGTCGCCGTCAGCAACAATGCATCCGCCTACGCCAACGTTGCTACTAACTACGCCGACGTCGCCGCCAAGTACGCCAGCGCTGCTGCCGCTATCCCACAGCCAGATTAGGTTATTCTTAAGCTTTGTCAAATCAGTTCAAATTTAAGTTTTCAATAAAGAAGTTCTTTCTCACAACGTATTGAAAATTAACTTATAACAACATATACATATATGTATGTATACAAGTTAACAACAACGTTGACACATCAGAAGGTGGCTAAGTGCATCGACACCTGAAATGCACTTAGCCAATTCTGCAAGCTCTGCAAAGTCTGCAGAACATCCGCCACATGCCCTGGGTCGGCATAACATCGACCGTGGGACACTTGCGCAATGCGGGATCGCAAGCAGCGACGGCAGCGAGCCTTCATTTTAAGACTTAGAATTGTCATAAGTTAGTTCCATTTTTGTAGCTGAATAAAGCAATCGATTTTTTTTAAATAACAAACTTAACGTTTTGTTAATTGGCGCCCGAGAAGGGACCCGTTCATCGCGTCGTCAAAGTAAAGTTGTTAAATTGAGAGCGCCTCAATTAGCCGCTAGTTAACAACCGCGAGTAATATGTTAGTACCGATACAACAAACGGTGCAGCGAAAAATCGATCGTGGTCCAAACAAAAAACTTTGCCGCTGACGTCCTGTAGTGCCTGTCCGCAGGACACCACGAAGAAAGTGTCACCGAGGGACCCAAGTAATCCACAAGTCGCTGTCGCCACAGGATAAAAACGATTCACCCAGAGGACCGTAGTGAGAGATTCACCGGATGTATCTTTTAGCGTAAGCATAGTGATTAAGTGATTAAAAAATATTAAATACAAATACAAATGTGAAAAAAGCAAAACAAGCAACAAGCAAAGAAAATAACATAACGAAAAAGAAAATGAAAATTGAATTTATTAAAAAAATATAAAGTTAAAAGTCAAGCAAAAGTTATATTTGAAAACAAAGAAAAATTAAATAATCGAATCAAAATTAAAACTAAAATAAGAAATATTTGAAAGAAAAATTTAATACTAAGTAATTAATAGAAAAATTGTTTACAACGTGCCAAACCCACGACAAAACTAAACTAGTTTTAAAAAAACAAAAGATCAATAAAACTAAAAACAAAATACAAAAGCCTCATAACAAACTCCAATCTTGCGATTCCTACGGGACCCTCGAAGATAGAAGGAGCAATCCAGCCACTGGTTTTAAATACAAATAAAAAAATTATACACTGTCTCAATTAAAATCGCATAAACCTAACCATAAATCACATCTCACCTTCATCGATATCATCAATCGTGATTTTCGTATTCTTCCTCTAAATTGTTCAAAAATTAACCGAGAGAAAATGCAGGAAGATCTGTCCGAAGCATTGGCAGGGTTAGGTATTGCAGGCACTAGTCGATAGAAAGCCGTTCCGATCATGGCCAGCACACCTATAACCACTCCAGAGTTAAGGGAGGTTATAAGAACCATGATTACCGACACCCTTCAGGGAAGTCAAGTCATTAGGCGAGCTTTAGGAGTAGAGGCAGAGGAACTATTAACTGACATACCGTACGTAAACCCCATACAGAATGGTGAGTTAGAGAAAGTACCAGACGTAACGCGTCTAATCAAAGAATTTTCGGGAGACAGAACTTATATCGGATCTTGGAAGAAAAATGTCGACAGAATTATGGCTATGTTCACAGGACAAGAGCGTACGCATAGATACTACTTAATTACGTTAGCTGTACGTATGAAAGTAGTAGGCGAAGCGGAAACTGTGTTGGAATCATACACCCCCTTGAATTGGAAAGCTATTTCCAAATGCTTAACAGAACACTACGCGGATAAGCGATCTAAAGACTCTCGAATACCAATTGTTCTCGTTAACCCAAGGCAGATTGTCCATTATGGAATATTACCAAGCAGTGTACCACCAACTATCCTTGATACTTAATCAAGTTGGCGTACAAGAAGATTCTGCAGACTCCATAAGAGCTTTGACGAACAGTCTCCGAGGCAAAGCCCTTGATACTTTCGTACGAGGTCTCAACGGAGATTCGCCCCGTCTTTGAGCCGTTAAGGAACCTCGAGACCTTAGCCACGCATTGCATCTGTGTAACCTACTTGACAATCAGGATCACAAAAATGCTTTCTTGCCAAAAGGTAGGCACCCAGCGCCGCCTATTGCGGCATACAGCTATCAAACCGATGCATAACAACAATCAGAGTCAATGGCGAAATTTCGATCCAAGACTTTATTATGCACCGCGTCCCGCTAACCAACAATATCAATCAAATTCCAATCAGGCAAGACCCTTTTCTCAATTACCACAACAGCAGTTTCAGTATAGACCACTATACTCAGATCCTCCGCGCCCACTAGCTCCAAAATCAGAACCAAAACCAATCCCAATTGAAGTCGATGGTTCAATCCATTCAGCTAGAGTAAATTATATGAATCGCTACCACACCAGCGAAGACGCAATACCGTCAACTTCAGATTCAGCAGTTGCAGCGGTACGACAACAACAACAGCCAAGAGCCAGCAATGGTAATTGCAATGACTGCAATTACAACGGAAACGAGAACAACAACAAAGTAACATTGGGTACGACAGAGCAGCGCCGCCAGCAGAACAACGAGCAGAGGTGTCTTCATTCTTTATCAAATAATAATTAATGTTTAGTTTATAATTTGGAATCAATAAAATAAGTCGAGCTCGTCTCGCATTTGTATTTTTTTATAAACTCAAAGAACCATCGGTCGAAGCTTTCTGTAAGCTCAAAAATACACTTAGCTCAGCTGACGTTATGTTAAGCTATCCAAACTTTGCGAAAGACTTCCATCTGACCACAGATGCGTCAAAGTTTGCAATTGGAGCAGTGCTTGAGCAAGAAAGTAGACCAATTACGTTCATATCTCGCACCCTGTCAAAGACAGAAGATAACTATGCAACAAACGAAAAGGAAATGTTGGCTATCGTATGGGCTTTACAAAGTTTAAGAACATACCTCTACGGTTCCGCAAAAGTAATAATTTACACAGACCACCAACCCCTTACTTTCGCATTGAGCAACAAGAATCATAACGGAAAGCTTAAACTGTAGTATGGGCATATATACATAAACAGCAATACAAAGTTGCATTAAATAAATAACCAAACTTCAGCGGACTTGAGTCCCCAGAAACACAAAGTTGCATTACGTAAACAATTAAATTCCAGTGGACGTGAAATAAGATCACCCACTTATTGCTGCACGCGAAGACAGCATTCAAGCTAAGTCAGCATTCCCACGCTGACCGCTTTCAATACATATGTATATACTCTCTCTCTCCCTAACATAGCATATAAGATATATATACGTACAGCTACTCTTCTGCCGCTGTCAACGGCAGCGCAGTAGCATTCACACATTATGTACTTAGGCTAAGTTCATATAATGATTTCAAATAAAGAACAATCATAAATCTACCACAGAAGAGCACAGACGTGCTGTGTTGCTTTAATAACTTAAAACCTATTATTATAAATCGTTGGAAAAGCTATCTGGAAGAATTTAACTACGAGTTAAAATATAAACCAGGTACATATAATGTGATAGCAGACGCATTATCTAGAATCCCTGTAAGAAATGAAGTCAACACCCTATCGTCTTCATCAACAATTCATAGCTACGAAGGCTCGTCCCACAATCTCATCTACTCAGTAGAAAGTCCGATTAACGTTTTTAAAAATCAACTAATTCTCCATATCAATGATACACCTTCGTACAAATTTAAAATTCCATTTCCCGGTATCCATAAACACATTGTATCAAGACCTGAATACACCGAAGCTGATTTAATAGAAATCATTAAGGCCAGGTTAGACCCGAAATTATTAAACGGAATATTCACTTCCGAAAATATAATGGGGAAAATTCAAAATATCTACCCATTACATTTCAGCTCATACAAAATTAGATTCACCCAAAACCAAGTACTAGACGAAACCTCTGAATCCAAACAAAATGATTTGATAGCTTCAGAACACAAAAGAGCACATTGCAATGCTAAAGAAAATAAAGAACAAATTTTAAAGAAATATTTTTTACCACAAATGCAGAAAAAAGTTAACGCAATAGTTAAAACATGCTTAACATGTAAAGAGACTAAATACGATAGACACCCACCTAAAGGAGAAATTCAAGCATCTCCTATTCCACAATATCCTGGACAGCTAATTCATATCGATATTATATTACAGAAAAACAGAGTATTTTGACAGGTCTCGACAAATTTTCCAAATATGCCCAAGTAAAAATACTGAAATCTTGAGCATCTGAAGACATAATGATTCCATTAAGAGAAATGCTAATAGCTTTCGGAATTCCTAAAGGAGTAGTAATGGATAATGAAAGAGCTTTAAATTCAGCAGCCATAAAGTTTATGTTAGAGAATCAACTCAATATTTCAGTCTACACGACACCCCCATACTCTTCAACCAGCCATGGACAAGTAGAACGATTTCACTCCACGTTAACAGAAATTATGAGATGTCTCAAAAAAGACTTCGAGGAACTTACATTTTCAGACTTATTATTCAAAGCAGTTCAGGAATACAATCAAACCATTCACTTAGTTGTAAAAGAAAAACCCATTGAAATATTTTTTAGAAGTAACATCCCGGATAGCCCAGAATCATTAGAAAAAAAGAGAGAAGAAATTAGAGCCAAAATTAAAAAAAAAACAAACAGCAGATTTAAATTACCACAACAAAAATAAAGAAACGCCCAAGACATACGACCCAGGTGAAGAAGTCTACGTAAAAATCAACAAGAGACTAGGATCTAAGACTACACCCAGATATAAAAAAGAAATAGTAGCCGAAAATATAAACTCTACAATAAAAACAAAATCTGGAAAAATATTACACAAAAATAATTTAAAAACCTGAATTACCTTTGCAGATTACTTTTCATACCATCATGCCTTGGAACGGCAACAATTCTAGATTATTCCAACTCACAAATGATAACGATTAAAATCGGTCCCGCAGCTATCCAAAACAGCACCATCAAAATAATCCACGTATTTAACATCAAAAAATATGAGGATGCCTTAGAATCTTTTGAACAATCCATCAACTCTTTATTACTAAATCACCTCACCCCATTCATGAACTTCGAGCTTTCACAAATTAAAGATGACTTAAACAGATTAAAACCGAGAAATACGAGAGAAAAAAGAGCAATAGCCATGCTCGGAACAGCATGGAAATGGTTAGCTGGAAATCCAGACCAACATGACCACAAAATAATTATAAGCAAAATTACCGAACAACGTAGAAACAGAAATCTTAAAATACAAGCTCGAAATGTTTCAAGAAGAATTAACAAACATGATTTATGCAATAAATTGGGCCAAAACGAACACAATTAATTCTTTATTTCTGTCCAGCACAGAAATTCAAGTCATTGAAAAGTTGGTGAAAAATTCCGACAATTTATTTGCAAATATTGAAGAATTAATTGAGTTCGCTAAAGTTAAAGTAGCATCAAACGGTAAAGATATTCTTTACCTTATCAGTTTGCCTATAATAGAAGAAAACTTATGCCAAAAAATCTTGCTAAAACCCATAAAAAAAAAAGGAAAATTTATAAATAAAACTAAATTTAATTCAATTGTCCAATGCGACAAAATAAATTTTGGAATTAGAGAGGTTTGCGAAGCTATTAACGATAAGGACATATACTTCTGAATGACTTCAATGAAACAGTCACGATCGAAGAGGAAAGCCTACAACTACACGGCACATACCTTATCCAAGCGAGCAACGCAACGATAAAAGTCAAAGATACGTTGTACACGACAAAGGAGTTTGTAATCGTCGATCCACTTCCACCTCTATTTCATGTTTTCGGCAACAGAAGTGAAGTCCAAGAAGTCATTTCGTTAGAAATGGTGAAAGAACTGAATTACAATAACACAGCAAAATTGAAACTGATGACGGAGAATCAGAAGTCAGCAACAATCACCAACACTAGCATCTACATCATCATAATGCTAGCCGTAATCATATTGGCGACCAGATCACTGAGACCAAGAACTACAAAAGTCGACATAATCCCGGTAAACAACGCATCAGCCAACCAAAATCAATCTCAATCAGCGACCGAGGTCGTTCGCGCTTAAAGGGGGAAGAGTTAAGGCCAGACATTCTACGAGTTCATGTCCACCACAAAGTCGGTTGCCATGAACCTTTCCCATGCCCAACGACACGTGCGCTGCGTCGGCACTTTTACTCCAACAACATTTACGCAACTCCACAAGTGCAATGCCCAGACTTTTCCGCCCATCCGTGGGATCGCCGGATTAGCACTTCAACCAAGGTGCATTGCGCGAGTTATACATTTGTCACCACTTACCACTTCCCCATCTCATTTGTCACCACTTACCACTTACCCAACACTAACACATACAAAGCATTCCATTAGATCGGGATTGCGATCGTCAATTATGTAAACATAAACATTCAAGCTTCCACTATAAACTAATAACCCAAACTGGGACTGCTAGCTTCTTTAACGTAAACATAAACAACCAAGCTTGCAATCTCTTGCAACTGAAACTAATAACGAATCTCAACCCAAGTCCCAATATAAACATTAACCACAACTCCAAAGTCAGAATATGCTAACGTAATTATAAACAACTTAGACGGTTTGGCTGCCGCCAACATCCAAGTATATAATAGCACTTCTTGCACAGCTTAACTTCAGTTTGTATCAATTCTCTGAATAAACCAGTTCAAATCTACAATACTGTGTACATTCTTATTTATTAAATACAACTCATGTATATATATGTCAAATATATATAACTCGCGCATCACGCTGGCCAACAACAATCAAATAAAAGAAGCAAAAAGCAAATGAAGGAATCAACAATAGAAGAAGCAAAAAGCCTGTGCCAACCCAGCACCGGCAACGCCACGCACGTCAAGCTGGCCAAGGAACCGACAGTGCCACAGAGGGCACAGAAGCTGGCAGCACTACAAAGAGTGCAGGAATCAACGAATGCTGAATATAGAATATAATATAATATAATTAATTAATATAAAACAATTGTATAATCTGTACGTAAAATTAGGTAGGAAACTGTTAAACAAAACATAACTAAATAAGAATTTTCAATTAAAATGTAGGAATAACAATAACATGCATAAACAGAATTCTTATTAAAGACAAAATTCTTAAGAAAAATTAATGTCTATAGAGACAAATAGAATAAGTAAATATTCAGAAGAAGACCCATATAAAAACATAGTTGAATTAAAAGAAATTAATAATCCAACTAATATGGGGTTAGTAGACGTTAAGACAGTGGATTCCACTGCTAACGTAATAAATAAAGTCGAACCAAATAACATAGATTTGGAATTCGTCAATATAATGTTATTAATAATTGTCATAATAATGTGTGCCAATTGCTTTTACAAACTGTATAAACTTCATAATAAATGCTTAAAGAAAAGATACGCGAGCCAAGCAAACGACTTGGACAGAATTTAAAAAAAAGCAAGGCACATATTATAACTATAAATGAAGTTAAACACAATGAAATATAATTAAGCGAACGAACAAAAATGAAGAAAATCGTATATAAGAATTGAAATTGAAAAAAGACGAAGAATGATTAATGATTATTAATAAAGAAAAATAAATTGAAAAATTGAATTATATATACATATATATATATGATCAAGAAAAATAATCTCCCCACTAGAGTAAAACACACAATCTTAATAGGTAGTATTTTGAAATATGAGCCGGAGTTTTTAAGAGACTCTCGGCCATATGTACAGACACTCTCGTGTCAATTAATGAAGTGAAATAAAAATACTCCAAAAAAAAGCTCTGAGTAAATTAGCAAAGAGGAATTTAAAAAAAGTCTTGCTAAGAGACCCAGACCTAGCCAAAAGAGTTAATTTGATCGTGTCATATAGTCCCACGTATATACGTAATTTCGAAAGCATATATATGAGGACATATGACCTAGATTTCTCCCCATTTATTGGCCTATCTAATAAAGAAAAGGCTCAATTATTAAAGTTAATACCTGGCATAGAAATTATGACGGCTCCCTATTTCTTCGTCCAAATAACTTAAATTATCCGATTAGACTGGAAATATTCCATACTTGTGTCAATAATGCCACAGTACTTCCAGCTCGGTCCGAAGTCGTCCGTAAAAAAGTAACAAGAGTACTACTGAACAAGAGCTAGCAGCTATTCATATATTTATGGTAATCATTTCACAGTAAGAACGGATCATAGACCTCTTACGTACCTATTCTCAATGATCAATCCGAGTTCAAAACTTACTCGTATGAGGCTTGAATTAGAGGAATATAATTTTACGGTAGAATATCTGAAGGGCAAAGACAATCATGTAGCGGATGCGTTATCAAGAATAACCATCCAAGACTTTAAAGACATACAAAATAAAATCCTGAAAGTCACTACCAGGTACCAAAGTAGACAGAATTTCTGCGCAGAAAATGAAAAAGTAGAATTGCCAAGGCAATCTACAGAAAAAGCTTCTCAGCCCAACGTATACAACGTCATAAACAATGACGAAATATGAAAAGTAGTGACCTTGCATATAAAAGATTCGCTATGTTTCTTTAAACATGGTAAGAAAATTATTGCAAGAATAGATATTGGTGACATATATACAAATGGAAATATTGATTTAGGTCACCTATTTCCAAGGCTCGAGAAAGAAGCCGGTATATTACAAATAAGCCAATTAAAAATAGCACCGTGGGAAAATATCTTTGATGACATTTCAATAGATACTTTCAAAAATATGGGCAATAAGATATTGAAAACATTGAGAGTAGCGCTACTCAACCCGGTGACTACAATAAATACAAATAAAGAGAAAGAAGCTATACTGTCTACACTACATGACGATCCAATACAAGGAGGTCACACTGGAAAGGTATGACTCGTGATATAACACAGCACATCCAGAAATGTCAAAAAAGCCTAAAATAATAAGACCCCGCTAACCATTACTGAAACACCAGTACAAGCTTTTGACAGAGTTATAGTGGATACAATTGGTCCATTACCAAAGTCAGAGCATGGAAATGAATATGCAGTCACGCTTATATGTGACTTGACTAAATATTTAGTAGCTATACCAGTTTCAAACAAAAGTGCAACAACAATAGCAAAAGCAATATTTGAATCTTTTATTCTCAAGTACGGTCCAATGAAGACGTTCATTTCGGACATGGGAACGGAATATAAGAATTCAATTATAAATGACTTGTGCAAATACTTAAAGATTAATAATATAACATCTACTGCACACCATCACCAGACCGTTCGAACAGTCGAAAGAAGTCACAGAACTTTCAATGAATATATACGATCTTATATATCAGCTGATAAAACTGATTGGGACGTATGGATTCAATATTTCGTATACTGTTTCAACACGACCCCCTCTATGGCACATAACTATTGTCCATATGAGTTAGTTTTTGGAATATTGCATAATTTACCAAACGATTTTAGTACTATAAATAGAATAGATCCTTTATATAACATAGACGATTACGCTAAAGAAGTTAAGTTTAGGTTAGAATCAGCCTATAAAAGAGCAAGAATAATGCTCGACAAATACAAAACTAAGAATAAAGAAATTTATGACAAAAAGGCTGTAGATTTCGAACTACAAATAGGAGATAAAGTTATATTAAAAAACGAAACTGGCCATAAATTGGACCCAGTATATTTAGGACCCTATACAGTAGTTAAAATAGAAGACAGAGATAACGTAGTAATTAAAGGCGAGAAAAATAAAACCCAAAAGGTCCATAAGGATAAGTTAAAAATTTTCAATTAAAAAAAAAAAATTTAAAAAAAAAGAACTTGGCCTGATCAACCAAAACACAAAAAAATATATATATAATTACTTTATTATTTACATTAAAAATATATATAATCGCGTTTTAAACTAAAAAATCAAATTTTATATTTCAATTTCAATTAAAAAAACGATAAAGTAAAATCCTTTTCAAAATTTCAATTTTAAATTTGTAAACATTTTAAAACAATAAATCAAAATAACTTCATTATATTACGTTATTTTCAAAAGGAGGGAGATGTAATATGCACATATGTCATACATATCGGGTGTACACTGTGATTACCATTTGTATCGAGTGTACACTGTGTTTGGCACTTATGTGGCGGCAACACTTTGTACAGCCACATACAAATCATAATAAACAATAACAAACTCAAGTGTGCGTGTGTAACATGATCCGCCACTTGTGTGAATTCGGCTAAGTCAGCATATGCACGCTGACCGCCAGTGCCCTATGCATAAGTGCATAATACTCTCTCTCACTCTAAAGAATTTATGTAAGACAAAGCATGCTTGTCCATTGACGCCTAAGTATAAGTATATACATATAAGTGCGCGCTGAACTTATGTACTTAGGGTAAGAGAACATTTTACTTCAAAAAAAGAACATTATTAAAACCAAACTAAAACTGCACTGACGTGCATGAGTTTATTCAATTGAACTTCAAAAGCTAAAAGATTCTACTACCAACTGTGACGTGATATAACAATATATACAAAAGTATGTTACATAGCCGTCTCTCTGCCGCCGACTGCGAGCAGCGCAGCTACGAGATTTAGCCTTACTTAGACTTAAGAAATATTGTAAAAAGCACATACATTTTGAACGTTGTAGCGGCGCCTCAGCTGCTCCTCAAATTTAATAAAGACTCTAAAACCAAGCAGTCTATGTGTTATTAATTGATCCATGGATTTAAAAAAGTAAACAATAATCATTACACATGAACCTTTCCCATGTCCAACGACACGTGCGCTTTTTACTCCAACAACATTTACGCAACTCCACGAGTGCACTGACCAGGCCTTTCCGCCAACCCGTGGGATTACCGGATCAGCGATTCGAGTAAAGTACATTGCGCGTATCACGCGCACCACCAAGGAACACTTGCGCAACTCCACAAGTGCAATGCCCAGACTTTTCCGCCCATCCGTGGGATCGCCGGATCAGCACTTCAACCAAGGTGCATTGCGCGCACCACGCGCAACTCCAAGGGACACCCGACACCAGCGGCTACAACAACAGCCACAGCGACAACGACAGCGACAACGGAAGCGACAACGGCAGCAGCAGCGGTAGCAGCAGCAGCGGTTTCTTAGCGTAACGTAGATTGTTTAAGTTTCTGTTCTAAACAAACTCGGAATAAAAGCGGTTTCTATTTTTTTTAATAAAATCCCACTCAATATTCTAATATGTACTTAGGCTAAGCCAACCGAATTATTTCAATAAAAGAACATTAACAAGTTGACAACAGATGAGCACTGACGTGCTTGACTACGAACATATTACATTTTATTACATTATAATATACCTTAAAATACATCATAAGCCAAGTTGTAATGACTTAGAAATTGGTAAACCTGGTAATTAATAATGTAAAACCCGCTTGAATACTATAATATAATGAAAGCAAAATGCATTTGGTATTATAAAATACCATAAGATATGAGTTAAGGCCAGACATTCTACGAAGTCATGGCCACCACAAAGTCGTTTGCCATGAACCTTTCTCATGCTCAACGACACGTGCGCTGCGTCGGCACTTTTAGTCCAGCAACACTTGCGCAACAAGTGCAATGCCCAGACTTTTCCGCCCATCCGTGGGATCGCTGGATCAGCACTTCAACCAAGGTGCATTGCGCGCACCACGCGCAACTCCAAGGGACACCTGACACCAGCGGCTACAGCGACAACGGCAGCGACAACGGAAGCGACAACGGCAACAACGGCGGCAGCAGCGACAACAGCAGAACAGCAGAGGTGTCTTCGTGTTTTAACAAATATTAATTAATGGTTAGTTTTAAAATCGAAATCAAATAAATAAGTCGAGCTCTGCTCGCGGTTGTATTTTTTTAAAACTCAAGAGAACCCTCGTTCTTAATTGGCGCCCGAGCAGGGACCTGATCGAAAGGTAGTTGACAGACCAATCGCGTAAAAACCCGATGAAACTCGTGATCAGGCCAAAAACTTTTATCGCCGACGTCCTATAGGACACCGCTTGCTAAGTGTGCCCGAGGAACCTAAGTCACCCAAGTGTAAGAAGTACCCCATCGCTACTCAACGCGGGACAAACGGGATTCATCCAGAGGACCAGCGCGGAAGATTCGCCGAGATGTTAATAGAACTGTAAGCGTAGACATTAAGTGAAATAAGAAACAAGAATCAATCAAAGAGAAAAACAAAAAAAAACAAAGAATCAAAATCAAAAAGAAAATTTTATATTAAAACGAATCTAAACTAAGTAACGTAACGAATCTAAAGAAAAACGAAAAGAAACAAAGAATCAAAAGCAAAACAAATCAAAGGAAAATTTTATAGTAAAACGAATCTAAATTAAGTAACGTAACCAAATTTTTCTTAACGAAATTTAAAACTTTGAAAGTAAATTGATAAATCAATTATTTTAGTAAGTTCAAGAATAACGTAAACTTTCATAAAATCTAAAACAAAGAATTAAACTATAAGTTAATTATTAAGTAATTTACAAACAAGAATACATTTTTTTAATAATTAATTTCGTGATCAAGACAAAATAGTAAAAGTGTTTTTCCGATTAAAAAACTTCAAAACCAAGACAATGGCGACAGCAGAAGATTTAGCCGAATCAATTAGTAACCTTCAAATAGGACATCCGATCCAAAACAGGCCAAGGACTAGTACTCCAGTTACCAGTCCAGAACTTAGGGAAGCTATAACAGGAATTATCAATGAAGTACTTAGAGATGGTAGAATTATAAGGCAAGCGGTTAATACTGAAGAAAGACCAGAACTCTTAGTAGATCTACCAGTTGTTAGACCCGGCCTAGGAGAAGAAAAAGATAAGGTACCGGATACCGTTCGATTGATTAGGGAATTCTCTGGGGATAGAACTATGTTCGGCAGCTGGAAAAAGAACGTCGAAAGAGTTCTTGCTCTTTATGAAGGGCAAGAAAACACACATAGATACTACCTCCTCATGGTCGCAATCCGAAATAAGATTGTTGATGAGGCAGAAGCGGTGTTGAATTCTTACAACACTCCTCTTAACTGGAAGGCAATATCTAAGTGCCTCACAGCGCACTTTGCTGACAAGCGTGATTTGAAAACTCTAGATTATCAGATGTTTTCACTGACGCAAGGCCGTATGACTGTAACTGAATATTACAGAGTTGTGTATCATCATTTGTCTCTAATACTCAACCAAATAAGTGCACAAGAGGAATCCCCTGAAGTAATCAGAACTTTGACCATTACGTATCATGACAAAGCATTAGACACTTTTATGCGCGGCCTGAACGGCGATATGCCACGATTATTGGCCATTAAAGAGCCAAGAGATCTGAGCCATGCTCTGCACCTGTGCAGCTTGGTAGAAAACCAGGAGCATCGAAACTCTTTTGCTCCTAGATCTCGGCAAATGCCACCTCCACTACCACCTAGACAAATACAACATAACTTCAGGCAATCTAATTCGAAACCAACATACCAATTGCCTAACAATGGACACAAATTTGAACCAAACTTATACTATCCACCTGTTATAAGACCAACTTGGGGAACTCGACCACAATCATCTTGGACCAATACGGTTCCTCAACAGAGCCATAACGTACCATTCTCTCAACGACAATACGCTCCACCAATACAACAGGGAGCTTTGTATAGACCAAGTTTCGCTCCACCACCACGCCCAATTGCTCAAAAACCAGAGCCCAAACCTGTCCCAATGGAAGTAGATCCATCCATTCGAACTAGGCATGTCAACTATATGAATAGACCTCATAATAATGACATGAATGGGAAGCGTCCACCTATGTCTGTACACAATGGGCCACCGCAGAAATTGCAAAGGCATTTCAATATCGAAACTGGTGCCTTCGAAGGTGAACCAGAAGACGTAGCAAATGCTGACGAGGAACAAGAATATTTTGAGCAAGTAGGACTAGAAGGATTAACTGATTGGGATGATCAGAATCCAATAGAAGAAGAATATGGTTTTGAAACAAACCCATCAGACGCAGCAGATGTCTATTTTTTAGATAAATAGTTCCTCACTGCCGTATATCCAATGCGTAATGAGGGACGGAAGCAAATTAAAATTTTTAATAGATACAGGCTCTAATCAGAACTATGTCCAACCCCATTTAGTGAGGAACCCGAAGATCAATAACAACTCATTCTTTGCAAACTCAGTAGGAGGAAAAATAGAAATAACACACCATACACTCTTAAATCTTTTTGGTCTCAAAAACCTGACATTTAAATATTTTATATTACCCACATTGAAAACATTCCATGGCATCATAGGGAATGACACATTAAAACAACTTGACGCAATAGTTGATATAAGAACCGAAACTCTGATCATAAAGGGCGGACGAAAAATCAAAATTCTTCAACTAAAAACACAAGCAGTGAACAGCATCAACATTCGGTCCGATCTTATGACACCCTTACAAAAACAAACTATGTCTCAACTAACAAACAATTACTCCGAATTATTCGCGAACCCAGACAAGAAACTGACCTACACAACAAGAGTTGTTGGTGAAATTAGAACTAACTCCGACACTCCTGTGTACAGCAAACATTACCCATACCCCGCTTCATTACGAACAGAAGTAGAAACCCAAATCCAAGAATTGCTACGAGATGGTATAATTAGACCTTCACGGTCTCCGTATAATGCACCCGTTTGGGTGGTGCCAAAAAAGATAGACGCATCTGGTAAAAAGAAGTTTAGAGTAGTTATTGACTACCGAAAACTTAATAACGTAACCATCCCGGATCGTTACCCGATCCCAGAGATAGGCGAAATAATCGCACAATTAGGCGAAAACAAATTCTTTTCAGTTTTAGATCTGAAAAGTGGTTTTCACCAAATTCCATTGTCGGAAAGAGATATAGAAAAAACAGCATTCGCTGTTAACGGAGGGAAATTTGAGTTCACGAGACTACCATTCGGTCTTAAGAATTCACCTTCAATATTCCAACGCACATTAGACGATATCTTATTAGAACAAGAAGGTAAACCCATCACTTTCATATCGCGAACCCTCTCTAAAACGGAAGAAAACTATGCAGCTAATGATAAAGAAATGCTAGCATAGTATGGGCTTTGCAGAACCTTCGCATGTACCTATATGGCACTTCAAAGGTTATAATCTTTACCGATCATCAACCCCTGACTTTCGCACTCAGCAATAAAAATCATAATGGAAAGCTTAAGAGATGGAAAAGCTATCTCGAAGAGTTTAACCATGAGCTTAGGTACAAGCCCGGAACATCAAACGTGGTAGCAGACGCATTATCACGAAACCCACCAATCTTTTTTACAGAGAGCTCCGCCGCAACAGTTCACAGCGACGAAAGTTCCTCACACAACCTCATTCAAGGGGTAGAAGCTCCAATTAATGTATTCAAAAATCAACTTTTTCTATTAACTTCAGACAAAGATTCCTACACATTTGAATTACCATTCCCAAGTTATCATAGACACATACATAGTTTCTAAAACACACTACACAAAAAATGACTTAATCAAAATTTTAAAAGAAAGACTAGACCCCAAAATAGTAAATGGATTATTCACATCAGAAAGATTATTGGGCCAAATTCAGGAAATATACCCTAACCATTTTTCTAATTATAAAATAAGATACACCTGGAGACGAGTAATAGATATCCCAATCGAAGATGAACAGAATGAGATAGGAACCAAAGAACATGTACGAGTACACAGAAACGCAACAGAAAACAAACAGCAAATTTTAAACAAAAATACTTTTTTCCTGGATTAGCTAAGAAAGTCAAGTCAATAGTAAAGAAATGTGAAACATGCAAACTCACTAAATATAACAGATCCACAAGAATTAGAACAAGCTAGGAATCAGATCAGCAACGAAATAAAAAGAAAACAAGAGGAAGATTTATTATACCATAATTCAAAAAAGAAACTAATAAGAACTTATACGAAGGGAAAAGTTATTTACGTGAGAATAGATAAAAGGTTAGGATCAAAATTATCACCAAAATTTAGAAAAGAGATAGTTTCAGAAGACAGAAACACAACAATAAAAACACAATCAGTACATAAAAATAATATCAAAACATAATATCCGTTACAAAATACAAAATTCAAAATTTTAAAGAAGAATAAACTCTATAATATTATCAGAATTAGAAATAAGTAAAATTGAACAAATACTAGAAAACGAAAAAAAATAATGTTTGTAAACGTTGAAGAACTATTAGAATTTGCAAAATTAAAAATAGCCTCAAATGGCAATGAAATGTTGTACATTATAATAAGAAAAACGAAAAACATAATTAAGAAAATCGATTGCGAATCCCATAAAGATAAAAATCATTTGTCATAGAGATAAAATCATAGATTCAAGTAACGATACTTGTATAACTCCTTTGTTAAACCACTCAAGACCCTACTGCAATACAGTAAATAGCCAACATGTTCCAGACCATGAAGAAATTTTGACGGGTACAATTCTGTTAAATGACTACACTGGTAGCATACAAATAGACCAAGATGAAGTAGATCTGAAACGAAGGTACCTCATACAATTCGAAAACTCCACAATAAGAATTGGCGATGACGAATATGAAGCTGGCGAGGCAAGATACGCAGAAGCGATTCCACCACTCTTCCAGATGATGGCAGAAAAAACCAAAGCTGAAGAAGTACTATCGCTACAGATGTTAGAAGAACTTAACATCAACAACACTCGAAGACTGGATACGCTACGAACTAACAACTTTAAGGCAAATTCCATCAGCTTCGCACATTCTGGCATATTGGTGATAACTTTCACTATACTGGCTATATTGGTATGGAAAGTCAAGTCCACTCCAAGAGCAGAAAAAACCACAGAGATACAGAAAGGCGAAACACCAAGCAATGGAACCCAAAAACGCTTCTACATTGCGTCCGAGGACGTACGCGTTTAGAGGGGGAGGAGTTAAGGCCAGACATTCTACGAAGTCATGGCCACCACAAAGTCGGTTGCCATGATCCTTTCTCATGCTCAACGACACGTGCGCTGCGTCGGCACTTTTAGTCCAGCAACACTTGCGCAACAAGTGCAATGCCCAGACTTTTCCGCCCATCCGTGGGATCGCTGGATCAGCACTTCAACCAAGGTGCATTGCGCGCACCACGCGCAACTCCAAGGGACACCTGACACCAGCGGCTACAGCGACAACGGCAGCGACAACGGAAGCGACAACGGCAACAACGGCGGCAGCAGCGACAACAGCAGAACAGCAGAGGTGTCTTCGTGTTTTAACAAATAATAATTAATGTTTAGTTTTAAAATCGAAATCAAATAAATAAGTCGAGCTCTGCTCGCGGTTGTATTTTTTTTAAAACTCAAGAGAACCCTCGATCTTAATTTATGTAATTAGCCTATTAAGACTTCCATAAAATGAAAATAAAGTGAATTTGAAATAAAATACCATTCAATATTTAATAAGCCATGAACTTTATAAGGCCAACTAACGAAGTTAAGCTGCACCTCATATTGGTATTATTTCTTTTAAATGTTAATTATTAATGTAAATGAATATATGGACAAGAACAAATGAAACACTATTTAGACTAAAACACATAGCTTAAAGTAAATCAATTTACTTTATTTTATTTACTTACTCTGGTATCCATATATGACTGACAAATTCTTGAACTAATTCTCGAAGCTGGTTCTGATTAAGACGCAAGTGTAGTAAGCGAACAAAATTTAGAACACCCATTAAAGTAGTACAACAATTCTCGGTAAGCATTATAATGTCTCCAAAGTGGTCTATTAAAAACGATGTCTGGAAGCTGATTGTTATTCCCACTGAAACAATCACATACCACGACCAACACGAATAGGAATTGCGAAAGAAGTTTTTTTTCGACGTATTGCGCCATTTTTGGAGTCATATTCCAATGGCCAAGAGCCATTTAATTTTAGCCAAATGCATTGAAATGGCATGTAAAAATTTGAGTGCTCATCCGATTTAGGCTTGAACATTATCGACAGAGTAGTTGTTCACTTCTACTTTAGTCGTATATTGTGAAATTCTTTTTTATAATGCCTCCCATCGGCTCATGAGTTAGTATATCAAATATCAAACACAAGTAGAATAAATAATGCGCCAATTGTAAACGCACTTAATGTTTTTTTTTTGTCAACTGCTTATCTGCTTATAATCACCACCAATAACATCAACTACAAATAGAATAATTAATTCGTAAATTACCTACAAAGAAAAGCTATGTACATTCAAGTTTTGTCTATAAGACCTGTTTACTCTTGAATTTTGTCTGCAATATTTACACTAAATAAAACGTTCCGTACATAGCCTTATTTTGAGCAGATATTTTGTTGGCATTCAATTTAATATCCAATAAAGCGAATAAAACCATTTCACTTTAAAATGAACAGGTCTTCAATATAGTAAAGTATAAATCAGTATATAAAAAATACGTTATCCTGACTTGCTGCTTGCTAAGTAAACTATTTACGCACAGCCTCAAGTTTTTGGACACCATTATTTGAGCATTTCTACAGCTTTAAATTCCAAATATTCGTATGACATATTCAAAGACTAGAAAGGTATAATTTTTTTGTGCTGCATTCAGTTTTTACCAGTTGCATGGATTGCATCAATATCCTCTTGTAGAGTCCATAATAATAGTTCGGGAATTGTTTAGGCCAGGAAACGGATATCCGAGCCTGATTGTTCCCTTTATTTTTAAGGTTGGTAGAATTTATCGCCGATCTACTCCTCAGCAAATATTAATGTGAGCAAAGTTAATGTTTGTTAAAATTCTTTTTTTTTCATTCAAATTTATTATATTTATATTTCATATTTATGGTACTCGATTATATTTAGTTTATTTTACAATTTGTGTTACCTGCTAATTTAAATTAAGTTATTTTACAATATTTATTATGAACAATTTAGAAACTTTTAATTCCATGTATATTTAATTTATTATAATACATTAATTATTTACTAATTGACCTTATGGTTTATGCTTTAAGTCTATATAATGGGCCAAATCTGACGTGATAAACTCGTTTCTCCTAAACGAAAATGAGCTACAAAAAATATCAAACTACACCGACGCACACACGATTTTAATTAATAATAATTTATCTACATCATTGACCTAACACACATATGGAAAACGATCTCTGAGCAATTTGAGATTAAAAGAAACAAGACTTAAGCTCTTTGTTTCACACACCAACTCATGAAATACTCCAAGCCTAATTAGCACAAAAGTAAGTTAACTTGCGTCACTCGCTAGTAAACATAGAAATACCCTCGCACATTCGCAGGACAAAGTTAGAAGAAGACGGCCGAACTATAGAGAGTGCAGGAAACAACGAAGTTTAATTGAAAACAATTTTAAGAATACATTAAAAATTTATACATGTAAATAAGATTGTAAAATCGTGCGAAACTTTTTTGCTCGATAGCAGTATAGCTTTTATTCTTTCTTTCTGTAACTTAGTTCTTAGTTAGAAAGTAATAAAGACATTATTATACTTTTGACCGTAAGCAAGTGTGGTTCGCTTTTCTTCAAATTTCGCACAACACAATTGAATTCCATAAATACTTTATATGACAAATAGCTGTATGTATGTTTAGATTATTGCAACATTGTTGACATCCGCTGGATATGCTGATCCACGTCTGGACTATTTTGCCGACTAAGCGGAATAGCCCAACGGCAGCGATCAAGCCAGCTGCCTTTCGAAATCTACCGACAATGCAGATTCCGATTCCATTTATTCCATGTACCCATGTACCCTAGAAGCTAAGCGACTGTATAATAAAGAATTATTCTAAAAAGGCAACTCAACCAAAAAGGTTTATTCTTATTTGAAAACTCGAGCTTTTATTTCATCATTAATTCACCAACATTGGGACGCAAATACCATAACTTGGGATTCAAATTCCATAACTGGTGCAGCCGCATTTCGAACATCTCTCGGAGAATGAGGATACCAATATTATTTCTAATGTAAGATAGTTGTTAACCCTTTCATGCCCACTGTTGCCTATAGGCAACATTAACTTTAAATTTAAATTTCGGTTACGATTCAAAATTTTTGTGAACTTTTTTTTATGGGGGATTTCCCTTATTAATGTTCTTTAATTTTTGGTATTTTTTGCGAATGCAGCTGCAGCGTGTGCTGAGCTATCACTAATTATTCGAAGCGACCACAGCTTCCGAAAAATGTTGCCAAAAAGTGTCTGTGAAAAAAGTGCGATTAACTAAAATTAGTGACAAATATTAAAAAAAAATAAGTACGTACACATCTTTAAAATAGGTAAGACTGTGATAATAGTATAAAGTTGGGCTTGAAAATTGTTTTATAAAGAGTGTGGATTTTTCCAAAAGTAAATGTTGCCTACTGGCAACATTGGTCACAAGAGGTTCATAACTAATAAATTCTTTGTACTCATTAGGCATGCGTCCGAATGGATTAAACGAATTGAAAATTCAAAAAATTTGCGAATTCGATTGGGAAAATTCAAACGACGAGGATGACGATGAAGAGGCAGAGGCAAAATGGATGTCTTGGAGGCATTCATAGAAGAAAGTCTGCAGGACATAATACAGCAAGGTGGAAATATTGAAGATGAGCTTATGGAAAGTACCGTGCTTAAAGGAAGCCAATAATGGTCTCGTTAGTTTAGTTAAGATCATTACGGGCAATATGGATGCCGTGGATGAAATTAAAATCAACAACAAATTCCAAGAAATTGAAGGAATAGAATATAATTTGAGTAATACCATTAAGAATCAACTTATTATTAATAACAATATAATCGATAGATTTAAGAATATTACTGAACATATAAACAATGAACAAAACACCATCAACACATTTGCAAACAATTTTAAAGATAACGTATATACTAACATAAGTTAACACAAGAACACAGAGAAATACACATGTTACAATACTTTAATCGCATGGGCTATAGTATAGACGTTTTAAGTAATCATCTGAATAATATTGCCGAAAGTCTTCTCAGCTAAATTACAGATCATTCCTAAATTTATTTTGAGTCCATTCGAAGTTCAAATAATTAAAGACATTCTTTCGGAACAAAACATTAACATAGAAAATGAGGAGCACATTTACAGGCTCATCAACTTGGAAACAACTCATGAAAACATAAAGAACCGATATTCGAAAAAGAAGTCTATACCCTAGCTCACATGTTCCCATTACCCTTAAATAATACACAATTTGTAATACTTCCTAAGTTTTTATTGTTCAATCCAAAATTTAAATTTATGTACTTAGAATCTAAATGTCCTAAAATTCATAATTTGTACTTTTGTAATAATGCAGAGTTTGGGCGGACGAAAATTTCAGGAAAATTTTGGAGGGATGGCCTGCTACCTGCGACATGCAAAAATCTGGAAACGACGAAAATATAATTGAGCCGGAAATTGGACACATTATCATCATGAACGTCAACATCAACTCTTCGTGCGGCCCTTATACCACTATCAAAGGCACAGCGATTATTAGGTACAAAAACTGCACCGTAGAGATAAATAATATCACCTATGACGATTCCGAAGTTAATATCCTTGAGGATGTGAAGATCTCCTAATACTGGTTAAGAATAACACAAGAAAACTTAATCTACGTCACTTAGAACTGCAAAATCTGAACAACACTCAAGTGGAGTTACCACCACTGCTTCTTCCCCTACCTCTGTCTCGCCTCCGCCCAACAAACCGCCACGAGCGACCCATATGGGTCACTCGGTATGTTAACATTATTGCAACTGTAATATGCACATATGTCATACATATCGGGTGTACACTGTGATTACCATTTGTATCGAGTGTACACTGTGTTTGGCACTTATGTGGCGGCAACACTTTGTGCAGCCACATACAAATCATAATAAACAATAACAAACTCAAGTGTGCGCGTAACATGATCCGCCACTTGTGCGAATTCGGCTAAGTCAGCATATGCACGCTGACCGCCAGTGCCCTATGCATAAGTGCATAATACACTCTCTCACTCTAAAGAATTTATGTAAGACAAAAGCATGCTTGTCCATTGACATATAAGTATATACATATAAGTTATATATAATGCAGCCGCGCCGCTGCCGGCTGAACCGGCAGCGCAGTGCGCGCTGAACTTATGTACTTAGGGTAAGAGAATATTTTACTCAGAATAAATGAACATTGATAAAACCAAACCAAATCTGCACTGACGTGCATGTGTTAATTCAATTAAACTTAACAAGCTAAAGAATTCTTCCACCAACTATTGTCTAATATAACACAACATTGTTGACATCCGCTGGATATGCTGATCCACGTCTTTTCCGATTCCATTTATTCCATGTACCCATGTACCCTAGAAGCTAAGCGTATAATAAAGAATTATTCTAAAAAGGCAACTCAACCAAGAAGGTTTATTCTTATTTGAAAACTCAAGCTTTTATTTCATCATTAATTCACCAACATTGGGACTCAAATACCATAACTCGCGCATAACACATTATCCCATACAATATCCCATACATAAGATATTCATATTTAAATTAACAACAATGCTAACACGTCAAAATGTGGCTCAGTGCATTGACACCCGAAATGCACTCAGCCAATTCTGCAAAATCTGCAAAGTCTGCAGAACATTCGCCACATGCCCTGTGTCAGCAGAATATCGATCGTGGGACACTTCCGCAACCATCACCAACGTAGGATCGCAGAAGCGGCAGCGAGTTTTCATTTTAAGTCTTAAAATTGTAATAAGTTAGTCTTAATCAGAAGCTGAATAAACGGAAATCGCTCACGATTTGTTAATTTATATAAGTTAACACTCAAAATATTATGAATATGCAGACTCAGCGTCTGACCAACTTCCTGCACGCGCCGAGTGCATCTGCAATATTCCAAGAAGACCCAAAACCAAGTTGCTCAACACATCCGCCACATCCCGGTGCAAGCTATTCCAAGAACATCGAGCAAAGCACCCAATTCACCAACCAAAGCAGCGGTGTCAACGCCGCTGCTGAAACTCACAGCTTTATATAGGGCTAGCTTCAGAATTAGTTTTTAGTCTCTAATTTGATAAAATAAAGTACGGTTCTGACCAGAACCATAATCAAATATTTTTTTGTTATTATTTAAAAACAAATAATTAACTTATACATAACGCAGCCGCTCCGCTGCTGGCTTTACCGGCAGCGCAGCTACGCGGCTTAGCCTAAGCATAGCCTTAATGATTTTGTAATAAACAGATATTGTGCAACAATTGGAGCGACACATACATGTTGCTCCAAATAATAAAGATCACAATACTAAATCAATGTGTTTGAATAATAAAGAACTTATCTAAAGTGATTGCATTGCCACTTCACCACATGGAATAATAAAGAACTTAATCTAAAGTGATTGCATTGCATAGCAAGACCAGGACTCCAGGATCTCTCTCCAATAACTACAACAACAACCACGCTGGGACAGGAAAGAAAACAGGAGGAGGAACAAATTGCAAATTGCAACAAATGCAATTCAATCTGGAAATAAAAATCAAACGCAGTGAGTAGAGTGATATGTGTGCAAAGCGGAGCGGAGTAGTAAAACGATTGAAGGCAAGAAAAGCCCAACTGTTAAAACTACTAAGTACAGATTGTCTACCTTGGGATACATCAGTCAAGGTACACGCAGAGGTTGAACACATTAAAGAACTATTGAACAACCGCAAAGACAAAACCGCGCACACATACACCTACCATGCGATAAACAATATTGCAAAACAAACTGATAAAACAGTTCCACCTCAAAAGCAAGAATTGCCACAACGAAGGAAAACCTGTCCTGCCGACTGCGAGGGACCATTGTATTCAGCGAATTGTTATTACACCTGTGCACCTCCAACAACGTAGAAGCAGCCTGTGCAGCCAACACCGGCGCCCCTTGTGACAACGATTGAAGCAAGAAGAAGTACGAGTGGCAATCCGCCCCTTGTACCATCGAGGGACATCGAGACATCAACAGCGCTGCCAAGATCGGAATTTTTTTTTTTAATGCCCTGCGTTGCATATTTATTTTCTGAATGCACTACGTTGCATATTTTATTTTTATAAATATTAAGAAGAATTGTAAAATTGAGCGACATTAAAGTTGCCCAATTAGAGTGTGGCCTGTAAAGCTACACAAACATTAGGTAGGCAAAGAGAGGAACAACTCTCAAATTTGTAAACTAGTACATATACAAGCATGATATACAGAAATAGAATTTTATTTAAATAAGACAAAAATTCTTAAGAAACATTGATGTCTATAGAGACAAATAAAATAAGTAATTATCCAGATTCTCATATAAGTAAAAAATAATACCCATACAAAAACATAATTACATTAAAAGAAATTAATAATCCAACTAATATGGGGTTAGTAGACGTTAAGACAGTGGATTCCACTGCTAACGTAATAAATAAAGTCAAACCAAATAATATCGATTTGGAATTCGTCAACATAATGTTATTAATAATTGTTGTCATAATGTGTGCCAATTGCTTTTATAAATTGTATAAGCTTCACAATAAATGTTTAAAAAAAAGATACGCGAGCCAAGCAAACGACTTGGACAGAATTTAAAAAAAAAAGCAAGGCACATATTATAACTATAAATGAAGTTAAACACAATAAAATGTAATTAAGTGAGTAACAATAAAAAAAAAAATAATAAAGAAAATCCTATATAAGAATTGAAATTGAAAAGACGAAGAATGATTATTAATAAAGAATATCGTATATAAACAAGAAATTATATATATATAAGACATAAGATCAAAATAAAAAAAATAATCTTCCAACTATAGTAAAACACACAGTCTTAATAGGTAGTATTTTAAAATATGAGCCGGAGTTTTTAAGAGATTCTCGGCCATAGGTACAGACACTCTCGTGTCAATTAATGAAGTACAATAAAAATACATTGACAAAATCTACAAATGCTATGAGTAAATTAACAAAGAGGAATTTAAAGAAAGTCTTGGTAAAAGAACCAGACCTAGCTAAAAGAGTTAATTTCATTGTATCATATAGTCCCACGTATGTATATATGTAATTTCGAAAGCATATATATGAGGACATATGATCTAGATTTCTCCCCTTTTATTGACCTATCTAATAAAGAAAAGGCTCAATTATTAATGTTAATACCTGGCATAGAAATTATGACGGTATCTAACGAGAAATCGGAAGAAATTAACTACGAGGTATTCAAGTACTAAACCTCGTGATAGAAACAGCTTGCTCGTCCATATTATGGAATGGTCAGAACTTTCTGAACGAATCCATAATATAAAAATCAGATTTGAAAAAGTATACAAATGCTTAACGCAGAATAGACCAACTCATAAAGACACAGTAGACAGACATGCAATAACCTTAGTCGACTGCTTTAATGAAGCTCGAATATTAATATATAATCATAAAGACGTATTAACCGATCAACATTGGTCAGAAACGTCAAGGTTATTGACAAGATTAAGAAATAATGTCCAAAGCATAAAGGAGAAACATAATCTTAATCTAACTGTGCCGTCTATTCTGAATACACCAATAAAATTTGAGGCTAGTAGAGAAGAAGATATACAAGTCCAAGAACAAGACTTGGCAAATCTTACTATCCCAGCCACACTAATGTTTCACGTAGATAACTCGGATTCAGATACAAATTCAAGCGCAGTGCGCGCTGAACTTATGTACTTAGGGTAAGAGAACATTTTGACATAAAATAAAAGAACATTATTAAACCTACACTCAAACTGCCCTAACGTGCAAGTCTATTCATTTCTTTAAACATAACTTGAAGTATTCCATTATTGAATGTCTACAACATAACTTGGAAACACCTTCAACTTACAACATAACATGGAAATACCTTCAAGTTACAACATGGCAATAAATGGCACAACAGCATTGGTACAACACAACAATGTTTACATTAACAGCGACTTTGTCGCTAACGCTAAGTGCCCTCTGCACATAATCAAGTGCATTCGATATATGATCCTCACTAGATAACTTTAATATAAACAAAACAACAAATGCCCAGCGCAGTTTAAGTGCACTGCAATATGATGTCACCTGAACTGCAGCCGGCACATCAAAAGCCGCGTCAGCATTAGCGCCGGCGAGAAAATCCAAACTAAGGAGCATTGGAAGACGGGAAAATAATTCTGAATGAGTACAGGGTATGAAAAGAATTCAAAAGCGAAAAACCCAAAGGAGCGGTTTGAAAAAGAGATCGAGGAAACGAATTTCTCAACTCGTTCAGATATTCGAAGGGGGGTTTTGTATAAGGCCAAAAACCCCCCTTCGTGGGCAAAGGCAAATGTTCTCACCGCTGAGCTAAGGGCGCTTGAGGAATTTCTGCAATAAGAAAACCAACCCTGTACCGCAAGTATACAGAAGAATATAACTAAAAGACACCGTCCGCCTCCAAAGCAGTTACCAAAGCCTACACCAAGATGCCCTGCAGACTGTGAGGGACCACAGATCACCCACTTGTGCTCCACGATAAGACAGCATTCAAGCTAAGTCAGCATTCCCACGCTGACCACTTGCAATACATATAACATATAGTAACATATGTAACATACCCAGTAGAAATGTACTACTAGGCATATTATGTATGTCACATACCGGTCAAAGACCCATAGCAGTCGCATTCCAGATTTCGAAATCAATTGCATAAAAAAAAAACAGCAAGTCGCATAATAATTAATAAGCATATTCTGCACATGCCATAGCGTAAGCACAAATTGTACACGTGCCGCATAGACAGCAAGAGCCATTAACTCTTACTACCAAAATCTTGTACGATTAGTCTTAAGCTGATATTCCAATAAAGAACACGTATATTGCAATTCACTCTCGTGTGTTAATTTAAAAAAAAAAAAACTTTGTAATATTCGGCGTTGACCTTAGGCTAATTTGCCCGGTCATTTATTCGACTCAACGTAAGTATACGCCCATAAGACTCTCTCTCTCCCTAACATAGTTTATAAGATATATATATGTGTAGCTACTCTTCTGCCGCTGCCAACGACAGCGCAGTAGTATTCCAACATTATGTACTTAGGCTAAGTCAACAGAATGATTTTCAATAAATTTGACTACAGAAGAGCACTGACGTGCTGTCTCTATGAATCCGTCAACGAAAATATCTCGTGACAGGACAGAACCTGAAGAAAATTGTGAAGTGAAAAAAAAAAAAATATTAATACAACAACAACAACAATGCCAAAATACAAGAAAACATCAAGTGTGTTTGACAAATAGAACCTGAAGAACAATTATGAAAAAATGTTAACACAAAAACAAGAACAATGACAAAATACAAGTGTATAACAACCACAAATCAAAATAATAAGCTGTACAGGAAAATTCCTGCAAAGAAGAAACAAAAGTCAAAACACAAAATAAAAATGAGCAAATAATAGAAAAGCCCAAAGTCTATGAAGTTGTCAACAATTATGACACAAAGAAACATGTTTTAATCAAAATAGATAAACACAAGTGTTTATTAAAACGAGGAAATACAATTGTTTCACGCTTTGATGTCAATGACTTGTATTCTAATGAAACATTTGATCTAAATCAATTCTTTCAAAGGCTTATTTCAAAAGCCGGAATGCATAAAATATGTTAACAAAAATGCGAATATCACCAAGTGAACAAATATTCGAATTTGTATCACTAAATGAATTTAAAACAAAGGGCAATCGAGCACTCGAAAAGTAGAACTAGCTATTCATGATGAAGCTCAAATTAAGGAAATTTTGACAAAATTCCATGATGATCCTATAGAAGTAGGCCACACGGGTATTGCGCGAACCCTGTCAAAAATCAAAAGATTTTATTATTGGCCACAAATGACTAAGACAATATCAAAGTATGTAAAGACTTGTTTGAAATGCCAACAAGCCAAAATAACAACACATACCAAAACACCATTACCATTGACACCAACGCCAGCAACAGCATTTCATACAGTTTTAATTGATACCATTGGTCCATTACCGAAATCGGAAGACGGAAATGAGTATGCAGTTACAATCATATGCGATCTAGTTAAGTTTTTGGTCACTATTCCAACACCGAATAAAAGTGCTAAAACAGTTGCAAAGGCTAACATATATTCGAATCATTTGTATTGAAGTACGGTCCAATGAAGACGTTCATTATGGATTACAGAATACAAAAATTCACTTATAAATGAACTATGCAAATATATGCATATAGAAAATCTAACATCTAGCGCTCACCATCATCAAACTCTAGGAACAATAGAAAGAAGCCACCGAACTTTCAATGAATATATACGTTCATATAAATCAGTTGACAAAAGTGATTGGGACATTTGGTTACCATATTTCACTTATTGTTTCAATACAACACCCTCAATAGTTCATGACTATTGCTCATATGAACTAGTACTTGGCAGACAATTTAAAGATTTCAGTAAAATAAACAAGATAGACCCAATATACAACGTAGAAGACTATTCCATAGAACTAAAATGCAGACTAGAAATGTCGTACAATAGAGCTAGAAGAATGTTAGAAAAAGCAAAAGCAGATAGAAAATTCAGATACGATAGGAATACAAATAATTATGATTTAAAAATAGGAGATAAAGTAGTGCTTAAAAACGAAAGAGGCCATACGTTAGATAATAGATACGAAGGTCCTTACGACGTATTAGATATAGGATTCAATGACAACATAACTATTAAAATACGAAATAAGAAACAACAGGTAGTACATAAAGATAGGCTAAAAAAGCAAATATAAAAAAAAAAAACGGTCTGATCGCCAAAAAAAAAAAGATAAATACATAAATATGTTTGAATTTTAATAATTAAAAAAAAAAAAAAATGTATTCCCTTTTGTTCATTTAAAACTCAATATCATAAATCATTTTAATTCATTAATATTAAATATTCATATAATTATATAAACTAATGTTACAATTAAGATATAATATATAGAAAATAACTTCACTTAACGTTATTTTTCAAAAGGAGGGAGGTGTAGTGTAGTATGCACATATATTGAATACCCACTGTACCGAGAGTACTTAAAGGGTGCGCACTGTAACACTTTGTTGCAGTGTTCACATAATCCAAAGTCCCGGTCATAAACCCTAAGTCGCCGAAATATGAACCGATCGTTATGGCTTAGCCCGCACACAGAAAGTGCTAGTGTGGTATGCACATATATCGAAGTTACACTGTAACCAGAGTAACATTAAATACGGAAGCAGCAACTCTCTGTTGCTGCCCGAAATACATAAATAGTGCATTGACACTTTAATATAAAGAAAACAACAAATGCCCAGCGCAGTTCAAGTGCACTGCAATATGATGTCACCTGAACTGCAGCAGGCACATTAAAAGCCGCGTCAGCATAAACGCCGGCCACTGACCGCTGTCTGTGCATAACACATGCTCCTCCATATAGTACATATATATATAATTATATATTAAATAATACTTATGTATAATAAGCAACGCTAACGCCACTTCTTCAACGAAGCAGCGACTTAGCAGCGTCTCAAATAGTTTACTTAAGTATAAGAACAAATGTAACGAATTATTCGGAAAATAAACGTCCACTAGAGCGAACCTTCGCTCGTGGTTTAAAAACACGGCTTTAATAGCATTTATTAAATACATGGCGACCGTGACATAGTCCTGGAGGACTGGACGACGACCAAGCAGAAGATTAAAATTATCAGTGAAGACTCAAATCATCGTCTCTGGAATGGCATTTATTGACTTGAATTGGCATTCAAATCTGAAACATAATTGAAAGAAAATCGAAACTGAAGAGCATCGGGACGGAAGAAAAATTTCTGAGTGAGTACAGGGTATGGTCGGAATTCAGAAGTGAAAAACCCGAAGGAGCGGTTTAAAGGAGAGAACTAGAAAACAAATTTCTGAACTCGTTCAGATTTTGTTTAAGTCCAAAAACCCTCCCACGTGGGCAAAGGCAAATGTTCTCACCGCTGAGCTACGGGCGCTTGAGGAATTCCTAAAGTCAAAAAACCAACCCTGTACCACAATTATGCAGAAAAACATCACTAACACACACCGTCCTTCACCGAAGGATTTACCGAAGCATATTCCAAAATGCCCTGCGGACTGTGAGGGACCTCTGGGAAGCCCGCATTGCCTAGGCACCTGCCTTGGCCATAAGTAGAGAAGAAGTGAAAACATCGGTGAACCATCACCGGCAACGCCCTTCCCCGGGCCAAAGAGAAAGAAATAAAAAAAAAGCCTACGCAACCAGTGCCGGCACCGTCAATGTTCCAAGTTGACCATAGTGACCGACAGCGCTACTTAGAGCGCAGAGGCTGGCAGCACACCAAGGTGTCAGCATATTCGTAACAAACGGTCAGCATATGCATACCCCTCGCGCCTCCACTTGAGAGTGTATAACAACGTATATTATTATATTCCTTTATACATAGGTACATAGCTGTTTCTCTGCCGCCGCCTGCGAGCAGCGCAGCTACGAGACTTAGCCTCACTCAGACTTAAAAAATATTGTAAAAGAACAGAGACATTTTGATCGTTGGAGCGGCACCTCAGCTGCTCCTTCTAAATAAAAACCTAACAATAATCAAACCACGGAGTTATCCTATGACATGGCGACCGTGACATGACTGGAAGGACATTGAAAGTCATCGAGGGACTAGAAGGATACACCGAGAAGGATATACCCAGGAGGATAAAAAAAAAAAACTACAAAAAAAAATTTAAACTGGAAAATGCAAAATGGATAAATCGACAAAAAAAAATCTGAGTGAGTAGAGTGAAAGCAATGGGCAATCGCGGAGGAGTTGCGGAAAAAATAAAGAAAAGGGTAGCACACCTAAAGTGGCTACTCTACGTAAATACTCCACCTCCCGCGTGGGCTACGGCCCAAAAACTGCAATCAGAACTTGATTTTCTGCAAGAACAATTAATAAGTAATAAAAATAAACGCCCAAAAATTGCCGCCACTTACTCAGTGCCAGTAAGAAAAATTAATGAAAAACTAATAACAACAAAACCTCCATCACCCAAGCCATTACCAAAACTTAAAAAGACACGCCCGAAGGATTGCCCATTACCTATTGTTAAGATATATACATATATGTAATATATAAAACGGCTGCTCTGCCGCTGCGCCGACAGCTTTAGTTTAAGAAATCTAAAAGCATTCGAATAAAGATTCTAAACAAGCACAGCCGAATCTTCTCAATACAACATGGCCACCGTGACAGGCGGGTTTTTCCTTTTTTTTCCAAGGTAGGGAAATATGTACTATTAGAAATTAACAAAAAAAAAAAAAAAGGCAAATAATTTTTTAAATGAAAGAATTATAAATGCCTAAGAATAGTAATAAAAAAAGAGGAGGTCAAAAGAACTTCCTCAATTTAAAAATTAAGAAATTGAATAAACAATTATATAACTCAGGAACTGAAACAGTTTCCTGGGAAGAAAATGTGGCTCTAAGACAAGAATTAGAGTCCACATATAGAGAAATAGAGGCATATGAAAATAAAGATTTAAAAAAAGCCAGAAAGCCAAAATGCTCAGCAGATTGTAAGGGTGCTTTTGACAATCCTGGCTGCGAATACACATGCAAATATACATGTGGAAAGATAATAATTGAAATAAATGAATTTAATATACAAAATCCCATAAAACAAATTTTAAAATGAATAGAAAAAAATAAATATTTCTTTAAAAAAAAAAAAAACTTGATACTCTGACTAGCAAAACTAATGATAAATAAAATAAAAGCAGTCAGTGAATCAAATATAATACTCCAAAAGGGCCCAGGGATTTACCAGTTAGCAGTTAGAAATAAATATTCACCCGATATTGATCTAGTAGACGTTAAGACAGTGGATTCCACTGCTAACGTCATTAATAAGGTAGAACCATAAACAATGGATTTAGATTTAACTGATATCTTGTTAATAATAATCACAATTATAATGTGCGCAAATTGTTTTGTAGGATTTGTAGGAGGAGCTGCATGCCAGTACTTTTCCACTTGCGATTCTTAGCTTTAGCTTTAAATGTTTATTTAATAAGAATTTAGTTTTGTTCTACATAGCAGCCTTGTCTGTCGAATAAATGCTCCGGCACTTGCCGTTACACAATTGATTTATTAAGGGGGAATAGTTTCCTCCATCATAATTATTCACCCACGATCAAGGATTCCCAACGGACATCAACTTGACAACACTGGAGCCGATAAACTTAATAACTTATGCAGATATTGACACTTTAACATAAACAAAACAACAAATGCCCAGCGCAGTTCAAGTGCACTGCAATATGATGTCACTTGAACTGCAGCCGGCACTTCAAAAGCCACGTCAGCATAAACGCCGGCCACTGACCGCTGTTTGTCAGCGGGTGTGCATAACTTATGCTCCTCTATATATTACATATATATAAATAATACTTATATATAATAAGCAGCGCTGCCGCCACTTCTTTAACGAAGTAGCGACTTAGCATCATCGCAACTAATTTACTTAACATTAAGAATCAATATAAGAAATCAATCGGAAAATAAACGTCGACTGAAGCGAACCATCGCTCGTGGCCTTAAACAAATAAATTCTCAGTGTTTACTCATTTCACATGGCGACCGTGACAAGGATGACGATCAATTGGAAGACCAAAATTTCCGCAACCAAAAATAAATGAAACAGTAAAGAATAATGAGGGACGCTGTCTATTCTGAATACTAGCTTAAAGTGCTGACTGCGGAAGCACGAGAAAATCGAAACTGAAGAGAATTGGGAAGACGGAAAAAATTCTGAGTGAGTACAGGGTATGGATTCTTACATAATTTAAAAGCGAAAAACCCGAAGAAGCGGAATAAAAGAGAGAACTAGGAGACGAATTTCTGAACTCGTTCAGATTTTGTATAAAGCCAAAAACCCCCCTACAAGGGGCAAAGGCAAACGTTCTCACCGCTGAACTAAGGGCGCTTGAAGAATTCTTACAGTCAAAGAACCAACCCTGTAGCACAACTATACAAAAGCAGAATATAACTAAAAACCACCGTCCTCCACCGAAGCAATTACCGGAGCCTACACCAAGATGCCCAGCGGATTGTGAAGGACCACTGGGGAGTCCGTATTGCATAGGCACCTGCCTGGGCCATAATTAAAAAAAAAACATCGATGAACCATCACCGGCACCGCCCTCTTCCGGGCCAAGGAGAAGCCTACGCAACCAGTGCCGGTACCGTCATCGCTTCAAGTTGACAATAGATCCCGACAGCGCTACATAGAGCGTAGATGCGGGCAGCACACCAAAGTGCAGCACTCCAGCAATTATATTTAAATACAATTTAAATTAAACATTAAACATGTTTTGTAATGCCCGACGACAATTGAATAAAATAGATTAAATGAATGAATAATGAATAAAAATGAATAATAAAGAAATACATTAACGATAATAATTGATCATTTTTGAATAATTGTAGTGATTCTGATAGATAAGCCATAACAGCATGAGATAGATTATTATACATCTAAATAAGAAATATGGAATGACAACATATAAGTGCCACCAAACAAAGTATCAGAACAAAATTTGATAAATCACACAAATGCCTTTCTCAAAATAGAAATATTCGTACTTATACAATCAATAAACATGCTAAGATATTAGTAGAATGCTTTAATGAAGCATGAATACTAAAACATAATAATAATAATAATAATAATAAATCAAACACACTGGTCATTGGTATCTAAATTATTGGTCAAATTTCGATCAAAATTAGTATCAATACAAAGAAGGTATAATTAAGATATATCGATACCGACAATACTAAATACTTTGTTTGTTAGAACTAGTAAAGAACTAGAACTATTAGACTAAGACGATTTAAACCCAACAGAGGATGATGAAATAGAAAATATCAAACAAGAAATCAAAGAAAAAGAGCCTCACGATCTTACCATACCTGCGGTAATAAATTTACCAGAAATAGCAGAAGAATACTAGTCAGAATCAGAATCAAACTCAGTAGTCGAGCAGAAATCAAAAATCATGGCGCAGACTAATTATGAATTTATAAATACTGCATCTAAGCTTATACCGGAGTTCAATGGTAAAGTCGAAAACGTACGTAGCTTTATAGATGTACTAGAGATAGTAAGGACAATTTAAGGCGCACATGAACTTTTTGCCGTGTCCTTAATAAAAACAAAACTAAAAGGACCAAAATTGTAACATACAATAGACCAAATCATTTCTCGACTTAAAAATAATGTCAAAGGTGAGTCTATTAATAATCTATCTGCAAGGTTATTGAATATTGAACAACATAACTGCTAATGTCTATACCCAATAGGTAGGAAAATTAGCTAAAGCTCTGGAAGGAGCATATATTGAGCAAGAATTCAGCATGGAACAATTTAGAATGCTTAGTACCAAACATGCGGCGACAGCAATGAAGATAAATTGCATAAACATTGACGTAAAAGCTCATTCATTCAACAATATTGATGCCGCAATATCTGCATCCATAGAAACCTCAAATGAGATATCTGAAGGAACGCACTCCATCATGTACTACCAAAATCACTCTCAGCACAGTGTACTACCAAAATCACTCTCAGCACAGACAAAATAACAATCAAGTACGAGATACACAAAGTAGCTCGAAAAACACTCAAGCCCCTTGAGCAACCAATATGATCGCACAAATATGGTTGGGAATATTATAAGTGCTGCGTCGGTATATTTTACCGTGTTGCTGATAGTCTCAAGGACACACCCTAAAAATAAGTTTTCGTTAGCTTTTTATTGCATTTTTAGAGTATCCCGTCTAGAGGCGGTCTTGGGACAATTCGGGGAAAAAAAATGTATAAGGTAAGTTTGAAAGGCAAACAACCTATGACATGAATAAACTATCAGACATATCACCCAGCTATTGAACATATCACCCAGCAAGCAAATTTGTATGCTGGTTGTCAATACTTCGTTTTCCACAACAAATTTAGAAATTCGACAATTTATTGGCATTCTATTTATGATGTCAGTTTTTCGCTATCCAAATGTTCGTTCATATTGGGGGGGAGTACGCATTTGGAACAATATAAAACACAATGTCAAGAAATTGCTTTGAACAAATACGAAAAGATTTTCCTTTTAATGATAGCAGTAAGTTGCCCTCCAAGGATTCTGTCGACCACGATCCTTTATACAAAATACGGGCGCTCGTGAATCATTTCAATGACAAGTTTCAATTAGTTCCGATGCGCCAACGCTTATCTGTGGATGAACAAATGTAAGCAACGAAGATGAAGACCTTTCTTAGGCAATACTTACCAGACAAACCACACAAATGAGAAGTGAAATTCTTCAATTTGTGTAACTCTTCTGGCTTTTGCTATAATTTCAAGATATATTGATGACAACGTTGTTCAAACTGGCTCACCAGATCTTGGTGCGGCTGCAAATGTAGTTGTTCGATTGTCACGCAATGTACAGAATTGTCGTGAAGCACTTAAGAAATATCGATATATACTCAACTTGAGAGAGAGAATGCTGGGAAAGCTGGGTTGAGTATGATGATCGATGGGATTAGAGTTAGTCTAGTTTTGGTAACAAATGTGGGCGGATCTCCCTGTGCTGCCGTATCAAGTATAAAAGTTCAAATCAGTTCAAATTTAAGTTTTCAATAAAGAAGTTCTTTCTCACAACGTATTGAAAATTAACTTACATATGCATTAAAAAGCGTTACCAAAGCCAGGCAAATGACCTAGATAAAATTTAAAACAAATGTATAGTAAACAGAAACAAAGATCGTAAAAAAAATAAAAATAAATTGCCCAAAAATAAGTCCATTTGATTGGATATTTGTATATGTTTGCACATTTGAATAATTTATTTTACAAAAAATGGAAAATATGAATGCCGCATTAATAAGAATAAAAGAAAATGTTGATAAATCATACAAGAGTCTAGCACAAAATAGGAATATTTCAAACGAGTATATGAGTAAACACGCAACAATACAAGTTGTATGTTTTAACCAAGCTCGTTCCCTGATCCACGACAATAAAGAAAAGTTTAATACTAACCATTGGTCGTATGTATCAAGATTACTTCATAGATTAAAAACAAACTTAAATAGCATAAAATCAAAATATTCACTAGACATAACTATAACTTCGACTTTGAACAATCCAGTGTTAGTCGAAGAAGAAACAAACAAAGACTTATAGGCAGTAAGTAAATCTGAAATCGCAAGCGGTTCAGATAAACGTATAAAAGAAGATCTAGGCGATCTTTCGATACCAGGAGTAATCACACTAACCGAGCTATCTGATTCAGAATCAGAGTATATTACTGAAGTAAAAAATTTAAATATGGCCATGTCACAAGTAGAATTTCTTAAACTTGCCTCTTCCCTCATACCACAGTTTAGCGGAATATCTGAGAATCTACAAAGTTTCCTTGATATGCTCTCAGTTTAGTGAATTCACTAGAAAGAACAAGTGAAATTATAACAGTTAGCCTAATAAAAACTAGACTCAGAAATCGCTTTACGCGATTACCTTTAGGTTTAAAAGTTGTACCAAATAGAAGATCGCTCGATGTGCGTAATTAATATTGATGGTTACTTATACTATATATTGTATTATACTAACTAGATAATGATAAATAATAACAATGTGACACAGGTATGTGAGAACATTCATAGCTTATAGCAATATTACAACTAAATTCTAGTCACTGTGACAAATCTTCATTATTGCTTTGGTATAGTGAAACTTGGTTATTATTATTCAACAATCAGTTTTATCCAGAGACAACACATGCAGGCCGGAACCATAAATATACATATTTGTGTTGTTGTCAGAGAGCAGCATGCCTTTTATATCAGAAATACAAGTGAAACCAATCCGAGTGCATTTCCTAGTACTTAAGTTTACTTTAAATATTTGCTTGTCATCGCTACATGTGTAGGCACAGAGTTCGTTTTGACATACAAATAGAGGAGTTAAAGCGTTAATTTGGGCATTATGCAAGTGGGGGAATTCAGCAATTAGTTTTGTACTCATATCAGTTAAATTAATTTTTGTATACTTTAAATTTTCATCGTCGCCGCCGGATAAGACGTGTACACAGTTTTCGTCGACTACGGCACGTAATGAATTGATTCCAGCTGTGTGCAGCTGATGCTGAAACTGTTTCAATCGAAGACTTAGATCGAATCCATAAAGCATGCCATTTGTGGTTGTAATTAGCAACAGGTTATTGGCATTATCCAATTGCAACTGAAGAGGACAACGTTCAACGTCGATTAGATGTTCCACGTGTATTTCTGAAGGGTTTTCCAGATGCCAGCGAAGTAAACGAACTTTTCCATCCGCACTCGCCAAGTATAAAGAAAATGCTCCATTTGTTGCAGTCTTTCGCAAAACTTGAATTGCCATCAGTCGGGCATCAACGGAATTAGTATTTGTTCGAATAATATGAGAGCATAATTCACTAATTATTGGACCGTTTAAGTTGAGTCGATTGATGCACAACTGCGATCGCCCTCCAACAGAAAATATAAGCCAATCAATGTCCTCTGTGATAGGATATAATGCTAGATGTCGAACGCTTGAAATGTGCGTATGCAGCTCAGCTATTTGCATAGGGGAATCCCCGCAAAATTTATTGATTTTAATGGTATTATCATCGCCAGCCGATAGCATATATAATGGCCGGTCATCCTTGGTATGTATAAGTGCCATGATGTTGCAACTGCGCTTGTGCCATCGAGTTTGTGACGCTGAAGACAGTAAGTGCTCAGGTGAGTCATTGTAAAGTGGCTGGCTGTGGCAATAGACCTGCTTTTGCTTGATATATATAATATTTAGTTGATTGCCCGTCAGTTGATAATCCCAGCATCGATGGCCACCACCGCACTCCAGCTGCAATAGCACATCGTTTTGACGGGACCATGCCACAAGGTGATTGTCATTGAATCCAATCAATACATCTAGTCTGGGCGATGCTTCCACCCATGCCAAGGGGACGCACTCTCGTCGCAGTATGCTTAATTTACTGTTGATCAAACATATGCGCAAAACTTTTATAATTGGCTCGTGTCCGACGCTGAGAATGTGCGCGGATTGGCCATCACTATTTAAAAATTTTAAGTTATTCGAGCCCATGTTGCCATGCAAGGATTTGAGAGTATCTTTTAATTCATAAAGATGTGATTCCGACTCGTTCTGTGGCGTATAGAGCATAACATGTCCGTTACGGGTGCTTAACACTAAATATTTCGATGCCACAAGCAATGCGGCTGTTATCCATGGTTCACGACCATTCGAAATGCGAAAACTTCCTTCTATTTGCATTGAATTTGTATTTGTTTCCAAAGAAAGTAAGCGACTGTTACCAAATTCGTCAGAGATGAGAAATTTGTGTGGACTTAGAAAATGAAATGATTTGATCAGACCCTCAAGAATTGCGCCATTGTCATAGAGTTTTTCAAACTGATCCGTTTCGGCGTTATATCTGAGAAGGGTAACGCGTCGATAGCCACAAATTGCCGCAATTCCATCACTTGCAGTTAAGCATGTAATTTTATAGGAGGGAATATCAATTTCAACCAATTTCCAAACATCAATGCTATTCGTTGTCCATGTCGATTGTGTTGTGTAAAACAAGCGATTCTTGCTACTTAATCCAATGATTGATGAAGAGCTGCAGTCCAAATATTTAATTTGTTTGAAAAACTCAGTTACGGAAATCTTTGGCATCAATCGTGTTAATTCCGTTTGCTTATCCATTAGAACATTGTGAAGATTATAGGAAGCAAGGTTACCTGTGGAGCCGGTGCTGTAGACTGTGCAGCTGTCAGAGTCAAAACCTAATCGCCATATGGGAGCGCCAAGCTGTTGGCGCCGCTTGAATAGCATGACTCCCACTTGACTCCAAACACAAATGTATGAATCTTCTCCTCCGCTTATAACAAAGATACGTCCTCCTGTAAAATAACGTTTTTTTATTCATACATACTATAAATTTCACTTTATTTACAATAAACAAAGGGTAATGCAAATGTGGGAAGAAATTCCGGAAATTTTGAATAAATGTAGATTTATTATTATTTAAATTAGGACTTATTTGAAAGCTAATAATTAATTGGAATATGTCTATTACCTTCTAGTACCCGAGCAACATATTTCTAAATACACACTTCTTAACACTCACTAATATCTGTGCCAATGAAAAATAATACTAGAATGGTTACGAAATGTATTTAAAAAAAAAGCAAGATCTTTTAATTTTTAAAGAAATGTTTCGGTATGTTTTCCTACATTAGTGTAGATAAAATGGCGTTAGATTAAGTGAATGAGCAGGTTAACAATGTGTGTTTTTTTTTTCAAGAACACAAAACGCGAGTTTCCTTTTGCTTTCAGAAATTTGTTGTTGACAGTGTTTTCATTATGCAGAGATAATGCACACGTCTGCAGAACCCAATGGTCATAAGAGCGTTCATATTGGAATATGATACAACTCTTGTTTGTTTGTATAAGCAGCGGGGAGTACTGCGATTCATGGCAATTGCCACACAACAATGAAAGCTATTCGAATAAACAAAAAAATTCGTAATGTTTCCTATTCATGTTTGTATTAAGACTTGTTCATATGCAATTGATATTCAATCAACGCTGTCGAAATTTTTGGCTCAATTATCTAGTATTAAATATATGTATATGTTATTGTATGATCCGACTTACCATATTCTATGATAATAGCACACATAACACGTGAAGTGTGTCCAAAACAACTGAACAATGGTCTCACGGCTTCTTTTGCATGCTGTTTCTCTTCCGGAAATTGCCAAAACTTTAAGGATCGATCATCCGAGGCAGTCACCATCAATCCGGAAGCCAAGTGATAATCTATAGAAAATACAACGCCATTATGTGCCTTCAAACGCCACAGAAGTGGATACGTTTTAGTTGGAACACAACTAACGGGATCGCGAGGCTGCCAAATCAATATCTCTCCAAATCCATTTCCACTTATAATCATCAGTTCGTCATATTGTGAGCCTTGTAAAAGCGTATGATAGAGCAAGGAATAATCAGTGCAACACGCCAATTCTAATATCCGGCACTTTATGTTAACATCGTATTGTAGTTGCAATATTGCTCCATGAGACATGTGCAGTACAAATTCATTAGATTCGCTCTTATCTAGAAATATTGCTGCATTAATCCAGTCTTGAGTCTCGCCTACATATTGCAGCTGGAAGGGCATTTCATTCTTATGAGCATCATATTTGTACAGAGAAAATTCCGTCTCGCTGTGGAGCAGTAAAAGGCGAGTGGAAGCATTAGCCCGACTCATTGCAAATCCATGCACTTTTTTCTGAGCTGATCTCTGTGGCAGCTGTACTCGCAAATTGCCGTCGTATAAAAATGCCTCATTGCCAATAGCTACAAAATTTAAAAAAGATTCTTTAGGATTCAAATATCTAGATGCACATGTTTTAAATGCGAGCATACGGAAACGTCGTCTTAAAATGTACTGTGTGTACTTACCGGAAAATATAGATTTATGCGAAATACTTAATCCCAAAGCATCTGTAATTAAAGCGTGCGCCGGTGCCATATTTATACTAAGCTCTATTTGAAAATGAGGCACAACGAAATAAACCAACATTCAACAATTGGTTAAACCCAGTGTGCCCATCTCTTCAACATATAAATATAACATGCGGCAATAATAAATATACTAAACAGTTCTGTTTCATTTTCATTTATTTAAACATTTTCACAATTCAAAATATAAAATAAATATCTGAAAACTAAATAAGTTACAACACAGCTTTTAAACCACTTTCTATAGACAATTGTTGTGGAAAAAAAAAAACAGAGAAATCCTAAATTTAACAACATAAAACTTTGGCGCGTTTGTTGTGTACGATGACATCTGTTTTCGTTTCATCTCAGTAAACGTGACTAAAAAAATACTAAAAATTATATTTTCTTATTTATTACATGAAGTCGTTATTTTTTTAAAGCAGTAAAATGAAATATCTACATTTGAAATTCCTTAAGCTACGAATTAAATTATAAGATACTTATATTTCGAGGTTGTAAAAATAAATTATTAAGCAAAAACCCACTTCACATCCTTAAGTTGTAGTTCATTATGTACGAAAGAAGCCGCAATAATCACAAGTGTTTTAGACGACTCGAAGCTATGAGTTAGTTAATATCGATTTATTTATTTCATATAGATTTAAAAGCTTTTTCATTTAATTATATAATATTATACTTTTTACTGAAATAATACATATTTATTAATATATTATTACTTCAGAAATTAGGTGTTTTCTACTAAAAAAAAAAAACCAGTTATATCGAAACTCTTGCTTGTTTCCAATGAAACAAATTTGAATTATGGTTTCAAAAATAATAAAATTGAATGTCTTTTTAACATTAAATAATTTTTCAGTCAGTTTCGTCCATTTGACTCATGTCTATCGAAACTCTATCGAGTGGAACAATATGGACAAGAAACATCTAGCATGGGAATGAAATATTAACATATGGCGTGCTCTTTAAATGTATATGTGAATTTGATACAATTAAAAATTCTTATAGTTGAATTAAAACTAATTCAACTGTATCAATATAATCTGCAATCTGGATGACTTATAAATTAAATATACATATTATATGTATGCAATCTGACGCAAACGTGTATGTAGTGGAAACAAAGTTGAACTACGAATTCTGTATAATGTCGTTCTGTTTTCTATAAAAACAATCCGGCGCTATATTGCAAACTGATTATTTCTATGATAGTTATATAAATTAGTATCGGAAGCAACGCTGCTTTTTTTTGTATTAGTATACGTATTGACATATGTATGTAAATTTATTTTAAACTTTTTCTTTCAATTACAATATTTATTTTAATAATTATATATTTGCTCCTTGTATACTCCTATAACCAAATAAAATTTTGTTTATTTAAAAACATTGCGGTAATTTCATGCAAAGTACATATGTACGTATGCATGTAAGTATGTTATTATTATCATTCCATTTTCATACGGTCGTATGTTCATAAGTAAGTAACATAAAATGGATGAATCAGATGTGCATACAATTGTCTAAAACAGTTTTAAATGTGATACCACAATGTAAAGCCAGTTTTAAACCGCATATCAGCATACGTACATGCATGCATACTTACATATGTATGTATCATCAGACAGTGGCTATAGTAAATATATACAGATGTACATACAATGCATGTATAATCATGGTATTCATAATGATCTTGTAAACGAATGCTGTGTACATACAAATGTCATGTAATTTTTAAAATATGTATGTATGCATGCATATATTCTTACATACGTGCATATGTATAATATATTTTCAGACTCTCGAGCTAACGAATTGAGTAATTATTGCTGTCAAAAGGTTTTTAGTAACTTTATTAATAAGTATATTACAGATGTGACCATGTACATACATACATATGTACATATGTATGTACAATACATTCATAGGCATATATTTAATATTTTAGGATTTGAGGAGGTGACAACGTTATAAATCAAACAAAAGAATATCGAGTGTTATGATCCATTTGGCCTTGAATACAGTGTCATGATATTTTATTACTGAAGCTTTCTCATTATTACATGTTTTTACAAGCATTTTGTATGCAGAGTAAGCAATAGCGACAAGTTGTTTGCTTTTTTTTATTGCTCCCAAATGTTTACCAAATGATATCAGTCGTTATCGCAAAGGCAAACGCTTACCAAGAACCTTACCCAAATAATATGAAATGCGTATTAATATTGATACCTTTTACAGAGAAAAATTGTTGCCATGTGACCGAATTTTGAACAGCTTAGATGTCGGTTGGTGCCTCTTATTGCATGTTGTGTCGCAACTCGAATACGATCTTTAATCTTGTGTAAAGCTGCAGGATCAAAGAGATTCCTTCCATTCGTATTTTTGACCCATTTTTTGACTCAATAAAATGAGTCTATTAGATTTGCCAAGCAGAAGATTACCAAAGTAGAAGTAAACCAAATTATATCAATATCCGTCTGTCCGTCTGTTTGAACACCAATTTTGTTGCATATGGTCATATCTACGTTAAGATCCATCGAGATCAACAATATAAGTAATTGATTTACAAAAATCTGTTAACGATTGTGTAATAAACAACAATTTGGTATAATTAAATCCAGCTATCCAGTTTACGATACAATGCTAAATTTTAATAGTACTCGTAATTCCAACGTAAATAATACAATGTTTTTTTTTTTTTTTTTGGTTTTTAGATGCTACGAATATATTATCGCAATAAAATGGGATTAAAAGTTAGCAGCCGGCGATTAAAGCTTTCATAAATCAAGACTTTTCTTATCAAAGCAATGCTAAGATAATAATTTACTTTGCACTTTTTATTTTTCAAGTCAAATTTGAACTCTCACTCTTCATTAATTTGTTATTTAATTTTGTTTTTTTTTTTTTAATTAAGCTCTTGATCAGCATATTCTGCTGATGCCTCTATTATTCTGCTGAAGCCTATTGATCAACCAATTACTGATATAAATAATATATATCAAATGGCTCTGATGATTGGTCTATTCAGAGAGCAGATGATCTATGTATGTTTAATTAAGTTGTTCCACGATTCTTTCTGGACATGGGATATGGCCGTATTTGCTTTCCAACAATGACCTCAAGACATTCTGAGTTTATCTTTCATCCATCCTATCGTAAATCAATTATTATGTTGGATACTCTATACGTTAGCTATTACGTCAATTGAATATAAATTTATGAGAGACAAAAAATATATCTTTATTATATATTATCGGAATTTTGCATAACTTAAAACCTGCAGTTGTCAACTAAACATAAATTATTTTTAGGGTTACCCAGGGGTTATTTCATGGCATTTTTCACATTTCGGGGTTATTCTTTGATATTACTCAAGAATATAAAAGACCCACCCGCAAATAATTTTGGGTGAAGTTCTCAAAGAGTTTGAATTGTAAAACAAAATTTACTGATAAGGGTTCTGATAAATCGTTAATAGCACTCATATTGTGAAAAAAAATTATTTCGCCTGAAACGGTTCTCATTTAACAAGTGGTTGTCGTTAAGCAATGAAACAGAAAAATCTAATGGTAATAATCCTATATGCATTCGAATTGTTTTGTAATAAATCAAGAGTTGAGCAGCATAAATAGCCCAAATGATTCAGTAGTGTCGCATTTTATAAATTTATCTGTTTTTTCATTGGTATCTACCAATTCGGAAAAGAAATTTTAAACAAAATGGTTCGATTATACTCTGTGCCTTCAATATTGCGGACATGTGCTTCGACTCATGTCGATTGAAACTTTCGATGTAAACTGTACTTTTGCGCTAAGAAATTTGTGTACACCAATTGAGAATAGTTTATATTATATAAATAACATGATGTGTTTTTAATTTATATTGCATTGTAAGAAGTTATTATAAATCGTAGCTTTTTTTAATTGACGTAAAATTAAAATTGTTTAAAATGAGCAGAAATAAACTTTAGGTTATGAAGTTGGTAGTTGTATTTATATATAAATCTACTATATTAACTGTTTATTTTATTTTGCAGGTCACCGACTGGCCCCAGCAGACTCTAACACATAGAGAGAATCAAACAAATTAAATGTTAAATCGAAGGATTCCTTAAAATTAATTTACACTAACGCTGTTAAACAAAATGCACGCCGTTTGGAGCTACTTGTTGCTTATATGTCTATACTGTTTATCAGAAAATACTTGCATTGCGACCACTAACAGCGTATCTAGTGTCAGCGCAGACACCGAAACAAGTAAAAAACAAGAAAATCCAAATGGCAAACCAATTGTGCATACAACTTCACCTTCAGCGTCGCCGCATTCGGAGGCCGTGCAGTCATATTCTGTAAGTGGTGACAATTCTCCGCATTTTGAACCACATCATCATAAAAGCTCATATAATCTCTTGAGCGAAGCGATGTCACAGGCCGTTAGCAATGAGTTCAGTAAGTTAACATAATATTTATTCATTAATAATTGATGCCCAACGCATTATTGATCTTAAATCATATATCTGCAACATTTTACTAATAACCATTTTTATAGGTCCGATAAACAGCGGCTCTTCTGACAACACTTGCAATAGTGAGGATTTTGATTGTTATAATGGAAACGTACAGGATCGCCTCGGAATGGAAGCTATTGCTAGCTTACATCGTCAATTAGATGACGATGATAATGGAAATATTGATTTGAGCGAATCGGATGACGTAAGTAAAGCTATGTGCTCAAATTATTAAAACACTGTAATTAATCTATTTTGTTATTTTATAGTTCCTTCGCGAAGAATTAAAGTATGATTCTGGATACGAGAAACGTCAAAAAGCATTTCATTTTAATGATGATATGCATATATCTGTTAAAGAACTTTGGAATGCTTGGTTGCGTTCAGAAGTTCATAATTGGACTATCGAGCAAACCACAGATTGGCTAGCACAGTCTGTTCAGCTTCCACAGTATGTTGACTTATTTAAATTACACAAGGTTACTGGAGCTGCTTTGCCCAGGTAAATTGCGTGTTCCATTTCAAATAGTATCGAGATAAACTAAAATATTTTAAGCAATAAATACACATCCTCATGGCGGGATATCTTAATGACAGCATGTGAGAAATGTATACTAATTTAACTAATGTAAGCAATATTTTTGCTGAAGTTTTCGAAAGCCATTTTTGACTCTAGCGATAAGAGTTAGAAGCTTTCTAGTGTGTTTATTTTACGTATTGTATGCTAGGCACATTTTAAATTATTTATTATTGTAGCGTTCAATCATAAGTGTTAGCATAATCTTGTATTAATACAATATTGTTGATCGTAATCAATATTAATATTTACATTTAAACGTATACTTCTAGATTAGCTGTTAATAATCTACATTATGTCAGTAATGTGCTTGGAATAAAGGACCCCATACATAAGCAAAAAATATCACTTAAGGCTATGGATGTGGTATTGTTTGGACCGCCGCGAGGTAAGTAGCAAATTTCATTAGTTGCTAATAATACAATTATTATATTTGGAAATCAACTCACATTTACAGAGACGGGCACTCGTTGGAAGGACTACATTCTTGTTACGCTTCTATTAAGTGCAATTATCGGATGCTGGTACGCTTATCAACAAAACAAAAATGCCAAGCGTCATTTAAGGCGTATGGCACAAGATATGGAAGGATTGCAGAGGGCTGAACAGAGTCTACAAGAGATGCAAAAGGTATAGCTTTGAAATTTGGTGATAATATTTAAGAACTAACAATATGCATTTATTTAGGAATTGGAACTTGCTCGTATGGAACAGGAAAATGTGGCCACGGAAAAAATGGATCTCGAGCGACGATTAAAAGAAGTGCCCGTAATAAGTTCGAGTAGCTCAGATCTGGAAGTACAACAGCTGAAAAAAGAAATTGAAATGCTTCGCAATGAACTGACGCGTGCCGAATTCGAGCTTGTCGACAATTGTTGGGCGCCACCACAGCAGTTGCAGTCATGGCTCCAATACACCTATGAGCTGGAGAGCAAAAATCATCAAAAGAAACGCGTGTCGGCTGAAAAGCAACTGCAAACTGCACGGGAAGCCTGTGAAAAGCTGCGGAAAAAGCGATCTAGTTTGGTGGGTGCCTTTGTTTCGACTCATGGTAAGAGCATCGATGACGTAGATCGTTCGATTGTTGAAGCGCGCAACGCTCTTGGGGAAGTCACTAACGAATTGCAGGAACGTCTTCATCGCTGGAAGCAAATTGAAACGTGCCTTGGGCTGAGCATTGTTAATAATAATGGATTATCCTACTTGGAGAATGTTTTGTATAATCGCAATGGTGGCATCACTAACAGCACAGGTGGTCTTAGTTCCTCAAAGGGTTCTAGAGGTTGGTATTTGCATTTGCCTTAATAATTCTATATACAAAATATCATAACAATGTTTATGTACATTTTTAGCTCGTATTACAAGTAGCACCGATGATCTGGACGATGAATCAGTACAAGGTAAGATGAATTTTGAGAATTTTTCTCTGCTTGCTACGGAGTAAAATTGTTGCGTTGCGAATGGAAAAAAACAAGAAACAACGCAGGATACACCTATCTAGCTGGCCCCTATAAGTGATTGAGTACCAGACATATGCTTGAACAGCTATGTTCCATACATATATTTTTTTTTAAAGCTCATTTATTGTTATTTTTTAATCGCGTCTACCACACTCACCCATACGAAACTGTCACCGAAACTTAAAAAAAAATTATCTCTTCATATTAGTAAAAAACTCAACATATTTACCTTCATATGCACTAACAAATAATTGAGTTCTATTTGACCAATATTTATTACTAGCATATTAAACTAAAATGAAATATTCTGAGTAGGATACATCGATAAATACCATATTTGCGTACAGAAAAATCCAATATCTTCCAGATGCATGGTGAACGTTAAAGTTTATTTGCATACTTTTGCTACATATTATAAAAAACATCACACAAAGTGTGGCCTGTATAATGCTTAATTATATGCAGGTATTTACATATAAATCTACAATTTTGTGTATTACTTATCTAATATAATTATTGAACTAATTCGGCAGTCAGAGTTAACGTATAAATACATGAAAGATTCCATTATATTTATTATATTTAGTATTTATGATTCATTCGAAAAACTGATTTTAAATGTAAAAGTCCATAAAATTTTTTAAACATGGTGCTCCCATTCTTAAGAAGCATAATATTTGAGTATTCAATATACATATGTTTTGTAATTATTTTTTGTTTTATTGTACTGTATCATTTTATTATTTTTTCTTCATGATATACAATTTCCAGACGCATAAATAATATACTATAATGAACATGCAAATTTGAACAGGTCTTACAAGAGTTGCAAGTGACATATTCATCGGTGTTTTTGAATAATGCATCTTATACGGTTCATTATTTTCATGTCATCACTTGAAAATAAAGCTTGAAGTGAAAAATACTTAATACATTGTTAGTTGCATTATTCACGTATTTATATATGTGCTGAAACTTGATTACTATGCTTCATATATCACTAAATGTACATATGTATAAGTATTTATGTACCAGATTTTTTTTTTTACCCAAATCAACTCATTTTATAATGACTATTATAATGGATCCTTATTAAAAGTGTGCAAATACACTCCGTGCCAATTGAATAGCAATATTAATAATAAGAATTTGGACTCGAGCTGTTGTTTCAGCATGTAAAACGCGAATCTTTGAGATAATTAAGAGAATAAAATGTTTTCCATTTGCGAAAAAAAAATAATTGTTTAACTGTTAGCTATAAGTTTTGTCCACATCTATAAATTCCTTTGAATATAGAACTGTACATTTTGAAATTACCTTTCGGAACTGGGCATTATCACAGCACTGTCGTCATAATCGAAATAAAGAAAGAATCTAAACAAAAAAAAAAAACTCCACAGTGCTAGATTTTATTTAATCTCTTAATCCTATTATATTGGTCCAGCTCCAAAGTGTAAATATACGTCAGGGTATTATCAGGTGTAGGGAAAATTATTGGTGATATATCACTAAGCTGCATTATTTTCGAAAAAAAAAAAAATGAATAAATAGTTAAGAGCTATTATAAGCAATAAATAAAATAATGCAATGTAGCCAAATCAGATTTTAGAAAACATTTTTTATATGTGCTATTCAAGTGGGCGGACTGTAACTACATGCTATCAATTTTTTTTTTTTACATTCAAATTTTTAAAATTGTAAATTGTTAAATAAATTAGATTAGAAAAAAATACTGATTGGGTAAGGTGTTGTCTCGAAAAATGTAAATAAACCATTAAAAAAAAAGATAATAAATAGAATGACCAAACTAAGTTTTCTATTGGTGGCAAAGCCACATTCGGATTATTAAATGTTCATATTATAAAATAAACAATAAAATTAGTTTAATGTGCAACTTAAATAAATACATAGTATATATGTATGTATAAACTGTGGAACACATATACCATATTTATTTTTGTATTGTATTTAAGCTCTGTTCCAATGAATGGATATTATAGTACATATAATTTTATGTGAATGCATGCTAAAAGAATTGGATACAGTTTTTATAAGCTTCTCTGTAAGTATGTGGCACAAGACTTGTACTCCTTTGGTCTCTCAAATTAAAACAAAATTAGTCCCAATTTCAAAAAGTGAATAAATCGGATTGTGGGAGATTTTCAAGTACATTGATATCGCTAAATTCTATAAACCAGTTTCATTGTACTTAAAGATAATAAAATGCTTTAAAAACAAAATCAAATTATTTCTTGATCAGTGTCAACAGCCTTGACGCACAGAGAGATCTCAGATGCTTCACATTTTAATTTCGTAGCTTACAAAGCAATGTTAAATGTCGATTGTTGTATTAATGGTTGCCAATGGAAAGATTTCAACAATTTTGTATTTTAACTTGTTGAGAATCGGTATATTGATGTTGAAGAGAATATGATATCTGTGATACGATGTTTAGAATTTAAGTGGACTATAAATGTTGACCAACACAATCACATCTACATCGAACTCGTGCTCTTCTGATCCGCGAATCTCAGGACAAAAACTCCACCTCTCTATTCCACCAGGCGATGATATTGCAGCAAAAACGACATCATTTGAGGTCAAGTTAATGTTTTTAAAAAAATGATGTAAACCCAAATGTTGCAAGCTATTGTAAAGCAATTTTATGTTATCTTATTTCATTTTATTTAAATTTGACAAATCATAAAGTGAAAATAAAGTGAATTAAACTTACAAAAAATGTTGGTCGTTGTTATTTAAATATATTTGGATCGATATAGAGAACTATTCCAATCAGTAAGTATTACGCAAAGTGTTCAAAGATTCTCTATAAAGAAATAGACAAAATGATAGAATTTAAAAAAAAACTTATACTGGACCGCGGTTTTATACGTAATTATATCTTTTTACGAGTTGATGCGTCGATTCATTTATAAATAATGTATATATTTATTCGAAATTATCAGAACCAACTCAATTTTAAAATACAGTATAAAATATTCCTGTAAATTTGTAGAAATTATTTGAAAAACCCTTTTGAAGGACAACAAAAAACCGCCTACTAACTTCGACCTGTTTTGGCTGACAATCTAGTATATTTTGCACTCTATGGTATATTATACATGTACTATTAATATACCAAATAAAGCCATATGCGTATTTTTGTAATATAATTTATTAATTATCTCATAGTCGAGCACACACTCGATTGTAGCTTTCTTACTTGCTTTAAACAAATATTGCAAACATTCAAAGCTTTCTTGAAGAATTACCTATAGTTGCAATATTTTTCTAACCACAGCACAACTGCGAGATATGCTTATAAGCTCCCATTGAGTACCTGTTTATATTTATTCCAAACAAATTCACAAATTTATATACATACTTACAATGCACATTGGGATGAAAGGCCTTTATTTTGGCAAAAACCTAAAAAGTTCATGTTAATATATCAATAATGTTGCAATTATTTCAAGCTTAGAAATGTCCCTAGGCATCGAAAATATTTAATTTGAATTTTATTGCGCAGCCCTCGTCTTGCACCAGCTGTTTAAAGTCAGCTGTTCTTGCCACGTGGTGCGTGCAAGCTTGCGGACTAGTCAAGTTTCTTAATTTTGGCGTTGTCGTATTTTTAAACAGTTTGACTTATTAAAATACCTTAAATTGGAAAATGTTCTTCATGGTATGTAGAAAATATTTGTATAAGTTTTTAATTATATGTGTTTTTGTGTTGTCATGTTTTTAATGAAATACGTAAGCAGTAGTTTTGTTGGTTCTAACCTTAAAATATTTGTGTTTCGTGGAGCATATCTAGCAAGATACAACAGAATTCAAATAACAACTTATGTGGTAGTATGAGTTATTATGTGTATATTCAGGTAGCATTTAATTAATTTGCGGGAATTTGCGGGGAGGTTAAATATTTCAATAGATACAAGCAAGGTTTCTCTTCGTCGGGCTGACTAACTAAAAATTTGGCTGGATACAAATCGCAATGTCAAGGCCTCTTTTGACTGGGTATTTCCAAATGATTTTCCGGAAAACGATTTAGAGGTGATTAAAAACAAAAAAAAAAAAAAATAAATAAAAACTAAAAAAAAAAAAAATAAAAAATAAAAAATAAAAAAATCCGAAATTCACAAATAATATAAGCAGCAAATTCTCCAAGTTTCAACTTTCTAGCTTTAAAATTACGGTTTTGGCCAAAATAAAGGCATTTCATCCCAATGTGCAATGTATAGACTGCATACTCCAATGTACCAAGATGGAATGTACACAATGCACAAATACATTGATATCTATAAGATGGAAATGTGATCTACACATCGGTATACAATGTAACATATACTTTAGAAAACATACGAGCATATAAATATTAAGGAACTACCACAGAGGCATAAATACATTAGTACAGATAAACAGCACCAAGCGAACAACGCGCACTTCTGTCGGATCAGCATAAAAACATAAATGTACATACATACATACATACATAGTATGTAAGTAGCCAGCTTGTCGCATATGTGTGTGTGTTTTGCAAACTTGTCTCCAAACTTCTATGTGTGTTTGTAATTCTGCCTTTTATTTTGAATGTGTATATGAAGGAATATGGGCTATGTAGAAAAGGCTTCAGACGATTTGAATTTCAAATTCTTAGATTCATTCAACTTTTTGTGGTCTTTCGGACAACACCAGAAGCGGAAGTCTTCAGCTCAGTAATTATTACGATAAATATCCAAATTTTCTCTCACAAGAGGTGAGCTTAAACTAACAAACAAGGCAATATTTAAAGTAATAAAAAAAGTCGAATTTAAAAAATTAGGCGATCCGCGCATTGAACACAAATTGTTGGAGTTAAGTACATGCAGACGCGGAGATGACATTTTCTAGTTACGCAGAAGAGCAGGAGATATGTATATATTATACATATATCTGGAATGGATTTATCTGAACAATAGCCGAAATTGTAAGCTGAGCTGTTTATATTGTATATATGTATGTAGTATACTATATTCTACATATATTTTCTATGACAATTTTTTGTCTTGAATCTAGAAAGAAGCATGCAAACAAAGTGAATTTAAGCACATTTTTTTACTTTTCAAATAGCTGTTGTTAAGAAATCAAATTCTTTAGTTGAGTGATTGCTTAATAAAGTCAGTTTTGTTTCTATTCTATTGCTCATCATCGTTTGGTAAAAGATTGTGCACATAATTTTAACAAGCGTTGAGCTTTTACTATATCTAGTAATTCTAACTGTACAATCAGCTTATCTGCAGCTACGCATGCGCAAATACTTTGACTTAACATCACGTGATTCTCAATCTTGCTTTGACTTTTTCTCTTCTTGACTTTGCAATGTCAACCATCATTTTCTAATAATTTGCTTATTGAATGATGTTTCATCGCATCTACGCTTGCGAACTTTAAATTTAAACTCTATTCGACTAAGAATAAAATCAAGAGATAATACAAATTTAAATACTGTCCATGTATTCGTAAACAGCTGCAAACCTATTTAAAAGAATAATATGTTTTAATTTTTTTTTAAGTTGAAAATACTATATTCGTATATATTTTGTATGCACGTAGAGAATCTTAATTTCTCCATTTTTAGGACATAAAATCTACAAATTCTACATTTCAGTAGAATTATGATTGCAATTTTGACAGATATTGTGATAAACTAGCCAAATTGCATTTCAATTGTGATTAAGACTGAAAGTTGTAAATGAAAACTCTTAGAAATAAACATAATGACGCCATCACGATGACTGTCCATCGAGTCCATCGATTTTCCATAATATTTCTGAATGCCCTTCTCTGATGCCAAAATAAAGGTATTCATATTTTTGACAGTAGTAAGTAAACTTACAAAACTTACTGACTTCATTTATGGATTTGCAGTTCTTATTGGACATTTCGGGCTGTTGTAACATTGGACTGTGCGACACAACTGTAATAAATGATAATTCAGCTTCATAAATAATTCATCAACGGAAAAATCTTCAAATATGTATATAGAAACTGAAATATAAAAAAAAGTATATACATCTTAGTACGTGAAAGTGAAGCAAGAAATCGATAGACTGCGTATTCTCCAATCAACTAGATATTGAAACTGGAATACTGGAATACTATATCAACAACTGGAATAAAGCAACGCAAGTAACAAAGGGCAAGTAGACCGTATTATTGGGTTCACACAACAATTGAACTTACAATCGCGATTAATATATGACAGAATTTTATAACATTAGTATTCATAACACAAAGATCAAGAGAATATGTTTAATCAGTTTACTGCACATTTTGCAATTGCAATTGAGAGATCAACTGGGAAAGAAACTTCTCTAGAAAATTAACAATTACCATATTTTTAAATGTTAAAAAACATTATTATGTACGTAGTAAGAAATATAAGCGACCAAAAGTTCTAGTATAATTCCTCATAAAAAGAAACTAAACTGAACTAAAAAAAACTTTAATCTAAGCAATCGAAGGAGACATTTTAAAAACTTAAGGGAACAAATCCTTTTTTGATAGCCTGTTTGTAAACATTTTATGCTCATAAAAAAAAAACAATCCATTAATGAAGAACTGTAAATTTTAGAAATAATATAAATTAATGATTGCACTTGCATAACAGCCAATAATAGACTGTTCAATTAGTAAATCTAATATTGAATATAATATTCATAAGCACTTTGAATTTTAATTTTGGTTGGCTCCAAAGAAATTTTATATTTTAGCACAACTCACGGTCATTTATAATTTTCTTTTCAAGTTCATGCTTAATGCTTTAATTTCACTGCAATCTATTCAAGTGTTTCAGTTTTCTTTTTACTGAATGAGGACGAGGATTATGATACCATTATCGTTTAATATTATCTTTGAATATGCTTTGTTGAAATTTGTTAAACAATATGATCAAGTTTTTCATTTAAGTACTCGTAATGAATGATTTTCCTTTGATAATTGAATTGTTCGCCCTTTGCGCTTTTTGAGTTGTATCGTTTAAAACCTTATTGCAGTTTATTTCTGTTTATCATTATTATGATGTAGTTTCGTTGAAAAATGTATTTTGGTTTTCTTTTAATTAATTTTAGATCATCTATGTCATTTAACTCAGTAGTGCCCAAGTCTTCAATTCAAGAAATAAATTATTTTTGCATTCAGTATGTGTAAAAAGTGAATGTTTGTTCTAGAAAAACTTTTACTTTTGCCCGGATCGAGTTTTATAGGATAATATCCTTGGACCTCCTAGAGGCGACTTTTTGATTCTACTTTGAAAATTGAAAAACTTTGTTGCTTCTATGTTTGTTTCTATTTGAATTTATATTTTACTATCGGTAAACAAATACATACTTTTCTTTTTGTTAAATATTCTTTTCCGGTAATGTGATTTTGATTTTTTTGTTTGACTTGCGTTACTTTTCGGTTTAGGCGTCTTCTTTAGCTGTGGAATCTCAATCTTCCCTGGTGGAGATTGTTTGTTTTTAGTTATTCCGATATTTTGGATTACAGCGTGGCTGTGATTTGACTTTTACGTTCTGATAGCAAATTTTTTATATGCTCATTATAGAGAAGTTCCAACTTATTGACGATTCGATTATCTTATTGTCGATTAATGTCTGTACTTGAACTTGAATTTCTTCTTTTTGGCTGTGAGGATTTCTATAATTTTTTATGTAGACGGGTTCATCATACTCCAATCTTAGTTTTTGCTTGTAGAAATGGTTTGTGGTTATTGATTCGGTTTCGAGTCCAAATATATCACTGTACTGGGTGCACAAGTCAGTTAATTGCGGCTTGAACTGTGTTGGAAAATTTTTTGCTAGTTGAGAAAAGACAGTTTTTTCTATACATTCTGGATTGTTTTGAACTATGTCGTAGTTCGAAAGTGTTACACTATTAATATTTACTATTTGATCATTACTGGTTGTATTCAGTAATCGGACAAATGCATTTTTGGTTGTTGCGACCGTGTTCGCAACATAAATGCCATGTTAAATTTCCTGATTGGGTATTAATATACTTTCTTCATCTGATGACAGATGAATCTTTCGGACAACTTGGGATCTTGCTGGTAGAACAATGGAATTATTACCAGAACTGTATGTTATTGGAACATAAATTGGGAAATTCAAATTATTTGGTCTCATTATGAGCCAATCTTCATTTGGTTTGAAGTCTAACTGGCAATTGAATTTTTTGATAAAGTCAATGCCTATTATTCCATCACAAGGTATTGCAAAGTGCAAATTTACTAAGTGAAATTCGTGTGGAATTATGTATTTACCTGTCTGTATCTCTATTGAAATCAGTCCGTTTGATTGTATAATATCTTGGCCTATGCCTTGGATATTGATTTTTTTGTTGATTTGGATATCATGAAAGATATCAGAATTTTCTTTTAACAGTGATATGTCTGCACCAGTATCTATTAAAAACACAAGCTTTTTATTAGTTTTTACATTGTAGAAATCTACAAATATATTTAAATTAAGATTGATGGTATGAACCGTATGTCCTATTGCTGAACATCTGAAGGTTGAGAGTTTCCCGAATTATTCTGGGCAACTCTAACATTGTTTGTATAGTTATTGTGGCCTCTATTCGAGTTGCCACGGCCTCTAGAGTTTCCTCTATTTGGGCCTCGTCCATTATTGTTATTGGAACCGTTGTAGTTGTTGTAATTGTAATTACGACTACGAGAGTTTCCTCTGAAACCTCCACGACAGCGGTTTCCACCACGCTGTGAAGAATTTCTAAAATAAAGGACTGTATTTTGCTGTCCAGTTGCTTCTGTGCAACTGTGTATGTTACAAATATCGATACAGCTTCATTCATGGTGTTGAAGGTGCCAGCCTGCATGATAAGTTTTACCTTATCAATTGCGCAATTCTTTGTCATTGCCTTAACTGCAGACTGTGTAGAATAACTTCTGGCTAACGCAAGTGGTAGGCCGTCCGTTATGTACGCACTTTCTAAAGCTTTTGTCATCTGCTCAACCTCTGCTGTGTATTGGTTAGCAGTTTTGTTGCGTTGCTGTAGATTCATCAGTTTAGCTGATAATACTTCTACAGTTTCGCCTTTGACATTGCTCTGTAGTCCGGAAATGATTTCAGATATAGTTGTTTCATTTCCGACTAAATTTCTGGCAACACCTTTTAGCTTGGTCTTTATCATTGACACAGCTAATTGTTCGTGTTCGCCTTTTATTGCATCGACAATGTTTAACGCATCAAGAAAACTTGTTAAGTTTTCCGCTTTACCATCGAAAACTGGTATAAGCTTTGATGTCGTGTTAATGAATTCAATATTTGATTGGGCCATTGTGTTTGTTTTGATTTCTATTACACTTGAATGTGTATCAGAATCAGAATCTATAGTGGACATTAGAATGGCCGGGATGGTAAGATTTGCCAAGTCTTGTTCTTGGACTTGTATATCTTCCTCCGTACTAGCCTCGAATTTTACTGGTGTATTCAGAATAGACGGCACAGTTAGATTAAGATTATGTTTCTCCTTTATACTTTGGAGATTATTTCTTAATCTTGTCAATAACCTCGACGTTTCTGGCCAATGTTGATCGCTTAATACGTCTTTATGATTATAGATTAATATTCGTGCTTCATTGAAGCAGTCGATTAGGGTTATTGCGTGTCTATCTACTGTCTCTCTGTGAGTTGGTCTATTCTGAGTTAAGCATTTGTATACTTTTTCAAATCTGATTTTTATATTATGGATTCGTTCAGAAAGTTCTGACCATTCCATAATATGGGCTAGCAAGTTGATTTACATATATCTCGAGGTTTAGTATTTGAATACCTCGAAGTTAATTTCCTCAAAATTTTTATTGAATACCGTCATAATTTCTATGCCAGGTATTTGTGCCAATAGCTGTGCCTTTTCTTTATTAGACAGGCCAATGAAAGGCGAGAAATTTATGTCATATGTTCTCATATATATGCGTTCGAAATTACATACATATATACGTAGGACTATATGATACCAGGAATTTAACTCTTTCTACTAACTCTGGGTCTCTAGATAAGACTTGTTTCAAGTTTCTTTTAATGGTTTTTCCCATTATTGTTTATTAAATGTTTCTCTTTGTTTTCGCTGTATTCCCTGTATAATATTTATATTTTGTCCAGGTCATTTGCCTGGCTCATATATTTCTTTTTTAAGCACTTATTGCGCAATTTATACAGCTTAAAGAAACAATTTGCGCACATCACAATGGTTATTATAATTAACAGAATCTTAATTAATACCAAATCCACTGTTTGTGGCTCTACCTTATTGATAACGTTAGCAGTGGAATCCACTGTCTTAACGTCTACTAAACCCATTTTGGGTGAATATTTAGATTTAATGGCTAACTGATAGATCCCTGGGCCCTTTTGGGGTATTATACTTGATTCTCTGACTGCTTCTATTTTGTTTTTAAACATTCGATATGCTGTCAGAGTATCAACAAAAAATTTTGAAAAGTAAATTATTTTTATTTTTTTTTTATATCATTTATTCAACTGAACTGAAAACTTTTTTCATTTTGAGATTTATTATTATTATTATTATTTCAGTTTTTATTTTCGCCACATGTATATTTGCATGTGTATTCGCAGCCAGGATTGTCAAAAGCACCCTTACAATCTGCTGGGCATTTTGGCTTTCTGGCTTCTATTAGGTCTTTCTTATTCTTGTACGCTTCTAATTCTCTATATGTGGCCTCTAATTCTTGTCTTAGAGACACATTTTCTTCCCAGGAAACTGTTTCAGTTCCTGGGTTGTACAATTTCTTATTTAATTTTTTAATTTTTAGATTGAGGAAGTTGTTTTGATCTCGTCTTTTGTTTTTCTTATTATTATTCTTAGGCATTTATAATTTTTTCATTTAAAAAATTATTTGCCCTATTTTTTTTGGTACATACTTCCCTACCTTTTAAAAAAAAAGAGAAAACCCGCAGCTAGAAACTGCCTGGTTTGTACAATTGTTATCTATAACTATTCTTGCATCGCAGTGCAAATTAAAATTAAGTAATTTGTAGTATTTTGTTGGGCGCACTTGGTTGCGCTGCCGGATGTGTCTTCAGATTTTCCCTCGATGGTACAAGGGGCGGACGGCCACTCGCACTTGTTGATTAATTTTTCCTCTTCAGGTGGTCCATCGATGGCGCAAATGACGGACTGTCATTCGCACTTTTTAAATATTTTCCTGGTTATCCCTCGATGGTACAAGGGGCGGACGGCCACTCGCACTTGTTGATTAATTTTGATTCTGTAGCTCGTCTGCTACTCCTACGTTGCTATAGTGTGCGGATGTGCACACCATAGTTTTGTTAACTTCTCTGTTTTTATTTTTTAAATATTTTCCAGGTTTTTTTTTTTTTTTTGTTTTATATCATTTATGCCACTATTCCATATGTGTTTTTGTTTAGAACTCATGCAATATTGTTGTTGTTGTTGTTTATTGTTTTTGTTTTCAGCGCATTGCGGATTTGCTTAGAATGAATTATTGTATTCTTAAGCTAAGGCATGCTAGCTGTCGGCGCAGCGGCAGAGCAGCCGTTTTATATATTATATAATATATATATATCGTAACAATAAGTATATATGTGGAGAGAAAGTTATGCGCGCATATGAATACATAGCGACGGTCAAGCGTGAGAACGCTGACTTAGCCATTTGGGCGGTCGCTGTTATCAAGTGCGGATCATATTATATATATCGAATGCACTTGATTATGTGCAGAAGGCACTTAGCGTTAACGACACAGTCGCTGGCCATACTAAATGTGGTTATGAAATAAAATGTTTTAGTCTATTCTTATGAACTTTCTGCTTTTTGTTTTTTTCTGTAACTATTGTAATATTATCTCTATCTCCTATTTCCGTTACCTTATACGGACCTGTATATTTAGGATTTAACTTATGACCTGTTTCATTTCTTAATAAAACTTTATCTCCTACTGATATATCTATATTGTTTACATTCTGATCATATAGTACCTTATTTTTATTCTTATGATCTTCTATCATTATCCTAGCTCTTTTATATGCTACTTCTAATCTGTATTTACTCTCTTTAGCATAATCATCTATGTTATATATTGCTTCTATACTATCTACGCTATTAAATTGTTTTGGTAAATTACTTGTTTTACCAAATACTAGCTCATATGGACAATAATTATGTGCCATAGAGGGGGTCGTGTTGAAACAAAAGACAAAATATTGAAGCCATACGTCCCAATCAGTTTTATCAACCGATATGTAAGATCGTATGTACTCATTGAAAGTTCTATGACTTCTTTCTATTGTTCCAACTGTCTGGTGGTGGTGTGCTGTAGACGTAATATTTTTAATATTTAAGTACTTGCACAAATTGTCTATAATTGAATTCTTGTATTCTGTTCCCATGTCCGTAATGAACGTCTTCATTGGACCGTACTTCAGAATAAAAGATTGAAATATTGCTTTAGCGACAGTATTAGCGTTCTTATTTGGTACAGGTATGGCAACTAAATACTTAGTTAAATCACATATTAAAGTGACTGCATACTCATTGCTATTTTCTGATTTTGGCAGTGGACCAATAGTGTCCACTATCACTCTGTCGAAAACATTTATAGCTGTATCTGTTATAGTTAATGGGGTCTTGCTGTGTTTAGTTACTTTAGCTTTCTGGCATTTTTGACATTTTCTTACGTACTCAGTTATATCTTTAGACATGCTTTTCCACTAATAGTGTCTTTTTACTTTGGCCAAAGTTTTTGATATGCCAGTATAACCTCCTTGAATGGGATCGTCATGAAATTTAGACAGAATAGCTTCTTTATCTTTTTGTTTATTTATTATGGTCACCGGGCTGAATGGCGCTACTCTTAATGTTTTCAATACTTTATTGCCCATTAATTTGAAATTATCTATTGAAGTATATTCAAAGATATTCTCCCACGGTGCCATTTTGAGTTGGCTGATTTCGTGTATACCGGCCTGCATTTCAAGCCTTTGGAAAAACTGACCTAAGTCAAGAGTTCCATTGGTATATAAATCGCTAACATCATATCTTGCAATAATTTTCTTACCATGCTTGAAGAAACATAGCATATTTTTTATTTGCAAGGTCACTCCTTTACGTACTTCGTCATTGTTTATGACTTCGTATACGTTGGGCTTAGATGCTTTTTCTATAGAATGCGTAGGCAATTCTATTTCTTTGTTTTCCGCGCGGATTTTCTGTCTAGTCTGATATCGCGTAGTGACTTTATTGATATTGCTGGTGATGTTTTGTAGGTCTTTGATGGTTATTCTTGATAACGCATCGGCTACAAAGTTATCTTTTCCCTTCAGATATTCCACAGTGAAATTATATTCCTCCAGCTCAAGTCGGATGCGCGTTAACTTGGAGCTTGGATTAGTCATTGAAAACAGGTAGGTTAGAGGTCTATGATCAGTCTTGACAGTGAAGTGTCTACCATAAACATATGGTCTGAAATAAGTTATTGCCCAATGAATTGCTGTCAATTCTTGTTCTGTTGTACTTTTATTACTTTCACCCTTAGTAAACGATCTTGATGCATAAGCAACTGGAAGTTGGAGGCCATTTTTGTTTTGAGTTAAAACTGCTCCACACGCTTGCTTACTTGCATCCGTTATTATGCAAAATTCTTTGCTGAAATCTGGGTATTGTAATAAATTCGGATTTACTAGTGCCGATTTGAGATGTTCGAAGGCATTCTGGCAATCAGTTGACCATTCGAATTTAACATCTTTTTTACATAATCTTGTTATGTGACGAGCATAGTCGGCAAAATTTTTGATAAAACGTCTATAGTAATTGCAAAATGCAACAAATCTTCTAGCGCTGTCCGCATCATGAGGGACTGGGTAATTTTTAATGACGTCGTATTTTTTTGTCGTCTGGCAAGATTCCTTTATCTGTGCATTTATGTCCCAGAAAGGTGACTTCATGCATGAAAAATGAGCACTTTTCAGGATGTAACTTAAGGCTGTATTCTCTGCATTTCTCATAAACATCAGTTAAGTTTTTAAGCATATGGTTTTCGGAACAACCTATAACTATTAAGTCATCCATATAAAGGAATGCTTGTGAAGGTTCTAATCCAGAGAATGCAATAGTCATCATTCTCTGAAATGAATTAGGCGCTATTTTTAAACCGAAAGGTAATCGTGTGAAACGATACGAGCCATTGCTCGTTGAAAATGACGTTATATCTCTTGAACCTTTTTCGAGTTCAATTTGATGAAAGCCAGACATTAAGTCCAGACATGAGATATATTTTGCTCTTCCTAGTTGATCCAAAATATCATCAATTCTAGGTAGCGGGAATTTATCCGACAACAGTTTTTTATTAATTTGACGATAGTCAATTACTAATCGCCATTTTTTCGTATCAGATCCGGGAAGTGATTTCTTCGGAACTAATAAAAGTGGGCTGTTATATGCTGATACAGACGGTTCTACTATTTTATTATTTATTAATTTTTGTACCTGTATATTGATTTCGTCTTTCTGACTATGTGGACTTCTATAATTCTTTATGTATACTGGTTCATCATCTTTCAATCTTAACTTTTGCTTGTAGAAATTGTTAGTAGTGATGGATTCGGTTTCGAGTCCGAATACGTCACTAAACTGGGTGCATAAATTAGTCAATTCCTTTTTGAATTCTGGTGGGAAATTTTTAGATATGTTAATTGAGATAAGACAGTATTTTCTCTATTTTCTTGATTTTCGTGAACTATGTCATAGTTCGAAAGTGGTTCATATTTTAGGCTATGAATATTTACTATTTGATCATTACTGGTTGTATTCAGTAATCGGACAAATGCATTTTTGGTTGTTGCGACCGTGTTCGCAACATAAATGCCATGTTGAATTTCCTGATTGGGTATTAATATAGTTTCTTCATCTGATGACAGATGAATCTTTCGGACAACTTGGGATCTTGCTGGTAGAACAATGGAATTATTACCAGAACTGTATGTTATTGGAACATAAATTGGGAAATTCAAATTATTTGGTCTCATTATGAGCCAATCTTCATTTGGTTTGAAGTCTAACTGGCAATTGAATTTTTTGATAAAGTCAATGCCTATTATTCCATCACAAGGTATTGCAAAGTGCAAATTTACTAAGTGAAATTCGTGTGGAATTATGTATTTACCTGTCTGTATCTCTATTGAAATCAGTCCGTTTGACTGTATAATATCTTGGCCTATGCCTTGGATATTGATTTTTTTGTTGATTTGGATATCATGAAAGATATCAGAATTTTCTTTTAACAGTGATATGTCTGCACCAGTATCTATTAAAAACACAAGCTTTTTATTAGTTTTTACATTGTAGAAATCTACAAATATATTTAAATTAAGATTGATGGTATGAACCGTATAATGTCCTATTGCTGAACATCTGAAGGTTGAGAGTTTCCCGAATTATTCTGGGCAACTCTAACATTGTTTGTATTGTTATTGTTGTTATTGTGTCGGCCTCGATTTGAATTATTATTTCTATTTCCTCGGCCTCTACGGTAATTGTTGTTTTGATTACCGTAGCTATTATTTTGACGTTTCTGACCAATGTTCTTTGGTTAATACGTCTTTATGTTGATGTATCAGTAATCGAGCTTCGTTGAAACTGTCGATTAATGTTAAGGCATGCCTATTAACTGTATCCGTGTGCGTTTGTCTATTTTGAGTTAGACATTTATACGCTTTATCGAATTTCGTTTTAATATTTTGGATCCGCTCAGAAAGTTCTGCCCATTCCATAATACGAACGAGCAAGTTGATTTACATATATCTCGAGGTTTAGTATTTGAATACCTCGTAGTTAATTTCGTCAAAATTTCTATTGAATACCGTCATAATTTCTATGCCAGGTATTAACATTAATAATTGTGCCTTTTCTTTATTAGATAGGCCAATAAAAGGGGAGAAATCTAGATCATATGTCCTCATATATATGCTTTCGAAATTACATATATACGTAGGACTATATGATACTAGGAAATTAACTCTGTCTACGAATTCTAGGTCTCTAATTAAGACTTGTTTTCAATTTCTCTTAATGGTTTCTCCCATTATTGTTTATTAAATATACAGTCAGCGCCACAAAAAAAGCCGCACTTTTAAGGGTTACGAATTTTTAACTTTCAGGGCCTGTGGTTTCATTATATGATTGCGGATTCGCCCAATTTTTTTTTAAACAAGTAAGAAAGCTACAGTCGAGTGTACTCGACTGTGAGATACCCGCTACCCATTTTGAATAAAAGCAATATATTTTGCGGTATTATTCTCAAAATATACCAAATATACTGCAAAAATACTAAAAATACACCAAATGGTATATGTGGTATATCGATATAGTGCCGCATTCAAAATATACCATAGACGGCACAATATACCAGATTGTCAGCCAAAGCAACTCAGACCCCTAGTAAGTAGGCGTTTTTGCCCATACAAAAGTATTTCTTTAATAACTTCGACAATTTTTATCTGATCGCAACCAAATTTTCAGGGATCATAACTACTATAGTTATTACCGTATATACCAAAATTCGTAACCCTAGCTTTAAAATTACGCTTGTTATTCGATTTTTTTGATTTGCAGGGGCGGAAGTGGGCGTGGCAAAAATTTGAAACAAACTTGATCTGCGTGCAAACATAACAAATGCTGTCGAAAAAAAATTATAGCTCTATCTCTTATAGTCTCTGAGATCTAGGTGTTCATACGGACAGACGGACAGACGGACAGACGGACAGACACACAGACGGACAGACGGACATGGCTATATCGTCTCGGCTGTTGACGCTGATCGAGAATATATATACTTTATAGGGTCGGAGATGCCTCCTTCTACCTGTTACATACATTTCCTGCCGGCACAAAGTTATAATACCCTTCTACCCTATGGGTAGCGGGTATAAAAAGTTAACTAATGGTATGTTAATAAAAGTGCATACCAATTTTTATTTTAAATTTGTTTTTAATATTAAAAAATATGTTGTTTTTGGTTTCACCCTAGCTTTAACAACTTTTCACTATTATGGCAAACTTAATGAAAAAAATCATAAAAGTTATAATAATGAAAAAATTCAACAAAAACTATTTTTTTCCAATTGAACACCTTACTAACTATAAAAAAAATTTAAATCTAGGCAGTTTAACATTAGACATATTTTTTTAATTTAGCTTAATACTTAGAAATGCCGCCTTTGGCCTTAATTACAGATTTTACCCTATTGGGCATAAAATCGTAAATGGAACATAAATATTTCTTCGTTATATCGTGTATCCATACTTTTGTATAATATGTTTTAGCTCCTCCATAGTTTTGGGCTTTCGCTTTCTTATTTTGGCCCCCATGTAGGCCCCAACACTCTCGATTGGACTAAGGTCTGAGCTGTTTTCTGGCCAATCTAAGGAGTTAATGTCCAATTCTTCCTTCAAATTGGACTGCTTCTAATTGGTAAAGAGTGCTATTTTCAGATGAGTCCAAATTTAATCTCATTGCATCTGATGGAATTCTCAAGGTGCGCCGTAGACGTGGGTAACGGTTTTCTGAAAATTGCTGCATAGCCACAGTAAAGCATTCACCTTACGTTATGGTATGGGGATGCATATCCAAATATAAAACGGAATCAATTTTAATGGTTCAGGGTATGGTCAATGCAGCAAAATACAAAGAAATAATTTTAAGTGGAGTTGGGCGTAGCATTGAGTCCATAAGTGAAGAAGAAGAAGAACCCATTTTTCAGGATGATTCTGCACCTTGCCATCGAGCGCGATCTGTGAGTTACTCAGTGTCCGATTGTTACCAAAACAACTTATTCAGATAAATTAAACATTTTTCTATCTAAAAATAATAAATTTGAAGGAGGAATTCGGCATTAAGTCCTTAGATTGGCCGGAAAACAGCCCAGACCTTAGTCCAAACGAGAGTGTTGGGGCCTACATGGGGGCCAAAATAAGAAAGCGAAAGCCCAAAACTATGGAGGAGCTAAAACATATTATAGAAAAAGTATGGATACACGATATAACGAAGAAATATTTATGTTCCATTTACGATTTTATGCCCAATAGGGTAAAATCTGTAATTAAGGCCAAAGGCGGCATTTCTAAGTATTAAGCTAAATTAAAAAAATATGTCTAATGTTAAACTGCCTAGATTTAAATTTTTTTTATAGTTAGTAAGGTGTTCAATTGGAAAAAATAGTTTTTGTTGAATTTTTCATTATTATAACTTTTATGATTTTTTCATTAAGTTTGCCATAATAGTGAAAAGTCGTTAAAGCTAGGGTGAAACCAAAAACAACATATTTTTTAATATTAAAAACAAATTTAAAATAAAAATTGGTATGCACTTTTATTAACATACCATCAGTTAACTTGTTAAAAAAAAAAATTGGGCGAATCCGCAATCATATAATGAAACCATAGGCCTGGAAAGTTAAAAATTCGTAACCCTTTAAAGTGCGGCTTTTTTTGTGGCGCTGACTGTATATATGAGGCGCAAATTGTTTCTCTTTTTTTTCACTGTATTCTTTATATTTTGTCCAGGTCATTTGACTAGCTCACATATTTTTTGTTTTTCAAACATTTATTGTGCAATTTATATAGTTTGAAAAAACAATTTGCACACATTACAATGTACATTACAATGTATTTTTTGTATATTCTTTCTAAATCGTTAGCTCGACTCATGTAAGTCTTTCTCAACGATCTCTTATGAAGAAGATATATCTTCAATACTAAGTTAAAGGCTGATATTATTACCAAAATCAAAAGTAGTACAAACAATGAGTTTACTTTACACTACTTCTACTGTATTTACGACATTTGCGGTGTTATCGTCCGCTTTGGACTGTGTGCCTCCCATTATGAAAAGATTAAGACTTAACATAGACATGTCTTGAATAATTGACAATTATTATCTTATTTTGTCTTGCCTAATTAATGAATGAATTCAGTTTATATAAGTTGCAAATTAGCAAGTTTACAATTTTTTTTACTTATATTAAGTTTAAGACTGAGTATAATGTGTTAGTTGTGAATATGGACCCTAGTAAGTTAGTAATTGTTGTTTTATTGTTGTTGCAGCGGAAACTGCATTGGCAACATTAATTATATTGAGGCGGTTGGAGCTATGGCTTTTAAAGCAGCTCGCCGCTTTACTTCGTTGAAGTTGAAGTTGAATATTGAGGGCTGCAAGGCGCTCCTTGTAGCGCTGTCGGTCTTCCTCGTTGGTTGCCGTCTTCAGCAACTCGATGTTTAGTCTTCTTATGCTGAGTAGTTTTAACCGGCAGCCACCTCGCTTCTTCTTAGGTGGCTGCTCCTTCGCTGCTGTCCTTGCCTTGTATTCTTCGATAGTCAAGGGCTTTGGACGTCCCTCAGCCGCTTTGCAGACCTTCTCGCAGTGATGATGCGCCGACAGGTGAGGCCGACACAGATGAGCGCGCAACTTACAGCCGCCACGTTGTAGATGCGATGCGTTCCGGCTTCTTCCTTGAATTTCTCGATCTCCTCCAGGTTTCGTTCATTTAATCGATGAAGGAACGGGAGGCTCAGAATATCTTGGCTGGCGGTGATATTCAAAATAGGGAAGTTGGCGATCCCAGGGACTCTACTCTGGGCGTTGTTGTGATTGACGAATAGAGTCCCGTTGATTCTGGCTCTGTCGTTGAAGGTGATGAGGTGCGTGCCCATCACTCTGATCTCAGTACCGTTGTCGACTTGAATCATTGCTGGATTATCGTTGACTATGATAATCCCCTCGTCTACCTCGGTGATCGCCTCCAGGTCGCTAGGCTGAATCTCGCAATGTGCCGTGCCCCCTGCGTGTATTTCCCTTGCGCATGAGGTCTCTGTCGCCAAGCGACAAAATGCGGCCCCCGGCGAGACGGTGCAGCTCTGAAGATTATGAGTTTCTCCATCACAATCGGCTATGACGTTGAAGTATGAAGTTTTATGGGCCACAGGGTAAATAGTTATTTTCCTACAGGAAAATTTGACTTTGGGGAATTTAATAATAAAGTGCAATGAGTTAGGGAAACTAACTTAGGAAGAACTTTTACGGACGAGACAGACATAAGGTCACCTATCGGGGTGTTAATGGGTTCCTCTAACCAAATTGATTTCAAGTCTGCGTGATCTAAAATGTTAGGGCTAACTATGTTAGCTTTCGCAAGTGAAAAAGCCAACATTAAATTTTGCAACTCCATCGACAACATTCTATTTCTAGCCAACAAAGTTTCGTACAGGTGACTTGTGTCTATTTGTGAATTTTGAGTTACTTTTAAAATTTGGTTGACTGTGGAGGTTAGTTTATTAATTTGGTCCTGAACTCTAGTTTTTATTTCTATTTGTCTATTGTTGGAATTTATCAGTTGCATCTCTGTGAACCTAGTCCTTTCTAAATCACCTGCATCAGGTGTACCTGCCACAACCTTTAGTATGGACCCTAGGAAGTCTATGCTTCTCGCGACCCTGTGGTGCGTACCCAAGGCCTCTAGCAAGTCCTGCAGATGCACTGTATCTACGACCAGGAGCTTCTTCATGTGAGACTGTGGAAAAACGTCAATGAGCTTGACTGTCTCTTCTACAACTCGTTCGTACTCCGACAGGTTCACGGAATGTTTTACATAAGCATACTCTTCCCAAACCAGGACTTGCCCATCTATGATGGGGATGTACTTGGCATACGAGTAGCCGGTGATGTGCGCCGAAGCCAGCGACAAAGAAAAGACAAGTATGATTTCAAACCTGTAGGGTGAAATGTGTGTTTTATTTTTACTTTAGTTTTTATTCTTTTTTCTTAGAGAGGTTACCCAGCACCAAATGGAAGATTGAAAGAAACTTATGCCAAGGTGGCTAAACATAAATGCGCCTAGTGGCTGACAAAACTATTACTAACTAATACTAGCGTGCCTAGTGGCCAAAAAAGTAGGTGCCTAGTGGCTTAAAAAATATAAATGCCTAGTGGCTAAAAAAAGGAAAAGAAAGGGGGTCATTTTATGTTGTCTTTATGGACCACCCTCCCCTTAATTAGGACCGTGGTCCCCAGGTCCGCTTCTACCGCTCTTTCTTCGCACAATGGCGTCAGCTTGTTTCCCAGCCTTCTGTTGGACTTAACTAATACTTTCTCGCCAACTTCAAAGACTCTATTCTGCCGCGACGAGGTTGCACTGTCAGCTTTGGTATTTCCTTGGGTGATGGAGGTTTTGTTTTTGTTAATTTTTCATTAATTTTTATTATCGGCACTGAGTGAGTGGCGGCAATTTTTGGGCGTTTATTATTTATAAGCTGTTCTTTCAGAAAATCAAGTTCTGATTGTAATTTTTGGGCCGTAGCCCACGCGGGAGGTGGAGTATTGACGTACAGTAGCCACTTTAAGTGTGCTACCCTTTTCTTTATTTTCTTTGCAACTCCTCCGCGATTGCCCATTGCTCACTCTACTCACTCAGATTTTGGCGATTTATCCATTTCGCACTTTGCCTTTTCCAGTTTGAGGTTTTTGTATATTTTTCTTTTTTGGGTATATATTTTTTAATATATTTCCTGGGTATATTTATGCTTTTAGTCCCTCGATGTCACGGTCGCCATGTAATGGTTATCCTTGAGTTTTATTAGACATTGTAACAACTGCTGTTTGGCTCCAAATCCACGGATCAATTAGAAACAAATACTCTGCTTGTTTACTGGGTCTTTATTTGAGGAGCAGCTGAGGTGCCGCTCCAACGATCAAACTGTATATGTCTTTTACAATATTTCTTAAGTCTAAGTAAGGCTAAGTCTCGTAGCTGCGCTGCTCGCAGGCGGCGGCAGAGAGACGGCTATGTACTTATGTAAATTAATAAATCCGTTGATTTATTCTTTTTAAAAAAAATGACCGTTTTATTCGGGAATCAAAATTAGACTAAAACTTATGACAATGATAATGAATAATTAAGACTACTGCTGCCGTTGCTGGTGTCGCTACTGCCGCTGCTGCCGTTGTCGCTGTCGCCGCTGCCGCTGCTGCAGTTGTCGCTTGCAGCTTTGGGTGTCCAATAGCCCAATTGTCGGTCCCACGCTGGCGGTTGTTGCGCAAGGTGCCGGTCGTTGGTCCCACGACGAATGCTGGAAAGCGCTGACCAAGCGCACGTGGCGGATGTATTGCACGCGCTGTAGTCGTGCTGGAGTATTGACCAAATGCATTTTCGGTGGTTATGCAATTGGTCTGTCTGCGAATGTGCAGTTCGTAATGTCTGTTCTTAACTCATATATACGTAGGACTATATGATACTAGGAAATTAACTCTGTCTACGAATTCTAGGTCTCTAATTAAGACTTGTTTTAAATTTCTCTTAATGGTTTCTCCCATTATTGTTTATTAAATATACAGTCAGCGCCACAAAAAAAAGCCGCACTTTTAAGGGTTACGAATTTTTAACTTTCAGGGCCTGTGGTTTCATTATATGATTGCGGATTCGCCCAATTTTTTTTTAAAAAAGTTAACTAATGGTATGTTAATAAAAGTGCATACCAATTTTTATTTTAAATTTGTTTTTAATATTAAAAAATATGTTGTTTTTGGTTTCACCCTAGCTTTAACAACTTTTCACTATTATGGCAAACTTAATGAAAAAATCATAAAAGTTATAATAATGAAAAATTCAACAAAAACTATTTTTTCCAATTGAACACCTTACTAACTATAAAAAAAATTTAAATCTAGGCAGTTTAACATTAGACATATTTTTTTAATTTAGCTTAATACTTAGAAATGCCGCCTTTGGCCTTAATTACAGATTTTACCCTATTGGGCATAAAATCGTAAATGGAACATAAATATTTCTTCGTTATATCGTGTATCCATACTTTTTGTATAATATGTTTTAGCTCCTCCATAGTTTTGGGCTTTCGCTTTCTTATTTTGGCCCCCATGTAGGCCCCAACACTCTCGATTGGACTAAGGTCTGAGCTGTTTTCTGGCCAATCTAAGGAGTTAATGTCCAATTCTTCCTTCAAATTGGACTGCTTCTAATTGGTAAAGAGTGCTATTTTCAGATGAGTCCAAATTTAATCTCATTGCATCTGATGGAATTCTCAAGGTGCGCCGTAGACGTGGGTAACGGTTTTCTGAAAATTGCTGCATAGCCACAGTAAAGCATTCACCTTACGTTATGGTATGGGGATGCATATCCAAATATAAAACGGAATCAATTTTAATGGTTCAGGGTATGGTCAATGCAGCAAAATACAAAGAAATAATTTTAAGTGGAGTTGGGCGTAGCATTGAGTCCATAAGTGAAGAAGAAGAAGAACCCATTTTTCAGGATGATTCTGCACCTTGCCATCGAGCGCGATCTGTGAGTTACTCAGTGTCCGATTGTTACCAAAACAACTTATTCAGATAAATTAAACATTTTTCTATCTAAAAATAATAAATTTGAAGGAGGAATTCGGCATTAAGTCCTTAGATTGGCCGGAAAACAGCCCAGACCTTAGTCCAAACGAGAGTGTTGGGGCCTACATGGGGGCCAAAATAAGAAAGCGAAAGCCCAAAACTATGGAGGAGCTAAAACATATTATAGAAAAAGTATGGATACACGATATAACGAAGAAATATTTATGTTCCATTTACGATTTTATGCCCAATAGGGTAAAATCTGTAATTAAGGCCAAAGGCGGCATTTCTAAGTATTAAGCTAAATTAAAAAAATATGTCTAATGTTAAACTGCCTAGATTTAAATTTTTTTTATAGTTAGTAAGGTGTTCAATTGGAAAAAAATAGTTTTTGTTGAATTTTTTCATTATTATAACTTTTATGATTTTTTTCATTAAGTTTGCCATAATAGTGAAAAGTCGTTAAAGCTAGGGTGAAACCAAAAACAACATATTTTTTAATATTAAAAACAAATTTAAAATAAAAATTGGTATGCACTTTTATTAACATACCATCAGTTAACTTGTTAAAAAAAAATTGGGCGAATCCGCAATCATATAATGAAACCATAGGCCTGGAAAGTTAAAAATTCGTAACCCTTTAAAGTGCGGCTTTTTTTGTGGCGCTGACTGTATATATGAGGCGCAAATTGTTTCTCTTTTTTTCACTGTATTCTTTATATTTTGTCCAGGTCATTTGACTAGCTCACATATTTTTTGTTTTTCAAACATTTATTATGCAATTTATATAGTTTGAAAAAACAATTTGCACACATTACAATGTACATTACAATGTATTTTTTGTATATTCTTTCTAAATCGTTAGCTCGACTCATGTAAGTCTTTCTCAACGATCTCTTATGAAGAAGATATATCTTCAATACTAAGTTAAAGGCTGATATTATTACCAAAATCAAAAGTAGTACAAACAATGAGTTTACTTTACACTACTTCTACTGTATTTACGACATTTGCGGTGTTATCGTCCGCTTTGGACTGTGTGCCTCCCATTATGAAAAGATTAAGACTTAACATAGACATGTCTTGAATAATTGACAATTATTATCTTATTTTGTCTTGCCTAATTAATGAATGAATTCAGTTTACATAAGTTGCAAATTATCAAGTTTACAATATTTTTACTTATATTAAGTTTACGACTGAGTATAATGTGTTAGTTGTGAATATGGACCCTAGTAAGTTAGTAATTGTTGTTTTATTGTTGTTGCAGCGGAAACTGCATTGGCAACATTAATTATATTGAGGCGGTTGGAGCTATGGCTTTTAAAGCAGCTCGCCGCGTTACTTCGTTGAAGTTGAAGTTGAAGGTTGATGGCTGCAAGGCGCTCCTTGTAGCGCTGTCGGTCTTCCTCGTTGGTTGCCGTCTTCAGCAACTCGATGTTTAGTCTTCTTATGCTGAGTAGTTTTAACCGGCAGCCACCTCGCTTCTTCTTAGGTGGCTGCTCCTTCGCTGCTGTCCTCGCCTTGTATTCTTCGATAGTCAAGGGCTTTGGACGTCCCTCAGCCGCTTTGCAGACCTTCTCGCAGTGATGATGCGCCGACAGGTGAGGCCGACACAGATGAGCGCGCAACTTACAGCCGCCACGTTGTAGATGCGATGCGTTCCGGCTTCTTCCTTGAATTTCTCGATCTCCTCCAGGTTTCGTTCATTTAATCGATGAAGGAACGGGAGGCTCAGAATATCTTGGCTGGCGGTGATATTCAAGATAGGGAAGTTGGCGATCCCAGGGACTCTACTCTGGGCGTTGTTGTGGTTGACGAATAGAGTCCCGTTGATTCTGGCTCTGTCGTTGAAGGTGATGAGGTGCGTGCCCATCACTCTGATCTCAGTACCGTTGTCGACTTGAATCATTGCTGGATTATCGTTGACTATGATAATCCCCTCGTCTACCTCGGTGATCGCCTCCAGGTCGCTAGGCTGAATCTCGCAATGTGCCGTGCCCCCTGCGTGTATTTCCCTTGCGCATGAGGTCTCTGTCGCCAAGCGACAAAATGCGGCCCCCGGCGAGACGGTGCAGCTCTGAAGATTATGAGTTTCTCCATCACAATCGGCTATGACGTTGAAGAATGAAGTTTTATGGGCCACAGGGTAAATAGTTATTTTCCTACAGGAAAATTTGACTTTGGGGAATTTAATAATAAAGTGCAATGAGTTAGGGGAACGAACTTAGGAAGAACTTTTACGGACGAGACAGACATAAGGTCACCTATCGGGGAGTTAATGGGTTCCTATAACCAAATTGATTTCAAGTCTGCGTTAGGGCTAACTATGTTAGCTTTCGCAAGTGAAAAAGCCAACATTAAATTTTGCAACTCCATCGACAACATTCTATTTCTAGCCAACAAAGTTTCGTACAGGTGACTTGTGTCGATTTGTGAATTTTGAGTTACTTTTAAAATTTGGTTGACTGTGGAGGTTAGTTTATTAATTTGGTCCTGAACTCTAGTATTTATTTCTATTTGTCTATTGTTGGAATTTATCAGTTGCATCTCTGTGAACCTAGTCCTTTCTAAATCACCTGCATCAGGTGTACCTGCCACAACCTTTAGTATGGACCCTAGGAAGTCTATGCTTCTCGCGACCCTGTGGTGCGTACCCAAGGCCTCTAGCAAGTCCTGCAGATGCACTGTATCTACGACCAGGAGCTTCTTCATGTGAGACTGTGGAAAAACGTCAATGAGCTTGACTGTCTCTTCTACAACTCGTTCGTACTCCGACAGGTTCACGGAATGTTTTACATAAGCATACTCTTCCCAAACCAGGACTTGCCCATCTATGATGGGGATGTACTTGGCGTGCGAGTAGCCGGTGATGTGCGCCGAAGCCAGCGACAAAGAAAAGACAAGTATGATTTCAAACCTGTAGGGTGAAATGTGTGTTTTATTTTTACTTTAGTTTTTTCTCTTTTTTCTTAGAGAGGTTACCCAGCACCAAATGGAAGATTGAAAGAAACTTATGCCAAGGTGGCTAAACATAAATGCGCCTAGTGGCTGACAAAACTATTACTAACTAATACTAGCGTGCCTAGTGGCCAAAAAAGTAGGTGCCTAGTGGCTTAAAAAATATAAATGCCTAGTGGCTAAAAAAAAGGAAAAGAAAGGGGGTCATTTTATGTTGTCTTTATGGACCACCCTCCCCTTAATTAGGACCGTGGTCCCCAGGTCCGCTTCTACCGCTCTTTCTTCGCACAATGGCGTCAGCTTGTTTCCCAGCCTTCTGTTGGACTTAACTAATACTTTCTCGCCAACTTCAAAGACTCTATTCTGCCGCGACGAGGTTGCACTGTCAGCTTTGGTATTTCCTTGGGTGATGGAGGTTTTGTTTTTGTTAATTTTTCATTAATTTTTATTATCGGCACTGAGTGAGTGGCGGCAATTTTTGGGCGTTTATTATTTATAAGCTGTTCTTTCAGAAAATCAAGTTCTGATTGTAATTTTTGGGCCGTAGCCCACGCGGGAGGTGGAGTATTGACGTACAGTAGCCACTTTAAGTGTGCTACCCTTTTCTTTATTTTCTTTGCAACTCCTCCGCGATTGCCCATTGCTCACTCTACTCACTCAGATTTTGGCGATTTATCCATTTCGCACTTGCCTTTTCCAGTTTGAGGTTTTTGTATGTTTTTCTTTTTTGGGTATATATTATTTTATATATTTCCTGGGTATATTTATGCTATTAGTCCCTCGATGTCACGGTCGCCATATAATGGTTATCCTTGAGTTTTATTAGACATTGTAACAACTGCTGTTTGGCTCCAAATCCACGGATCAATTAGAAACAAATACTCTGCTTGTTTACTGGGTCTTTATTTGAGGAGCAGCTGAGGTGCCGCTCCAACGATCAAAATGTATATGTCTTTTACAATATTTCTTAAGTCTAAGTAAGGCTGTCTCGTAGCTGCGCTGCTCGCAGGCGGCGGCAGAGAGACGGCTATGTACTTATGTATAAGTTATTAAGCTCGTCACTCCAGTGATTCCAAGTCGATGTCCTTGGTCCTGGGAAGTGGATTTACGATGGAGGAAACTGTTCCTCTTTAATCATAGGCCTTGTGGCTCAATGAAGTTTTTCAAATAAAGAATCGATTGAATGACGGCAAGTGCCGGAGATTTATTCAACAGTCGAGGCTGCTGGGTAGAACAAAACTGAATTCTTATGAAATAAACATTTTAAAGCTAAACCTAAGAATCCCCAGTGGAAAAGTACTGGCATGCAGCTCCTCCTACAAATCCGTCGTTGCTTGCTCAGCATAACGTGGCACAAACAATCATTGCGACACATGAAACTTTATGCGCGCGGGTCGCTACATAACTTGCTGGCCCGCGCATGCGAGGGCAATTGGTGTAATCTTTGAGAGAGTTGCTTGTTAACTTATATATGTATATATTGTAACAATAAGTATTCATGTGGAGAGAGAGTTATGCGCGCATATGAATACATAGCGACGGTCAAGCGTGAGAACGCTGACTTAGCCATTTGGGCGGTCGCTGTTATCAAGTGCGGATCATATATCGAATGCACTTGATTATGTGCAGAAGGCACTTGGCGTTAGCGACAAGGTCGCTGCCTATGTAAACATTGTTGGCATAACAACAAAGTGATGCTGCCTTATTTATATGTATGTATGTATTTACATAACATATGTACGCATGCTACAGTATGTCAGCCGGTGTGCATAACACATACTCCTCCATATATACATATATGTAGATATAAATATACTCGTATAAGTTATTAATTAGTCTCTCCTCTGGTTCCAAGTCGATGTCCTCGGTCCTGAGAAGTGGCTTTACGTTGGAGGAAACTGTTCCACTTTAATCATAGGCCTTGTGGCTCTATGAAGTTTTATCAAAATAAAGATTCGATTAAATTGCGGCTAGTGCCGGAGATTTATTCAGACAGCTAAAGCTGAAGAGTAGAACAAAAACTGAAACTTATCAAATAAACATTTTAATGCTAAACTCTAAGAATGCCAGTGGAAAAGTACTGGCAAGCAGCTCCTCCTACAAATCCGTCGCTGCTTGCTCAGCATATTGTGGCACAAACAGTCGTTGCGACACATGAAACTTTATGCGCGCGGGTCGCTACAGCACTTGCTGGCCCGCGCATGCGAGGGCAGTTCGTGTAGAGAGTTGCTTGTTAACTACTCCCCCCTCAAGTTCGTGGCCGGCCTCGGTGACGTCAAGTTGGGCGATGGCTCTTTTTAGCTTCAAAGAGGCACGTCTTCTATGGCTGTATTGGTAACCGATGATTAGCGCTCAGGATTTGATCGTGCCCGGTGATGTTGAGGAGTGGGGAAGCGGCGATACTCGGACTTTTACCCACGACTGCATTGTGGTTCAAGTATCTTGTGTTGTTGATCACCGCTACATGCTCGAACGTGATGAGGTGCGTTCCCTCCAGCATTACCGTGGGCCCCTCGTCTGCAGTGACTTGGGCGTGTTGCTCATTGATGACAATGGTTCCTTCGTCAATCAGTACGACTGGCAGCAGGTGGCTTGGTTGCGTGCGGCAATTGGCTAGGCCTCCAACATGTATCTCTCGGGCGCAGCTCTCACGTGTTGATTTTTTGCAGAAGGTGGCGTAGCTAGTGCGCACGCAATCGCTAACTGCGAATATTCCGTCGTCGCAATCCGCAATTATGTCGTCTCGGATTTGTAGGACTGTATGATTGTGCGATACCGGAAGAATTACTGTTCTTTTCCAAATTTGCTTAATTCTAGGATATTCGATTAACATATGGATTTCGTCTTCTGATTGAAATATTTTAATTTTAGAAACTTCCATTAAATAAACTACGGGGACTTCTGTGAGCTGATTATCAAATATTTTTACTTCAAATCAAACCAATAAAAGATAAAATACCAAAGTGACTGTGAAATAAATTCTGTGGTGGTTTTTTTTTTCTTTCGAGTTAATCGGCTAAATTAAAAGCATCCATATAAGCAAAATAGCTGTGAATATTTTTCTGTTCTTGACCACTGTACAGCCAGTGCTTTTGTGTTAATAGATCCGAACGTACGCCCATGATTTGGGCATATAGAGAAATTAAAAAAGAAATTGACAGTGACAGTGACAGTGAAGAAATAGGCTTTCGCCCACATACAACAGAAATGAATCCCGAACAAATACAAACACCAGCCCGGCTAGCTCAGTCGGTAGAGCATGAGACTCTTAATCGTGGGTTCGTCCCCCACGTTGGGCGCCAGTTATTAAGCTCGTCACTCCAGTGATTCCAAGTCGATGTCCTCTAGATATCTTTGGTCCTGGGAAGTGGATTTACGATGGAGGAAACTGTTCCTCTTTAATCATAGGCCTTGTGGCTCAATGAAGTTTTTCAAATAAAGAATCGATTGAATGACGGCAAGTGCCGGAGATTTATTCAACAGTCGAGGCTGCTGGGTAGAACAAAACTGAATTCTTATGAAATAAACATTTTAAAGCTAAACCTAAGAATCCCCAGTGGAAAAGTACTGGCATGCAGCTCCTCCTACAAATCCGTCGTTGCTTGCTCAGCATAACGTGGCACAAACAATCATTGCGACACATGAAACTTTATGCGCGCGGGTCGCTACATAACTTGCTGGCCCGCGCATGCGAGGGCAGTTCGTGTAATCTTTGAGAGAGTTGCTTGTTAACTTTTTTTTTTTTTTTTTTTACTGTATGTTTTATATTTTGAATCTTCTCTTACGAGACTAACAAAATGTGTTTAAATCTTAAAAATACTACATTATTCTAACAGTTTCTTAAACTGTATTTATGGTAGGCGGTCCTAGTAATTGTCGCTGGATGGGACGGTCGTTACGACGAAGGCGGGAACGGCTGCATACTAATGTTAGTGCTCTAGCAAGGTGATTTGGATGGTTCGACAGCTTGATGTAGTAATTTTCCATGGGTTGTGCTATTTCATCTCGGACGGGAAGTATATTCAAGTCTCTCTGAATGTTTTCACTCCGAACGTACCACGGTGCCCCGGTGATAGTTCTAAGGATCTTTGATTGGGCTCTCTGCACGATCTCTACGTTGCTGTTGCTGGCGCTCCCCCACAACTGAGAGCCATAAGTCCAGATTGGTTTCAGAACGGAGTTATAGAGCAGGACCTTGTAATCCAGACTAAGGGGGCAGTATGTCAGCCGGTGTGCATAACACATACTCCTCCATATATACATATATGTAGATATAAATATACATATATACTAAATGACAGTTACGTATAATAAGCTGTAATATATGAATATATTGAGAGAGTAACGAATATGAACAGTTAAGCAGCGAAGCTTTCGTTACAGTTACATTCCGACTCGAGTGCATGCATATGTATGTTATATGCACACAAGACTCTCGCTCACTCTCGCTAATATGCTTTGTCGCATATTCTTAGCATAGGTAATGTAAAGCGTAATAAATAGATTTGCAGCCGCTTCGCTGCCGGCTTCGCCGCGTGCTTTTTCTTACTATGTACTTAGGCTAAGATCATGCTAAGACTTTTGGAATAAATCATTATGAAAAAGTAAATCAAAAGGCACAGACGTGCCGGTGTTATCAATTTTCAATTGTTCTCGAAACGTGCCAACAGTTTGGTACAGTTTGGCACCAATATCAACTTAACATATCACAAGCCATGTACTGAGCCTCATGTAAGAAAGTAGGCGCAATGCGTCTGTAACTTTTTAACTAAGTAAGGTATCGGTCTGAAAATTGAAATACATATTCAAACTCATTTTAAGCAACTAAATAAAAGTGGGCGTGGCATGATAAAAGGCGGAATTTAATTTTATTTTTTATTATAAAGTTTATTTGCTTTCCAACAAGTAGGTAAGTTTTGCATTTAGTTGACTTGGAATATAACGTCATCTTATTAGAATCTCAAGTCTTTCTTTGACTTGGATTTGAGGAACTTTGGAACGACTTTCTAAATTCTTCGTAGATTCCGATTATGGGGGACGATTTTTGCGAAAAAAAAATTGACCCGCCCTAATGTATGTATGTATATACATATGTACGCATGCACTGTGGGAAATTTTTAGCTAATTGAGATAAGACAGTTTTTTTCTCTATTTTCTGGATTGTCATAGTTCGAAAGTGGTTCATATTTTAAAATGTGAAAATTTACTATTTGATCAATACTGGTTGTATTCAGTAATCGGACAAACGCATTTTTGGTTGTTGAAACGCTTTAATGATTTATGATTGCGAGGGTAGTTTGATGTTTAGCTCGTATAAGAGTCTTCGTCTACTGAACATCTCATTAACATGTTCTCCTACATGTCTTAGTCAATAATCATAAAAATAAGTGGTATTTATTGTGGGTTGTATATATCGACCATTTTCAAGACTCGACTGATACCTGACACCTTTCTAAGTAAACTGACGACCACACATCTGTCGCTACAGGGTAATAAGGGTTATAAATAAATATAAACATAAGGACTTGGAGTTTCTCCGCGGATTAACGCACGCTACCTGCTCTGATAGATAGGTTCAGATATAAAGAGATCATTCTCTGCAATCACACCACAGTCAATGGATAATCACTGTGCCATCAGCATCTCAGCTTAGTTCATTTTCGAACACATATTTATGAAGTGCGGAATCTGTAAGTTATTGAGTCCTATTCGTCTTGGAGTTTAAGGGTTCTTCACTCTTAAAGAGTTGTGGTTCTCGGTGTCCTTCGTACATTTGATGATTGTTACTTACTTACTACTTGACTTAAGAGTCCAAACAGATTCAACTTCTTTCTATTAGCAATACCTTCTTTGCGAATATATTTCTTCATTACTTAATGACTGAGAGTTGCAGTCAAACTTCCCAAGTTTTAAATTCGCGATAGGTTTGGTTTCATTGTGAACATGGATTACTACCAAGTGGAGAATGGAACTCCAAGTTCTGCCAACTTCCTCAGCTCAACCACAACGCAGTTCAGCAACTGTGACTTGCAGAGTTTTCCATCGCTTGCCATCTGCAAGGATGCAACTGCAGTTGCCAATGATCTGCCCAATCAACGAGAGCAGACTTGTGCGCTTATTACCTGCTACCAAAGCTTGGAGGATGAATCCAATTCAACGAATGAATTTGATACGGCTCAATGTGGCAATCAGCAGACAGAAGGCGGAAGCTTTAGCGGTGGCGATGCCAGCAGTCCAGCATCAGGATCAGGATCAAGATCGGGCAATGGCGACTCCATGGATCTGAAGCAGCTGTTCGAGGAGCTGTGTCCCGTTTGCGGCGACAAGGTGAGCGGCTATCATTACGGCCTGCTGACGTGCGAATCGTGCAAGGGATTCTTCAAGCGGACCGTGCAAAATAAGAAGGTATATACCTGTGTGGCAGAGCGTGCGTGCCACATCGATAAGATGCAGCGCAAGCGTTGTCCCTACTGTCGCTTCGAAAAGTGCCTCGAGGTGGGCATGAAGCTGGAGGCGGTGCGAGCGGATCGCATGCGTGGCGGTCGCAACATGTTTGGTCCCATGTACAAAAGGAATCGCGCTCGCAAGCTGCAGGCGATGAGGCAGCGGCAGTTGGCGCTGCAATCGCTGCACAGTTCACTGGATGTACAAATAGCCCAGGTATCGTCATCGCCAGGATGTGGCAGCCATTCGATTGCCAGCGATAATAACAACACCGCTGGGAGGAAATTGTGCTTGGATTCGACGCGAAGTATATCGCCAATGATTCGGGAATATGTCGAAGCGCAGTTGATCGATGATCGCGAGTGGCAGACGCAGCTCTTTGGACTGCTGCAGAAGCAGTCGCATAATCAAGTGCAGGTGGATCTCTTTGAGCTGATGTGCAAGGTGCTGGATCAAAATCTGTTCTCGCAAGTCGATTGGGCACGAAACAGCGTGTTCTTCAAGCATCTCCACGTCGACGATCAGATGAAACTGCTGCAGCACTCGTGGTCCGATCTCCTTGTACTCGATCATCTGCATCATCGCATACACAACGCTCTGCCCGATGTGACGCACCTGCACAACGGTCAGGTGTTCGATCTGATGAGTCTCGGCTTGTTGGGGGTGCCCCAGTTGCGTGATTACTTCGACGAGCTGCAGCATAAGCTCATCGATCTCAAGTTCGATATGGGCGAGTATGTGTGCATGAAATTCATGATGCTGTTGAGTCCAGATTCGCGCATCAATGTTGAAAACAGCAAGATCGTCCTGGAGGGACACGAGCGTGTCCAAGCAGCTCTGCTCGATTACACCCATCTTTGTTATCCCTCAATGAATGGCAAATTCAGCAGATTATTGACCATCATACAGGAAATCCATGCCATGGCCTCGCGTGGCGAAGAGTATCTGTATGCGAAGCACTGTGCTGGCAATGCGCCAACGAGGACTCTGCTCATGGAGATGCTGCACGCCAAGCGAAAGGTGTGAAACCACGCTGAGATCAATACAAAATCCATGTAATCCAAACAATTAAATAAATGAAATCGTAAGAAGATCCTTACTCAAAATGGTGTCAATATGACTTACTAATTGAATACAAGATCTATTTCATGCGGATGTGATCTACGAATCCGATACACCTCAACTCTGCAGTTAAGTTCCGTTGTAATAATTATATTTCGTCGTTAAAACCAGTGTAGAAATAAAAACACACAAACTCCTTTTACTTAGAGTCTTTATTAGAATGAATCTTGGATTCTTAAGCTAAGGCATGCTAGCTGTCGGCGCAGCGGCAGAGCAGCCGTTTTACATATATTATGTATCGTAACAATAAGTATACATGTGTATATGTATACATAGCGACGGTCAAGCGTGAGATCGCTGACTTAGCCATTTGGGCGGTCGCTGCTATCAAGTGCGGATCATATATCGAATGCACTTGATTATGTAATTAAAAAAAAAAAAATTTTTGCATTTTTTTTGTATGAGATTGTACTTAATATCAATAAAGAAAATTAAATTGATTAAAAAGATAAAATATATATCTATTGTATTACTTATGTACATATGTATGTGTGTCTTTGTATGGCCATACTAAGTGCAATTTATGAAATACAGATTTTTATTCTTTCCTTATGAACTGTTTGTTTCTTATGTTTATTATTTGTTATTACTATGTTATCTCAATCTCCAATTTCCTTTACTATATACGAACCTGTATATTTAGGATCTAACTTATGACCTGTCTCGTTTTTTAATAAAACTTTGTCACCTACTGATATATCTATATCCCTTACTTTATGATTGTATAGTAGTTTATTTTGTTATATCACGTCACAGTTGGTAGTTGAATCTTTGAGTTGTTGAATTTCAAGTTCAATGATAAACTCATGCACGTCAGTGCAGTTTTAGTTTGGTTTTAATAATGTTCTTTTATTTGAAGTAAAATGTTCTCTTACCCTAAGTACATAAGTTCAGCGCGCACTGCGCTGCCGGTTCAGCCGGCAGCGGCGCGGCTGCATTATATATTTCTTATATGTATATACTTATACTTAGGCGACAATGGACAAGCATGCTTTGTGTTACATAAATTCTTTAGAGTGAGAGAGTGTATTATGCACTTATGCATAGGGCACTGGCGGTCAGCGTGCATATGCTGACTTAGCCGAATTCACACAACTGGCGGATCATGTTACGCGCTCACTTGAGTTTGTTATTGTTTATTATAATATGATTTGTATGTGGCTGCACAAAGTGTTGCCGCCACATAAGTGCCAAACACAGTGTACACTCGATACAAATGGTAATTACAGTGTACACCCGATATGTATGACATATGTGCATATTACAATATGTCACCAATATCTATTCTTTCAATAATTGTCACTACTTTTCATATTTCGTCATTGTTTATGACGTTGTATACGTTGGGCTGAGAAGCTTTTTCTGTATATTGCCTTGGCAATTCTACTTTTTCATTTTCTGCGCAGAAATTCTGTCTACTTTTGTACCTGGTAGTGACTTTCAGGATTTTATTTTGTATGTCTTTAAATTCTTGGATGGTTATTCTTGATAACGCATCCGCTACATGATTGTCTTTGCCCTTCAGATATTCAACCGTAAAATTATATTCCTCTAATTCAAGCCTCATACGAGTAAGTTTTGAACTCGGATTGATCATTGAGAATAGGTACGTAAGAGGTCTATGATCCGTTCTTACTGTGAAATGATTACCATAAATATATGGTCGAAAATGAGTTATTGCCCAGTGAATAGCTGCTAGCTCTTGTTCAGTAGTACTCTTGTTACTTTCTCCTTTGGTAAAGGATCTTGATGCGTATGCAATGGGAAGTTGGAGTCCGTTTTGGTTTTGAGTTAAAACCGCTCCACACGCTTGCTTACTTGCATCTGTTATTATACAGAATTCCTTAGTGAAATCTGGATATTGTAACAAGGTTGGATGCATCAATGCCTTTTTTAAATGATCGAAAGCATTCTGACATTCTGATGTCTATTCAAACTGTACGCCATTTTACATAATCTTGTTATGTGACGTGAATAATCAGCAAAGTTTTTAATAAAACGTCGATAATAGTTGCAAAATGCAACGAAGCGTCTTGCACTATCCGCATCCTGTGGGACAGGATAGTTTTTAATGGCCTCATATTTTTTATCATCTGGCAAGATTCCTTTATCAGTGCACTTGTGTCCCAAAAATGTGACTTCATGCATGAAAAATGAACAATTTTCTGGATGTAGCTTTAGATTGTATTCTCTACATTTGTCAAAAACATCAGTTAAATTTTTGACCATATGTTTCTCGGAACAACCTATTACTATTAGATCATCCATATAAAGATATGCTTGTGATGGTTGTAAACCAGAGAATGCTATTGTCATCATTCTTTGGAATGAGTTTGGTGCTATTTTTAAGCCGAAAGGTAATCGCGTGAAGCGATATGAGCCATTGCTCGTTGAAAATGACGTTATGTTTCTTGAACTTTTTTTCAAGTTCGATTTGATGAAATCCTGACATTAAGTCAAGACATGAAAAGTACTTTGCTTTACCTAGTTGATCTAGAATATCATCTATCCTAGGTAGTGGAAATTTATCAGACAATAGTTTTTTATTGATTTGACGATAGTCAATTACTAATCGCCATTTTTTATTTTCTGAGCCCGGAAGCGATTTCTTCGGGACTAAAAGTAACGGACTATTATATTCGGACATTGATGGTTCAACAATTCCATCATCTATTAATTTCTTAACTTGTCGAGCGATTTCTGGTTTTTGGCTATCTGCCATGCGATAGTTTTTAATATAGACTGGTGTTTTATCTCCTAATCTGAGTTTTTGTTTGTAAAAATTATTAGCTGATATTGGTTCTGTTTCCAAACCAAATATATCGCTAAATTCGGTGCATAAATTAGTTAAAACTGTATGAAACTGTTTAGGAAATCTTAACTGTTTAAGGATTTCTTTGGTTCTATTATCGTTTTCTAATGATGTTGTACATATATCATAATCTTCCAATGATTCGCATTTGATCTTTGCGCCTTCTATTATGGCGTCCTTAGTATTTGTATTTATAATACGAATCAATGCTTTTTCACTATCGACAATTGTAGTTGCTATTATTATGCCCGGTTGTAGTTCCTGATTTGGTATTACAACCGTTTTTTCACTAGTGAGTAATTTGACTTGTCTAATTACTTCGCATCTAGCTGGCAATAATAATGTGTCGGAATCTAAATTGTGTAAAATTGGAATGTTTATATGTTTATCGAAGTTATTGGGTCTTATTATGAACCAGTCTTGATTGCTTTGAACTTCTAATATGCAATTGTATTTTTTTATGAAATCTAAACCGATTATGCCATCGCATGGTATCGGAAAATTCTCAGGTACTATATGAAATTCATGTGGTACAAGAACATCCTGAATGCGTAGGTCAAGATCGATTGTTCCTATAGACTGTATGGTTCCTTGCCCAATACCTGTAATATTTGATATATTACTGAAATTTAAGTTGTTGTATTCATTTGCTTTGTCTTTTAGCAATGAAATGTCTGCACCTGTGTCTATTAGTAATGTAAGAACTGTGTTTGTTTTGTAGTTCTTTGCTTTCATAAAAATACTCAGATTTAGATTCAATTTAAACACCTTTACTGCTGATTGCTTAAGGGGTTTTGGCTGTTTTCCGATTGTACGTTACGCACATTTCGGTTGTTATTTTCGTTTTGATATTGATTATTATTTTGGCTTTGGTTACCCCTTCGGTTACCTCCGCCTCTGTTATTGCCACGGCCGCGATAGTTTCCGCGACCTCTGTTATTATTGTTGTTACCATTCTGGTTGTAATTACTTCTGCCTCTACCGCGGTAGTTGGCATTATAATTACCTCGTCTATTATTCCCATTGTAGAATAAGACGGTCTTGGCATTGCCGGTTATTTCTGTACTGCAATGTATATATTTTTCCATTGCATCGTTGAATGTACTGAATGTACCTGCTGTTAAGATCATTTTTAGTGACTCATTGGCACAGTTTTTGATCATTGCCGATATCGACTCTTTCGTCGCGAATTTGTCGGCATTATCGGCGTCTAATCCGCCGTCTATGTAAGCTGCTTCAAGCTGCTTACGCATGTTGTCTACGTCGGTAGCGTACTGGGACGCGGTTTTGCCTTTTTGTTGGGCATTCATCAACTTGGCTTTTATAACGTCTGGCGATTCGCCTTTTACGTTTGCCTGCAATATGTTAATTATTGCTTGTGTAGATGTCGCATGTTCGACTTTATACGTCAATGGTCCAATAATGTTTGTCTTTATGACTTCTACTGCTAAAGCTTCTTGATCTCCTTTAGTGAGATCTGTCAACTTTAATGCTGTCACAAACCTATTTAGATGGAGTTTTTTACCATCGAATTCAGGTATTGTGGCGGATACCTGTTTCAGGTATGCTCTCTGAGCTTCTACTGTATTGGCCATGTTGATTGTATCTGATTGTGCTATGCTTGTTTTTGTATCTTCTAAAGATTCGATATCGCTTTCGATATCTAAATCCTCTTGCGGTTGTGACTCGTCCAGATCTTTTAGCTGGCTTTCGTCGAATTCCGCTTTTTTAGATATTTCGGTTGGTACTTCTATTATAATACTGTGTCTAACACTAGTATTATGTAGTCGTTTACCGAATGAACTGAGAACTTTTAAGCATTGAGCTTTATGTTCTTCAGTGAGTCTTTCTCTATTTGTTAGTATAAGTTTCTGTAACGCAAGCGTCTGAGTTTTTATCAGAGCGTTTTTGTTAATGCATTTATATGATTTATCAAAAACGTCTCTAATATTGTTTATGGATGTCGCTAGATTTAGCCATTCCATGTATGTACATTTTAGCGATGTAATCGCACTTGTACTTCTGTGGTATGGTCTGTATTATGACCATCACATTCGCTAGTATATCTTTAGATTTTTTCTAAATCATTGGCTCGACTCTTTTCCTCAATCTTCTCGTAATTCAAACGTCAACGAGTGCAGACGTTTTTTTATTTTACTTTGTGCTCCGGAACACAACCAATTATAAAAAAAAAAAAAAAACCCGATATCAATCAAGACAAACGGCGAAAAGACGCTTAGTGCGATGAAAAGTCGCAACTTACTATTATTTTGTGTTTAAAACTAGTGCACTTTTGTAACTAATAATAATAAACATATAAAACCAACATAAAGTAAATAAGGTGATGAACCAAAGCGAGCTTCGGTCGCAGCGCCAACGTCAGCTAGACGAGCGTCGGCGCTCTCTTAGCAATGCATACTTCACTTTCGTGTCGACAGATGCGGACGAATCAGCAAAAACAAAAGCTTCTGCCGATCAACCGCGAGCGTTAACCCCAACACCGAAAAACGAACTCAAGCCTACTCTCAACGAAAGGGCGCACTCTCTCTCTCCGTCTGCGTTACCGACAGCGCAAAGCGAGGTAAGCGATAAATGTGTTTCCCCCCTTCCTTGCTTTGCCTCGCCCCAACTGCACACATGTCTGGCCACGGTTACTAGCACAGTGACGTCAGTTGCAACTGTAAATGCAATGAGGACAACAACAACATCAGTTTCGTCTGTATACCCGATACCGTCGATCGTTCCACCTGCTGTGTCAGCTGAGTTTGCATTGACAAACGCACCAAGTAAAAAGCAAGGTTCGACCATACAGACTGGCATGGATCGCTACGTAAACATTAAAAGAAAACAAAGTCCACAGGGTTCGAAAATGGGTAACGTTGCAAAAATCAATCGGGCTTCCTCCGATCAAGGAACTATGCAGAACCCTAATACAGCAAATAGATTTGAAATTTTGGCTGACATCTCCAACGAAATGCCTTCTACAGTCACGGATGCGGACAAAAGCAAAGCGAAGCCGCCTCCGCTATACATCCGAGAGAAAAATTCTAACAACCTTGTGAAGACAATTATCGATCTTATTGGTAAAGATAGCTTCCATGTAATCCCCTTGACTAAAGGAGACATTCATGAAACCAAGGTCCAAGTGAAAAGCGAAGAAAACTTCAGAAAATTGACGGAGCTCCTAAACGCCAAGAAAAAGTTACTACACTTATCAGCTAAAAAGTAGCAAAGGACAACAAGTGGTCATAAAAGGCATCGAATCAGATGTTAACACTACTGAAGTAGAACAGGCACTAAAAGATAAAGGTTTCAACGTAAAAACCGTTATAAATATCCGCAATAGAAACAAGCAACCGCAACCTCTCTTCAAAGTGGAACTCGTTCCTGACTCCAAGGCCCTCAAGAAAAACGAAGTACATCCCATCTACAAACTTCAGTTCTTACTGCACCGCAGAATTACAGTCGAAGAGCCGCACAAACGTAATGGCCCGGTCCAGTGCGCAAATTGCCAAGAATACGGACACACTAAATCTTACTGCACACTCCACTCTGTATGCGTAGCTTGCGGAGGACTGCATACATCTGCTGAATGTAAAGCACAAAAGGACCCAACCACTAAAAAATGTAGTAACTGTGGAGGAAACCACACCGCAATCTACAGAGGCTGTCCAGTATACAAGGAGTTAAAAAGTCGTATCAACCATAAAGTCTTAACAACGCGATCCCACAACGCACCATTAATACCCTCCAAACTCACGCCTGAAGTTTTCTTTTCGTCAGCAGCCAGGTCATCACTCGGTAGTTCCAACGTAACAAAAAACGTAAGCTTTGCAAGCGTTATAAAATCAAATCAGGCGAGCCCTGCTTGCAATGACCAATCACCACCTACAGTCCCTTACCAACCCGTAGAGCACAAAGAATATAAAATGGAAACGATGATACTCAGACTGCAACAAAGCATGGAGGAATTCATTGCTTTTATGAGAACAACCATGCAAAGTCTGATGACAAATCAAAATATTTTGATTCAGATGCTCCAAAACACTCTATCAAAATAATCAATGGCTCCCCTACGCATTGCACTGTGGAATGCCAACGGCGTTCCACGGCACAAAATTGAGTTAGCACAATTCATGAATGACAATGAAATCGACGTAATGCTACTAGCAGAAACCCACCTTACCAACAAATACAGTTTCCAAATCCGAGGGTATTTGTTCTACAGTACAAATCATCCTGATGGAAAGTCCCATGGAGGCACTGGAATACTGATTAAAACCCGCATTAAACACCACTTCCACGATGCGTTTGCAACTAGCTATCTGCAAGCCACATCTATCATTATACAGTTGGATTGTCACAATCTAACACTAGCCGCGGTATACTGTCGTCCTCGCTTTACGATATCCGAAGCCCAATTTATTGACTACTTCAACTCGCTAGGCAACTACTTTATAGCAGCAGGAGACTATAACGCTAAGCACACGCACTGGGGATCTCGCCTCGTGTCCCCGAAAGGAAAACAGCTGTATCAAGCAATTATAAAACCTAGCAACAAGCTTGACTGCGTTTCCCCTGGTTCACCAACTTACTGGCCTAGTGATCCAAGAAAATTGCCAGACTTGATTGACTTCGCAGTTACAAAAAACATCCCACGTAATCTGATTAGCGCCTGTTCTCTACCGGATCTATCATCAGACCACTCGCCTGTACTCTTTGGCCTAAACCAACAGCCAGTTAGTAATGACAACCCCGTCATGCTAACCTCTAACAGCACAAACTGGCTCAAATTCAAAAAATACATAAGTTCACACATTGAACTTACTCCACGGCTAACCGACGAAGATGACATCAACAGAACCGTAAACAATATCGAAACACCACGTAGGCAAAATATAACACATAACACCAAGCACACGAATGCAGAAATAGAGCAGTTAGTTCTGGCAAAGCGTCGCTCCCGGCGCGAATGGCAATTATCTCGATCGCCATCTGCAAAACAACAGTTAAAAGAAGCTTCACGTCGACTCACCCAGGCTCTACGACAAGAAGAAGACAGATCCATACAGCGCTATATAGAGCAACTATCTCCAACCAGCTCAAAATTTCCACTTTGGAAAGCTCACTCAACACGGAGCGCACCAACAGCAACGGTTACGCCAATACGGACCCCTGCAGGTTGCTGGCCCCGAAGCGACAAAGACCGAGCCGACACATTCGCTGCCCACCTTCAAAATGTTTTCCAGCCAAATCCAGTAACAAACCTGCCTAATATACGTTTACAAACAGAAGTAGACTTCCCTATTGCCGAACCAATTGTATTTCGAGTATGCGAAGTCATAAAAATTATAAAAGAGCAGCTGCAACCGCGAAAATCTCCGGGCTGCGATCTAATAACACCAAAAATGCTTATTGAACTCCCACTATGTGCTGTTGGTACCATATGCCAACTCTTCAACGCGATGACAAGAATCGGCTGCTTCCCGAAGAGGTGGAAAAAGTCAATCATCATAATGATACCAAAGCCAGGAAAAGACCACACTCTCACCTCCTCATACAGACCAATAAGCCTACTTTCGTGTCTATCAAAACTCTTTGAGAAATGCCTTTTAACCCGTATCATACCATACTTAAGAAGACACAATAGTATCCCAGCACATCAATTCGGTTTTCGCGAAAAGCATGGAACTATCGAACAGGTGAACCGCATAACATCAGAAATTCGAACAGCATTCGAGAATAGGGAGTACTGCACTGCGGTATTTTTGGACGTCTCTCAAGCATTCGACAGAGTATGCCTTGACGGCCTAATGCACAAAATCAAAATAATGCTCCCTAATAGCACGCATAAACTCTTGAAGTCATATCTTTACAACAGGATATTTGTAGTGAGATGCAATACCGTCATGTCAGCTGAACATTATATCGAAGCTGGTGTTCCTCAAGGCAGCGTTCTCGGGCCGACTTTATATCTACTCTACACTTCTGATATCCCTACGAGTAGACAACTGACTATGTCTACGTTTGCCGACGACACCGCGATCCTTAGCCGATCTAAATTTCCACAACAAGCTTCAGCGCAACTTGCGACCCATCTAGACGCTGTAGAGAAATGGCTCTCAGACTGGCGTATAAAAGTAAATGAGCAAAAATGTAAACACGTAACTTTTACCTTAAATAGACGAAATTGCCCCAACCTTACACTAAACAACACCGTGCTTCCCCAATCAGACGAAGTAACGTATCTTGGCGTACATCTCGACAGACGGCTCACCTGGCGCACGCACATTGAAGCTAAAAGAACTCACCTAAGGCTGAAGGCAAACAGTCTGCATTGGCTTATAAACTCCCGCTCCCCCCTTAGTCTGGATTACAAGGTCCTGCTCTATAACTCCGTTCTGAAACCAATCTGGACTTATGGCTCTCAGTTGTGGTGGAGCGCCAGCAACAGCAACGTAGAGATCGTGCAGAGAGCCCAATCAAAGATCCTTAGAACTATCACCGGGGCACCGTGGTACGTTCGGAGTGAAAACATTCAGAGAGACTTAAATATACTTCCCGTCCGAGATAAAATAGCACAACACATGGAAAATTACTACATCAAGCTGTCGAACCATCCAAATCACCTTGCTAGAGCACTAACATTAGTATGCAGCCGTTCCCGCCTTCGTCGTAACGACCGTCCCATCCAGCGACAATTACTAGGACCGCCTACCATAAATACAGTTTAAGAAACTGTTAGAATAATGTAGTATTTTTAAGATTTAAACACATTTTGTTAGTCTCGTAAGAGAAGATTCAAAATATAAAACATACAGTAATAAAAAAAAAAAAAAAAAAAAAAATTGGCTCGACTCATGTAAGTCTTTCTCAATGATCTTTTGTGAAGAAGATATATCTTCAATACTAAGTTAAAGGCTGATATGATCACCAAAATCAAAAGTAGTACATGCAACGAGTTTAAGTGTGGAGTTGTATCCACAATCTCCGAAGATTGCAGCTTCGTGTCCTGTTGGTAGTTGAATCTTTGATTTGTTGAATTTCAAGTTCAATGATAAACTCATGCACGTCAGTGCAGTTTTAGTTTGGTTTTAATAATGTTCTTTTATTTGAAGTAAAATGTTCTCTTACCCTAAGTACATAAGTTCAGCGCGCACTGCGCTGCCGGTTCAGCCGGCAGCGGCGCGGCTGCATTATATATTTCTTATATGTATATACTTATACTTAGGCGTCAATGGACAAGCATGCTTTGTCTTACATAAATTCTTTAGAGTGAAAGAGAGTATTATGCACTTATGCATAGGGCACTGGCGGTCAGCGTGCATATGCTGACTTAGCCGAATTCACACAAGTGGCGGATCATGTTACGCGCACACTTGAGTTTGTTATTGTTTATTATGATTTGTATGTGGCTGCACAAAGTGTTGCCGCCACATACATAAGTGCCAAACTCAGTGTACACTCGATACAAATGGTAATCACAGTGTACACCCGATATGTATTACATATGTACATATTACAATTTACAGTTTTTTCTTTTTCAATGTTATCAAAGACATCTGAGTTTTCTTTAATTAGTGATATATCTGCTCCTGTGTCTAGCAGAAATGTGAGAGTACTGTTTGTAGAAGTGTTTTTAAAGGTTACGAACATATTTAGACTAAGGTTTATTGTGTGTACTTTTTATTTTAATTTTGGGTACATAAAGGTGTCTGACAGTTTTCCGAACTGCTCTGTACTACACGTACGTTAGAGGAGTTATTGTTACCGTGGCCGCGACTTGAGTTACCGCGACCCCTATAATTTCCTCTGTACTGTCCTCTGCCTCTATTATTGTTATTGTATCGGCGATTGCCGTTGTTGTTGTAATTGGCCCTTCCTCGGTAGCTTCCACGGCTACCTCTATTATTGTTTTGTTGCCCATTGAAATACAGGACGCTATTAGCGTGCCCTGTTGCTTCTGTGCAACTGTTTACAAATTTGGATACGGCCTCATTCATTGTCGAGAAACTACCAGCTTCCATGATAAGTTTTACCTTCTCATTTGTGCAGTTCTTAGTCATTGCTTTAACTGCATGCTGGGTGGAATAATTTCTGGCTAACTCTAAAGTTAACCCGTCAGTTATATACGCATTTTCCAACGTCTTCGTCATTTGCTGAATCTCTGTTACATATTGATTGGCAGTTTTATTGCGCTGCTGTAGGTTCATCAGTTTTGCTGATAATACTTCTACAGTTTCGCCTTTGACGTTGGTTTGTAGTCTGGAGATGACTTCAGATATTGTAGTCTCATTCCCGACTACATTTCTGGCAACACCTTTTAGCTTGGTCTTTATCATTGACACAGCTAATTGTTCGTGTTCGCCTTTTATTGCATCGACAATGTTTAACGCATCAAGAAAACTTATTAAGTTTTCCGCTTTACCATCGAAAACTGGTATAAGCTTTGATGTCGTGGTAATGAATTCAATATTTGATTGGGCCATTGTGTTTGTTTTGATTTCTATTACACTTGAATGTGTATCAGAATCCGAATCCGAATCCGAAGTGGACATTAGAATGGCCGGGATGGTAAGATTTGCCAGGTCTTGTTCTTGGACTTGTATATCTTCTTCTCTACTAGCCTCAAATTTTATTGGTGTATTCAGAATAGACGGCACAGTTAGATTAAGATTATGTTTCTCTTTTATACTTTGCAGATTATTTCTTAATCTTGTCAATAACCTTGACGTTTCTGACCAATGTTAATCGATTAATACGTCTTTATGATTATATATTAATATTCGAGCTTCATTAAAGCAGTCGACTAAGGTTATTGCATGTCTGTCTACTGTGTCTTTATGAGTTGGTCTATTCTGCGTTAAGCATTTGTATGCTTTTTCAAATCTGATTTTTATATTAAGGATTCGTTCAGAAAGTTCTGACCATTTCATAATATGGACGAGCAAGCTGTTTCTATCACGAGGTTTAGTACTTGAATAGCTCGTAGTTAATTTCTTCCGATTTCTCGTTAAATACCGTCATAATTTCTATGCCAGGTATTAACATTAATAATTGAGCCTTTTCTTTATTAGATAGGTCAATAAAAGGGGAGAAATCTAGATCATATGTCCTCATATATATGCTTTCGAAATTACATATATACATACGTGGGACTATATGATACAATGAAATTAACTCTTTTAGCTAGGTCTGGTTCTTTTACCAAGACTTTCTTTAAATTCCTCTTTGTTAATTTACTCATAGCCTTTGTAGATTTTGTCAATGTATTTTTATTGTACTTCATTAATTGACACGAGAGTGTCTGTACCTATGGCCGAGAATCTCTTAAAAACTCCGGCTCATATTTCAAAATACTACCTATTAAGACTGTGTGTTTTACTATAGTTGGAAGATTATTTTTTTTTATTTTGATCTTATGTCTTATATATATATAATTTCTTGTTTATATACGATTTTCTTTATTATTAATCATTCTTCGTCTTTTCAATTTCAATTCTTATATAGGATTTTCTTTATTATTTTTTTTTTTATTGTTACTCACTTAATTACATTTTATTGTGTTTAGCTTCATTTATAGCTATTGTATGTGCCTTGCTTTTTTTTTTTTTAAATTCTGTCCAAGTCGTTTGCTTGGCTCGCGTATCTTTTTTTAAACATTTATTGTGAAGCTTATACAATTTATATTTATTGGCACACATTATGACAACAATTATTAATAACATTATGTTGACGAATTCCAAATCGATATTATTTGATTTGACTTTATTTATTACGTTAGCAGTGGAATCCACTGTCTTAACGTCTACTAACCCCATATTAGTTGGATTATTAATTTCTTTTAATTCAACTATGTTTTTATATGGGTCTTCTTCTGAATATTTACTTATTCTATTTGTCTCTATAGACATTAATTTTTCTTAAGAATTTTGTCTTTAATAAGAATTCTGTTTATGCATGTTATTGTTATTCCTACATTTTAATTGAAAATTCTTATTTAGTTATGTTATGTTTAACAGTTTCCTACCTAATTTTTCGTACAGCTATACGGGCTGCACTGCTATCGAGCAAAAAGTGTTTCGCACGTTTTTACAATTTGTTTTATATTAATTATGTTATATTTCTATTCTATATTTAGCATTTGATGATTCCTGCACTCTTTGTAGTGCGGCCAGCTTCTGTGCCCTCTGTGGCACTGTCGGTTCCTTGGCCAGCTTGATGTGCGTGGCGTTGCCGGTGCTGGGTTGGCACAGGCTTTTGCTTCTTCTATTTGCTTGTTGGTTTTTTTGTGCCATAGAGGGGGTCGTGTTGAAACAGAAGACAAAATATTGAAGCCATACGTCCCAATCAGTTTTATCAACCGATATGTAAGATCGTATGTACTCATTGAAAGTTCTATGACTTCTTTCGACTGTTCCAACGGTCTGGTGGCGGTGTGCAGTAGATGTTATATTATTAATCTTTAAATATTTGCATAAATCATTTATAATTGAATTCTTATATTCTGTTCCCATGTCCGTAATGAACGTCTTCATTGGACCGTATTTCAGAATAAAGGATTCAAATATTGCTTTAGCGACAGTATTAGCGTTCTTATTTGGTACAGGTATGGCAACTAAATACTTAGTTAAATCACATATTAAAGTGACTGCATACTCATTGCCATTTTCTGATTTTGGCAGTGGACCAATAGTGTCCACTATCACTCTGTCGAAAGCATTTATTGGTGTGTCTGTAATTGTTAAAGGGGTCTTTGTGTGTTTAGTTATTTTGGATATCTGGCATTTTTGACATTTTCTTACGTACTCAGTTATATCTTTAGACATGATTTTCCAGTAATAGTGTCTTTTTACTTTGGCCAAAGTTTTTGATATGCCAGTATGACCTCCTTGAATTGGATCATCATGAAATTTAGACAAAATTGCTTCTTTTTCTTTTAAATTTGTTATTTGGGTCACCGGGTTGAGTAGCGCTACTCTTAATGTTTTCAATATTTTATTGCCCATTAATTTGAATTTATCTATTGAAGTATATTCAAAGATATTTTCCCACGGTGCCACTTTGAGTTGGCTGATTTTATGTATACCGGCTTGCATTTCAAGCCTTTGGAAAAATTGATCTAAATCAATAACTCCATTAGTATATAAATCGCTAACATCATATCTTGCAGTAATTTTTCTGCCGTGTTTAAATAAACATAACATATTTTTTATCTGCAAGGTCACTACTTTACGTACTTCATCATTGTTTATGACGTCGTATACGTTGGGCTTAGAAGCTTTATTTAAAAATTGCATTGGCAATTCTTGTTCTTGATTTTTCGCGCGGAATTTTTGTCTACTTTGATATCTAGTAGTGACTTTTAACATAGTTCTGGTTATATTTTGTAGATCTTTGATGGTTATCCTTGATAACGCATCAGCTACATGATTATCTTTTCCCTTTTAATATTCGACTGTGAAGTCGTATTCTTCTAGTTCGAGCCTCATACGTGTCAGTTTAGAACTGGGATTGGTCATTGAGAAAAGGTATATTAAGGGTCTATGGTTTGTTCTTATTAAGAAATGTGTTCCATATATATGTATATGGTCTGAAATATAATATCGCCCAGTGAATTGCTTACTTTCACCTTTTGTAAATGCTCTTGATGCGTATGCAATGGGAAGTTGGAGACCATTATGGTTTTGAGTTAAAACCGCTCCACATGCTTGCTTACTTGCATCTGTTATTATACAGAAAAGAAATTAGTGAAATCTGGATATTGTAGCAAGGTAGGTTCCATATGTTTTGTTTTTAAGTATTGGAATGCATTTTCACACTCATCCGTCCATTTAAAAGGAACATTCTCTTTACATAATCTTGTTATGTGCCGTGAATAATCGGGGAAATTTTTTATAAAACGTCTATAATAGTTACAGAATGCTACGAAACGTCTAGCACTGTCCGCGTCGTGCGGAATTGGGTAGTTCATAATGACATCGTATTTCTTGTCATCTGGAAGTATTCCTTTATCAGTGCATTTATGACCTAGAAAAGTCACATCATGCATAAAAAATAAACATTTTTCTGAATGTAGCTTTAGGTTGTACTTCCCACATTTCTCAAAAACATCTGTTAAGTTCTTAAGCATATGTTTTTCGGAACAACCAGTGATTCCCTCCAATTCAGCGTCTCTACTTCAGGGATGCATCGGATGCGAATGTTCTAGTTACGCACTCGTTAACTGCTAGTACTTCATTATTACATTCTACTACTGTGTTATCTTGTAGCTGCAGTGTGACATGTTGATGTGATACTCGAAAGATGGTGACTCTGGTACAGATGTACTTAGTTCTAGGGTAGGCTATGAGTATATGAATTATATTCTAGGACTGTAGGACTTTTATCTTCGATGGTTCAGTTAAGCTAATTATGGGAATCTCTATAGAGTGTTCCTTTACAATTGTCTCCAAATCCTCATAGTCAAAAATAGTGGGATTTATTATATCAGCCTTAGACAATGTAATTGTGAGTATCAAGTTTGAAATTTGATTTATTAATATTCTATTTCTCGTTAATAATGTTTCATATATTATAAATGCGCTGTGTCAACTAGTTCATTCTTTTTTGTTTTAATATTTCATGCAATTCTTATGTGTTAACTTACAGCTTTGCTTATGGTTTATAAGGTATTTTATTGAATTAGAACTCTTGTCTGAACTGAATTTAAAAAATAATGAAATCTTCTAAAAATAAAACACAGCTTTTACAGCATAATGACATAAGAGAATATTGAGGTTTCGTTATTATGTTTTCTTTTATTATCTATTCTTTTATTTCACTTGTTCTTTACATTTTCCCATTACTCGCACTCTACTCACTCATATATTTATTTTCCTCGTGTAGGGTTCGTCATTGACATCTGTATTTCCTCACAGGTTCGATGTCCTAGGTCTTTCAGGTCCTCCAGCCGTGTCCCGACACACAGCACTTTGTGGCCACCAACATGTGCTTCTCGTGAGTTTTGAATTAGTTCTTGATTCCTAGGTGTTTGGGGTGTATTATTTTTAATTAAAACACTATTGTATTTTTTGTGTTTGAAGACCTCTGTCTTCTATTCAAGCACTTTATTGAATATCTCTTGTCTTTTCAACTTAAATGCTGTATAAATCATGCCAAGCATATTTGTGTGATCATATTGCATCATCTTTGAAATATTGTTGGCTCTTATGTTTATGTAAACATTGCAACAAAGTGATACAATGTGTATTTTTTTTATTTATTGTTTCATATAATTTCAATCATATATTGGTGTCATCTTATTCAAACTTTAATCTTTGAAATAGAATTTGTATATTAGAAATTATTTAAGATAAAATACATTTCAGGTTCACAGAGTTACAGTGTGGTGTTGATCCTTTTATTTCGTTTTTTTTTAATATATGAATATTTAAATAATATTTGGAATATAATTATTTTAATTTACAAGTTCACATAGTTACAGTGGAGTGTTAACTGGTTAATTTCATTTTTATTTACTATATATTTGGATAATATGTGAAACAGAATTATTTTAATTTTCACAAAGTTACATTGGGGTGTTGATTTGTTTATTTCGTGTTTATTTAATAAATATTTAGGTAATAATTGAAATAAAATTATTATAATTTACAGTTTTACAAAGTTACAGTGGGGTGTTAATTTTCTAAAAAAAAAAAATTTTATTTTGTTTTTACATATAAGTTATTAGGTTTAGCAGCTCCAGTGTTGCCAAGTTGATGTCCGTTGGGAATCCTTGATCCTGGGTGATGAATTATGGTGGAGGAAACTATTCCCCTTTAGTCAATGGCTTTGTGGCTCAATGAAGTTTTCAAATAATAAATCAATTGTATAACGGCAAGTGCCGGAGCATTTATTCGACAGACAAGGCTGCTATGTAGAACAAAACTGAATTCTTATGAAATAAACATTTTAAGCTAAAGCTAAGAATCGCAAGTGGAAAAGAACTGGCAAGCAGCTCCTCCTAAAAATCCGTCGTTGCTTGCTCAGCATAACGTTGCACAAGCAAGCATTGCGACACATGAAACCATATGCGCGCGAGCTATAATATTGGATCCCAATATTACGTACATATTTTCAAGAAGAGTTTTATAAGTTTAAGTTGAGTTTTATAAATTAGAGAACAAGACCTTTCTGGTGGAGTTGCCTTTTAATAATGATTCTTTATTCAGTTATAACTTAGAGGCAAGCTGCTTTGGTCGCTGTCGTTGGGCTATTCCGCTTAGTCGGCATGATATACCAGACGTGGATCAGCATAATCAACGGATGTCAACAATGCTGCAATGTTAACATATCGAGTGACCCACATGGGTCGCTCTTGGCGGTTTGTTAGGCGGAGGAGGCGAGGCAGAGGTAGTTGTGGTAACTATTTGACTTTACGCCAAGGTAGAACTTTGTCTACCAATAAAAGACGGAGTTTGATTTTAGATCTTTATTAATTGACAGGGCCGAAGTGCCTCTGTGCAATACTAAAAATGAACTAACATATCAAGACAAACAAAGCAATCTCGCAACTTACGGTTACGTGATCGCTTCATAGCGGCCACGCAAATAAGTATGCTGTGGTTGCCGGCTATGCAACGACATCCGGTGAAATGCTTGGCCAGTGTTACGTACGAGACAGACATAGGGTCACCTATAGGTGTGTTGGTGGGTTCCTCTAACCAAATTGATTTTAAGTCTGCATGGTCTAATATTATATGTTTGGGCTAACAATGTTAGCTTTTGCAAGGGAAATAGCCAACATTAAATTTTGTAACTCCATCGACAACATTCTATCCTAGCTAATAGAGTCTCATAAAGATGGCTTGTGTCGATTTGTGAATCTTTGGTCACCTTTAGAATTTGGTTGACTGTGGAGGTTAGTTTATTAATCTGGTCCTGAACTCTAGTGTTTATTTCTATCTGTCTATTGTTGGAATTTATTAGCTGCATCTCTGTGAACCTAGTCCTTTCTAAATCGCTTGCATCAGGTGTACCTGCCGCTGCTATGTTGAGCAAGATCGTCAAATGCACTTGATGAATTAACACTGAACACTTTACTTTATTTCTTAGCGAGAGCGTTTCACTGCCCAGTTTATTGTATTTGACTGCATTTTGGTTAAATATGTTTAATTAGTGTTCACTGCGCTGCACTGTTGACGGCGACTTTAGAGTTTGAATTTATAAACGCGATATTTAAACGCGTGGGCAATCAAAATTACCACTAGTTGGGCGCCAATTAGTTACTTACTGTAACTCTAATGTTGACCGATCAAGTTCTAGAACTGTGTTCCAGAAATGAAAGACGATGATAATTAAATTATGTTATTTTATTAATGAAGCGAACTGCTCATTTCCAAGATATTTTCAAGACTAACTAAGGGATACAATTTTATGTTTACAAACGCTTCTTCGAAACTTATGGTTTCGCAATCGTCTCATAGCGGCCGCTCAAATATGCAGCGATTGCCGTGGCGCCCAACGTGGGGATCGTACCGTTTACTTTACTTAACTTATACGCAGCGACGGTCAAGCGTGAGAACCCTGACTTAGCCATTTGGGAGGTCGCTGCTATCAAGTGCGGATCATATATCGAATGCACTTGATTATGTGCAGAGGGCACTTAGCGTTAGCGACAAAGTCGCTGCTTATGTAAACATTGTTGGCATAACAACAAAGTGTTGCAGCCTTATTTATATGTATGTATATTCATACATTTGTACGCATGCTACACTATTACTGAATTTTATTCTGATTTCGACCAGTATTCTTTTGCTATTTCTGGTAAATTTATTACCGCAGGTAAGGTAAGATCGTGAAGATCTTTTTCTTTAATTTCTTGTTCGATATTTTCTAAATTATCATCCTCTGCTGGGTTTAAATAGTCTTAGTCTAATAGTTCTAGTTCTTCACTAGTTCTAACAATTAAAGTAGTATTTAGTATTGTCGGTATCCATATATCTTAATTATACCTCCTTTGTATTGATACTAAATTTGATCGAAATTTGATTAATAATTTAGCATTTGCTTCAATTAATTAATTCATTCATTTGTTAATTTCTTTAATACAATTTTCGTTAATTAATTAATTTGTTAATTTTTTTATTGGTCCACACTTCTTGCCGGTCGACTCAATTGTCGTCGGGCAATACAAAATATGTTTAATGTTTAATTTAAATTTTATTTAAATATAATTGCTGCTAGAAATTCGTTTTCTAGCGGTCCCTTTTCTGCCGCTTCTGCGGGTCTTATTCTTGAGAATTCTACCAGAATCCATACCCTGAACTCACTCAGAATTTTTGGTATGTGGTCAATAGTCCTCCAGACATCAAAAAAAATAATTGCGAGGGAAGCTCAATGTGTTTTATTATTTGCCAGGTTGTGACGTCAAGAGATGAAGTTTAGGATCAAGACAGGATGATTTTATTCTTTCTATATGCTAGCCTTGCAGAAAAGCATGGTTTGATTTATATTTGGTTTTATTTGTTATATTTTTATAAGAAGCGGGCACGTTAATGCCAGCTCGTTGCTGAACTTGAGGAGTCAACTTTAAAAACACAACAATTATTATCTAAAAAAACGAAAGCGATCAATCAAAAAAATAATAAATACAAAAATTAAATATGACTAAAATGAATAGATTTTAAATATTTAAGTTTAAAAAAGCACATCAAAGTAATAGTCGATTTTTGATCTACCATTAACTATAATTAATGATATGAATGTAATATTATAAGAGTGATTTTGTAAACATATTATATATGTATGGTAAAATAAACTGTAATTTAATTGAACTACAAATACTAGGTTGAAGTCGATTTAAGTATTATTATTTTAAAAATGTTGAATATTAAATAAATATGAATTAATTTGAAATATATAACTTTGAAGTTTTTTCATGGTAAAAAAACACAATTAAGCGAATTAAAAAACCAATTACACTCCTGTCCAAAATTATACGACCCCTCTTAAAGATTTGTTTTGTCGCTCGTAGCAGAATGGGAAAACGAACAAGTAAGAAAGTTACAGTCGAGTGTGCGCGACTGTGAGATACCCGCTACCCATTTTTAATAAAGGCAAAATATTGCGGTATCATTTTCAAAATATACCGAATATACTAAAAAAATACTAGAAATATACCAAATGATTTGTTTGGTATATCGATACAGTACACCATTCAAAATATTTCATAGACGGCACAATGTACCAGATTGTCGGCCAAAGCAACTAAGACCCCTAGTAAGTAGGCGTTTTTGCCCACACAAAAGTATTTCTTTAATAACTTCCACAATTTTTAACTGATCGCAACAAAATTCATAACTACTATAGTAATTGTTATATATACCAAAATTCGTAACTCTAGCTTTAAAATTAGGCTTGTTATTCGATTTTTTTGATTTGCGGGGGCGAAAGTGGGCGTGGCAAAAATTTGAAACAAACTTGAGCTGCGTACAAACATGACAAATGCTGTCGAAAAAAAAATTATAGCTCTATCTCTTATAGTCTCTGAGATCCAGTGTTTCATACGGACGGACGGACAAACACACAGACACACAGACGGACAGACGGACATGGCTATATCATCTCGGCTGTTGACGCTGATCAAGAATATATATAATTTATAGGGTCGGAGATGCCTCCTTCTACCTGTTGCATACATTTCCTGCCGGCACAAAGTTATAATACCCTTCTACCCTATGGGTAGAGGGTATAAAAGAGCGAAATAAAGAAATAAATTTTGAAAAATAATAGCACAAAATGTGATATTTCTGACTCTATATTTGCGTCTCCCGTTTTCAAGTAACGGTAAAAAAACGCACACGCTTCAATTTAATCTAGGTTGTACATGTATCGAATCCAATTACACTCTTTGAATACTTCCAATACGCAGTCTTCCTGTTAGTTCTCCAGTTACACTATTCCCCAAGACATCGGTGCAGTTGGTTCCCACAGGATACTTAATCGCTTACTCGGAACTCGGCGGTGACTAAACATTTTGGTGTTGGCAATTGGAACCTTTTCGATTAACAAACTTGTATGCTAATTTATTATATGCACAATACTGATTTCTAGGAATATTACACCGTAATTTGTACTAGAACCATGTGCAGAGATTTTTAATCAACGTAGCCCTCGTGTTCAATATAAATAAATGGAAATTGAATAATAGTTTATTTCTGTGAATTTTTAATATTTTGCTATTCAGATTATTATTTTGGACATGACTGTTGTAAAAATGTATTATTTGTGCAATTATTCTGGTTTATGCTGACATCAAAGGTTTTCTTTTAGCTTGTTACGGAAGAATCGTTGTTCTTTCTTCGGTTACTGGGTTCTTTGTCATCGTCGGTCATAAATCCTTCAGGATCGTACTTTTTGCATTTTTTTAGTTTATCGAGCCGCTTCAGAAGATGGTTGTTTGCAGTTTCTGCTTCTTCCAGACGCTCCAGAATCTCGCGATGCTGCAATACAAAAGAAAAAATAATGGCATTAATGTAATGTAAATGACGCAAATAAATGCATATCGAAAATATGCTTAAAGAAAGCTTTAATAACAGTTACAATAATTATGAAAAGTGAGTATGAAGGTTCTTTATAAAAACTATGAACTAGCATAAACAACATAAATTGTATTTTTGCAATATTTCTTTTCGTGTCACTCTTAAGCTTCCATTAAAAATTTAATTGTTATAGAAATCAACTAACAAAACTACTTCTTATTCATGTTGCCAACTTAGGACGTTTTTTTTATGTCTCTCGCGTCTTTCCATCTCACTCTTATCCTTCTATTTCTAAAAAGAAAGAGACACACATTTTTTTGTATCTCACTTTGGTTTCTCCAACTCTGTATTATTTTCTCTTTCTTTGTCGTGTTTTGAGGTTTTCGCTGACGAAGAATGGGTTTAGATATTTGCGTGTATGTATCTATATCCACTCATTTGGACTTGTTATCAGCCAATTGTCTAATCAGTAAACTTCCAACGCTGAATAATCAAAAATGATTCACAAGCTAATAATTTGCTGATAATGAATTCAAGTTGCAGTTATAAATTGCAAGCTACGGTAAGAATAAAATAGGGTAAAATGAGCTATGAAGATTGATATTCTACTGCTTATATAGTATACTAATTTAATCAGTATTAACACACCTCTCTTTGCAGTTTTCGTCGTTCCACTTTTAATTCCGCCTCAACTTTCTCCGCTGCTTCGGCTGTACTTTTGTAGCGGATGACCTGCGACTCCGAACGTGACAAACTTGCTTGCAGATTAGCAATTTCCTGCTCAGCTTTTTGCAGTTTATATTTATAATCTGATATGACTTTATTTGCTTCTCCTGTGAATTACACAAAAATGTTAATTCCAAATATACGTAAACAAATCGATTTGATACATACTTTGAACATCATAATCATCGTCATAGCCCAAAGAGTTATTTAACGAACCACAGCGACCGGATCTTCCTTCACTTTTATAAGCATCTAACTGTTCATGCAGTACTTGTACTTGCGTTGAAAGCAGCTGCTTTTCCTCTGCAAACTTTTTAAGTCGTACATCTGAAAGAATTTAATTAAAAATTATATCACACTTCGATTATACAAAATGCATTTTATTAAATGAAATAGACAGTAAAATAAGATTCAATTATTCGATATATGCATTTATGTTCTTTGCAAAAATCCAATAATATTAATTTTGTTAACATCGTGTTATACTCACCAATTGATCCCTGAACGGTAGCCAAAATATTTGCGTTTTCAACACTAACTAACGCTCTCTTGGCATCACTGCCGTCCGTATTCTCAATGGCAACAATAACAAGACCATGCTCTGCTATTAACGTATCTCGCTCGCTTAGTTGGCCTTGGACCAAACTCAATTCAAGTGTTGTTCGGTCCAAATTTCGTTTAAGCGCATTACAATCTCGCAATTTATTTTTAAGCTCGCGTTGTAGTTGGGCAACAGACTCCTGCATCGTTTCTCTTTTATCCTTCAGTAGTTTAACCTCATATGTTTGAGATGAGCGATCATTGTCCAATTGAGCATTTGTAATCATTGCCTTCCGAAAGCGCTCTTCGACTTCCTGCAACACAAACAAAATTTATAAATAACACCAACAAGAAAGATATAGTAAAAAGGCAATCAATTTAAATGTAATTCATTACAATTCATAAATAGTATATTTCTAGACAATAATTCAATTCAAGAGATTGTGTCAGCGCTGACCTTTATCTCATTGCTAACCCTTTGGCATAACGATTAACATTCCACCCAGACAATTATCTGAAGAAGAACTTTTGGACGATGCCGTGTTGAAATATCTTACATAACAAAAGAAAATATCTTACAGCCAAACCACCAATTACTCTCCAATTCTCCTCTTCCGAATATTAAGGACAGGACATCAATCTGCCCGATCTCATTAAACAGGACAGAAAGGCCACAGTCCATGTTATCAACTGTGAGACGCCCAGCATTTTTCCTTTAAAAGTGCGAATAATACAAAAAAAAAAATTATGTATGACATAAAAACAACAATTCCAATTTACTACACATAACTATTGTATTATAATTAAAATACTACAAAGCACATACGTAAGTACGACTTAGCACCGAAATATTGCTAAAAGATTACTATGACAGCTTCAGTTCGCAAGTGAATAAAAAAAAACTAAAGTGGCCAAAACAACTGATCATGTGGTGCCCTCTAGAAAGTTGTATCCTTAATAAGTTGTCCATATTCAAATTTTTCAGGAATTTATCATTGTCTTATAGAAAAAATATCTAAATAAACGAATAGATACAAGAGATCCTTTGGTTTTAACAACAAGATTAGGTTCGGTACGCTGACTTAGTTTATCAACTTGACTTTTAATATGGATATTAGGGTAATATTAAACATTCTTATTCTTTTAAACGTAATATTCCTTTCTTCTTTCTTAAATTTGAATAACAATCCACAATATAGAAAAAAGAACTACTTGTTAGAAGAGATAATTACTTAATATTCTTTTTTACAGCTGCTCTCTGGCTTTCAAATAATGAACAGTTCGCATATATATTAATTATTGAGTTTATAAACTAGAATAATATCATTATATTATGCGGAAATATTAGGTACCTACTTTAAGTTCATGTTTGATGTCACGAACGCTGCGGCCTTCCTCTTCCAATGAATCTTCACTACTTCGTCGCGAAGCTGCTGCACGTGTTAAGTTCAGAAGACGAGGTATATCGTGAATGACGCTGCCACTGATATTTTGCATATCAAAGGCACGATCGGCATTGTGCTCTTGTTCCTTTTGTTGCCGCTCCAACTCACGCATGCGTATTTCTCGAGCTTCTACGCGTGCTTGACGACGAGCTGCCAGACGCGCCTCAGCCTGTGCAAAAAGGTATATTATTAGTTAGGCTCCAACAATTAGTTAGGCTAATCCATATAGTTTTCAATAGTTCAAGCATAAAATATCAGTTAAACTCCAATTTAGTTAATCCAAAATGATACAATTGGTTAGGTGCTAGCTATAATAAAGTGTTTCTTGAATAACTCGTTGACATTCGAATCCGTTTATAGTCATGACAAAATCAGTTTCAATTTGAGAAGAAAAAACTATTTAAGATTGGTCTGTCTTTTAATAGATATTTCTTCGTTGAAATAATAGAAATTCGTAAATATTTTCAACATTCTTTACAAATGGTTTTTGAATATTTTAAAATCACTGGAACACAGCAAAATTTATCTATGTTAATAATGATCGAAGCTGCATACATTTTTTTTTTTTTTTTTTTTAATAGATAATAAGATTCAATAAGGTTCAGCCCTTTCCGGTAGAACGGATTCAAAACTTAGTGTCAGGAAATACCTTTAGGCAACATGTCTATCTAATAATAACTATATACTAATGATCGGCGTCAAGTTTTGCATGCAAATGTTGACTCATCATGAAATCATGATGTCCGTCTGTCTAACAGTCCGTACCACGATCCGATAATCAAGCATATGGATAAGTTATTTATGAAAGACCTTCGCTATTGGAATAAAAAATCAAGTGTAAGTGGTTAAAGTCGAAACAGAAATTACCTCCTTTGTAATTTGGTCGAGCGCATTATCCTCGGCATTAGCACAGATATTGTTTCGCCTCCGACCTGTGGTACTTGTGGTATCCATGGTGTTCACCAAATTAATGAAATCTTTATATGTCTATTGTTCATATGTGTCATTAACCGCATCAAGTGTTGCTCTTTTATGGCTTGAATATCGCTGGCTGACCGAATTCACGTTTGCTAAGTTATATTTATTAAGGCAAATCAATGTTGTTGTAATCTGCAATTAATATTGATTTAAAAAATGAACTTTTCAGATATACAAACTACATAAGTACATATGTTTATTAGTACATATATATTTACACATGTAGCATACAAATACACAAAACACATTTACTTATGTTTGTACATACATGCATAAAAATATAGATTTGTACAAGCATACATATGTTTGTATGTGTGCAGGTTAATCCGCAATGGGACCTGTATTGCTTGTAAATACAAGTAACAAATATGTATGTCTGTGTTCACCTTTATGTACACACATTCTATCAAAGAATTGAATATATATGTCAAACCGACTATATTTGTTTTATTTGATTAGTGTTGAGTTGCGTATTATTATTAGACCGATAGCCCATAGCACATACAAATTAAAATTAAAGGCAAATCGCGACAATTGCTGCCAATATTATAGCGGAATTTTATAATACACATATATTGAATAATTGTTAATCGCGAATCAAAAATATATTCTGTTAACAATATATTTTACGGTTTACTTAGGGGTTAGAACTGTCCATATTAGTTGTGTCGAATTGTTCGAAATAAGTTCAATTGAACATCGAGTCACCAAATTGAACGAGGTCATTTAGTTCCTTCGTTTTGCTTATTTTGTTCGTTTGAGTCATTTTTGCATTGTTATCGAATAGTTTTAATCCATCATTTTGTATTTCCACCATATCACGTCCACATCCATTAAAAAATCGATAATAGGGACTTAATAGCCTCTTTCCACCTCACTCAGTTTTTCTACGTTTTTTAAAGTCCCGTTTCGGGGTTTCCATCTGCACGAACCGAGAAATATGGGCAACGGTAAATTTTTCAGTATGGCCGCTCTGAAATATCAGCTGTTCAAATGTAAACACGAGTTGGCGAACAATTCAAAAAACAGCACGCGCATTTTAAAATGGAAAATTTTCTTTAATTGCAGGATTTTTATGAGGATTTTAACGAAGTGAAGGAAGAATAGGTGATTGCCAATAGTAATGAAAAGAATTGCTTGCAGCAATGTAATATTTACATAAATACATTTACTTTTAGCAACGGCATGGGTGTTTTTGAAATCGCGATATTCCTGGAAATAGCGAATTTTTTTTAAAGATAATTTTTAAATTAATTACGAGGAGTTTGGCATCCTTGTGGAGCGCCTTCGTGGATTGGCCAAAAAAAAAACTACATTTCTCCTCCCACAACTCGAAAAACATAGCCTCGTGGATGCCACTCCACAATATTGACGGCTTTCGAGTATTTTGGCTCATCTAAAATTTAAAAAATTTGCTTTAAAAAGCAAAATCAAATTTTTATTTTTCTATTTTCATACCTTGGCGCACTTAAATGTCAGCTGTTTGTTTAGTGGTGACCTCTTTTTCGTTGTCATATCGATCAAAATATCGCATAATTACCCAAAAGTGCGTTCGCTATTTCTACGTAGCTCGCGAACGTAGAAAAACCGACTTTTTTCTTATGGGTTTTTACATGGGGCGAACGTAACATTCGGCCTGAACGTGAAAAAACCAAAGAAAACCAAAGAAAACCGAGCGGTGGAAAGAGGCTATAAGATTATAGCGCTCTTTATACATTTTTTTTCAAGTTTCTGTCCCAATTTTGATAGTTTATAATATACAAAATTTTAAATTATTTGTAAATTTGGAATATAATTCTAATTTTGTTAAGAAATATTGACAACATTCATTTTATGAACCAACAAAAAAATTTAAAAAAGTACCCAGCAAGCAAGTTGAACGTTTTCTGACAGTTTTCTGATAGTTTTTTATGAGCATTTTACATCATAAAGTGCCCAAAAAGAGTCCGGAAAGAGCGTTTTTTCCGTGAAAACGGTCGCACTTTAAGAGGGCAATTTCTGAGTCTAATATGACTCTTTTTTGACACAGAAATAAGTGCTTTCACCCTCCTAATCAAGCATTAAAAACGCTCAGAAAATACTCATAAAAGTATAATTTTTAGGCACTTACATAAATCGCACCGAAAAAATTCTTATCGGACTTGTTTTGGTTTATACAATCGTGTGGATAAATTGATCTTTATATAATTTTTATTTAATTCAACAAATTACAATATTAGAAAAATATTATATAAAGAATTTGAAGAAAAATTTAAAAATAATTGAAATATTATAAAGTTAGGATTTCAAATTCACAGTTTTACGACGAACTTAGCATTATTAACTTAACGTATATTTTATATTTTAATTGTCCACTAATCACGACCGACTTGCAAGGCACGTAATGCAGAAACTAAATAAATGTTTTGTGATCTCGATTATCGCAAATCTGCATTCCGTTATTTTAAGCGCTGTTTTAACTCAGTTCTTACTTAATTTAACTCCGAATATGCTCAGACAATAGACCATTTTATGAGTCGATGTTTAGAATGTACTGATTGCGCTCCGAAAACGATCTTATTTATGTGCCTACTCAGAAAACACTCTTAAAATCGGCTCTTTTTGGACACATAATTTAGAGCCCTCCTAACTTTGCTTGCTGGGTAGTAGTATTAAAAATAAAACCAATATACATATATTGAAAGAACACATTTGCTGAAACTACTGCCAAGAATAATTGTTAATATTTTTTTTTTTTCGAATTATTTCTACCACTCAAAATTCCAATCCATATTACATTTATTTTAATCGAATTATTTACTTGAAGCATTCATCAGTAATAATAATTCAAAAATATAACAACTTAAATAGATACTAAGTTATTACTAATAAGTAAGAAATTCTATGCATAATTAATGATATAACAATATAAATTAATTGAAGAACAAGAAAATATATTTTTAAATTTCTGAACATTTAAAAACAATCAATGCAGACGCTGTTGATAATCGAATATTTTATGAATCGAAATAACAACGTCAACACATAATATATTATATTAAAAATATCGATAATAATATTGAACCGATGGCACCATCATATATTATCGATATTACTCTATCAAGTTTGACAGCTCTATCCCAAACGCGGTCAATGTGTTTCTATGCAATTATTGTATTGCTTAAATTGTTTAAATTCTAACTACAAAATCGTCATTGCTTTCTGACTATACCTAATAACATCAACATACCCTCAAAACACGTGATGGCCGAAGTAAAGGGATCCAAAAAACGAAAAAATAGCCCGACGGCTTCCACTAATGAACGAACTGTGGAAAACAAACAAATGTTTGAGGAAATAAACAAATTTGCAGAAAACTTAGACATTGTGGAAAAGGATCTAAATTATGCAATTGCGCATAGCTCGTCAGGCTTAAATACAGACGATAAAATTAAACTGGACACTTACTTGGCCTATGTAAATAGCACGTTGTTTTGGATGAATTTAAAACTCAATGGAACCGATTTGTCCAATGTAAGACACATGAGCCATTGTTTGTATTGTACATAAATATTGACTCAGCCTAATTTTTATCCATAGCACTACATTTTACATGATTTGCGTCGAGCCAAAGAAATGTTAGCACGTGAAAAAGAAATAAATGATTCCTTAACAGCACCACGCTTGGACATCGCAGCAAGCAAACGCTTTATTGCATCGGGAATGCACACACGCTTCATTGAAATGGATGGAATCATGGTGACCAAAGAGCAATATCAACGCAGCTTAGCAGAAAGTGCTAGTAAAAATTAAACGAAAATCTAGCATGGTGCTTCTACTAGCATAAACGAAAAACGTTTCCCGCATACACACAACTAAAAAAAAAAAAACAAATACATTAGTGCCTAGATAAAAATATACTTTTATATTTAAATTTGTTGAACTGGAGGAATATAATCATGTTTAATGTGATAAATAGGAAAAACACATTAATAACAATTGCTGCTAATAAATCAAATGGCAATTTGGTTCACTCTACTTATGCATCATTTTCCTTGGCTGTCGTAATGTTCGTGTATTCAAGCAAAATGTCCGGCAAATCTGGATGATGTACTGGGTTCATAAACTTTTGATTTATCAAGGATGCTTATTTGTCGACGTATTTTTTTTCGAAATGAGATCTGTGCACTTTCTGTAATTTATTCTTTATATTTTTAAGTGCTAATCGAAGATTCTTTTCAACTGTGCAGTTGCCACTTAGGCCACCGTGATATCTTTCACATTCTTTAATACGCACTTCATTAAAATCTGCAGAATTTTATATGCGTCAAAATATTAACATATACTAATTTAAAGTTGCTCAAAGTCATGATCTTTTTGAAAAATTATGTTGATGTACGATGTAGTTGCCTTTTGTCTAGTTTTAAATAGCTCAGGAATTATGATATTTGCAATTTTAATAAACATTTAATAAATATTTGTGTTTAATTCCTACAAGCAGACATTGTCAGAGGCTATTAAGTATAATCAAACGTGTTGTCATTCAAAACACTACACAAGAAATGTTTAAATAAAAAAAACGTAGCACCGATATTGTATCGATAATCGATTTAATTTGGCCTATTAAAATAGTATTTGGGGATTTAAAAAAAATTTTTTTTTTAATTTAAAAACATCGTAATTTATCCAGACTTTTATATTCGTTATACTTTTAAGCCACATACAATTTATATAAATAAATTTTTAATCAGTACTGTACAAATTTTAAATTTGATAACATTCAAATATTGTATTGTATTGCAGACAAAATTCTAAACTCTAAATGCTACTTCAAAATTCAAAAGATATATTTTTTTAATTAAAAAGTGACTTTTATGGGTAATTCGTCTCACTTGATTAATTTGTCAAAAACAAAAACAATGTTTCGGTATGATCAACTATGTCTTCAATTGATGTACTTGGTCCAACAAATCCGACCAAACAGATTTATTATTAAATTATGTTTTTTAATTTTTTGAAGTTCTGTTCAATTTTTTTTTAATATTTGGAAATTGTATTTTTAGTTCTATTCATACAAAAAATATATTTTAAAAATAGTTTATATAATATTATTTAGTTACCTGTCCTTTTTTAACTTGTTATTATTATTATTTGTTATTCGACGTCGATTTAATTTTATTTTTGGCGTCAATTAACTATAAGTCGAAACCTCTGATAAGCAACACCGTGAGCAGCCAATTCATTCAATGGTCTATCGAATACATCGATAGGTAATGAAATATTGAATGCGCTGTAAACGATATTAATCAGGTGATACAATCGATGTATTTTTGTATTCTTGGCCTGCACCCCAAATTTGTGAAAATTACACTGTGCGCGACATAAATGAAAATGAATATAAAATAAACAATTGAATAATGTGAATAGTGTGGTGTCCACATCATAATGGGATACATTTTGAAAATCAATTATACAAATGTACTGTTTTTTTTTTATGCTAGTGCAGTGTAACTTAAAGTGATCCAAACTGCTGTGCGAAAAGTGTTTATTGGCTCTGTATAGAGGATAACAATATGTTGTAGGCGGCTGAAATTCGTGTAGGATGTTTGCAGCTGAAATTTAGATACATGTATACATATAGTTGAAGGTGTAAGTAAAAATCATTCTATTTCATGAGAGTTTGCATTTTTCTGAATTGGCTTTGTGAATGTCTTGTTGGGATTTCATAAGCGCATATGTATGTACATTGATTTGGCTGTCCATAAACACATTGTGTGTGTGTATGCGCGAGTGTGTGTGTGTATGTATGTATGTAAATAGACCTATATAAATATATTTATATATTCATATACATATGTATGTGTGTGAAATATGTGTACCTTTCAATCTTGAAGGACTTGAAAAAAAATACTACATAGTGCGTGATATTTTCATTTTTGGTAACAAAAATGCATTGAGATGGAACCCACATCCATACATATGCGTGTATGCGCGTACATCTTAATGCAAATGTATGTGTATCAAGGATATATGTATGTACGCATGTATATAAGCGAGCACGTATGTATGTGTGTGTGCATCTCTTCCCAGCAAGCAATTTGAACGTTTTCTGACAGTTTTCTGATAGTTTTTTATGAGCATTTTACATCATAAAGTGCCCAAAAAAGAGTCCGGAAAGAGCGTTTTTTTCCGTGAAAACGGTCGCACTTTAAGAGGGCAATTTCTGAGTCTAATATGACTCTTTTTTGACACAGAAATAAGTGCTTTCACCCTCCTAATCAAGCATTGAAAACGCTCAGAAAATACTCATAAAAGTATAATTTTTAGGCACTTAAATCGAACCGAAAAAATTCTTATCGGACTCGTTTTGGTTTATACAATCGTGTGGATAAATTGATCTTTATATAATTTTTATTTAATTCAACAAATTACAATATTAGAAAAATATAAAGAATTTAAAGAAAAATTTAAAAATAATTGAAATATTATAAAGTTAGGATTTCAAATTCACAGTTTTATGAAGAACTTAGCATTATTAACTTAACGTATATTTTATATTTTAATTGTTCACTAATCACGACCGACTTGCAAGGCACGTAATGCAGAAACTAAATAAATGTTTTGTGATCTCGATTATCGCAAATCTGCATTCCGTTATTTTAAGCGCTGTTTTAACTCAGTTCTTACTTAACTTAACTCCGAATATGCTCAGACAATAGACCATTTTATGAGTCGATGTTTAGAATGCACTGATTGCGCTCCGAAAACGATCTTATTTATGTGCCTACTCAGAAAACACTCTTAAAATCGGCTCTTTTTGGACACATAATTTAGAGCCCTCCTAACTTTGCTTGCTGGGTTTTATTTTCTAATGCATACAAACCTATTGACATAAATGTTCACACATACTAACATATGTACATATATGTACATATTTTCTGTATTGTGTCGCTTTTCCATTCATTTAATGCACACAAAGTAGTAAATGATAAATATGGTATGCAACTTTTTGTACATGTTCGATATTCCATAAAGAAGGATAATTTTGCCAGCAATTTGAAGTAAAATTTAATTAAAACTATAAATGTTTAAGTGATTTTACAAGATTGTTTTATAATAACATATATGTTTCCAAAAAATAACAGCAGCGAACAAATCTACTTAATTGCAACTTAACCACTGCAATTCAAAAGCGAAACAAAAAGTACCATCTCGTAAATGGTTTTGTTGTTTTCTATGAGGTTGGTATTCACGTATGGCATGATGTTTAATAAATTATAAACAACATGAAAACAACACTCATGTCCTCCTCTGTGGAAACCTAGACCTTAGCCTTGGTAACTATTCTTGTAGATTGCAGATTGCTATAATTGTAATATCTAGAGATAAATTTTGACGTTGAAAATAGTAACGATATTAAAATTTAGATCAGTTATCAAACACTGGTTGCATTTAGTTAACGATGCATTGTTGAAAATTCTTTAAATGATTTTAATAGTCTCTTTATTTCGACCGTTATTCCCATGTTGGTCTTTATATAGCAGGCTTTGAGCCTGAATTGTGGGAGGTACAGCTTCAGAGGATTTGGATTTGAAGAGTCCAACATTCGATGTTTTAATGCTAACAATAGTGATGGAACTATTAAAATAAATAGTTGAAGAATTTGTAATCTGTAAAATTTTGTAGCTTTACTTTTTAACCGTTTTTAACCAATATCCACAAATATAAATTTGTAATTTTAGAAACTACTCATGAATTAAAAGATGATAACATGAAGAGAAAACCACATATGTTGCAAATAATGTTGCTCTAAATACAACAAAATCAAATAAAAAGCACGGATATTAAATACGTTTGCTATCCTGGAAGCAGTTTGATTCGAACTGACGCAAATGGGAGCAAATACTTCCAGCGGTGGTTATCCCATGGCCACACCTGCTGACAATGCAGGTGCGAATAGTGAAAATGGCAGCGGAAACGTATCAGTCCTTCAGTCCCTTACGACCACAAGAATGGGCTCATCGGGCTCTGGGGGAGGACCTGGGACAAGTGTGGCATATAGCGGCATTCATTATCATCATCGAGACCAAAGGCGAAAGCGAGTTACTGGATTTGCCACGTTAAAAAGGAAATTCATTCGACGTCGACGTTCATCCAAAGCCTGCGATCACGCACGTGTTCTACGCGACTTTGTCTGCGACTGGACGCCCCTTGAATTGGCAGCACTCTGCGAGGAGTTTGAAGCATTGTCGGCTCTTAGAGATTTATCCGTAAGTCAATATGTCAACAAAATGACTTTATTAAGAAATTGAGCGACCATGTACTAGGTTAGTTAAATTATCTGCTACTATCATAAAAAGTATATGGATTGTAGGTCAGAATTTAGTAATACTTGTCCGACATATAGTGCAATATATTTTTTGTTCTTTTCAATTAATTCATTTTTTGAGTCGACTTTTTCTATACATAGACAAGATATTAGACAAAATAAACAAGGGTTTCTACATAATATAATATAATCTACTTAATTGAATTAAATTGAATGAAGTTATTAAGATGATTATTAAATATTTGAGTATATAATATATGTATATATATTTTTTTTTAGGTACAAGCGGAATTGGCACGACCCCCGGCTACAACATACAAACAAGATTTGGCAGCATTATATGATTTAAATTTGTGTACAGATTGTGATCTCGTATTTCGTGGTTCAATATTTCCCGTGCATCGTTCCATATTATCATCGCGTTGCACTTATTTTCGCGACTTGCTTTCGGGCTGTCCGGGATTTGGAGCACGCATTTGTCTGGAGTTGTCGTCGTCACCAATCGATGTGCAGATCTTCTCATCATTGTTGCGTTACTTGTATACCGGTGATCTTTGTCCACATGATCCAACGATTAATATCAATTTGCTGCGTCAACTTGGCGATGACTTCGGCACCCCCAATCCCCTAGAACATGATCTACGTTATTTGCTGGAAACTGGAGATTATGCGGATGCTGCACTTGTGTTCACAGCAGATGGATCCAATGATAGCTGCTTGCGTCAGGACGCTGGTACCTCCGAGTACGGATTTCGACCAAAACTGGAGCTGCCATGTCACAAGGCCATCTTAAGTGCCCGCTCACCGTTCTTTCGTAATCTGATTGCCCGCCGAACGCGTAACATTGATGAGTACATAGAGCGATCGACTCATGTGCCCACACGCATAGTTCTCGATGAATCTGTTATACCGAAGCGTTACGCTCGAGTTTTACTTCAAGCCATTTACTTGGACACTGTCGATTTGACCCTGATACTGCGAGGCGGCGGTGGCACTGGGAATTCGGTTGGTTCCCTCGGCTCACTTGGTGAGGTGCACGCCCTAACGAATACGGGACGAGTACGGCCGACCACGTTGGAAGAAGCAATGGAGTTATATCAAATTGGAAGATTTTTGGAGCTCGATATATTGGCGCAAGGCTGTGAAGACTTGATACTCGAGTGGTTGTCACTGGATACATTGTCAATGGTCCTTAAGTGGGGATGTCAACCTCATGGCTCCGCTTGGGTATTTCGCCAGGCCTGTCAATACTTGCGGGAAGAGTTTGCTGCCGTCAGCGCTTCACCAGTGCTTTGTCAATTGGACAAGGGGCAACTTGTGCACATTCTGCAAAGTAACTTTTTGCAAGCTTCCGAATTGGAGATTCTACAAGCTGTGCTCAAGTGGGGTGAACAGGAGCTTATTCGGCGCATGGAGGATCGAGAGCCAAATCTCTTATCACACACAGCGCACTCGGTCTCTAGGAAGGGCGTTAAGCGACGTGATCTCAGTGACATTGAGTTGCGTGAAATTCTATCCGAATTGCTGCCATTGGTGCGAATGGATCACGTGTTGCCGCCAAACAGTGAGGTCCTATGTCAAGCGATTCGTCGTGGTCTTGTTAGCACACCACCATCGCATATGATCAGCGATGAACGTGAAAACTTGCGGGTTAACGCTTGGATTCGCGGTGGCAAGAATCAAGGACTCTTTGTGCGCCCGCGGCTCTTTATGCCGTATTTTGAGGAGGTGAAGGCCCTGCTCGAGGATCGCATGGCCACCTCGCATCATCAAGTTGAACTTCAGCGCATGCGTCGATCACGACATTTCCCCGATATACCCGATACGCTCTATATGGTGTCGCGTATGAACGCCGCGTCCACACATAGCGGTGGCTTTGCTGCTGGTATCGGCAACGATGGACCGGATAAAGTTGATCCAACCGCTTTACCACCACCAGATAGTCTAACGATTTCAGCAATGCGTAAGCGTGAGCATAAGCTCCGTCAGTCGCCAATGTGTCAAAGAGCATTATTGTTGCCCCTCTCATCGCGTCATGAAATTGATCGACAAATTCGCTTGCGCGTTGTCAGAGAGTTTAATTTGCCAGACGAGGTGTCCGATCTATTGGAAAACTCCATGTTAACCAACAAGGGAGATAACAGCAGTCGAGAAGAATGCAACGATGTTGCTTCGACCACTCATCAAACAGAGGAATGCCTATTGGAAGATCATGACAACCAAAGTCCACCACCATCGCCAGCAGTTACAGACTCAGCTGCTCGCCATACGGCGACAGCCGTTGGCGCTTCATTTTTGTCGACGACAACATCATCGATGGCATCATCATCAGCAGCATCTTCTGTGTGCGGCACAGAACAGTGCTATAGTCGAAATTTGACTTTTCCACGTCATCAGCAGCAATCAAGTAGCTTACTTGGTGTTGCAACTCTATTGGCAAACAACTCAAGTGCTGGACGACTGCAATCGAGTTACGCTCGCTTATCGGCATCAGCAATGCACCATCGCAATGAATTGCCAGCATTGATAACCGAGGGAGATTTTCGATTTCCGCATGGCGGTAATGCTTTGAATTTGGATCGAATAGCTGAAAACAGTTCGAGTGGATTGGTTGACACAGGCGGCGGTAATGGCAATGGGCATCTCTCTGATATGATGCCAGATGTGGCAATGGCAACAGCATCACTGGGCCAGCTGCATCTCTCCGCTGGTGGAGGATCTGGCTCTGGTTGCGTGAGTAATCATCCCAATCGTCTCATTGGTAGCAGCAACAGTGATATGTCCGAAAGTTTGCAACTTGATCTAGGAGATGGCCCAAGTCCTCACATAATCAATAGTGCTGCCGCTGCTGGTGTGATATCTTTGCGTAATTTGCAAGTGAGTACTTATAAAGTTAGCTATATACATTATATATCGGTTGTACGCATCAGTAAAACAGTTTACTAAGCATAATGATGTATTGTTGTTATTTAACGACTAAACTGATAAATTGCCATTATATCTGGGCAATTTTTGTAGATTCGTCAGCCGATATATACTGTGGGTAATCATGAATTATTTTGAAAATTCAAAATATTAATAATATTCATTCTGCACAGCATCAATTGCCGCAAAACAACTACCATCACCACATCATGCAGCAGCGCTCGAACTCGCCATTTGATATTCTACGACAGGGGCTGCACTCGCCTGCTCCTCCGCAGCACCCGCATCCCCCATCAGGTGCGCTGAATTCCGGGCCACCTCGATTTTTATAGAGGTTACAAGTGGCTCCCGATAAGGGGCTTTATTTTAGCACTCCTTTCTAATAAATAATAAAAATAATTAATATTAAAATTTCAACAAAATATATAGTTAAATTAAAAACAAATTAATGTAAGTACCGTACAAAAACTAAAAATGTGCGTTCTTAATGACGATTCGTTCAACTACATCTTAGAAGTAATTGGCGTATGTACAAATGACAAAAAAAAAAAAAAAAAAAAAAAAAAAAAGATTATGAATATTAACATACCAACATTTGACGCAATTGAAAGTAAAGCTAGTTTTTTATAACAATAATGATCTAAATAACAGCTATATATCTGGGTATGTATATATATAAAAAAATATATACATATAGCAGGGCTGCAAATCGGTTCTAAACCGATCCTCGGCGTACCACATTAAAAGCCGAAGCGTCAAAATTATATATCGGGAAGATTGGTTCAAAAAAAGAATTTATTTGTATATTTCGGTTCTGTTCATTTATATATCAATGTATGATACAAATATTGAAGTAAGGAATCAACTCATGTTTAACTTTTTGTTTTGGAATTAACATAAATGGATTAGGAAAGAATTCTTAATGGTAATTCAGTTAAATCACAATATTGATGGCTCTGTTCAAAACTTTCAAAAGTGTTCCACAATTCGATCTTCAGTTTATAATTCAAATTCAATATTTTGTGCTTAGAGATTTGTAGTCCTGAATATACACAAGTATATATATATATATATATATCTGTATTTATATTTATATTATATATAGAATATATACTATGTACATATAGCTGTTATTTAAAAACGTTTAAATTGCAAAAGCTTATATAAAATATTATTCACAATAAGGCTTATTTTTAACTTGTTGTCAGACAAAAACAAAGGAAAAACATAAAAAAAATCAAGGTATATTTGCATTCCTCTTCCGACATGTAGCTGTCATTGTACTGTCTTTGCCAGACTGATAATGAACAGAACTGATTACGAGTATATTATTAGTTAAAAATTAAATATTTTCAACATTCAATAGCTGCAAACAAATATACAGTTCAGGTTAAAATAATATTACAAATATGGGTTTGAAACAAAATGGTTTAAAACAAGTGTAATATGGCAACAAATTCGACAAATTAACCATATAATTATGTACGTATATTATCGGATACATTGGGAAAATTCGAATAAAAGAAATCCTGCTCATATTTACCAATTGTGTCTTCAATTTGGAAATCTGTTTTACCGGAAAAGCTTAGTCGACTTACTTTAACGCACAACTTGAGATGCCTATAATTCTGTACGGTATACATTTCAAAATTGTGACTAGAGGAATTAGATGTGATTCTCCAATTCTTGGTTAATTTAAGCAATAAATAAACTCTTGCAATTTGCTGCCTGTATGCTATAAATACGAAGGATTAGCGTATCTTCAACAACACTTCGGAAAATACCTAATTTGATTTAACAGAAAGTAATTTCGAATGATGCAAGTTGATCGGTTATCGGGACAAACTATACACAGTAAGAATATGTCCGTTTTTTCGATAAAGGATATCATAATTGTAGCTATGACGCTGCAGGATGTGGTCGAATTATGAAAATACAACCTGAATCTGTATACTTACACACAGTCCCAGCAGAATAGTTTGTCATTCAAGGATTTGCAGATTCAAACCAAAAAATCATCGACGACCTTATAAGTAAGTGTGAGACGTGTAAAAATGGTCCAAAATGTTCTTCAGAAGCTTCGTCATTTTAAGAACGATCGATTGAAGAGACGTTTTTCAAATTTGCAATTACAGCTGTGAACTTTGAAATAGCAGTGCGACACAAAAAAAACTAGGTACCGGATTTTTAGCGTATTCCTTTTTGTTAGTTGATCCTCGGCACATTATTTTTGTAAAATAGAACATAGAGATAAGAAACAAGCAAAACCCCCGTTAGATTTGATCAGTTTTTCTGGAATTTTGAAATTTTTACATAAGTGCACCACTTTTGGGCTGCACTTTGGAATGTAGTAGAATAAAGTTATTTACATACAAATATGATTTTTTGAAATTTATTAAATTTTCTTTTTGACACTGCTATTTAAAAAATATTCATAAAGCACCCAATTTCATTTTTTATTATCTATAATCGCTAAAATATTGAATTAGCCAAAATGAAAAAGGGTTTAATTATTAAAAATTAAATACATTATGCTGTTATAGCTAAATTTTATCTGAAATTTGTGTTTATGACAGGTTTTTTAAATTTTAAACGCACAGGTCGCTTTTACTGCTATTTCAAAGCTCACAGCTATATATCTGGGTATGTATATATATAAATATATACATATAGCAGGGCTGCAAATCGGTTCTAAACCGATCCTCAATGTACCATATTAAAAGCCGAAGCGTCAAAATTATATATCGGGGAGATTGGTTCAAAAAAAGAATTCATTTGTATATTTCGGTTCTGTTCATTTATATATCAATGTATGATACAAATATTGAAGTAAGGAATCAATTCATGTTTAACTTTTTGTTTTGGAATTAACATAAATGGATTAGGAAAGAATTCTTAATGGTAATTCAGTTAAATCACAATATTGATGGTTCTGTTCAAAACTTTCAAAAGTGTTCCACAAATCGAACTTCAGTTTATAATTCAAATTCAAAATTTTGCCAATTCATAGATTTACTTTCCACGAATCCTAGCAAAATGTGATAGAGATATTGGTTCTGAAACTGTGTAGAAAATCCTCTATTGTGGGCTGGTTTCGAAAAGAAGAATTGTAAGCCTACCTTAACAATCATGTACTACTTGTCACCATTAACATTATCTGCAACTGTCACCGTTATAACCCGAGACCAAAGAGCATCCCGCAACTCGCTCTCTGAGCTGGCTATAGGCCGAGACAAATACCAGGCGAACATAATCGAAGAGCAATAACCATGCACCTGAACTTCAGATTCTGAAGGCGTCAAGCAGCCAATAATAACTACATATCTTACGACTTAAACGGCAACAGCAATGGCAAAATCAATATGAACAGCAACAATATTTAGATAAATGATTTTAAGGTTTTTCTTTCAGCTTAAACATACGTCAAATAATCTAGAAATTTAAATAAAATATGTAATTAAAGAGTACTTACACTTGAACTGGGCTACTTTACTCATGAATATTTTCAATTTACGGATCCTAATGTTATACTTCACTTAAGGAACTCTGGAACTCTAATCTACATAGTATTTGTGTACCATAATTTTGATGTGTACCATGAAAGCAGGGATCAGCCCCACAATACAACGGAGTGGGGGCCATCAAGTTGAAATTCTGAGAGCATATAACATATGTGCAGAGTTAATATTAGACAAACTCATAACTCTATTGTTCATATAAATAGTTATATATTTCTAAGCTACAAATATAATGAAGGTATGAGTATGAGGGTACTTGATTAGTAATCTTTCACCCTCAGCTGCGCTACGCTTAGTAATCATTTGTATATTTGCGGATAGTAATATGGAGCACCAACCACAAATTTAATTTAAGCGATTCTTTACCAGTATATTGTATAAATTTAAATATATAAATATAAATAAGTAACAAATACATATTCCTCCCGCGTGTCTAATTAAGACTAAAGTTGCTCTTGCTTGGTTACTCAACAATAATACTACAATTTCTAAAGAATATAGCGCAGCGTTTCGTTGTTGATTTTCACATAAAAGTACTACAAATTTTCAATTTTCCATTCTCTCTTGGTACATTGGATTCATTTTTTCTAAATAGTAAATCATTCTACAGTGTAATAAACAAAATGTAACATTAAATAATTATGCATAAATACATATATAAATTAAATAATTTTGTCAAACAGTACAGCGTAGCGCCTGCATTTATAGTTGCTACATTTAATGTAAATGTACCAAAATATGTTCCATTGCGTTTTTCTATTGACATTTAGTCCATTTCCCTTTAATGGTACATAGTTCTAAACTTTAATAAGAACTGCTTTTTCATTGAATACTTTTTCGTAATTTTTTTTCCTTGCAAAAACTAAGTTTTGCAAATCATTTTGTAAAGATTGTACTCAACAATGTATTCAGTGGCTCTGATTCTGTATTTTATCGTAAATGGTATATATATATATATACCATTTATATTATATATGTATATGTATATATACATACATAGTATATGGGTGTTGGCACAACAATATTATTTTCATTTGGTCGGATGCCGATATTATCTTTCTCTTTCTATTTGATGTTTATGCCTGTATGTACATATATATACATATGCATGTACTCACAGTTAAGAAAAATAAACAACTGTGTCTGAGCGAGAAGGCATCGCACTTCAATTATCTTTAGTTACGAATGTTTTTGCATATGTAATTGCATGTGCATTCACACAGCTCTCAATGCTTAATAGGTATGTACATCAGGTTCGTGTCTTCGTTAAACTTTTAAGCACTTGAGGAAGTACCAAAGAAAATTCCAAAGATCGTCTCATTGAAGCATTTTGTTAAATTACAAACAATTATTTAATATACATTCAACATAAATTAAGGTCTCTTTACCGATCCTGGATAAGACCATTATCAAAATGTCTTTGCCTGACTAATCAGATGGTAGGCGCTACGATGCTGAAGTCTTCGCAAAAGTGTGGCTTACGCATTTCTTCAGTGTTTTTTTTTATATAGTATGTACCAACACCAAATATTAGTCACAGTTCGAGTTAGAACAAACGGATTAGGATGTTAATTCTCCCAAAATGCAACCGTAATTTCACTTGAAATCCGTATTCAAAGAGGTCTTGACTTTGTTTAACGACCATACCTACTTTACGAGTGCAATTTTTAAGCAAAATGATTTGTTGTTGATGCACACACTAGCAAAACTATGACTTGAATAATTTCTACACATTCTGAGAAGATCCAAAATAACAAGCAATAATTTTGAAAAGTGACTACAGCTTTCTTACTTCCTGAATTTACGATGTCTCATAGCCTATGAGACGTTGACGCGACTGACGTTTACATACATATGTACATATATGCACTTGTCAACATTGATCATGTAGGAGATGTCAGTGTCCTCATTTTGAAATATCAGTTTTGTGTGCGGCATAAAGATAGAGTTAAGATTTCTAAGTTACATTTAGTTTTCAGTGAATGTATTGCGAAGTTTTGATTCAATCTGTTATAGTTGATATTTGAATATGGATGAAAATAGACTTCAATTTATAAGTAATTTTGATTATTTGCAGTACTTACATCATGTCCTCATACATCAGGTATTCAGAACGAATACATAAATGCAGATTTTTGTTCACATTTAAGTTCTTGGGATGTCAATTTATTGCTCGAAATACCTACATACGTTACGTCACATACATCATAATTCCTCATTCCGCCCACCAATGACAACATACTAATCTTAATCAACTAGCTCCCGAGCTGCTAGTGGGTGCCACATGTTTACTTATTAAAATTAAAGTACACTTTCATTATAAATGCCGAGTGAATCGGATTCAACATAAGTGATACATATATGTATGTATGTAAGCAAAATGTATTTTTGAGTTTTAATGTAATTTTAACATGAACATGTATTTTTCGTTTTGTTATCTATTAGTTTATTGATAATACCATAAGCATTTTGTTATTTGTTGGGTTACTTTCATTGTTTGATGAATTCAGCTAATTACAGACATTCATTTTATTTATTACTTTTGATTTAGGTATAAATTGTACATAAGAAATCATAATAAAATTACAATATTGTACGTATGCATTTGTTGTGATTTTGTGGCATATACATAAGTAAGAATGTATTGCATGTATACAGTTTTTGTTTTTTTTTTTTTTTTTGTTTAAATTTACATATAAACATATAAATTTGTATAAAGATTCTGATATTAACATAATTAATATATGGTTTCTTCTTGTAATGTGATTTTATTAACCAGAAAACATTTAAAGAGTAGTTTTTTCGTTAAGCATTATCTTCCATTTTGACGCGTTTTCAAAGTTTGACGAATATTATCAAATTTTTTTTTGCATATAACTAACAATTTTATTTTGTTTTATTTATTAATTGTCTTCTAAACGAAAATGGGTTTTATGAAGATTAATTAATTGTTTAAATTATCTGTTTAAATCTCTACGCGCACAATACAACTATGATGTTTTTAATAGAGGTCATGAACAAGTTTATTTTCTGGAATTTCCGATCGTTCTTACCCTTGAACGGAATTAAGCTAATTGTCTGTTTGATTGCAGGCTGTTTCATATATGCACTAAACTGTGTTACCTTCATTGTTTTAATAATAAGAATAAATTTCTTGTGATGTTTTTGAATTTTTTTTTGTTTAAAGGAATTAACTTTTATTTCCACTATAATATTTTTAAGGGGGGACCAGTCATTTTTACTTAGTAACGTGTTACGTGTTTTGTGTATGTTACTGCGTGCAAGCTTTTCGTTCCAGTTAAACTTAAAAGTATATTGAAATTAAGTTGTTTTTATTGACATACAACATATTTATCTATCATTTTTGTTTACCGTTGTGAATGGTTTTTAGTGAGTTTTTGCGGGTACATGAACATAAATACATTTGGAATATTAGAAGCTCATACGTGTCTTATGGTCAAAACAATAACTAAAATACATATGAAATCGCAACTCTCAAGTTGTAAAGTTATTCATAACGAGCTCGCGAATTCACTTATCCTGTTTACAATTGATGAAGTTCATGCGCCGGTCACAAGGTTTGACTATTCATCATCAAATCAAACACTGCGTTGCTACTAGTTATTCGAGGTGGAGAACTATCGACGTCACTATCGGTATTCTCGATAGTTAGGCGCTTTGCACTATTTGACTGTGGCCGATAGTTATTTGTGCTATTCTTTGAGAGATTGTATAGTAAAAAAGTGTATGAATTTCTTCGAAAGGATCTTACAGGCATCTGATAGAAGAGCTTGGCTACATGAACAGTTTAGTATCAACTTATAGTGTAATGAAAATAATATTAATGCATATTTGAGTTCAAATTATAACAAAAACTTTATAAGTTTAATAAAAATCCAATTAAATTTTAAATGGAAAATACTATCGACAATTATTGATGGTTTTTGGTGAAAATCGATCGTCGACTAGCGATAGTAATCCACCTCTACTAGTTATGCTTTTTGGTTGAGTGTTGTACTTCGCGATCGATACTTCTTTTGTTAGTCTATATGTTAAGATTTCGTTAAACATTTATAAATTTTTGTTAGGTTTTAAAGTTAATTTTTTTGTTTTTCATTTATTATTGTAGCTTATATGGCCGTCAATTATATGTAAATAGTTTTGTTTTTGTTCACTAATAATTATGTTATTTAAATCATTCTTCTTTTTGTTTGTATATAAATTAAGGACTTAAACGTTATAAGAAAAATGTTTTATAAAGTGTATTGTTGTTTACTGTTTTTTTTTTTTTTTTGGTTTTTGTTTTTAATTTGTTCATTACATTAAATTTTTTAATTTACGCAATATTTTCATGCCTTTTTATGTTCTATCTGTAATTTTATTTTTTTTTTTTTTTGTTGTTGTAAATGCTTTAAATTTATTTGACTTTACTTCATTAAGAACAACTTTCTGCCATGTGTATGTATATGTGTGTATATATATGAAGTCATATAAGAATTTTTGTTTAAGTTTTGATGTCTGACAAATTAAAGTGAAGCGTCGTCGTCGTCACGTCACCCCGTCGTTATTCATACAGTTATGTACGGATAATACAGTACAGTATAATTACCATAATGTACGGTGCTATCATAGTAATCAACAATGGTGCACACTCATTTTCATTTCATTTTCATTTGACAATATAGCAGCAGCGCAGCAGACGTCGCCGACACTAAATGTTGTTGTTGTATATGACTATATACGATTTGAACTAACTTTACGTACTTTAAACTGTAGCTGTTATCTCTTTTTCTCAATCTGACTAATGATCAATGACAGCTCCATCATCAGTATCATCATCATAGGTTTTTGCATCGAATTTTCATTTTCATTTACACTAATAATATTCTTGTATGTGTGTGTGTCTGTGTGTGTGTGTATGTCTAGTTGTTTTGTTGCATGTTGCTTGTTGCTGTGTCTGTGTGTTTTGGTTGTTGTTGTTGTATAAGTATAATAAGTATATAGCAATATAAATAATTTGTATATAAAGTTCTTGTTTTTGCTGTGGTCTTTGTTGCAGTCAACGTCGTTTACATTTCCCCTTCAACATCTGCATCTGCATATCCATCTCAATCTCTATCTCCCTCTTGATCTTCATCTCCATTATCATTATCAATCATCAATCAAGCGCTTTACAACATATTCTGCCTGCTTGTGCTTTTGTTTGTTTGTTTGTTTATTTTGTTTAGCTTAACAACAGTTACAAGGAACCATTTGACCATCATCTACACATTATGAGAGATGATGTCTTTTGTGTGTTGCTGCTGTGCTCTGTTGTTATTGTCGCTGGCTGCTACTACTGCTGAACTGAACGCTGACTGCCTGCAGCCACTATGCCACGTTGACCCTACTTCATACCCCACTACCACCCACTACCATTACCACCGCCATCGACACCGCCCACATTTAGTTCCACACGCGCAAGAATGAGTCCCACGATCCTGTTGCCACTGCCATGCCATTCTCGGTGACGCCCAAACATGATACACGATTATCATGGCCAGCCAGAATTCCAGAGCGTTCCGCTTTCATTGTATCCCAAACATTACAATTGAAATCATCATAGCCAGCTAATAACAGACGGCCGCTTTTTGAAAACGCCACCGAGGTGATGCCGCAAATGATGTTGTCATGCGAATACATTGCCAGCTCCTGATCAGCACGTATATCAAACAGGCGACATGTAGCATCATCCGATCCAGTCGCAAAGGCTTGTCCATTCGGAAAGAAGGTAACGGCATTGATGTCCGATTCGTGGCCGGGAAACGTTTGTTTGCATTGACCTTCACGAATATCCCACAATTTGGCGGACGCATCACAGGCGCCCGACACAAATGTTTTAAAGTCCGGTGCTAGCGATAGAGCCATCACATCTCCCGTATGACCCAGAAATGTATGCAGTTGCAGGCCCGTCTCAATGTCCCACAGGCCGCACGTCATATCACCGGAGCTGGTCACAATTTGAGTGTCGTCGATGAAACGACAGCATGACAGATAGCCACCATGGCCGGGTAGCTCGCGCGACACACGCACATTGCCCTCGCGTGTCTTTAGGTTGTAGATTGAACACATGTTGTCGAGGCCACCGCAGGCAACATAGCTGCCCGATGGAGCGTATGCACAGGTCATCACCCACGACGAACGCAATGGGATGGCGTGCACTTTGTTTGTGGTATGCGAGTCCCAAACAATCAGTTTGCCATCCTGTGATGCGGATACCAGATTCCTCGAATCGTTGCCCCAGTGCATGGCATAGATTTTGGCCAAATGGCCGCGCAGTGTGCGGCGTGTGCGCATCTGTATGCGGCCAATTGGTTCCAGCGAGGCGGCCGCTTGCAACAGCGATGTGTCGCACGCCGCCTTTCTTGCGTCGCGAATGGCATTCTTGAGAGATTCGGCTTCTTGTCGTAGACTGTCGAGTTCATTCATCTTTATATGCTGGTTGAGGTTCGTTTAAATCTCTTTGTTGCAACTTTGGTTTGCTTTGCTCGATTCGATTCGATTTATTCGCTGCTGCTGCTGCTGCTGTGTTTTCAAAACTAAATGAAGACAAACATTCGAAATTAGGTTCAAGTAATTGAAATACACAAAATGCAGCGTGCCGGGCTTTACATGCTATATATATAGTCAAACTCACGAGGCAACTCGAAAAAAAAAACAAAATAATATCAATATCTATGTTGACTTTTTGTTGTTGACTTTTTCACAAATGTATGTACATAGTTTTCGCCCGATTTTTGTTTGAACATATATAAAATAGCAGTTAGTCGGTCACGTTATCAAGAAAAAAAAAAAAAAACTTACTGTTATAACTATTTTGATTTCCTCAGCGCGTCTCCTGTTGATTTTTTGTGTTCCGTTTGCTTCACGTCGTCATACAAATAACCGTAATATATATAAATATATATGTTCCTGGAGCGTTCACAGCGTATTAGCGATGTTGACTTATCTGATCTGCAGTGTTTCTCTTACAGCCAAAATGTTCGTTGGGTTTTTATCTTTGGAGTTTTTCTGCTTATGTACACTCGTTTTTTTTTCTTTGCAGACAATTGTATTATTTATAATTTATTACGATTTATACGTTTTACGCATTTGTTTCAAGTTAAAACTCTAACAATACGATGGTATTTTGCTGGGGGTCTCAAAGAAGCCTTCGTACTTTTTTCTTTTTTTTTTTAGTATGCACCTTTTACAAAATCGAGTCTTCTAGTGAAAAATATTTAGTTGATGGACTATAGCCGTTGTTTTTGTTGGTTGGTTTGTTTGAACTTGAACAAAAAGGTTACTCCGTTTAAGTAATTTGTTTTTTTTTTTTTGTGTGTGTTTTTGTTAGTTATACAGCACTATAATTTTTACACTGATGATAAAATTGATGTTGGCTGCTCGCTCGTTTGGTCCGCCTGAATTCACCAGTGCTGCTTGCTGCTGCCTTTTCCTTTTGGTTACTCGATTCGGTTTTTTGGTACACCAAAATTGCAATTTTTGCACCACCGCTGTCAATGGCAACGAAACTAATAGGAGAAAGCAGTACAGCCAGTGTTTCGCGTTGTGGCAAGTATACGGTACGAACGTAAGCGAAAGCAGACTCGAACGTGACCACCACACACACACATAGCAGGCGGCAGCGGCGCGACAAGCATAGATAAATGATAATGACCATTTATCCCATTCGCACCAATGAAAAGTGATGTTCCATTACATTGATAAAGCGAGAAAGAAATACAAAAGAAAAATCAATTTTAAATACTCAAATATTATTTTATACTACATTATTTAAATTCTGCATGTAAAAATTGACGTATTTTTCATCATTTAGCACAAACAAACCGTTTTTGTTCAAGCAAATACAATCATTTTTAACCGAAAAACTCAAATTGAAAATCGTATTCAATATAATATATAAGTACTCGCATATATGTATGTATATATGTACATATGTAGATATATGTGTACACATAAGTATTTGAGCTATTTAAAATAGTTCACCTGGTGGGGCACCTCTGTCGCGTTTGAGTTGCTTTACAGCTTTATTTCTTGGTTCCAAAGATTCAGCTTAAAATCAGTATGCAAAACTTAGATATTTGTATTTATTTATTGTGAACTTATCGTCCGCAGACAACTTTTTCCACATATATCAATCTTAACACAACTTTTCATTTGCACTCTACAATTGGCAGCCAACACCTAGTATTCCAGGAATGCACACAAAATATCGATTACATGAGTTTCATCGATGTATCCTACTTTAAAATAAAACATTGCGTTTACACCGCACTGCATTTACGTCAACATATAGCCGTATAAACTCCTATAGTAGTTGGCAGACCAACATTCATTGCGAAATTAGTAAAACTGTAACTGTCTATATTGAAAACGTTTATTATAGGATTTTTATTCTTAAATATAATCAGCTGATTTAAGGTGTGAAAAAATAACATCAAAATGTCAAAAATAATTTAATATATAAATCAAATTTATTTATAACCATTTTGAAATTCATGATTTCTTTTCATTATCATAATCTAAAATCGATTGTAGATTGCGATTTTTAACATATTTTGTATGAATAAAATCATAAAAAATGATATTACAATAGTCAAAATATTAGAAAAAAATAATAGAAACAATTTAATCTTATTCCAAAAACTGAACTTTTTTTTATAATTGTTAATAAATATCAATTAAGGAATTCGTTAAAATAGTATTAACAAATGTATTAAGCATAGGATAATTTAAAAATGAGTTCAGTAAATTGATCGTGGCATTTCAAAACTTTCAAGAAGGAAGATGTTTCAAAAAAAAAAAATTATATTATTTACAATCGATTGTGGATGGTGTAGCAAAATAACTTAAATATACTTCATCAAATTGTAAATTTAAGAATTAATCAAATAATTAAAAAGCAGATGTACAATTTTGTTTAACAAATTAATTTGATTAAACAAGTGTTGCACAATTTTTTTAATAAATAAAAAATTATCTCCTCTACATTCGATTGTGGATAGTGAAACTCAATATCTCAAACATCAGACATAAAAAATTAAGATATATAGCTATTGTATAGGAAAATTCAACAAAAATTTTAGTAACAATATTAAAATTGAGTTCAAAATAGAACCTTCTCATAATGAAAAATTTTAACCGATAAAAATAAAAGATGAGCTTTATTAGTCTTCAGTTCTTCACAATTTAGTGATGACTAGATTCATTATTAATTAATTTATTATTATGAACCAAGAGCAATATCTAGTATAGCGAAGATTAAAAAACTATAACTATTTGTGAATACAAGTGAAAACCAATTACATTTTTTTATCGATTCACCTTGAAAATTGTTATTCTGTGCTATTAATATCGAGCTCATCGATTGAGGGAAGCTATCGAGCGAAGTGTTCATATATGCTTATTGGATTTATCGATAGTGTCATCGAAATAAAAGACACCTATTTACGTTTAGAAAAGTGCATTCCTTTGGTAAAGAAAATCTAGGTATTCAATGATAATGATTTAAAACATAAATAATTTGAAAAATCAAAACAATTTGGGTGTATTGCAAATATAATTGCAAAATCAAAGTGTATTAGTGCTTGTTGGCGTCGTTCATGTTAACATTTTCAATGTAATCACATCTACGCGTGCGCCAAAGTTATCATACATACCCATATATGTATATGCATGCATGTAAGCTTGTATATGCCAGTTTCTGTAAACACATGTGTATGTATGTGTATGTATACAGTTTATACAATCAAATGAAAGTGAGCAAAAATCGTAATTAATTCTACTGAGTGTATGGAGAATATATTATCTCCTTATTGTCGACTGTCCTATGTTGCTGTCAATGTGCATTGATATTATGGAATTTTCATACACGTCGTCGTCGCGTTCGACGTTGTAAAATCCAAGATACGTTTAATGTAATTGTATTTTTTTTTTGTGGCCATCTCTTGTGCAAAATCGTATTTACAGGTCAAGTACAAGGCCCAAAAAAAAAAAAAAAAAAAACTGAATCAGAAACTTAAAACAGACAGATATGCGCAGTGAAATGTTTTAACAAAATTAAAGTGTCCTCAAAAAGAAAAAAATCACAAAAATAATGAATATAACTAAATCAATGAAAATCAATAAAGTTTAATTACGACTGTGCAAGGATTTCAATCGAGCTGCCAACTTTACGTCATGCTCTCCACGTCTTCGACATCGTTGCCAACTGGAAGAAAGCCCGTTATTATTGACTCGCGAGAGTCGCGAGAGGACATTATTCACAATGAAAATATGATCGTTTCGTCGACAACAACAACAGCAATAGTTCCCATTCCGAGCAAGCAGCAAAATCAAATACTTTGTCACAAGCAACAACAACAGCAGCAACAGCAACGCAGCAACAAATTATCCAGCACTTTGTCAGATTCGTTAATTATTGATGCATCATCATCATCGTCATCCGATATGAGCAACGCATCAACAGCCGCAGCAGCAACAACAACAACAACACGCTCGTTGCTTACTCACCACAGCCACAATCATCATCATCATCATCACCACCCTTCATCCTTGACAACTTGCACTAAAAGTCCACCCATTATAGCGACCGTCCATCACCAACAACAACAGCAGCAGCAGCAACAACAGCGACAACAACAACAACAACAACAACAATATGGACTGCAAATTGCATCTGAGAACAGTTCGAAGAACAACAAAGAGTGGAGAGAGCGACAACAAAATACGTCACTTGCACTAGAGACTCCAACATCATCGCTTTGCTGCAGCACTGCCATGAAAGCCAGTGGAAATCCATTGATTTTACAAAAGATGACACGAACTATACCATCAGATAAAGTAAGTTGTATATGGTTATATTTGACACTTTCATAAAAAAAAAAAATGATGCAGAATCATTTAATTGCAACTGCAAGAATATGGAAATTGCGAATTTAATTTTATCTACTCTCAATTTTTGTAACTTAAAGTGCGTGGGATATCCTTTGGGATTATTGCATAATTTGTGGGCATAAAATAGTTTCAGTTAAACGCACAACAGCTGTTTAATGGCAATGCCAATTGGGAATTTTCTTTGTATACATACATACATGAGTAGTTTCAGTTGCACGGACAACAGCTGTTGACGTTGCATCACTTATCGAGTCGGCAGAAACAAAGTACGATCGTTGTGATTGTGAAATGTTTGTGCGCATACGTTCGAAGTATAAATAAACACAAATATATTTGTATTTGTAATTGCAAATTGCAGAGAATTGCATCATTTGTAATGATAAGCTTTTATAACTATCGACGATAAACTGGATAATGACATTAGCGAAATAAGGCAATGATCTTTAATTGAATTCAAGGGATTCTTGAATAACTTTAAGGTCACTTTTTCAACTTCGAATGACCACTTCAACAATGCGTCAAGTTTTAACTGTTGCTAAACTTCAAGTTAAATAATCTGCTGTCTGAATAACGCATAAAATTAATATGTATGTACTTTAATGAATTCCTAGACACTGCATGTAATTTCAATTTGGTAACCAAGTCGATCATTGGATATTACACTAATGCAGCGAATAATATAAAAAATATATTATTTTGCACAATCCTCCAATTGTAAACAAGGCATAAACAGCTGAGGATGCTTAAAATTGATTTTAAAAAAAATTGATGATATCATTTATCCTTCAATTGAGTGTCACGAACATTAAGAATTTCAAATTGTTTTATCTCGCCAGAAAGTATTTTCGTGTGGCGACTATCGCTGGAACTATAACCCGAGAAATCGGTCCTTAATAACAAGTTGCAAAGAGATAAGCAAGTTTTTTAAGAGTCAATTTACGTAGCCTAATGTGACCTTCAAGGGGTAGCTATGTTAATTGAAAAACAATTTAAGGATTGTCCGAAGTACATAAATTGCCCGATTAATGTATATAATAAGGCGCATTAAAGTTAAATTAGGGTACATTAAAAGTATCAGTAACAGTTTCAGAATTTATCAAAGACACAAACCTCGTAGCTGAGTCTAGGTTTCAACACCCGCTCTATCAATAGAGTGTGATCTATCCTAATATCTGATTATTTTTTTTTTGTGGGAACTACTCGCTCTTGAGAATTTGTAAGCCGCATATCTTGAGATATTCTGGCAAACACATGTCAAGTTTTTACTGTAATGGATATGTTTTTCTTTATAGAAATACTTAAAATCTTCACCACTCGCATACTAGTTTTTCCTCTTTATTCCTCATTATGAAATTTTGGCAATAAATAAAATGCAACATTTTAGGCATTGTAATTGGCAGGATAACTGCGAATCTGTCTAATAGATTATTCACTACTTGCTTATTAGTTCAGTGGAGACAGGAACACATTGCTGTGTTACCCTTTGAAAGAATATTTATTCAGAAGAAAGTAACTATTTTTGCAATGATCCTTATCGTAATGTGAAAATGGGGCAAAGATTAAAAACTATTTTGAAATTATATGAAGAACAATGATCTGGATATCATAAGATGAGAATAAACAATACGTATACAATTTTTTGGAATTCATGAATCTCAAACTATTTAAAAAGTAAGGAAATTTTAAATTTCCCATGCAGGTTCTTGGATTCCATATGCATATAAGGTATATCTCTAATTACACCCACAAGCTATAAAAAAAAAACTATTATGTATTTATATGCGAATCGCGCATAGAATATCAGAATCTCCCAGTGAACTAAGTATTATTTTCTGTTTTTGCAGATTAACTTACGTTTAATCCTTGTCAGCGGAAAAACAAAAGAATTCTTATTTAATCCATCTGATTCCGCTGGTGATATTGCACAAACTGTTTTTGAGAACTGGCCCACAGGTAAGAAAATGATTCCTCATTTTATTGAATACTGAGCTTTGAGGCTTTTTTATAGAGATTTTTAAATTATTATTTCGGTTGTAAGGAATTTTATATGTCAACGAAAGTTACAAATGAATCAATAAATATCATAACAATGGATTTATTTATATTATCGGATATTATTGTCTATTACAATAATAAAATTTTATATGGTTATGTTTTGATTTATTGGTCAATTCACAAAAATATATATTTAATGTCAAGGGCGACATATTTTCTAGACTACTTCAATTGCTTTTAAAATGTATTCCAATGAATTTAGACCAATATTATAAAAGTCAATCAAGTGAGAATATAAATAAAATCTTTTTTTTTACGGATTTTACATTTGTATCTTATTTAATTTCAGATTGGTCACAAGAAGCCGTAACTAAAGCCGAAATCTTGCGTCTAATATATCAAGGTCGCTTTTTTACATTGCAATGTCACATTGGGAGCATTAGGACTTCCGTTGGGAAAAACTACTGTTATGCATTTAGTGCCCCGTGATAACTTACCGGAACCTAATTCGCAAGGTAAGTGAAATATATTTCAATTAAAAAAGATTTTATACTATACTGTAATGTCTCGCTCGGAAACTAAATTTGAATGAATGCGGGTTATAATTTTACCTTTTTTAAGCATCCCATGATTACAAATGGAATCGTGTACTTATTTTTCTTTAGGACTGTTAACAAATTAAGTCTAAATCTTTTCAATTCATCATCATTGCAGGGATAGTTTTCTCTGTCGTCTTGCAGGAGCGTATCGATTTTGCCGTTGGCTATTATGAAGACACTTTTCCTAACCTCTCGTGTCGCAATCGACTCGATCATTATACTATTTGCATTAATAATGAAGCACAATAATGAATGGATGGGAAATAAATTGCTTTAATATTGGTTATTATTTGCAGACAATATAACAAATAGAGAAAGACTCATTAAATTGTAACTCCAACTCTGAATAGAGACAGTCTACAAATTTGTATACACGCTACCAATAGAGTAAAAGTATATTACAACTTTGTGCTAACAAGAAATGTACATATGTAACAGACAGTATATATAACCATAAAGTATATACGTTCATATATGAAAACCTACATATATCTGGTTGCAATAAAAATTGTAGAATTTATTTAAGAAATAGTTTGGTATGGGAAAAACACCTATGTACTTCCTACGGATATCAGTTGCTTTAGCTGACAATTTGGTATATTTTGTACTCTATTGCATACATATTTTAAATGTTGTATTATATCAATATACCAAATGCTTTCTGTACTTCAGTATTTTTGCGGTATATTAATATGGCGCAGTCGACTGTGGTATTCAAACTTATTTTAACTATGTTTTTTTTTGCCACGCCCGATTTACACAGATTCTTGAAAATTTAGTTGACTATATACAAATGTTTGCAGTTATTTAAGAAATAATTTTATGAGGCAAAACAAAAAACAGCTGCTGCAGTCGGGTCTTAGTTTCTTTGGTGAGTATATTGGTATATTTTTAACGAAAGTATATCAATATACTAAATAAAGCATTCAGTACATTTTAGTATTTATTTAAGTTTTTTTTTTTAAATTAATTTTTATGCGTTCTGTACAAATTGTATCAATTTTGACCAGATTTCGCAATCACTAATTAGCATTAATTTATTTATTTTATTTTTGTATTTTTCAGATCAAAGACAGAAGAGTAAAGGTGGATCTGGTCGTTGCTGTTCTACTTCTTGCTGTATTTTGTAACTAAATTGTCTCATAGTTATATGTGTATATCTTAAGTTTTAAAGAAAATATATACAACATAATAATTTTTTGCAGGTAGCATCATTTGTTTTAAATTTAAATATACCAAATTTTTTTAATATTACATAAGTATGCTTGACTGCATTGAATATTGTACCATATACTCTTAATTGTATGTTATTAGAGGTCTAAAATAGAAATGTATAATTATTTGAAATTGTTTAGATTTTAGATTAAAAAATATAGAAAAATACAAAGTAAATATAATAAAAGTGTAAATTGTACATTCTGTTTATGATTAACACTTATGTAATACATCGAAAAGTTATTGATCAGCGTCCTCTTTTTTTGTTTGCGATCCTATTCTCTATCGATCAATGGTCGTTAAACACAATATTTCAGCATGATGGCATCAATTTTAATTCAATATTGTCAGAACACTCGTGAATAATCGCTGGATGTACTATAATTTCACTTGCTGGACATGAATTTCACTTGCTCGATCACAGTTAGTATGAAACTTCTTCCAAGTTGCCAATCTCTTAGGAAATTAACCCACACTGGATTCGTTAAACATATTTAGTCAATTTTCTGTTCACTGCTGCGGATTAACTTAGCTTTTGATCCCGAATTTATTTTTTCATATGCAATTCTGGATTTTATTTCAGGAAAAGAGCTAAAAATAATAGAAAAAATATATGCCATGAAAGCATGGATTCGTGTTACACGATCAAGTTATAAAAACTATCTTAAATTCAGTCTCCTAGCTCTTACTGTTTGGACTGTGAGTTGTTTGTCAGTCTAAACAAAGAGCTATATATATATACATATATATATATATATATATATATATATATGGGCATTTCTCCGGGTCGCGAACGTACGATCGTACGAGATAAATTAAAAAATAAAATCGAAAACAAACGTTTCCTGAAACTTTTTTTTTACTTTTCGATAGCATTGGTTTAACTCTTTGGTTAGTTTAAATTATCGGGCTTATCGATTTTTAATTTCCAAAAATTTGTCACAAAACATGCGGTCGCGAACGTACGCAAAATGGAAGTCGACTTTGGCTTAATATACATAGTAAAATGCAAAACTCTGCGAATTGAGACGGAATATTCTAAAGCAATAACTTTACTTTTAAAATAGATTCATATAGCTTTCTATCAAGTCTATTCCCAAGAAAATATCTCCATTTATTTATTTTTAATTTAATTAAGGTCTGGTCGCGAACGTACGATTTTTCCATGTTGTATTATTTATTAAATTTTTATTTTTACCACAATTTTTTTGATTAAAATAACTTCATATTTCATAAAAACAAACGGATTTAACTCATTTTATAACATTTAAAGCAAAAAAAAAAAATTTTTTTATTAAATATGAAATATGTACTGAAATTTATTAATAGCAAGAAAAATATGTAATAAGTAATAAGTAATAACAAACAAGTAATAAGTAACTGCAAACGACATAGTTTTTTTCAAAAACAAAAACAAAATTTTTTTTTTTAAATCCATGCGACGCTAGTAAAAATTGACGTATGCTTATAGGTAAGGTCGCGAACGTACGCTACTTTGACAATCAATAAAAAAAAGATTGGTTAGAGTAACCCCAACGATTTTTTATATTTAACATATATATACCAAAATAACTTAACACACGAAGTTTCATCCACCTGATTGCTCTTAATGCGACGCAATTACAATAAAATGATGTTTTCGGTCGCGAACGTACATAACATAGATAAGAAGCAAAATAAAAACAAGTAAGAAAGTTACAGTCGAGTGTGCTCGACTGTGAGATACCCGCTAACCAAATTTAATAAAGCTAAAATATTGCGGTATCATTTTCAAAATATACAGAAAATACTAAAAATATACCGAATGATATGTTTGGTATATCGATATAGTACACCATTCAAAATATACCATAGACGGCACAATGTACCAGATTGTCGGCCAAAGCAACTCAGATCCCAGGTAAGTAGGCGTTTTTGCCCATACAAAAGTATTTATTTAATAACTTCCACAATTTTTATCTGATCGCAACCAAATTTTCAGGAATCATAACTACTATAGTAATTATTGTATAAACCAAAACTTGCAACTCTAGCTTTAAAATTACGCTTGTTATTCGATTTTTTTTAATTTGCGGGGCGGAAGTGGGCGTGGCAAAAATTTGAAACAAACTTGATCTGCGTGCAAACATAACAAATGCTGTCGAAAAAAAATTATAGCTCTATCTCTTATAGTCTCTGAGATCCAGTGTTTCATACGGACGGACGGACAAACACACAGACACACAGACGGACAGACGGACATGGCTATATCGTCTCGGCTGTTGACGCTGATCAAGAATATATATACTTTATAGGGTCGGAGATGCCTCCTTCTACCTGTTACATACATTTCCTGCCGGCACAAAGTTATAATACCCTTCTACCCTATGGGTAGCGGGTATAATTAACAGTTAATTGAAAATTTTTTCGCTCACTTTGCATTTTTTATCTTATTATTGGATTGCTATTAATAGATTTGGTAGAAAAAAATGCAAACATATCTTATGTTTTCCTTGTGAAATAATTAAACAAAATAATGCATATAAAAGTAGCTAAATGTGAAAAAATTACATTTTTCTAGTTTGGAGGCAAATTTTTTTATAAAAACAAAGGAGAAATACTACGGATCCATTGTAATATGAAAATTTGGATATTTCTTTATGACATTATACAAAAAAATACGATGAATGTGAAGATTTTTTTTTTCGGTCGTGGTTTACAATTTTCAAGAATTGCCCATATGGAACAGTGTTGCCATCGGGTAATTAAAAAGAGACAGATAGGACAGATCAGAAAAAAGGACAAAGTTTTTTTTTTTTTAAAAGGACAGATAAACATGTTTTAGAACAATATCACGGTTCTTTTTATTTATATGCTTACAACAATTTTAATGCGTTACTTTTATATCTTTAATAAGTTGATGCATTTGAATAGAATTAAATTCCGATTTGCCGAATATGTTGTTGCACATTTCGCTTTAATGATCAATTGATGCAAGGCTGCATGCTAGAACATGGTGAATGCTAGCTTTTCTTTTCTGCACCGATTTTTTTACATTGGTAGAGAGTTTAATACGCGTTGTATTGTCACGAGATCAATTATATGATATGATATATAGTATGTACATATACATATTTATACCCGCTACCCATAGGGTAGAAGGGTATTATAACTTTGTGCCGGCAGGAAATGTATGTAACAGGTAGAAGGAGGCATCTCCGACCCTATAAAGTATATATATTCTTGATCAGCGTCAACAGCCGAGACGATCTAGCCATGTCCGTCTGTGTGTCTGTCTGTCTGTCCGTATGAAACACTGGATCTCAGAGACTATAAGAGCTAGAGCTATAATTTTTTTGACAGCATTTGTTATGTTTGCACGCAGATCAAGTTTGTTTCAAAATTTTGCCACGCCCACTTCCGCCCACGCAAATCAAAAAATCAAATAACAAGCGTAATTTTAAAGCTAGAATTGCGAATTTTGGTATATACAATAAATATTATAGTAGTTATGATTCCTTAAGATTTGGTTAAGATCAGACAAAAATTGTGGAAGTTATTAAAGAAATACTTTTGTATGGACAAAAACGCCTACTTACAAGGGGTCTTAGTTACTTTGGCTGACAATCTGGTATATTGTGCCGTCTATGGTATATTTTGAATGGTGTACTATATCGATATACCAAGTATACCATTTGGTATACGTTTTGTATTTTTGCGGTATATTTGGTATATTATATTTTGAAAATTATACCGCAATATTTTGCCTTTATTAAAAATGGGTAGCGGGTATTTCACAGTCGAGCACACTCGACTGTAGCTTTCTTACTTGTTTACATCTGTAATCACGGTTACCATTGCAAAAAAATTTTTTTTATTAAAATTTTGAAAAAATTTACCAATTTTAGCAAAAATGTACCACAATTTTTTTCACGAAAGATTTTTTGTATTTCACAAATTGTGATTCACAATACGAGTATATAACTGTTTACGTCGTGATAGACTTTATATTGGCGCATACATATTTTCTCAATTGACACAATACTTCTCAAATCGACTGTATGCGATATTTTCCAGTGTTAGTCATGGTTCAATTTCTAACTGATACAAAATTTGTGTCTGGTGGAAAAGAGCCATTTGTTAAAATATATCTAGACCAGGCATATTGAAAATGTACCAAAATGAAAAAAGTGATCCAATGTACCAAAGCATAAAAAATGTACCAGTTTTGGTACATTTGTACCAAAAGAGGAACTCCGTAATTATAGTTTACATCAGGCGCATGAAAAAAAAATCAAGTTGCTTGTGGCGCCATCTAGGTTTTGTTGTCGCAAATTTTTAATTTCTGTATCCTGAAAGTATGCTATAAATATTCTTCTCACTCCTCCATTGTATTGGCGTTTGTTTTAATTTTCATTTACCATTCGTGTGTTGTTAAGATGCTCATTAAATTATACAGGCTCTTCACTTAATAAATAAGTAAAAAAATAAACTTACTACTTCATTATGTTAACATGGAACTGTAGGTTATCCACTTGACAGCTTATCAATTTCGAAAAAGCAAACCGACAATAAAATTGCGAATTTTAGATAATTTTTGCTTTGAGAAATTTGCAATCAATATTTTTGTTTTTTTTTCCTTGGAATTCTTGAATTCCCAATGATAGCACACAAATTCACAAATGTTAAGGTCATATAAGGATCGAACTAAAAAATTGTTTATCAGAAGGAATAAGTTATTCAAATAAATATAAAATTAAAACGATCTGTTAAATTTGGAATGATAAATATTCGATTTCATCAGATTCTTACCTAGTCTGATGAATCCCAGATGTCTATAGGATAATTTCTCGCATTCTTGTTCAAGATTGTACGCAATTGCAAATAAATATATTCAGTATTCAAGCATACGGGAACGATATCTGTTTCTTATACTTTTTGTTTATTTTTATACTTCAAATTTGTTCACAATAATTAGTATAATAAGTCGATAAATAACATTTCATTTTACTTGCCTTTACTACTATATTTTCGTTTTTTTTTTTTTAATAGGTCTTTTAGACATAAACAAACCTTTCAACTAGCTATATATGTATCTGTTTAGTTTGAAATTGTGAAGCGTTTATGCATCTACCATATATATATGTATATATATACGTATGTATGTATAAATATATATAAATACATAAATACACTGAGTTAAAGACAAACAGATAAATATTCTTATATATGTACGTATTATTTTTTTGTATAAATACATGCAAAATGTGCTTTAGTACACAGTACAATAAATAAGTTACTTTTGTATGGATAAGTGTTATTATTTTGTTTGTTTGCTACTTCTTCAGAAACTTGTTGACCACTAATTTTAAAAATTTCGGCTTTGTTCATAAGTACCCAAGCGTAGCGTATGTCTTTACAAAGGTTCCGTCACTTGTGTCAACGTTTCTGTGGATGGATGAGACGCAAAGTTAGTACACGAATTAATCATAGATTTTCGCAGGGCTGCAAACCAATTCGAAACCGAATTAAACAAAACCTGAACCAGACATCCCTTTAGAAAATATATATATTCAACAATTTCGATGGTGTAACCGATTTTCTTTAAATTCGAATAACCTTCAATGTTCACCGCTTGTGTAGAAAGTGTAGTTTTTGATTGTTGTCTATATATAAATAGTTTTGTTTATCTATGTCGATTTACTGAAGTAAACTTTGAAACATTGGTATTTAGGCCTAAAGTAATTCCAAGAAGTAAAGCAGCATTCGGAATCTTCAGCTTAAGGATTGCAGCCCTGACTTTCAAAATATACGTACTCATCTTCCCAAGGACATATAGTGTTGTGCTCGACCTCGACATCCGTGACTGTTTCTGCTGTGCCGCTAGCCTTCTCGTTCTTCTTGTCCTTTTCATCCTTTTTACCAGCTTCCAAATTGCGCTTTTTGCGACGCCGTCGGACTTCGTCGCTACTCAAGACTCCCGACACTGAGACTGCGACTGGCACTGGAACTGGAACTGGCACCGCGACCGGGACCGTCACTGGGACTGGCACTGGGACTGGGATTTGGACGACAAGATCGTCGTCAAAGTGCTCATCATCAACTGTGTCGATATCTAGGACAGCGAGTGGCGCCATTGAAGGCACTGGTGTAGATGCGGGTGGTATATAGCCAAGATGCCTGTCCGTATCACCGATGTCGTAAACAATATCCTTTCTGGCATCTCCAAAATGCATTCCTTCCTGATATTCTTCGGTGGTGGGCGATAGCTCTCCTTCAGCACTTTCCTGTACAAACACCTCCAAATCGGATGTTACATCCGATTCGGCGATTTCCATCTCAATCAGATCCTTAAATTGTTTATCTTGTTGTGGATCGCATTGGATATCTTTACTGCTACTGCTGCTCAGACACGGATTATTGGCGTGTTGAGCCTGTTGTTCCTGCACTTTATTATCGGCAAATTCAAGCTGTACTTCATTATTGTTGTAAATTATGGGCTCAATTAGCTCAATTTGCACTTCTTTGATGACAGTCTGGGAGTCAAAGTCGAACTTCTGGTCCGCCGCCTCATTGCTGCTGATGCTGCTGAGGACACTTCCAGTTGGATCGTCCGTTTCAACTTTTGCATTTGCGGACGTTGAGTCCTGACTTTTGAGAGTCCTTTGTACATAAGGTGTGCATATTTTGGGCGATGGGGTTAACTTGGTGTTAGACGGCGGTGTTGGTGTTCCTGTTCCTGTTGCTGTTGTTATTGGTGTTGCGGTTGCGGTTGGTGTTGGTGTTGGCACTGGTGTGGTCAATGCTGGCAACTCGGAAACAGCTAAATCGCTGCTACGCTGTGACATTGACAATTTGTTGAGTTCCCCCATAAGCTCCACTTTTTCACCACTGCTAGTTGGCAGATCTTTTGCAGTTGTTGTGGTTGCAGTTGTAGTTTTAATGCTGCTCTGACTCTCACTGGAAACACATTGATTTCGGACCTCTACTGGTGGGAAGCTGTCATTAACATTGGGCGTGGTTGCAGACGACAAGCAACTGGTACGTGCGAATTCAGGTTCCCTGAAGCTATTGACAAAAGTACAAGTATCGGCTATAGAATTTGTATGGCAAAACAGTGTTCAACAATAATAGGCGCCTTATTACAAGATAATTAATCGGACACTGCAAATTATAAAAAGAAGTTACAACAACCTCTCCGCGAGGAAGCAGAAAGTATACTATGTCAGTATCAATCGGACGATGCAGCTTGTGATAGAGATTCAATTACAATGCTAAAGTTTATACGTCAATTACAATGCTAAAGATTATACCTGGGCATTAAGGAAACGGAGGCACGTCGTTGCTCGACCAAATTGGGCAGCAAACGTTTGCTGTCCGCCTCGCCGCTGTCTACGGTGTTTTGATGCCGTATGCCTATATTACGTTGTATGCGATCGCCTAGCTCGCACAATTCCGGAAATGTGCTGAAAGAGTTGAAACCGTCATTAATGTTAGGTATTAGGTAACTATATACTTGACAAATGAGATCAATTGCTTACCCAGTTAAAGGTTTCGGATCGCTTTTGTCATTGAGTTTATCTGGCTTCGAAGTTGACAGCCATGTTGAAGTGGAAGCTGCATCAAATGGAGATGTAGTCACCATTGAACTGGATGTTTGAGTTTTCTGCTCGCATGGACTAACAGACAGCTTAACAGGTGCTGCTGGCGGAACTGAAACTGGCGACAAATTATCCCAAGGGCAGACACTACAAGTTGCAGCTGGCAAATTCTCCTCGGTGACCTCCAGCTGAATAACCTTCGTGTTAGGTGTTTCTCTGTGAAGTCAAAAAGTAGTAAATGTGTTAAAGTTCAATTGTTTAATCTGCTAAAATCTACAATCTACTGATTAAGGATAGCTCTATAGCTCAACCCTTTGCATCTTATTAATTCATTTAGTTGTAAGGCAGACAAAAGTTTTTATAGGGCAAGAAACGGTTGACAATCTGGTATATTTCATACTCTATGGTATATTTTGATTATAATAGTATATCGGTATACTACCTTCGATATATTTAGTATTTAGTATTTGTACATGTTTTGTACATGTGTTAAGCAAATTCTTATTAGTTAGTGCTAAGTTAACTTTTTCGTTGATAATGCGTATTATCACTATTAGCAGATTTCCCATTGAGTATTTAAACTTGATCTAACATTACTTCTACGAATTGTGATTTCAAGGATGAGCACTTTTATTACCTGTATGGAATCTCGCAGAGATTGTTTTGCGAATGCGAGTGTGGCACTTTCGAGCCGGAGTCCTTGTCAACCCCAATGACAGCGAGCTCGTGTGCCGATCCAGTGAGACTCCGATCACTGCCTCGACGTCGAGCCAAGTTTCCTGGAGGCGGTGTGGGTATAATTGAGACTTTGGACGCATCCCCCAAATGCGGCTGACTGGAAAGGGCAGCAGTCATCTTTTTCTTGGCGCCACCAACGCCGCCAAAGTTAAAGAAGCGCTTTTTGTGCGACGGCTGAATGCCACTGTCTACAAGACGTTTGTAGTGCTCCGAGCGTACAAATCGCGGGTAGCAATCTTTTTTCAACAGCAGCATGTAGATGTGCTCGGAAGCGGAATCGAATGTGAAGCGAGATGGATTTTTGAGACCGCGTAAAACGCTTTCCATTGTCTTGCCATCGATGTTGATTTCACAGGGAGCTCCCGGCTTAAGAAACTCTCTGCAAATGTGAAATTTGAATTTGATATTTGATATTTGCATTAGAAATTGATGACTCCATTAACGAACAAAAAAAAAAACGAGCAACTTACTCGAATATCTCGTTAACCTTATGCGCTACTTGCGACTGCGCAGATCGGCGGAGACAATTCACGGCAATCCAGAATCGGATGTTCTCATGCGAATACTCCTTCTCGAGAAACACGGTGAATTCATGCAAGCCCGTTGGATCTGAGACAAGCTCATCTATGGAAATGGCCCAGCGTTTGACACGCTTCTCCGTGGGTATATCAACAAAAGTGCTGTTCAATTGCCAAAATGCAATATCCTCGGTGACCCAAGGATTCGAGGGCAGAGCTGGCTGCAGAAAGAAATCGTATTCGCTAAACGTTTCCGAATACGCGACTAGAGATTCGCATGCTTGCGACATTTTCATGCGTGTGCGATTCAACGATTTCTCCAGATAGTCGACTTCGCGTTGTAGATCATCAACAACAGTCTTCTTTTTGTTTGACTTAAGACCCTGGCGATCCCGCGATGGAACCGGACACGGCTCAAGCGGCGTAAATTGACCAGGTGGTGGACGGTGAACGCGCCAATAAGCACGCTCTTGCGAATCACCAACGATTTTGTCACCCTTCTTGCGATCCTTGGCCAAGCGCACCTGCTCCTCGGCCTGCATGGAAATGAAGTCCCACTTGCCCTTTAGATTCTTGTGCAGCGATGCCAAGGCTTCCGCCTCGTAATCCTCAAGGGCGTGTCTCTGCTTGTTGCGTAGTGACCTTTTTGCCAAATAAATCGCGTATTCAACATTGTCGGGTGCCTTGTGCTGCCAGGGCCAATAGTAAGGTGTTTGGAAGCGGTAAAGCGATGAGTCGTCTTTGACGGTCAGCATCTTGGAGTCGTTGACGGGAAAAAAAGTAGCCATGAAGGCATAATTGATTAGCAATGTTTAACGCCTCCGACTCCTCAATCTGAAGGCGATCCATGAGCCACTCAATTAGATCGTAACCTGTAATACCAATAAAAAAAACATTTTTTTCTTTTCATTATGGTTATATGCAAAAAGTGAAATTTAGGAAATGGAAAATGTTTCATGGTACATAATTTTGTGGTTCTGGGAAAGGTTCCTTTGAAATAAATATAACTTTGAACTATTTTGGTCTAATATTCAAATAAATATTGATGCTACATAAATTTAAAATTTTAATTTGCATATTTCCACCCACATATCTCCATTTATGTCTGTTAATCTCGGAGTCTGAATGCTTAAAAGCAAATACAATATTTTTAAATCACAATCAATCCAATATTGAATCTGATCTCAGAGACTCAGCGCCAAACTGCTGCTACAGAGATCAGAACTATCAGAACATCATATGAATCTTTTATATATAATATGTATGTACTACGTATTACATACCCATAAATGCATATGGTATGGATGTGAGGAATATCTTCTGTTGTCGAACTGGAACTCCATGTTCTTGATCCTGCATCTCACGCACCAGCATTTCCATCTGAAAAGACCAAAATCGTGTGCAATGTAAAATATTTGCTAAAATGTAAATTTTTGAGCTAAAATATATTTATTTGAGTGTGGGAACTAAGTGAGTAGCTCTGATCAATATTGCTGATAATGTAATGTATTCAAGGAACATGTTTTGTTAACCATCACAAATCAAACAAGTAAGAAAGCTACAGTCGAGTGTACTCGACTGTGAGATACCCGCTACCCATTTTGAATAAAAGAAATATATTTTGCGGTATTTTCTCAAAATATACCAAATATACTGCAAAAATACTAAAAATATACCGAATGGTATATTTGGTATCACGACATAGTACCGTATCCAAAATATACCATAGACGGCACAATATACCAGATTGTCAGCCAAAGCAACTGAGACCCCTAGTAAGTGGGCGTTTTTGCCCATACAAAAGTATTTCTTTAATAACTTCAACTTCAATAACAATTTTTATCTGATCGCAACCAAATTTTCAGAAGTCATAAATACTATAATTATTATTGTATATACCAAAATTCGGAACTCTAGCTTTAAAATTACGCTTGTTATTCGATTTTTTTGATTTGCGGGGGCGGAAGTGGGCGTGGCAAAAATTTGAAACAAACTTGATCTGCGTGCAAACATAACAAATGCTGTCGAAAAAAAATTATAGCTCTATCTCTTATAGTCTCTGAGATCCAGTGTTTCATACGGACCGACGGACAGACACACAGACGGACGGACAGACGGACATGGCTATATCGTCTCGGCTGTTGACGCTGATCAAGAATATATATACTTTATAGGGTCGGAGATGCCTCCTTCTACCTGTTACATACATTTCCTGCCGGCACAAAGTTATAATACCCTTCTACCCTATGGGTAGCGGGTATAAAAATAGTAGTATTAATGTTTTAGTAGTTTTGCGGTAAATGAAATTGGGAATCATGTTGTTGTTATTATAACATATGTACCAATATGTCGCCTCTAGCTTTAAAATTACGCATGTATTTCTTGATCTGCATGTAAACATCACAAGTGGTGACTAAAAAAATTATATCTCAGTCTCTTATAGTCTCTGAGATCTAACATAGTTGTTTATACGGACGGCGGAAGGACATTCAGACGGATGGACATGGCTATATCGTCTTGGCTGTTAACGCTGATCAAGAATATATATATTTTATAGGATCGGAGATAACTTATTTTGCCTGTTACATACATTGCTTGCAGTCACAAAATTATAATACACTTCTATCCTATGGGAACGGGTATAAAAATTGAAACCATGCCAGAGTATATGTAAAGCTGAAGGTTTCAGTGAAGTTGAATAGATAAACATTACTTGTATTGTTACAAAAGCTCACTTATTAAATGATCGCTTGTGACCTCGACTTGTTTTAACTTCACGATCACCAACAGTCTTGATATTTCAATGTTTTCTATATAAGGTATATATGTATATCTACATAAAGGTACTCTCACCTTGTCGAACGACATCGGACGGGAGAGCTTCTCAATTGTTTGGGGCTGCGGTAGTTGGGTTGCACAAAACGGCGAATTGCTGCCGATTGAGCCAGAGGAGCCACAGGTCGAGCCATGGTGTTGATGAGAAGCCGCTGTTGTTGAGCCCGCTGGCTGATGTTGCTGATGATTCGGATGTGGATGCGGATGCGGATGTGGATGCTGATGTGGATGCTGATGTGGATGCTGATGTGGATGCTGATGTGGATGCTGATGTGGGTGCTGATGCTGATGTGGATGGTGATGACCTACTGCACTGCCACTGAACGCAGTTGCCGCCTGAGTCGTGGCAGATATGGCAGTTGCCGTGGATGCCAAATCGGTAATGCTGCTGGCACAATGAATATTACTACTACTGCTGTTGCCGCTGCCAATTGCTGTTGCTGCTGCTGTTGTTGTAGTTGTTGTTGTTGTTGTTGTTGTTGTGGACGTTATTCGATTGTTGTTTGCTTGTGTGTGTGCGGACAACTCTTGCGTCTGTCCTTGTCCCTGTGGCAACGCAACCAGCGGCTGCAAACTCAATGAAGTTGGCTTCACATGTTGCTGCGGATTTTGAATCTGTGGCTCCTTCGATATAGTTGACGAAGTTGTGACGACAATGTGTGGCGATGTTGACTCATTGCACAGAACCAACTGTCGATCTCTAGATGGCGGCAAGCCGGGCAAGCCAGGCGGTTCCATGGCCCTTTTATCGGATAATGGATAAACCGCCGTTATTAAGACGGTTCAGCACCCCCGTTGTTGTTGTTGTTTTTTGTTGTTCTTGCTTCTTTTTTTTGCAGGGTATTTTTGATTTTCTCTTGGGATCTTGAATTTTACGTATTCGAATTGCTTAAATGAACGTATGCAACGTTTCTTTGGGCTATTTTCTTGTCGGTTTCAGCAATATGTTTAAATTGGTTTTGAATACTTAATATGTTCACAATATTTGAAGACTTCCTGTTGCCGTTACCCGAATTCCAAGGTGTTGTAGTATGTAAAAATATTTGCTGTAAATTGCAGAAGATACATTTGAAATAAATCAGCTTTATTAGAAAAGTTTTCTATTGCTTTTTGTGTTTGCTACAAAAATCTTTCACTTCAGCCTAATTGCACCGATCACCATTGCACTGAACCATGATTTCAATCAAATACCAAGTTGAAGATCATAGGTTATTAAAAAATGTACCATTCTTCGAGATGTACCATTTACAATGTACCATAAAGCTTTCTAGCTTGGCACAAATGTATGAAGCGGTACATTACACATTGTACTGTATTTTTCAATGATACTGAAAAACTGTTCTAGTAACTGAAGATATAGCTTATGGATTTTAATTTTCTTAGTATAAAAAGAATCTCGTAAATCATTTTTAACTTTATCATCGGATCACTTTAAAAGTTTTTGGAAACATTTTTGAAATAATTGTGTTTTTTTTTCTTATAACTTTTCAACGATATTCCGGCACTGCTACTGAATTGTTAAAACTTAATGAAATATTAAATACTTACATAGTTTCATTGTTGATGATTTTCTAGAATTGTTCTACGACAAGCGTAGAATCCTTATAATTAACAAAATATTGCGTTATCCATATAGGGAATTGAGAGGGCCTTGAGTGATCATAAATGTGATTGGAGTTCGGAATGTTTCGGGTATAACACTGCAAATAAACACAAATAAGTCAAATAACTATAGAATCACAATAAGGGCTATGACTATTCTTAGATTTTGTACCCCATAAACAGACTTACATAGGAAGATCTGCAAAATTAACATAATTAACATAATAATATTAATGATATTCAAATCTATCACAAAGGTTGATGAATTGTGGAAATGTGAATAATAATTGCGGATTGGACTATTGTTTTTTAATGCCTAAGAAACACTACATAGTGTTAATTATGGAGGTCTTATATGCAAGAAGAGAATCTTTGGTTATCCGAATAAAAAAAATTGCTTGAGGCTATTTGATCATCCTTCAATTTCTTTGATTCGGTTGATTGTGCTCCATTCATTAAATTCAAATGATTAAAATTTACCTCATCAAAAGATGATTGTCTGATGATGATCTGTAGTCAAAATAATCATGAGGAACGAGCATCAATATCTAAATATCATAATATGCATATATTATGAACCTGATCTCAGCAGATCTGAATAGAAGTTAGCAGCAGTCGATTGATAAGAGTATCAAAACAATAACTCTTGCGTTTATAAGGTCCTACTAAATGCTCTTCCGATTAACATCCGATCCGAAATTATACTTAAATATCATTTATAGTATAGTTTTAAATGTGTTCACTGAAAATAAACACTACCTAGAAAGAAGCAGTTTCTTTTATTAATTTATCCTAAATAAATTCCACTCCAAACTTGACTTGAATTTGTATAAACTCTCAATACAAAACCGGAGCAACTATTTAATAAAAATAATAAAACGGTTTAGTTAAAAATAAAGTGCAAACAAACCAAATAATGTTTCAATTTCATATCCATGAAATCATAATAATGCATCTCTTACATAATAAACAAACCGAGTTAAATTACATAATTTAGAAACACAAATTGTACCGCTTGGAACAGAAAGTGATCTACAAATATACGAAGAAGAACACACAAGCTTTAGTACAAAATGCTACATATAGGCACCGATGTGTGGAGCAGTATCGCCGACAGCTGCGTAGCTTGGAACGACCTTGTACCCTCGTCGTATCTATTCGCTTATAGATGTATGCACCCACACAAACATAGGCATGGAGGTATGTATACATACGTATACGTATTAGTGCACACACACACACACACACACACACACACACATACTAATGAGGGATAATACGTGCGTGTTTAGGGCATCTCGAAGCTGGTAAATCGTTGTCGAGTACTCTCGACAGACCGTTTTTGTATTTCTCATCCTATTCATTATTTTTCTATGTATGTACATACAAACATGCATACGTATGTATGCACAACAACTGCACAAATGTTTACGATAGTGTAAACATACATTTTTACGTATGCATCACAAATCAAAAAAAAAAAAAAAATACAGCTGAACTTATGTAAATGCACATAGCTTGGGGATCCAGGCTCACATATTGTTTTGCACATATAATTCACATAATATGTATATAGATATGTATTTTTGAAATACATACAGACATCCTTAAGAGCATAGAGAAGTCAATATACAAATGTACGTAGGCTTGAAGTACTGAATGTCGACCTTGTCGTTACAAATGAACAACAATTAATTACAATAACAATATGAACTTGAAAAAGCAAAGAATGCTTTGTGCGCTTAATGTAAATAAACATGCACATACATTTGCCTGTGTGTGTGTGACCATATGCATGTAAATATACACATATATATACACATACATTTGCATGAGTATGTGTGTGCAGAATGAACCACATAATATGGATACATACATATAAGCATGTATGTATGTACATATGCATATTCATAGATACGTTTAGTTAGGATAAATAACTTGAACAATGTTTGTTCATAAAAACATATGCGCATTTATGTTGTACGTACATACATACATCGACATACACTATTTGCGTATATGTACATACATACATATGTATGTATGTCAAAATATATGACTGAAAGGCGGCGCAACAAAGCTACATACATACACAACACCCATAGATATCGTGTTATTTATGAAAGACGATTGAAATTGCAAAAACGATATAGAAGCATAAAATATGTACTTTTATTTTTGTTTGTGTGTGTGTGTGTATATTAGCACCTAACAATAATACAGCACTGTCACATGCATCACACACTCACATAAACACTCACACTTGCACGCACACACACATTCGCAGACATTTTTCATTACCTTGCAACCTGCTTCGATTCCATAATACTGCCCTATGTATTGGGCTACAAACTTTTTCTATTTTTTCGTTTTTCCGATTTTCGTTTCAATTTTTTCTTTGATTTTTTTCGCACACAATATTGTTGTAAGTAACAAATGAATCACATACAAAAAACAGACAAATATTCGCTCTTATTATTATTGTTAAGCAATATGTATTACATTTATATGTGTGTATGTTTTATAGACGATCCAATTGGATATACAACTAAAATATATTTTTCCTATTGGAATTATTGGAGCGCTTCTTTTGCAGTCGAGAGAAATTGTGATATAATTTTTGTGTAATTGTACGATTTGGTTTTTGCTTGTCCTGTCGACTTTCGACGACGACGACGACGACGACGCACGTCAAGAGACACAAAGGACACTCGCACGATTAGAGGACATCCGACGCACTCGGCACTCTGAGCCTGTGTCCGCCCGCCTGTGGCTAACAAAAATGTGGAAAATGAATTTTTTCGGTGCTCTGTGGCGCGCGCTGCTTTTGCTGCGCAGCGCAATTACAAGGAGTGCAAGATTAAAAAGAGAGAGATATACATTCATGCCTACATACGTATGTATGTACAGACATACATACATACACGTATACAACGTGTACAGTATAAAATGAAAGTAAGAGAATAATTGAGAGGAAAAGCAAGTGTACGCCGAACATTTTTGGTACATTTCGGTACATTTTTTTGTGGTACACACAATGATACACCAGACTGTCTAATAAGAGTACAGCGTTGAGTGCGACCAGCTGTTTTTATGCTCTTTAGATGAATGAATTCTCATATTGTTATTGTTGGTTGTTTGGTCGGTTGGTATTTTGCAGGGGATCTTGCGTCACACACACAAAAGGACTTTTGGGTTCCTTTAGAAATATCATATGTGCCCATTCAATATTACAAAACAATTTGAAGAATTTGATAAAGGACTATTGTCCGTTTTCATAGCTTCCAAAATTTAAACATATATTCAACAAAATTCATGGAATTTTATTTATAGATTATTCCTTTAAATTTATTTGTTATTTTGCTTGTTACAAAACCATAATTTGAAATTTTATTTATCAGTTAAATTTCTTTTAAAGAAAAAAACATTCAGAGATGAAAATATATTTTTTGCAGCAACATAAATAAAATTATAAAATATTTTTTTTCCGACGAAAAATAAATTTATAGTGGATTGAGACAATTTCATTGAGTTTCATAAAAAAAATAACTTCCCAAAGCTGTTTTACTTGCCAGAGTGTAACCATAATCAAATTTAAAAAATGTACATTTTAACACAGTGGGAATATACCAAAAAAGCCGAAAAGTCCGATTAAGAATCGATAGCAATCACACGCTCTCACAGCTGGTAGAACTAGCTATTCAGAGATATGAGAGTTTATTGTGATTACAAAAAAAAAGATTTGCAAAATGTTCAAACAAGCGTTCCAACAATATAAAAAGAAAAATCCCCCGCCCGACCTACAAGATGTGATTGACGTTGACTTGTACGAAGAAAATAAAATTACATCTCACAGTTGGCATAATGTAAGTACATAAATACAATACAGAGTATGTTTTAAACATGTGGGAAGCAAACTGATGAGTTGCATATGCACATGTATGTGTGTGTGTGTGTGTGTGTTCGCACACATATGTACATACATATGTAGTTGGTGAAACCTGTGCATATCTCTGAATCTGCATTCATTCAAAGTGAGGCAAGACTGCGGCAGGCTGTTGGACTGCAGCCAGAGCATTTGTGGCGATGTTACCAATTGTTAAATCATCCTGGACTACTGCTCATTCGGAATCCGTTTACATTGAGCGGTCAACGCTATTGGATTGCACGCGGTCTTCGAGACTATTCACAACCGCCATACGTCTCTAACTTGGATGCCACAAAGTTTTCACCTGCTGCTCTATCCAACTGGTGGCAAGAGCTGCAAAGCTGCAGCAACAATGGTGATGTTAAGCTGGCCAGCCGCCTTAAGGTTGCAATGCGCTGGACAACGTTAGGATATCATCACAATTGGGACACCAAAGTCTACGATGAAGCAATGCACTCAACGTTTCCCTCAGATTTGGCAAGTTTATGCGAAGCATTTTGTGTGACACTTGGATACACCAACTTTGTGCCACAAGCTGCCATCGTCAATTATTATCCCATCGGCACTTGTTTATCAGGACACACGGATCATTCGGAGCTAAATCATTCGGCACCATTGTTCTCATATAGGTACATAAATAATAATGAATTAGTTTGCAAAATATTCTATTTCTTTCCGTTATATATTTACAGTTTCGGACAATCTGCGATATTCCTAATCGGTGGCACGACATTAAATGAGAAACCTTCGGCGATATATCTTCGTAGCGGCGATGTACTAGTAATGTCGGAAGCATCCCGCCTTTGTTATCATGCTGTTCCACGTGTTATGACAACTGATCAGAAGCCATGGAATATTGTCGAATCAAAAGCTAATACCTCTAAAGAAAACGATGACGTTGGTAACATGGATACAAATCTTAATAATGCATTGGACTCAAAATTATTTGAAAATGTGAAGGATGAATTATTCTGGCAACCGTTTAATGAGTTCATTCGCGAATCGCGCATTAACATGAATGTACGTCAAGTGTTGCCAATGGGAATGCATCAAATCCCGACCTGATGTTATTATTGTCATTGGTAATTGACTTGTATGTACATATGTATATTTAAAACTTTATGTGTGTGTTTAACGTTGTAAGAACAAAGACGTTGTAATTTATTATACATTTAAATTAACTGAATATGTAGATAATTTCTATTCATGAGGATACATTTAACAACCCATAAAATTTTTGTGATAAAAGTAATTTCCTACAATAAATGAAAAGAATGTACCTCAAATGTGAATGACTAATAATCTAGAACTAACTTTTTTTTTTAACTATGATCTTCATGAGTTTTTTATCTTTATAGGTGGAAACTGAGCAATATTTCTACATTTCAATTTAAAACCTATAGTAAAATTTAAAATTCAACGAAATACGTGTATAATAGTTAAAAATATAAACTTGTATAGAAAAGTAACGAGCAATATAATTTAATATGACAATAATTAAATTGGTAAGTCTGTAAGGTCAACACTTTGCTACCTTCTCTGAGTCCTTAGTTTCTGAATATATTTTCAACTGAGAAGCCTGTGAATTCTTTTAATTGGATAACGAATTTTCCTCAAACATTTGCAAAATATATTTATGTCTAATGAATAATCTATTTTTGTTCTAACTGACTGAACCATTTAAGCACAACTGAAATGGTAATAGCTAAAAGGCTCAATTTTAAGACTTATCTTTGCCTTAGGTAGTATCTTTACGTATAATATTGGCAAAGGCCTAAAGGGTAGCGTGATAGATTATCAGAGTGTGGGGTTTAAGTCTGACAAACAAAGCTTATCAAAGCTTAAATTAAAAAAAAAATATAATGTTCGCTGGTAATCGTGCTATCCACTTGGGTTCGAGTATGGTCGACAGACGTCGTGACAAATTTAAGAGAAATAATTTACAATAAAGCTGTAGATTGGCAATGCATTTTTACTTATAGTTGCGATTGTTGGCTAAATGTTATAAAACACTAATTATACAAAATTAAGTAAATAGAATAAGAACAAGTGCTTAACAACGAATATATTGGCATTATACAGGCATGCTCCGGTTTTCACTTTTCGTTTTCGTTTTGAAATCGAAAACGAACAAATTGGTGCTCCCGTTTTCACTTTCACAAGATTTTTTCGAATTGCAAAACGAGAAAATTTTACTTGCCGAAATGAAAAGTAAATGCCTTTTTCTATATTAAATCGGATCTTATTTGCAAAAGGAAAAAAAGTAGTTGACTTATTGGTTTATTGTCGTTCTTTTAAGACCTCTAGAAGATCAATTAGGCTTGTAATTATTTTTAAAACGAGTAATTTCTGACCCCACCTCAAATTTGGATATCAAATTTTGCCGTCGGCAACAACAATTTTCGTTTTGGTGAGCGACCGATAGGTCCGACACCATGAGTTATCGCCTAAGCAGCCATACTTTCGATAGAATGAAAAAGCAAGTTAAAAATACTTGTATAATCAAACGGATGGCGATAAATTTGTTGAAGTTGGGTAAAATATGTTTTTTAAAAATTAATTAATTTAATTTAATTAGTTATGTGCTAAAAGTGTATGAAAAAAATTGTTGGAATAACCGGAATGAAATGCATTAAAAAGGTGGCATCCCCATTTTTTGTGGGAAACAGCTGATTGCCGTTCAACTAATTTTTTTAAAGAAAGTTTCAAATCTTTCTTTGCAAAAAAGACAAAAGGCAAATATATTTCATTCAGGGGAAGCATAATTATTAATATGCAGGATAAAAAAATCCTTATGTGAGTTCAATCCACGCACGAAATTGGACATACAAAAGACATTTTTTCGCGTTGTTTACTTTTAACCAAAACACAAGTCAGCTGTTTTAGCAGTAAAAAATGAAACGTTCCGATAGCAAAACGATGACCAAAAACGTGTGAAAACCGGAGCACCTAAAATCGAAAATCTCGGTTTTGGTCCCAAAACGAAAACGAAAAGTTAAAACCGGAGCATGCCTGATATTCTCTAAATTTTAACACAGAACAATACAAATAATAAATAAATATAATAAAATATCGATATTTGTAATTTGAAATATTGTGTACGATATTTATTTTAAACGTTTCGCGTTGTTATTCTTGCTATTATGTTTGTTTGATAACATTTTCTTAAGTCACATATATATAACGAACATGAAACATCATCGATAAGTCTTTTCAGTTGTCAATCGATAATTGAATAAACAATTCCAAATTTTTTGTTCCAGTTCCACGTTTCGGATTGAATAGATGCTATCTTGCTCCATGATATCGTTTTGGTTCCGTTTCATGAAACTCGTGGTTCGATAACAAACTGTAATCGACGCCGTCGAGTAAATTCAATGGTTTTGTGACAGAATTAATTAAATTGTTTATTACTTGCAAGTGGACTATTAAAAGTCGTAATCGAATAAATAACTGTCAAATGTTAACAAAACTACGAATTCGGTTCTAGTATGAAAATAACTAAAGTTACGTCGTAGCCGGATTAATTGAAATCACGGATGTGGAAAAACGCAATATTTACAATAAACTACATGCTATTTAAAAAATCTACAGTTGGATGAGACGTCAGTTAAGGCGTATCGATATTGTGATTGAAATTATAGATATATGCAGATATTAATTTTGATGTGTTGGATTTGTGATTATTTAGGATTGCAAGAAAACACAATTGTACACAAGTCGTTTATTTTCTATTTTTTTTTTTTAAATGCTTAATGTTATCTTCGGTTGCAAGTACAACTGACCTCAGCCGATCTGAAAGTGATGCAACGCATCCATTATTGTCTGGAGATCAGCGACATTCGGTCAATGTGATACAGTGCCTCAGCTGTAAAGAACGAATACCCAGTAGCACATTCAGTGATATTTGCGAACATTATTTACACCATCCGCATCCGCCTCCGCATGCCAGTGCTATAAAGTGTTTGTACTGTCGCGGACACGTTCATTTTTACACTAGAAACTGCGGCGATAGCACGTTGCGCACTGAAATCTTTCATTTCTGCTCACCACGAAAGTCGTAAGCAGACACTCACACAGTATGGCAGACAGTGTGTGTAACGCCAATGTTGGCGATGAGAATTTGGAATTTCTTTCGGAGGACTCCGAAGCATCTGAATATAGCGATCATGAAAATGATGGCCACGAAGTAGCTGCTGATACAGCCGATCATTTAAAAAATAAAGAAGCAAAATTAGAGGCGGACTTTGCTGCCGATGATGACGATACTCACGGTGATGGAGATGGGGATGGGGATGATGATGATGATGACGATAATGATGGACAATTGGCGAGGGGTAAAACAATTCACCTTCAGCTGCAGACACAGACATCAAAGATTGCGACGACTGGACATCCAAACTATGGTTTTGGCAAGCGTTGGTCGAAGTCCGAAGATGTTTTGCTCAAATCTTTGGTGGAGAAACACGGTGAAAGCTGGGACATTATTGGCACACACTTTAAGGATCGGCTTGAGCAACAAGTCCAGCAGCGTTGGGCCAAAGTCCTTAATCCGGAGCTCATCAAAGGCCCGTGGACCCGCGATGAGGATGAGAAAGTTATTGAATTGGTGCGACGTTTTGGGCCCAAGAAGTGGACACTAATTGCGCGATATTTGAATGGTCGCATTGGCAAACAGTGTCGGGAACGTTGGCACAATCACCTTAATCCCAATATCAAGAAGACCGCTTGGACCGAGGAGGAGGATAAGATCATTTACAATGCTCACATCAAGCTGGGAAATCAGTGGGCAAAGATTGCGAAACTTTTGCCAGGACGCACAGATAATGCGATTAAAAATCATTGGAACTCAACAATGCGTCGCAAATATGATGCTGAGCGACGATCGGTGAATACGCTAACAACGGGCGATTTGAAAAGCTCTCGCACGCATCTCATCACTTTGATCAAATCCGGTGGCATAGGCGGCATTGGTGCCAAGCCACCACAACAGCAGCAGCAACAACAACAGGCTGGCCATAGCAAGACAAACGAATTAAATGGTGATTCGAATATGGCCACAAGCGATTCATGCAATGAGGAGAATATTGCCAAGAAAGATGTCAAAGCAAACAATGCAACAGCAGCTGGCGAGGGCGGAGCCGATGGACTTGGCAAACTAGTATCGATATCAGCTTCGGCGCAATCGCTTTTGCAATACACGGATCTAAAGCTGGGCCACAGACCAACACCCAATATCTTGAAGCGATCCCGCAAGCAAAATGGTGCTGTCGACAATGGGCAGGCAACGGCACAACATCCGTATGTTGAACTCAAGAGCGAATATAAAAACAAGCTGCCCGAATCGCCAGTTATAACGCCAATCAAATCATTACCCTTTTCGCCGAGTCAATTCCTTAGATCACCCTGTCTGACCACATTCGAGGATATGAACTTGCGAGCTAGCACGCCCGTGACTAAGGTCTATAATCGCGTTGGCATGGAAATTAAGAAGGAATTGGAATCATCATCAATTGAAACACCACATAAAAGTGAGTACAGTCATAATGATAATCTATAAAACGATTGAATTGGATATTCAATTAATGCTTTTAAAAGCAGACAGATTGTAGACTAGCTTAAGAATCATATTCTTTAAAATTCTATATATCTTATTCACTGTACACTCTTAAAAATGTATCCCTCTTGCTTTCCCTCTGCAGGTATTGTTGGGCTGCGGACGCCAACTCCGTTTAAGAATGCTCTTGCTGCCATTGGTAAACGCGAGAAGCGTGATGGACGCTCCTATATTCCCTCAAGCCCGTCGAGTCTGGTTGAGGATTTGGCCGAAATTATCAACGAGGAGCAGATGAATGATTCAGACCTTAACAACAGTAGCAAAGGTGTCGGCGAAAACACTGAACGCGACGATCGCTCGGATCTTGAGTGTTCCAATTCACTTGCATACAGAAGCGTACATTCCCCAGCGCCAAAGCGTACGAGAAAATCATTGCTTCCTAGTTGGGGCTATAACATACAATATGGAAAGAAATCGTTACCATTCGAAACCGAAACACCAAGTAAATTTTTATCATCGGAGCAATCGGCTGCACATTTTTCGCCAAGCAACATTATGAAAGATTCGCTATGCGGCGGGCAGGATCTGCTTTTCGATGAGGGAAAAAAAGAGAATCGGCCATATTATCATCGGCTTCGTGGCTCATCCAGCGATCATCTATTAGATCCAAAATGGGCTCGTGTTGCTTGCGGAAAAACCAAAGATCAAATTTTCATGGAACAGCAGGCGCATGCATGTCTCGCCTTAATGCCGCGATCGTTAAATTTTGAGAAGCAAAAATGAGTTCTTAATCAATGTAGATCATGTAAAAAGAAACTATTAAATCGAACTTTCCCAACTACATCGAACATTCATTTAATTGCTATTACACTTTACTTCAATTTGCGCTCTTTAACAGGCACAAGATTGTTAATATTTTTTTTCAAATGTAGTTAACTTTTGAATGAGAATTAATAAAAGCGGTAGAATGACAACAAATAAACGTATAAACACCACGAGAGCAAAATGCATTTTCATAAAGGTTTTATATCATATTTATGATAGTAATTAATATACATATTTTTGGTAGAATATGCATTAGGTCATCCATATATTTCTAAGCGATTACTCCTAGGATATCGTTCGAAATGGCAAATATAAAAAAAGTCAATTTACTTATTTTTTATACTCTCTATTTTACCCAGTGATAACTTGTATCCATTAGACCAAAGTCATTCGTAAACAACAATCTCTATAAATTTGTTAAGGCTACCATTTGTTCACATTTTACCATAACTGTTTGCAATAAATTGTATAAAAGCCAAAAAACAAAATTTATTCCCAGATTTGATATAATTATACGAATATTGGGGAAACTAATTGAAAACTCTGCACCATTAATGTATAAATGCGCAAAACAACAAATAAAAATTGTGTGACCTGAAACCAGTTTTTAAATGATTTTTAATTTAAACATTAAAATTTGAAAATTCAAGTAAGGAACCGGACTACAATTTGTACTCCCAAACTGGTAAGCTACAAGCTAGATTTGTTATACCATAAAATAAATATGTAAAAATATTCCTATAGGAATGAGATCGTGGTTTTGTGGGAATGCTGGCTCAATATTTTATCGTTTTATGTTATATTAATAAAACTAATCATTTATTTTGATTGACATTATCAATTGTATAATTTTATCAAGAATTATTTCTTAATTTAAATTAGTTTGTTTTATAAATGAGTTACTTATATACAAATACAAGATAATGTTAATAAAATTGTGTTATGACAGCTTGTTGACAGGTAACACCAGTAGATGTAAGCAAACAAAATCCAAATCCAACAGTTATACCGATATTGAGTAGTTTGTTTCAGTATACACCTGGTATGAATTCTCTGCAAAAATAAATTAATAGAATTAGGATTTTATTAACTCTGATGCATACTTATATACTATTCCATTGTGAATAAGGAATACGTATATAAAGTAAACAATACCTGTAGAGTACGTCGTCGATTTTGGTAGATTAACGACATCTCGCCGAAACGTTGATAAATTCTGCGTAAACCTAAAGCAAAATAAAAGGAAATATTCACATAAATTACTTGTAACTTTATAAACTAAAACTCTTTAAAATATTAATGATTTTCTACTTTCAAAATTGTATGCCTTTGTGTTTACCAAAAGTGTTTTTTAAAGTTTTGCAATCTCTTGATCTATCTCACATATTCACCAATTTAATTTACTTAATTATTGTAATACAAACAATGTGGTTTTATCCTTACTTTTCCTTATTTTTACTGGACACATTACGCTCTATGCCAAGCATTAGGTCCTCAAACCACTGTGCCATTGTTTGCTGTTTCTCTACGGGCTGTGTTCGTATTATTGATTCTTTTAATGATCTAGATAAGAATAAAAATTTATTTTTCATTTGTATTTTTGTTGTTAATCATTTTAAAGGATAATTACCGGTAATAGTCCTCATAAAGCAGAATAAGTACCAAAAGTGGACGAGACATGGACCATTGGTTTCTACCATCTTCAGCGAGTACATTATTTAACAAAGATGACATCATACTTTGTAACAACTCCGAGTTCAATTCAACCACCTAAAAATATTGAAGTAGAAAGTTTACTTAGTGAGAATATTTATATATTAATATTATATATACAAAATGCCTAACATATAATAAGATAATTCTTGGATAATTCACATTATTTAAATGAAGGAATTTCTGACTTGAAATTTCAGAAAGCGAGAACTCACTTTCTTTACATTCAAACCAGTTTGTTCTATGTTGGGTACACTGTACTTTGTTTATAAATGTAGTGTGATTCGTCTGATTGGTTTCCAATCCAAGTGCAGACACCAAATAGAAAGAGAAGGACGACAACACAACAAAGTAAAATGCTTATGAAGGGAATCGTTTGAAGATTGAAAGTTGACTTTTTTAAAGTCAAAAAAGTAACTTATGAGAGATATTTTATAAATAATTGTGAAGTGTCACATACTTACCTTAAGAAACTGTGAATTTTCACGTGTCAATCTACGTAGCTTCTTATTAGGGAATGTGGAAACTAAAAAAATAAAGGTTATAGTATGTTTTAAAAACAAGATATCGAAATAAATTACTTTTCAATTGCAGTTGCTTGAAGATATACGAAACGATGCTATCCAAAATGGTGCAGCAGCTGATGTAAATTGCTGAATCTAAAATTTAATAAAAATTAGAACTTTAGTTTAAAGCATTGAAAGGGGGGCAACAAATAAATGAAAATACCCACCTAAGGCGGCAAGTCCCTTCGTCAAACTTTCAAGAATGTAGACAAACGCACGAGGTTCAAAAGCAGCAAGATATGTGACATGATCTTGAGATAGGCAGTTCAATAAATTGTAATATGCTGACGCCAGTTTTGGATATTCCTGTTGATTGTAAATGTGTATTTAAGATATGTGTGAATATTTACTTCGTGGTTACCAGTTATTTAACTTACCAACAAATCGCTTTGACGAATAGATAGAATTAGCTGAGCGATGATGTCAAGAACATTGTGTAATGTGTCGTCTCCATATAATTTAAATACCCCACAGTTAACATAATTACCCCCAAGTGCATTTTTTAATATTAGAAAGCATATGGATATCCCTTTCAGTTTCATAGGATATAGTTGATCGTTTGACACTTCAAGGTGCAGAATACGATTGCCGTAAATACAGATCAGTTTTGATGCCTCTCGAAACAATAAAATGCCCATTGGGCTAGACACATTGCCAGCCAAACGTTGAGTGCGACAATGCACCAATTCGGCAAACAGCTTTAACACAGGTGTCGTGATGGCAGGTTCATGCGCCCAAAGCTCAACAGCACGAAGAAGTATTGGCAAATAATCAGTGTAGTAACTGCAATTAGTGCACCATCAATAGGAAATCAAGTAGGAATGAGTATCGAGGACAAATCGACGAATACTTACAGCCACTCAAATAGCATGGTGTATTGAATGCGAGCATTAAGAGGTAATGCCAGACCACGTAAATCTCGCGATAGACCAATAATCGCCTTCTTCACTTCATCATTGGGAAAGCATTTGGTGTCCATCAACACATTGCCAAGTGATTCAAATTGATCTGAGAGCAAACTGTATAAAATATATATGTATAATTTAAACTTAGCTCATGCGACTTACTTGTGAGTGGTGTTAAGAAGTTGTAGAAACGCTCTTCGTCCTCGCCCAAGTCAAACATTAATAAGCGACTGAGGGAAGTGTAAAACATTGTGCGACAACGCATTTCGTTCAATGACGAACTCGTACCAAGGAAGGGAAAATGTTCGCTTGTGTGATGTGTTAACATGAATTGGACTTCTTCTAAACGTGCCAATTTACGCACTGAATTAAAGTGCACCGAAAGGTCCGACAATAACATTAAGGTTTTTGTTATTATTTGCTCAGAGCGACCCCAGAATTTTAGGTTAGTTATACTGAAAAGATATATATATAAAGAAGACGTGACTTACAGAAAGAAAAGTTATGGAGAAAAGGTCGATTTAAGTTACCTTAATACCTTCAAACATTTAATGCTTGAAGTTATGTACTGATTACAGACAACACTTACATTTTACGATTGATGAAACTGAGTAACATTTGTTCATCATTCAATCCAAATACTTCGCTTAGCCGCTTATATACAGTTGCTTTCTGAGCTTGGTCACTGCTGTGCATCTTCCGAACCTGATCTAAGAAACTTAAAATTGCCAACTCTAGCTTCTCACATCCGGTCTGCGGTAGACGGGAATCAGTTAAACTCATTAATTGCAATACACGAATCACAAGCTCGGCATCCATATTGTCATGTTCGTCGCTGGTTGTTACCGAAAGTCTGCCAACAATGGCCGAGCCAATTATATAGACCAACCACGTTAACTGCAGCTCATGTACAGTGATATCTGTGGGATTGGCATTTGGCATCTGTATTAGATTTTCGTATTCTCGTGCTTTTTGATCAAAGTGCTGCACTAGAAAATTACACGTCTTGTTGTACTCGCAACGTTCAATAACCGACAACTGCTCGAGTTGTTGCTGCACCATGCAAAGATCATCCAATGGATCCTCCATATTATCACGAACAATTAAAGGCACAGCATCCAGGCGAGACTCAATATACGCCTTAACCACTTCCGGAGTGTAGGTGCCAAGTAAATGCGGATCCGGCGATTTAACATATGGCACTGACGCAACCATACGCTGCCAAAGCGTAAGCAAATAGTGGACACTGTTTGGAGCAAACAGCCACATCTGATGAAGCAAATAAATCAGTACTTATTACACATTCGATAAAAAATAAGTACAAACTTACATGTAACGACTGTACTGTGAATTTTGCAATCAGTTCTATGGCTTCGGGATAACAAGGAACAGCAATAAGTTCACCCAGTTGATAGTTGGACTTGAGACGGGCAAGCAAACGACAGAACTCATGATAATTATCGGGATCACTAAGTCCCTGTAAAAGATAAATTTAATATGTGATTAGATAACTAAGAACTAATGTGTTGTTTTATCTGGAAATGTAAATGCTCAAAGAATGACATCATTCATAATAAACATTTTTCTTTTGATCTATCTGTTTCAATGGCAATACAATTTGATACTTACATGTAAATTGGTGAGTATATTTTTGACACCCTCAACTAAATGGGTCAAAAATTTTGTTCGCTCCGAGTTACTAAATAGAGATCTTCGAACCGATGTCATTTGCACTAGGCACGATAGAGAGTAACTCGCTAAACCATTCGGTAATATTTGATATAAATCGAAGAACAATTTTAATGTGTTGGAATCAAGAAAAGCCGGACGCCATGCTGTCGGTATCTGTGGGTAAAAAGAATTGAATTAACCATCGTTTTACCATTTATCATATTAATCACAAACCTGCACATTGTTCATATCATCAGCTGATTCATCTGTAGAGCTGCCAATAAAGTCAAAGCTCAAGCAATTCTTTGTAAGACGTAACACTTGTGATATTAAACTGAATAGTTTAATAAAAAAAGAAAAATCAACCGTTAGACCTTTTTTATATAAACGAAATTAATTATTATTAAAACTTATTCTATTTACAACATTAATTGTAATGTTCACAAAATGCAAACTTCAAGAGGCGGAATGAGCTAAGTTAAGAAAAATTTGATTCTTTCATTCTGCAAACGAAAACATTTGCATACGAACTTTACGTTGCAATTTTCTATTGACATTCACTCTTTTACACTTAAAGTTCGATCTTTGCTTATAGAAGTTTATAGAATGAATATAAAAAGCCAATTTCGTGGTTGTAGCTGTAATTATTAAGAAGTCGAGTAGAAATACCAAAATTCTAAAATAATCTCGTGCAGAATAGTCCCGTGTCTCTTATCGCTTATTACTCTTGAAATATCATGGGTCATAAGCTAGGCTATCTTTGGTGATATGCAATATCGCATTTTTTAATATAGACAAATCGAAAATATGGATGGATAAGTGAAATGTTAACTCACGCTTGTTGTGATTCGTCCATAAAATTCAAGTTCTTGCTATTGTCGCGTGCTGTATCCAACAGTGAGCAGGAGAGTAGGAAAGTGTCGAACAGCTGTTGATCTCGATAGGATGTGGCAATCTTTCGATTTTTGGAAAATGATAGATGTGCATCCAACTCCACAATTGAATTCATTTCGGACACCAGCTGTGAGAGAATCTGTACACCAATTGTACAATGCTCAACCGATCCCTTAACGAATCGAATAAATAAATAACTATTAAATACGAAATACACATATCGTATATGCATTGCATACCTGTAAGAACCTTTTGACATCTTCAAGCAGGTTCTGAAAGATCAATTCCCCTTTGTATGAATCGAACCAACCATACTTTGTGATCTTCGCTAGCAGCGTGACGAGTGCTTGAACCACAAAGTGCTGCAAGTTTGGTCTGGTTGCCAAGTAGTTAAGAGCATAGCTGCGAATATCAATGCGCTGTGTCAAAGTGATACCCTGTATTAGTTTAGTTAGGGTTGATGCAGCAAGCAGTTGGGCGTAGCTTGAATCAGCTCGATCCAACAGCAGCTGGCACTTTGGTAAGGCATCCTGGCTATTCACAAAGGATACGAGACTTTTCTCAGCATCAGCTCGAATGGTGGCGTCTGTGGCTTCATACAATTGCTTGCACAATATTTCCAATTGTTGGATATCCTATAAAAATATATATTATGATTATAATTATGATATTTGCAGATAGTGTATTCAATAAAATAAATGGATGTGCATGTTAAGGACATTCAAATTTTATAACACACAATGGAGAAGACCTAGGAGGCTGCAATTTTTAATTATCTTGTAGCTTTACGCTTGTGTTTGCACTTAATTGTAATTTAGACAATAATTTAAGAGTTGCGGCTACAGTTCTATGGTTTACTACATTGCAATGAAATCTTCCGATGCAAACATTTCTATTAGCCGGTCAGTTTGCTTCATGTACACTTTTCCTAACATATTTACTATAGTTTGAAAAACAATCACTAGAAGCTTTCTAGACTGTTCGATGGAGCGAGTCTTCACTGTATTGTAAAATACCTTTAACCTATACAAGAGCTAACCTTTAATTGCAATAAAGTACGACAAAAATAAAAAAGCACTTAACCAGCGGTACATTATGGAAATCCGCATTTAGTTAATGATAAGTTGGCTGAAGTAAATCACAATTTCGCAAGAACAACACGCAATTCTGCAAAATGAATAATGCTAGACCAATCACGAGTCGCAATGCAATTTACAATCATTTTCATTTCTATTTGCCTGCACTGACGTGTGCATTGAATTGCTTTTGTTGTATAAATATTTAATGCACTTATAACAGACCGCTTCAATATAAACGATCCATTTATCTATATTAAAATTATTAATCAAATCTACTAAATAACAAAACGTACAAATATGTCGGAAGACATACCATAATGCTGTTTTGATGACAAAGTACAAGCAATGTCTTTATTGTATTTCGTCAGACCATTAACGATTGCGCTCAAAGAGCTGTGATTTCCGTAAATTAGCACAGTTTTCCAGAAAAAGAACTATTTAATTTTTTTTTGTAAAGAAAACGATGTCAAATTTCTATAACTGCAATAGGGTTGTTGATAATATATCAAAATATCAATATATCGATATTTTTCTAAAAATGATATATTTATATCGTGATATTTTTTTTGCCCAAATATCGAAATCACGATATTTTTTTTGATATTTTTTCCTTGGTTACTCTAAATTCAAAGCGTCGATTGAAACTTTCAATTTAAACTTAAATTAATAATTGAAATTCGACAGAAGAATATAGATAAAAATGAATGTCAAATCAAATTATACAAATATAGCAGGCGGCACCGCGAAGTGCATTCATTGTGAGAAAACAATTAAAACCAGCGGTAATTCATCGAATTTGTCGTCCCACTTGCGCAATAAGCATAGCGAAATTTTTGCAAAATGCGCGCAAAAAAAAGGTGTGTATGTTTAGCATATGTATGTATGAGTATGTGCGGTTGGCATCCGCAATAAAATGTGTAGTTTGCGATAGAGGTGGAGAACTATCGATAGTGGGCGCCATCGATAGTCGACGATGGTTTATTTTAAACTATCGATAGTGTCGATAGTGCCATCGATAGTGGCTCGATAGTGTAGCCCAACAAAAAAATTTTTTTTAAGCAAATATAAAAATATTATGCTTTATTTTAACTAAGTTACGATTTAAAAAAAAAGAATGAAACGAATACAATAAAATATGCTTTATTTCAGCCAAGAGTTGCGATTTAAAAACAAAAGAATGTTAACATTTTTTTCTTTGAGCCGGGTTCGCCTCTCCGATATTATTTGGCCCGCCTTGCTGAATGTTCTTTCAGACTCCACGGACGTAGCCGGAATGCAAAGATATTTGGCGAAAAGGCTCCCAATGGCAGGGAAATCAGTTTGATTCACCTGGAAAAAAGTAATATACTTAATTATATGCAATTTATAACTCGGCACTTTTAATTAAGGCATACCTTCATCCATAATAGAGGGTCGATATCTTGTCCGACAATTGCCCTTTCCAGATACTGCCTCTTAGTTAAAATTGCATCTACTCTTGAGTTTTCAGAATTATTCATGGAACGCTCACCCAAAAAATCGAACAAAGTATCCTGTAAACTTGAATCCGGTGCTACGGGTTGATTACTTGCGGTCTCTTTAACTGGAAAATTGGCCAGCTCATTTTCAAAACATGTTGCTGCTTGTTCAGCGTTTGAGCTATGTTGAAATCCACTTTTTTTGAACCGCGGATCCAAAAGCGTAGCCATCCTGCAGACTGTTCTCTGCTCATATACGGAAAGACGTTGCTTGATTGATTCCATCAATATTTTGTTTAAAGTTTTTCCTTGAAGAGTTTGTAGTAAAGGTACAACACTTTCGATTTTCCGAAAAAGTCCATATGTCATGGGAATAATCAGCGATATCGTTACGTATTTTCCGCCAGAAATTTTCTCGCTTGCTTGCTGAAAGAAAGCCAATACTTTTCAATATCTTTCAGCATAAGTATTTCCTCAGCAGTAAATGGCTGCGGTGCATTCGTTGTTGATAGTAAAACTTTGGCAATGGCATCGTTCATTTTTATAATACGCTCAATCATAAAATAAAAACTATTCCACCTAGTGGGCGTTTCTTGCAACAAAGTATATTCTGAGCCTTCTTGAGCTAATTTGAGCTTTTCATTTGATATAGTGCTTTGCTTGAAAAATCGAACGATTGATTTACATTTAGTAAATAAAGCTTGAAGCACTGGGTCATCAACTTTTAGAGCATCTTGCACCACGAGATTTATAGTATGCGCAAAGCATGGCAGATTGCGAATATGCAATAGATCACATGCTTTAAGCATGGAGCTGGCATTGTCGGTAACAATACATACAGTTTTTTCCAGTATGTTCCATTCAATAAAAATGTCCCGCAATGTATCAGCAATGTTTTGTGAACAATGATTAGTTGTGCTTAGAAGTTTTTGTTGCTAAGGATGCTGTTTTTAATTCGTAGTTATATACGAAATGACCCGTCACAGTCAAAAAACTAGCATTGGCACTTGATGTCCACAAATCACACGTAACTGCGATATTCGAAACATTTACAAGGATTGCTGATAACTTGGCAGAAGTTTCGGTAAAATAATTATGCATCAGCACATCTCTTAAGTGCGTCTTGCTGGGTAATTTATACCGAGGATCCAATACATGAGTGTATTGCACGAACCCTTCGTTTTCGACAATATTGTAGGGCTGCACATCTTTGGCAACCATTTCAGTTAGAGCTTTATCTATGTCTGTCTTTCTTTTAGAATTTGAATCATACATGACGGCTCTTTTAAAGTAAGACGCCACAGAGTTCATGCTCGATCTGCAACTGCTGCTTGTAGATGTAGTGACGTTCCTCTCAGCACGTACAACTTGTGTGCTCGATTCTGCGCTCTTTATTTCCACGCCAGGATGGAACCTTTTTAAATGGTCGTGCAAGTTAGATGTATTGCCGCTTGTCTTGTATTCTTTGCCACAATCGAGACATTTGTCGTCAGACCTTTTAAAATATTTCCAAACATGTGAAATTTTCGACTTCTTTTTGTTACTCTTTCGATTTGGTTCCAAATCTTTTTCAGAGTCTGTGCTGGAGGAGCACTCACAGTCCGGCTTGTCGGCACTTGATGAAGACACTCGACGTTTACCTTAAATTTAACAAATTATAGATCAAAACACTTACGTATATAATATAATAAACATACCCAGATTTAAAAGGCGATCCATATTAATTTAACTAATTGTTTCTTGTTTTTAAATTTTTCCTCGTTGTTGCATTTGACGCCGACACAAAAAATGCGCGAACAAATTTTTTAGGGATGTAAGAAGCGCACTATCGATAGCACCATCGATAGTGGATGGGCCACTATCGAAGGTGTCTGCTGCCATCGTTGGTGGCTCGATAGTGCTAAACCGTCGATAGTGGCGATAGTGCTATCGATAGTTCTCCACCTCTAGTTTGCGATGCTAGGAGCCGAATGACGGACATACACGTAAAGCAAAGAGTGTTTTTAAAATCTTTAAATTCTGCCAATTGGGCTTGATGTTAAATTTAGATACATATTAGACATAAGACATGTTGATTAAAAATATAATTAAAAAATGTAAGTTTATAAAACTTGGTTTCTTTTTATTATCCAGGAAAAAACATTTTTATTAAAAAAAATCAAAAATATCAAATATATCGATATTTTTCTGTGATATTTAGAAATATTATTATCATATTATTTGATAAAAAAATATCATCGATACGATATTTTTTAAAATTTTCGACAACCCTAAACTGCAATAACAAAGCAATTTATGCAGCGAATAGAGATGTAAGATGCAACGATATATTTATGTGAGTCTATAATATTGTTATCGATTTCTAAACGTTTCTTTGATTGAGATGAACGTTTAAATCATCGAATGCTTAGATTAAACTTATTATTTTTAAAATAATTTAAATATTTGGATTAAGTATGCCTTAGTAGTATCTTTATTTATTTTACTTTATGTTAATCATCGTCTGCTCCATTAAATTTACAACTATTACAAACAATGCTTAAACATTTCATAAATAGTTTTCCCAATTTGGCAATCCTAATCCATAAATTAGAAAATAAATCTATAAATTTAAATTAGATGTTTTAATATCAACTTTATTTTAACATGATATAAATCAACATTGAACCTTTGAACAGTTCTTGATAATTTACATGTGTTTTTCCAATCCTAGCACAAAAGAGTTAATAATTGCTTATGGTGATTTTTAATTTTTTTTTATCTTTGTATTTTTATGTATTTTGGAATTACTCAACATGTTCAACCCACTTGCATATGTTTTGTAGTATTCCGTGTCAGCATTTGCTTGACGCGGATATGTTATCGAGTGAAAATACAACGCTATTTCCTCGTTTAACTTGTTTATAATATCGATAGTATCGATAGAGCTATTTTACCTCAACTACTTTTGTTTCAGAATTGTAACGTGGTCAGATCTAAGTAAATAACAACAGCGGTATGTCTACTGGGCTAATAACAGAGTTAAACAAGCTGAATAGTTTGGTATGTTCATAATAAAAAAATTAAAATTTTTGTTCACTATTTACAAACTATGTTTAATCCGTTCAATAGGAACGTGTGGCGAAAGAATTGCAGACGAAAGTCCAATACTCGACACGAAAAGAATTGTCGCCATATGTAGAGGGTGATGACACCGTGGTTAAGCTGTTGAATGAGAATGCGAAACTTAAGCATCGTCTTGCCATAATTAATCAAGTATGTAATTTGTCTTATCTATATATCTGACCAATTGACTTTTATATCTGTTGCTCAATATTATGTTACAACAGGCAATAGCCGATGAGAAGAAGAATATGTCGCCAGAAACTGATTCGGATAATACTCTCTTGATAATGGATCATTTGGAGAAGATCTTTTCGGCAGCAATTGCAGAAGCTTATCCTCTATACAGTAAAACTCCAGTTATTATTGCTGCTGTGAATAATGTGTCCGCCAAATTCGGTGATTACCAATGCAATAATGCCATGGGATTAGCGAAGAAAATGAAAGAAGCCGGCATTAGCATAACACCGCGTGATATTGCCACTGAGATCAAGAGATGTTGCCCGGCTTCACCATTAATTGATAAAATCGAAGTTGCTGGTGCTGGCTTCGTGAACGTTTTCCTCAGCAAGTATGTTTACTACTTGTTCCTCCACGTTTAATTAGTTGTGTATACAAATCTGTTAATATGTATATATTTCTTTTTAAATTGTAGGCAACATGCTGTAAGTGCCTTGACCACTATGTTGCGTGATGGCATTAGTCCACCGAATGTGCCCAAGAAACGCATTCTCGTTGACTTTTCATCGCCAAACATTGCCAAGCAAATGCATGTTGGTCACTTGCGATCGACGATTATTGGAGAATCGATTTGCCGCCTTCTTGAGTTTTTGCAACATGATGTGCTTCGCATTAATCACCTGGGCGATTGGGGTACACAGTTCGGAATGCTCATTGCCCATTTGGAAGATCGGTTTCCCAACTTCATTAATGAGAGTCCACCAATTGGAGATTTACAAGCATTTTACAAAGAGTCCAAAAAGCGGTATGTATTCAATGTTAGTAAAATTAATGTAATGACCCGAAGGTTTCATCATTAAGATTATATTATGTTGTCTTGGCTTATGTCTTCTTAAATTATTATTATGAAAAAATAGTGAAAGCCACGTTCGCAGACTAATTTTAAATTGTGTAACAATTGTAGGAAACACATTATTTGTGTAAAGCAAAAATAATTGGTTTATTGTCTTTTTTTACTTACAGATTTGATGATGATGAGCACTTCAAAAAGCGGGCTTACCAGCACGTTGTCACTCTCCCAAGCAGGTGATCCAAAATCAATAAAAGCCTGGCAACTCATATGTGACGTTTCGCGACAGGAGTTTCAAAAGATTTATAATCGACTAGACGTCACGATTGAGGAACGTGGCGAATCATTTTATCAATCTCGCATGTTGTCTGTTGTCGAGTTCTTGCGAAGCAAGAATCTCTTGGAGCACGACGATGGCCGTGAAATTATGTGGCCAAATGTTAATAAAACTGGCATACCGCTAACAATAGTGAAATCGGATGGAGGATTCACATATGATACATCAGATATGGCTGCAATTAGGCACCGCATAGAAGAAGAATGTGTTAACTGGATCATCTATGTTGTGGATTCTGGACAAAGCACGCACTTTAACTCCATATTTGAAGCTGCTCAGCGTTGCGGCATTGCCAATCCGAACGAACATCGCATCGATCATGTGCAATTTGGCGTCGTGTTGGGTGAAGATGGCAAAAAATTCAAGACTCGCTCTGGCGATACCGTTAAATTGTCTGATTTACTCGACGAGGGAATGAAATGTTCTTTGAAACAGTTGCAGGACAGAGGTCGTGATCAAATACTAACACCACAGGAGTTGAGCGATGCTCAAGAATCAGTGGCATATGGTTGTATCAAATACGCTGATCTTTGTCACAATCGTATTAGTGATTATGTGTTTTCTTTTGAGAAAATGCTGGATGATCGAGGAAATACTGCCGTATATTTACTGTACACATACTCTCGTATTTGTTCAATTGCTCGCAGCTCTGGCGAAGATTTCAGTAATCCTGCAAAGATATTGGACGCATTTAACATTGTATTGGATCATGAAAAGGAGTGGAAGCTTGCGAAAACATTGCTTAAATTCTTTGACATCATTATCAAATGTTCCAGTGGCTTGTATCTTCACTTCCTCTGCGAATTTTGTTATGAAGTCTGCACTGCTTTCACCGAATTCTATGACAGTTGCTACTGCATTGAAAAAGACAAGACAGGCAAAATTGTTAAAGTTAATCACAGCCGCATTTTACTATGCGAAGCAACCGCCGCTGTTTTGCGACAATGTTTTAAAATTTTAGGCTTGAAGCCAGTTGCTAAAATTTAATCAGAACTTCAAAAAAATGAAATTGTCAAACCAGTAATTGAAAAAAATAAATATATAAATTGCATATTATGAATTCAATTTTTATAATATAAAAACAGTGTGTTTATTTATTTGTATAATTATTGCGAAAAATATTTCAAAGGTCGGATTCGATTTTTCTTAAAATTTATTATTATTTATTTATTTACGTATTTAATTATTATACAAAATAATATAATAACTAAAATAGGGGAGTGCTAGCTACTAAGGCCTTCGACACGACAGTTACCTTATATGATGTTGATGTCTAAGCATTTGATTAGTAGTTTTACATTATTGTGAGTAAGGTAAGAACAGAGGTAGGTTGCATCTGGCCAAATAGCTTAAAACATTAGATTCAAATTTTTGTTTCTATTTTCGACAAAAATTTAATCCTTAATGGGTTGTGCTGGTTTGAATTGATTGGTTTGAAATTCAATTACATATCAGCTGACTGCACAGAATTTCAACAAATTACAAGTTTTTTGTAATTTGAAATTTCTAAAATAAAAACCGATATTTAAAAAACATTTAACAAATGATATTTGAATTGGCGCTCAAATAAAACTCGATAGCAATCGATGAAAGTTACAAAAAGTTGTCATACTTAAAAAAAATGGTTTAAAGCCCGCGAACGTTCCACCTGTATGTTCAACTTCATATTCTTATATGATCAACCCATTATTAATAATAAAAATCACAGTAATAGCCTCTTTCCACCTCACTCAGTTTTTCTACGTTTTTTAAAGTCCCGTTTCGGGGTTTCCATCTGCACGAACCGAGAAATATGGGCAACGGTAAATTTTTCAGTATGGCCGCTCTGAAATATCAGCTGTTCAAATGTAAACACGAGTTGGCGAACAATTCAAAAAACAGCACGCGCATTTTAAAATGGAAAATGTTCTTTAATTGCAGGATTTTTATGAGGATTTTAACGAAGTGAAGGAAGAATAGGTGATTGCCAATAGTAATGAAAAGAATTGCTTGCAGCAATGTAATATTTACATAAATACATTTACTTTTAGCAACGGCATGGGTGTTTTTGAAATCGCGATATTCCTGGAAATAGCGAATTTTTTTTTTAAAGATAATTTTTAAATTAATTACGAGGAGTTTGGCATCCTTGTGGAGCGCCTTCGTGGATTGGCCAAAAAAAAAACTACATTTCTCCTCCCACAACTCGAAAAACATAGCCTCGTGGATGCCACTCCACAATATTGACGGCTTTCGAGTTTTTTGGCTCATCTAAAATTTAAAAAATTTGCTTTAAAAAGCAAAATCAAATTTTTATTTTTCTATTTTCATACCTTGGCGCACTTAAATGTCAGCTGTTTGTTTAGTGGTGACCTCTTTTTCGTTGTCATATCGATCAAAATATCGCATAATTACCCAAAAAGTGCGTTCGCTATTTCTACGTAGCTCGCGAACGTAGAAAAACCGACTTTTTTTTCTTATGGGTTTTTACATGGGGCGAACGTAACATTCGGCCTGAACGTGAAAAAACCAAAGAAAACCAAAGAAAACCGAGCGGTGGAAAGAGGCTATAAGTAATAAAGTATTTTAATTTCGGAAAATTGATTTCTGAAAAAAACTATGCGATATAATAGTGTTTGGCTTCGGCAAAACGATCTTTTGATATTGTAAAGTAGGTAATTATGTATATCTTTCATATAAATTCAATATCGAAAATTAAAAATTGTCTCCAAAACTAAAAATCAAACATATTAACATACGTGAGTTGCACAATAAAATATATCGATGCTCGTAATAATATCGATTTTGAAAAAAAATGTAAATATATCGATATTAATGAGCGTATGTTAATCCACCTCTACTCCGTGTGTTTGCTGCATCGTAGAATAAATTTTAAATACGAAGTTACACAAAATTAAGATTTGTATAGTATAAAAAAAGAAATTGCTTCAATATTCCATTACAAGATCGTAAAGGTACTTGAATACATTTGACATTTTAGTGAAACACTGATTACTAAACTGTTTTTTTTTGTTTTTGTGTTTTGTAAAAAAGCAACAACAGTGTGAGCAAAAACAAACAACTATTAATGGCAACAACGTGCATGAAAGTATGAAAATAAAGTATAAACGCCTGCGCTTCAATTCTCTTATCTATTGAGCGAGACTATACAGCGAGGAGCGACACATTGAACGAGGTACAATTCGTAGTCATCAAGCAAGCAACGCCACAACAAAACAATCAAAAGCATTTTGGCTGCGGCGGTTGCAGCTGCAAAAAACTGTTACGCAGAGCCACCGCAGCCCACCCAACCCCCACGAAAAAAACAACAACAAACACATCAGCATTTATTAGCTGGTGTAATCACATTGATATCAAATCGCTCGATGCAGCAGCAGCAGGTATGTAATCATAAATCGTACAAAGTAAATTCACACAACGTGCTTATACACAAACACAAAACATGTATATGTATGTACATACATACTTATTCATATATGTAAGTGTTCATAAATACAATGCGCATCTCTTTAGTAAGGTGGTGTCGAATGTCTCCAACTATCTACTTTGTGTACAGCTAAGGACTATAGTTTTGGTACTGCGTGTTTACCACACATGGTAACTGGTTACATACTGCGGTAAATGAGGGGCAGCCTAAAGCGTGGCTAGTGGATTGACGTGGAACTAGGCCACATAGAACATATAGAAAAATGCACTAAATCCTTGCATTGACTTGAACTTAATTGCGTATTTGTATGTAACACGTTTTATTGCGTTTTCTGCAATAAATGACGATGAGAAAAGCGCCAACTACAATGCCAAGCGATAAGACTTTAGTTAGAGTAATCATATTCCTTTGGATAGAAGGGTATTACGTACTTGTGCCAAATGCAACTGTTGCTTGATTTTATACCAATAATAATGGGTTACAAATCACTTATTCGAAGCAATATTAATCGTCAGTTGCAACTTACATACATATGTACATATTTTCATGTTTCACTTTAAGATCGTTAGCATAAAATTTTCCATATTTTTGGCTTTCCACGAATTTAGTTATTTGTGTGTGTCTCAGGAATATGGCGGTTGGGTTAAACCATCCGATTTATGAGTATTCAGGTAGGTTCTACTAGTTTGACACAAAACGTATGTATATGGACATGTACATGTGACTTATGTGCATATATATATATATATTCGTCATTAGCTTCAGGTTAGGTGTTCATGTGTAAGCACAGGTAGATCTCAAAGACTACGTATGTATGCACATATGTATGTGCATATAAAAGATTTGAGCTAACCCAGTGCTGTCAGAATTTCGTAAGCAAAAACATTAACAATAATAGGAAAAATATTGTATTCTCCTTAAGAACGTTTATTATATCTTCAAAGACGACATCGGTAGTAGATTTTTCGTTTCCCGATTTTTTTATGATATGTTCATACAGTATACAATTTTTGATAAATTCTATATCAGGCAATTTTATGGTATTTCATGCAAAACAAACTTAATTATATATGAGAAGAAATAGTTATCTGCATCATTATTATTTTCTTAGGAGAACAAACCTAAGTTTGTGATTCGGTTCTTTCTGTTCAATGTGATACTGAAGGATTTGACTGTTGGAAAACACGAGTTAGACAGAGACAGCGTTATTTTCAGACGAGTTAGAGTGTATGATATATTTTTACTGTTCCTTATGATTATTTATTTTTGTTTAATTTCGGAAAATGGAAAACATATTGGTCTTATATTGGTTAGAATGAAAAAGTTGTGTACTGCAGAAACCCGCGATTTGCATTTCTCAGTTTGATATATTTTCTGTAGATAATACCATTGATGTATACTGTGTGATACATGAGAGCCTTATCGATAATGGTGATACTGATATTTGTAAAGATATATATTCTATTTATTCTTAATTCCTTTTTCTCTTATCTTCAGAATTGCCGCATATCGCTGATCAGTTCACGCCAGGACGCCATCAGGAAAGTCGAAGCAGAGTTATATTTATGGAACTGTAAGATACATTTGGGCACGATCTTAAGTTAATCATATAAATTTTAATTACGTAGCGATAGAAGTAAACAGCGACAAGGTAGCTTAAAAAGGGAAATTATTATAACTAAATTCAAAGTATTCACTTACGCTTAAAGCACTTCGACCAATTTGAGACACTATAATATATAAAATAAGCACATTATACCGAAAAATCAAATTCAAACTAAGCCGTATTTATAAAGTCAAGTAAAAAACAGCGTGTAAAAATGAATGCAAGGTCTCAGGTATTCGACCTCACAATGGAGGGTCGACAGGTTGACGAGGCGGTTGCAAGCATTTTTCATACAGTGCTTTTCCATCGCTGCTTAGGCAAATATATGTATACGGGTGATGCTCAATACTCAATTGGCACTGTGGGATATTCGGATGTGGACTGTGACTTTATCGACTTCACCTACGTATGTTGCACATCCGATAGCTTGACGCAGCGGGTGAAGCGTGCCATTAATTTGTTTAGCGAAAAGCTACGCTCAAACGAAAGCTGCGGGTCGGGCCAAATAAGTTTGGAGTTCTTTCAAAAAAAGAAAAATCGCTGGTTATTTCCACAAGAGTCGATTCCCTGGGAGGTTTGGACTGTTCATTTGGACTTAATTAAGCATGAGAGCGAAGATGAGCGTCAGCTTTGTCGCGAAAATGTTTCCGACATGCTCACTGAGAAGGTTATCTACATAACGGAGCTAATGAATCGACACGACTATGTGCCAAAGACACCCAGTCAAAGTGAACTGGATCTGATCTTTGACACTTCGTTTCCCGACGTCCAGCCATATTTGTTTAAATTTGATTATTCCACGACGGGTTCGACAGTTCCGTCAATGGGAAATGCTATGAAGAAAATTATCAAAGAAACGCTTGCAATGTGACTGACTGGGCAGAGCGACTTGGGTGTTTACTCAACTGGGCCACCATAACATCTATGTACTCTTTATAAACATTTCTGTTCTCGTAAAAAATTTAACTTGCTTCTGATATAAGGGATTTGAAGGCTGGTCGATACGCTGTACCTTTAAAAAAAATGGACGTAAAAGGGCAAATCAAGAAACATATTTAGCCCAATTAAGCATATTCGTATAAATTCTTTTTTGATCGAAAGATTTGCGTCCATATAATAGAATAAGAGTGTGAACCACGATTCAGCTTAGTACAAAATCGTGTAATTTGGTCGACAAACAATATATATTACACATTTACACGTGGAAAGATTAATTCGGAAATACAAATCTTGTGAAATTTATACTATTTTTTTTTGGTCAATGAAAAAACTATTTTATGTTAAAAATATAAGAAAAAAATCTAAAAAAAAAACAAAAAAAAAACAAGGCAAAAATTATTATATTACATTGATCTGTATCTATAATCGCGTTAATATAACCCTGCCGGTCTGTCCGTATGCTGATCTCACCTGCATGGGATCAAAGCAATACAAAATCACATTTTAATTATCACGATCACGAATTTCTGGCCACTATGAAATAATTGAAACCCGAACAATTGTATTGATCAGTGGCGAGCGTCGTCGAAAGCGCGTTTGCCAATGTGTGTATGTTTATATAAATGAGTAGACCTGGGAACAGAATATCTTCTAGTCGGGAATTCATAGCTTAAGCCTTGGAGTCTTGCTTGAGAGAAAATTGAAGGTAGGAAGGGAATGGAAGGAAGGAGGAGATAAGCATAAATATTCAAATTATTGTGATTGTTCTTGCAGTGGTATGAAGATTTGGTTAATTACAGCTGATCTAAATATGTAGTGCATCAAGTATAATACAATTATTTATTTGTATGTCTACACTGTAACTGTATATTATGTAATTAAATGTAAATTTGAATTTAAATATTGTTGTAATGCTTGAAATAAGCGAAGAAATAAATTTTAACAATTGAAAACTATGAGCATTCATTTTTTCTTTAATTAGGCTAAAAAAAAAAAAACATGGAGTTGGTAAGATAAAATCAAATGTTATATTAATTCCGAAGACCACGAACCTTCATCTCAACAACGCAGTAATGTAAATTAGAGTATCTAGCTTGAATTGTATCTATTAGTTAGCGTTTGGATTTAGAGCGCTTTAGTGGGGGCGAGTGGAGATCTTTTGGTATCGACATTCGACATACATATAGTAAATAGTTCAATATGTGTTTTGTCGTTAGTTTCAACTTTAGAAGCTGATGCCAATTAAGACACAATAGATTGTTAAGCATATTATAACATACTTTATTGTATTATTAAAAAATAGCTGAGGTTATTCACTATAACCTGCTTAACATCATTAAGAAAAAAAAATGTATTTAGTAATCTAAAAACTGTGTTTGTTGCGGGACGCTAAAAGCTGATATAATCCTTAAAAATAGTATAACGTTTAATGTTAATGCCTAATGGTTGGATCGTTACCCTATTATCTAACGTTTTTAAATTAAAAAAGATTATTTGGTTTTATGCAAACCGTTGTCTTAAGCAACTGATTTGTCCAGCGTCACTTTTGACTCTATTGAAGATACGTTTGCAGGTGGAGTAGTTAACTCTTGAATCCTCTCTAAATCGGCGATGGGGTTGTTCTCGGACAACTTATTGTCATGAATCTTGTCGATGATAGATTGAATATCCATTGTGGGCGAAAGCGTAGTATATTCTGATTCTGATTCAGCTTGCACTGTCACTGGAGTGTTGCTTTCGGTTTCAGTTTCGCTTTTGACAATGTCAATTTCAGATTTCTGTTTTTCTTGGTTAATATTAGGTAGTTCCTTATGTGTGGCCACTGCTAATGTGGTTTGTTTCTCAATGTCGGGAATTGAATGCATTTGAGGGTGTATTGCTTTTGACGGAACTTCATTTCGCGAAATTGAAACAAAGATGTCGTTCTTGTCGGTCGTCTTGCCTTTGGTTTCCACTAATTTGCCTGCGGGTTGCTCAATCGAAATAAAATTGCCAGCTTTGTCAATCAATACCGTTTGATTGTCCGACGAAAAACTTCGTGCTACTTCCTCATCGGGAACAGGTAGCGGAAGCGATGCGATGTTCGCCCAGCATCCTGTCAATATTAGAAATATCGGAAACTTCATCCTGTAAGTAATAATAATAAGAATAATAATGAATTATTTGAATAACATTTGGTATACGAGACTTTAAGTACAATTAAATCAAAAGATGTATTAAAAAATAACTTACCTAATAATATTATTTTCAATCCAAAAAATTGGTATTCAAATGAAGGTACTTGTTCTGTTTCAATCAACGTTTTGAGTGGTTGCTTCCGCATGCGATGCTTTTATACACAGGATGGAATGATTTGCGCAATTCAATCTGTTTTGCGAGAGATGTATTTATGAACAGTGATGTATTTTTTTCAGTGATTTAAGAAACACTAAAAAACAATCTAGTGTAGACCCATCTTTAATGCAATTAAGGTTAAACATAAATATGAATTAGTACCCAATATTTATTTTTTTTTTTAATTTGATCATATTTAATACCACACATGATTATATGATCAACAAAGTATGTTATAAAAATCATGCACCATATCTATACAATTTTTTAAATTCAAGATCCCAACTCAGCAAATAGGTAATAATGGCTATATCTTTATTCATAGGCATAGTATACATAATACTAATTTAAATCCTAAAATTTCATAATTAGTATCAATTTAATTCATGTCAAAATGATAGTAAACATCATTAAAATTCGTAAAATCGCGATCTCTTTATATGTATGTACATATATCGAGTCCGAACTGCTATAATAACCTGGCAAATGTTATATAATTCAATAGCAATTAAACGGAACATTTAAATATTCACCATTATGAAGCAGATTTTAATTTGGTTATACACAGTCGCTATAATCTAATAAGCGCAAATTGTTATCACCAAAAATATTTGTGATGGGGAAAAATGCCATCTCCGAACTATTAAATACGAATATTATACACATGCAAATGCACATTTTCGTACATCTATTTGAAAAGAAATAGCTCGAGCAGAGATAGTAACAAATTTTAAGTTAGACGCAATTCATGTTTTTTTGAATGAGGAAAAGAGGATGCTATTTTCAAATGATCAGTCGTAGAATTTAGGTTTTCTCAACCCTCATCGAATGTTGGCGCTCGTTAACTCACAGTTGCCCAAGCCGTGAGAGGCTGTAATTTTCAAATAATTGGCGTACTTAAATCTTATCCAATGCACAAACAAGTTTTCACCTTTGAATAAATGCGTTTTGGATTAAAAAACACATATACAAAAGTGCATAATACCTCTTTAGGATATTAGGTATAAAAATCAGATATTAAATCATATGCAAATATTTCATTTAATACATTTTGTGGCCTAATGTAACATACTTACCACTTGTCAATACCTTTCGCGTTCATATAAATTATTAATAAAAAAATGTATTAACTTTAAGATATTAAAATTATATTTATATTATTGAACATTGAACATTTATTCGTATTAATAATGTTTGCGAAAATTAATCAAATTGTTTATATCTTTAAACAAAAAAGTTCCAACTCTGTTTCTGTTCGTAGACATAATTAAATGTATTTATTGTGTATAATAACACGCACAACGCAGGGTTTACCCAGCGATAAAAGTATTTATATTTAATTGTTAACGTAAATGCTATATATTAAACAACTATCGAATATATTTTACTCATTTTTAATATAGTTCGTAAATTATACATACATAAGTGATTTCTTTTGTTTCACAATCAGTCTGTTTTCTTTTTTTTTCTCCGTTTTTTTTTTCATTATTAAATTTGTAGCTTCAATATACATAATTCATAAAATTATAGTTTCAGATATATTCATAAATCTGTACAAGTTCAAAATATATAAAAGTAAAGCGTTGTGTAAGCCCATGGAGAAACAAAAAAAATATTAAAATTATCTTGTGGAAGTGTGTTAAATAAAAAATAACTAGTGAATACAGTGTTTGTCTTATTTATTTATAGTATAGAATGGCAGCTAGCTGGCGTGCCTGTATACGATCCTGTTTAAAATATAACTTGTACACATTTACAAATGTATGAGTCATATATGTTAAATTATGTTAATATTAAGGCGGTTCAGTCAGCAAAAATTTGTTTAACAGCTTCTAGCATATGCGATGTGACTGCATATTAATTTCCAAATTATCAAATTTAACCAAATTTTCAAAACTCAATTTCGTGTAGCTCCTTTGCTCCTTGAGCCTGCATTTTGCACGTCTGCAAGACTGGCATCATGGACTTTTGATACTGATGATACTGCTGATGGGAATATTGATTATAATATCCTTTTAACGCTGGAGGATTCTCGACGGTCACAAAATATGGTTGCAAATTATGACTGTGCTCCTTAAATATGTCCTCCATTTGCATCATGCATTGTTGAAGTTGATCCTGTCGATATAGAATGTAAATTATTGAATCTAAGAATTTAAGTGCCTTCATTAATGATCTCACCTGTCCCACACTAGTTAGATCAGTAAGCAGGCTTAATAGAAAATGAATATTGTGACCAGTGCTCAGATCCCATTTGAGACCACAAATCGACGCAGCAATGCTGGATGCCGCAATTGTGCTAGCCGTATATGTAGCAAACTTGTGTTCTATAGTATTATACGCAATAAATAAATATAAATAATTAAGATTTCAGGGATTTAAACTTGTATTTCTATTTTTTTCCTTCAATTTTATGAATGAAATATTAAAATGTTTCTTACCTTTGGCAGCTAATGATATAAATGTCTGAGCGTGCTGGCGTACTTGCTCAATGTTCAAGCCCGAAAAGTTTTTATTCTTGACGGGCAGGCGTATGATCAAGAGCTCTAGGAAATCTAAGGGCGTCACCGATGAAAGATCCCAGCCCAGACGGCTTAACACGAATAATTCCCATTTCTATAAAAAAAAAAAAACAAAATTATTATAATTATTTATGGTTTTTAATTTCAATTACTTTTGAATGTTAAAAAACTGTCAACACGATCGTTTAATATTTAAAGAAAGATAATAGGACTTATTTAAACATAAATTATTTTTTGTTTTAGTTATTATCTATAATGTATTAAATAATACACTTGATGAAAGGTTCCAAGAAACTCTTTCTTAAATCCATTTAATTAATTTGCTTGTAATGACCATCGAGAAATGGACCAATACCCATGAGAAAGTGGTCATGCTATTTTATAAAGCACTTAAAATACAAGAAATTGTTTGTTAAACTTACTATTAAATCATCCTTGTTTATGCTATTATCCGTGTAGAAAACTAAGAGCTCCGCGGATAGTGCATAACAATGAGGTTCGCGTAGTTTAGAAGCGAGCAGTAAGCAGGCGGCGGCTAAAATTTGTAGATGTGTTTTTCGAACCGATTTAGAAAATAGAAAACGATCCATATAGCCTAGCGCCAATAAAACAACCTCCTCTTGACATTTCTCCTCGATGCACACCTGAAATACATACGAAAAGTAAAAAATGTTATGAAAATGTTTTTGTAGGAAATATTAAAGTATTAGTAGTGATGCCAAAGTGATATTTGAAAAATTGTAAATATTTTATTTTTTCTGCTGACCGTTATCTTTTAGTATGTTTAATTTTTCATTTGAAGAAATCATGTTTGGTAAAAATATTAAATAAAACATGAACTGCGCAGATGATCGCCAATATTCGTATCGTTACTATTCATATGTGGTTTTATTCAATCTTTAAACTACAAAATAAAAATAAAATCATTTTATCCAACCATTTCCATTCATGATAAATCAAGTTACATATGGTATATAGAAGTAGTAGTCAAAATAGCATGTTATGATTGCCCTACTTTCATAATCTTAAATGGATAAGAGATTTTAACATTTTGTTTTTAAAATTAAAGTTAATTTATATAAAATGCTACTTACTTCCATCATCCATTCAGCAACAATTTTGCGCATAGGAGGCGTTATATCTTTTTTTGAATGGTTTGGAAATATGTTTTGGTAATTTGCTGTTGATGTTTCTCTTCAGTTTTGAGCGCATTTTCTAAGCAGCGATCAGTTTTGAATGTGGGATCATTAACAACCAAATGTGCATTCGCATGTTTATTATGAATGTCTGAATCGGGATCAGCGGCATTCGTATTTATTGTTGTTAATGATCGATTTATTGTTTTTGTGTTTGGAGAATTATGCGTAGGTGGCGGCGGCTGCTGATTAGTGGCTTGATAACCGATTGACTGCGTATTATGTTGAGGACTGTTTGATGTAGCTGTTGTTGTTGTTGATTCACCAGTGGAAGGAGAGGACGCGACAGAAGTGAATACATAAACGAGCTTACTCATATTGCAAGCAACAGCGGGTGAATCTTTAATTAAATCACTCTTGTCGGCGGCGGCGGAAGTCTTCTTCTTAACGTTGCTCGATCGATAATCGCAGCCTAAAGAGCAATGCGGAGAGTTGCCATTAATATTAATATGTTGTTGTTTTGAAGTTTTTTCAGCAACTGCGGTGGACTTCGATTGGTTTTGAATCACAACGTTTAAGGCCTGCTCGGAATCAGTTTGTAAACTCTCCGAACATAGTAGATCCATGTCGTTTGTGCTCTATGTTCGTTTTATTTTTTGTTTTTTTTTTTTTTAAGATTCGCGTTTTATCAATAACTATATTTTAAAACATACCAACTAAAAAAAATTAAATATATATTATATATACATAAGTATTATCAATATATGCATAATATACAATTTATAAAAAAAAAATGGAGCGGTGCAATGTTGAGTTTCCTTTGTTATTTTTTTTTATTACTTCTTAACACATCACAAATATTTTCATATAAAAAAACTTTGCACTTTTAGGGATAACACAAAACACACGATCTGCGGCAACTCGGAAGCATTTCTTTTGTACAAAGCAGACAATATTTTGAATCTTACACTACAAATACACGTGTTCTCATCATTTTCTTCTCGCACAAATATTTTCATATACTCTCACATTGGGTATTTCCTCAATACTTATTTATATTTGGTATACAAACATACGTATGTACAATTGCTATCTGAGCACACAAGCTTATTCAACTTAGTCGCAGTATACCGCAAGTGTCTTAATTAGGTAAAACGAGTTGGTTTTATTTAACTTTTATCCGTTCCACGCTTATATTTTGTTTGTAATTAACAAATAAATTATAAAAACATTTTTCTTATGCCGACGAAAAATAGAGTTGTAACAAATTATCGATTATGAAATCATCGATTTGCATGTTGTTTTAAGCTGTGGATTCCACGATCAAATATCGAATATATTCCATGCATTCTTATGCGTTAACGCCGACGCGAACAAATTAAAAGAGTTTCTACTATTCCGCGTCCGATAATAATTAATCGAAAGAAAATTTATTTTCTATTCAACAAGAAATTGTTATATTAATGAGTTCAGCCACTTGCAATTAATTTATTTATTTATAGTTTGTCTGCTTTTTATAAATAATAGTCTGAAAATATATCGATAATTAAATATGAGTGTGGACCCCATATCTACTGATCTTAAAAACGAAATAAATTCAAAAACCAAAAATTCATGTTTTTAAAGATTAAAACTCATTTGAATAAATCACTTTCGTTAAAAAAATAAATTCAGGATCTACAAAAAAAAAAATATATATATATATTATACAAAATTAAAAAAAGATAATAATTATAAAAATTAGCCAGGTAAATTTTATTTGTTTTTAATAAGCAAAAAAATATATATTTAGAAGCAATAATAATGAAAACGTGTTGGTTTTTTTTCTGCGATTGGTTTTAATTTACGTGTTAATATTGCAAATGCTTCATTAGATTCGTGTATCCAACACGCGAATTCGTGTACCTAAATGCTTACTGCTATGCAGTGTTGCCAAAGTTTGTTGAGAAAAAAAGCTGTTTTTGACGGGAAGAACGATGCAAAACAACTGAAAAATTAGAAAAAAAAACTATAAAAATGCTGATTTTTCAATTCATTGGATCCTCTATATTTTTCTGATAGTCACAGAGTGAGCGCACGAAATCGGCTATATTGAAACATATGTATAGAATTTGTACAGCAGCTGCTCTAATATTCACAGTATTTGGAGAATTTCATTAAAACTATCCTCATTCTCCTCATTTTTATTGTCATATGTTCATCCAGCTCTTATCATTTTTAGGAATTTATTAGGAAGGATCATCTATATCAGCATTTGTGATGTATGAGCAAGCCATAACTATAAATGCATGATTTAGAATAAAATGTATTTTCATTTTAAGTAGAAAACAACGAGTAGAAAAACGAACAGCGCTGTCGTCTTCAAAGTATTTAACTAAAAGGTTTCCTAAATGATCCAAATGAGCCAACAATGTACGCTCGGCCACAAAAAGACAGCAGTGCTTCTTACTCCATAGCCGTCAAAGCTACAAAATCTATTTGGTTTGTTTGCATAAAGCCGCCTCTAGCACTTTCATGCTTTTTGGTCAAAACATGGGCGCGCAAATCAGAGAGTTTTGCGGTGATAGTACATTTGCAGTAACTGTCTTCCGTGTCGTCCGATATTTTTGTTTAAAGTCTTTTGACTTTTTTTTTAAAACAATCAAAACACCCTGAACTTAAGATCAATTCACTTTCGCCTTTAGTGACGCTACGATAAGAATTGGCCTGTTCTTTGAGATTGCTTAACAACACTATACAATCGATTTGTCACTAAAAATGTTGGCAACCATCGACAGAACAGCTACAGCAAATATTGTCCCATAATTTTGGGCAAATAGAAAAAAATCTAAAAAAAGCATTTAAGTAAAAAAAAAAGCTAGAATTCCCGCTGCCCGCTGTTTGCAATTTTTTCAAGTAAATGGTATTTGAAAAAAGCCAGTTTTGACGGGAAAAAAGCGACTCTGGCAACACTGCTGCTATGAAATAATTCGTGAAAATCAGTCAGCTTTTTACAGAGAACTCTGTTATAGATGACGACTGTTAATCTTCAGTGTAATTCATAAAATATAATAATAATAATAATAATAATAATAATTTTTTTTTTTTTTTTTTTTTTTGAGGTAGGGAAGAAAATGTCTACACACCACCATAGCGACGTCTCAAACTATGGCTGTGCGGGGATTGCATATGCATGCTGACCCGCTAAAAACTCCCCTTTCGCTGTTTCAGGGCGGAATTTCCCAGCCCGGAACCGCATTGAATGCGCATAACTTCAGGCTGGGCGCTCTGGTGTTTTTTAGCTCATCGTTTCGCCTGCGTCCAGGCGCCTCTTTTTGCGTCGGAGGATTCTCTCGACGTGTCTCGTTATTAATTTCCAGTTTTGCTCGTTACTTACGAGCAGATTGGCAACGTTTTGAGGTCTCCAGATTCCATCGATCTGCGATTCAAGTAGCTCTCTTTCTGTTTGCCACTGAGTGCATGAGAAAAAAGTATGCTCTGCGTCATCTATATCGGCATCGCCATACACGCAGCTTGGCTGTTGGCGTAGTCCTCTTTGGTGCAGGTACTTTCCGAAGTATCCGTGCCCAGAAAGCAGCTGTGTCAAATAGTAGTTTACTTCACCGAAATCTCGGTTGCTCCATATTTTTACGTCAGGTATTTGTTTGGCAGTCCACCTACCGGTTTCGTCGTTTGTCCAGCGATCTTGCCACTGTTGCATAGTTTCCTCTCTGGGGTCGGTGTCAGATTCTTGGTTATTTTGGCGCCTTAGCCAGGTGCGCCGTCGCTCTCTGGCCTTCAGATCTATGGGGATTTCGCTGCTAATCACCAAGACTGCTGCTGTCGACACTGTCCGGTATGCGGACGTTACTCTAAGTGCCGCCGTCCTCTGAACGGCCAACAGTGTTTTGCATTTTTGTGTTATGGTCAGGGTGTCTGCCCATGCTTCAGAGCCGTAAAGCAGTATCGAGTTTACTGTTGACATCAGCAGTTTACGCTTACCCTCAGTTGGGCCACCAACGTTTGCCATCAGCTTACTGAGTGATGCCACTGCCCTTGACGCTTTTTCCACTGTATGGTGTATTTGGGTCCAGAAAGTCATTCTTGGGTCGATACGGATGCCTAAGTAGTTGAGCGATAATTTTGTTTTTATTATGTCGTCGCTCACGTGCATGTTCACTTCGAGAGGGATGTGCCGTTTTGTTAAAATTATTAGTTCAGTCTTCTCTGTGGCGAGCTTTAGACCATGGGTTTCAAACCAAGCCATTGCTCGCATCATGACTTGGTTTAGCTTCCGCTGCGCTTCCGACATGTCGCGTGCCTTGATGATGGCGGCGATGTCGTCGGCGAACCCGACCAGGTTGCAGTCGTCTGGCATTTCAATTGAGAAGATGCTGTCATAGCTAGTATATTCTTGATCAGCGTCAACATCCTAGACGATATAAACATGTATGTCCTTCTGTCTGCCCATATTTACACCTATGTAGATCTCTCAGACTATAAGAGATATAATTTTTCGCCTATAAGTTATTTTTGCACGCAGACTATTTAAAAAATAAATTGTGTCGCTAAAAGGGCACACTGCAATAGGCTCTTAGCTGCTTTCGCTGACATCCTGAAATATTTTTAACGAATTTGGAATATATTTAGAATAATATCGCACTGTTATGCTTTTCACTGTAACTATCTTACATGTTTTTGATTGCGACCTCCAAGTTTGAGGCTTCAACTCCCCGCCAAGAATCGGTCACTCCATCATCAATTTAACATGTTTTCTCAAAGACGTGTTGTATGTACAATAAATAAATTTGTTTATTTAATATAGTTTTAAACAATTAGCTTAAATAAGACATTTTGTTTTATTTTCGTTTTTTTATCTGGATCCCCATCGATCGTAAATCTGTTTCCGTCCCATGTCTGTGACACTTATTAATGGCTTGTTGTCCAACAAGGGCGTTCAGGAAAATTAAATGATAAATACAAAACGCAAAATATAAGAGTACTATATGGGTGTGATAAAGATAATGATGCAATAAATAAAGAAATAAAGCGAATCGATAATGTGGGACATGAACTCTATCGTTATGGATTGACACGTACTAGTAAGTAATTAATGACTCGATTTAATTCTTGGCTTCTTCCTGAACATCAGCTGCTACAATAGGTTCAATCTCCTTAACTTTGGCATGGAGTTCCTCATCATTCTCGTCGTGCAATTCATCGTGCTTGGAATCGTGATGATGCAAGTCTTTATCCTCATCAGCATCATCTAATGGCTCATCGGAACGACTTTGGGCCCTGTGGTTCTGTGGACCTGCTGACGACGATTGAGGTTGTTCAATTGCCGTAAGTATGGACTGCAGAAGACCCTGGGACAAAATCTCCTCATGATTAACACCATGTTCGTCGAGGCTTGCGGGGTTAGCAATGTTAGCATTACCGTTACCGCTACCAGCTGCATTATTCAACGAAGTGCCAAATTGAATTTCAAAGTTCTGCGTCGATTTCTCAGCACCAGCATTAAGTTGGATACTTTGCGATTTCTGCGCTGAAATCACATCTAAGCCATTCAGACCAGGCAATTGATTGGGATCTGTGCCATCGGGCAAAGCGGCAACCGCAGACTTTTGAGAAGCATAACCGGAATGATCAAAATCAATATCGTTGCCCGACGGTGGAGGACCATAACTATCAGAAGGGCCACCACTTAGGAACTCAGTGTGCTGCTCAACTAGGGGAATGCTTTGTGCAATGGCATTATAGCCAACATTCGAAGCCGTCGAAATGCTGCCAAATTGTTGTTGCTGTTGGTGCTGCTGCTGCTGTTGTTGCTGAACGGCGTAGCCAGTGCTGCTGACAAGATTGGGTCCGTGGCCGCAGTTGTGCACGGTAATTGGGGGCTGAAGGTGAAGGGTGTTTTGTCGTGGATCCAAGTCAAAACGTTGTGATTGTTGGGCCAAAGGAAGTCCCTGCGAATTGATGTATTGCTGCGTATACTGCGATGCACTGTAGCTATTCTCAGCGTGATGTTGCTGCTGCTGTTGATGCTGCTGCTGTTGCACGAAGATTGGTGGCGGAGGCAAGTACTGTTGCTGAATCGCTGGTGGTTGCAGTAGTCCTTGTGCGAAATGGCCATTTGGAGGTGGTGGTGGTCGGGCAGCTGGGTTGTAGGGTTGCACAGCGATAAGTTTTGGTGGTCCAAAGACTTGTCCGGGTTGCGCTTGTGGCAACTGTTGCTGTGAAATGATCTGTTGTGGTGGTGGAGGCAGCTGGTTGATTGGTGCTCCGTATAGAGCTTGTGGGGCAGGTGGTGGACCTGATGGACCACTCAAAGCAATTTCATTGGTCGCGGGTGGAATGTAGTTGGGTGACTGTTGAGGCGGCTTAACACCAAATTGATCCAAATGTTGCACTGTAGCGCCAATGGACTCCAACAGTCCAGCGGGAACTGGTGGCCTATAAGCAACTGGCTTATTCGGTGGACCAACGTTGTACTGTGGTAGTGGCAGTAAATTGTCTGAGGGAGGTCCATACTGGATGTTGACGTTTGATTGTGAGTGCGAATGCGAATGGGATTGGCTTGAGGACTGCGCATGGCTGCTGGTTTGAGCTGCGAACTGTGGTGGAGGAGCTGGCGGCGGAGGTCCATACTGAGGGCCAGGAATTGGGCCATTACCTGTGGGCTGATAGTTGGGACCACCTGCAGCAAATATTTCGGTTGGCTTCGAGTTTTCAACGGTGATCTAGATAGATAAATGAAGATCGGTAAACAATTAGTGGTTCTTGACTCTTGACTCTGAAAGCTCAAGGTGGAGAACTATTTCAGCCTTATTGTGCTAACAAAAGTCGTTAGGGCCGTAGACTTGAGACTCATGATTGGCTTGGCGAAAACGTTCGATGACATATTGATGTCAACGATACGATCGATAGCTATCCACCTCTTAACTGAATGCTGTAATCTACGTACCTGCAAGGCATCAGAGTCAATGCTATTCAGATGAGCATCGCCACCTGACGGACCTGTAATGACGTTGTTGACATCGCCTTGAAGAGCGACAGCTACCAACTGTTCGTCGGTAAGGCCGTCAACAATGCTGCTTGACCCTCCGGTGGTACCAGCACCACCCAAATTGTATTGAGTGACAATCTGCTGGCCCTGGGTGTTGACCTGGCTGTGACCCTGGTTGATGTTTGCACCACTGTAGCCCTGGCTCTCAATGTGATGTTGCTCAATGTTGGCGCCGACAGGTGCTGGAATTGGTTTCCAGCCATCGCAGGCAGTATGGAATGGCACTTGGGAGCCGCTCACACTGTGTGTGTGTCCAGAGGCATCAATTTGAATGCGCACTTGCTGCAATGGGCCTCCATTGGGCTGGGGCACACTGTGGAAGTTGGGTGATTGTGGTCCAGGCAAGCTAATGGGAAGTGGTGGAGGTCCATAGTTTGGTGGAGGTTCGTACACTGGTTTAGGGGGCAAATTCAATGGTCCAGAGGCGGGTGGTCCATAAGATGTCGCTGGCTGATGGGCTGGCTTAAACAATGGCCCCGGATGAGGTGCAGGCAATGGCTGAGGGCCACCGAACTGTATCTTCGATGGTGGTGGTGGAGGAGGACCATACCTGTTGTGGGATGGAGATAAATGCAGATTAGCAAACGACTCCACGCTATTGTGGCTATCAGATTCGTGGTTACGCAACTCTCCGCCACAAACCCTTAGTCTCTTTGAGTTTGTACCTTTGTTTTGGTGGACCATATTGGGTTGATGGAGGGGGACCGTATTGTGGCGACGGCTGTGGTGGAGGTGGGCCATACTGTGCTTGCGGTGGTCCATACACTGGGCTTGGTGGTGGAGGTGGTCCATATTGGGGTCCAGGCTTCTTCTGAATATGTGGTGGACCATAGAAGGGCACCGGGACGCCAAAGTGCGTCTTGACCTGCTCATGCAAGGAACCTGATGATGAAGAGGATGATGATGAGGAGCCACCGCCCAAGAAGTTCAGCTTTGGAGGTCCATATTTCAACGCTGGTGGACCGTATTCCCTGAAGGGTATTTGCTGGGGCACGCCGTATTCGCGATGTGGTATATGTTGTTGTTGTTGCGGTGGTGGTCCGTACTGTGGTGCCGGTCTTGGTGGTGGTCCGTATCTTTCAAAACCTGCTTGACGTTTCGCTTCCTTGCCGCTTAGAACTGCTTGAGCGGCACAAAAGCAGCACGCCGTCACAATTGTCAGCCATAACAGCCTCTGTACGAGATTAGCAATGAGCAAGAGAGAGAAGAAGTCAGATTAGAGGTGAAGAAACTTTGGAAAACAATTATATTGTTGAGTTATAAAAATAACTAATCAATATTTATGCCTGATGCATATTGGCAATAATATTTTATGCTTTATACCAATAATTTAAATAAATTCCCTATGTGAATTTATTCGAGTAAATATAAATCATTTTATTTGCTCTAAATTAGTTTTAAAGTAGTCCCCACATTCAAGTTTATTTTTTAATTTTAGAAATAACATATGCGAAGTCTTTCTTTAATTCCCCTTTGGTTTTAGTACTTCGAAGGTTTTCCTCAAATGATTAAGTGGTAATATTATGCAATACACTTACAACTCTAAGCAAACTTATTAAAAAGTATAACAAAAATATTCTGTAAAATGTTTTCGCTATGCGACAAATGGAAAAAGTAGATTTTTTTTTAAATAATTTATCACGACCATAATTTTAAGCGAATATTTTGAGATTTATCGCGTGCGAAGTGCACCTAAAGAAATGAATGAATTGAAGTGTGAACTTGAATTAATTCCAGTGAATTTATTAAGCTAATAGATTCAATGTGGGAATATGGAATTTTCTCAACAAAATTATATACTTAAGTCTTTCAATCAAAAACAACCAACACCATTGAAATGATCTTTTTTAATCAGAGACTCAGTCAGTCAAGTATTAGAAGGGATTAGATATCTGTCAATATCTATATCTTCTGTCTACAATAATATACAAATAATGTTTCAGCTACGATCTTTCGACTGTATAACATAACTACTGTTTGGCTAAATATAGTATATATAATACATATATGTTATATATCAAGTTTTCAAGTGTTGCTTGGGTCGATCGCATTTGCACACAATTGTGAATTTCAGTATCTCAGCATCCCAGCTTTTATAGTTTATGCTGTGCAATAATAGTTGAGTCAGTGAGTCAGTCGGTCAAGTAGGGTATTTGATTGTCGGTACGTCGAAGAAACCTGTTTCGGTTTTCGGTGCCATCATCCTGTTATTGAGAGGGGCAACTGGTCAAGTGGCTGGCTGGCTTGCTGGCTTGTGAAGTAATAACTAGATGCCCTTTCACCAATTATAATCATGAAAATTGCGTAAGCGGCCGGCGCACACTGTTTAATCAACAACTCAACATAGTTCGATGATCATTGTGGTGCGTTGTGCAGCAATAATGAGCTCGTTGTACGCACAGCGAGCAGCAAAAGCAACAGCAATTTTGGGGGATTTTGGACAAAATGTCATAAGCTCTCAGTGGCCTCAAGCGAAGAAGAAACGAACGAGCGAACGAATGAAAAAATGCCAAAAACCAAAAAGAAATGCCGCGTCCGAGGTGAAAACTTTCACTTCCCGTTAGTCGAAAAAAAAAAACAAAACAAAAAAAAAAAAAAAGGCAAGGTAGCAAGCAACATCACCGATCAGCGGGCTGCCAAGTGCTGTCTCTGTCTCAGTCTCTGTCTGTCTATCTCTGTCGCGCTCTTGAGTGAAGATGAGTACTCGTAGGTGTTACAAATGCAGGCGGTGAAATTACGCGGTCCATAATGAAAATATGTTATACAAGAAATGGCAAACAATTAAAAATGTGCCAAGCCATCGAAAAACAGAGAGAATGATTAACATAAAATGCGAAGGGGTAAAGAAAGGGGGAGGGTATGTGGTTGGTGATAGTACAGCAGATGATGTTTATGTATGTACATTTGTGAAAAGTTGAAATGACCCGCACAATGCCACCAACAACAACATTTAATATGCAGTTAAGCTTTGGCACTCCGTACTTACAGTGCACACCCGTTACAGTTGACAGGAATGTGCACGCTAACGAGTTAAATGAATTAAGGTATGCATTATTAAAGTGTTTTGATCTCATTGAATGATTTTTATAGTTATACTGAGTCTTTTGTAATAGCACTTTGCTTTGGGGGAAGACCACACTCACTTTTTAGCGGAACCAAATTTGCTGTTTACTCTTAAGAAAGTTCACATAATCGAATGTTCACACTTAAGAGCGTGCACTGTATGTTGATTGAATAACAGAAAATGCAAAATGAATGACTGCCTGAACAGTTAACGGCCTGAAGACTCTTCAGCTTCGGTTTCGGCTTCGGCTTCGACTTCAGCTTCAAGCTGCATCGCAGTCTCAGTCGCAGTCGCTGCTGGCGCACAGTTTTAGCTTTCGTTTGGTTTCTGCTCATTAGCATAGCCTACAAATATTTGTTATTGATGCTAAGCAATTGACAAAAAAACAACAACTTCTACGGCGGCGACGGTAAAAATAACAACAACGACAACAATAGCAGATCAAATAAATGAGACGCAAGCCGCAAAAACAAAAAAAAAAAAAAAAAAACAAAATAACAAAAAATAAGCGCCAAGCTTTCACTCTCGTTGAGAAAACGATAATTTAGTTGGCAGATGAACGAATGAGCCAAACAAACAACAACAACCTTAACTCTATGTACATATGTATGCATGTAGTACACATACATACATACATATGTATCTATATGTAAATGATGACCAATAAATGTGAATGGGAATGGAGACAGCGACTTAGATTGAGATTTTGAGATCACCAGAAATAACAACATTATTAATGGAATGATAATGTGATTACAACTCTTTAGGTTAGCTATCTGAAGGTTCATTCAAGTTCTTTCTCTTGCAGCAAATGAGAACGACTTCAAGCTACCCTGCAACAACAACACAGTTTCACATTGCATATATTTACACACACACACACACACACATACATACGTATGTCACATACATGCATACAACGATGCACACGCTATGCACGTTGCGACGTTTATGCTCTTTCTTTCTTTCTCTTACTTTTTATCTGACAATGGAATGTGGGTCACGTCAACACCAGGGAATACCCATACTATTGCAGTGTTCAACTACTTAATATGCATGTGTGTACGTGTGCGTGTTCGCTTAAGATTACTCTTGAAATATGGAAGACAAAGCTACAGGGCCAATGCATCGTTGTGCATCATATAAAAGGGGGTTTTCAATAATTAAAAAGCTGATTGCTTTGTAATCCGCACAAATATTTGGGAGTGTTGTTCTCATTTCGTTAATTTTAAAATAAGTTATACCAATGAAAAGCAAATTTTTTTTTTTTAGAAAATAAACATGATTGGCATGTATAATTATGTATAAAAAACGTTTTGTCGAATGGAATGTTTAGATGCTATGTAGAAGGATAGCGGATATAAAACATCATACTATTTGATATTCTCAAAAAGTGTTGAATTTGATACTGTTGTAAGAATTATCGCTGTTCTTAATTTTTAATGCAATACTAACAATAATATATGCCTTTATAACCTTACTTTACACTTCCTTAATAATTACTACAAGCCAATCAAATAAAATAAATCCTTTGACCTGTTAAATCTCTTAATTCACGACTTTTAATGATGCGTTTAAAAGCATAAAAAAACGTGAATTCCTGTTTGGTACTTTTTGTGTAAGGGATTTCCTGTTTAATATTTAAAGAGGTGTAAGAGACTTGAAGCATGAATTTCTTACAGAAGAAACTCTTTCTCAGAAATATAAATATTTTAAACTAGACCTACGTCCTTTTTCCGCCATTATTATAAATTATATTTAGATCCGATCGTTAAGTTGTGTCATTGAATAAGCTAGGAATCAATGTAGCGTATTTCGTAATCGAGTTCCCGTAAAAGAATATTATACGGAAGGTGGATGTTGAGTGGATGGAGGAGCGATAATCACCACACAAAATGTTCATATTTTCTTAAACAAATTCAATGTCCTCCCGTATAGGGACATAAACAATTCACAAATTTACCATGGCTATGATAACGCAGCAACTCGATGGATTTTATTGGTAACTTGTTGTTTCGAGCCAAACTTTTGACTTGGCAAAAATAATCACTCAAAAAAAAAAATTAGAAAAGTAACCAAAATGATGATATGATGGCACTGTGTTTCACGAAGGAACCGAACAACAAAAAAATTCCAACTTTGCACCGTTATATTGCGATACTGCGAATCCGCGAATTGACAACTGCGAGATAACACAATGTATTCGGTGGTCGGTGGTCGGTGGTCGGTACGGTTCCGGTCCGGCGTCCGCTACTTATCACACTCGAATTGAAAATGCTGCGGCATGGATGATAACGCCAGTTCATATAGAGGTAATACTCAACGCTGTCGTCGGCGGCTGCGCAGCCGCCGATGTAAAGACGAATGCTGGAAATCGAAAGTGAATTCATTTTTGTGAAGGTAAAAAAAAAACAAATACAAAATAAACAGACAAGCCAAGCCAAGCCAAGTCGACTGCGCGTCTGACTCAACACAATATGCTCGCCAAAGGGACCGCCTTCATAGAATTAACTTGTCTCCGCAGAGTGAGAGACAATTTCAGAGACATACACAGAGAGAGAGAGAGAGAGAGAGAGGGCGAAAGAAAGAGAGAGTCTTTCGGACGCGACCAGTTTTGCAACATTTTCACATGGCACAGCGTTTGCCACATGCTGAATGCTGAATGCTGAATGCCAATTGGCTGCAACCAAGAGACTTTTTCGAGGGTACCAAATTCATTGTTGACTCCAATTTGTATGAGTACTTGAAGACAGACACTCACAGCATCTGATGTAATCCGGCATTACCCGGAGTGCGGAGTGCGGAGTGCGTAAAGCTTTAAAGTACTCGGGTCAACTTAGTCTGAACTAAGCTCAGCTTCGACCTGTTTAGCAGGTGAATCTGAAACTAAAACATAACAAATAATAACATAACATAATGATTCCAATTTACATGTTGTTTGTGATTCTCAGGTTACTATTAATGTTAATTAATGCGATCAATACGAAATTTATGCTATGTTATGCATAGAAAGTCTCTCAACTTATGTAACTAACAAAAATTCAATCATTATGAATGTGTTGTTTTTTTTTTGCCTTTTAATTTGTCATCAGCAGCAGAAGGTGTGTCAAATTGCTATGAAAATTTTGATCTGTGGGCCCTATAATGTGTTTATTTTTAGCAGTTTAACTTTTAAATACTCTAACCAATAGATAGTATATAGTAGATAGTAGTATTGTATATATGTATATAGTTATAGTAATATAGTAATTTGATATACTACATATATCATATTATGTAGTATAATAGAAGATAAGTTGGTGTTTCTTCTTCGAAAATTTAATATTCATATCAAGTACGAATTTATAGGGTCGAAGATACATTCTTGGGCCTAATGCAACAATTTTTGGATAACGAGGTGACAATACTTAAAAACTAATAAAAATATGCTTATTTTAAAACGATTTTAGTCGGGTCGAGGTAAAGTTTCATAAACACTTCGGGCGAGGCCGTGTCGTTGTCAAGAGTGGAAGATACAATTTCAACTCTCGTTTACTTTGGCTTTCACACTTAACATATGTACAGCCAACAAATATTTGTCTGAGTGTGTGGCAAAATAAGAACAAATATTGATTTAAACAAGCAGCTTACTTGCAAATTATCAAATATGTTTTTTAATCTTGCAATCGTTGCAAAAAGTTTTCAATCGAGTTATTCGGTTACCCATGTTAACTAGTTGCTCGACCATTCAACTTCTTCTCCCAGCTTGTCGTAAATAAAGATTATGCCAACATACAACATCCAACATCCAACATCCAACATCGTTGGCAAGCAAGTTTTGCAGCAGATGACTTCATGGATGCTGTTTTAGATAACACTTTGTTGCTTTGACCAAGTGAAAGACTTCCTGGTGCAGTGCATTCAGTAGGCCACTCGGCCATCATATGATCGATTCATTCTCAAGATACTTTTTATATCCGGATTCCCATTGGGGAGAAGGGTATTATAATTTTGTGCCTGTAGGAAAGGTAGGTAACAGGCACAAAGAGGCATTTCCGATACCATAATACCATATATATTCTTGATCTGTCTGTCTGTCCGATTCCCCGTTTGAAAGACTGCTTCTTTGAGTCTATAAGAGATGCAACTATAATTTTTGGCTGTATTGAAATTTATGTTATTTTAAGGTATTTAAGAAATATTTTATAGAACAAAAATTGATTTTGCAGTCGAATCTTTGATTGACAAAATGGCATATTTTGTACTCTGGTACATTTTGAATTTATAGTATGATATACCAAATATAACCATTAGTAAATTTTAGTATTTTGCGGTGTATTAATTTGGTATATTTTAAAAATAAATACTGCACTGTTTTGGTTTTATTCTTACTTATTATTTACTTGTGTCAACCTGCGAGAAATATGAAAAATTGGAAAGGGCAAAAATCACTTCATTCAGTTTCAATTATATTTAGGCCACCTAATCATTTGCATAATTGTTTTTATTACACATTACTTGGCAAATGATGCTGCTGATGATGTGTCTGCTGCGAATAGTTCCTAATGGGAATGTGCATAAATAATATGGGATTTTCTCTTCGCAAAAACAAATTGTTAAAATCGAATCGTTTCCAGCTGTTTTCTAGATGCACCCTTCCCCTTAGATGTGGTAGAAACATAGTTTGTAAACTCGTAAATAACTTCGATGGCTATAAATATTTTATAGAGCCAAAGTTAATTGGTGTTGTGTGCGCAACATTGACTCGCACAATGCTATAGACTATACTGAGTGTGTGTGTGTGTGTGTAATCGTCGTCACTTGCATGACTTCCAAAAGATCTGTATATTAAAGGTATTTGCCTTTTTTCTTGGTGAAACTTGGGCAATCCAAGGTGATATAAGTGAAAGTTTAATTCATTTCCAGCTATGTATTTGGCCCATATAAAACTTAGTCAATATTTTAGACAGACGCGAGACGCGTGGACAAAGCCGCATAATACCTGCTAGTAACTAACGTACATTCAAGTATGTACACAAGTACGTACATTCGCACATACGTATGTGTGTATGTATGTATGTATGACGACGGCTTTGCATCTCCCTGCCAAAAAGTTGATTAATACTACTCTAAAGCATTGGCAACGTGAAGGCGAAACGCACAACAATTGAAAAAATATTTAAAGAAGAGAAATTGCATTCCAACGTTGTGAGACTTTAACGTAACGCAGTCGTTGTCGTTGTCGTTGTCGTTGTCGCCGTCTTCATCTTCGCTTCAAATCTGGCTGCTGCGCGTAGGCCTCACCCACATTTCGGTTTACGAGTATTTCGATTCCAGGTTTCGGCTGTATCTGTATCCGCAATTATGCCGGTCGAACTGAAGCTACACTGAGCGAAAAGCTGCCTACTAAATGTGGAATTCAAATGAAATTCTTGATGTGCATTTCTCGTACTTTCAAAAATAATATCTTAATTCACAATAAAATATTAATATACACCTGCGAAATTAACCCTTTCATATGTACTATTGACTTGACTTGGCTTCAAAACATTTGCGGACTTTTTTTTTTTAAGAGGGATTGCCCTTATTATCAATGCACTGAGGACATATCAAAGCACTTAGATTATCGAAAATCTAATTGAACGTGGACCTCTTATTGATCACCTATGACGTTCAATATTTTTTAGTGTGACCTTAGCTTAATTCAGTATAATATACTTCCTCTTCTACTACAGTGTAATAACAAGTAATAAAAAACACTCGAAAGTGATCGACTGTAAGATACTCGCTACGCATTTTGAATAAAAGCAAAACAGTCCGAAAACATACTAAAATATACTGAAGTTCATATTTGATATATCGTTGAAGTGTTGCATTCCAAATATACCATAGAGCTCAAAATATACCATATTGTCAGGCAATGCAGCTAAAACAGCTAAAGTATAAATAAAAATTGATGGACTTTTCAATTTCGTTAATGCTTAAAGAAGCTCTTAAAATTTAAAATATCATAAATTTGAATTTTAGTCAACACGTACATAAGATGATGCTATGCATTTGCTATAGTTGTATAACATCATCAATTCCCAAGCAATGCTCTTATCATTAACATCTGCTTTTTTCTCTCTGTGTACGTGTTTGGGGCACTTGTGGTGGCTGCATTTTTTTTTTCCTTCTCCTTTTCCTTCTGGTTTCTGGCCCCTAGTCTGTATTCCATTGCTCAGCTCTGCGCAGCTCTTCACTGTGCTGCTCTGCTCTGCTCTGCTCTGCTCTGCTCTGCTCTGCGACGGTCTGCGTCGTCTCGCTTAATGCGATGACGCAAATATTGCGCAATCCGCTTTCTTTTTGTCGTCTCTCTCATTCTCTGGTCATCGTTTCTATGACACTTGACGTTGCCGCTGCTTCGGCTTCAGCTTCAGCGCGGCTGCTGCGACTGCGGCTGCGGCTCGTGGTGTTGATGGTGACGGTGACGGTGACGGTAGCGGTGGCTCTGCATCCGCATCTGGGACTGTCTCTTGGCGAGGGCAAAACACAACAATTTGAGATTTGTCATGCTGAGAGTACTACGACTATGCTACGATGTATAATAACCATTTGCTAATCAATGAAAGATACGAATACGAATACGAATACGAATACGAATACGAATACGAATATCTTCTGCATTTTTCAAGGTAGCTTTCTCTGGTTGTAATTGGATAAACAACACACACTATTTTGTATTTGCATGTCATGGGCATTGCTAATAAATCGTTAATTATAATTAGTGAGTCCATGAAATTTAACATAATCAGTTTCCAGCATCAGCTTAATTAACTACATATTAACCATGGTTTCCATTTTCGGTACCTTCGGGCTAATTAAGTTATCTTATATAGTCGATAAATTCTGTTCCCCAAATTTGACATCATTGTAATGTTTAGTAATGTTCATTACCTTCGATTTTCGCAAGTTTTTATTTGTATTTACATTGACAGACATCGCTTACGATTTGTTTTGATTACTCATTGACACAGTAAGCGAAAAATAACAAATAATAATATATGTTTAATTTGCTGAATAATACAAATTGCCAATGAGTGCGACAATTTGTATTTGCAACTTAAATACAATATAAAGAGTTGTTTTATTATATTCAAAAATATGGGTCAATTGCATTTAATTATTTAGTTGTATCTGTAATAAACTTTAATTAAATAAATGAAACCAATTTGCGATGCAAAAATAAATTCCGCAATTCCAAATTTAAATGCATTGCCTACATTTATTATCGATGTCGCCTATATTATTCATTATATAATAATATGTAAATGAAATGCATATTCCTTCATGCGAACCTTCACACACAAATCTATTAAGAAATTTAAATGAATACCATAGTAGACTATTCACTATTGGCTACCTGTTGTATGCCAACATCAACAAGCTGTGCCAATGCTTAATGGAATTCAATAAAAACTTTCTTTCCTTATTATGTCTGCTATTTATGGCCCAATCGTTACGAAACTAGCAGAATCATGAGATAACTCACCAAAGCGTAGACGCTATAATAACTTTGGGTCTACGGAAAATTACAGCGATAGATTGAAGGATGTGTTTTCGACCCCATAAAGTGTAATTAGGAAATATAGCTGAAATATAAATACATTGATTGCAGAGACTATAAGGTAATAGTATTATTTCTCTTTTTAGTTTCCGCATCGACAAATAGAAACAAATCATTAAAATTGGATTTTAAGTGTTAGGCCTATGCGATAAACTTCAGAAAATAATATTGGAAATGAAAATCCGTAAGGTTAGAGAGCTCTTATAATATTGTGCTAAGAAAAGAAGATATCTCTGTTTTTAAAAAGCATATATTGTATCTGTAAAAGCTGGATTGAAGAACTTCGATTGAAGTGAGGATTGCCAATTTTGAGTGAAGAACTTTTCAATCATGAAAATATCTTGAAACAAAAATTTCAAATTAAAAATTTCTTTAAACAAGATTTCGATTATAAATCATCCTTTTGAGATTAAAATTCTTTTGAAGAATTTTATTTGGATTGAAGAACTTTGATTGAAAAGTGGATTGCTAATTTTGAGTAAAGAACTTTTCAATCTTGAAAATATCTTGAAACAAAAATTCCAGATTGAAAATTTCTTTAAGAAAGATTTCGTTCTTCAATCATTTTTTTGAGATTAAATCATTTGTTTTTTTCAAGATCGACAATTTCTCAAACTAATGAATTATGTTATGTTTTGTTTTTTTTTATTTCAGCTCATTTTTTCTGTGTATCTTGCTTCTTATATCGTAATAGACTAGTTATATCAAATTACAACTTTTGTATAATTCGAGTGATCTCCATCGATAATTGATGCGATCGTGTAAAAATCTGAAAATTATTGATTAAATAATGTGAGTGGGCTTTTTTCTGATGTTTTCATTTATTATTTTAGGTTTACAATGGCACTGTTTACTAAATATATAACTTACATATGGGCATTTCTCAAAGTCGCGAACGTACGTTCGTACGAGATAAATTAAAAAAATAAAATCGAAAACAAACGTTTCCTGAAACTTTTTTTTTACTCTTCGATAGCATTTGTTTAGCTCTTTGGTTAGTGTAAATTATGGGGCTTATCGATTTTTAATTTTCATAATATTGTCAAAAAACATGCGGTCGCGAACGTACGCAAAATGGAAGTCGACTTTGGCTTAATACAGTAAAATGCAAAACTCTGCGAATTGAGACGGAATATTTTAAAGAAATAACTTTACTTTTAAAATAGAATCATGTAGCTTTCTATTAAGTCTACTTCCAAGAAAATATCTCCATTTATTTATTTTTAATTTAATTAAGTTCCGGTCGCGAACGTACGATTTTTCCATGTAGTTTTATTTATTAAATTTTTATTTTTACCACAACTTTTTTTTTATTAATAACTTCATATTTCATAAAAACAAACGAATTTAACTCAATTTAAGGTGTCTAACAACATTTAAAAGCAAAAAAAAATATTTTTTTATTAAATATGAAATATGTACTGAAATTTATTAATAGCAAGAAAAATATGTAATAAATAATAAGTAATAACTAACAAGTAATAAGTAACTGCAAACAACATAGTTTTCAAAAACAAAAACAAAAAACAAAATTTTTTTTTTAAATCCATGCGACGCTAGTGAAAATCGACATATGCTTATAGGTAAGGTCGCGAACGTACGCTACTTTGACAATCAATAAAAAAGAGATTGGTTTGAGTAACCCCAACGATTTTTTATATTTAAAATATATATACCAAAATAACTTAACACACGAAGTTTCATCCACCTGATTGCTCTTAATGCGACGCAATTACAATAAAATGATGTTTTCGGTCGCGAACGTACATAACATAGATAAGAAGCAAAATAAAAATTAACAGTTAATTGAAAATTTTTTCGCTCACTTTGCATTTTTTATCTTATTATTGGATTGCTATTAAGAGATTTGGTAGAAAAAGAGCAAACATATCATATGTTTTCTTTGTGATATAATAAAACATAAAAATGCATACAAAAGGAGCTCAAAGTGAAGAAATTACATTTTTTCAGTTTGCAGGCAAATTTTTTTTTTTTTTTTAAAACCAACGGAGATATGCTACGGATCCATTGTATTATGAAAATTTTGATATTTCTTTATGACATTATACAAAAAAATACGATGAATGTGAAGATTTTTTTTTTTTTCGGTCGTGGTTTACCAATTTTTGAGAATTGCCCATATTATTGTGTCATTCAAATAAAATAGTATATTTGAATACTATGTTAATTATGTTTTATATCGTCGTTACATTTTATTTTAGTGCTCAAGTCACATCACTTTGTCAGCGAAAATGTATTTTGCATTCCGAATGGTTAACGGGTATTTCACAGTCGACAGTAGCTTTCGCACTTGTAATTAATACTGTTATATGCTGATAATTAAAATATAATATAAAAGTTTATTGACGATAAAGCTGTAAACAACTATTATTGTTTGAAAAATTGATCAGAAAGTCAAATTTAATGCGCGTAGCATTATTGCAACTTAGTTTAGTTGAGTGTTGCTCTTTAAGATTTGATTTTTAAATACTATAAAATTACGTCATATTGTTGTATATGAAAGTATTTTCTGTTGATTTACGCCAGTAAACGAAAGAATAAAAGACTGAATTGTTTGTTGAAATGAGTAATCAGAACATACTTATTTGAATGTAAATTTTAATGATAATTACAATTTCTACAAACAAATCCATGAACTTAAAATATTTGTTTATTTATTTTTGATTGTAACTATTTATTAATGAAGTCATGAGAGCATTAGCTTATTGTGTTGTGTTGAATAAATGAAATACGAATGAATAGTTCATGGAAAGTAAAATAAAATTCAATTTGTCATATGTTATAATATTAAAATGAAACAAGTAAGAAAGTTACAGTCGAGTGTGCTCGACTGTGAGATACCCGCTACCCATTTTTAATAAGGGCAAAATGTTGCGGTATTATTTTCAAAATATACCAAATATACTGCAAAAAAATACTAAAAAATATACCAAATGGTATGTTTGGTATATCGATACAGTACACCATTCAAAATATACCATTGACGGCACAATGTACCAGATTGTCGGCCAAAGCAACTAAGACCCCTAGTAAGTAGGCGATTTGCCCATACAAAAGTATTTCTTTAATAACTTCCACAATTTTTATCTGATCGTGTCTGTGATGTGTGTCTGTCCGTCTGTGTGTCTGTCCGTCTGTCCGTATGAACACCTAGATCTCAGAGACTATAAGAGATAGAGCTATAATTTTTTTTGTTATGTTTGCACGCAGATCAAGTTTGTTTCAAATTTGTGCCACGCCCCCTTCCGCCCCAGCAAATCAAAAAAATCGAATAACAAGCGTAATTTTAAAGCTGCGAATTTTGGTATATACAGTAATAACTATAGTAGTTATGATTCCTGAAAATTTGGTTGCGATCAGATAAAAATTGTCGAAGTTATTAAAGAAATGCTTTTGTATGGGCAAAAACGCCTACTTACTAGGGGTCTTAGTTGCTTTGGCCGACAATCTGGTATATTGTACCGTCTATAGTATATTTTGAATGCGGTACTATATCGATATACCACATATACTATTTTGTATATTTTTAGTATTTTTGCAGTATATTTGGTATATTTTGAGAATAATACCGCAAAATATATTGCTTTTATTCAAAATGGGTAGCGGGTATCTGACAGTCGAGTTCACTCGACTGTAGCTTTCTTACTTGTTTTTTTTTATAGCTTACTGAATTAATATACAGTAGATGCCGGTAATAGCGACTTTCAAGGGACCGACGATTTTACGTCGTTATACCCGGAAGACGCACTAATGTAAAGGAGCAAAACTAATTTTTGTTTTTTTTTTTTTAAACATAAATAAATAAATCGTATACCGGCATGTTCCTTAGCATAAGCTAATTTCGCTGATTTTTTTTTTTTTCGTCGCAATAACCGGACGGACGCTATAAGCTATATCCTGTCTCAGAAAATTTCTTAAATAATATAAACTTCACAATTGCTGCTGCAGAAATAATTTTTGTAGCATACTTTGAGGCTGCAACAATTTGAGTCACCTTGCGTCACTGACTAATCAAGTGACTTGCAGCATTTCTGCTTCCTACTCACTTATGTTCGCCTGGTATTCCACTATCTAGTTTGTCTGCTTTTAACATTTCATGGCAACTTGAACTTGACAACTATATCCGCTTACCGTAACTTAATACCAGTAGTAGTAAATTCAGAAATTGGTTAGTCATCCCAAGATGATGATGGTGGGTGAGCCCGCTACAGAGGGTGTCAAGTACTCCATGATTGATAGGATAAGTTTGCATTTTTTCTATGGCCAGTTCCCTTACAGAAGATTTGTAACACAGTTTCTGCAATGCTTACATTTTTCCTATAGAAATATCCCACCGGATTACTTTAATACATATATCATATATTTGTCAGAGATATGTAATTTCAATTACAGATGCTCTTCTGCTGTGCATTGAATGAAATTCACTTGTCACTCGTCTGATGTTTCACATTATTCACAATATTGAAATTGTTGTTATAATAATAATAAATAGTAATTGTAGTGGTTGTTGTGGTTTTGAATTTTTTTTATGGCCAATTTCCCTAATGAGGATTTGTGACACAGTTTCTCAAATGCTTACATTTTTCCTATGGAAATATCTTATTGGTTTATTAAAATATACATTTCTCATTTGCTGAGTGCGGGGTTAATCCACTTGTTACTTTACAAAGATCGCTTAATGTTTCACTTTATTCACATGGATTTTCCAAGGCATATGAGGTTCCCGAGGCATATGACATTGTTGTTGTTCTTATACTAATTATTATAGTAGTTGTAATTGTTGTAGTTGTTGGCCACTTGGAAGACACCACGAACGACTATAAAGAGTCAGATCATCAGGTGAAAGACCAGGTGAACATAAGTGAGCAGTAAGCAGATATACGAAAAGTCACTTAGTGGCGCCATCTATGGTATGGTGTTGAACGTTTAAATCGTTCCCAAAAAAAGTTACATTTTATGTAGCGAAGCAGATAGTATTATGTGGATGGTAAGGCATTCTGAAAATTGTGAAGCAAAGCGTAAACTTAAATAAAAGACTATATTAAAAAACTGAACGTCGGGAACATATTTATTTACACAATCACGTAAAATATAACAACAATACATAATTACATTCAGGACATTAACTTTATATTAAAAAGTTCCTAACTATCATTTGTATACCCTTTATCTAAGAAGTATAAGGGTCTATTAAGTTTGTCGAAATGTGCTTAAAGTAGTTACATACCAAACTATTGGTCTAGGCTCTGCAGCTCAAAATAATTTTGGTATTATACAATCTTTGGTTCACATACGAGTATAGCAACAACAACGCCAAACATAAGAAATCCTTCATCGTCGACAAAATTCTGCTTATGATTTTAAGATATTTCAAAATAAAGCAAAAATTAAAAAGAAATACAAGAAAACCATAAACTGTGAAACTTGGTAAGCTTAGTTCTGTAATCGTTTGCTTAGAATATATTCATAAAATAAAATCACGGCTTGTGAAATGTGTGAAAAATAAAAGGATTTCATGCAGAATAATTTTGGACCGATCGTTTCATGTTAGCTTTTGTTAGATATTGATCTAATTGCATTTGAAAGATGTTATAAACAAACAGACGGGCGGAAATAAAGAGTGTATCTGGTTTAAAACTTTGCCACGCCTTCGATAAAACTATCTTCGGTATGCCGCAGAGCGGGATATAAAATCGGAATAAGCTCCTCGAGCAACCCATTGCTATGACATGCTGTGTTTTAGTTAGTAATTCTTAGTTTAACCTTTTGGCTTCGATTAATGTATTCGGCTAACATTCAATTAAGCATATATGTTAGTCTTATAGTTATATACAATTGGACTTTTCTAGCCAATGTATTATACATACTCGACAGATAGTTATGAATATGTGTGATCACATAGAATACTATACGACATCAGTGTTATGTACATATGCCTGTTATAATATTTATATGTTAGAGATTTATTACTTGAGATGAAAATTTGCCAAAGATGAATGTGAACTGTATGTCTGAGAAGATGAAATGAATGGAAAATGTGAATTTATTTTCATACTCGCAACTTTGATGTACAGAAGTGTCCTCAACATTGGCGTAGAAGGTATTTCTGACCCCTCAGCTCTGACCCGATATAGCCTCGCCCGTCTGTCTGCATAGGCACCTAGATTTTAAAGTCAGTTGTTGTGTTTAATTAAAGATCGAAATTGATGGCATGATCAAGAGTTGGCAGTTAGCTTATTTAAATACTATGCTCAAATATCAATGGCATGCAATGACATTCTTTTCATCAGATATTCATCAACAGCTTCAATTTGGTTTTAATAATTTGTTTTTATTTACAAATAAATTTAATTATATACATAGTACGTCAACTCCTTACATTTCAAATACATGGCTTTAATGTAAAGTACACACGTTGAGTAGTTCGATAAGCGGGACACGTTTAAATCTGATCAACTGGTGTACCCCAACGTTGTCCATTTAGTATCAGAGTTTTCCTTAGTTTTATCATATTTAAAAATCGGTTTTGTTTTTTTCATGTGTTTTTTTGTTTTTTTGTTTTTGTGTTTTTCATTTGGAACGAAATGTTTACATTCATACTAATGAAGCAAATGTGTGCATTTGACAATAGATTTAATGTGTGGAAAATCGGTGTGATGTTACTGGTTAGTTAGAGTCTTTTTGAATTTTTCCATATTTCAATTGTGTGTTGGACATTAATTGAACGGAAGCTTAGAATTTGCAGTTACTTGCAGTTTGAAAATAATATTGCATTACATGTAAACAGAAAATAGAAAAACATTTATGCTACACTTAAAATGTGTTTACTATGGCACAGAAGTGTATCTAAGCATAAAGTAATTCATCACCAAAAACAGACTTGTGCTTTTTAAAATGGCTTTTTAGCAACAATATGATCAACATCAACATTGCAAAAGATACTTATACGTATTGCCCGACAAACTGAAAGATGCTTAAACTTATTGCCAGCCAAAAGAAATGACAAAATTATAGAAAAGGCAATTTGAATGTTTGTTACATGTTAAATGTGCGCAATTTGTAATTTGTAAAATTTGCATTTCAATTGCAAAGTTGAGACTGTTGTTTTCTTTTCCTTTAGTTTGTTTCTCGATATATATATATGTAATTTTTGTTTCTTTTTTTTTGTTTGTATTATCTTATTATCTTATCAATTTTTGTTGCATTTTCTCAAAACAGGAACTGACTTATTCCGTCATTGCCACATTACCGAACCGAACTTATAGCCTTTAACTGTCTAAGTAAATGCAAAAAAAAACACGCATTTCATTTTAACCTAAAGAGCACCATTCTAACTATATATGTACGTTTTATATATATACTTAACAAATAAAGTCCAATAATATATGGTTTTTTTTTCAAAAAAGTGGCACCACTGATTTCCAGACGAAAGAATTGTTTACTAAACAATTAAAATATACAGTTACACATATATATTCGTATTCAAGCCTTACTCAAATGATATGGTGCAGAGATGCCTTGTTGGTGGTGGTTATTGAGTAACAAGGTACAACATGAAATATACATTCCTCTTCTAAAATAAGGATGTGTATGGAAACAAATAAGTGAGACAGCTGCTCGAAAGATTCGTGAATAGCGCTGGGTTTTGAAGCAAAATATAAAGTAATCAAATAATAATAGAATATATAAAATGATTAACAAAATAACAATTAATGATTTAACATTGTTTATTAAAAACTTGATTCGCGGGTTTTGGACTTAAAAATGGTGATGAACAATTTTTGTTGCACACTTTTCAGAGTCACAGATCACTGAATATGTATGGCCAATTTTTGTTGCATACTTCTTAGAGTCACGAATCATGTTTTCATGTTTAAAATTAACTTTGACTTTTAAGTGAACACAAAAAACTTTGAAGATAACCTACATTTTGTTAAGAGTGGTTTGAATCGTCCAGTCAATTGTGTAAAAAATTTGCAAAGGAATTTTTAGGGTTCATGAAGCTTATTTAGATATTATTTTGTATTTTCAAAGTTCCAAATTGTGAGCACAATTTGGATGGAGTATTCAGAAGAAAATGTTATCAAATTCCAAAATAAACTTGATATGCGAGATGATTGGTAGCTAAGTAGATGTTCGCATAGATGAGCAGGATCGAAGTTGTCTACATTTGAGTACACAAATGTTTTAGAATGCAAGCGAAAATTTGAATTATAAATGTTGACTCTCAAAAAGTAGAAGATGTGACGCGATTCACTTAAATATTTAACGTTAACATTGCTTTGGAACAAGAGGAACTTTTTGAAATGCAAAACTCAAACCAAAACTTGCCTTTAGACCTCCAGCATACTTGTATAGACAACTATTATTGAAAGTACATAAATAACTTCACTGAGTAGAATAAAATATACAACCATATCTCGTTTAACAGCCTCTGCACTTGATTCAGTTTTCAGTACCAAAATTAGCTTAGCAGCAAACAGTCATATTTAAAAAAATTTCCAGAATAGTAAAGAAAACATGTCGCATCACTTGAAGTCTATTCAGATAGCGGCCCATTTGAGGCCGTTAAGCGAGATGTAGACAACACACTGTTTACTTGTTTGGCCCCATGCTTTATACACTTAGTTTTACAAAACAAAAATCGGTTATTCATATCTGATAAATTGCTGTAAAGTCGTCCCATTTTTCATTAGTGCCATTTAATATGAAGAAAGATTGACTCAGAGACGTTTTTTGTCTGAGATATTGTTGTGAAAAACTCTTCACAAATTGCTGATAATGTTTGAAAATATATGGTTGAATGTGTAATAAAATCACTATCATATTGAGTCCCACGTAACTTGGACTGCAAGAACATCGATGTTAATAAGAGTACTATTGATGTTTTCAGTTTGGTTCGATATATTGAGGTTTTTTTATTTAACATCGATGTTTATGTAACTATGGAGTTCTAAGTAGCACTAACCTTTAACCCATCAAGAGTTTACAAGATGCATTCAACGATTTTGTCGGAAGTTGAAGGTAATCTCACACATAGTTGGCATAAGAGCATGGCTTGAATATGATATTGTTAAAAACAAACACATAAAAACAACACATATAGTTAATAAAAAATGTTGTTGAGATATCTGTTGACTTTGATATTGATCGCGATCAAATTACGCACATGTCGACAAACTTATTAGACGCTTTCAACTTCTGAAGTACAGCGTCTAAAATGCTCTCTTAATAAATAAGTTAAATCTGTTAATGAAGCAGCATTTCGAATGCATTCAACATTTATCAAGTCAAGTCTGACTGACATTCACAAACTGATTTGGACAGACGGACGGACTAAGAACTCGGTCGTGAGAATTATATATAGTATCTATATATCTGAGGATACCATGCAACATGTAACAAAAAAAAGTGCCATTGTTCTATGGAAATCCTTAATGGTCTAATAATGCTAAGTACTATACGAGTAGATACATTCATTATGTATGTATTCGACATTATGTGTATGTGTGTGTAAGCGTACTTAACTCTATATATAGATAGATGTATGTATAATCATATGTTTATACTCATATTTATATGTATGTATATGTAAAGAGATGAAAATTCTATTGGCTACATATAATTAACTTTAGTTAGTTCACAAAATCTAGTTTTTTCTTTTCTTTTCTTCTTCTTTCTTATATTTTACTATAGTCTTGAGCTTAGATAGTGTATAATAAAACGTTATAAGGAAAAAGAAAACAATTACAATTCCCCATTTTAGATGTTTTTTTTGGTATTTTGTTTTAGACATGTATAGCTTAAGTTGTTGTTGTGTTGTGTATTCCTTAGTTGCTTTCTTACTTGTTACTTGTTCATGTTAAGAGAGCGAAGTGGAACAAACGAATAGACAGTATAAAAGAGAAATCATAATCATATTTCTTGATATTTACTTTAGATATAAAAGATGAATATTACATTAATAGCACTATATACAAATTTACTCTATACGTCTCTCTGTCTCTTTCTCTTTCTCTATCTCTGTCTCTGAACGAATATTGCTAGTGTAGTTGTCTTATTTTTTATCTTTTCTTGCATCTACCAAGGTAGCGTTTAGAAAAAATTCCCCAATTTTGAGATTTATTCATATTTTTCAGAAAATTGATAATGTCGACCAGTCGAAAGCTCAAGCTGACTTCTGAATTTCGTTCAACATACGTAACATATACATACATATATGAATATATGTTAAATTTTGTAAGCGTTTAGAAACTTAGAAAACCGGATGCCAAGTGTGTATCTAAATCAGCAACTTTGTCTACACATTCCGGCAGTTATGTTGTGGGAAGAACCAAGCTCCGTTTGAGATAGTTTCGTGGTAGCCACACACGATTTTGTTCTTGTTGTTGTTGTTGTTTTTGTTGTTGTGATGAACAGCTGGCCATGGATATGAAACGGCGTCGCGATGTGGCATTTGTAGCTGACCTTGTCGGACCTTGAGAGACAACCGAGAAGCAAGAGGACTCCGATTGCATCTTCATCAAGATCAGCATTCCACACGTGAGCAGCACCAAGGGGCACAGAGCTGGCGGCTGCATCGTCGCCGAGTTTCCGTGATGCATGGCCGCTGGATGTTCGCCTGGAAGTATGCAATTAAGTATTCAGTATATTTCCAGATTAAAGTATTAAATATGCCAAAAAAAAAGAACATAGTAGCTCACTACTCAGACTCGAACTAAGAATATTACTATGCTGATGAAGAAATATAAATTAAACTACGAGTTACGAAATAAATAATGACTGTACTGTCCCGTGCTTGCTTTTGCTTGCGAAATATATTTATATATGTTACAAGTATATATACACATAGTACCAATCTCATGCAGATACTCAGAGAGATATTTGTGAAATGAGTGATGTGCATACCGGGCTACTCACCGTCGACGATGTGCACGCGCACCGACGTCGGATTGGCATTGGATGGTGTACATGTGTAGAATCCCGAGTCCTGCTGGATGGCCTTTTGGACAAGCAGACGACTGGTGGTCAGCACTCCTTTCTCGGTGACTAATGATATTCCGCCGCGAGGTGAATCAAAATTAATTACCTGCAATGAATCATCCCAGCCAAAAGCAACAGCATTAATAAACAACTGACTAAGCCACAGTCGAGTGTGTTTGCAAAACAAAATGCTTTTCATATTTCTGATGTTGTCACAACTATCAACTTCATTGAAAGTGCTGTCGAGAGTATTCTAAATAGCTATCAGCTGCATTTAATTTTCTTTATTTAATCAGAAATTACTAATGCTCGATTTAATAACTTATTTAAAACAAGCAAGAAAGCTACAATCGAGCGTGCTCGACTGTAAGACCATTTTGAATAAAAGCAAAACAATGTACTATGAACTTCATTAAAAGTGTTGTTAAAAGCAATACAAGTTGACTGATTAGTTTAATCATCTATATCTGATCTTAATTAAATTTCTAAAATTTTAAAATAAGTAAAGTTGCTAAAGTTCAATTCAATATTATGCGCAATTGAAAATATTTGCATTTAACTTTTTCTTGATATACTACTTATCATATTATCTAATAAACGAGAGGCTTCTAAGTAATTTGAATTATATTTGGCAATCAAAATATGATATTTTATATTCGAAAATTCTTTTGATTTTTATATAATATAAATTATATGATGTGTGCTTTAAGACACTTTGGGTATTAAAGAGTAAAATTATCAAGCAATGCATTAGGGATAGGAATTTAATTCCATCTCTTAATGAGTTTATTTTATCTTTAAATAATATATAGCTTTTGTTCAATTGGCTTCAGCTTAAATTGCCATAACAAGCGATACCTTCCATCAACTAACTTTTTTTTGTATATAGAAATTCGTATTATTCTTTTGTTTTATTTGGGAAGAAGATTTATTTAGCTGACTCTACTGATTGCGTAAATTGTTTCACTTTATCGCAACAAATCAAACATTTCATAAACAATTTCCATAAATGGATAAATTGGAAAGTAAATAAATAAATAAATACGCTTTCTGGTTGCACTCACCTGTCTATTGTGGGACCAGATGACTGTAACTGGCGGTTCCGGAGCAAACTTCACAATACATGTCAAGTTGATTGTGGATCCTTTGTTAATGTGCATCTCGGGACCACCGATGATCTCAGTAATAGGCTCTGAAATTGTGAAGGAATATATCGAATATAAAATAAAGTATACAACTTTAAGATTATAAGAAATAAACACAAATATATTACTTTAAATATACCATATTTGAAAAGAATGAGAAATACTATATGTAATTCTAATAATATTCTAATTCTAATATATAATATATTTTTATAAGTATACAAAATTACAAGAGTTTTTTTAATTGATTTATCACTTCAACTCGTGATGAAAATTGCTGGGCAATCCTTGTGTTTTATTTGACTGCGATGAAAGCGTAAAGCGAAAATCAAAACGACAATGCACTAAAGTTTTGTTTTCAACTGATTTTACACCAAATTCTTGTTAACATTGCCGAATTCTTTGAAAATTTGAGTATTAAAATGCAAAGCAATTATCTCATGTGTAATGTTATACATATTATATTTTGTTTATCAAATCTAGATATATATATAAAGCTGTTTGTCTGACGAAGACTTGAATAAATAAAGGAGTTGTTAATGGTGAAATAAAATAATTTAAGAACTTAATAATCTCTTATTTAAGCACTGAGATATCGCATATTTTCGCGCATTCGACTGCAATTTCAATACAATAAATCGGATAAGAAACTTGAAAGTTGCAGTAATTTTTGAAATGGGTTGTTGATAACAGAAAAATGAAAAAGTGTTACCAAAAACGAATAAACAATTTAATATCTATAGCGATAAGACTTAGGTAACTTATTCGACTGCAATTTCAATACAATATATTTCTCATCTTGTTTCCTATGCTACACAAACGCTTATTGAGAGTTGTCACTCACCCACAATATTTAGGTAGACAGAGTGTCCGATCGGAGGTGTCGTCGAGATCTGGCATTCGTAGATTCCTGAATCCTTCCGCTGAGCGTAGCGAATGCGAAGAGTCCAGTCTTCGGCGTGTGGCGAGTGCATTGCCTCAAATCGCTGATCTGATGTGTAGGTGTATCGACCAACTGTCAGCAGATGTATATCCCGATGTCGCACCCACGAGACCTGAGAGGCAAACATAAATTTGTATTTGAGTTAATGTCATATAAGTTGAATTGTATATTTTCAATACTTACCGTGCGATTGCCAAGATTCTTCACTCGACAAGTCAACTTCACTGTTTTGCCCACAAGGCCAGTTATGTTGCTAGTGATGCTTGTATCAAATGTGGGTCCCCCTGTTCCCGGAGTTGGTAGATCTTGGAGAAAGTCTGTGAAGAAGCGTTTCGAAGCGCCCAGCGAGGTGCCTGCAAAAATAATAAATAATAACAAAATTGGTAAATATTAGCTGGCAAGTGACTTGCAGAAATGTTAGCTAATTAACATTTACTATCAGAAATACTATAAATCAGAAATCATTCCTGGAAGCAAGGAACTACTACTTTGTTGACAATATAATTCTTTTTTATACCCGCTACCCATAGGGCAACTTTGTGTCTGCAGGAAATGTATGTGACATGGAGAAGAAGGCATCGTCGTCCCAATAAAATATAGATATTCCTAATCAGCATCAACAGCTGAGGCGATATAGACATTTCCGGATGTCTGTCTGTCCGTCCGTCCATGTGATCACCTGCATCTACTAGACTATACGAGATAGAGTTATACTTCTTTTTCGGCAGCACTTGCAAATGTTTGTCTATAGTCTTTAGGATTCCTGATTTGTTTGCGATATGATGAAACTGTCAAGTTTAAGAAATAGTTCTGTATGGGAAGAAACGCTTAGTTGTTTTGGTATAGTTTGTGCTTCATATTTTGAATGTAGTACTATATCAATATACCAAATATAGCCATTGGCATATTGTATTTTTTTATTCACATTGAAATGCGCGTATTTCATAGTCGATATCACTCGACAGCAGATTTCTTACTTTTCCTTTTCTATTTGTTCTCTTCATACTTTCATGTCATTTGACTACCTTGTGACTATGAAATATATCTTAAATATATGTGTTTGCAATCGTTCAGCCACAGTACAGAACACAGTTCATTGGCATCCAATAAACTTAATGTCTAAAGAATGTTGCAGGGTGAAAAAGTATATATGTATGTATACTCTAGAGCATTGTTATTAGCCGAGATGAAATAGTCATGATTGTCTGTCGATCCATCTCAAAAAGCTACAGCTACTCGTACCAATTTGTCGTTTTACTTTTGCAACCAGTCAAATTTATTTTAGAAATTTGATAATATTTTCTAGGATTTTAGTATTCATAATAATAACTAATATTTCGATCGGATGAAAAACTTGGAAATTAATAAATTAACAACTTTTGGAATCAAAAATTAGCTTTGATAAATTTTAACTCACTAAAATCGTAAATTCGTATACCAACTCTACATTACAATTATTTTATTATTTATTTGATGAATCATCTACCAAGCAAGTTAAAAATTGAAATGAAAGTTTTATTAAAAAGATTTAGTTGTGTTGCTTGCAGTTTCTTAAAATAATTTATGAAATTTCTTAAATGTGTTTTCTAAAACACACACTAAAACTTACCTGCGAGTATTAGTAATATGCCAACGTGTAAAAGCCAATGTGTTGTCATTATTGTTGGGAGATGTAATAACCTTTTGAAAAGTGTAAAGTGTTTATTCTGTAAAGAGAAGATATAAAGAAATTTGTTAGTATTTGTAAGCCAATAAATTTTATGTACACTTTATTGGAAGGGCTATTTAAAAGTATCAATGTTTAAAGAGACTCAAGATTTGTGTTTTTTACCCAAACAGATAAATGATAAACAAGTAAGAAAGCTACAGTCGAGTGAACTCGACTGTGAGATACCCGCTACCCATTTTGAATAAAAGCAATATATTTTGCGGTATTATTCTCAAAATATACCAAATATACTGCAAAAATACTAAAAATATACAAAATAGTATATGTGGTATATCGATATAGTACCGCATTCAAAATATACCATAGACGGCACAATATACCAGATTGTCAGCCAAAGCAACTAAGATCCCTAGTAAGTAGGCGTTTTTGCCCATACAAAAGTATTTCTTTAATAACTTCGAAAATTTCTATTTGATCGCAACCAAATTTTCAGGGATCATAAATACTATAGTTATTACTGTATATACCAATTCGTAACTCTAGCTTTAAAATTACGCTTGTTATTCGATTTTTGATTTGCAGGGGCGGAAGTGGGCGTGGCAAAAATTTGAAACAAACTTGATCTGCGTGCAAACATAACAAATGCTGTCGAAAAAAAAATTATAGCTCTATCTCTTATAGTCTCTGAGATCTAGGTGTTTATACGGACAGACGGACAGACGGACGGACGGACAGACGGACATGGCTATATCGCCTCGGCTGTTGACGCTGATCAAGAATATATATACTTTATAGGGTCGGAGATGCCTCCTTCTACCTGTTACATACATTTCCTGCCGGCACAAAGTTATAATACCCTTCTACCCTATGGGTAGCGGGTATAAAAATAATGTAAGAAACATAATATAAAATCCTTTTTTGCAAATATCTCACCAATTTAAATTCAAACAATTCGGTATTAATGAATGATTGGGGTTCAAGAGATAAACAGTTATTTTCATATTTAATCACGCATAATAACGAAATGTCTTCACTCAATCTGTGCCCAGTCTTCAATATTGATTTCATTAAATTATTGACATGTACAAATATTAATTGAGGCTATTTGATTGATGGATTAACAAGAAGCATTGGAACGTTAAGGTTGCTTCCTCTCCTTCAATGATATTTCTATGTCTTCAATGAAAGGAGAAATACATAAGAAATGAAGATGAAGACAATAAATTCTGTTAATGTCTGTGCTGGTATTGAAAATGATAAAGAACAAGGAAAAACAATTTGGGTAATCTATAATCTAGTAGATACCAAAATTACTACGTCGGAATCTATTTTCAAACTGTTACGAAAATAGATTCGGACATAGCAATTTTGGTATCTACTTTAAAAAACCTCGAATCCCTTTTGGCTTTTACTGCCCTTTTCCTAAATGTAGTTTTAAATGTAAAAAGCTTATTTCTATAAGTTGTAAGAAACTACGTAAGTGCGTGTTTGTAAAATCGTATGGTTTTGATTTGTAAGAAAAAGTGTTATTGGTTAAAAAATTAATGGCGGATGGTCTTTAATTTCTTTTGTGTCTTTTCTCTTCACTTACTTCACGACATACTCGACTGCAATCGAAAATTCATTCATATTGTTATAAGGCACTAACAAATGTGATTATGGCAGCATGTAGACATGTTGCAACAGGTTCAACGATTGTCCTTCAATCCAATTTTTGACCAGGCAACAAAGAAGGGGTAAGACTAGACAGCTAAGAGTTGTGTTCAAACAATTCAAACAACAAGACAAAGGGCACTCTGCTTTTTTAAGAAATATAGTGAATGCTTTGGGGAAATTTAAAATGAATATATCACATGTCAGGACAAGTCTTGCGTGTTTTGCCCATTGCGTGAAAGTTCATGCGTGCCAATAATGGTAACAAAAGCGTTTAATTGGCACTTTAAATTTAGCTTGAACTGGTTCATTAGTCGAGTTAATGGAGACGTGACGAAAATAAAGTCTAAAATATTTAAGCTAGTATTGATAAAACCGAATCTATTGCCACAGATTTTAGTAAGTTATTTTTTACACGTTCCTAATAATAATAGTGTAGTATACTATATCCATTCAAATATTTTTGGAGAGACTTTTTGATTTCTGTCTTCAATAAGCACATGTGTATCAAACAATAGCTGAAATATAATACTTCACCAATAAGGTTCTTGTTATTGTTAAACACAATTACATGAAATATAGTACATACTTGTACTTCCTTAAATATAAAGAAAAACCAAAAATGATTCAATTCTTATGAGCAAGATGACCAATTAACTTATAATTCACTCTTTTGTTTATTTTAAAGATGTTTAAGTCTTATAATTTGTTTAACAATTATTTAATACTTTTGCTACCATCTTTAAAAAGGTATTTTATAGAGAGCAAACGCCTTTGATTCAATAAATTTCATAACAATCGTCTTATAACGCAGTTAGTTAGTTTATAATGAAGTTAATTAATTAGTTATTGGTCGCTAGCCAAGCTAAGAATTTACCTACTTCATGCAGTTTTTATTTGCAGAATAGCTTTTTATAATTGGTAATCATCGAGAATATGAAGAATATAAATAAAAAACAAGTAAGAAAGTTACAGTCGAGTGTGCTCGACTGTGAGATACCCGCTACCCATTTTTAATAAAGGCAAAATATTGCGGTATCATTTTCAAAATATACCGATAATACTAAAAATACTAAAAGTATACCAAATGGTATGTTTGGTATATCGATATAGTACACCATTCAAAATATTCCATAGACGGCACAATGTGCCAGATTGTCGGCCAAAGCAACTCAGACCCCTAATAAGTAGGCGTTTTTGCCCATTCAAAAGTATTTCTTTAATAAATTTTCAGGAATTATAACTACTACAGTAGTTATTGTATATACCAAAATTCGTAGCTCTATCTTTAAAATTACACTTGTTATTCGATTTTATTGATTTGTGGGGGCGGAAGTGGGCGTGGCAAAAATTTGAAACAAACTCTGACGGACAGACGGACATGGCTATATCGTCTCGGCTGTTGACGCTGATCAAGAATATATATACTTTATAGGGTCGGAGATGCCTCCTTCTACCTGTTACATACATTTCCTGCCGTCACAAAGTTATAATTCCCTTCTACCCTATGGGTAGCGGGTATAGAAATAATAATAGAGCGTGTATTCTATATGTCCTATATATGTGATTCTATATAGCATGTTTCCTTGATCCGCAATAGCAGTTCAAATTTGTTTAATTGTAAGATTCATTCTTGGTAATAACTCTTATAATATTCAGTGTGTATATTAGAAGTGTTTAAATGAATTGAAAGCTGAGTGAATCGAAGGTGTCTCAAGCGTAAATTCCCTTGACTATTGCCCTGCGTGCTCAAAACGAATTATGATTTTTACACTTTCTATCTACGTTTACTGCAGTACATGATTTGCACACAAGCTCTGACATTTGTGTGTTAGTTCAACTCAAACAATCGATTGCAATCCATATACATATAGTTCATATTACATACAAATGTACAATATACACATACACATATATTTGAAGACATTCAGAGCATAATGTAATTGTGCAGAATCGATCAAATTATCGAATTAAATTTATTTGAGGTATTAGTTCGAGTGCGAGATGGCTTTCACGATATTATCAGCCTCTCAAGTTCAAGTTTTTATAGCATCACAAACGAATGTGTGTGTGTATGTTGTGTGTGTGTGTGTGCGCGTGTGTGTATGAACACATGCATATGCATAGGCTCTTGAGCATTACAACTGTGTGTCGTCCCCTTGATAAACAGAACAAAAAATGTCGATGTTTATATGTACACGCGCTCGCAGGTGCCATTTTTATACCCTGTGTGATTTGCTTGTGGGCAAAAGGAGTATTACAGTAGAGTATGGCATAAAGGGAGGAATCACGAGCTCATCCAAAAAAGGGAAAACAATTCTAAATGTCATTTTCAGCATAGAAGTGATCCGAAAAATACATTTGATCTTCTGCGTCAAAAAGATCGGGTTCAATACTTGCTTCATTCATCACAAATATACCAATATGGAAAGCATTAACTATTAAAGTACCGGTACATTGAAAACAAAAATAAACTATATTCGTTCAATACCAGTTTCGGAAAGAAGGTTTCTTTCTTGCATGGAACAATAATTGTATTAGAACATTGAGACTAAAAATAATCTATAAAATGGTTCAAAAAATAAATACCGGTACATTGCAAACAATAATGGATTAATCATAATTTGGAAAAGAAAAATAATCTATGAAATGGTTCAAGAATAATTTTATTCATAGCAAATGTCTTGCAAGGAACAATAAACGTACTAATACATTCCAAGAAAGAATAATCTATAATGGTTGAATAATGATTTCATTCATTTCGGAAAGAAGATTTCAATCTTGCAATGAACAATCGAAGTACTCTATTGAAATAATGCATTTGTGTTCACAAGTAGTTAATTGAATATGTTTTTAGCACGGGTGTTGGGGTTACTGTTAGAGGGTGAGAGGCCACAGGGCATCTTGAAGTCGAGCACTCTTGGCTAGAGCGTTCTTATTTGTTTATTGTCACACTCACCTGCTGAGAGCTGCTACTTAGCGCCTTTGGTGGGCGAGTGGCGAAGTGGTTGGAGGAGGCGGCGAAGTGTTGAGCTTAGGCGTCCCAATCTTAATGTCTCTTGAAACGTTTGAGTTTGACTCTTAATGTATGTATATGTATGTACATATATGTACATATGTATGTAAGTCTCTCTGACTCTGTCTGTCTGTCTGTTTGTGCGTGGCGTGCAGATGAGTTAGGTGTAACAGCGCACTTTAATCAACGTAACCAGCAGAACAACCAAAATGTGCTGTGTATTTGGCTGAGTTGTTGTTCTCTGTCTTGTTGTTGTTGTTGTTGTTGTGAACATGTGAGCCCTCAAATGCAAATGTCGCTATCTTTCAAGTTGTTGCTTTGGCTCACTGTTGACTGTTGCTGTCGCTTTTTTTGTTGTTGCTGCTGTTGCTGCTGCTTTTGGTTGGTGTTGCAGGATATCTAAAAACTTTTATGTAATGCCTGTGCTTGTGCTTGTGCTTGCGGGTGCCCATGAGGCCATAAAGCAACACATACACGCAAACATACGCACATGTAAATTGAAGTAGACATGCTTCTTCATGTGTGTGTGTGTTTGTATATGTATGTTTGTATGTGTGGGGTTATCCTACTGATTGACGATACCTGTACAGCTGCACAGTGTCTTATGGCAGTTTTATGACCAGTTAACAGTAAATACTACGCACATGAATATGCATACAGTGCCTAACTAAATTGTTGGCATAGCAAACATGTTTCACTTTATGACTCCCCATCTCTGTCTCTGTCTCTGCGTCTAATCTTGTGTTTTCAACTAGAATGATTAATTTGCAATTTTTTTTTATTGTGTTATTGTGTTGGAAAATTATAAACACAGCAAGAGAAAAGGACCATATCACATACATTTTTTATTTCATTTGAAATGGTAAAGTGACCTGAACTTTTGCGCATATCATTGTGCGGAATTAAATGTCCTTTTTCTCTATTATTATTATACTTGGGTCAATTTATGCGGAATTATGCAAAGTTGCTCGTAAGCAATTCCAGCTTATGTATCTACATACATACTAATGTAGTATAGTATAGTATATTGAATGTATATCCGAGGCAAAGCAAAATAGACAAGTAAAGAAGTAGAGAAGTAGAGGACAACAAAGTTTAGTTGGCGAAAGTTTTTACTTTCTTGGAATTAATAAAACATGTAAGTGAGAACGCTACAGTCGAAAGCACTCAACAGTAAAATATTTGCTATTCCAGCATGTAACACAACACACTCACACACACACACACATCGCATAAAAACTAATACACACAACACTGGCACGTAGAAAGCTATGCACATACATGCATACATATACACATATGTACGTGTGTGTGTATTCTATACTCCTTACGTAGTATGTATGCTTTAATTGCCTGAATTGTAATTCGATCTGAAAATACCTTATAGAGGGAATGCGTTGTTACCTAATTCGAAAGCACTTTGAGGAGATCCCATGTGTTCAACAGCCTGAATTTCGCCTGAATCTGAATCTGAGCCGACTGTTGATACTAATCAATAATGTACATACATATTTTATGGGTTTGAGTGTTGTGCCACCAATTTTGATAACTCGCCATTTTTTGATTGGCACTTCCCATCGTGTGTGAAGCGAAACATTTTAGAATTTCGGTGTTAAACAAATCGATACGAAAATGTTTGTGCGATGGGATGGGATGCGAGGATGGGAGAGTCTAAAAATGAATTCCGCACTTTGGACACAGTCCCCGAGGTCCGGGAAGTGTGTATAACTAAAGCATATCCAGCCCCAAGTGTGTTAATTGTGATAGGCCAGGCTGGCCTGGCCTGGCAGCGAGAAGCCAGCCGGTTGGAATTTTTGTGTTGCTCTTGTGGTGGCAACAACAAAAAGTTTGCTAACAGTAGAATACTGTTATATAGAATTTGTAGCACAATCACACACACACTCGGAATATAGAGAATTTCAACACGCACAAATATAAAAGCATACGTCGGTAATAAATTATTAGTGATATGTTGTGTAGATGTATGTTGCCGTAGGTGTGTGTGCGTGTGTGTGTGTGTGTGTGTGTGTGTATCTATGTATGCTTCACTTGCTGCAGTTCACTCAATGCAGAGTAAGACTCTCGCTCTTTCATTACCTGGCATATCATGCTCAGTGTTTACACTTTGTTTTATTTATTTATTTTATTTCACCAAATCGCAATGCAAAAAAATCAAAAACAACATTATCAACAATTGTTGACGATTCACTTTTCGCAACGGCAACGACAACGACAACGGCAACGACAGCGACAACGACAACCGCAAAACGGCAACGAATGGCTGCTAATAAGGAGTTGGGAGCAGGAATAGAACAGAATAAACTGTATATTATATATACGCGACGTCGCGTGACCCAATCCGTAGTCTTTAATATCCTTAACAGAACTGAATTGAAAGAGCCAGAGCGCCACAGCAAAAGTCGGCCAATGTTACGCGTTGCCCAGAAGTAACTGTGGGAATGTCCGTGTGCGTGTGATTGCGCTTGTGTTCTCTGTGTTCTCTGCATGTATGTATGTGCCCATGCCCATATACATACACGTACGTACGTACGTATGTATGTATGTATGTACCTAGCATTAGGATCCACTCAACCACGGACGCACACCTTGGCAGGTCGACACCATTGTCGACGTTTCGTCTCATCGTCGTCGTCGTTGTTGTCGTCGGTGGTTCACTTCTCGTGAGGACACGTGAGGAGTCCAAGCCGAACGGCGCAGGCGTCGACTGTATCAAGTGGATGCCATGTGGATGCTATGTGTGGACGCTCTTTAGATGCTATGGGGAAGCAAATATCGATAAGTGCAAATGAACGGTATTATTTCCGTTATGTAAGTTTCTATGCTTGTGTCTTGCATACATAAGTGGAAACTATGTACACAAATGGAAAAACTACTCCAACAATTTAAATAAATCCTTAACCGAACTTAACTAACTAAATGACAAATATGAGCAAATAAATTATGATTGATCTATTTAAATTAGGCCACTTATACATATGTTCTAATCAGATAATATAATAAGATTTATTATACTAGATAAACGCTCTATTATAAATTAATAGCTCCATATCAACAGACACTTGCTACCCACTTTATTGCAACCCGAAAATGTTTTGTTATATCAAAATAAAATGGGAAACTCTTATTAAAATATAAATCGCAAACTAATAAAAAATCGTTTTGAATAATTTGAACTATCAAATTATTTCGTAGATTTTTTCTATATTTATTTGCATACTAGTGGCACAAGCTAAATGATTTAACAATTTGTTTCGCAAATATAATATATATATTTTTTTGTTTTTGAGAAATTTCAATCCATATTTATTTTGAATAAAATTTTGTAATTTCGAGAATTTCAATTCTTATTAAGTCTAATTATATTATGTAAACTTTTTGAGAATTTGAGCACAACCAAAAATTTGTATATATGTTATGTACATATGTGTTATTACATTTCAATTATTATACGTTTTTATTTGTCCTTTGGTTTAGAATTATTAAACATTGAAGTACATCATTTTATGTTAATGTAATTTCCTTTATTATTGTATTGGAAGATATATAAGTTAAGTAAGGACAAAAATTGAATACGTTTACAGATCCCACGATCGCACATGGTAGAGGGAGGGAGAGCAAGGCCGCTTTGAAGATTCTCAGTTATTTTAAATTTTTATATCTTGATCAGCGTCAACAGCCGAGACGATCTAGCCATGTCCCTCTGTCCGTCTGTCCGTATGAAACACTGGATCTTAGAGACTATGTTAAATGAGATAGAACTCTAATTTTTTTCGACAGGATTTGTTATGTTTGCACGCAGATGAAGTTTGTTTCAAATGTTTGCCACGCCCCCTTCCGCCCCCGCAAATCAAAAAATCGAATAACAAGCGTAATTTTAAAGCTAGAGCGAATGTTGCGATTCCTGAAAATTTGGTTGCAATCAAATAAAACAAGTAAGAAAGCTACAGTCGAGTGTACTCGACTGTGAGATACCCGCAACCCATTTTGAAGAAAAGAAACATATTTTACGGTATTTTCTCAAAATATGCCGAATATACTGCAAACATGCTAAAAATGTACCAAATGGTATATTTGTTATATCGACATAGAACCGGCATAGACGGCACAATATACCAGATTGTCATCCAAAGCAACTAAGAGCTCTAGTAAGTAGGCGATTTGCCCATACAAAAGTATTTCTTTAATAACATCGACAATTTTTAGCTGATCGCAACCAAATTTTCAGGAATCATAACTACTATAGTAAATATTATATATACCAAAATTCGCACTACTAGCTTTAAAATTACGCTTGTTATTCGATTTTTTTGATTTGCGGGGGCGGAAGTGGGCGTGGCAAAAATTTGAAACAAACTTGATCTGCGTGCAAAGTTTGCACTGCAAACATAACAAATGCTGTCGAAAAAGCTCTATCTCTTATAGTCTCTGAGATCTAGGTGTTCATACGGACTGACGGACAGACGGACATGGCTATATCGTCTCGGCTGTTGACGCTGATCAAGAATATATATACTTTATAGGGTCGGGGATGCCTCCTTCTACCTGTTACATACATTTCCTGCCGGCACAAAGTTATAATACCCTTCTACCCTATGGGTAGCGGTTATAAAAATCGAATAACAAGCGTAATTTTTTTAAAGCTAGAGCGAATGTTGCGATTCCTGAAAATTTGATTGCGATCAAATCAAAATTATGGAAGTTATTAAAGAAATACTTTGTATGGTCAAAAACGCCTACTTACTAGAGCTCTTAGTTGCTTTGGATGACAATCTGGTATATTGTGCCGTCTATGGTATATTTTGAGTGCGGTACTATATCGATATACCAAATATACCATTTGGTATATTTTTAGTGTTTTTTAGTATATTCGGAATATTTTGAAAATAATACCGCAATATTTTGCTCTTATTCAAAATGGGTAGAGGGTATCTCACAGTCGAGCACACTCGACTGTAGCTTTCTAATTTTTTTTTTTGTTTATGTAGAATTTAGCTTTGAAATATACTAACCTTATTGACTAACAATCTCACAAAAACCCCATTTGTGAGGCTTAGCTGGGTTGTATTGCTTATAAGACTATTGACCCGACAAAAAATTAAAATTGAATATATGTGTAATTCTCTGACGGATGTCTCATGCGACCATCTTTACAGTGAAAAAAAAAACATAAACTGAAACAATTTTAAAAATAATAAATATTAAATCTTCCTGTATAAATTTTTTTTTAGCAATACTTTTGTATGGCTACTGCCAATGGGTCAGAGTTGCTTTGGCTACCAATATGGTATATTTTGTAATCTATGGTATATTTTGAATTTAGTACAATTTCGATATAAGAAGGCTTCGATATATTTTAGTATGTGGTATATTTTATTTATTTCATTTATTTATATCTCACAGTCGAGCATACTCGATTCCAGCTTTCTTACTTGTTTTCCTAGTTCAAAGTTAGCATGTGAGAAGCTAACTATCTCTTCCGTCGCAGATGCTGTCTGGATTCTAGATCTCCCGGACAACATCCTAGTAAATTACGCCAATACAACTACTGCAGTTATTTCATGCTTAGACTTAGCTACACTCTGCAATGCAACTGAAGTCAAATCATGCGATTCAGCATAGATTATGACCGAAAGGTTGTTTTAGACGGCGCTTTTCTTGTCATCTTCAACAAAACTGCCGACAAAGCTTAATATTATCCAGCTCATAATGTTTTTAAGCCCGTCTTTTCTCCAGCGGGTTATCTCCATCGAATGCCAGCAATAATGGCTTGTGGCGTCAATCTCATGCTCTCTGACGGGGGTTTCAGGACCGAGTATTAGAGGCCATGGCCAAGACGAACATGTCTTGAGAAGCTGAGTAATTAACATCACGAGTACTTCTCCTGGTAGTCGACAACAAAGTACCCACGATCAGTTATCACTTGTCATTTGTGTTTAGTGCTCTAAAATCCATTTTGGATCCCTCAAGATAACGTCCAGCGGAACTGGCGAATCGGCGCTAAACAATTTAATCCAACTTATAAGTTTATTAGCTATAACTGGATTTCCACAGCGGCACCCGCTACAAAGTTGCTTTAAAAGCTAGGCAGAGCGGTGTCGTTGACCAACTTATACAATGTCAAACCAATAATGAATATACTCCCTTAATATCCAAACCCAATAAGTCGAATCGAGTCCTTGGTTATATTTTAATGCAAGAAATCCAGTTCTATAAGTTAAACACATTTTATCTCAATATTGATCCTAGATTTTATTAAATCGCTATCGCGTGTAAGTACAGAAATATTATTTCAATAAAACAAATTTCGAAATCAATTTCAACAACATATTTAATATACTTATTCTGAATAACACATTATCAAATTTCAACTGACGACACAAAAATCAACAACGTAAAAAAAAGATATGAAATGATTATTTTTGTAACAATCTGATGTGATGAAGAATATTTTAATGGAATATGAAATGTGCTCTAGTTTTATACTAATCTCTTGTCATTTTAAATGTCTTATGCATCTGCATTTATAATTGCAAAGTAAATAATGTATATTAAAAACAAAAAATTGTGATCATCAAAAAAGAAGACGTTGTAAAGGAAGTTAGTTTTATACAAGTTTGTGAATAATAAATGAACTAAACCAAACACAATTCTTGTTATATCAAGTGTCATAGACTTTAAGGTACTTAGCACATTTATCGAAATGAATGAACGATTTAATAAGGCAAAAGTGACTATTTAACGAGCCTGCGAGGTTTGTTAACAGTTTGCAAAATTCTTCAAAATTTTGCTCAAGAATTTCAACATAAAATAATGAAAGCAATGAATTCTAATCGTCGTAGTATTATTCTAATTTGTATATTGTGCATAAGCTAGTCCTACTAATCACTGCATTCAAAAATTCCGGCCGAGGATTGACTAAGCAGCTAGTCTACGTGTATATAGTTACGTGTATAGTCACAAACTAACCCCAACTGCTACAAAGCTAGTCACACACATTTGTGCTATATGTATGTACGTACACATAATTTTTGTCAATTGTTGTCAATTGGAGTTTAATTCTCTTAGAAAATTTTATCACTAATCGTTAAAAAACTTCAAAAATTGGATTTGTAATAAATGGGTATGATAATTGTATCTAATTAAAGTCGTTAAATGATTGAAATATCTTTTCAAATTTTGCTATTTTTGAATAAAATATATATATGTATATATTATCTACTTCGATCGGTATAAAATTGACAAGAATTCCGAATTCTCTAGATATCTAATAGACACAAACTCAATATGGTGTTCTTTGTTTTTTGTAGTGTGCATAAGCCTTTGCTACTTAATCTATAATGTATATATCTATGTACATAGTATGTAAGTATGTACTAGACTTTTAAATGACTTTTAACATAAATTAACTATGTATGGCGATGTTGTTAAGACACTAACAGGGTATCTGGTCTCGGACAAATAGGCGAAAAACTATCGACGGCTTCGACAATTTAAGTAGTTCAAATAAAACACTTTAGTTGAAATTGAAATAATTTTGGAAATTTTACAAAGACTCACGCGAGAAGGGCACCATTGATAATTATCGATCGACCGTTCTCCATTTACAATTTAGCTTAAGCTTAACGGCTCCTAAACTGGAATTCCAGTACGATCTTTTATCTTGCCAAGCACATTGACATGCACCTTGGAAAAGCCGCTTGGCTTTTTCCCAGTGACTGGTGGATTATCAATACACTGCGGCAACACTGCGCTGGAAACCCCTAAATCGAGTGACGCAGATGACAAGGGCGATGAGTGCTTTGAATCATCGATGTGAAACGAGTGTTGAGTGCAAGTGTCATGCGAGAGAAGCAAGTCATCGCTGCTGGGTCGTTGTTGCGTCGATGAGGGAGTGTAGACAGGCTGCATTTTATTGATTTCATCATCGATTGCCTTGAATTGCCAGCTCCAATTGGCGCGATAGAGGAATGGCCGATGATCGAATCGATTGTCATCGGGACTGTAGGTCTCGGCATGCACCGAAGGGGTTAACACCGTCATCTTATGGCGATTGATGGCGTAGCAGCGAAAGAAGTGCTTCACCTTATCGGCCACCTCCTTGGGACTGAGATCGTCCTTCCAGGTGGCCACCAGCTTGCAGAACATGCTGTAAGGTCCGCAAAACGATTGTTTGCGCAAGCGTCCGAACTCGCTCAGCTCGGCATAGCTCATGCCCATGTCCTGCTCATCGGTTTGCAAGAGTTCTCCGTTCTCCTGCAATGGCTCCAATTCGGCTGTGGGCGGGGCTTCTATGATCGACTCAAGGATGGGCAGATTGTACCTGTAAAAATGAAATATTATTATACAAAAATAATGCGAATAAAAACTAGTTGAACTCACTTGTTCTTGGCGTATTTGAGGAATCGCTTCAGGTCCGTCTTGGATATGCCACCAATGGGATTGATGTCGGCCGAGGAGCAATCGTATTTGGTTAAATAGCCTCGCAGCGACTCATCCACATTGGCGGAGCCCAAGACAAGCAGACCACCTGGCCGATTGCGCACCCACAACATCAGCTGTGCAAACACATAGGCCAGCACCATGCGAATACGCGATTGAATGTTCTGCAGAGCCAGGTTTTGCCTAGCACAGCCGCCTTGGGTGCGAAAGACTGGCGTCAGTCCGGTGACCACGTTGAAGATGCCCAGCAGCGCATTCACAGCCAGATCGATGCTGATCTCAATGTGATAGCTGCCCAGTTGATTGGCCAATTGAGCGGCGCGACGTCGTGTCTCCTTGCTGCTGTTCACGCTGCCCATGAAGCAGGTGACGAGCAATCGATTGCAAAGTGCCGCCGCATTGTCCGGCGTATAATCGCTATCGGCGAGGATCTTGCGTATGTCGTACAGCACTTGGGCATCGCCCTGTTGCACAGCGTGAACGATTTGGCGGCACATCGAGTAAACGATCGTTGCCGAACTGCTCGAGTCAACGCCGCCGCTGAGCGGCAGGAAAAATCCTCCTTGCCCTGAGCGACGCAAGTAATCCCAGAGCCAGCACGCTGGACCCAGCGCAATCTCCTCCTCAATGGTCTGACTGGTGTACTGAATTGGAGGCGTTGGCGATTTCAGCAAATCACTGTTCGTGGACAGCGCAAAGTCGCAACGAACTCGCGGATAAGTCGTCGCCTGAGCCGCTGTTATGCAACGTGATCGCTGACTGACGCGATATGCCCGAATGTCCTCTAAATCGATGGTGGCCAATGTGACCTCAACATCCTGCAGGGCAAATTGTTTGCCACGCGCGATTAGTTCGCCATTCAACGCAATCGCCGAGCAGCCATTGAAGTAAACACGTTGTCCATCGCAGCCACGCAAATTGCTAAACAAATATGCACCGCCCGCCTTGAAGCTGGCATTCCGTATGAGATCGGCAGTGATGTGCGCCTTTCGCAACTCCATATAGCTGCCGGATCCATTGACGATGATTTCGACGCCCGATAATGACATCTCGATATGTTTGCTGCGCACATTCCACAACTCCTCGCAGATCTCGTAGCCAATGCAAGTGTCCCGAGTCGCGATAACCGCATCGCCAAACGGAACCGTTTGCTGGCCAGTGTGCTGCGAGATGAGGCGTGGCAATATGAAGTCCTCGGTTTGTAGGGCCTTTGTCCAGGCGGTAAACCAGCGCGATTCGCGGTAGTTGCCATCGTCGCACATTGCCATCTTTGGACGAATCAGCAGCAATTGCTGATTGAAGAATGCCACGCGGCAGTTGTAAGCAACATTTTGATGCATCACTGGCATACCGACATCCACAAGCATGTTTTCGCTGAAATGAGTAAATAATGAACAAATCAATACTGGTTTAAAAAACAGTTTATTTATTTGATAGTAAATACTTACCAAAAAGGTGACATCATAATCTCCAAGAGCGTCTCCCATGAGTGCAAAAACGTATCCGGCTCACGAAAGTGATCCTCACAGCTGTAGCCACTGCAATGATAATACAAAAGAATTTTAATATTTGCTATTCCATTTTACAATTCTGGAACACTTGCAAAAGGCTTAAAAATAGAACTTGATTTCAAAAATATATTATACTTAACAAAAGATATAAAAAAATATCGCCATATTCCAGTAAAAATCCTCCCGGTGGAATGCATCTCTACATGTCGCATCTATTACGAAGATGCTTTGAACTTGATCACTTTACCCAATCTTATTATCCTGCCAGTAAAACAACAGAGAATGAAATATAGGGCAAGCTTAAGATATGCCCTTAAAACCTCTCTTCATTTGTATAAAAACGCTTATCACACAGAGCTAAGCAGGTTTAAAAACCGGCTTTTATCAACTTTAATTGGCTGACAAGGACAAGGCCAATTCTATAATATCAATATAAATAGTTTCAAATAATATATGAAACAAATTAATCAAATATATCGATAACCAAACATTCAGTATAGAACTGAACAAATAAGAAAGCTACAGTCCTGTGTACTCGACTATAAGGCACCCGCTACCCATTTCGAATAAAAGCAAAACAGACTGGTATTATTCTAAAAATGTACCATATTAAAATACCGAAAATATATCAAGAGATATATTTGGCATAACCATAAAGTACTAGATTGGGAAAAAACTGTACAATGCAAAGTAAATCAGAGAGAGTATCTTAAAAACCTTCCACAGTTTTTATCTAATCGCAACCAAATTTTCAAAAATCAGTATATACTGAAATTACACTAAATATTACATATTTGTTTCTGGGGCGTGGCTACAATTTGAAACACATTGATCTGTGTGCAAACATAAAAAGTGCTATGGGGAAAACTATTAGTATCTCTATCTCTTATAGTCTCTGATATCTAGGAGTGTATATCGTCTTAGTTGTTGACACTGTTCACGAATATATATACATAATAGGATCGGAGATGACTTTTTCTCCTTGTTAAAAGCAGACACAAAGTTATAATACCCTTCTACCCTATGGGTAGCGAGTATAAAAATGATGTGCTCCAAAATATCAAGCAAACAATATACATAATAGTCAGCTGTCGTCTGTGGTTTTATAGTGCTACAAAATTTGGCAGCCAAATAGTCTGAAGCTTTGCATTTTAGAAAGACAACAATATGCATACGTACTATATAATTATTTACATTTGTATGTAACCAAAAGTTGACTAGATATATTTTACTGACTGCACTTGGAACACAATATTTTACATACTTTATTATGTACATAAAATAATAAAATTTGTTATCTTTTTGCTAATTTTTTAAGAAAGCCGAATTGTTAAGATCTCATTAAAAATGTTTGTTGGCGTTAATTATAATTATAACTTAGACTTCAAATCGCAAAATATCTTTAAGAGAATAATTGATAGTCATATTTTTTAATAACGCTGAGATAAACTACTGCCATTTGTTACATATAGTACATTCTGCATTTCTAATATTTACATTAGATATCCTGAGACATAGATATGTGTGTATATTTCATTTTGGTCATCGCAATACTTCGTTCTTTAATGTTTCACATTATCGTTCTAATTACTCGCAAAAACAAGAAGTGCACTTCCAAGTGAGAATATCATATTTAAGAACACACACCATTCATTAAACAATTGGCTATAGTTCATATGTATATGTATGTTTGTACATTGAGCAACAACACATCTATTCAAACATATAATTATTTTTAAATTTGTATGCATGTTATTTATTTTCCGCCTACAACTGGACTGAATTGTGTCATTCATACATACATAAGTACAGACATTCATGATCACCGACACCACAAACTAGCATATACACAAAACAAATTAAGCTTAAGTCGACCACTGTGATGGACTTGAAAATACCTGATCTGAGCAAATAGTTCAGGTAACTTTTTGTAAATACTTTTGACTCTAAAGACACATTTATTGTATGTTCCTTATATTGTTTTTCTTTAAATCTGTTTATGTATAAAATGTCAAATAATAAATTGAAATTATTCTAAGGAGGAAGGATTTCGACTATTCCTATTATTATTCACATATATGTGATAATATGCGAGCAATACAATAATAAAGTTTTATAACACATAAAGTTACAAGACTTCTTTAGGGCGAAAATACCCCATTCCTCACATATGTATGTTTATATCTATGCGTGTGTATAGTGTTATTAAGTGATTATACCATTGTACTTCTTAAGTATCCGGGTATAAGTCAGCCGTTGTCTGGTATGTAGTACACAGAGGGCTGTCAGTAAAATTTACGACATAGTTGATGAATATCTTTTTATTTTGGCAGACTTTATATAAATATCTGAAAATAGTCTATGTAGAGTAGATCAATTTGTCTGAAAATCAATTTTAGATTAACAGAAAAGGATTTCTTGAAATTTAAGTAAGTCCGAAAAATAAATCGTAACATATTTCAAAAATATTTTTCCAAATACTAAATTATTGATCTATAACAAGTTATCGATAGTTCGTCATAGACTTTCGTCATTCCGCAGAAGGTAAACAAACGAAATCAGCTGTTTAGTAGCGATGAGTAAACCGAAAGAATAGGTATAAAAATCTGTGCAATACAAAATCTTAATTCTTCGACCAAATCGTAAGTACAAACATAAATGTCATAAAAAGAGAGTGCATCATTTATTAACATTATTCAGACTCTCCTCGAATGTGATGTATGCAAATTGCATATATAGTTTTGAGCTTCAATTTAATAATAATGTGTTCATTTGCACACTCGTCCATACTTATGCACGTGTGTGGATATAAATGTGTGTAAATAAAAGTAATCGCTGAGAACTCAGACGCTATCAACAGCGATTTGCTAGGCGATAACTAACACAAAATTTACGTGACGCGGCTGATAAGTAATCAGCTTATGCATGAACATAGATTCATGAAGTAGTAATCTATGAGTAAGATTCAAAGATTACAGTTTATAATAAACAAAACAAAACAAAAACAACTCACAAAAAACTAAAAAACGAAAGATATCGACGATTGAGTGATTAAAAATAAAAGAAATCGTACCATGACCGGGTGTGCAAAATAATATGTATGTACATAAAGTATCCGCTTTCAAACACATTTAGTGTTTAAGTTCTTATCTCGAATAGCTGCAGAAGAGAAGCTTATGTATGTGGAATTACATAAAAATAAATGCTACGAAAAGAAAAAGAAAAGAACATCGCGTTAGTTTAGTAAAAGAATTGCATTAAGGCATCAAAATCATTTCAAACAACAAATCAACTTTCAGTCTGTTGGACAGTTGACATAGAAACATTGATACGCGGTACCGTCATGTCGTTGTCGATGTCGACGTCGAGTCTGATTAAAATACTAAACATTTCTTGACACAAATACATAAGTAGAATAACCACAGTCAGGGTGTAATCAATGAAACTTTATAGTGTTGATCAATGTTATCAACCGACGACTCTTGTTATTACTTCAGTTTCAGTCGTTTCACACATATCAATGCGAGCACACTCCTCCGTGCCTTTTGCTGCCTGTCATCATCATCACCAGCACCAGCACCATCATCAACGTCAGCGTCACCATCACCATGAGCAGCAACGTTAATCCAACTGCCAGATTCGCAATACTCGACTGCGATGGCGGAAGTGACGATGCGTGGGCGCTCCTCTTGCTGCTCCACGCCGAGAAAGCCGGTCACCTCAAGCTCTTGGCTGTGACTGTCACTGGATGTGGTAATACAACCTGCGAGAATGCGGCCCGCAATATGAGACGCATACTCAAAGTTAGCTCCAGGGAAGATGTAAGTACTCAAACCCAGAATTACAATATATCTACATACATATATGTATTTATGTAGTAGCAAATACTTTTGCTTTCATGCACTTTTTTATATTTATGCTATATACTACTACTATACATATATTTGTTGCATATAAGTATAATAAATAATATAAATATGTAGTGTATAAATATATTATACTTATATAAATAAACAAAAATAAATTTGTTGGATATTAACGCTTACAACAGGTAAACATTAGCTTAAAATTCGATTACAAAACAAACACATTTTTTGTCTTAAAAAAAGTTGTAGGACGGCTAAAAAACTGGAAAACATACACCGAATCTTTTATTCTTTCCACAATATAATATATAGAATAATAATCTACAGAATTAAGGAAAGTCATGTTTCATTTAAAAATATTTTCACTTGAAGATTTAAGCTATTTTCTTTTTTATATCCTCGTACATATATAGGTGACAATCATATCTTCTATTTATAGCTCTATAAACAAATTTAAGCCTAAAGCAATTTTTTTAATGTTTTGTGGACGTATTCGTATTTTCAGACTCTAACTAGACACGAGCTGTTAAACATAATCCCCTTGTTAAATGATAACTGGAATTATTTCAGAAAGTTGTTTTTATGAACAACAATTATGACACATAAAAGTAAAATTTTTATACCCGCTACCCATAGGGTAGAAGGGTATTATAACTTTGTGCCGGCAGGAAATGTATGTAACAGGTAGAAGGAGGCATCTCCGACCCTATAAAGTATATATATTCTTGATCAGCGTCAACAGCCAATACGATATAGCCATGTCCGTCTGTCCGTCTGTCCGTATGAAACACTGGATCTCAGAGACTATAAGAGATAGAGCTATAATTTTTTTTATGACAGCATTTGTTATGTATATATATTCTTGATCAGCCATGTCTGACTGTTCGTGGCATTCTATGTCTTTGAATGCAGTTCTATGGTATATGAATATACCAAATATGGCATTCGGTAAATATTAATATTTTTTTCGGTATACCGCACTGATTTGCTTTTACGAAAAATGGATTCCGAGTATACCAAAGCCGAGCACACTTTCTTATTTGTTTTTCCTTTACAATAATTCTTCAGGTTTAAGTGTGGTAAAATTATTTTGTACTTGAACTTTGAAACTATTCAATGCCAAAAATATTTTAGGTACTCATAATTACAGTCAAATGTAAAAGAAAATTGAGTCATATAATTTTGTTTCTTCTCTAATTATAAAGACAATCGTGTGTTATTCTTTCTAGATTCCCATTTATCTGGGTGCAGTTGAACCAATAATTTGCAATAACGTTGACAAGAAGTATTTTCATGGGTGCGATGGATTTGGGGATTGTCTGAAAGACACCGACCTGGAAGATGTGTCCACGTTTGTGGAGGCAAAGCATGCGGTGAACGCCATTCGAGATCTGTGCGAAGAAAGGCCGCAGCAAATAACGATAATCATGGTTGGGCCACTGACAAATTTGGCACTGGGCTACACAATGTATGGGGAGCAATTTGGAGGGAACATCAAGGATATCTACATAATGGGTGGCAACTATCAAGGAATGGGTAATTCATCACGCGCAGCCGAATTCAATTTTCACTCCGATCCCGAGGCAGCTCATGCGGTATTATTAAAGACACGCTGTCCAATTACCATATTGCCATGGGAGGCATGCACCAAGGACTATTTTAATATATCGATTGTAAGAAGTTATTATTGTTTCGTTGTGTTGTGTGGTATTTGTTGTGTTGTAGCATTTTTGTGTGTTTCTATTTATAGAACTGGCGATTGGACGATTTTGGTAAACGTAGCACAGTCCTTAACCATCTTGCCATCAAAATGCTAACCGAGGTCGAGACAGCACAATGGATGCCCATGCAACAATATGGCTTCGATAATTGGAATCCATGCGATGCTCTAATCGTAGCCACATGGCTCTTTGACAAGCAATTTGTCAGGAAAGACAGCTTTTGGCACGCAACAGTCGAACTAAATGGTACACACACCCGCGGCCAAATGGTGCTCGATCATTTGAGGGAGGAGACCAAGTTTCCCTCGAATGTGCGCATCATCGAAAAGGTCGACGATGTCGTCTTTAAGCAAATCGTCGAATGGATTGCCGGTTTGCGAGATGAGCAACAGTTTGCCATTTGCAGCCCCAACGCTGCGAGTCTTTCTCCGAGCGATCGTTAGTCTCGAGCATTCAGTTTATACAGAAATTATAATTTTAACTTTTATTTTTTTGTGTCATTAAACATTGTATCATCTAAAATCAACTGCATTTTATTTTTATATTTAATTTAGTACTGATAACTCTATCAGTCAGACAACAAATTAATATGCATTTCTTGACTCTTCTTTAAAGAGATTAAACATATGTTATGCTTAACTATTTGTTCACTTTTCTATTCACACATTTCAATTAATTTGTTGTCGAAAGTGTATCATCAATAACTAAGCATTCTACTTACCAGATTTCCAACTCCGGTCCAGTTCGATAGCTGGCTCCCATATCCTTGGCTTCCAATACGGATTGCAGAATTCGGACCATGTTTCCTTCAAAGTCGAGTGCCCATTGGTTTAGAGTTGACACAGCTACCGTAATTTTTCGTCCCATTTTGCTTTGTTGATTTGTTTTTGGTTTTTGGTTGTTTCGTTTATTAATTGTTTGTTTTATTGTCAGTCAAAAATCGGCAGTTTAAAATCGGCAGTAATCAACTGAAAATACACGGATGGATATGCAGTAAATTAATGTAAAATTCTGCCACTATTAAATTGATTGCGGCCACTTATTGAAGAGTTTTAGTTTTAGAGTTACAATTCTGTTTAAACTGAGCCGAAGACTCTGTGACACCAATATGTTTATTCGCCATTGCCGTTGCTATTGTTATTGTTTTTTGTTGCTGCTACTTTTGGTTGTTGGCTGTTGGCTGTTGGCTGTTGTCGCTTGTGCAGTAGTTATCGACCAAACAAATGGAATCGGCTTAGCAGTTGGCCTGCTGACGTAGTCGATATCTATAAATAGACTTTCACAATTATTTCAGTCGTCAAAGACGCGAAAAAGACTGCGGACTATGAAACAATATGTATCAAATACGGTAAATAGTTCTCTTCAGCTCTTACTCCAAAATTCTTTTACGAAATTTCTGTCGAGGGGCGTCTTTAGATATTCCAAAAATTTATCTTTAAGTTACATGGATAAGTTTAATGTTCTGTACATTGTTATCATCTTTTAATAAAGAAACATTTGAAATATCGTAATGTCTCAGATGATTCGTTAATTTAATTTAGTACAAGAATAGTACACTTTAGAAGGATTACACGATGAAATATTTATAAAACAAGGACTATCGAGGGACATTATAAATAGATACAATACTTATATCAAATAAACTTGCTTTAAATAAGAGCCGAAAATTCGAATCCAACATCAAAGTGTGTTGGGGAACAATTGGCAAATTTATTTTAAACAGAATTCAGAATTCAGAGCAGGCCAAGAGATTATCTGTTGTCAACACACATACACAGGCAGAATACATGTTTGATATGAACACGAGAAAATACGTTTGAAAACAAAAAAAACCAACACGAATTTAAAAATTGTTCAGCTAATCGTAACCATAAATTTTTACTCGTACAGAATTCGATAGAAGCAAACATTTGTGCGGCGAGGAGAGCGTCGTGGATTCTGGGCAGGATCAGCGGACCAACATGCAGAAGTGCGCCAAGGACAATTGGGCGGCGAGGGCGGCACATGAAAACATTGAATCACAATATCAAAAGCAGTGCGATGGTAAGTTCCAATTTATTTATTAAATGAAGCCTTATCCGTTTTACAATGTGCAACAGTTTGTGAATGCATTTGACCAAACTAATCTTTAAATTGTTTTTGATAAGAGATTGCGACATCGAGATCTTCTCTTTTCTCTCTTTTCGCAAACATTTTTAAACTTGTATTTAAAGCGCCTACAAATGCGAAGACCAGAAAGAAAGTTACAGTCGTAAGCAGAATACAAAACACTTATGCAACCAACCGTGTGAATGCTGAATAACAATTAAAAAATATCCAAGTCAATCAATTATAAAAACAGTTCCGCGAGGTGTACCATAAATAGTATCCAAAAGTAAAAAGGGTATTTCCCCTTAAAATGGCTGCCAGCAGAAAATGACTAAGCATATGGTGTTTGGTATTTTTGTATCCGCCACTCATACCATAAGATGGTATTATAACTTTGTGGGTCTATGAAATGTATGTAACAGGCAGAAGGAGGTATCTCCGACCCCATGAAGTATATACGTATATTCTTGATCAGCGTCAACAGCCGTGACAATATTGACTTGTCGGAATTTTGGAATTTGATTGCGATCGAATAAAAATTGTAGAAGTTATTTTAGAAATACTTCTGTATGGCAATGTGGTATATTTTGACCTTTATGGTATATTTCGAATGTAGTACCTCATCGATATATCAAATATTATATTCGGTATAATTTAGTATTTATTTCGTACATTATTCGGTATATTTGTTTAATCAAAATGGGAAGCTGGTATTTTACAGTCGATTGTAGCCCTCCTACTTGTCTTTAGCAAAGCAAATCTGTTTTTTACCGTATTGCAGACAAGTTTATTTAAGCATCGCATGGTATCATAAGCTCAATAAATATTTTTGATAACTAAGAATTTACATATGTACATAGTTTACTGTGTATATTTGACTTATACTATACAGTATATCGGAAATAATGCAAACTTTTAAAAAAAACTTTGAGCAAATTATTAATATTGGTAGTGCATCACAAAAGGAACAGAAACTCGAACTTTAATTTGCATTATTTCATTTATATTCATGTCCATCTTGTGAACATTATTTGTAAATACTAATTTCAAAGCACAGACACTGTCAAACTTATACTCTACATTAGTAGTTAAAAAAAAATAATTTTCTTTTTCTTACTCTTCATTTTTTTTTTATTATTTCTTCAGTTTAACACACTGACACGTTGTTCCTCGTTTATTGGGCTGAAAACATGGCATAGTTGCAACTTGCTGGTTTATCGCATTAAAGTCAAGTGCGCACATTTTCAGTGTAGATTTGTAATGTAGATAGAGCAGAGAGTATTGGTTGCGATCATCATTAAATATTATTTATCATTAAATATTAGCTATTACTTTGCTGCACTTGTTGCCACATAGTTTATTATTTTAATCACGACTTCATTCATAGTAACTGAAATTCATTGAAAGTGAAGTTTGTAAATTCAATTTCTCAAAAGATTTTAAGTTTATAGCTTATCCATTTTTACATTCATGTAGAGCACTTTTTAGTTTTGTGCAAACAGGGATTTTTTCTAGCATGCAAAAAAAAGTATCATAAATGTGCGTTTTTTAATATAAGAGCAAAAATACCGAAGCATATTTAAAAGACTTTAAGAAATCGAATTATCATTAAATAAACAAAATAAATCACACTTTAGTTTTAAAGTCAACGAAACTTGTAAGACAAATGCGAACAGGTATTTTATAGTCAGCACTTCACTGCAGCAATCTTTTTTGTAAAAAGACATTGACATCATTGCTACGAGCTAGCTATCGACCAGAAAGCTGACCTGGTCTCTCTATACGCTCGGGAATCGCCTCTGATCCGAAAAGCGACTTCAATGTGGGACGATGTTGCAAATTTGGTACTTCATTGAACCCCATTGCAGTAACCATGGACAGATGTGAGCAATAAATTGTCGCGCGACTCATAAAATGAGTTTAAAAATAAAATCGTGACATTTCTTAAATGAAAACATTTTGCTTAAATGTTTCGAAAAGCAATTGTCAAAAATCCCAAGGGATTTGCAGAGCATTGTTGACAGCAATGAGCCACAATTCATATTTTGTCTTGAGAAGATGCTATAAATTAGATGATGATGAGCAGAAAATAAAAATCGCATTCATAGTGATAGAGTTCAACGCCACCTTTCATTACAAATTAAATACAAATTTCCTATTTTAGTATTAGATTATAGTTACAGGATATTTCGTATTCGAGTGTCTTGGCTAAACCGTTTCGACATGCATTGCGCTTCAAATTTTCAAATGTAGAGAATTCAATAACAAATAGACGGCAATCACTGTAGGCAATAATAGCTCGACCATCGATTTCTTAAATATCTTAAATTGCTTTAGCGTTTGTCGTCGTCGGCTGTCCGAAGCTATTTCAAAATCACAAAAATTGATTTTGCAATTCAAAATTCTTGTAAAGTGGAAATTTTCGTGTAAACCAAAAAATCTTTGAGATACTTTGTGGTCACATTTAAGGCAAGAATTTTTCTGCATTCCCCAGAAAGGGATTAATATGAAGACTACTATCCCGAAATGTTATTCATTAGAAGCATCAACAAATGGTGGAATAATAATAAGATATATAATACAATGGATTCCAAAAGAGATTAGCCGAGATTATAGTATACCCGGTTGCAGTCGATGAAATTGTACTTGGTATACAAATCGTACAAATTGGCTACATTGGGCCAATTCAGTAAACAAATGTTACATATAAGAATTTTCTCTTAAACACGCTAACCTTGAGAGCCACGACAGCAGCGTGCCAAAATAGAAAATACATAAATATTGTGATCAAGATCATTGCCGCCTGCTCTTGGGTGATATAATTGCGATGCTGCTGCCTCTGCTGGGGACGATTTGCTTGCCTGCCTGCCTGCCTGACACTTTAGCTAGCAAATTGTCGCGACACCTGTTTGGTATATGTCCAAAAGCAAAAGCAACAGCAACAGCAACAGCATCGCAGCAGCAGCATCGAAACACGATCGCTGTTCATAGTTGTGTGGTACACCCAGAAATTGACATGCATCAGAGTTTTGTTTTCTGTTTTGTTTGACAAATTAATTGATGGCATCAGATTTGTCGTACGTGGCGTCGATTTGAACCCCAATCGCGGTCGAAGGTGCCACCATGGCCGGGTGCGGGGGGCGTGGGGCGCCATCCATTATTTGTACAACGTAGTTTATGGCAAAGCGATTACCAACCAAGGTATCCAAGGCTGGTTGGCTGCTTATTTTGGGTTTTTTTTTTTTTTTTTTGTGTTTCACATTTAGAGCGTAAATCAAACTACAGACTGGAGTAGAGTAGGTCTACCTTGTACTTCGTCTTGGAACTGAGAACAGAGAATAGTAGGCAACGATAGCGACTAGCTTGTCTTTGTTTGTTTGTTTATTTGTTTATAACAGTTGCCGATTTTAGTGTGCGACCTCAATGGCTCAGAACGACGACAAACGACTCAGTTCGATTTTGCACAACGCGACGAAATGCCGCATAAAACGCCGCTAGTAGACGGACGAGTATAAGAGTGGAATGTAAATGAACCTGCTACAAGAGTAGACGGCATTTTTTTTTTCTTTTGTCTTTCGTCTTTGTATCGTATTATCTGCAACCTGCAACTGCAACTGCAACTACAACTGCAATGGATTTTTTGAATGTGGCCACAAATAATGATCAGAAGTTGACAAGAAGTTAATACAAATATTGTGTTCAGTGCTTGAAAGTTGTTTTCCCTTTTTTTTTTTTTTGGTGTGCATAAAATAACCACTAACGAGTAATATTCATGATGGATATGAACGGATTCAGCGGCGGTCGTGTTCAATACTTGCAGGCTCAACTGTTTCCTGTTTGCACACTAACAGCATCCAATGGAGGTAATATTCAATCAAAAGTTTTCAATGTTACCAGCTTTCTTTTTTTTTTACACGACATTTGATTCAAGGTTGCTCTTAAGTTCATTCATTCATTAGTTGTAAGTTGTGTATATATGTATTTTGATATTCCGTTCATTAACTGTGCATGTGAAACTTGACTAGAAAAGAATGAGAAAATTTAAAATGGGTTGCAAGATAATTCGACCAGGCCAACAAAGTAATCTTAGTATCTATGAGACACCAAAATAGAGGAAGCGAAACTATGATAATATAATATTAATATATTCTTTTGAGAGAATATAAAATAACAACACAACTTTATTAGTCTTCTTTCTGCCTACAATATGAAACATGAAATTAGTTTGGTTTCCGTCCATTCGCAAATATTCTAAGAAATACTTATTATTTATACTTCCAAGAAAAACTATTCAACTAATACTCACATTGCTTAATTTCTAAATTGTTCAAGTTGATTGTGTTAAGGGCACCACGGTAGTTTTGTTGTTGTTGTTGTTATTGATGTTGTTGTTGTTGCTATCTGAGATTCATACCAAATCGTAGTTGTTCCAAAATATAGCTCTAGCTAGCAATGATTTGCTCCACCAAAATCGATCTGGAAAAGAAGGTAAATATGTGGAGAACATTTAGTAAATTGGCATTTGTGCTGTTGTTGTTGTTGTTAGTGTTGTTGTTGTTGCTGTTGAGTGAAGGAATGCTTTACTCATTGCAAAATGTTGTTGTTGTCGCGCTGTTATGACAACAATCCAAACAAAATTAACACACTATCTTATTGGGGTGAATTGTTTTCTGAGGCAATTAGGCATTGGCAATATTGGTAAGCCGACCCAACTAGGTTTTAATTTCTACCTGTTCAACTCGAATTAATGTGTGTTCAATAAACCTACATAGTTGGGAAATAAACAACTTTATGTCCACAACGATTTGTCGAAAGCTTGTCCAACAAAATATTGATTGCTGATGACGAACTTTCTCTTGTTGATATGATAGATATACAATATGTGCAGTAATAATATCAAAGGTTGATCACTTTCAAGATTGTTTAATTGAATTACATTAAATCATTGAATTATTACATTTCTCATCCACATTTCAATGACTGGCTGCATTTCAAGAATCTTTCATAATATGTATAAGTTGTGTGCAATTCACGGACTCTTTAGCACAATTCGCATAATTTGAAAAGGAGAACAGCTAATAAAACATCAACGTCTTAGATTCAATGAAAAATGAAAAATGTTTTAGAAGCACGAAATGAACATATATAAATTAATTGCAGCAAAATAATTATAGCACGAATATTGTTGGCATATGAGTGATGTCTCTCTGCTGTACAGCCAAAGTTTTATATCTATTGGTTGCAATGCACAGGAGGAGGAAAATGCGCCGTATTGGCACCTTTAAGTTTACCTTGTTACCAACAACATACATACACACTTACATACATACATACATATGTATGTATGTATGTACGTACGTGCGGAGGCGATGTGAATGAACCCAAAATGTGGCTATATATGAACATCCATAAAAATGTACATGTTCATAAATATGTATGTAATATGCACGCAGCAGTCATTCACACATGCATATATGAATGTATGTATGTATGTATGTATGTACCTGAATACATTTCTGACAGTACGTACATATATGTATGTAAGTATGCATATCTATAATAAATATTTATCAATATAACCCGAAGCAAGCACACATCATGCGAACATTGCTCTGGGTGGAAAGTGATATATATGTATATATTTATGTACATATATGTATGTACAAACACATTTTTAACGAATGCAAAAAATACTCATATCGTACACACATGTACGTCCATAAAATGTGTCAAAGTGCATATTAAACCAAACAATGTATCTACATACACGCTACATTAGATACGAAATTATTATACATTAATATTTCTGTCGAATTTGAGAATAACAATGTAACATACGTATCGGATATTCATTGTTTACAGAAGTTTGGTATTTATTTGGTATTTGGTACTTAAATTCAAAAAAAAGGAAGTAGAGTATCATAATATACTTTGCCTTAATTGTACATTAGCTACGAAAATATTGTACATTGATATTTCCGACTGAATTCGATTTTTAAACCCATATCTTAACTGTTTAGAGAAGTTTGGTATTTATTTGGTATAGGATATTTATATTCATGTATATCAAAAAGAAAAAAAAAGTAGCAGAATATCGCTCGTCTTAAATGCACATTTGCATTATTGTAATTATTAATATTCTAAATTAATATTTCTGGCGAATTTTATAATTTCATTGTTCATTGTTCAGAGAAGTTTGGTATTTAATTGATATTCGGTACTTATATCCATAAGAAAGGAAATAAAGTATCATAATATCGCTCGACTTGATCTACATATATTGATTGATTTTAGAGACATTGATTAATGAAACTATTCACGCATCATTCATTATTTGAATTACTCTTCCACATGTACATTTGATGTACGTACGATCGTCTGTATATATGTATGTGTGTATTTTCGGTTGTTGCGAACAGATATTTCAATAGATTCTCTGGCATCAATGTGTTTGTTTATGTTTAATTGCCAAAAGCTGCCATCGACTGCTCCGAGGCAAGGAGAAAGGAAAGCTCGCAAAATTGTCGAATCGAATCGAATGCTTCTTACCGGTGCAAGTGCAAAAATGAAAGCTTCGCTGCTGCTGCTTCTGCTTCTGTTATTATATTGCTCTGTGGCAGCGCGGCTCTCCTCATCGACAATAAATAATATTCACTGCTACTTGATGGCGTTGCTTCTCATTTTGCTTCTTCTTTAGCCCCGCTGGCCACTGTGGGGGCAATGAGGAGGAGAAAACGCCATTTGGCAAGGGGTTGAGGGGAGATGATGGCTAGAATTGTACATATTGACGACGAGAGGCTAGCTGCTAGCTGCTGTTGCTGCTGCTGCTGCTGCCTCGAATGAAACATTCAACATATTCAAACAATTCTCTGTTTTAGTCAACAGCAAACAGCGAACAACCAGCAACCAGCGTCGCACCATCTCGACGACAGCAATTAGTAAAAAATTATTTCTCGAGAATTGGGCCTCACAAAGTATTTAGTTGTTTTTTTCGCATTTTTATGCTTTCTTTTTCAAATCGTCAAATAAGTTTGTGTATAAACACACATTTCGAACATACCGTTGACACTTTTAGCGCGTTCGGTTTGTGCAATTCGAAAAGTGCACTTTGCATGTGCTGTTAACAGGTGAAAATACGGAAAACCAAATAAACAAAACCAACACATTGGAGTCTTTGCTGGTAAGACAACTATTGGTAACACTGAACAGTGTTCAAATTAGCTCATCACATAAATATGTTAATGTCGATGAGACGTGTTACCAACAAAGGCAATATAAAAAACAATACTTTAGCAAACAAAGTGAATATATCGAAAGTGTAAATTAATTATAACTATAATAACACATTACTTCGAAAGGTTTACAACTTTTTCAAGTTACAAAATTGAATGTCAACATTAATAAAAACAATTGTTAATAAAACTCCGTAATCACTATCTTTTACATTCAATTGAAATGTACATAACAAACTTTAACGATCGAAACAACACTCAGAAATCCCAACTTGATCGTTCCGAGATTTCTCATAAAACAATTGTTAAATATATTTCCTTATGAAAATTGACCATGACAGTGCACAAATCTCGTATACGCATTGAGAAGAATTTCCCCATTTGAAAGGAATTTCCCACCTGTTTTATATAAAATAACATTAACTTTGTCCTTTCAATAATTCAATCTTGTAGCGAAACAAACTAATTTACTATTGAATCGATCTCTACGTACCAAAGATGTGAATTTACTCGTAAAGTTGCCTTTTCAACAATCTGTTAAAACAATCTGATAAAAAATCCGAGTATTAATCAAAGCAAGTTTTAGTATTTACACATCGAAACACACACACACACATTGTGTACTGTGCTAATTAGGATAAAAATTGAGCTTGAAAATAATATAACTTTGCAATTAGTTTTTATTTCGAGTTTACTCATTAGAAATGTTGTTAATCTATTAAATGCCTTATAGCTGGCTTCCTTGGAAATTTTCTATCGAAAGGTCTGAAGACTAATCAATTAGTTCTTAACACTGATGAAAAGACATTGAGACCTATTGCACGACTGAAAGAACCACGCGATCTTTTCGCACTGCCGAAGGACAAGGACAATGATTGCTCACAGCAGGCCCCCAGATGGCCGATAGAATGTCAGGTGAGTAAACATGAAGTGCATTAATATAATTTGTTAAACTGTTGGACTGTTTCCTGGCCCCCAGGTCATTGAGGAGCGAGTTGTACACATTCCCTATGTTCCGCCCCAAGCCGAACCACTTAATGTGCCAACAGGCAATGAGCTGAAGCCGCGTCCTGTAGGAGAGGAAAATGGTATTATTGTGTTCACTTATTGTCCTATAAGTGCCGTCAACTATGTGAGTAGTTCATATGCCATCTGCCATATCTTTGTACATTTTTGCCAGCATGCACCGTCGGCACTTAATTTGACATTTTGGGGTGGGCCAGAGTTGGTTGGTTTGTTATACATAATCGTAGTAGGAACCTGCTCTCCTTTAATTGTTTAAATGACTTTCAACAATCGAAACAGGAAAACTCAAATGTCAAATCGAAAGCTGAGGATAAGTCTAGCGAAGATTCCGATGATTCTTCAGACTCAAGAAACGATTTCACACCACTCAGTCGACGAATGACGATGCGAAATACAAAGGGTCAACTGAATAGCATATCGAATATATTGAATAGCGTCGACGATCGCTCGACGAGCAACTCGCAAGATGAAGAAGACGATGACGGCGACGGCGACACAAGTGGCGAGGGCAAAGAGACAAGACAAGTCGGCGAGCAAACAACTCTCAACTGTCCCTCCAATCTCAGTGAAACCACGAAAAAATGCTTTGGCACAAATACTGCCCCCCAAGAATCCAGCGATATCGAAGATATTTGGACTAGCAATAGTACTGAATACAAGCCGGCTTCCCCTTATTACGTGCTCAGTGAGTTTGGCAAAAAAGTCCCCAAGACGATGATCATCGACAAGATCATCGAGAGTGATCAGCCGCAGACCCAACAGCAGCAGCAGCCTCCACCAACCACTTGCAACTCAACATCAAGCAAGGTACAGAATAACAGATATGCTGTGACACCTTTTCGAATCCCTAAATCAAACATATCGCGTTTGGAAGCTGCTTTCCAAATCCCCTCCCGCTTAACCACCAGCGACAAATCCCTATCGAATCCAAGCAAGAAATGCAATGCTGCCCTCGATGGTGAAGCAGAGCATAATCATAATGTTCTCGATGATACATTGATGAGCGATAGCGAATGCTCATCTGGTCGTCTGGCCGGTGGTGCTGATAATCTTCCCAGCACCAGTTCAAGCTCAGTATCTGAGACGGATACTCTAGTGGGAGATGAAACCGAGAGCGTCCAACCATGTAAGATAGCCGATGAAAGATCACACTCTAAAGTACATCCATGGCATTTATGTATACCAAATGCTTTTATACCAAGTATGACTTACTAGATATGTTACTCTAAACTTTTCTTAGCATAGGCACAAAACACAGAATTAGTAATCTTCGAAACAACGATTTTCTTCGTTATTTTAAAATGTTAAATTTTCCTTAATTCGAACTTTTTTGATAATATTGAAAATTTACCAAGACTTTAGAGCATACAATGCTGTTCCTCTTAGCAATCAAACTTTAATATAAATAGTTTTTTGATTGATATATGTTATATCAGTATATAATATTGTATTCTTGAATTTTCATTAATTCGAACTTTTTTTTAAATTATTTAAAATTTAGCAAGACTTTAGGGCATAAAATGCTGTTCCTTTTAGCAAGTAAACTTTAAGATAAATAGTTATTTGGTTGATATATATCAGTATATAATATTGTAGATTTTGTACATTTATGAATAGAAATGAAATCAATATTAATATTTTTGAAATGGAATCTGTATATTTGAACATACTTATGTAAAACACTATATTTAATGTGTCTATATCGAACGAATTCTTAAACTGAAATTGCCCTCAGCTTCTGAAAATAAAATGCCTGAAGCAACAGGACAACTGGCTCAATCCTCATCGCCCAAACAAACGGTGAGCATGGCGGCAGCAGTTGCAGCTGTTGCAAGAGGGCGACGACGCGGATTTGAGCCTGTAACGTGTTCGTCAGATATTTTGGGGTTATCGCATTTAAGTACAAAAAGCATCAATACTAGCAGCACCTTTGTTGAACTAAGCAACGATAAGTCGCCGCCGCCCAGTCCAGATATCGATAGTACTAATGAAACCACATCATCGTTTCAATCTCAACCCATTTCCAATGATATTCCCCAAATGCAGTTTAGTCGCTCAGCCGTGGGTGGTGCCAAATTTGTGACCAACTGCCATCCAATGAACGCCGAGGAATACGATAGTCTGGAGTTTGAGTCACGCTTTGAGTCCGGCAACTTAGCTAAAGCAGTGCAGATCACGCCCACCTACTATGAACTATATTTACGGCCCGATCTCTATACGAGCCGATCCAAGCAGTGGTTCTATTTTCGCGTTAGACGCACGCATCGCAACATGTTGTATCGCTTTTCCATTGTGAATCTGGTCAAGTCGGATAGTCTTTACAATGATGGCATGCGACCCGTCATGTACTCAACGCTGGGTGCTAAAGAGAAGAGCGAGGGATGGCGTCGATGTGGCAATAACATTTCATACTATCGCAACGACGATGAGTTAGTATTTACATACGGTTAGAGTTGGCAAACTATCGATTAAACCAAAAAAAAAAAACATCGATAGTTTTCAACTTCCATCAACAATTAATAACGACTTCAATTTGCATTCGTAGAAGCAATAACACTAATGAGGAGGATGAGGACAATTCAAGCTACACATTGACATTCACCATCGAGTTTGAGCACGATGATGACACAGTGTATTTTGCCCACAGTTATCCTTACACCTACAGCGATCTACAAGTATGTTCAGAACACTAAATAAACGTAAAATATAAGCATATTCAATTTGTGCTATCTTGCTAAATAGGACTATCTAATGGAGATACAGCGACATCCGGTAAAATCCAAATTTTGTAAGCTCCGGCTTCTTTGTCGCACACTAGCTGGCAATAATGTATATTATCTCACCGTCACGGCACCATCCAATAATGAGGATATAATGCGTGTAAGTAAAATGATCATTATCTGCTCTCCTTTTGGAATAATTGTTTACCAAACACCATTCCATTGACAGCGCAAGAAATCAATAGTGGTGTCGGCTCGTGTTCATCCCAGTGAGACGCCATCGTCCTGGATGATGAAGGGTTTGATGGACTTTATAACTGGCGACACAACGGTTGCCAAACGCTTGCGTCATAAATTTATTTTCAAACTGGTGCCGATGTTGAACCCTGATGGTGTTATTGTTGGAAACACTCGAAATTCGCTAACTGGTAAAGACTTGAATCGTCAGTATCGAACTGTTATTCGAGAGACATATCCATCGATTTGGTATACAAAAGCCATGATTAGAAGGTAATTTCTGCAGTCAAAGTACAATTTTGTAATGCATTTGTTTAAAATTTTACTTGATCACACATCTTCCATCTACATTTTCAGACTGATTGAAGAATGCGGAGTTGCCATGTATTGTGATATGCACGCCCACTCACGCAAGCACAATATATTTATATATGGCTGTGAAAATAAACGCAATCCGGAGAAGAGACTTACAGAGCAGGTCTTTCCCTTGATGCTGCACAAAAACAGCGCTGATCGGGTGGGCTTAAGATCTTCAGCTACCTATTTTTTTGTTATCGTTTAATGTTTTTGTGTTGCTCGACAGTTTTCGTTTGAAAGTTGCAAATTTAAAATTCAGCGAAGTAAAGAAGGTACTGGACGCATTGTTGTCTGGATGCTTGGCATTACAAACAGCTATACAATCGAAGCTTCTTTTGGCGGTTCCTCGCTGGGCTCGCGAAAAGGAACTCATTTTAACACACAGGTATGCGATATCCTATGCGATAGTACATCGATAGTTACAAATTCGTTTTTTTTTTTTTTTGACAGGATTATGAGCACATGGGCCGTGCATTTTGTGAGACTTTATTGGACTATTGTGATGAAAATCCGAACAAAGTAAAGCGACATGCTAAATTATTTAAGCAAATTAAAAAGATAAGAAAACGCGAGAAACGCGAGCAGAAAGCATTGAAATTACAAAAAATGGCTGATCAGGGATGTATTCTAAGCGACAACAAGATCAAAGTGAAACGTTCTGTGGAGAAAAGTGTCTCCTAGGAAACGATTTCCATTCGCGTTACACTGAACATATCGCCAGCTAACCGCTTTTTGTTGTAAATTTAGAAATGTTGTGTTTTAGTGATGCCAAAACATCGATTTTTGCGATGCTTTAAACAAACAAACCCTCGATAGTTTCGATGTATCGCTTTCCTTGTTCGAATTCTGCAAAACCGTCTGTTTAAGCGGCACCTATTAATTATTAGTAAATATTGTTCATACTAATTTTGGTTGGCCCGCTCAAATATTATTTATAGCTAAAGTACAGTTTAGCAGTATTGATGGTGCCAACAAAAAAAATAAGAATCTCACTCGTCTATTTTTATATCAGAAGTGTGTTTCGACTTTTATATTTAGCTAATCTATATTGTTGACTATATTCCTGACACAACCATATCTTGAAGATTGAATGTGCGTTCAGCATTGGCTTCAGGTTATATATAATCCAATCCTATGTCAAATATTAACGAAAACAAATGTTGCCAAATATTGAATTTGAATGCTGTCTATCGTTCATCGCAGTTTTTCTAATTTTTTTTCTCAAAATACTAGAGTTACCAATTAACACTTTATGTATCAAACTCGAAACATATCTCTATAAATATATATTTATATTTCTATCTATATATATATGTAGATATATGTACAAACGTATACATATATTTAAGTATAAAACTATTGTATGTTTAGAGTAAGCATCTACAGCACAGCATCGAAACGCACATTCATAATTCATTTGCTCACAATTGTTTTTTTATTTTTATTTTAATTGCCTAAGTACGATTTTTGTAGTTTGCCGTGTACTGTAAAATAAAATTCTCGTCTAAAAAACAATTGATGTAGTTAGAGATTATTATTCATAGTATTATTTTTTTATGTTTTCAGACAGCTTTGCCAACCACAACAATTTTATTAATGTGTATTCATATTATTTGTTTTTATATTATTTTTTCTTTTAATTTTTTTGGAAACTCTGTATTTTTTCACTAATCCTAATGAATTAACATTTACAATAGATTTTAAATTTACTCAAACAACAGGAAAGACTACGCTCCAAAATAATTGAAAGACTGATGCGCGAAGGCTCAAGTGCCGATGAACCGTTAAACATTCCATTATCGGATTACTCCAGGTAAGTATTTCAGATTATGTATAACACTTGTAAGATTTTAGTGCACAGCTTGATAAAAGTAGAACGCACAATTTATATATAAGATTCAGGTATACAAAAAGTTTCTATACGTTTAGTATACTGTAATGTCATAAAATGTCAGGTAAAACGGATCTAAGGAGATAATTAAAAGTTACAAACCTACAGTCAAGTGTGCTCGACTGCGAGATAGCCCCTCCTTCGAATTTATTCTTAAAACATACCAAATTAATTGACCGATTAAATATTAAAATATACCTATGACTATATATTTGGTATATCGATATATTATTTCATAAAAAATATACCACTCAACACGGATCGAGTTTATTCTTAAAATATACCAAATTAATAGACCAAACAAATATTAAAAATGTATAAATGACTATATATTTGATATATCGATATACTATATTATTTACATTATACCATAGAGTATAAAATATACCATCTTGTCAATCAAAACAACTAAGACTCGACTTATATCGAATTACATCAAATTTGTAATAACACATCTTCTGTTTATAATTTAGTGACGAGGGCAACTGCAGTTCCAGTTCCGACAATGAAGGCAAGCATTCAATAGCTGCTTCAGACCTGGAAGGTCCTTGTTGTGCACCAATCCGTGCGCCGCCCAGTTCGCCTGAGGTTATGAATGAGATTCGTAAGGTAGGTTTATTTTTATCATTTGGTTCACACCTCAAGTATCCGCATTTAGAAGGCTTGGCTCAATTGCATTCCAGATTTAGTCTGTTTTTAATTCAGAGAAGCTAAAAAATATCCTAACAAATCATGCAATTTAGTTGAGCCATCTAAATCGAGTCTATCTTAATGCACAGTCGCATATGTATGTCATTAATGCTTTCGTGCACAACCATCATTAGTTTCGTGTACGCCGAATGCATAAAGTGATGCACGTTCTGGACCAAATCTACTTTTCCCCGGTTCTCCAACGAAAATTCAAAGCACTTGCACGACTCAAGCGTCGTCGTCATAAATTGGGATGCAAAACAGCTATTAGCAACAAGCGTATGACGGGTGGTGAAGTGGCTCTAAGTTCACTCAATGAAAATGTGCCAACAAGCAATACACATGTTCAAATAACCACAATTAAGTCGACACGGCAATCGAACACAGAACTCGACAGCTCAGAGAGCAATGTATCTCAGTCATCATCGGATATAGCTACGGATGTTAATAGCGATAGCAAGCAAACCAGTAAGCAGCAATCCTCTCGTAAGAAAATCAAGAAAAAGAAATTCATGCCTATCGAAAAAGGCAAATCGAAGGCGATTAATCGCAAAACGCGAATCGATCGCAATTTGCGACTTTGGTTGGCCAACAGAAGAATTTTTATTTTCCGTCGTAAGAATAAGGTATCTTAACATCTGACATGCTTGAAAATTTCTAGGGACACTCAACTTTCGTCAGTTTGAATTTCGGATTTAGAAATCGACAACAGAAATCGTTATCGTTAAACCGATACACTTATATATGTATTTGCTTTAAGGGTATAAAAGTATGAAATTATTCCGCTACGTAAATTGTAATACACATTCGATTTTCACATAAAGTCTTTGGTTTATCATACAAAAAGCTTCTGGAACACTAACAATATTCATATATTTTAGAATCGACGGCAGCGAGTACGCAGCAAGCCCTTGAAGAAACGTGGCGAAGTTGCGCGCACAGCACTTGACTTGCCTACCACCGATCCGGGGTCAGATTTGCATTTCTCTACAGATGATGAGGAGCTTTCGCCAACAGGTAAAGAGGGATTCGGGGCAGTGGCGCCACTGCGTCACACATTACTTCAGAGCGAGTTGCAGCGACGCTATATCGAGGAAATCGGTGATATGGTAGTGAAGAAACCGAAAGCGGTTCACCATCATATGCCGCCCGAGTTGATCGTGACAACACCATCGAAGATAACTGGGCCCGGTGGCGTTAAGACCTTAGAAATCTATAAGTTGACGCCACGCACAGCACCCGAGCAACAAGAGGGCGTGAGTCAAGTGAAAACAGGCCATGCAATTTCGCCTGCTGCTCGACGCACTTACTCCTGGCACAATCTCAATCAGGAAAGCGGCCATGCCAGGCCAAATTTCTTTACTCGAGAGTCCAAGCCGTCGGTCAAGATATACAGGGCGCCTCCACGACGGTGAGTAACGTTCGAAAAGAAAGAGGATATAAACCTCTAAAATTCTCTTCATTCTATTCGAACCAGAATGCTAAAAGAAACCGTTATCTTTAGTATTTCATTATGACCCAAGAAAGGTTTTACCTGCTTATATAAATTGTCCTGTTTCGGAATCGATTAGTTCTATTTACACTGTTAACAGTTCGATTATCGTTTCAGTTCTATTACAAATCTATTCTATGTTTGTTGCCCTGATGTTTGAAAAAACACAAAACTATGCCTGACTAATATTCTCTTTATTGTAGCAATGTACCTAGCAATTTTATACCGCTTGCCCAGCAAAGAAATGGTGGCAACGCAGACGACTTGCAATTGAAGTTGTCATTGAAGAAAAAGATATGGACGGGAGCACACGGCGAGCCGGAGAACAGACCTCTCGCCTGGTACAAGGGCAATCAATGCAAAGCACATCCTCAGTTGGCTAACGTAATGGCATCAGCTGCTGCTGCCGCCTCAGCGATGCGTTCCGGAGGCGGACAGGCGCAGAATGTATTTGGTGCTAGCAATAAGGAACTGATGGCATCCGCAGGAGGAACTGCAACGACTCCATTGCCGCCCGCTTATGTAGGTGCGCCACGTCGATCACGCAAAGTCGATCAAGTGGACTTATTCAAGTAAGTAAAGAGTGATACTATCTATAGATCGCTTCAATAGATTACTGTTTAAATTCTTTAAAAATGTCTACCATTGATGAGCTTGGGTTTGAGCTTTATGATTTTGTAATTATATGAATTAAGTGTAATACAAAGTTCAGTTCAGCCAGCACATCAACATTTCGCTCACATATTTGTCTCTACAGAAACTATCGAAAAACGATAGTAAGTACAAGCGATGATGGTCTCAATAACTTGTGGGGCTTCCCTATCTCTTTCTTCTCTGTTCATTTCCGACACTAATTCACAAAATGTAATTTACATCTTCGCAGTGCCTGCTCACAAAAGTTGCTAATGTGGCAGCAGGAGCACAAGAAATTGCAACCAATGCACGCTCGTCTCATGGGCGGCACCAGCACCAGCGTCAAGTTGGACGATTCGCATGTGCAGATGCGCTCCAGCAAACCCAAAAAGGGAACGAAAACCGCCAGCGATAGTGAAGTGGTTGCGAGTACTGGGAAAGGCAAGCGCAAGTCGAGCATTATCAAGATTGCAGAGACAACGCAACTGGTAACGCGATTCTCGCGCACACGCAACAACACTGGATGCTCTGGCGGCAACAATAACGCGGCACAGAAACAGCAAATGACTCAAATGCAACGACTGATATTCAAGGGCTCCGAACAAATGAACAATGCATCTGCAGTTGGCTTGCAACAACAGTCCGCCGGGGGACGAACAGCTAGCAAATTCAAGACTGGCGGCATTGTGGTGACTGCAGTTCAACAATCGATAGTCAGCAACACAGTGGCTGGAAGTGCTGGCGGAGTATCGAGGCGAATGCGTCACGCTGGTTTGGTGCATCTCAAGAGTGGTCCAGCTACCGTCGTTGACGATGATAACGCTGTGCAGTATCGCCGCAACAGCAGCTCCGTGCAGATCAACAAACCGACCACTGCCGGCGGCATATCGTTAGACACCGTCAGTCTGGTTCGCAAAGTGAAGACCAAGTTGAAGAAGCGAAAGTCGCGAACGCTTGCGAAAGCCGCTTCGGCAGCAGTTAAATGAAACAAATGGGAGCTAGTGAAGAACTTAACATCTCATTTGAAAGAAACTCTCGGACCCAGACCCGGACATTCCTCAGCATCTCCTAGATCGACAGCATCATTCCCTTATCCCGCAAATTTATGTATTTGTATGTAAATTATTGTTTTTAACCAAATTTTAGTCCAATTTTAATAAGTTAAGCTACTTATCCGCAGTCATAGAATAATCAAAATATTGATGGATTAGTCACAATGTGAGCATCATATATAGCATAGCAAAATTAATGGGGCCCTCAAGTGCTCCCAAAGTTTAGGCATTTTTGTATTTTGTACATACTGTGTGTGATGAATTGAATGTTCTACATGTAAAGATACATAAACGATGAGAATATTAACCCATTTAGGCCGCTTTCAAATTTGCAATAAAAATTATAATTGTTTTGAAACTACACTTGCTATAAATTGGACAATTTTCATCTACCAGGGTAAAAGTCGAAAACTTATGATTAAGAAAATCGTAAAGTCGTAAAATTGTTCCATTAATCTTGAAATATAGGAAAAAACATACAATGTAATCAAACTATAATACTGCAGGTCAAACATAAAGCGGATCATAAAGGCATTTTCTCGTAATCAGATCATTCTTATTAATAGCTTTATGAAAAACAAAATTATCATAGGACATTAACATATGTAGAAACAAAAGCTTTTATCTTAAAAAAAACGAAAAGGAACCCATATAGAATTTTTTGTAGTTTATGTACGAAAACATTTCTCTCATTCCTCAATCCTAATAAAGACAAGTTCTTTACAAACGTGCGTGAACATTTAAAAGTCATATTATTTAAGTATCTACGCTTCAGATGTTTCTGGTTGAATCGTTGGTTGATAATAAGCCCTAAATAAATGGAATAAATAGTTCCATTATTATACTTTAGCAAATTGTCAGCAGACCATAGTTTCTTTCTATGATATTAAATTTCAAAACGTAAGACAGATGTGTGCTTTTGTTTTTAATCCGTACACATGTATTTAAATTTGAAACTTTTTCATGAATGACATCAATGTGTATAATTCGATCGTAGTTATATTAATTTTAACCCTAGATAAACTGCCTATATTAACTTTATATGCGCGATTTTCATAGCATTCATATCTGAGAACTGGATTTGTAAACGGACTCAATTATTAATATGACGCAGTAAATTAGTCACTTGACTAAAAAGTGCATTGTGTCACTAGCCGGTCATATAACTATTCTAAATGTACACTTCATGTTTACTTTCCGATTAAGATTAGGTATAATCGAGACCGGATTTGGCAGCGATTGTGTTAACAAGCATACAGAGACATTGTTTTTTTTTTCTTCCAGTGGGATTGCAGTAACATTACTAAAAAATAAAAACCCAATATTATAATTCAGCCGTTAAATAAAAGTAGATGATCGCTCAAATACTTAAGCAATTGCCTCACAAACCAAATGATATTCGGTATTCCAATAATTTTTGCACTCACTGTTCATAAAAGCGCACACAACGTGTTTGGACCACAGGAACATATGATTTGAGTATATTACATACCCCTTCCTCAAATGAAGCGCTTCACATTCGATCACCGTCTATTTGTTATGCAACGTCACGTGAATTGTAACAATATGAATTACAATAATAATAATAATAATGTAATAGTTGCAAAAGTAAACAAAATGTTTCCTGAATGTGACCTCTAAGGATGACAGAATGCTCTGTTTTCATAGCTAAATGTTGCTTTTTTGTATATCGATATTTTGGCAAGCAAATAACAAACAAATAACATATCAGTCGTGACCCGAAATCGCACAAGCCAGTTGTCGAATAATAAAATGTATTCCAAATGTATATGTTTACAAAAGCCAACAAATTTTAAAGAAATAAATTAAAATGTTACAGATAGTCAGCATATAATCTGATACTGTGACCGATGCCGATATGAGAAAATATCTTGCGTCTCCAAAAAGTAATGATTACGGTTATAAACTATTGAGCTCACATGAATTGGTATCATCTTAACAAATTAAAAAAAAATCATTAAAATTTCGGTTAGTCGTAAATTGTTTTATTAAAATTAAAAGGAATTTGTTAACATCTCCTACTTCTGGTATATACAGCAAATAAATTCCAATTGATATTTGAATTTTACAACTATCTGTAGAATGATCTTCAAATCTATAACGTATAGTATATGTATACATACTTATGAATATCTATGATCGATATTAACAATTGAAAGAATTTATCGCTGTTTACCCGTCTGATCATCGTTGCAAACTTATTGATTTCAAAAACGAAAAGTGATTGCTGCTCGAATTAAATGTGAATAGAAACAAAAAGGCAAGCGCTAAAATTCACATAACATTGCAAAGAACGAAATGACTTTAAGTGCAATTCCAGCACGTGCCAAATGCAAAACACACATGCTAAAAATTTAATAAATTTTCAGGAAATTTCAAAAGACCCTTTTTATATTTTCGATTAAAAGTAGTATACAAACTGCAACTTATGTAGTTAAGCAAAAAAAAAGTACAAAATATAAAAAATAAATATGTACATTATTATGGATGTATGTACATTAAGTTTTTCACTATTATCTGGCCACTATAAATTACAAATAAAAACAAGCTGCTAAACCAAAAAAATTGTATCTACAAACATGCAGATGGATGTGTTTTCTTAGACAATATTGTCAATCGTTCAAATTTTTAGACTTAATAATTTCTGTATCAAATGACTTTGGAAACTTATCAATCCACAAAATTAAGGCTCATCTACGATCTTCCATTTACAATGGTATGTAAAATCGAGCCGTGCCAAATTTTCTCAAAGTGTTCCATCAATATCTAGGAGAGGTTATCTTAATTTGATTCCCTCAACTAAGATTTCATATTTGGTTGATAGTTATATAACACACTTTAACATGCAATATAATCAAGTTAAATGTAATCACAAATTAATGTGCGAATTGAAAATGTCTTATTGAATGTAAATGAAGAACGCATATTTGTGTAACACAATAAGCTATTGACAAATTTTCTGGGGCAGCATTAACATACAATAAATTAGAAATGACAAAATTTCTTTCAAAAGAGTTAGCTTGAATCTTGAATCCAATACTTATTTATCATTAGTGTAAATAACATAATGCAAATTTCGATGGAAATAAAATATTCATTGTGTAAAACATTTTATCCCCTTCAAACATTTCTTGTGAACTTTAATTCATATTTAATTAGTGCATTTAAAAATATATATTATTTAAAGAGTTTGAATTAACTAGCATTTCAGTGAGCTTCCCAAACGTTTATTTATTTATTTTTTTTTTTTTTGTGTTTTAAGTTACCACGCGACCCATGGGACCTAAACGTTTAGTTGCTATCGACAATTTTTAAGCTTTAGAGACACCGCTATCGAATATAAAGTGTTTGAAACAATTTGGAATCGAAACAGCCTGAGCGAACGGCGGAATCGCAGTGCAAATTATTGACGATGGAAGTGAAAAGCTATTTCCATTTAAATTTTTATTTAAAAAATTTATCTTATTTAATATCCATCACAATTTTGTAGACAAGCATATTATATAAAAAGTAAATATATAAACTTCATTAATAAATCCTTTTTCAATCACATTACATTTTAAATGAATTCTGTTTGGTAAGGTAAGACAGATAGAGCAACAATCTTGAAATACGTGAATATTACCTAATTATAGAATTATTATTTATAACCCTCTATAAGCGCTACGGCTAATAACCAGTTTTAATATTTGTGAACAATTTAATTTATTGTTTTATACACAGTAAAGTAGAAAACATCTCTCAAAATAAAATGTTTTAAATAAATGTGCTGTATAAAATTTAAATGAAGGGAATATATCAGTCTGTCAATCGATATATCGCACGGGATTTAACGCTTGCGAGAGAAAAACATCGTGTGCTCTTGGTGCTGTTATCGTAGCTATCGATATTATTGGTGCCGTCTCTGTTTTTGACACAAATACATACACATAGAAGAAATATGTGCGTGAATGTTATAATTGTTAGCGAAAGAAAAGACAACACAGTATCGCAATTAGCAAAACTGGAATTACAAGCGAACAAACCATCAAATAAATGGGCAACTTTGTGAGCAGGCAAAATGCAGCTGTCGAGGAAGCAGACCATTCCACCAATCATGCCTACAAATATCCACCACGAATTGGCAATTTCTTTAGCACCCATTTTATAATGGGAGGCGAACGCTTCGACACGCCCCAGCCCGAATCATATTTGTTTGGCGAAAATGCCGACCTCAATTTTCTGGGCAATCGCCCCACAGCGTTTCCCTATCCGCCGCCACAGGCCAATGAGCCGACGAAAACGCTGAAAAGTCTTGTCAACATACGCAAGGAATCTGTGCGTTTTGTGCGTGTACCAAACGATAATAAAAACAAAAAGCAAACTGATGTCGTCGATGCTGCCACAGAGAACAAAGCGAAAACAAGAGAATTGAGTGAAAGCAGCAGCAATCACACACAGGTCGATGGTAATGTGATATGTAACATGACAACGGCAACAGACACTGAGATTATCGGTTCGACAAGCACTTCTTGCTACAATATTGAATTTACGTTCGATTCGGATGCAAAATGCGCGATCACCATACATTATTTTTGCACCGAGGATGTGAGTCTCAGTGGAGTTACATTGACTCAACGCGAGGGACTGCTCACGTCCTTCACATCGGAAACGTATCATTATGACAAGGGCATCAATCAATGCTTCTCGCAGCCGAGCCACGTCTTCAATCCACAGCTGATACCAGAGGATGATCTGGTCTACAATGCTGGACGCGAACAGTATCCGGTTGCTATACACTGTGTGGTCGAGGAGGGCAACGAGGAGTGTCGTCAGTCGCACACAACCATTTGTGTGATTGATCATCATCCAGAGACGACGACTTATGTGTTGCGTGCACTCAAACAAAAGATCTTCGTCGATGGCCTCTGTTATCTCCTGCAAGAGATTTATGGCATCGAGAATAAGGCGGTGAACAAATCGCCCTTAGACGAAGAGATCGATGACCATGGCAGCGAGTGTGTCATCTGCATGAGCGAGACTCGCGACACTCTTATACTGCCATGTCGCCATCTCTGTCTGTGTAATTCGTGCGCCGATTCGCTTCGTTACCAAGCCAACAATTGCCCCATTTGTCGGGCACCATTCCGTGCGCTGCTCCAAATACGAGCCGTGCAGAAGGGCATCAGCAGCAGCAGCTCGCACATGGTTCATCATCAGAATACGCCAACCTCAGTTGCTGGCGGTGGTGGTGAATCGACGCCCATTGACATTCCACCTGGATTTATTCCGGTCTCTTTGATTGAAGCTCTTAATGGACCGCCACAAGTGACGCGCGCCAGGTATAAATATCACATTTACACTTACAAGAATCGATCATGCATTAAGATAGAGTTCCAATTAAAATGTATACGTTTCAGTAGGTTTTCATCGCTAAGTTAAAGCTAAGACACAAACTCCAGCATGTATTTTAACCAGTACTTATCGCAGACACGAACCAACTGTAGATATTTCACTTATTTGCATTTTAATGCCAAGAGGCATGTAAGTAGACGAACAATATAATGATTTTCTGCTGTACAACATTACATTACCTCCGATTTAACAAAATCAATTTAGAATGTAGAAGAAATTAGCCTTTATAGTAAGTGTGATAATTAAGATGAAGGTTTAGTTTGTCTATAATAATATTTTTAGATTGAAATTAAATTCCACATTAAATTTACTAAATATTTCTTTTTTTTTGTACAATAGAAGCGTCGATCATGATATCATGGACAGCGCGACGGTGGCTGCCTCAACGATGACCAGCGGCGACAACGTTAAGGCCACATCACCCGTCAAGTCGAGTAGCCAACGGCGATCAAAGATTAAGAAGAATGCATCAACTTGCACCACAACGAACGAGATGAGTACACTCACAACGCAAACGAGCGGTGGAACTTCAACAGTATCTGTGGTGGAAATTGAAAGCGATCCCAAGAAGTCGACGCCTTCTTTAACATCATCGTCAAAGGCAACGTCAACGCCGACACTCACTTGCTCCCCAAACATACAGGAGGTGCACATCATAAATGAGCGCCACAATGGGCTGAAGTACCAGAAGCACAATCAATCTGGTAGCAACCACGATGTCGTCGACGATGAAGACAGCGAAAATGAAAAGCTTTCACCGCTGCTTTCGCCAGGTAGCCGAAGCAAAAATACATCGTGCAAGTCGCTGAAACAAGTGGTGGCCAGTCTGGGTATTCATGATGACGATGACGATGATGATGTGGTCGACGGAGGAAGTCCAAATAGTGATGCAGCTGGAGAAGACATTGCTGGCCATGATTCTCTTTCCCGCAAAAGTGACTCCTCCCTAAAACGAATTAAGCATACCGGCGATCTGGCCGACTGTGAAAAGCCATCCACAGAGCCAGCTGGCCTATTGGCAGCCAACTTGAGTGCCGAGGAGTCGGATTATTATACACCCGATGACACACAAAACAATATATTGAGCCCATTGTGTCAGAGCGAACGGACAAAGGGCGGAGATTCCGGAAGTCGCCATGAGACGATGTCATCCGACACTAACATGTCCAGCTCAATTGGAATCGGCGGTGGATACAGCAGCACTGTGAAAAAAAAATCCAGAATCTGCACAAAAAATCCACTTCAGTGGGGAACATTGTGGGACCCGCAAACAGTACTTGCGGCGGCGTTGTTGACTTAAAGATCAATAATGTCAGTTCACTTCCAGGTAATCAAATCATAAATAATTAATCCAGTTATTAGTAACGTGGCAAAACGCTTATTCCTTGATAATGTGAAAAAAAAAAACCGGGTAAATGTTTGAACACATTGTTTAATCCACTTTTAATGCGACATGGATAATATAAAGGATGTGGTGAACTATTCAAGAAATACTAGAAAAGGAAAACAATAATGAAAATTTTATAATTCTTACCACATTTTAACTGTAAACCTTTGTTTTATATTGCAGATATGTTGGACAGCCCGGTTAGCGGAAATTCGGCGTCCACGCGCAGTTCCAGTGATAGCTATTCATCAAGTTCATCAACTAAGCAATTGCTTAGCTCTAACCCATCCACAACGGCGGCGAACATTATTGTTGATGACAAGACTGCACTTCAGAATGCGGTCAATGTTTGAAATACAACCTGTGCTAGACAAATGTAGGGTGTTATATGGTATATATAAATATATATGTATGTCTATGTGAATGTATCATTATAAATTAAATATGGTTCAACATGATATTAGCTTTTAACAAAACCTTCAATTTGTATTATTTTCGTGAATCGAAACTATCGAGAGAACTCTTGACTTGCAGACCACCTTTGGACAATTATTGTAGTGCATATACAAATTCGAAAGCTCTCTGTGACGTTAGTGTATGGATGATAAACTTAAAAGTGATTCAAGAGAAAGTGCTTTGGATACACTTCATTTGCTACTATTAACTTCAGAAAACGATGGTGAAATTATACAAAGCACTGCGATGGATACATCACCGAAGATAATAAGAATATGGTAAATGCATGGATCACAGAACTTAGCAATGACTGACGTATGACAAAAGCAAGGCAAAACCTGTCCAACAAATGCCAGCGAGCTATCACCTGTCCCCATTATTATTGGGGTTTTGAAGTAGGCAACCTTACTATGTTGTGAACTGATCTAACATATTAAACAAACCAAGGACAAACTTCACAGCACTACGTCACAAATATAGTATGCTTAACATACATTATATATTCTACCTTTGGTAGCCTAAGGTCGCTTAAAAAATGAAATACACAACACTGGAAGTGAAAAATTATTAAAAAATTAATAAAAGTTATTGACGAACTGCCATTTGTACTATTGGTAAACTTAAAAACGTAAATATATTATATAAAACTTATATATATATAAAACTTCAAGTACCTACAATTCCCATAAATTCAGTTCAATTGGAATTCGCAATGAGTGGGTTGCAAACATTTGTTTATTAACATTATTTTAAACATAACACAACAAAATCAAGTAAGAAATCTACAGTCGAGTGTACTCCGACTGTGAGATACCCGCTACCAATTTTGAATAAAACAAATATATTTTGCGGTATTTTTCTTAAAATATACCGAATATATTGCAAAAATACTAAAAAAATATACCAAATTGTATATTTTTGTATATCGATATAGTACCGCATTCAAAATATACCATAGACGGCACAATATACCAGATTGTCATCCAAAGCAACTAAGGCGTGTTTGCCCATACAAAAGTATTTCTTTAATAACTTCGACAATTTTTATCTGACCAAATTTTCAGGAATCATAACTACTACAGTAATTATTACCTATACCAAAATTCGCAACTCTAGCTTTAAAATTACGCTTGTTATTCGATTTTTTTGATTTGCGGTGGCGGAAGTGGGCGTGGCAAAAATTTGAAACAAACTTGATCTGCGTGCAAACATAACAAACGCTGTCGAAAAAAATATAGCTTTATCTCTTATAGTCTCTATCCAGTGTTTCATACGGACGGACGGACACACAGTGGGCGATTTGGTCCCGCTAGCGGCATTTAATTAATAACTTCTAAACTAAAATAGATATCTTCAGTCGGTTTTTTTTTCACTGATCAGAAAAAAATCATAGAATTTTTTAGGTTAAAAAATTTTTTTTTTATTTTTTTTTAATTTAAAAAATTTTTTTTTTTTTAATTTAAAATTTTGTTTTATTTTTATTTTATTTCAACTTCAATTGATGGGATGATGGAAAAAAATGGGATGACTTCTGAGTGCAATACTATAAAAAGATCCCTTTTTGGTACTAACACTGTGTCTAAAAAGTACCATAGTTTCAAGGCTAGCAGATAATAGCAGTTCATATTACACATTTTGGACGCTACTGATTCACACTTTCGGCTAATAAAGGAGTTAGACTGAATCCAGTTGAATAAATTAAGTTCTACTCCACGAAAGACAGGTGTACGCTAATCCGGGCTAGTTGTTAATACACTGAATTACCACTACGTTTTATGAGCTACACATTTATAGACCGGTCACAAACATTGATTTTTTTGAAAATACATACCTTGAATATAATAAAAATCCAAACTTCTAACAAATTCACCAAAAATTGTAAATTTCCGAGGAACTCAAATTCCATGCGCGAAAAAAGAAAGAATTTTCTAGAGCTCTTTGCAAAATCATATCGTGTGTTTGATCGTTCACAGATGATGATCAGTTGATCGTAGAGCTTTTAAAAAGCTTTTAAAAATCTAATCAAAGCATCTGCTATCGATATGTGAAAAAATATTAACGGATTTTTAAATTTGAAAATTTGAATTAAATGCCACTAGCGGGACCAAATCGCCCACTGTGAGACGGGCATGGCTATATCGTCTCGGCTGTTGACACTGATCAAGAATATATATACTTTATAGGGCCGGAGATGCCTCCTTATTCCTGTTACAAACATTTCCTGCCGGCACAAAGTTATAATACCCTTCTACCCTATGGGTAGCGGGTATAAAAACGTAGGCATAGCTTCCGTTTGGTTCAGTATACATATTTAAAACACATACTACATAAGACATAGATCATTTCTTTCTTCGACTTTTTCAGCATGAGAATTATTTATATCTGCTACCCATAAGGTAGAAAGGTATTACCTATAGGGTAGTAATAATGTTTTGTGCCTGCAGGAAATGTATATAATAGGCAAAAGGCGTTATCTCCGATCCTATAATGTATATATTCTTGATTAGTTCAACAGCCGAGACGATATAGGTATGTCTGTCTATCCGTTCATACAAATGAGCATATATGTAGATCTCAACGACTACAATATATAGAGATATAATTTTCTTATCTTTGCCCGCAGATCAAATTTGTTTAATTTTTTTGCCAATAACAGTTATAGTATTTTTGATTCCTGAAAATGTGGTTGCATTCATACAAAAATTGTCGAAGTTATTTAAGAACTACTTTTGTATCGGCAAAAGCACCGAATTATTAAGGGTTTTGGTTTCTTTGGCTGCCAATCTGGTTTATTTTGCACTCCATGATATATTTTAAAAGTAGTACTATAACTAAATATCAAATAAAGCTTTTGGTATATTTTAGTATTTCTGTGGTATATTAATTTGGTATATATTGAAATTAATACCCCACTGTACTTTTATTCACAATAAGTAGCAGGTATTTCACAGTCGGAGACACTCGACAGTAGCTTTCTGACTTGTTTTTAATTTAGATTTCATTTTGATATGCAAAATAATGATCAGATTCTAAACAAGCTCTGATTTTCCAACAGGGGAGTTGTTAGCCCAATTAAAAAGTAATTCCCGTTGTGATATCAAGTATACGCAACATAGCCTAAGAAGCAGAAGTTTTTTCTTAGTTAACCAAAAATTAAGTATACGCGCACATTAAGTATACGCGCAGTGTACTCAACTGTTACTCAACTGTTTTCCACATTGTTGTAGACGACTGTACAAAGGTGACAACTATAGAAAATCAACAAAAAAAGAACACGAAGAGATTTTATATTTCGGATGATCCATATTATTCATAAGCAAAGAAAATTTCCCATTTCTAGCTTGTCTACATAACTATGCTTAAGATAACTTGAGTAAATATTAGACTAAGCGTTCGATAACTGATAACATTAATAAATAATTTACCATATGTGACACACCTGTTTTACTCATTCATTCATTCATTTGATCGTAATTTGGACTTTGCCTTTATTGAAAGAATTTCGCAAGAATTTAATTACCATAAGAATAGGTTTATAATTGAAAAATAATTTACATTGCTTTAACGAAATATTTTTAAATGTGGCGATTACAAAAAAAATAAGATAATAAAGCGATTACCTATTAAAACGAATTTGCTCAGATCGTTAAACTGGATAAAGTAAAATAACTAAGAACTTAAAAAAAAAACAACTTTTTAATACCACATTTGATTTAAAATACTTTACACGTAAACCAGCAAAAGGGAATTAATGTCCAGTATCCTCTGAAAACAGCATTTTGTTAAAGGATAAATGTTTCTAGTGGAAAATCCAGATCTGTTGCGATGAATGTAACAAATTGTTAACAACTTTTTTTCGATGACCCCTTTGCGCAAGTATTTGAAATGAGCAAAAATCTTGGCACTTGCGATGGCGATGAGCAGCGAACAAAAATGTGCATGCAACAGTAGAGCAATTGCAATGTGACCAACGAACGAATGTAATAATTAGCGTCGGAGGGTGTAATCGATAACACAGCGACAAGGCGATAGACGGTGAAAGCAGCAGCGACAGCAACGCGGTTAGGTTCCGTTCACAGCGTCCCTGTGTTTTGTCGTATGTATAAATAGTCAGAGCCTGTCGTGGGTGCTTTCATTCTCTTGTAGTGTTTGAAGTGACATGAAAGTGACGACTTTGGGACACTGCAATAAGTCATGTATCAGCATGTCCAACCAAGCAACACAAATCATATTTATACCGATGGTGAGTGGAGTCGAGCAACCACACAACAATTAAGGGAAAAATGTAATCAAGCTTTCGCCATTCTCGACAGGGTTAAACTACTGTCATGCCATAGAAGCAAACATATGTATTTAATTAATGTTTTGCCAATGACATTGTCGAATTTGTTGAATGCAAAATAATTGAATGAAACAATTGCAAGCAACAGCTAATAAAGTGGTGTTAATAACAGCTGTGCTGGTAAAAAAAAAATAAAAAATAAATTAATAAATATAAACAGCGCATTGCAATCGGTCTGTTATTGCATTCTCGTGTTCAGTTATTTCCTGAGCAAATTCAATAACACACACTTCATGTCCCGCTAACAGAGAAACTCGTGTGAATACAGAAAAGTTGTAGTGTTAATTAGGCGCATGCGTGAACTGAAATGCGTTTGTGTATGTGTGTGTGTGTGTGTATGAATGTGAAACAGCTGTTCCAGCGACACACAATGTTATTCTAAGCTCAGTGTAGTTGTAACCGGCCGGGCCGGCGCCCATGCGGTAAATGCTTCTGCAGACCGATTTGCATGACCAACATTCCGAAGAGATTCGCAGTCGCATTTCATGATATTTCATGTCTCATGTTTACGTCAACTATCAGTTGAATTCGAATTCAATAAGTATTTCATATTATCACTATGAATTTCATCACCTATTTCATTCAATAAGTTTGCTCTAGAGTTCTAATAGTACGATATATAAGCAATACATACATATGTAGATATATTTCGCATGTGAGCTTTGTATATGTGATGTGTGTGTACTAACATTTTTATGGGCCAATTAGCGGTTACATTTTGCCCTGTTGACAAGGCTAACAATTATTTTTCGTATTAGTCAGAAATAAGCAAATTGACTTCATAGTTGCACAATAGATAATATAAGGTGTATCGTAAATTATTAGCTATAAAATACTTCAAAAGTCTATAGATAACAAAGTGAAATGTTAAGCAAAATTTATCTCTTCAAAATAACAAACACAATCGCTCATAAATAACACATTGGGTACAAATATTATAGTATGTATACTTTCTACCTTTAAATATCCATTAAGATTGAACATAAACATTCAAGTTATTCAAGAAACAGTTTTGTAGTTCAGTTGCTATGGTCATACTGAACTTATTTGTTTTCCCAACCAGCATGAGAATGCGGTACACTGAACTAAGTGTATGTTAAGTACACATATTTTGAAGGGCTTAGCGTTGAGGTGCCATAGAAACCATCATTGATACAAAATATGAAATGAACTATTTATATTTGAAAATCAATCGTATCACCATCAACAAACAAATTTGGGGCACGTGTGACAATAGCAATGATTCAATATACAAAATGCTATTGAACTGTGCTTATCATGGGGTAAATTCCTATTTTATCGTACAGATTTGAGCCACAGTTATCTGCAGTCTGCAGTTTGTCGGAAATGAAACTTTCTTTCGGCTCACTATAATCGTAAGCAATTTTTAATTATTTTTAAATTGAAAAGCCTTTTTTCCGTTAACAAACTGGCATAAAGAATGCGATACAGTTTTAAATTCAAATTGATTAGTTTTTGATTACCCTTGTTAACTTTTACACTTTATGGAATACGCTCGTATTTGTTGCTTGAATTTGATTCCAGCTTATTTATGAGCGAGAGATTGCATACAATAGGGAAACGTATCTTATTACTATAGTAAGTCGATATGACTCAGCCACAAGTTGTAGACTTGTAACTTATTCGTCTGCTACTTACTTAGCTAAGTTTACGAGTATTTACAAATAGCAATACATCTTAGTACGACGTTACGAGTATCATAATGCGGCTTAAAGGTTAAGGTGTGGTAGACCACACAAATTATGCGGTTATCGAACGCTAACCGATGATGATAACGTAAGCGTCAGCGTAAGCAACAATTCCAAAACTTTCATTATCTTTGCTCAGCATGCAAAACTATTAACTTGCCCTGCACATTTTCACTCAGTGCATTGCCATCGCAATGTTAGGTTTGTGGTTTAAAAACTCGTGGTTCAAAGCGCGGCTTTGGTTCGCGTCTCCGCTACCTATTTTGGTTATTTTAAGTACTTAATCAAATTATATATTTATATCATACCAAAGAAAATACAAAATTTAATGACATTGGTCTTGTTTACAAGGGAGATAACCTCATTGGAAAATATTAAATATTCAGAAGTCAAACTGAACAGTTGAAACGGATGTGTAAAGTTTAAACTTAAGCATAAATGTAACCTAAAAACACAAAAAAAAGCAAACAACACGATTTTCATCGAAGTCTAGAGCACTCTATACAGAGAAGCCGAAGAAATTCAGAGAAATTGCGCAATTGAGAGCGACTCATAGTCTATTCGGTAGAATCGGTCGACTTAGTGCAAGGGAATTCTCGAAATATCCTTGTGGCAGGTTCTGGCAGGCATATTAAAAGTGCATAAGAATGTTTTTGGATAAAGCAGACTCAAGCATATTCGTAATACGCATTCGCTTTGCCGAAACTTGTGGCCGATGTCCTTCCAAGGTCACCTAATTGAGCGCATGCGTTAAGCGAAAACTTTTGTAGTAAGATGTACATTTAACAGCATTGTTTTGTTCGTTCGTACACCGCTGCTCAATAGAATAGGTTCATCCTGAATGGGAAAACTAAACTAATGATATTATATATTACATTAATTCAACAATTTTGTTTAATTTAACAAATTCAGTAAGTTATTTTTTCACAAATTGAATAATCCCTTTATATGAATTTCATTTCGAAGAAAGATATTTGAAATTCGTATTCTGTTCCACTTAAGTTATATTATCAGATTCAGAACGGTTGTCTGTCCTTAACTTAAGTGATGAAAATATTTGAAACTTTGTGGATTACCTTCTACTCATCATTACGAATATTACAACTAATAAAGATCTATCATATCGCACTGAACCATAAAACAAAATAATGGTACATATATAGTAGAGTGCATATTCACTAGTATGCATATTGATTCAATTAACAAAATAAAACCGTAAGCCAAATTTAATGGACCTATTCAGCTGAGTCGCCTTGTAAAGACGTGTGGATATATTCGCATACGCACGTGCTGAGCGCTGAACTACCAACGCACAGTTCTCAAATGGATGAGTACGAGAGAGGAGGTTGGTTGAATTTTTCAATAGTTTGCCCTCTATGACGTAAGCCAGCAACAAAGTAAGATTTTCCAACATCATTTCATGAAAGTGCTCTGTGTGATTTGGGCAACAATTTGATTTGTAAACAAGTCAAATTCAGTTCAGTATGCACTTTGATATGAACTATACATACATATGTATGTGCATATATCAATGAGTGGCCAGGTTTTATTGATTCTTGAAATGGGTATTGCCAGGTGATACGATTTTTACGATTTGAAAATAACCTTTTATAAATTTTATATGTCTGGGAACAGCAGGTGCTCATTTCTCACACCGCTATTGCATTAAAATTGCCGGCATTCTGTTTCCATATATACATATATATAATATTATGATAAAAGAAACCCAAATTCAGCTGATAGACAGTGTCCATCGAATGTACATTTAAAACCCATTTAAAAATAAAAGTTCGATTGACCCCCAACCACTTTTGAACACTTCAATCGAGCGAATTCTATTAATGGTATTTTATAGTTTTGGGTGCATGGTTACAGCACCGGCAATCACTATATAAAAGCAGTAAGCAGTAAGAATGATACCGTCAAGTGTGCTCGATAGAATCATATTTTAAAAATATACCAAATATATACTAAAAAATGCTCAAATATACCGATGCATATATTTGGTATATCAATATTGATATCCTTAAAATATTCGAAATATATTTAGCAAATACAAACAATTAAGAAAGTTACAGTCGAGTGTGCTCGACTGTGAGATACCCGCTACCCATTTTGAATAAAAGCAATATATTTTGCGGCATTATTCTCAAAACATATCAATTATACTACAAAAATACTAAAAATATATTTTGGGGTATCATTATTAAAATATACCGAATATACTAAAAATAATTAAAATATACCAAATGGTATAATTGGTATATCGATATAGTACCGCATTCAAAATATACCATAGACGGCACAATATACCAGATTGTCGGCCAAAGCAACTCAGACCCCTAGTAAGTAGGCGTTTTTGCCCATACAAAAGTATTTCTTTAATAAATTCGACAATTTTTATCTGATCGCAACCAAATTTTCAGGAATCATAAATACTATGGTTATTATTGTATATACCAAAATTCTAGCTTTACAATACGCTTGTTATTCGATTTTTTTTTATTTACGGGGGCGGAAGTGGGCGTGGCAAAAATTTGAAACAAATTTTATCTGCGTGCAAACATAACGAATGCTGTCGAAAAAAAAAATTATAGCTCTATCCCTTATAGTCTCTGAGATCCAGTGTTTCATACGGACAGACACACAGACGGACATGGCTAGATCGTCTCGGCTGTTGACGCTGATCAAGAATATATATACTTTATAGGGTCGGAGATGCCTCCTTCTACCTGTTACATACATTTCCTGCCGGCACAAAGTTATAATACCCTTCTACCCTATGGGTAGCGGGTATAAAAATACCGAAGCTTATATTTGGTATATCGATATTGTACTACATTGAAAATGTTCAATAATGTACAAAATATACCAGCTTATTAGTGAAAGAATACAGATAGGTGTTTTTGCTATACAGCTGTATTTCTTTAATATATTTGATTTTTTACGGTATATTTTTGTATTTTTGCATTATTGTTTAATATCGCACTGTGTTGGTTGCATCCAAAATGGGATTACGGGTATGTCATAGTCGAGCACACTCGACTGTAGATTTCTTGCTTGTTTCAATTTTTCGGGGGCGGAAGTGGGCGTAGCAAAGTTTTGAAACTAACTTGATCTGCGTGGAAACATAACATGTGATTTCGATAAAAATAATAACATTATCTTTAATAGTCTCTGAGATCTACGTGTTCATACAGACAGACAGACAGACGGACATGGCGATATCGTCTCGGCTGTTGACGCTGATCAAGAATTTATATATTTATGGAATCCGATTCTGCATGCTACATACATTTCCTGCAGCCACAAAATTGTAATACTTTTCTAACCTGGTGAAATTGCCAAGAAAATATTGGCAGATAGTTTATTGAAGATAAATTTAAGAATTTAACTTGATAAAATTCGTCAACTCTTTAGCTTCTGCTTAATATGATGGGAACTAAAGTGATGTGCGAAAGATTATCATCATAATCATTCGATAATTATAAGTAATAGAAAGAGTTCAGCTAGTTTATTAGCTTCTGACTTCAACACCCTTCGTATATTCTGTTGTCGATCGTCTCTGTAAATGTCTCTGTTTCTGAGTGCTGTGAACTTACTTACGAGTATTCAATTTCATTTTGCACTTGCTCTGCACCATAAATTTCTATCGCCGCAAATGAATTTATATCTATAGTATAATTTTTATGGATGATCATTAGCGTCATCATCACCAATTAGAGGGAACGGCAGAGAGGGGCTCTATCGACGTCGATGTGAAGTTTGCTCGTCACGAGTCAGATAAAAATCAATTGAGTTAAATTAAAACACGACGCGAAATCAACCAAATAAAAACAGATGACAGTTCTTTCGAACTCCTTTCAAGACAATCTAAATAGAGATATTTGCTTTTTGATTGACACGTTTGGAAAATGCAATACATTTTCACGAAATACTCATGCGCCTAGCTTATGTTAATTCATTTTCAACTGGCTTTGAAGACAACGAGACTTTTTAAAACATTTATTTTAATTGTCTAAACTTAGTTAAAATGACTTCAGAAAATCGAAATGATAATGATCATATTATCATCAGATGATAAATTTAAGTGGGTTGTTAAGAAACAAGATAATATACATATATGAGTTGCAAACTAGTTTTTAAGTATTTTGATATGATGTATGTTTACTATACTGATTATCGTCCAATTTCGAGCGCTTGTCGAGACTATTGTTAACATGAAACGAAAAATGAGCAAATAATCAAAGGTAAGTTTATTCTTTTAAATTAATTTATTTTCAACTTGTTTCAGATGCTGCTAGAATATGACGGAAGCCCCTAAAGAAAATCGTAAGAGGAATCGACTCTATTATGACAAATGGAAAGCCAGTTGGATCGAAAAAAACAAACTGAGGAATAAAGGAATGCTTATGGAGACGAAAGTCGGAACAATTTATGTACTCTCCACTCAACAGTAGGAAACAAAAATATTTCATTTTAATTAGATCTGATTTCTGTGCGGTTTATTTATAATGCAATTCAATAAACAATTCTATTATATTCGAGCAATTGGCTGAATGTTGTTTTCATTTCGATTTAGTAAATTATTCTTCTTTTTTTTTTAAGATAGTACTTTGAATATCGTGATTATCTTTGCTAAATTGCCTAAATTTAAAGGACGAGCTATGGAATACTTTTCGGAAAGGAGGTAATTCACTAAGCTAAGAACTTTTGTTGGTATCCACGAGATTATCTTCTATGTACTGTATGCAAAGCATGTTCTTAAATATGCGTTGTCTATACTACATACATAGGTGATATATTAGACTTCTTATGGGAAACCTTTTGATTAGTCTTAAATATTTGTATGTACACATATTATTCACAAGTATAGAATGCACGTTATTAACAATTTCATCAGCGTTAACTTTAAGTTCTGTGTAAATATCTCGTGCCTTAAACGATGTTTTTATTAATTGTGCAAAGCAATAGATAAATAAACGAAAAACGATACATTTCAATTAATGAACGAATATTTCAACATTCAATAGCCATGCGACGAGCAAATTAAAGACAGACATCGCCACGCACGAATACGAATACAAATATGCCAGTATGTGAGTACGAGTATGTGCTTGTGTGTGTGTGTGTGCGTGTGTGTGTGTGTGTGTGTGTGTACAAGCGGCCGCAAAAGTTTGAAAATATTTATTTTTTCTACCCTGTTGTGAAAGGGGTAAAAAAGGTATTTTAACGCTGAGTGAATGCATGTTGTGGATATTTAACATTGAAAGATTGAATATTCAAAACAACAACTTCAAAATAATTTAATACACAAAATGTAAAATTTTAGGAAAATATTTCATTAGCTAAATTTACGATGACTTAAAATTCCCCTTAAACACATTTATTGATGTTTAATGACAATATTAATTGCATTATTATATCACAAACACAAAGCATCTAATAATGATGTATAGGATTTAATAATTGATCGTTTTCCCTTGGTACTATATCATTATCTTTCTTTCAAGTGAATTACAGTTGACAAATTAAACAAGTAAGAAATGTACAGTCGAGTGTGCTCGACTGTAAGATACCCGCTACTCTTTTGAATAATAATATAAAAATATTGCGGTATTATTCTCTATATTATAAAGATACCAAAAACACAACAAAATACTAAAAACATATTAAATAGTATATTTCGCAACAAAGACCCCTAGTAAGTAGGCTTTTTTGCCCATACAAAAGTATTTCTTTAATAAATTAGACAATTTTTATATGATCGCAACCAAATCAAGGAATCCCAATTATTATAGTTAACATATTATTGTACCAAAATTCGAGACTCTGGCTTTAAAATTACGCTTGTTATTCGATGTTTGTTGATTTGCGGGGGCAAAGCATTATCTCTTATAGTCTGTGAGATCCAGTGTTTCATACAGACGGACAGACAGACAGACGGACATGGCTAGAACGTCTCCGCTGTTGACGCTGATGAAGAATATATATACTTTATACATTTTACATACATTTCCTATCGCCACAAAGTTATAATACCCTTCTACCCTATGGATAGCGGATGCAAAAATGTTAATCGTGTGAAGTATTGAGAGAACTTTAATGCGCAAGCAACGAAATTATATATGTAAATATAGCTGTTATGGGCTAACAGTTTTCATAAAATCCGGATTTCACCCGCAACCAAATGGATGTTTGAAAAAGACCATTAAATTGTAATTGGATCCTTACAGCTATTAAATGTCAAATTGCGAGCCTTCTAGCTCTAACAGATTGTCCTGTGTGTTAAAGCCAGACACGTTATCCGGACAATGTGCTCACATACCTAATTTGCTGATACGAAGATCCTTTCCTAAGATTCTTACGTACTAAATCTTTGTAGTGTAAACATTTTAGGCAATAAACTTTTTTGCGTTTTGTAAACATTGCAATAAGATTTGAGTCTCCCGAAATATATAGTACAAAGATATGTATGTATCACTGAAAAATAATAACATAATTTACTAAGCTCTTTCTTTTTTGTCAAAATTCATTTTACACTCGTCGAAAAATAGCCGAAGACAGCGCGTGATTATTAGTCAATAGCGGCGAAGACGTCATTTTCGCGTCGTTAAAGTCGATGTCGATGTCGATAGAAGCAACGCGACGCGACGCGACGCCGATGTTGACACGAGCCACAGCCACACAGTCATAGCATTCAGCGACTGGCGGCGTCGACATCGGCATCAGCCTCGGCATCGGCATCGCCATGGAATGGAAGGGAGGAAGAGAGAGAGAGGAAGGGAGAGATAGAGAGAGGTAGAGAGAGAAGACACCATGAACACGCTGCTCTCCGATATCTAATTTTGTTTGTTTTCTTTTTGAATTTTTATTATTTGCTTGTCTCCGTAGTGTTTGTTTGTTTGTATACCCTGCATGCGAGTGTATATGGAAAATCAATAAAGCCATCCATATACATATATGAAAATGTTACATGCAATACAATTAAAGTTCGCTCTTCGGACCCTTTAAACAATATATATCACTTTCATCGGCAATTGACACGATAAAGATCATTCCAACTGAATGTCGGTTTGTGGAATGGTTTTTGGCATTTGTCCTGAAACTTCCATAGAAATCACAATTTTATTTTTTAATATATGTGATAATTTCAAATTATTTGACTTGACGTCTATTTAAAAAGACAATAAATACCAAATAGAGAAATAAATTTCTGAAATTGAAACTGCAAAATGCCCCAAAATATTACTTAGCACGATAAGAGTATTTCTCTTTTTTGTTTTTTTTTTTTTTTTTGCGATTATTAATTTGTTTAAACAATTAACGGAAAACCCGTTCAGTGGGCAACTTGAAGCGACATTTTTTTTTTTTTAACTTAGGTGTGATTTCCAACATTCGCGAATTCGCCGTTTGAAATTGCATAGAGATTGGGAGAGATTGTTCACTCATAAATACGAGTCGAATTGAGAATGCATAATACTGTTTATTGTGTGGAGTCAAAGCGAATTCATAATAAAAAAGAAAACATTCATAATATAATCGAAATCAAATGACAATAACAGGCAATGTGAAGAGATCGTCGACCATATGAAGTTCTCAACAAATTCAAGTTTTCCTCCATCCGTTGGTACGTAGACTTTTCTCAACTAAACAAAAAATAATAATAATTCGTAAGAGGAAGCCAGACAAGTAACAGTTGAAAACTCTATAATTCAATATATTTACAAATTCTTGATCGTCAATAAAAATAGATAAATTTCGTTACAAATCGAAAATCTGAGGACAATCACGACAGTCAAGTGATCCTATTCGGTTTTATATTTTCGAAAATACGTTAAAAAGCAGTTCGTTTAATACAATATCAAGGTGTTAGCCCAGTTTATTCGCAAACCGCGTGACTTTGATGACACAAAAACATCAGACTAATGGGAAAGAATAATAGGAGACAGTTTATTTTTGATTATTTTGCGCGATAAACTAATATTTAAACTTATTTACATATGCTTTCTAAGTATTTATGTACATAAGTGCGCGAGTTATTTATATAGAAATACATAAGTCTACGTGGATAGAAGAACGTATGCATTCTCATACCGTAGGATACACAAATGTATCTTTTCGTTGCCGTCGCCGTTGCTTGTCTTGAATTGTTTTAGCATTCGTGTTAATCGCTTAGGAGTCGAGTAGTACTCGCAAATAAGAGGCTTGGCATAGCACATCTGTACCATGTACCATAATACTACAATAAACAAGTGTGGCCCTAACGCACTAAGCGCTCTCAAGTGCACTACAGGAGAGCCGTATTGAAAGTTTGATTCGTATGCGTGTGTGAGGTGTGTGGGATGAGATGATGAGATGATGGAAACTCTGACGTTAAAGGCAGGAGAGCAGAATACAAGACGACCAACAAAAATTTGAAATTCTGATATTTGTTAACGCACAAAGTCCCTCCTTTTTTTTATTTTATAAATAGACTATAGACGACGAAGTATATGTGTATTTGCCGAACATTTAATTCACCTTCGTTTCGTTGAATATATGTAGGTGTGTCTGTGTGTGTGTGTGTGTGTGTGTGTATGTATGTTGTGCTATGTAGGTGTATGGGCTGCAACATATTTCGCTACGATTCGGATTCGGATGTGTATAACATACATATATAATTCAATGGCCAGTTGCAAAGACAAATGGCAAACGAAGACAGACGGCAGACGGCGCAAGATGTGCTGAAGAATATTACAAACATATCTCTAATGCTGATGCTGATACCGCTGCTGCTGCTGACCAACAAAAATTGAATATATTAGCGAATGAATCTTTGTTTCGTGGCGTATTTCGCTCGAATGTATGTATGTATAAGAGGAAAACAGCCGACAGCCGGGAGAGTTAAATCGCGAGCATCTAACAGACCGAGAACGAGAGCACAGCATCCCGGCGTTTGGCACTTCGGCTCATCTTCGGGCGCCGCCCGAAGCGAAGCGAAGGCGAGGCGAAATTCATTGCTCAACGGTATTTCGTTGAGGTTGACTGTTTAAACAGTTGCCAGCGGTAAATCGCCCGTTCAGCACGCGCCTTTCCTTGGCTTATTTTTATATATTTTGAGATTCACTTTCGTTCGGTATCGTTCTTCGCTGGGAGCTGAAATTCACGGCGAAATAATTTTGGCTATTTATTATCCGTCCATGCCATGCGCGATAAAATATCACAACTATTTTGCTTGCAAAAAAACGCATGCAAAAATAATTCAGCAGATAATAGAGGTGGGTGGATGAATTTTTACCGTATCGCATCGTATCGTATCGTATCGTAACGTATTGTTGTTTTTGGCTTTTGGCTTTCTAATGCTTCTCATTCATTAGTCGAGTATGTATGTACACTCATGACTGCCGCAAATACATTTCAGTGTATCGCTGTGTACTAAAGAGCAAAATAAAATAAAAACAAAATACCCACGTAGTAGCCAAATTTTGTTTATCTATTAAATTGATTAACACGATATACGCACAGTGTGTTGATGTCAATACTGTTTTGATGCCGTGCGCCTATTGAAAATTACCAAAATAGGATATTACATACACTTATTCATATGTATGTAACAGACATCAGCTATCGTTCAGTATCAGATTGTATCGGCCTGTGCCTCGTGTCACGTACACCATTAAGCAGTAGATCAAATTTATTTGAATTTTTTTTTTTTTTTTGTTTCGGGGGCACGCCTCTTTTGACACCCACAAGTTCATAAAACTAAGGACAAGGTGGTCCATTCAATTCAATGAATGAAATGAAACGGCTGTGTAAAAAGTTTGCCGAATGGTGAAAATATTGTGCAGGGTTACGCACAGTGCTGCCAACTCTTTTTTAGCGCGAAAAGTATGAAATGTTTACCAACAGGAAGGAACTTAGTGATACAGAAAGTACAATTCGAAAATATAAAAAGATTGTGCTTGCTCTTGTTCTGCACTCAGCAAAAGCGAATAGCGGGTATATTTAAGTCGAGCACATTCGTCCGCAGCTCTCTCACTCGTTTGTTTTTTGTTTTTTTTTTTTTTTTTATTTCCGATTGTGTTATTTTCATATATTCCCATGCTGTCAATGAGCACGTGCCGCTCGCTTAAAGAACATTCTTTTTTATTTGTTTGGTGTTTTTGTTGTCTTTAGTAGTGGTGCTAAATGAGCTGCGAGCTGGGAACAATTTAAATTTTTGAAACTATAAAATAGTTTTCAAAACGAACTTTGTACCCAAGATAAAAGTTCTTGTTTTGAATATCCTGAATTGCGACTCAATTCGATAAGAACATACAAACATGTGGCATTTTCGTTCTTTTTTTGATTGAGGTTTTGTCTGAAAGCACGCGGTTGTCAAATGAATTTTATTTGGAAAATGCTTTTCATTCTTGATAAAAATATACTGAACAATCAAATCTGCATTAAATTCAGTATTAATACTAAAAATTATTCATTATTTTGTTGATTGGTAAAAAGAATTAAATGATCATAAAATGTCCCAATCTAGCAACTATGTTAATATATCGTCGAACCAAAAAAAGTCCCAAAATGCTATAAATCTACCTACACGGAAAATGACCCAATTTATTAAAAATGTACAAATCAACTATTTATTGTATTCAGTATTAATAATAATAATATCATTATTCAATTATGTTAATTGGTAAAAGGAATTTAAGGAACATAAAATGTTAGTAATGTATTGGTGAACAAAAAATGTCCCAAAACACTATAAATATATCTACGCGGGAAGAATGTTTCAATTTATTAAAAATGTACCGAATGTAAGCAAAACATTTGTATAAGAGGCGTGACGTCAAGACATCTTTCCATTTCTAACGATACTGCTATTAATCAAGAGCGTTTTTTCAATTTGCAAATTTGTAATCTGCTTATACTTGTGTGCATTCGTTGATTTGTATCGTAATTCGTTCATTTAGGACATAATGTGCCAACAAAAGCCACGAGCAACGGCACAGGGACAATGTGCACCAATGGGTCTCTTGGAACAGAAGGGCCCGAAGCGACAGAGACCGACTCATCAGGGACCGGGCGGATGCGGAAGCCGCTGGAGAGGAATGGCTCAACGCAGAACGACACTGTTCACCTCGAGAGAAGGTAAGAAAGATATCCTGACAAGAAAGTCTTTCTTGTGAAATAATTACTTTGACGCTTACTTTAATTGTATCTATATTATTTTCATTTTAGGCTGGGCCTCTTCAGTGGGGTGGCTTTAATTGTCGGAACAATGATAGGTAACTATATTCGAAATTGAATTTGAATTTATAGCAGCCAGTTACTCTCTCTGACTGTTATCATTTAATGTATTTAGATGTTATAATATCCGAATCATTTAAATGTTGCATCTTTGGATTTTGTTTACCAAACTAAGAACCATACCAAAAAATGTATATTCTCAAATATCTTGGTATTACAAAAGAAAAAATATTGTCAGATATTAAAAGTAGATCTCATAGAATAGATATCACGTATACGACTGTTGTCACCCATTAAAAACTTACATAAAAGTGTTACCTTATTCCGCGTAGACAGTATATTGATTGTTCATTTTTATTCTAGGGTCTGGAATATTTGTGTCACCCTCCGGTTTGCTTATTCGCACCGGTTCCGTTGGAGTTAGCTTCATAATCTGGCTTGCCTGTGGCCTACTGTCACTATTGGGTAAGTACAAACAAGTATTGAGTTAATGATTTACCTAAGTGATGGATAAGCACTAGTTAAATACATGCTAGGGTTTGTGTCTTAGCTTAACAGTGTAAACTGTATTGTGATCTGCCTTTTTATTCATAATTTTAAAAGGTAGCTGCTTAAACCCTTCCTTATTGTTCGGTTAAATGTCGCGAGCTATGCTGCAAATTCACAGCCATTGTCTTTTAACCTCTACAGTCTAGTTATCTCATTAGTGTTGTAAGTAATAAGCACTGGTTTGACTACTCGCTAGGGTTTGTGTCTTAGCTTAACAGTGTAAATTGTACTATGATCAGTGAGTTAATTCATAATTTCAACTAGTTAGAGCTTAAACCCTTCCTTACTGTTTGGTTAAATATCGCGTGTTTTGTTGTGTAATAATTGCAGTCTCATAACCTTTGACGTTTAACCTCTACAGTCGTTAATATTTGCACTTGATGCTGATATATGCTTATGATTTAATTTTTCATTCATTCATTTCATTTTTGCATTTAGGCGCCTTGGCATACGCTGAGCTTGGTACAATGAATACCTCATCGGGGGCGGAATGGGCCTACTTTATGGACGCCTATGGACCGGCACCGGCATTCCTCTTCTCATGGGTATCGACATTGGTATTGAAGCCATCTCAAATGGCTATAATATGCCTTTCGTTTGCACAATACGCCGTCGAGGCGTTTGTCACGGAATGTGATCCACCGAGGGGTGTTGTGAAAATGGTTGCATTGGTAGCGATCGGTAAGCCATTGACTAAATAATGACCGGATTTCTCTGGCACATACTTTCACACAGCCACTGGATTTGTTCTAAATATAATCGTTCTGCTTTTTTGAAAATGGGACAGTGTAAAAATACAGTGGCCACGATGTGATAATATGTTGTCGTTGTCCGACTACATACATATAAGTAAATGTGAGCATTAACATTTCTTTCTCCTTCTCATTTGTTCTCTCCACCAGTGATGATTCTGTTCGTCAATTGCTACAGCGTTAATCTAGGCATGGCCGTTCAAAACGTATTTACGGCAGCCAAACTTGTGGCAGTGCTTATTGTGATTTGCGGCGGCGCTTGGAAGCTATTCCAGGGCAACACGCAGCATCTGTCGAATGCATTTAATGGGCCGATGCCAAATATTGGCGCCATTGCGACCGCATTTTATACGGGCCTTTGGGCCTACGATGGCTGGAACAATCTCAACTATGTGACCGAGGAGATTAAGAATCCCAGCAAGAATTTGCCGCGCTCGATAATTATTGGTATACCGTTGGTAACTCTTTGCTATGCTCTGATCAATATCTCATACCTGGCAGCCATGTCCGAGCAGGAAATGATCGAGTCCGAGGCGGTCGCTGTCACCTTTGGCAATCGCATCTTGGGTGCACTTGCTTGGCTAATGCCACTTAGTGTCACAGTCAGCACCTTTGGCAGCGCTAACGGTACACTTTTTGCTGCTGGACGGTACGTTACATTTTCTATTAGATTTACTATAAGTATGGGTAATTATATGGCGGGTGCAGCGGGTGATACTATCTTATGTGAAAATAGACATATACCAAAACATTTTTTATTTGGAGTATAGATGAATCTTGTAACTCTTGGATTAGCACTTTAATTAGAACTTAGAATATTCTTTAACTTTCTGTCTTAAGATAATCCAATAAAAGTAACGAATTTATATATTTAATCGGAAAACAGAAAAAGTTCATCAAATTAATATTAGCTCTAATCCAGAGTTAGAAGAATAATCATTACTTATTTTGAAAGTTGATTCAGTTCATGTTTATTTTTTCACTGTAAATAGTGTCACGCCACAATTTACTCCAGAGAATTACCCATATACATACATATATTATGACATCTTTTTGCTAAGCATTCTACTCTTTTTGCAGCCTCTGTTTTGCGGCCAGCAGAGAGGGTCACTTATTGGATATTTTGTCCTACGTACATGTGCGTCGCTTAACTCCAGCACCAGGTCTCATTTTCCACGTAAGTTTAATCTACCTATTTCGATACAGAAACTCTTTTTTTTATAATTTTCAAAGATTTTTAAACATAGGAAACTCGCAACGAATTTCACTTTAAATCCGTGTAAGAACGTTGGATTGATAGTCATCTCGCTCACACACACTTGTCATTGTGTATACAGCAAATCGAGAGAGAAAGCCAAAGAAAACACAATAGATATTTGTATGTACACACAGTTGTGCTGTACCAAAGTTCTTTTAAGAAATCTACCGTTGACGGTACAAAATATGCCAAGCAATAGAAATCAATTTCAAACAAAATGTATCACAAAAAATGTACCATTCTTGGTATAAATGTACCAAAATATAACAATCATAAATCAAATGTGTTTCTGAAATACATTTATATATTATTTAAACGCCCTCATATATATATGAAATATAAATTTCAATATTACAAATTTGCTAAGCAAGTCAAGCACATGTTAATTTAAGAAATGTAATACTACCAGCTTAGCAATGTTATTCTATCTGGCTTACATATTTCTTGAGATCAACATATGTAATAGCTTATCGAACTCTACATAGCTACTAGTTTCATTGTGAGCATTCGAATTCATTTAAATTATGGATATAATGTTATCTGAGTACTATAAAGTTAATTTTCCCCTTTTTTTTGCAGTCATTAATTGCTTCGGCAATGGTTCTCCATGGCACAATTGATTCGTTGATTGATTTCTTCAGTTTCACTGCATGGATATTTTATGGTGGCGCCATGTTGGCTCTTATCGTGATGCGCTACACCAAACCCAACTATCCACGGCCATACAAGGTGCCAATTATCATTCCGGTTGTGGTCTTGGTTATATCTGTGTATCTCGTTGCTGCGCCAATCTTTGAGACACCGCGCATCGAATATTTGTACGCACTGCTGTTCATCTTTGCAGGACTCATATTTTATGTACCTTTTGTCAAACTGGGAATGACACCACGCTTTATGAGTAAGTACAGTATACTAATACTTCAAAATTATATTTCAATCTAATGCTAATTTATTTGCAGACAAGGTGACACTGTTTTTCCAATTGCTACTGGAGGTTGTGCCAACATCATCGATGGCCATGTTCGAATAATTACGTTCATCATGTGCTCAATCTTATCTAAATGTTTTAGATGCAAATGGGGCAACAATATGTATTTACTTTTGTATAATGTAAGCTGAAGAACAAACCAAGCAAAAACAAAACTACTAAGCAAAGCAAAGATATATTTACACATATTGGTAGTAAAAAAAAAAAAAAAAAAAAAAAGAAATTATATGTGTATGTTTACGTTACAGAGATTATAGCAACTATTTAAAATAGTTGATGCTTACATCTAATTCTGATTGAATTATACTATTGTACTACATACTTAGTTTTCGTGTCGTTCGCATGCTTTCTATGTGACATGAATCAGTTGAATTGTTGAAAATCAATCATTTCCAATTATTCAGCATACAAAACAAGTTACTGTTAAATATTAAATGAACAAATAAACAAAGTAAAAATCTATAAACCAGAACTGCATTATTTGTATAAGCGGGACTTCAGCAATCACATCGATTTTTGATTTACTGAGCGAGAACTGTTTCCAAAAAACACATATAACAAAAATATATACGACCTCTACAAATGTCACCAAATTGATTTAAATTTCGGTACGGTGGACAGGTTTTTCATCTGTGAAAATACTTTGAGTAGAATGATACATACATTGAGCTTCACAAATATAAAATGAACAGAAAGAAGTCTTGAAATTTTCAAAATGAGAAAGTAAACCCAGCTTCCTTCTAAGACTTATGTATACAAAGTTGTTGCCCTGAGCAGTAAATAACTATTTTAAATTTATCTTTGAGGGCGTCAGGTTCCGTTAATAAACAAGTCACAGCACGTCTTTAAACCAATACTTATCAAAGAGACAATCCAGATATGGCGTTCAACATATTTAAACATTAAGTGTATCATTTCATTTTGTGTTTTAGCAAAGGCACTCGCAATAAATTGTGAATTGTATTATGACTTTTGCAATTAACATATTTTGAAAATCATTTTCACGAGGTAGATTGGTCACTGAATATGCTTGTCGGGCTTTCGGATTTTAAACTCTGGAAACAGTATGGCAATCTCTCGCAACGCAGAGGATTCACTATCCGATCCATGGCAGGCGTTTCGAGTGTCTGATAATCCGTAGAGAGCTCGTATGCAATTTGGTTCGCTATAGACAGCCTTAAATACTTTCGTAGGCCCCATTAGATGGCGCCATTTGGCAATGCATGATTCCGATTCTAATATAAATGCGTAGCAAGGACCGCTGTAATCGATGAAAGGTGAGCAAATTGGAAATTTTAAATATCTTATTATATGCGCACCTTCTCATAAAGGTACTAAGGCGATGGTAAAAGAATTTTCCTTTGTGCTCAGCGTAGAAACGTTCCGACAATTCCTTGGTAATACAGACTTCTTTGGATTCCAGAATAGTGAAATTATTTCCTATTAGTGTTTTTATTTGTTGTAGTGCGTAGCTATTACGCAGCACGTGTGGCTTTAGCAGCGCAAGCGTAATTTCCATTATTTAATCAACTTTTTGTTTTGGTTTTGTTAACTAAGGAATTCTTCAAAGAGCCGCAAAATGCACGTTGCGAAACACATCTGAGTGGGAAGCTGAGGCACTATGGCTATCAATAATATTTATCAGTTTATTGCTATTCAAAATGCATTGACTTAGTTGTTTCCAAGTGCATTCAAAAATATAACTTGTGTGCTTATTTATGATATTTTGGTTGGAGTTTATTTTGCTGAGCTTCAATTGAAACGATATTTTCTATTTTGTAATAACATCGATGTGTTTTGAATTTCATCGATTGTTTCACACTTAAGACTAATATTTAGACACTAGAAACCTTACCAAAATCGCATTAATAAAAATAATATATTTTAGAGTTGTGAATACAAATTATGGAAATAATAATAATGTTATATATGAAAATTTAAAATATAAAAATAAAAACGATTAATCAAAAACTGCTAAAACATCGATAAATTGTCGTGCATCCATGACAATTGCCATCGATATCTAACATATGTTTAATTTTGATGTCGATATACAGGCTCAGGTGTTGAAGTTACACAAGTCGACCAAATAACAAGTATAAGTTTTGAAACGTGCGTGAGTTGATTTAAAAAACGCTACAAAATGCCGTTTATGAAAGGACGTGAACCCATACGCCGTACTCTGCAGTACTTGAAAATGGGCAAATTAGTTTTAAAAGATAAAGTAGCCATATTCAGTGTTAACTACAACACATACGGCAATCATCACTCTGGTGCTAGGTGAGCGGACCGCCCCTATTTGAGTAAACTAACAAAAACGTTGCTCACGTTACTAACAAAAGTTACTGCTTTGCCTCGTTAATAGGGACTTTGTGTTCTGGAACATACCGCAAATACAGTTCAGGAACCCAGACGTGCAAGTAGTCACAATCAAGAACACAACGCCATCGCCATTTGTCCGCTGTTACTTCGACGACGGCCGCGATATTATCATCGACATTGACAGCCGATCTCGGGACGAAATCATTGAGCACTTGGTCAAAGTGGTAGGCAAGACGCGGTTAGTATCCAACAAAACATATTGATGAATATACATATTGATTTGTTTTACTTTGTTTCGCAGTGAACAACTCGATGCGGAGGCAAGACTGGCGGAAAGTAAAGACAATCCGGCTAACTTTGGATACGGTTGTGATCGTCACTGCATCTGCGAGATACCTGGTCAGGTGCCATGTCCAGGCACAGTTCCATTGCCGGAGGAGAAGCGTGGCAAATTTATCTTTGCGCCGAAATAATGTGAAAAATGGTTACATTTATTAAATGAGTCCGTATATATCGATAAATTAAACGTAGGCATATTGTTATACACTGACGAGCAAAACTGTAACACAAGTTCGTTGTTGCAACTTCAAAGGTCTGTAACTTTTTATACCCGCTACCCATAGGGTAGAAGGGAAATGCCGGCAGGAAATGTATGTAACAGGTAGAAGGAGGCATCTCCGACCCTATAAAGTACATATATTCTTGATCAGCGTCAACAGCCGAGACGATATAGCCATGTCCGTCTGTTCGTATGAACACCTAGATCTCAGAGACTATAAGAGATATAGCTATAATTTTTTTCGACAGCATTTGTTATGTTTGCACGCAGATCAAGTTTGTTTCATTTACAAGCGTAATTTTAAAGCTAGAGTTGCGAATTTTGGTATATACAGTAATATCTATAGTAGTTATGATCCCTGAAAATTTGGTTGCGATCAGAAAAATATTGTGGAAGTAATTAAAGAAATACTTTTGTATGGGCAAAAACTGACTTTGGCTGACAATCTGGTATATTGTGCCGTCTATGGTATATTTTGAATGCGGTACTATGTCCATATACCAAAAATACCATATGGTTTAATTTTAGTATTTTCGGTATATTTTGAAAATGATACAGCAATATTTTGCCTTTATTAAAAGTGGGTAGCGGGTATCTCACAGTCGAGCACACTCGACTGTAACTTTCTTACTTGGTTTCTAATGCACGCATTTTAAAAATCTTAGTCTTGTTTTATTGTTTATATCATTTACTATTATTACACATCATTTACTATTGTTACACTTTGTTTGTTTGCACTCAAAATGGCAAAGCTTTGGTTTTTAGCTCTAAAACTTAGTTAACCGTTAAAGTTTATTTGTTTACATTTTACTCGCTGAGCTTTAATATTTTAAAGCCACATGGTAATTGAATTTGTAATGGCTAGTGAAAAAAATAAGATCATTCTTGATTTACTAGAAGCTGGTGAATCTGTCCGAAAGGTGGCTAAAAAATTCGGTGTTAGCCATATGACTGTGCAGCGACTAAAAAAACACAGTCTAGGACACATTCCAATAAATCCAGGAGGCCGACCCAGAATTTTGAGTGAATGTGACACACGCCACGTCGCTAGCTTGGTAACAGGCAATCCTGATATCATACCAATAAAAGCGGCGTCACTGCTTAATTTGAATGCCAGTGCTTGGACAGTTCGCCGTAGCCTCAACAAATTGGGTCTAAAAGCTAAAGAAATGAAAAAAAAACCATTTCTTACAAAAAGACACATAATGCTGCGTCAAAACTTTGCCGCAACATACACAAATTGGACATTAGCGGATTGGGATACTGTAAGTCATTGCTACCAGTGTCTAAAAAAGCAAACAATTCCAAAATATTTTTGTTTCCAAGGTTATATGGTCGAATTAAACCAAAATTAATTGGTTCGAGTCAGATGGACGCTCCTGGTATTGGGCTAGAGATCCTACGATCCAGTCACCAAGGAATGTGCGACAAACCGTCAAGCACGGTGGCGGTTCCATCATGGTATGGGGATGCATTAACTCCAATGGAGTTGGTCCCTTGGTGCTAATCGATGAATTATGCGAAAGGAGCTATATCTAGCAATATTGCAAGAAAATCTTCCGAAAGTTATTGGGAATATGGGTCTTTCTGTCGAAAAATGCGTTTTTCAGCACACGTTCATATTAGTTAAAAATTGGATTTCAAAACAGAAATTTCAATTTATAACGTGGCCACCACAATCTCCCGATATGAATCCGATTGAAAACTTGTGGAGCACAAATGGGTTTAAATTTTGCTTAATAATAGTAAATGATATAACCAATAAAACAAGACTAAGATTTTCAATATTCGTGCATTAGAAAAAAAGTTACAGACCTTTGAAGTTGCAACAACGAACTCGTGTTACAGTTTTGCTCGTCAGTGTATGTAGCTGTGTTTTTATGTTTACGTTGATTCAGTGGCGTTTCGAATGCGGTGGTCGATGATGATGATATGGCGCAGATGATTTGCTTTTACTATATTTTCCATGTAGACCGGCGCTACGTTGAAGCGTATCGCGATCCTTATTGAATTGATAGCGTTGAATAAAAGATACATTTGGCTCGCGCCCAGTCGTGTTCAGCTCAAGATTATCGTCGGCTTGTCGCTCAAGCGTCTTGAGTTTGGCTTCTATTGCGCGAATCGCCTCCGTTTTACTTATCTTCTCTTCTCGCCTGCCAGTTCCCAGTGCTGGTATCTCGATTCGAGGCTTTGGCTTTTGTAAATCGTCCTAAAGAAAGAAAAGACACATTTATGAGATACAACTGTCACGTAAATTGTGATGTATTTTAAAAGGCTCCATTACACTAGTCACTAACAATCCATTCGACTAGACCCTAAGGGGTGTCTGTTAAGCTCAGATGTTGACTGCTCTTGGAATAAGCGAGTGCCTAACACAATCGTTGTTTAAAAGAAAAATAACAGTAAAATAGGTAAGTCTAAAAAAAATGAAGAATTGGTTGCTTTGGCTATATTATTATTATTATTATAAAGAAAGTTATTTATGAATGAATACTTAAAAACAAATATATAGCCTGAAGAATTGGTTGCGTGGTAACATTATTATACTCTATAATTTTTTTTTCGAATCGATAATATACAATAAAAATGTCTAAATAGAATGAGATTTTCAAATTATCTCTGCCATACACTACCCACTCTGGCACACTCTGCCCACTATACTTTCCGTATCTGGTGTTAACCACCCCCCGTGGTTAACGGTAAACATTGCACTGCAGACTACACATACAATCATACATGAATAGATACAAATGTAAAATTCAAACACACTTACATATTTAATATTCTTGGCGAGACGCACAGCTATGGAGCGACTGCCAACATTGGTACCGTCCAGCTTCCAGAGTGCATTAGTGGCGCCCTCGTTCTGGGCGAATGTTACAAACGCGTATCCTCGTGACTGGCCGACCATTGGTCCGCCCTTGTGAAAGAGCATGTCAAACTTTTCAATGGCGCCGCATTTTTGCATTAGTTTGAGAAGTTGAAACCGATAGTTGTCAAATGGGGAAAAGTATGTATACATATTAGCACAATTGCCCAATGACTTAAATTACAACAAACAATTCTACACAGTTCACAACTTACTCGGTAATCCGTGCATCAAGATTGCCTACCCAGATGCGTCTGTGGTCCTCGGAGTTGGCATTGGAATGTTCTGTTGGAGAATTCCGGCCAATACTGTTATGTGCTGCGCTCGACGAGCCTCCCTAAATCCATCCAAGAATATAAATAACACAAATATTATTAACAAATAAAGAAATTGTTTATTTCTGCTTAGCTCACAGCTTGCTCCATATTTGGTATAGATTAGGGTTGTTGATAATATATCAAACTATCAATATATCGATATTTTTTTATAAAAATAAATATTTATATCATGATATTTTTTCCCCTGATATATCGAATATCGCGATTTTTTTTTTATATATATTTTTGATATTTCCTAATTGGTCACTTTGATTTGACCTAACTTCCTGTAAAGATCAGCGCGGCAAAAAGTTTTTTTTTCGGAAGTTAAAAATCATTCTGCAACCTGCAACATTTGCAGTAAAATTGTCAAAAAGAGCGGCAACTCGTCGAACTTGCTGTCTCACCTTAAAAACAGGCATCGGCATGTGTGTATTTCGCCGAAATTGTGCCAAGGGTTCACAATTTCGGGGAAATACACACATGCGTATGTCTGATGTTTTTCTGGGGAATTCGTGTATTCCGTGTAAGAGATTTAATAGGCGAAATAAAATCAGGATTATATATGTTTTTATGCAGATGCATATGCACAAAAAAATATAATTATGTAGTTATTATACATATATATAATATTGGAGTTAAATTTTGGTTAATGAAAAAAATAAATATATAAAAATTAAATATCAAAAATACTTAAAAATATATCACTGATACGATATTTTTTAAATATCATGCAACCCTAGTATAGATTGTAAATAACAAAAAGAAATATCAACCCTGAATGAATTGCTATCGATAAGTCCATAGTTAAAATATCGCTTGGAATGGCAAGCCAGCCAATTGCTAATAACTTGGAGATTCGTAATATTTTACAATGTGAAACATTTGTCAAAATATTATTATTATTTTACTTGTTTTTTTCCCTAAAAATATTTGGGTTTTTTTTTAAAGAGATTTTGAATTTCTGTTAACTTAAGTGTTCGATAAAAAAAGGGCGAAATTTTGTTATCGAATAATATAAGCCATGTTTATTTATTAGAATTTTATTTAAATTCAAATGTAATAAATAATATTGTTTTTAAACATGTAAAACGTTTCATTTAAAAAAATAGTAACAGCAATTGTCTTAATTTTGACGGCAAATGAACAAAGCTTCGTTAGGTTAATGCTCGCCGAACTAGTTTGGTTCAAACAGTTCCATTTGAGTGACCTTTGGAGTTAAATTTGTTCTGAACGAATCAAAGAACACAACTCGAAAGAAAATAACACACACATAGAGAAAGAGAGAAGAGCATTAACAAACGTAGTAGAGAAATATAAATAAATAAATAAAAGCAGAGCAGGCGCAGGGCAGCAAAAGTCCTGCAACGTAAATTGTATCAAGATAAGCCAACGAAGGAGATTCTACACCTGTAATGCTTTAATGCTAAAATCGATACTTGGCGCGGACACGAATGGTTCTGCGGAAGATCTGCGAAGCGGAGGCATTGGCGGCGGCGTTGCCAGCGGCAGTGGCAGTGCAAGTGGAAGCGGGGGAGGCGGAGGAGGCAGCAGCGCAAGTGCAAGTGCAAGTGGCGCACTCAGCCGTAACAGTTGCGGCCAGGGATCCAATTCGATATCCAGTGGCCTAAGCACTGTCTGTGGCCAAGTCCAAGTGGGAGGCAGCAGCAGTGTTCCCGGTAGTGCGAGCAGCAGTCGCTCAAGTGTCAGTGGTGGTGGCAGCACACCAGCAACTGTTTATTGTCCCGCCTGCGTGGCGAGCAGTTCTCAACAGCAACAGCAGCAACAACAACAGTTGTCCTCGAGTGCTGGCGAGGCTGTGTTGGTGCATTGTGACAGCAAGTCGGGCAAACGGATTAAGCCGCGCAAGAGTGCCTCATCGGTGGGCTGTTTGGACGCCCAGCATATACGCAACAATCTGAGAATGTCCACCTCGAGTTCCATGCGCAGCACACGCGGCATAGCAGCCGCCGCCGCTGCTGCCGCCGTCGCAGGCACCAGCTCCAATTCCGGCTCTGGAGGCTCCGCAGCCGGTTCTTCGGGCTCGGGAGCCGCAAGTGGAGCAGCAGGCAGCAGCAGCAGTAGCAACACATCGGCATCGGCGATCATTCCCTGCGGCAGTGCCTCGAACGGAGGCAGCGGCAGCCTCGCTTACGATACCAGCAGCAATGGCAGCTGCAGCAGCGTCAATGGCCAGGCGGGTTCCCCTGGCAGCTACAGTTGCAATGCTCTCAATGTTGACTTCAATTCGTACACATCGACGCATCAGTGGACGCGCATGCTGGAGTGTGCTGAATTCGTCGGTGCCAAGTAAGTAGCTTCTGAGACAATGGAAAAGTCAGTACAGTGCACGCTCGATAAACGAATTTCGACTTCAATACTCTTAACTTTATTTCTGTTGTATCTATTCAGCATCTTACATTTATAAATTTTCTTTGTTTTTTATTTATCAATCTACCTAGTCAACCAAAAATTCACTACAGTGCACGCTCACTTAACGAATTTCAACTGATTTTCATTTAATACTAACACTATTCCTGATGCAATCTATATACATAACATATAATCTAATCTGTCGATTTTATTCAACAAAATACATAAATACTATACATTCTTTTAAAATTTCATTTGGAATCTATCTTTTCGAAAATTCGTAGGAGTTTTCATGTATTGTAAATTATTTGAACATTTCTGGTATTTCCATAACATAGTCAATTATAATAATGAAAAGTCTTAGCTGATGCATTTATCTTGTTTTAAAAGTAAATTTGCTTTTCATTTCTAACAATATTGGAATATATTTAAAAAAAAATATCATACAAAATAATTTTTAAACAAGATCTTGATTGTTTTTATTTTAGAATTATGTAACTGAAAGATTTTCTATTATTATTTATGAATAGATTAGTTCATAGTATATCTCTCTCTTTTAAAGCAGATGTTGGTCCCTTCTCAGGTCTTTCCCTGCTCAACTCTTCTATGGCTTTACCTAATCATTATTTCTAATGCAACAACTTTCAGAACTAACTAACAGAACTAACAGCTAACTAACTGCAGAAAAACTGTAATGTTCTCTCCTTCCAAAGTTCACTGTACTCAAAATACCTGCTCTAATCTCTTCCTTAGACGGAGCAAGCACACGGTGGTCGCCTACAAGGATGCGATGTTTGTCTTTGGCGGCGACAATGGCAAGAACATGCTCAACGATCTAATACGCTTCGGGGTGAAGGACAAGTCATGGGGACGGGCTTGTGCCACAGGAACACCGCCGGCGCCACGTTATCATCACTCGGCTGTCGTCTCGGGCAGCTCGATGTTCATCTTTGGCGGCTACACCGGCGACATACACTCCAACTCGAATCTGACCAACAAGAATGATTTGTTCGAGTACAAGTTCTTCAGCGCCATGTGGGTGGAGTGGAAATTCTCGGGCAGGTAAGAACATAGAACATCTTTAGTTTATTTTTGATGATAAACAACTAATGAATTAACCATTTGTTTGGCTAGGCAACCGGTGCCACGATCCGCACATGGCGCCGCTGTGTACGACAACAAAATGTGGATTTATGCGGGCTACGATGGCAATGCACGACTCAACGATATGTGGACACTGAATTTAACCGGCGAGAATCATCAGTGGGAAGAGGTGGAGCAGAAGGGCACACGTCCGCCGACTTGTTGCAATTTCCCGGTGGCCGTTGCCCGCGATGCCATGTATGTGTTTTCGGGCCAAAGTGGCTTGCAGATCACCAACTCGCTGTTCGAGTTCCATTTCAAGACACGCACCTGGCGTCGCATCTCCAACGAGCCGGTGCTGCGTGGCGCCACCTCGGCGCCACCATCACGTCGCTATGGCCACACGATGGTGCATCATGATCGCTTTCTGTATGTGTTTGGCGGCTCGGCGGATTCAACGCTGCCCAACGATTTGCATTGCTACGATTTGGACTCGCAAGTGTGGTCCATCATCCAGCCTGAGCAGAACTCGGATGTGCCCTCGGGCCGAGTGTTTCATGCGTCGGCTGTGATCAGCGATGCGATGTACATCTTTGGCGGCACCGTGGACAACAGTGTGCGACGTGGCGACACGTATCGCTTTCAGTTCTCCAGCTACCCAAAGTGCACGCTGCGCGATGACTTTGGCAAGTTCTTTCAGGAGAAACAGTTCTGCGACATACAGTTTATCGTTGGCGTCGAGGAGATACGCATCCAGGCGCACATTGCATTTGTGGCGGCGCGTTCCAAGTATTTACGCAACAAGATCTTGTCGGCGCGCGAGGCACGGCAACAGCAAATGGAGAAGGTCTATGGCGTTGGTCAGGTGGATGCCCAGGCATTGAATACGGGCGTTGGTGGCGATCGTGTCCCGATGCTGGAGGTGCGTTTGTCGAAGGCATCGCCGGAGGCATTCGAGATCATACTGAATTACATCTATACGGATCGCATTGACTTGAAGGATTCGTATAGCAAGAACATTATCATATTGATCACGGACATCTATCAGCTGGCTGGATTGTTCACAATGCCACGTTTGGCCCAGGGTTGCATTCAGTATCTCGAGTATAAGATCAACAAGGTGAACGTGCTCGAGGCGCTCTACAATGCGGACAAAAGCAAGTGAGTGTTGTTTGCCTTTTATTTTGTATTTAATAACTAATGATATTTGTCTTTAGCATTAAGATCATCAAGGATCATTGCATGCAGTTCATCATTAAGGAGGAGAATTTCACCGAGGTTGTCATGTCCAGTGAGTTTAGCGATCTTGACAAGCCGCTGCTCGTCGAGATCATACGCAAACGTTTGCATCCCAGCAAGCTGGTGATGGAAACCAGTTTCGAGTCCAACATCGGTACAGCACAAGAAATACCATATTTTATATATTACATACTATATATTGCATGTATTTGTAGGCACCACTTTGGAGATCGATTTGGCCACGTTTATGGGGTCAACGGGCAAGGACTTTTGCGATATATGCCTCATACTGGAGAATCATATAATACTGGCCCACAAATCTGTGTTATCAGCACGTTGTACCTATTTCCAGGGCATGTTTCGTTCGTTCATGCCACCGGATAATACCGTTAATGTGAGTATGCAAGTTTAATTTAACAATCTGTTACAACCTTTAAATTAACATTTTTGGGACTTATCAAAAACTACCTTACTAACAAATGATAATGTTTGTTCTAATAACACTTTCATATTTTTTTCGACCAGTTAAAAGACATTTATTAGATTATGTTAAAGTGTTGCTGCATTTAAGCAATTTTTTATAAAATACAACACAAATGAACTTGCTTAAAAAAAAAAGAAGAAAAAGAGTACAGACCAGTTTAACATTTTCTACTTACAGCAGATTATATTGATAAATGAATAATGCAAGGAACTGCATTTAAGCAATATTTCCATTAAAGTATTTCATTATACCCGCTACCCATAGGGTTGAGGGGTCTGTAACCAGTAGAAGGAGACATCTCCGACCCTATAAAGTATAAAAATTCTTGATTAGCGTCCACAGTCGAGATGATATAGCAATGTCCGTCTGTCTCTCCGTCCGTCCGTCCGTATCAACACCTAGATCTCAGAGACTATAAGAGATAGAGCTAAATTTTTTTTGACAGCCCTTGAAATGTTTGCACGCAGATCAAGTCACGTCCACTTCCGCCCCCGAAAATTTTATTATCTGATTGCAACCAAGTATTTATGGTTTTTTTAAACTTTGTTGCAATCAGATACAAATTCTAGAAGTTATTGAAAAAAATACTTTTGTATAGGCAAAAACGACTACTTGCTACGGGTATATATTGAATACAATACTGTATAAATATACCAAATTTAGCTTTTGTTATATTTTTAGTTTTTCACGGTATATAAATAATAATACCGCGCAGTTTTGCTTTTACTTAGAATGGGTAGCGGGTATCTCACAGTCGACTACACTCGGCTGTAGATTTCTTCTTTCTAGCTTTCTACATTTTTTCCTTCTTCCTTGTTTTATAAATGCTATTTTCTCTATTTTATTATTATGAAACTATTAATGACTCGCTTAACTCGTTAAACAGATACAAATTGGCGAAATTTCACCTTCAGTGGAGGCCTTTGACTCGTTGCTACGCTATATTTATTATGGAGAGACTGAGATGCCGCCACAGGATGCATTATATCTGTTCCAGGCACCGTGCTTTTATGGCCTATCGAACAATCGCTTGCACGCATTTTGCAAATACTCGCTGGAGCATAACATAACGTTCGAGAATGTATTGCAAACGCTGGAGGCGTCCGATATAACGAAAATCTATGACATCAAGGAGTATGCATTGAAGTTAATTGTGAAAGATTTTGCAAAGGTCGCCCGGTTGCCAAAGATAGCCGGATTGTCGCGTGAACTGTTGCTGGAGATAATACGCGCTGTGGCCGATTCGCAAGGCGAGTTTCTGACCCGCATCAATATCAATACCGATATCTGAAAACTAGTGCTGCTACAGCCGGCTTTGCAGTTGTTGCTCGCCTGGTTGCAAATCGGTCGTAGCACGTAGAGCAGCAGTAGCGGTTGATAGCGCAATATACATACATACTTATATACCGTATATATATATACTATACGATATACTATATATCAAACTTAATACCCTCCACTTCCACCTCCACCCTCGGACCTATAAATTCATTTTCACAAAGCACGCATCCAATCCAAAGATAGAGCGAAAGAATGAGCGAGCAAACACGAATTCGAGCGAGATAGCGAAAGTAGGATAAGTTGATTCATTAGATGTGGTAGTCAGTAAGTGGTAATGGTTAGTCAATAGATTTGTATAATGCCATTCATTCTCTAGGACACAATCTATACTTGCTTCGACATGTTCGCGTCCGTCAACTCTTCAGCGTAGATTCTAATTCGATTTGAATCTCCAAAAAAAGACTAGTTTTTAATTGAGTTAAATACTTTACAAATTACTTTAGAGCAGACAGAGAACGAAGGAAATTATGCAGTAGAGATTATTTGATGTGCAACGTGAAAGTATATAAACATATTATTTAATTATGTTGAACTCAAAACACGTATGCTTATTATATGCTCTATATACATATATATTACACATGCATATATCCACTCTATATATAGCATACTATATAAATGTATGTTGAACAAGACGTACATATTCTATCGCACAGATATACGGTTATTTATCATTTATATTTGATGTATGATGATGTACTTTTGGCACTGCAGTTTAACCAATAACTTAACTAGCTCTAATTTATTTCCTAGCTCAAAGCTTACACACTCACACGTTTATCATAAAGCGTTAATGTAAACACGATATTCAAACTGTACTCTTAATTGTTTGAAACGCATATTTACCTAATTAAAAACACCCGACAGTTAGTTAAATGAGCAATAGAATACAGACAACAACAACAAAAAACAGTTAACGATTTACAAAACGTAAAACAGAAAAAAAACGTGAGCAAATAATTATAACAAAAAACAAAATCAACAAATTTTAAGTCAATTGCAACGATTGAACACTCTTGCTTTTCCAATTTTATAATTATTACAAAAAAAAAAACAAATATATATATATATATAGATTTTACATATATACATAAATATCTTGTTTCTTGCCAGATAAAGATGATAGCTTATTGATTTTGATGACAGAATTGTGATAGCTGTTTCTGTTTAAAATGTATAGTAATAGTATTTTAGTAATTATTATTCTTACATTTGATGCATCCTCTTTCAAAGCAACATTATTTGTATAATTATTATTTCACTTTTATTTTGAATATCGTTATTTCTTCTCTCTTTTGTTTTAGATCTAATATTGTTCACTTAAGAGAAACTACTCATTAAGAAATACTATATGACAGATAATGTTATTAACTAGAGTTTAACATGAAAGTTATTTCGATGTTAGTTTTGCTGCTCATAAGTTTATCATTGTTAGTTACGATTGTCTGACCATCGAATCAGACCGTCTTTTGATCCAATAAATATATAACTACGCATAAAACTATCGTCATCATTCAGTCACTCCAACAACCATTCCCATAATATTGGAATCGAATTAAAAAAAAGCGAATCTCTTTAAAAAGTAAACTTATTTGATATACTTTTGTTTACAGTATTCCCGAAAATGTGCATAACAATAAATAATATTATGTTTCATTTTATTTCCAGCAAAGTCTTGAAAATTATATTGTGCCAAAACTATTTTTAATTGAATTTTGCCTAATGTTTATGATTCAAGCACATTCTCTTATCTCTTATTGCATTTGTAACACATCCATCAAGTTCACACACACACACACAACCCCACACTCACATCAAGCTCTGCCCTCCCTCAAAAAAAAAAAAAAAAAAAAAAGAATGAAAAGAACAAAACAATTTTGAATATTATAAAATTATATGAGTATTATTTATTAAGCATAGATTATATACAATAAACAAGTCAAATATACAATTGAATGTGTATGAATGCAAAATAAAGTAAATTGTTGTATTCATTTTCATGATGCTTGGGAACCTAGAGGGAATTGAGAGTTTCGATGATGGGGGAATAAACCGAATGTCGGAATGTGCCCAAGGGAATAACAACCATAATATGCATACAATTGTCAAAGAGTGCCCTTGGGTATTTTTAATTTCTGCCAGTTGAAAAGCTCTCTCTCTCTCTCTGTACACAATATTATATATTCCAAAAGGAAACTTTAACAGCACACCGCCTACACACACACATATACACATATACATATACACACACGCACACGCATACACAAAGCTAGAGAATGTGCTAATGTAAGTTGGCAATGGCCCGAGGAAAAGTTACAGAGATACAACAACTACGACAAACAATAACAACAACAACAACAACAACAGCGACAATAATGTGAATGAGTATAGAAATACAAATACCTAATAAAATTGTAGACAAACAAACAGCAGCATAGCTAGAAGGATAGAGGAGCGATTAGAGAGAGCGAGAGAGAGAGAGAGAGCGAGCGAGTGATGGGAGATGGGAAGATGGATAATATAGATAGCACAGCTCAATGGAATTAAAACAAAACAAAAGGCTGCCAAGGACAAAGCCAAATCGAGTTGAGCTATGTCGCCTCAGCAGCTCTCTCTCTCCCTCTCCCTCTCCCTCTCCCTCTCCCTCTCTCTATTGCAGGCTTGCTTATCAAATGCAAATTACAAAATCAAATATGCCAAGACCAGAGAGTTTGCTTCCCCTCAGGCAAGCCAGCCAGGCAGCCAGGCAGCCGGCAACAGTCAGCGTTTTTGGCAACAGTTTGCAACACTGGAGCAGCAGAGTCTGAATTGGCCAGAGCTGTCTTTAGTTCTTGGAAAAAAGGCTACAAGCAAAAATATTCGAAATTATAAAATTGAAGGTCAAGAAAGGGTTCAATAAACTTGTTATTTGTTTAAAAAGACATTTCAATTTGGAACTTTTCACAAAATTATTACATTATTCAATATTTAATGTCGATCTAAACAAAAACTGGCAGAAATGATGTTCAATAATAATTCAATATATTCGAGATTTATTATATATATTTCGTATCCTTTTGAAAATAAATTTAAATTTTGAACTTTTCTGAAAATTATTACATTATATGGTATCTCTATTTATATGTATATTCCTTTTAACATCAATTATTTAATGTCGATCTGAACAATAGTTCAATATATTTGCCATTATACATTGGAATTTGGTTAACATTTGAAAATACATTTAAATTTCGAAAATTTGCCATACTCGTACAATCTTGCATACACATAGTACAAAATATGGTATATTTTGAATGAATTATTAGTATTCAGTATATTTAAGTATTTTCCAGAATATTAATTTGGTATATTTCCTTATACTAAAAATGAGTAGTCAAGCAGACTCAACTGTAACTTTCTTACTTCTTAAAGCTATATCTGTGCAATATTCTTCAGTTTGTAGCTGATTTTATTTACTTGACATTGGCTACAAATGACCTCCAATTACGATTGTAAAAACATTTTAATTTAAGCCTCTTACGAGCAAAATCTATTATATAGTCTAAATATCTATTTATACTGTAGCTTTTTTATAATAAATAATTTTTTTTTATAGATAAGGCATAAATAGTTCTGTACTTTTGCAACTATCTTTTTTTTTTGGGTAAACATTAAAAAGATAGAGAAACTATTGACTACATTGGTTTATACATTCCTTTCATAATTAATGATGGCATTGTTGAACTTGCACAATATATTCTTAAATTCATTGATGTTATTCTCGACTAATAAATGGCTATAACGCCGTAAAATAGCCAAATTGCCAACTCTAACGCTGGCCTTGCAACTGTCATACTTTCAGATACATGCTGGTACATTAAACTAGAGCTGGAACTGAAGCTGAAGCTGAAGATTGAGATACACAACTGCACGCTTGCCAGTGCCTAATACGACAATATACGCTCTTTATCTCTCTCGTAGACAATTCAATTTATTGGCATTGGCAACATGTTAAATTATTTGAAAACTATCATAAGAATTGTGTGCCCCGGGGTGGCAAACGAGACTCAAGTTTGAGATGTCCATACAACTACATATAACTACATATTTGTAACTTTGTCTGTTGGAAAATACTTCAAAAGTTCATTCAATGTCTGTTATTATGTGACAACTTTCGTCAGAGACATGTTTGAATATTTATGAGCCTATGTCTCTCTTCTTTTGTCTATGTTTATTGTGTTGTCTAATGACAATTGCACCAAAGGACTAAACTAATCGAATGTTTCTCCAATTAATCGGATTGTACAGCCTATTAAAGTTGACGTCTTTTTTTATACCGGGTCTACCCAAAGGGTCGAAGGGTATTATAACTTTGTACAGGCAGAAAATGTATGACCCTATAAAGTATATATATTCTTGATGAGCATCAACAGCCGAGTCGATATAGCAATGTCCCTCCGTTTGTCTGTCCGTCTGTCTGTCCGTCTGTCCGTCTGTCCGTATGAAACACTGGATCTCAGAGACTATAAGAGCTGTAGCAATAATTTTTTTTCGACATCACTTGTTATGCTTACACGCAGGTCAAGTATGTTTCAAAATTTTGCCACGCCCCCTTTCGCCCCCGCAACTCAAAAAAATCAAATAACAAGCGTATTTTTAAAGCTAGAGCTGCTGGTATATACAATAATAATAGTAGTATTTATTTGGTTACGATCACATAAAAATTGTCAAAATTATTAAAAAAAATACTTTTGTATGGGCAAGAACGCCAACTTACTAGAGGTCTTAGTTACTTTGACTGACAATCTGGTATATTTAGTATACCATGAATGTTGTACCATATCAATATACCATTTGACATATTTTTATACATTTTTAAGTTATATTATTTTGATATATTTTAAGAATAATACCGCACACTTTTATGAAAAATGAGTAGCGGGTATCTCACAGTCGAGCACACTCGACTGTAGCTTTCTTACTTGATTTTTGATTTTTTTGTAGCTGAATGTCAATGTTAAACTAAAACTCATAACAAAAATTTCAGTATTCCGAAAATTAGAGGTCAATCGAAATGATTGAGGTGCATAAAATGAATAATTTTGATGAAAATTCCTTTTAAATAATGAAGAAATTCTGCTCATCCAATGAATAATTTCTTTTTTTTTTTGCAGGGTGTTTTTTAACCCAGTGAATTAGTTGATTTGCTGGCAACCTTTTCAATTTCTGCTAATTCGCTGCCGCTGTCAGTTCTCAGTGCTCAGAGGGGGAGAAAATATCGAGAAACAAGAAAATAAATTCCTTTGCCGCCTGTCAATTTATAAGTTCATAATTTAAGCCAACAAAGCCAAAGCGATCGAAGGCAATCAGCTATATAATATTATATGTATGAACTAGAGTGTGGAATTGGAATGAAGTGAGTGAGTGGTGGAGAGGGGGAACAATGGTTAGCAGGGGGGTGGATGAAGAGTTTTCTCCTTTTTTTTGTTGGGATGTTTGGGGCTCGTTTCGAGATGCTTTTTAATATCCGTTTCATGTGGATTTATGCGCTTCAAGTTCACGCTGAGCGCCAACACATAAATTTCATGGCAATTGAAGCACGCCAAAAAGAACAACAACAATGGGAGGCAATCCTCACTCCCCTGCCCCTCCCGCCGTGCCCCATTTCTTTCATTGAACCCAAATAGCTGACAAAAAAGGGTTAACTTGTAATGGATGCGGATGCGGCAGCGAGAACTTTCCTTAAATTGACTTGTGGCATTTTTCAAAGTTTTACCAAAACGATTCCCAATTTTGCCGCTGACCAACTTCGATTAATTTATAGGGTTGAGGATTTGCGCAGTTTCTTCTCCGCCTCCTCCTCCACCCGACTTTTACTCCGCGGGGGTAAGCTGGTGGTAGACAGTGTCCATAAAGTGTCATTAAAGTGGCTGCCTGATTAAAGGCATCAATTTGATGCCCATTCCCATTCCCATACCCATTCCCATTCTCATTCCCGAGCACACAACTCAATTCGGCCCCATTTGCCCCATTGCATATCCATGGGAGAAGTTTAATTAAAAAACTGCGCCCCAAGCATCGAAACCTGCATCGCTCTCAGTTGGCAAACTGTCATTTACCCTGCACATTAAATGCATCTAATAATCTAAAATTATACATACATTTTTTCGTAGTACAAAATAATTGTAATAGTGGAACGAAATTAAGAAAGAAAGATTTCGAAGTTTGCTAATGGAATTTCAAATAGTTGGTGAATAATTTTATTTATCTTCCAACTATTTTAACTATACATAAATTTTACTAAACAAAGAAGAAAAACGAAATTTTGCAATGTTGATCTAAACAGCAATGAAATATATATGCTACTTTTGGATAAAGTTAAAAAAAAAAAACATTAAAATTTCGAATTCTTTAGGACATGACCAAATTATTTGCTATGAAATCTTTCATATTTTGTACGATATGGTATATTTTAAATATAAAAGTATATCGATATATCAAGTATAGCATTAGGTATATTTTTTTCAGAATATTATTTTGGTATATTTTATGAAAAATACCTTACTGTTTGCTCTTATTGAAAATTTGTAGCGGTTATTTCAACTTTCCTACTTCTTATAGCTACAATCTGTGCAATATTCTTCAATATTCTCAATATTCTCTACAACAAAATATTGCAATAAAAATAGTTTTGAGATGTAAATGATATATAATATTAAATTATTCTAATGACTTTTTAAATAGTTGATAAATTGAATTTTGCTTCTATTGATATTTCAGTTTCCATTTTTAAGTGCCCTTAATTAGTTTAAAATTATAAGTATCAAGTATTTGTCATGAAAAAAGAAGTGACAAAAATGAATATTACTACAAAGATAATTTCGAGGGCTACTGTTATTATTTTAAAATTTGTAAATCGACTAATTAAACAGTTGTTTAATTGTTTTGAAGTATTTGGTTGTAAAATAAGCTCAAATATTTCCAATATATTTATCATATTTTAATTCAATAATAGAATTTGAAGAAAGACAAAATATCATTTTGTACATTCAAATTTAACTTTAACATATGTATTCAAATTGAACTTTGAGAAGTTATTTCTTGAGTTTGCCAAAACCCGATTATTAGAATTGAAAACTTTTTAATGGCAAACAAATAGCCGATATACCCGGAGTGCATGATAGTGGGAAGCGAGTATTAAAACAACACCTGGCAATTGAAGTTTAATTGGGCAGACAGAGCGAAATGCAATATAAAGTAATTACGTTCTGCCTGCTGCTGTTGTTGCTGTTGCTGCTGCATGGCAATCCTTAACCGTTCACCCGTTTAACCGTTTACCCGTTTCGCCCGATACAGTTGCAGTTGAGCTTATGACATTGACTTTTATTCGGGGGTACAGTCAGCGCAAAGCATTTAAAAGTTCATTTGCAGGCTAAGTAAATGCTGTTGCTTGGCACGTGACACGCCCCCACCTTTCACCCTTCCCCTTCCCCCTTCCCCTTCCTACACCCAATTGTCATGCTTGATGACATTCACTGAAGGACATTTTGACTTGGTGTCAGTTTGAAAGGAATTGAGATTGAGCTGGTATTGGAGAGCCGCTCTCTCTGTCTCTGTCTCTGTCTCTGTCTCTCTCTCTTATCAGCTTTATGACCAGCGATAGTTTTCATTTAGTTTATGGCACCTTCATCCCAAGTAGTTGTTGTATTTGTGATTCGCCTTCGAGTGTGTCAAAAGGTTGAAGCTCAAGCTCTGAATATTTGTGCCCGCACATAAGCATTTGCCTTCCTTTCCTTCCCTCCCATCTTCATCCTCTTACCTCAAACCCAAAGTCATGTTATTTCTGTTTACTGTCGAGGTGGCAAAGAGAAAAGGAGAGAGAAGCAGCTTCGGCTTTCGTGTCCTGTGCCTCAACTGATTTCCTGTCGCGACGTCAACGCTTCCTTTACTGCCGTTTAACTTTTATACGAGTCCCTACAAACACCCAACTTCCCCCCTTCCCCCCTTCCGCCCTTCTCCGCATCCACGCTCCCCACCTAGCTAGTCCCTTTTGGCTAGCTCACGTGTTGTAACACGAAATCCGTTTGGCACATGGCATTTTGGGCGCATCGTGTGCTTTATGGACCAAATGATTGCCTGCTCAGGGGCTCAGTTGATTCGGCATGGCAAAAGCAAAGGCAAGCCAGGGCCAGCCTTGCTAGTCAGCGGCAAACACGAATTTGCTTTTCAGCACGCTACCCAGATAGATGTACTCACAGAAAAAGGCAGAGAGGGAGAGAGCGAGAGAGTGGGAGGGAGGGAGGTAGATGCATATATCTGCTAATAAGTAAAGCTCTTCAGCTGTAGAGCACCCTTTTCACCCTTCCTCAAGCTCTCAAGTACACAAACATACATTTTTACTCACATCCACTTGGATGTTTGCTCGAGTACTTACACTGCTATTTACTTTCTCGCACACTCGTCAACAAATTAAATACCTGTAATAACTTTTGCGATCGTTATGAAATTTTCAGAATAACATGCAGAGAGCACAACATTTCAATTTCAACAGCAGCTCACATTCAATTTGAAAGCATTGCGTATTAATTGAGCTCTTAAAACTTGGGGTATAAAAGCAGCTTTGCTTACTTTCCAATTCAGTTATATTGTTTATTTAATTTAAAATTTTATTATATATATATTAACATAAAAGTTTATTGAATTGATTTTTTTAAGTTACGGTATGTCTCAGTAAAATTAAGATATTATTTTGAAGCTCAAGTAATTTATATTTGGTCGATTATTAAAGATTGATATAATTATTTATTGTATATAAATTATGCATTAAAATATTATAATACAATACAGTTTATTTATTTATGTAGGCATTTACCACAAGCTTAATAAGTGTTAATTAATTTTTGGAGATGTTTTTTTTTAGCGTATTGCGATTGCTAAAAAAAAGGCTCAACTTTTCAACAGCATTAATCTGTTGTGCAATTACTTTAATTTAAATGTCGTAATTAAAAGATTGCGGCTTAATTCACCATTAAATGTATTCTACATATTTGTTCGTGCCAATTACATTATGAGCAGAAAATTATTAAAACAATAAAATGACAGATCTATTTTCATGAATTATTAATAAATCCATAAAATTAATTTCACACTCGTTTACAAAATGTTTTTCCAATTTCTTTGTTGTTTAATTATGTACAGCACTTTTTATACCCTCTACCTATACGGTAGAAGAGTAGTATAACTTTGTGGAAATGTTTGTAGCAGACAGAGGGTGACATTTCCGACCCTATAAAGTATATTTAATCGATATATATATAACTACAGATTCTATGATTCCCACAAATTTTGTTTTGGAAATATTTTTGTATGGACGCCTTCTTCGTACGGGTCTTAATTGCGTTGACAATCCAGTATATTTTGCACTCTATGGTATTTTTGATTATAGTACTATATCTATTTATGTATTTTGGTATATTTTAGTACTTTTGTGATACATTCATTTAGCATAAATTAAAACTGGTATATTTTGTACTCTATGATATATTTTGAATATAGTACTATATCTATTTACCAAAAGTATTTTTGTGGTATATTAATTTTGCATAAATTAAATTTAGTATATTTTTTTCTCTATGGCACATATATTTATTTATTTTGGCATATTTTAGTATTTTTGTGGTATATTAATTTGATATACATTAAATCTAGTATATTGTGTACTCTGATCTATTTACCAACAGTATTTTTGTGGTATATTTATTTGGTATATATTAAATCAGGTATATTTTGTACTCTATGGTATATTTTGAATGGAGCACTATATCAATATACCAAATAAAACCTTTAAGATACTGTAGTATTTTTGCGGTACCAAATTAGTGGGTATATTTTAAGCATAATACCGCAGCGTTTTGCTCTTATTCAAAATGGATAACAGGTAAAACACAGTCAAGCACACTCCACTTTACCTATTTTTTCCTATTGTTATCGAATTAACAATGGAATTTTGACCATTCCATGAAAATGGCATTAAATGAAGTGTTGGGTAAATGTGAAATGTGCGCGTTTGCATTTGATGCGATTAAGCAAATGAACGTGCACGTGCATGTTTATGCATGTCAATAGTGAATAGCATAAATATTTACTTAAGCAACACATTTCCGGTGTGAGTTTGGTTGCTGTTGTTGTTGTTGTTGATTGATTTGAAATGAACATTGTTAAGCTATCAAATATCAAACTGTCCCATATTTGTCCTCGGGCAAGTCATTTTGGAATTTGCGCCTGAAGCTATTCAATAGTTTCTTTTGCATGTTGTGTGTTAGCAAACGCACACAAAAGCCCAAAATTACACAATAATTTTCATGCATGTAATTATCGCACACAAGCACACACACACACACAGGCTGGAGGGCAAAAGGTGCGGAGTAAAGTGCAAATTGTTCGAGTGGCTGCCACTAACATTTGATAGACATTTACACTCAACTTCTCCCACACACTCGCTCTCTCTCACTGTGTCTCTGTGTCTCTTTGAGTGTGTGTGTGTGTGACTAATAAGATTACAAATTATTTTGGCTAATTGCCTCTGACATAACTAATAACAACTGCAACAGCAGGAGCAAAGCTCGCAAAGCTACTTCGTGAATGGCAGTTGGAGTTAGTCAGAGACAGAGACAGAGATAGAGACAGAGACAGAGAGGGGGAAGGAGAAATGACGAGAGACAACTCCTATCGAAAAGCAAGATTCACGTATACACACTCACACTCACACACACACACACACAGATGCGCACGTAAATATCGTAAGCTACGTGGCCTAAGCTTGCAGAGAACATTTCCGCCCTGCGCCTAATTGTATGCCATAAAATAATAATTACAAGCCATGCATATGGCTCCTTCCCGACATTCTCTCTCCCTCTCTCTCTCTCTCTCTCTGTCTCTCTCGGTTTGAGGAGCAGCTAGATTTCCGTTTCAGTAACCTACGAGTGCGGTTCGCACCATCAAATTGCATTTGCCTATTGCTTACTGCCCAAAGTGCAATCAATTTCAACAATCGAAGCTGTGCAGTCTTTCATTAGAGCCTGAAACCTCTTAAGAGGATGAACCAATGGAACGCCTTAAACTGCATTAACAGCAGCTCAACAAATTGTTCGAGCTTTTAAAGTATGAAAGTTAAAAGCAAACTAAACTGCATTCTGGAATCTTTGGCATGTCATTGGCATTTATTTCATTTCGTTAACTGAGTAATTTGTGCATCTTATAATTGCCTTTTATTATTAGGAAATTACAAAATTCCAAGTCAAAGATATGTGCATGTTTTTGGTATTATTTCTACGCGTTTTGAATGAAAATATACCAAATTAATATAACACAAAAATACCAAGCTATACCAAATGTAATGTTTGTTATATTGATATAGTGCTACATTCAATGTATACAATATAGTACAAAGTATACCAGGAAATATACCTGCAAATACAAATATATCTGCCAAAGCAGCTAAAATATAATACTAAAGTGTACCAGGCTATAAATGTATATTGATATAGCATTACATTCCATAAAGTACAAAATATACCAGATTTACAGCCAAAGTATCGAAGACCCGATTGCAGTAGGATTTTTGTTGCCATACAAAAGAATTTCTAAAATAACTTTTCTAATTTTTATTTTTTCGCAACCAAATTTTCAGGAATCATAAACAATGTAGTTATTACCGCATGCGCCAAAATCATCTTTAAATAATTAAAAAATAATAATAAATCTATTTTTGTGTATTTTATTGTATGGCAAATTTGTTTACGAGTACTAAGCTTTTTGAATTTATTTTTTATAGTATATCTCATTTCTAAAGGCTTTATAGAAAAGTATAACATTTTAAATCAAAAATATGTATATATATATATATGTACAATATATATATATATATATATGTATATATATATATATGTATACAATTAAATAGCCTATTTTTAGCCAAATTTTAATAGCAAATATGTTTTAGATCCTGCGTATTGTTTGTGGATTGCTTGGTTAGATTTTCATTCCTAAACTTTTAAGCATTATAAACGGCGGATGAGCAAATCTCATTTTATACAGCAAGTTGCAAAGGCGCATCAACTTAACTGCCGAAAGAAAACACTTCCGAGTTTCACTTTAAATCAATTTCTTGGAAAGAAAAAAAACTTATTTATCCGAAATATTCACTTGGTATAGTATAAAGTGTATAATGATATAGGTAGGTAGGTTGGCATCGCTCTCATCGATGTGCGTGCTAGTTAATTTAGGCAGAACTTATATGCCGCGTGACAAGCTGAGTTTTCGCCTACATACACAGGCTGTGTGGCATGTCAAGGACATACAAAGGAGGAGGAGGATGCATGAGGCTCACGTCGAACGGTAAATGTTTATGACGTACTCAAAATTGTCTATCAAGTTCAGCTGACGATGTCGCGACACAAACGAATGAACCAACCAGCGATAGAACGGAACAGTCATAAAATGTCACTTGAAGCAAGTGGATGGATGGATGAGAGATGCTAGCTGGCATTTTTACCGGGGGCGGGGATGGGAGTCGAAAGTGGGTGGAGGAGGAGGGGAAGAACTTGCAGCTGCGTAGCAAGTTTTTGCCTTTTGTTCTTATGATTGAATATTTAATTCAATATGCCGTGCGACCATTTGCTTGAGTCTTTTTTTCACGAGTTGACATCGCAAAAGTTGCGTTGCGACCGACTTCTTCTAATTAGACGCATCATAAACATTTAATGCCAGACGCGCATCATAAAAATCCGCCCAGAGTTTGCCAAACTTTCTGGCCAATGAAATTTGCTGCAAAATTTAAAACAAATCAATAATTGAAACATATTTTGATTTCATTTTGCGAAATTCGTTGTAAGCTTGAAATAATAAAAAATATACATCCATATAAAATTAACAAATATTTTTAAAGATAACATCAAGAAGAACAACACCCGCAGACAAAGATATAATAATAATACATGGATGTATGTATGTAAACAGTTGCCATAAAATGTGCGGCAATTGTTCACTATTTGTATCTCGTTTGCAACAATACACTTTCCCCAATTGGATAGCTTCCGTAAGGCATGAACATTACATATGAGAATATATGTTAAAAATATTAAATTGCTATAGGTTAATTATGAACTTAAAAAAAAAAGCATCATACAATAGCTATATATTAAATATAAAAATAAAGCAAGTATTTATATTTGATATTTCAATTCTATCTTTTTGAAATAAAAGAATATAAAATTGCTATAGGTTAATTATGAACTTAAAAAACATTATAGAATAGATATAATATTTTAAAAAATATAATTAAAAACAACACATTTAAATTTTGTATTGAAATTCTATATTTTTGAAATAAAAGAATATAAAATTGTAAAAGGTTAATTATGAACTTAAAACACATCATCAAATAGCTATAAATATTGAAAAAATAATTTAAAAAAAGTTTTTATATTTGATATATAAATTCTATATTTTTGAAATAAATGAATATTAAATTGCAATAAGGTAATTATGAACTTAAAAAAAAAACATCATAAAATAGCTATAAATATTAAAAAATATTATTAAAAAAAAGTATTTATATTTAATATTTAAATTCAATATTTTTAATCACATTGACATAATATTGATTAAAAAAATATAATATATTATTGAAAATATATTGATATTTTATAATTTAACGAAAAAAGACTTTAAATTTGATTTATATTATTATTTATTTTTATTTTTCAAATGTGATCTAAAAAAACACAATTTAATAAATCTATAAAATTTGCAAAAAAATAATGTATATTTGATATTAAAATTTTAGATTTTTAATGTACAATTGCTGAACAAAAAAATGAGTATACATCAGATATCAACATATAAAATATATTATAAAACCAAGTTTACAAAATTAGATAGCTATGTAAAAAATCCAAATAAATAATTAATATACTTTTAAGCAAATATTTAAAATGTTTAAAATACACATAAAATTGCTTTACATTTATTTTGATCTTGCCAAACAAAAATCATATAACATTACTTTAAACAGAATAATTTATATATACCTAAATGATTATATTATATTATATTATATTAGTATAACTAACTATAAATAAACAAAATAAACAATATGCAAAATTAAGATAAATATAGTTTTATTTCTTTTTTAAAATTTTATTTAATTCTGCAAAATTAATAATGGAATATACAAGGTTTTAGTTGTAAATTAATTGCTGTTTTATTTTGTGTAACTCATTTTTTTTCACTGTAGCTATCAATTTACAAATATTTTATAAGAAATTCTCATGAGAATGATTTATGTAAATGTTATTTAAAATAAATGATTTAACATATAAATTCTGAAACTAAAAATTCTTGAATATTTATAACAGTTTGCTTGCAAATGATAAAGTTAGTCAACAATTTTATTCAGTTGTCAGTTCATTTGCTCGAAGCTGATAGATTTAAATGGAAATCCATTGAGTTGATGGCCAAAAGTGAGGGTATGTAAAATGTCGGTGATTTGTTGCAGCTGATTTCTGAATTGATGTTGTTACTTGTGCTCCAACGGCGACACCAGCTGCACTCATAAAACGTTCGACCTCCTGGCCAAGAGAGAAAGAAAGCGAGAGAGAGAGAGAGGGAGAGAGAGAGGGAAAGATAGATTGTAATTTATGGACCAACAAACAACATTGTTGACATTATTGACAAGCAGCAGAGGCAAAAGCGGGGTGGCGACACCAGAATTTTTCGGGGCAAGCGATCGAAGAATCGCCTTCATTTTTTGGGTCCCAAAACAATATGCTTTTTATGATGCTGCTGACCCGCGTTTCCCTTGCTTTGCCTCTTGGCCATAATTTGCCAGCTGCTGACTTTTGAGTAGCCTCTCAGCTCCCTTACCTGTTCGTCCCTCACTTCTGCAGTTTGGTCACTTTTCCTCATTTTCCTGCTTGCTTGAGTTGCACATAAAATATTTGGCAATTTTAATGAAACATTTACAAGTTAAGTTGCTATTGAGGGACGGAAACGGATTGCCAGTAAAATGTTGGATTAAACATCAAAAAACAGAAAAGGAACTGATAAATTCTCAAAAAAAAAATCGTTGCTTTTCTATGGGCCAACTAATAAATTATTTAAATCATAAGCAAATTATATGGTCAGCAATTATTCAATGGCAAGGATAGAGTGAGATTTAATGTTGGTATTTTTATTCCTCTCACGGTTTACAGAATGAAACTTTTGTATGTCAAATCACATTTAATATTAGGTATAGAGATTTTATGTACTACACTTTAAAGGGGCAAATTAATACTGTCTCCTTATACTTATGTATATTTTATTGATTTGAAAGAATCTTTTTACTGGACATTTAAGTATTATTTAAATTTGAGTTTAAAATTGTTTTTTTTCTGTCACCAAAGTTAGTATTAAAAAATAATAACTAATTATACAAATTTTTTCTTATTTCTCTCTAAAATTAGATTTATAAATTGCAATACAAGTTAGTATTAAAAAATACTAAATATTCAAACAAATTTGTCCTTTCTTACTTCTCGCTAAGATTATTTTCATAAATTGTAATAACAGTTATATAATGCAATAATCACATCATTTTGTGACTATTTGTGGCTAAGTTGGTATTAAAAAATACTGTATAATTAAACAAATTTGCCTTTTTCTTATTACTTTCTAAAATTAGCTCCATAAATTGTAATAACAGTTAGATAATGCAATTATAATGCAATTTTGTGAATTTTTTTAATTAAAGTTAATATTAAAAAATACGAAACAAATGAAAACCATTTGTTATTTTCTTACTTCTCGCTAAAAATTAGGTTTATAAATGGCAATAGCAATTGAATTATGCAATAATCACGTCACTTTGTGAATGTTTGTTGTTAAAGTTAGTATTAAGAAATACTAAAAAATTAAATGGATATGTTTTTTCTTACTTCTTCCTAAAATTAGCTTCATTAATTATAATAAAAGTTAGATATTGCAATTTTGTGAATGTTTTCAATTAAAGTTAGTATTAATAAATACTAAACGAATGACAACGATTTGCTATTTTCTTACTTCGCGCTAAAAATTAGGTTCATAAATTGCAACAACAATTGAATTATGTAATAATCACGTCATTTTGTGAATGTTTGTTGTTAAAGTTAGTATTAAAAAATACTAAACAATTAAATATATATGTTTTTTCTAACTTCTTTCTAAAATTAGCTTCATAAATTGTAATAAAATTAGATAATGCTATAATCATGTTATTTTGTGAAGGTGTGCAGTTAAAGTTAGTATTTTAAAATACTAAGTAAATGAAACAAATTCGTTACTTTCTTACTTCTAGCTAAAATTAGCTTCATAAATTGCAATAACAGTTAGATAATGCAATAATCATGTAATCCCGAGTGTCTGCTTGTGTTTTCTTTATATCCATCTCGTTGGTTGCCCCAAGTCGCAAGTGGTAAGTGGCAAGTGGCAAGTGGCAGTGCCTTGCGGGGGCAGCTGTGTGTGGCAACAAGGCAAAGCTAAGACGCACTGATTTGCTGGTAATTTGAAGGCGTCTCGTCTCTCGCAAATACGCTTTCAGCTTTTGATATTCAAAAGAGCTGCCAATCCTCGGCTTTTGACTCCACCCTTGACCCACCCAACAGCCAGCACCACAGCAACACCACATCACAGCATTGCCACAGTGCAACGCTGTTGCCCTGCAGCCAATGCGGCATGCTAAATAACCATTTGCAATAGTATTCTAAGCCAATAAAATTCATATTACGCATACGCCCCCAGAGGCAGAACGAGAGAGCGAAAGAGAGAGAGAGAGAGAGAGAGAGTGCAACTGTTGCAGCTTGGGCACAGACGGATATCAAAACGCATCAAAATGTTGCGCTAAACTTTATTCACAGGCTGCCACAGGCCACAGGCCACAGGCATTGAAATATGAAATAGAAAATGCATTTCAAGTAGCGCAAAAGTCCAAAGAAAATATCTGACTGACGGCAGAGCTGCATCACTCCAAACTAAGGAATGAAAAGTGAACAGCGCCTAGACAAACATACAGAGAGCGAGAAAGAGGGAGAGAAAGAGAGAGAGAGAGAGAGAGAGAGAGAGAGAGATGGGAGCGAGTCACGGTTGCAAAGTATTTGTGTACCAAACAGAATGCAAAAGCGTTGAAAGAAATATGATAATCAAAGCGCACACAAAGCGTAAAAAAAACAGGCAAGGCCCACATGTAATTGATGCACAACGACGTGGAAATACTCTCCAAATTTAAATTGTAAATATTAAAAAAAAAGATAACCATATTTTCCAATTCATTACGAACAATCGAAATTTTTTTAACTAAACGATAAAAAAATATTGAAAATTTTAAATTTTTATATGTTAATTAATGTTTGAAGGCATATAAAAATAATATATATATAAAAATAATTTCAATTCAAAGACAAATCTTTTTATTTTGCTTAATTACAAAATAAAAAAGATTCTTTTCTTTTCTAGCGCATTTTGATCTAAGAAATTTTATTGAATTTTAAACTTGATTTAATTTTATGAATATATTTTATATGCAACTTTGACATTATTTCAAAAATGTTTTCTAACACTTGAGCATTTTAGTTTAATCTCGAAAACAGCAAAGAAAGTTTTAAATTTTCATTAAATTGCAAAGCAAATTGTAATTGAGATCAGCTTTGCAGTAAAAATTATAAATTATTTTAGCTTTAGCTGAGCTTTTATATTTGCTTAGATGTGCGAAAGAACATTTAGTGAGCTTTTTCAAAGTGCAAATTAATTAATTTGCAATTGTGCAATCGAAGTAAAATATATCTAATGAAAGCTTTAAAGTTGCTTGAATTTTCAATGAGGTTTCTGTTTTCTATTTTTTTTGTGGTAGGTTGGACAACATGTTGAGTTTAGTGCAGCGACTCGTTTTGTTGTTTCGGGGGAGTGGAAAGAGTATAACTAGCGATGAGAGCAAAATGTTTATCCTTTCAGCTTTTGGCGTCGACATCGTTGCGTAGGAAATGTTATTGTTAAATGTTAGTTTTGTTATGCAAACACGTCCACAGTCACGGAAACACACACACACGCACACACACACACGCACATATGCATATAGCTAGATAGTTGCGGAAATATGAATAGTCAAAGTCGAAGTCGGCCATATGTTCGCCTTAACTTTATCCCACAAAGCAGACAGTGCGCGCTGTTCGAGTTGAAGTTGATGTCGGAGTTTGGGGCATAGTTGCAAAGCCCGTTGTTTGTTCTGCTGCAGTTGCAAGTGTGTGTGTGTGTGTGTGTGTGTGGGTGTGTGGGTGTGTTTAAGAGCGATGGGCGGCAGTCAAATGGCAAAGCGCTAATGGGAATTTGTGTTGTCTGCTTTTTGGGGAAGCTCGCACGTTTTGCGCTTTAGTCGGCAATAAGCGTGACTGGCAACTGCAACAAAAACAACAACAACAACAACAACAAGTGTAGCTAATGCTCTGCAATTGCTGCAATATTCAAATGCAGTTCTAGTTGCGTAGGCAGCAGCAACAAATAAATGCTCATAGGAAATGCTCAAGTTTTGTGCCACAGCAGCAAAAGCAGGTGCGGCAAGCAGGCGTCTAAGTTTGCCACATGTTGTGGCTGTAAAAGTTTTTCTGGGCACAACAGCAATTGCCAAAGATGGAAGACTAAAAAAGAACAAAAAATTACGCATACGCCCAGTTAAATCCGCAACAAATGCCATTTTTCGTTTATTCATGCAAATTCAAATATATGTATAGTATATACTTGTATGATAGAATGTGTGTGTTTGGTGCGCGATGCTTGCGGCACACAAATGTTGCATTCTTTTTAGTGCACATGAATATGCAACAGCAACAATAAAGACAACGATAACAATGGCCAACAATGCCAGCAACTGTTTATTTGTTTGTTTATTTATTCGTATTGGTTTATTCGCTGGCTGCTGCTGCCCTGCGGCCATTTTTCGACTTTTGTTGCTGCAAGCTGCCCAATTGTGCATGCCGCACACTTTAAGCCAACTATGCAAACAGCCTCGAAATTGTAATTTAAGCTTCGACATTAACACGAACACTTCATCACTGACCTCACGTCAAACCCGCCTTCAATCTTGACTCTTTAATTTTCCCTGTTCTGCAGCTGACAAAATCAGCGGAAAGCAAAGTGAAGCAAGAAGACGCATATTTGCATACATTGCACTTTGTATACCCTTTCTTATATGCAATATTGAACAAATTTACTTTTCTTTTGAAATACATTTTTTTTTTTTGCTTATTTGCTTATTTAAGGGAATAACGGTTTTAATATTTCCAGAAAATTATTCTTCTCTACATTTAACATTGAGAAAATAATATTTGCTCAATATATTTTTCAATTTGTGGCATTTTTATAGTATTTTTGGTATTAATTTATTATTATATGTAGGTCGCCTACAACGCTGTTTAAATTTATTTGTAAATTAAACATTATACACAATGATTTTAATTATTTGTTTATTATTTGCATACATTTCTACAAAATTCAACATTAACACAATCTTCTTTCTTTATACTTGCTGCTCTGCAGCTGACAAAATCAGCGGAAGTCAAAGTGAAGCATACATTTAATGTACTCTGTACACACTTTGGTATTTGCAACATTGAACAAATGTACTTTTTTTTGTAATATAGTTTTTTTGTTGCTTTTTTAAGTGATTTATTTCGAGAAAAATGTTTTGTCTTTACATTTAACATTGAGAAAATATTATTGGTTCAATATTTATTCGGTATATTTTAGATTTTGTAGTATGTTGGTACATTTTTGTAGTATATTTTAGAGTTTGCAGTTTTTTTTTTTATATTATTTTTAGCATTCATTTTGTATTCGGCTATAAAGGTGGAAAACAATCGACGGCACTATCGAGCCACAATCGATAGTAGTAGACATATTCGATAGATAGATTCGATAGATAGATTTATGTGTCGAATTTAAGATAAACTATTTTAAGAATTATTTGTTTATATATTACATTTTTACAAAAATTAATATAATATAAGCAAAGAATTACGTTTCCCCTATATATATTTTTTGTGTGGATGAATTGTTTTGAGTGTACTTTTACTTTCAATAATTATGCAATATTACAAAAGGTATCTTTGCAGCTTTTAAAGTTTTTTAAAATTTCTAGAATATTCTTAGAATTTTTACTTAATATATAGAAAAAAAGCATCATTAATCATTATTATTTTCAAGCTGAACTAAAAATCGTTAAGCTGTAATATACACTAACATTGTGTAACTGAGAAGAGTCTTCAAAGTAAGCAAAGTCTGTCGTTGAGTAAAGAAAAAAAAAACATGAAACGTATCAAAAAAAAAAAAAGGGCACTGCATACTTTTCTGCACATTAATGTTGCAATCTATAGTTGCCGCTTGATGGCCAGCAAATTGAAAATGTCAAGTGCACACAGCCATGCACACAGACACACACATACACATTCACACACACACACGCTCTCACTCACACAGAGCCATAGACTTCATGTGAACAACCAGTTGGCTGAGCTTTATGAAAAGCACAAGTTGTTGTTGTATGTTGTTTGTGCTCATAATGCAATTCCTGCCTGATAATGGAATATTAAATCACAAAAATAAACATAGCCAAGCACACACACACACACACACACACACACACACACACACAAAATAAATAAAGAAAAATATTCTCAATGCTTTGCCTGTTGCTGAAAACATTTTGTTGCCGAGTTTTCTAATGGCTGCAAATTGATGCAATCAATAAACGAATCAAATGCAAGCGCCAACAAATAATATATTTGAAAACAAAACGCAGCAGCAGCATTTGATGCACTTTTCAGCTGAATATTAAAAGTCTGTCATAAACCGAACGAAAGCAATCACAGTTGCCTGATTCTATGATTGAATTTCCAATTAATTGAACCAGAAACAACACTTGACATTTGAAGGAATAATATTATATGTTATGTTAATTCAAGCAAATTTTTTAAGATTTATCTCTATTCATAAAAGGTAAGTCATAAATCTATTTTATTAACATTGTGTGTTACTGTGTCGAAATAAAAAGCAAGTATGACTTCTAAGTAACAAGTAAGAAAGCTACAGTCGAGTGTGCTCGACTGTGAGATACCAGCTACCCATTTTGAATAAAAGCAAAATATTGTGGTATTATTTTTTAAAATATACCACAAAAATACTTTGAAAATATACTAAATGCTACATTTGGTATATTGATATGTTACTACATTCAAAATATACAGCAGAGACGTAAAATATACCAACTTTAAAATGTCTCAAAATACTAAAATATACCGCAGGCTATATTTGATATAGTACGACATTCTAAATGTACCATAGAGTACTAAACATAATGAATTGTCAGCAGCTAAATATTATGCGTTATTTTGACATTTGGTATATTTGGTTTAGTTGACAGTTTGGTATATTATAACAAGTATTAGCTTCGGTATATATTAGTGTTTTTTGGTATATTTTTTATATTACATACATATTTTTTTAGCGAGCATCTCACACATACTCGAATATAATTTAGATATTCCTGAATGTTATAAAAATTTAATTGGGAATGTACAATTTTGGATTTTTCTTTAAGCGTAAGAAAATTAACAAAAAAATAACATTTTTAATATTATATTTCATTAAAATGATTTTTCAAAAACCCTCCAAGTTATTTTTGTTATAATAATATTTCATTTGATTGAATTAGTATTCTATTTATAAATCCTACAGTAACATTTAAATTTAAAAATTACAACATATATATTATATAAACTTCTTGCTGAAAGTATTTTTAATTTTATTAAATTTATCGTAATAATAGGTATTTTGTATTTATATTAAATATAATTATGTTTATTATATTCATGAGAGTATCTAAAAATATATAAACATCTTGTCGAGGGTATTTCAGCAGTCGCATATACCTTTGCAGCTCGTATGGTTTAGAGAGTCTCGAACTACTCGTATTTATAAGCATTTTGTATGCTCCTCCGTTGAGGTCACATAACGATATTATTATTTTTTAGCGACAAAACAAAACGCGACTAAAAAATGGAAACATATGTATGAGCAAAAAACAAAAAAAAAAAAAAAAAAAAAAAGAAACAAAAAGGAATTGCCAACTTTACGGCTGCTTTATGAAATATTTAATGTGCTTTTCATTGTCTCGTTGGCTGATTGTTGTTCTTGTGGTTGTTGTTTGTCTGTTCTTGTTGTTGTTTTCTGTTCTGTTCAGTTTTTTTTTTTGTTCAGCTGTTTATGTGCATAAATTTTATTACACATGTGCTTTTGTTTATGCGAGCAACACAACAACAACAATGGCATCAACAAAAGTTAATGCAACATAAAATTTTCGGTTTTTTTTTTCTTATATTTATCACGCATTGTTGTTGTTGTTGTTGCTATGTTTTTTGTGAATTTTTTTGTTTTGGATTCGCGTGTCCCTTGAGGGCCAGAGGCTGAAAAGCAGAACGACAAAAAAAAATAGAATAAAATCAAAGGGAAATAAAATAAAATATGTGAAACAGAACAAGGACTGCAAGCACACAATAAAACTGCCACACTCACACACACACACACACACACACACACACACACACACACATACAGAGAGAGATACGCATAAACCACAGACGTGGTGCCACGCCCACAAGGCCATGCGCATTCATATATCACAAATATGCTAAATCAGCATATTTGCGAGTTTATTTACAAGGACATTTATAAAAATTTACGGCCGTGCCGTAAATTGCAGCCGCCGGGCAGGTCTTGAGATTTATGCCTCGCCGATTATATCTGAAAAGGGGGAAACCACCACCCACCACCCGCTATCCCGCACCTGTTCACCCCGTTCAGCTTTTTTTCTCTGCTTATCGTTCAGGCAGCGATTTCTCACATAATTCAAAAGTCGTTGCATAAAACAAGACGCACTGAAGAGACGTCTGCCAAAAGCAACTTGAGCCGGGTCAACACATCAAGAGGCTAGCTGAGGAGGAGGAGGAGGCGTGTCTTCCTCAAGTTGCAAGCTGAAACTGAAGCTGAAGCTGAAGATGTGACCCAATTTAGATAGGGTTAAGCAGGCAACACTCCCTCTCCACTCTCCACTCTTCACTCTTCACTTGAGTCCACTTCAAGCAGCTGACACGTAAAAAAATATTATTATGAAAATGACAAACTTTTCCCGGGCTTTATTTTAACGAAATTCAATTCAATTTAAAGAGTCCAAAATGTATTAAATTATTATTAATTTATTATATATTTATATTTTATGTTGGGAAATAAATTCAAGAAATTTCTTCTTAAATTAAGGTGATTAATAATATCAAACAATTTGAATTTAGTTTAACAAAATTTGAACTTAAAAAGTCTAAGATATATAGCATTATTATTATTTTTCAATTAATATTTTAAATTGGGAAATTAATTCAAGAGAATCTTTTAAAGATTTTTAAATTGAACAGATAAATAATATAATTTTGAACAAATCGAATTTATTTCGATTTAAAAAGTCTTTAACGTATACAATTTTTAATTTTTTAATCAATCCAGTTGAAAATTGATGGTCAATTGTGAAGAAATAGATGAATGGAAACTCTTACCTAATCAAATTAAAAATATATTTGCTTGAAAGTATGCCAAAAGGAGTCGAATCGAAAAGGTCATTAAAAATAAGGGCTTGTCGACTAGAGGTCTGCATGAATGCACTCAAAATTTTCGGTTATTTGAGTACCATAAGTTTAAGTCGCAATTCGGCGTGCCAAACCGGTTTCAACAAAGTGAATTGCGCATTGGTAAGGGTTGTTTTCGTTAAATGCAGAATGAGTGAAAATCAAACCAATGCGTAATTGATAGAATGAGTGAGTGAGAAATTTCGGCATTCTCATCATTCATAGCAAGCAGAGCAAAAGCAGCAGCGCATCAAATTGAGTTTTAAAAATGCAGAGCTTCGACGAAAGCGCAAGAACTTAGTGTTTTGCGTATGTAGTTCATGATATATGAATATACATAATATATGTGTAAATAGAATAACACATTAATGATTATATATATATATGTATATATATAAATTTATATATGTAAATATAAAAGAATATAAATTTAATTTCAGAAAAACAATGTATTATTGCTATCAATTCAGATACAATAAACAAAATTATGTTTCTGCATTTAGTCATTGAAAAATAATATAAATAAATTATACATATATAATAATTAATTCATGTCTTTCTATTTTCTATGTATGCCTTGTTTTGAAAAGCAATACAAAAACAACAAAAACAAAAGACGCAATAAATTTGACGTCGCAAATGCGACGCACAACTAACCGAGTACTCGGTCGCGAAACTCATTCGTTTATTGCGTCGCCGTTCGGATAGAGTAAATTTTCTACTCATGCCCATGATACAATTATACAAGGTAGTCTCGTCGGAAAAAACTGTCCGACTTTAAACAAAACAATGAGTGCGAGTGAAAGAGTCTCAGCACTGCAGTGTGAGCGAGACGACAATGAAATGCGCATTAACCCTTTGACGATGCAATTAATATTTACATATTTTGAAGCTGATATTAATGTCTCTTTAACATATTTTTAAAATGTAAATTGTTTACGAACAATATTAATAATATATATGAGAATTCTCTAATTCTCTAAATGTTTTAAATCTATCCGTGTCTACGGCATACATTGCAAAATGTCATTTTGCGCAAGGGTTAATTGCAGAAAAAAATTCGTCCGCAGACAACCTCTGGCGTCGAAAAACGAATGCGTACTGACGAAAGCTTTTTCCGACGAGACTACCTTGTATAACTGTATCATGCTTATGCCTTTACCACATTTGCCAAATCCGTTTTACTCAATGTCTCACTCAGTCAGTCCGAACTTTAAGTGAGAGTACCAAATGCTGCTTTGACTGTATTCATGCAGACCTGTAACGTGTAACGAAGCATGTTCGCTGAAGGAAGCTGGTGTAAATGTAGCGCCATGAAAGGCGTACGCGATCGCTACGGCTGTTGTCTGGTCGGATGGGTGTGGGCGAGAAAAATATCCTTTCCGCTACGTGCTTCCGTAGATTAATTACATTATTAATAAATTCGCGTACTTAAGGAAGGGGGAAAATGGGGAAGAGACATACAAGGACAGTAAACAAAAGAGTTGAAAGTAAACTAGAGAAAAGACAAGTTAGGGATCTACCTTCGACTTGGAGCACTTCTCCTTTACGGTGCACTCATTGGTGCAGACGCCCACCCTACCATGATCCTGCAAAGCCAATGTTAAAATCAATTTAGATGACAGGATCCCTTAGAGAAGCTCCTCGTCACTCAACCCTCCTCATACAAACGCTGCATTGTTTGGGTGGCTTAAATTAACGCCTACACCAACAACATCCAAAAGAAAATTTTAACACTGCGTACCGTCTGATTTTAAAAGGAAAATCAGATCATGTATACATGTAAACTTTATGTCTGCCGTGTGCAATAATTACCCTGCCTTTTTGGACGGCACCATAAAGACTCCAAATTTTGTCTCCGCCTGTTGCTATCGGCAGCTGACCGAAAAAAGGGGGTGTGTTTTCACACAATTTCTTCATTCGCACTATGCACTTTATATTTAACTGAATATTTATATTTCGTCGTTTCGTTAACGACCGTCGCACTTATTTCTCAATTTATATAACATATATTTTTTTCACCTGGTGCGACTTGTCACGACCAAGTCATTTAATGACTTGCCAGATTGCATGACCAGTCAATAGGGCGTTAAACTGTGATGCATTCTTCACTTCCCATTCTTTGACATTCACTGCCTCCAGATGCATCTATCGCAAAAATCTTTTAGCGATGTTGCTAAGCCCCACACACAGAGGGCGCTAATTAATATTTCCTAACAAAATACATATATCCTACAAGTTTAGACTAACATTAAACAATTATTATACATTTAACATTTAACTAACAAAAATTGGATTATTAACATAATATATACATTTTTTTTTTTTTTTTTTTTTTTTTTTTATTAAGTGAAGAATCTGTACAGCAAATTTAAAGTACCTTAACATCACAGGAGTATCAAATATATAAAAATAAACCAAACCTCAACACAAATATGAGGATTATATATGTACATATGTATCAGCGTTATTGGCACCTAATTGTTTTGGCAAAGCCTTGCCGTTTAAGACGCCTTAATGGTCTCGCTGGAAGTAACTTCCTGGCTAGTAGGCTGCGGTGTCTTCTAAGTTTATCGCTATAGCGGCTTGTGTGTCTCCCAATCTGTTCTTCTACAGTATGTAGCTTCAAGTCTCTATGAAGCGTTGTGCCACGCACGAACCAAGGACAGTCTGTTATGTTGCGTAGTATCCGATTCTGCAACACCTGAATTCGTTTATAATTGGATTTGGCTGCGATCCCCCAAATCTGGATGCCATAGAGCCAAATTGGCTGGATGCAATGCGCATACACTGCCCTTTTGCATCTTAGCGGCAAAGTGCTTCGTCTTTGAATAAGCCAACGCAGTTGCTGGATCCTTAGGTTACATTTCTTAATTGTGGCTTTTAAATGTGGCCCAAATGTAAGGCGCTTGTCCAGTGTAATTCCAAGATACTTGGCTTGCGATGGCTGCTCCAGAGTAACTCCTTCTAGTTGGATTTCAGGGGTATTCATTATAAGCCTCTTCAGTGTGAAACAGGGGTTCGTTGTTTTAAGCGGATTTATTTTCAAGTTCCACCGTTTACACCAAGCAGCAAGAGCTTTGAGATATTCTTGTATTCCATTAGCTGCTTCTCTACGGCAACTGGAGTTATAGATGACTGCAATGTCATCTGCATAGGTTGCAATAAGTGCTTTGGAAGGAGCTACCATATGTTGACTGTTTGGGCTGGGTATATCAGCAGTGTACAATGAATAAAGCAGCGGTCCAAGCACACTACCCTGTGGTACTCCTGCACTCATACGATAGTTATTAGAGTATATATCCTTAACTTTGACCTTAAACTCACGTCCATCCAGATATGACCTGAAAATTCCATAGTAGGGAGCAGGTAGGAGGTTTTTAATTTTGGACATTAAGCCATCATGCCACACTTTATCGAAAGCTTGCTCCATATCTATAAAGACTGCGTTGGAATACTCCAAGTCGTCAAAGGCCTGTAATATATGCTTTACCAGTCTGTGGACTTGTTCTACAGTGCCGTGTCCTCCTCGAAAGCCAAATTGATGGTCTGGCAAGATATTGCTTTCAGTCAAAATCACTATAATTCTGTTGGCGATGAGTCTCTCCCACAACTTAGACAGGGAGGATAAAAGGCTTATTGGACGGTATGATTCAGGATGAGCCTCTGGTTTACCGGGCTTGTGGATCATCAGAATCGCAGCTAATTTCCATTGCTTTGGGAACGCTTGGATCCTAATAATAGCATTAAAAATTAATGCTATATATATAATCGCTCTTGTAGGCAAAGCCTTCAACGTTGCGTTACAAATCCTATCAATACCTGGCGCTTTATTTTTTGGCAAAAATTGAATGGCTTCGGATATTTCCTCAATCCTTATAGGCTTAATGGGCAATGACATCTGCAGTGGAGTATCCAAACTTTGATGGGTCTCTCTACTTTGTTCTATTGAAGCAAAGTTATGGGGAGTGAATCGATCCTCTAGATGTTGACCGAAAGCATTGGCCTGCTCCATTTCATTTTTTGCAAGTTCACCACCGGGACAACGAATAGGAACCTGTCTAAGAGGTTGTCGTTTAAGCGATTTTGTGCACTTCCAAAGTGAATAATTTGCGTCAACTGTGTAGTCCATGGAGGACAATTTTTGCTCGAAAAATCACTTCGGAGTTCCCTCAAAAGGGTTCGTAGTTGTTTCGCTGCCCTGTTCCACAAAAGACGGTCCTCAGGATCTTGAGAACGAATAGCTCTTCTTCGAAGGCGTCTTTTCCTTTTTATTAGTTCTCTTGCTTCCCTTGTGAGAGCAATACCGTAGCTTATGGGCCGAAAATCGTTGAAGCAGAAGCAGCTCTATGTATATTCTCAGTTAGAATTTCGACTGCATTCTCAATGTCTTCCTTAGTGTCCAGAGTTGAATTTAGTTGGAAAGAGTTATTAAGAATATGTTTAAAAGTGATGAGATCAGTACGACTTGTGATTAACCGAGGACTTGGTCTGACATTAGTACCATTTGTTAGCAGATTAACAATAAGGGCTAAGTGATCAGACTCCAGGTCCCAGCTTTGACATATATTTATTTGAGAATCCAGTATTCCATGGTATAATGCGAAATCAATGCAAGTAGCTGTGTGATTAGGTACATATGGGTATCTCGTTGGTGATCCAGTGGCAAGTATTTTAGCTCTGCTAACTGAAATGGATTCGACTAGCTCACGCCCTCTCGGTGAATTATATGTGTCGCCCCACATCCAATGTCGAGCATTCCAGTCACCTCCAACCAGAAACCTCTGGCCACAAGAAGCCAATATTTCAGTAAAATGTCTTTCCTCAATTTTGTGCCTTGGAGGACAGTATATTGCGCTTACTTCCATATATCCCAAGCCTGTCGCAACTTTAATGGAAGACATTTGAATGGTTTGTGTTTCAATAACACGTTGTGGGAAATGACTGAGAGAGCTCCTCACCAATACCGCAGCTCCTCCATTACCGTGATTATGCCGTGATGGTTTATACGCTGGATAGAAGGAATATCCGAATATTTTAACAGCTTCACCTCGATTGAGCCTTATTTCACTTAAAAGTAGGATATCGACGCCATTGTTGTGCGCAAAGAATTCAACTTCTCTGGCTTTTCCTGAAATGCCATTGACATTCCAGATGACGATCTTTAGTGTGTTCATTTTAAGGCAGAAACATTGTTGTGGACCTGGGGAACTGATTTATCCCCAGCCAGTTGTTTGATAGAGTTGGCCATTTCAAAAACCATACTTTCGAGCCGTTCAAGTCGTTGACTGTTCTGCTTGTTTTGCGTTTGTTGTTCCTGCTGCTGTTGCTGTAGCCACAAAAAGAATTGCTGCTGCTGCTGTTGCTGGAGTTGTTGCTGCCATTTCAAAAATTGCTGTTGCTGTTGTTCCAATATTGACTGAATGTCAAGAACATTTTGTTGTTGTCGTTGTGCAGTAATTTCCTTCCTGTTATTTACTTGTAGACGGCGCTGAGCCTGTCCATTTCCATTTTTGGCAATTGAGGCATAAGATAAACCTATACTATTGCAGACAGAAGGGTTAGGCATTTGCTGAATTGGTTGCTGTCGAGCTGACTGTTCTTGCTGTGGTTTTTGTTGTGGTTGTAGTCGCGTTGGTTGCTTCTTCGAACCCATAGATCGTCTTAGGTAATCTTGATACCACTGGCAACCCTTGTAACTTGCCGTATGACTCCCTCCACAGTGCATACATGTAGGCGGTTGGTCTTGTGGACGTACACACTGCTTTGTAAAGTGATCTTCACCACAACGAGCACAATTGGGATGACGACGGCAGTATTTCGCTGTGTGGCCAAATTCTAGGCATCGTATGCATTGAGCGATTTCCGATGTTTTCCGCATCCTTTCTATCCTTACACGTTGTCGGCAAAGCGTTACAATATCATATACATCATTAATTTTGGCACAAGGCTTGATATTAATAAAAAATATGTTTAGTTTCTCATCTCGGTTTGACCTTGACCTTGGGTTATGCACCTGAAGGGCTTCAAAACCTAAAGCTTTAAAATTGCCAACAATTTCGCTACTTAATGTGCTATGATGAAGCCCCTTAACAACTATTCTGTGAGGCTTCTCTTCCTTCAATTGGTACGTATGGAATTCAATTTCCATTTTATCAAAATGATCAACAATGGCTCTATAAGTTTGAGAGTCCTTGGGAAAAATTCTGGCTGTAACTCCTTGGTTAACTTTAACTATTACGTTATCTAAACTAGTGACCTCCGATATGACATCAAATAGATCGTTAAGGTTTGTTTGGCTTCAAATAGCAAAAGTTTCTGCAAAGTTTTTGTCAAGGACAAAAGAAGGTCAGATCGCTTGACAGATAAGCGCAGATTTTATTACCCCTCTTGTGCGGCTGCGCGCAGAGTGAGGGGCGACGTACTGCCCAAACGGGCACAGAATGCAGTCTTGTCTCACTACAGTAATGTTTTTGTTGTTGTTCAGCTGCCGACACTGCAGAAGCCAGCGTCCGAAATTTTACGATTGGCACACGAAGAGTGCGCAAAAGAGAAACTCGAAAAAATAAAAAAAAAACAAACGAGAGTTACACTTGTTTTGTGTTTGCTTATCCGCGACACAACCGATCTCAATGAGAGCAGATTAGCGACTAATATATATATACATTAACTACTATTTTCTACTCCTAGTGCCGTGGCGCTTGCATTTTTTCCCCACTTGGCAAAAAAACCTTTGCCTACTTTTAGGCCCATCCAATAAATGTTGGCGGTTCAAGCGACCACTACAGACCTCTATTGTGGACTACATATTAATGTTATTGTACATTTTAAAAAATACAGTTTTTTGGTTGATAAGAAAATTGAAGTGAATTTGCTTTTTTTATATTATTTTCTTATTTCTATTCGAACTGTTTATTGTTTTATGATATTTTATAAATTAAGTGAATAAATTATTGGGTTTGCTTTACTGCCATACTTTCTGTTTTATTCGCATCCAAATGCGCTATATGCAAACATGTATTCACTTTTGCTCCCCACTGTATTTATATTATTATAATTAAAAAGCATTTAATTAATTGTAATTAATCAATACTAATTTGAAACACGTTCAAGTGAATGTTTTAAATAATGACGCAGAATAGAATATTTATTTTGATAATTTATGTGTTTATTTTATTCATTTGGAACAGCACAGCACAGCACGAGCTTAGTGCACACTTTGAGAAACAAGAAAGAGAAGAGAGAACGCTTCTTCTTGTCGGAGAGGAACAAAAATAGTGTGACCGTAGGAGTTAAATTCATTAATACCTTACATACTAGATACAGTATAATGTTATATTTGCCTCGGAATATTTCAACAAATATTATACAATTTTATTGAAATATTTTTTGTAAATACCTTTATTTTTTTGTTCAATTTGTAATTTATTCTATCATATATATGTATATATTTATTATTATAATTAATAACACATTTAATTAATTTAAATTACTCAGTACTTAATTGCAAAATGTGCAATTGAATAAAATAATTTTCTTTTCATTTTATTTCATTACTTTCATTTAATTTTAGAATTAATATAATAACTTCATATTATGTATTAAAATTATAAATGCATTTTATTTATTATTTCTAAAGCACATCGGTATTTACAGTACATTTAAAATGTCATGTTCATTTTCTTTTGACTCAGTGCCTCCCTCTGCTCCCCCCTCTGCTTTTCCCTCTGATTTCCCCTCTGCTTCTCCCTTTACGCCTTCCTCAAGTACTTTTTCTCCTTTTTCAACCTTCACATTCTTTAACTTCAAAATGGCAGCAGCTTGCTCGCTCTTCTTCAGGTTCTCGCCGTAGATGCGGCACACTTTGATGTGGAGCAAACACTTTCTGCAAATATTGCCACGCTGAACCATCGCCAATTGGGAGCTGGCTTGAGGAGCGTCCGGAGCATGAGCCTTCTTGTAGGCAGCCATCATTCGGGAATCGCTGCCCTTTGGCTCCTCATAGGGCACGCGAAAGGGACGCATCGATGCCCAGATATCCTCACTGGCGCCATAATTGGAGTTTAAATCCTATACGATGTTGGGATTTGAGAGTATGGTAAAGCACAATTCAAGTTAAGAAACTTACGCAAGAACGTTTCGACATTTTTGCACAAATGATAATGAAAATTGGGAGAAAATGAAAAAAGATGCTTAACACTTGACGATAATGCTCTCAATGACTCTTAAATATTTGACAGTAGAACAAGGAAAAAGAGAAACGTCAAACATACTTGCCACAAACAATCGATAATGACACAACACTATCGATTCCGATAGTTGATATATTCACTCCGTGCACAACAGGCAGCGTTTGAGAAACACATTGAAAAACACCAAAAAAAAAAAAACAAGAAAAAATTCGAGAATAAGACTGCTTAAGACTGAGTCTTTTACTTGTTAATATTTTCACATTGCACAGTGGGTCTGCTTGTATGAAAGAGCGTCCAAAAATACTAACAATGGCCATAGCGTGCTGAAATTTATAACAAATATATAGAAATTTGTCTAAACATATATCAACAAAAATTGGGGACATATCGAACGGCTATATCCTATAGCTCCCATTGATACAAAATTAAACAAGTAAGAAAACTACAGTCGAGTGTGTTCGACTGTGAAATACCGGCTACCCATTTTGAATAAAAGCAAAATATTGCGGTAATAATCTCAAAATATTAAAAATAAATATGCATGTATTTTCGATCGGAATTTGAACTCGAGCACCACTGACCAGGTGGTTAAAAAAAAAAAAAATTTTGTACCCCGAGCGGGCTTGAACCCGGGCACCACAACATGCGCGGCTTGCACTCTACCAATAGAGCTATCGCAGTTCCTCTTGCATACATATACAAATATAGAGGCGAGCATGTATGTACATATATACGTAATACGTATACGCATACATACAACACATACATAGAAAGCGTTTTTGCCCATACAAAACTATTTCTTGAATAACTTCTACAATTTTTATCTGATCGCAACCAAATTTTCAGCAATCATAAATGTTATACAAGGTGCGTTCCAAAGTAAACAGGACTTTTAACAAAAAGACAGAACAAATAGTTTTTTTCGGCAAAATCAATTTATATTATTCAAAATAGTCTCCTTCTGCTTTAATACAGCTTTTTGCACGGTCCAAAAGCAAGTCGAACGAGTGATTTAGCTCGTTGCCCGGTATGGCCTCCAGTATGCCGGTGCAAGCCTTTTGAATGGCCTCGACGTCTGCATAACGCTTTCCTTTCATCGGCAAATGCATTTTTCCGAAAAGGTAGAAGTCGCACGGTGCAATATCAGGTGAATACGGGGAGTGGTTGATGGTTAAAATGTGATTTTTGGTCAAATAGTCGGTTCTTCGAATGTTTAATTCTGAGCGATTTTTGGACGTCAGTCAATTTGTGCGGAACAAACCGTGCACACACCCAAATGTTCGGTCAAAATGCGATAAATCGATGTTTTGGAGATGTTCAATTCTATTTCCATTAATTTCAATGATGATTTCGGCTGATTTTTTATGAATTCACGCACAGTTTCGATGCAATTTTCTGTGATCACGGATTTTGGTTGGCCCACATGTTCATCGTCATATATGTCCTCACGATCACTTTGAAAACGTTGAAACCACTCGTGCACTCTGCTACGGGATAGGCAACCATCGTCATAAACTTTTTTATCAATTGAAACGTTTCGGTAAAAGTTTTAAAACAAAATTTAATGTTGGCTTTTTGTTCGAAGCTCATTTTCGCACCGATGACAAAAACATACTGACACTTAAAACGCAATAACTTCACTTCCAATAGATGAAATATCATAAAATTTTTACTGGAAGTCGATAAAGGATAGCAGATTCTAACGCACCAATTGACATAAATATGGCGCCACCAGAGGGCGCTAGATTCAAAAAGTCCTGTTTACTTTGGAACGCACCTTGTAGTTATTATTGTATATACCAAAATTCGTACGGGTAGCGAGTATAAAAATCATATTTGTTTAATGTAATTTATTAAGATTTTTTTGATTTATATACATAAAAGTAATATATTAAAAAGGAATGGAAGATATTTTCATATTTATACATATTATCAAACATTTTTTTTTCTGCGTTGGCTCCATTACCTGCGCACCTCATATTAGAAATATAAAGAGACGTGGAAACACACACTTTTGCCAAGTACCTACCAAAATCAAATATGATTCAAAAGGGAAAAATAAACAAAATTTTTAATAGGAATTTACAAATTAATAGTTTTGCAAAAACATAAACCACGAAAGACGAAGACAGAGGCAAAGGCTCACTTTTAACTGCTTTGATCTTTTTACTAGTAAACACACATCTGCAGCTAATTTTAAAGTACATTTCACATCTTAAAAGTAAGACAAACACAATGACATACAAACCAAGTTCTGGATTTCATTGGAATACAACTAAAAGTTTAACTAAACATAAAATAGACTAAGAAAATAAGAAAATACACTAAGAATGGATATTTGATCATATTCTTTTTACGAAAAAAACTTTGACTGTTAACAGTTTGATAGTTAACTATTAATATCTCGATTTAAGGTAAATAGCTTCAATTTCAAATTTAATGTTAAATAATTCAATTCGGAGCACTCCAGCTAACGTGTGATCTCTTAAAAGAGAGAAATAACGTCCTAAGCGCAGCTGCGCTGCCAAAATGAACGATTGCGAAGCTATTTTTATACCCGCTACCCATAGGGTAGAAGGGTATTATAACTTTGTGCCGGCAGGAAATGTATGTAACAGGTAGAAGGAGGCATCTCCGACCCTATAAAGTATATATATTCTTGATCAGCGTCAACAGCCGAGACGATATAGCCATGTCCGTCTGTCCGTCTGTGTGTCTGTCCGTCTGTCCGTCTGTCCGTCTGTCCTTATGAACACCTAGATCTCAGAGACTATAAGAGATAGAGCTATAATTTTTCGACAGCATTTGTTATGTTTGCACGCAGATCAAGTTTGTTTCAAATTTTTGCCACGCCCACTTCCGCCCCTGCAAATCAAAAAAATCGAATAACAAGCGTAATTTTAAAGCTAGGGTTACGAATTTTGGTATATACGGTAATAACTATAGTAGTTATGATCCCTGAAAATTTGGTTGCGATCAGATAAAAATTGTCGAAGTTATTAAAGAAATACTTTTGTATGGGCAAAAACGCCTACTTATAAGGGTCTTAGTTACTTTGGCTGACAATCTAGTATATTGTGCCATCTATGGTATATTTTGAATGCGGCACTATATCGATATACCACATATACCATTTGGTATATTTTTAGTATTTTTGCAGTATATTTGGTATATTTTGAGAATAATACCGCAAAATATATTGCTTTTATTCAAAATGGGTAGCGGGTATCTCACAGTCGAGTACACTCGACTGTAGCTTTCTTACTTGTTAGAAAATACGGTTAGATTTCCAGTAATATCCGGAATGCCAAAGAGAAATTTAGACACGCCATCACATTTTTTGATTTTTGGCCTCTGATGGATCTACTGTGCATTGTCACACTTATCACAAAAAAAAAAAAAAAAATAAATAAATAAAATAAAAGCAAACGCAAATTTATAAGACTGATTCTAATGTTGACTTTTCACTTCATTGCAGGCATGCAAAAAACAAAGACAGAATTAGAACACTTGAAACAAAAACGGAATTAGAACACTTGAAACTAAAATGGAATTAGAACACCAAAACAATAAAACTAGCCGCAGCAGCCGTGTGTGAGAGCGAGACGAAAATAAACGTCCCTTTACTCTTGCAGCTTTCACAAAATCAAAAAAAAAAAAAAAAAAAAAAAAAAAAAACTTTAAAGTGTATAATAAATGAATATGTATTAACATAGTTAGTTATGAAGAACAACTTAATTAATGCATATGATTTGCTTACATGAATAATATTATTTATAAGAGCCAATTAGAAACTCTCTAAAAAATTGCATAAATTTTACTGATATGAGAATTGGAATTTTTATTTAGATAATCGCCTCAAAACATTATTAGATTTCGTATTTCCAAAATAATTTTTAATATGAATCATCATTTGAATATTATATATATATATACCAAATGTTTTTGCATTTGAACTACATTTTAATTCTTATTAAAATAATAAATATTCAACAAATTTGAACGCAAGTAAGTTTTCGTCTAACCTAAGACCAGCAGTATATAATATATTTAGTATATATATATAGTATATAGTATAAATTGACCTGCAACTATCTAGTCGCTATTTAAAGTTGCACTATTTTGTGTGGCGTTTAACTTTGGTGCGACCTTTTCATAAAGTCAAACTCAAGTCAGTTGGCAATCTCGTTGGCCCTGCCAAGTTGCAAGTTGCGAGTTGCAAGTTGCAAGTCGCTTGGTCATTCATCATTGATTACTGTCATGCTTCGTCTTCGTCTTAATTTAAAATCAATTTTGCTGTTGGCCAGGGTTGTCAGGTTGTACAAACATTCGATATACATGGCGAAGTGTTTTTTGTATGCCCTTACACAAATATCATTGGCGTTAATCCTTTTCTACATCATCAAACAATTTCATCAAATAAATCTAAAGTGATTTGTATTTGTCACACAGTTTTCAACTGCTTCTTTGCTCGTCAACCGTGTGTTGTGTTGCAGGCAACGAAAAAAACAGAACAGAACAGAAGGAATATAAAACGGACGTCGTGGTAAGTGTTGCCAACATGTCTGCCACACACACACACAAACACACACACACACATGCAGCAGCGACTCCAAGTTTCAACTACATCTCCATCTGTGACTCTGAACTGCGATTGCGACTTTTGCTGCACGCTTCGTCTGCTTTTAAACGTTGTAGCATTTTATTTATTTTTGTATTTTTGTATTTTGTTGTTGTAGTTTTTTGCGCTGACTGCTCGCTGATTGACTGCCATTGCTGTATGTAGTGTGGCAGCATGTGGCATGCTGCGCGTTGCATGCAACAACATCCAGCAGCCAGTCGCCCCCTGTTTACTTTGCTACATTTCTCATTTAATGCCTCGGCAATGACGTTGACTCGCCGGCTCTGGCGGTGATTGAAAAGTTTGTTTTAGTTACCCACTCATGCCACTAAAACTATTCACGTGGCAGTGTGTACTTGCAACACACAACACACAGCTGCTGTGCTGCAGCTGAAGTTTTACGCTACGCTTTTAAATTTGCCAACAAAATTAATCAAAATTAATTTAAAATATAAGCAAACGCGCGAAATGACAGAATTGTCGACTACAATAATACCCTATAAGATTGCAAAGTCCAAGTAAACATTAACATCACAGAAATGAAACAATTCATAAAGTTAATTTTAAGTAGTACAAAAGTTTCAGTTTCTCTTAAAAAGTACTTAAGCATACGCTGCGTATGAGAAACAAGTGAGCAGACGAAACTTAATTTCAAGCGCATGCTTAAATTGCTCAAAGAGCCAACGACAAAAGGAAAGCAAACACAAAAAGCCGAGTGTAATCTTACGATGCCGAACATATGTTCGTCTACGAGTATTGCCGAACTAAAGAAAAAACAATTTAGTATTTAATGGAGCAGGCCAACAACAAACGTACATACACAAATACGAGTATACATTATTTGAATGTATTTGCAATTACTCACCTCAGTTACATGAACATGACATCTTTAAATGCTTTCGTTGAATTTTTAATAATTCAATTCCATACAACAACTTTTATACTAATAAAAACAAAAAAAAAAAACGAAAAACACACACATATGTATGTTAAATGTATAAGACTCAGTCTTATACTTGGTAACATTTCACACTGTTACAAAAACAAAAGCAAATGTATATTTATAAGACTGACTCTAATATTTTCGATTCCCTTCTGTGCAAGCGAAAGACGGAATTAGAATGCACGACTCGTCAACACCAACACAATTAAACAGCAGCAGCAGAAGAGTGTGAGAGCGAGACGAAAATGAACGACGCGTCAATTTTATTTTCTTTTAAATTAAGTAATTAATAATATATTGACAAAAATAAAAAGAATAAATTGTAAAGATCTTTTCAAAAAATAGCGTACAAATATGAAATATTTTATTTACTTTTTTGTATTTTGAAAGTGTTTTATATCAACACAAAATATGAATAATTGCTTTAAGAGCAGCAACAGCTTTGCATTGCGGATAATTGATTAGGACACTGCGATGCATAGTGCATACATAATGCGCAACCATTTTTAGGGGGGATTTCATTGTGCGAGTGTTGGTCAAAAAATGGTTGTCTAACTATTCGCAATCAATTTGACTGTCCACAAAATGCCGCAGTCAAAGCGGGTGGGAGAGAGAGGAAGATAGCAGAGTGGCACCAAAAGCGATTTGCAATCGAGCTAAATGCATTTTGGATGCCACAAAGTGACCACAAAATGACAAATGCATTGCACTGCAATGTTCAAAAAGAGATTCACTCGCCACACTTCATCACACACTTCTCTTTCTCTATCTCTTTCTCTTTTTCCGTCTCCTACTCTTTCTCGCCCTCTTCTTTCCGCATTCACATTCCCATTCCCATTCACAGTGCTGGCTAACATTATTATGCATGTTAATTTCAACACAAACCCATTAGTCGGGTAGCCACTAGTGTGTACACACTCACACTCACACTCACACATACGCACATTGCGAAGCCTGTTTATTTGTGTGTAGGCAACAAAAATAAAAAGGAAACAAAATTCAAGATTCGAAATGCATTAAAAAGAGAACACAATACCAAAACACACACAGACGACAGATGGCGCCAGCATATGCTTTAATAACTTTTCTGCTTGCATTTCGCATTCAATCCAATTATTGTCCAATATGTTATACAAACTATATTGGAGAAACACATGCAATTGAAGTGCAAATAAAATTGCATTTTTAGTAAAAGAAGTCGATTGCTGTTGATGTGGCTGAATGTCTATCAAGCAATCAAGCTTCATACATATACATATGTATATATGTATGCAACATTTATATACATTTATCTATATAGTACTAAGTGAATCCTTTCCTATACAAAATAATGTCGCTAAAATATAAGTAAACCAATCTATATTTTTTGATATTTTTAGATATATATTTTTTTTCTTAGCTGCTTTATTTTTAGTGTATCTGAAAGAAACTCAGGTAATTTTCTGAATATTTCAGAGCATTTTTATTGACAAAGTAAATTTGGTTAAAGAAGTTTTTGAGAATAAAAGCGATTGCAATGGAATATATACTATTTATTTTTTTTATTATGTTTATTTCATTATTTTTTTTATTTTTTCTTTCAATATTTGTTTTTGCTTTTGTGGCTTAAGCAACTGTTCTTTTATGTATATTTTATCATCGTCAAAATATCCTTCAGAAATTTTAATATATTTTTATGCACATTATTTTTAATGCAATCTTTAATATTTTTAATTTTGCATAAATAAAATCAGTCAATGTTAAGTTAACATATCTCTAAAAATGTTCTGAGAACTTAAATTTCTTTAAATTTTAATTTATATATTGCTTCAAATAATAGATCAATTTGCAATCTCAATTCTACATTTTATGAATAAAAATTAATGTTTTATTGAGATGGAAATTTCCCTTTAGCCTTGGTGAACTCTTAACCTGTAAATGTTGCAACTCTGCATTTTTTAAGACATTAAACCGAAGTAATTTTCATGCAACTTTCACATATTTGTCACCGGCTTTGCGCTTAAATTCACAAAATTTATAGTCATTCAATACACAGCAGGCGTTCCCTTATATTTCTCTCTCTCTCTCTCTCTCTCTGTCTATCTCTGTCTGTCTACCAGTTTTTATGCTGTGTCTGTGCGACCCCGTGGGCTGCTGCACAATTGTAATTTTTGCGCACTTACAACAGTAATTCGTGTTAACTTTTCGTGTAATGTGCAAATTTATGGCACAAATTTCACACACAGACAAATGCAACGAGACAAAATAAAATGCATGTGTCTCTGTCTAGATGGGAGTGCACTATGGGGCATTTTCCATTTTAGCTGGCATTTAATATTACGAGTAAACCATAAGAGATTTTTTACTGCAGTTTTCGTTATTATGTTACTTTATTCCTAAGGAATGTATAATAGAAAAGTAGGCGTGGCAACACCTCTTCCGCCCACAAAAATCGAAAAAAATTGAATATTACGGACACCTATGGAGTTAGTATTTTAAAATTTTAACACCACTATGTACTTACCCTTCAGAATTCGACACGCCCCTTAAAATTTTTCCCCGCCCCTTCCGCCCACAAAATTTTGAAAAAAACTAAATATTTGGAGCAGTTTTAGAGACCCCATTCTTGGTAGACATAATGTAAATCTTATCCCGGATATGCACTGCAAATTTTGTGCCGATCGGATCAAAAACAAGGAAGTTATTCACAAAACATTGCTTCAGACGGCCCTCTCTCTATTTCCTACAGAGCTCTGCAGAGCACAAATCGGTGTTGGAAAACGTGAGGTTCCCTGAGAAAAAAGCAAATTGTGCGGAATTGTGCAGAATAAGACAACTATTGATGGATTAAGAATTGACAACACTAAAACATACACTTGAAGTTTTTGCTAACTTCATTTTCAAAATCCTTTCCAAAGTTGAAAATTGTTCTTCAAAATCCAGCTTAAAAGGCTTTTAAAAATTTGCAAAATATTAGTATAAACACACACAAATTATTATCCATCACTTCTTTTTTTTTGTTTATAGCTTTCAACATAAATAAATGAATAACAAAGTTCACTCAAAAAAATATGCAAACTTAGCGCGCGTGCTTTCGGATGCAACAGCTGATTTTACAGCTGTTATGCTCAAGAGAGCTGTTAGATATACATGTTTTTGGTACGAGCCATAACAGTTTGATGTTCTGTTAATGCATTGACATTAACATTTTTCTAATTGGAACACTTTTCAAAAACGCCTAAATGCCAGCTAAAATGGAAAATGCCCCATAGTGGAGTGTGTGAGAGGGTGTATGTGTGTGTGTGTGGGTGTTTGTGTGGAGACGACAAAAGACAGTGCCAGCAACGACAATATCAATATAATATTGAGATCTTTAAAGATGGGGAACTTACATAAATTATTCAAATTATCATTATCATTATCATTATCATTATTATTATTGTTATTATTACTATTATTATTATTATTATTATTATTATTATTATTATTATTATTATTATTATTATTATTATTATTATTATTATTATTATTATTATTATTATTATTATTATTATTATTATTATTATTATTATTATTATGGGGTCGGGGGTATGGGGTTATTATTATTATTATTATTATTATTATTATTGATGATCTTTCTTGTTATCAAAATTCATTAAAAATAGTAAATCGAATGAATTTCGATAGGAATACTTAAGTTGTCAACCAGGCGAGCTTTAAAATTAACAAGTTATCGCTATCGCTATCGACTTGAATTTGATATCGAGCTTATCGACTTTGAAATACTTCGCCCACAGATAATAGAATCGAATAGTCGCATTTTAAAACGCGCTCAGCTGCAATTGGCGAGCAAATGCACACAGAGGATTCGCAATCTCAATCCCGAGTGCAAATCCATTACAAAGGGCCAAACATCTTAAAGTAGCGAGTGAATGTCCCTTGTTCCCCGCTCCACCTCTCCCTCCAAGGGAGGTGAAGCTGTCCTTGTGCCTTGGACCTAGTTCAGCTGCTGCCCCAAGTCAAAGTCAACGTTGCCGTTGTCGACTGTCGTCTGTCGACTGTGGCCATAATTTACAAGTGGCTGGCGCGTTTACCAATTGGCTGCAGTGCCCCCAACACACACATACACACACACACACACACATACATATGTGGCCCTTTGTCTTTACAGTGGCTGGCTAAATTTATGGTCCTCGCAATGCAGACAGCGTAAGAGGTTAATAAAGTTTAATAATTTTGTCAAGTGTTAACTGTGCCTGACTTTAATTTGCGCTGAGAGAGCAAGAGAGACTGCTTACACACCCACACACAAACACACATCCATACTAAAGTGTGTGGAGTATTGCGCCTAAGCGTATGCAACGCTTTTTGCCAGCTGTTCGCCATAAAGTTGTAGCATACCTTTCAGCGCTCGCTCGTTTGTTCGCTCGCTCGCTGAAGCCGCAAAACGAAAATATGTCATAAATATCAAGCAAACAGCTCCTCGAGCTTTCCACCTGGCGTCCAGAGTCGTAAAAACTGAAAGCGAAGCAACAGCAGCTGCCCGAACGCAACGCATCTATCAAAAATTTATTTTTACTACACACAAAAATTAAATTATATAGTCAGTCGCTCAACTTGATGAATAAGTAGCCGTAAAAATGTGAAGTCCAGAATGGAGAGTGGCGCGAGTGCCGAAGCCGGACGTCAGCATAAAAATCAATCTAATTTCATTAAAGTCAGTCAACATAAAAAAAAGAAGAAAACGCGATGAAAAACAGCCAAGACAGTGGACTTGTATAGCAATGTTTTTCCTGCTTTCTTCTTTCCTCCTTCCCCTGCTGTCGGTGAAAATTTAATTTTGAATACGCCTAAAAATAAAATTGCCTTGATTTTTGATGTAACACAGTCAGCTTATTAAAAAACCTAAAAGAAAAAGTTGTTTTTTTTCTCCCGTTGTTGCCGAAGCAACGATGGGAGAATAAGAAAATACAAAGCAAGTATTGAAGGGGAGCACAAAAGGAAAAATAAGATCGTAAAAGGAAACGAACATGAAAGCTGTTTAGAAATTAACAAGCAGCAATTTTGTAATCAACAAAACTGATACCTTTTTTATATTTGTTCGTTGCTGCATAACTTTTATTGTATCTGAAAGAAATTCATCAAATTTGCACAATAATCAAAGAGTATTTTTTGGGCAAAGTAAATTAGGTTTAAGCAGTAGTTGATAAAATATTTAGAGCTTTAAATGATGAGTAGTCAGTAAATTTCATATTATAATTTAATATAATAGTACTCTTTATTACACATAAGAATATGAGCTTATATAAAATAAATAAATATATAAAAAGTATAAGAAGTATATAATTTATTTGATATATTAAGTACATACTCCCTTGATATTATTTGCAAATATATTGATTAGTTTTTATGTAGAAAACAATAGTAAAATATAAAATTACACTGAATAACTTTTATTGTATCTGAAAGAAATTCATCAAATTTGCAGAATAATCAAAGAGAATTTTTTTGGGCAAAATAAATTAGGTTTAAGGAGTAGTTGATAAAATATTTAGTGATTTAATAATTTGTAAATTTCATATTATTATTTAATATAATAGTCTTCTTTATTACATGCATGTATATGAGCTTAAATAAAATAAAGAAATATATAAAAAGTGTAATAAGTATATAACTTATTTGTAAGTACATACTCCCATGGTCTTTTTTGAAAATATATTGATTAGTTCTTACGTAGAAAACAAAGGTGAAATATATAAAAATATACTTAAAATAATAATAAAATAATGGTAAAACATTTAAAATTTATACAAAAAAAATTTAAATATTTTATATTTATTAGTCGAATGTTTATTGTTGATTTTAATTAAATTTAAATTCACAAACATACATAAATAATTTTATATGTATTTAGTTGATATTAAGGAAAAAAATCTAGTAAACAATTTTTTTTGTGGAATTTAATAAAATTTAAAAAAAAAACTGTTCGACTCTGACCCATTTAAAATAAAAGTAAAACAGTGCACTTTAAATATACCAAAATATTATACTCAAAATATACTACATTATACCAAAGGCTATATTTTGTATATTGGTATTAACAAAAGTATTTCTTAAATAACTTCTACAAGTTTTGTTATTTAAGATTATTATACTATATAGCCTTTGGTATATTTTAGCACTTTAAGGTATATTTTTGGTATATTTGTAGAATATGGTTTTAGTGAAAATTGGTAGCGGGAATCATTTCGTTTCTTTTCTTTTCTCTTCTTCTTTTCTTTTATCTTTTCTTTTAATTAAATTGCTGGTAAAGCAAAAAGGGAAGAAATCGCTTTTCTAGGTATGCGAAGTCAGCAAGTGAAATGTTTAAGCGCTCTAAGCTCTGATAAGATTTGCAGCTTCCGCCTAGACTCAAGAGGGACGTGGGAGGGTGCGAGGTGAGGAGTGAGGGGTAACGAAGTGCCGCTAATTTCTCATGGAAGACGTTTGGCATAATGTAAATCTCATGACGGAGCCCAAACATAACTCACGGCAAACACATGCAATAAAACATTTCAGGTTACTTTTTACACCATCTTATTTGTTTTTTTCCCTATTTATTTTATTTTTTTTTTGTACTTTTTACTTTCTTCTTTTTCAATGCTGCTAATGACACGCCCACGCGTCACACACACACACACACACACACACACACATAGAATGCGAAGCAGCCATAAATTCAATTCAATTCGACCAGCAGCTGCAGTTGAGCTGAGTTGCGAGTGATTTTCTTAATGTAGTTCAAAGCCAAAAATGGTTGGGGAAAGGGTTTTCACTTCTTTTTTTTTATATTCTTTATTCCTTACACATTTCTTAAGTGCTATGATGCTGTGTGTGTGTGTGTGTGGGTGGGGAGAGGGAAAGGGAGGTAATGCATAGGTTGTGCCCTTTCTAATGCCTGGTCTAATAAATTTTGAGCAACGCAAAAGGCGTCGCCAGTTTCAAGGCGGCGGAGGGCGTAACTGATTTTTGAATAATATTTCACTTGCAGGTGAAATGTATCATGTGTGTGAGTGACTTCAGCATGTGTGTGTGTGTGTGTGTGTGTGTTTGGGGTTGACTCCCCCTTCTGCTTTTACCGCTGCTGCTACTGTTGCTGGTGTAATTGTCTGAAAAATTACCGTGTCTACATGACACGCGCACACGCACGCCTTGGCATTAAATCAAATTTCCCAAGGTGTGTAATTGGATGCCAGAGAGAGAGAGAGAGATAGAGAGAGGGAGAGAGAGAGAGAGAGAGAGAGGGAGAGCGAGATAGATAGACAGACAGACAGAGTATTACTAGACACCACTTCACAGAAAGAAAATTAACTGGATTGAAAAGTAGAATGCAAATCTTGATTTAAGAACTTTTTAATCTTACACAATCTGAAGACAAGATCTTTATGCTAAATTCGCATTTCAAGATTCGAATCTTACTTCAAGAATGTTTTAATCTGTAATCTGAAGAATCCCAATTTTGATTTTATAACTTTTTGATAGTTCAAAAATAATTCAAAGCTAAATTTTTATGCCAATGTGTATTATGTGTAAGATTATCTTGCTTCTTGAATAAATCTTATATCAAGATTTTGTTCTTCAATCATTGTTTTAAGATTAAAACATAATGTTTTAAGTGTGGTTTGACAAGAAGTATTCAAATTACGGAAGTGCGAATATTATAGTTCCCTTCCACTAAAATTAGAATATTGATGGTGATGTTACTGTCAGCTCAGTAAGTAAATTAAAACCATTTTCATGCGAACTCCTAATTTTAGCAATTCATTAAAGTAAGTGCTAATTCACTCAGAATTAATTTGAAATATACAATAAGAAAATGTTTTGATTTTTTATTCACAATTTTTATTTTTTATTTTAACAATTATTCTTAAGTAATTTCTTTTATATTTTTCTTAATTTTTGTTAAAAAAAAAAAAACTATTTCCATAACATTTCTTACTCAGTATATATTTTAATTTAAATCCAACTATAAAATGTTTATATGGGTAAATATTTTATTACATTTTGTTATATTTATTTGTTTTTTATATTTCATTAATATTGTATTTAAGTCTTCTTTAAATTAGAATTTTTGGTCATCGTTTATTTTGATTTCCCTATCCATGATTTACTTTGTGTAATCTTTGTACTCTAAGTTATAACTAAAGAGATTTTTATTAACATTTTTTGTTATATAAATATGTTAAATATTATTACATTCTGAGTAGTTGCTTAAGTATTCACAATGAATCTATAAATTGTACTTTATATCTATGATTATTTAAAAATAATATACTTGTTTGTATCTTGATTATTTTTCTGCCAATTAAGACAATTTTTATTCCCTCCTTTTTTGCAAATATTTCCACTTCCACTATAGTAAACTTTTAATCCTTTTTTCATAGTGGCATTTTACTTTATTTGCATTGTTCCAATATCCCAACTACATACTAAATTCCCTTTGAGTCGCTTTCACCGGGCTGGAAAACGAAATTCAATCAATATTAAATCAGACCTTCATTTTGCCAAAAATGGCATAAACTCCCCAAACTCCGCAATCAAATGGGGAGCAATAAAAAAAGTGCGAAACGAGATGCAACGCATTGGACATTTAGTTATCCAACATAATACAAAAAAAGGCAGAGGTAACTTCTGCCTCATTTTTTATACTCGTTACCCTTAGGGTAGAAGGGTATATATGTACATAAGTTTGTGGCACCAGAAAATGCATGGAACAGACAACTTCAGTTTCTTCGGTATATAATATAAATACCGCAATGTTTTGATCTTATTGAGAATAGTATATAGATATATTTAAAAGAAACACTTGAAATATCTTTTCAGTTTTTCAGTATATGAATTTGGTATATTTTAGTAATATTAAAGCAATATTTTGGTTTTTTTTTTTCACAATATGTCGAGTAGGCTCGACAGTAGCTTCCTTTCTCATATTTTTTATATTTTGTTTTTGTGGGTTGGCACTTACCAATCTGGTATATTTCCTACTGTATGGTATATTGTGAGTATAATAGTATATTGATATACTAAAAAACACTTGGAATATCTTTTTTAGTTATTCAGTATATGATATAGTATATTTTAGGAATAATAATGCAATATTTTGGCTTTATTCACAATAGGTAGCGGGTGTTTCACAGTCGAGTACACTCGACAGTAGCTTTCTTTCTCGTATTTTGTATATTTTGTTGTTGTCCTGTTGTCAGTTGGCACTTAACACATTTCCGTTGCAACACATTCGCAAATCTCGGCGTTTATTTTATGTTTGATTGAAACTCTGATTAATTTTGGCTGACACTGTCCGTGTAGCAAACCGTTGCCACCTTGCAACATGCGGCAGCAACGCACGTCCCATTGCCCAATTCTCGAATGGCGTTTTATGTGCCGTCGACTGGCTGCAAAAGTTACGCTAATGGCACAACAATACATCGTTTGCCAAGGCTCCTCCATATCTTGGCAGTTGTTGTTTCGCTTGCTCTTGTTGTTGTTGTTGATGTTGTTGTCAACACCTTGACACAGGTGTTTCATTCAGTTGGCTTTTCATCGGCGCGTGTGTGTGTAATGAGTACTGTGTGTTGAGTACACGTACCGCGCATTGCTTACACGATTCTCTCTGTGTGCCCAACATCACAGCATCAGCATCAGCATCACAGCATTCGCCCACAAGTCCCCACACACACACACACACACACTTAGTCTCTACACCTACACAGGTCACAGGACTTAGGACACACAGGAAATGGGGAACCATTGCCCGTCCCATAAAGCGTATGTTTGAAATAATCTGTCATATGTTCTGTGTGCACCCTACATTCATTTTCACCATGTTCATCGTTCCTCATAGAACATAGAAACAAAAACATTTATATTATGATTATATTATATTAGATTAAAGTAGACAACTACTTGATTCATCTTCTCATACATACAGGAAAATGGACTTAATTAAATTCAAGTATAAATTCATTATCATCAAACTTCTTTTTAATCGACATTTTAACATATTACGAGTAAAACAATCAAATTTGCGCAATACAGATTGTAAATAATGTAAACATAAAAAATAACTTTATTTTAAGATTGTTGTATTTTTTTTTTTTTTTAATTGTTTATAATTTATAATATTTAAACGCGCTCTTGAATCGAATCGAATCTTTCTTTATAAAATTAACCATATGACAATCAATTTTATTTCTGATTTTAAGAATATCGGGATTGGAATTGTCTATTTTCATAGTGCTAAATATTTTTTACAAATTCATAATGTAAATTAAATAAAAAATATTAAGTTCATTAGGTTAGACTCCAAATTCAAAGAAGAATCTTCTGTTGTATTATTAGGACACAAATTCCTCTTATTTTATAATTTCATTTACATTTTCTTTGGGTTTCATTCGCGTGTTTTTTTTATATTTACAGATTGGGTACTTTTATTTTATTTTTAATTTTTATTTTTTTCACCTTTTTATGATTTCTATATTTAAAACATTAATAAATAAATGTTTTTTTAGAAATTTTCTTTTTTTTCTTCTTCTGTTATTATATACAAATATATTGTCCTTTTTCTTCTTCTGCTATATTACATATATACATATATAAAAAAATCCATTATATATAAAATGTTAATGGAATCTATATTTACACAGAGATAAAAAGTTAGATTGAAAAGTAGATTACAAATGTTGATTTCAGAAATTTTTAATATTAAGTAAAAAGCTTGAAACAAAATTTGTAGAACAAAAATATTAAAAAAAGATTTTTATGTTAAATTTGCATTTTTAGATTAAAAGAAATCGTATTTTAAGATTAGAATCATATGTGAAGAATGCTTTGTCTTGAAACATGATTTTTAGGTTGAAAAAATTTTAAATCAATCGTCGTTTAAGATTATAAAATATTGTTTTAAGATCGAAAAACGCTCAAGTTTAAGAGTTTTGTTATTTTTCTTAAGAAAAGAATTTTAAGTTTTGGAATTTCAAATGTTGGAATTCCCTTTTACAAAAATGAAAACTTAATTTATGGAGTTGATAAGATTTTACTTTCTTGGTTCAATTTTGAGATTTTTCTATTGCTGCAATAAGAGTAATATCTTGAATTTAAAGTTTGGGTAATCTAGATTTTTTTGTGAAATTTTGATTTAAATTTAGCGATTACCCTTTTTGGTTAAATTTAAGATGTTATTCCTAATTTTATCATATGTTTTCTTTCAGTGTTTGTTAATTTTTCCACTGCCTTGTAGCGCTTCACAAAGTTTGTTGTGGCCGAACCTTTTGCCTATTTTATGATTATCACTTCGCACGTCTTATTCTTATGGTTTATAGTTCAGTTGTGCCACTGCGGCAACGCCTTTCCCCCTCTCCCCAGGTCTAACCCCAACACTCACCTGCCTACTTGAGCTTCATGCCCATCTAAGCGACACAGCTGCTGCTGTTGTTGTTTTTATAACTTTTACGCGGCATTCGTTGTTTATGCGCACTGCGTGATCACATTTAGTATCAAGGTGCTGCTTTTCCCTATTCTATAATCTACGTTACTGTGGTTGCCTTTTCCTATTGTTGTTGTTGTTGTTGTTGTTGTTCCAAGTGAAGGTTAAGCATCCACCTCAATCATCAGCATTTCGGGCATTTGTGATTGTTTCTCTCTCGGCTCGTAACTCTCTTCGATTTAATGATTTCTCAGCTCTGCTGACTAAACCAATTTTCTACAAGTCCCACTTTTTTATCCTGCTTTGTTTTGTTCTTTTCAATTTTAACGGAAATACAGTTGTTATTCGAGTGGAAGAAGTAAAAAATATAAATAATATATTTATGTATACTTTAATAATTTAATTCTGAATTAACAACAAAATTCACGTTTTACTTTCCTTTATCAAATTAAAAAAAAAACTGAAATTAACTGCAAAGTGCATATTTTAAAAGGCGAAATATATTTTATTCAAATAAGTGCATTTATGTCAAAAAGCAAATATCGAGTTAATACATAAAATATATTATTTAGTATGTAATTTAACTTTACTGAATGTAAAGCCTAACATATAATAAGAAAAATGTTATTTACATTACATTTGTCTTTCTTGAATCCAAATAAGAATTTTGTATATTTTAATATTTACAATATAAAAGTTAACGGGAAACTAAAATTCTAATTTCAAAATGTAAAAAATCAAACTTCTATATATTTATTAAGTTCATATTAAAATATAAAAATTGTAAATAATTTAATGTTTCTGAATATTTCTTTAATAAAAAATGAGATAACTTCGTTCAATTTTAATTTCTAATCTGAAAATATAAAACAAAAATATTAAATTTTATGAATATTGCGCAACATTATTATTTCGGAAAATTGAGTTTCATTTTCTTTTAAGGTTTCAAAATATGATAACTTTTGTATTTTGTTTATTTTATAACATTTTAGTACTTAAGAGTAATGGTTTGTTTCAGACAAATTTTAGACTTTGCACGAATTGAGATTTATAGGATAAAACTTTCGGACCTCCTAAGCCTTATAACAGCATTAAGAAGCTAATTAAATTTTGTTGGTCTGGTTTTTGCGTTTTGGGCCCTTAATACTATCAGCAATACGACAATAATTTTGTTTTGACCAAAAACTTCCTAAAATATTAGAGCAAAAAATTGTTATTGGAGACTTTTTCAACTTCAAACGACAGTAGCAGCTGACGAAAGCAGTGTCATCTATTGCATAATATTTGAACTTGACTGTGTTAGAAAAGTCAACGAAACACAATAAGGACAGCGAAAATATGTGTTAAAACACCTTTTCCCGTCTAAAGACGGTATAGGTTAATTCTTCAGAATATTTATTTATTGGAAGTGGAATTTTCCTAACTTTTATTCAACTGCTACATTTTAGAAAATAATGAAAGAATCGCAAAAATTATTAAGCAAATAACATGAAGAGTAAAACGGATGAGAGAAAAATAGTTTTTTTCGCTCAACTTCATTTAAAACAAGTAAGAAAGCTACATTCGAGTGTGCTCGACTGTGAGATACCCGCTACCCATTTTGAATAAAAAGAAAATTTTGCGGTATTATTTTTAAAATATACCAAAAATACTAAAAATACTAAAAATATACCAAATGATATGTTTGGTATATCTAAGTATTACCGCATTCAAAATATACCATAGACGGCACAATATACCAGATTGTCAGCCAAAGCAACTAAGAGCCCAAGTAAGTAGGCGTTTTTGCCCATACAAAACTATTTCTTTAATAACTTCCATAATTTGTATCCGATCGCAACCAAATTTTCAGGAATCATAAATACGTTTTTATTGTACACACCAGAGACCTGCAATGAGTATGATCCGATGCGGTTCGATCAGCCTCGCTCAAACCGGTCACAACTCAAAAAGTTGATCGCAACAAAATTGTTCGATCGATCTTCGTGCACAAAACGAACAGATCGTGCAACTGATTTGATTGCTCTGCTTACTGATTCAAACTGATTGTTGCATACCGGTTTGATGATCGGAAATGATTGTACCGACAAAGACGATCGAGTCTAACGATGCAAACGAAAGCTCAGACATCGATCAAGTTGCATTTGATTTGATTGTGAGTGAAGCAATCAGATCGAGAATTGCCTGCGAATATGTGTTTGTGTGTGTAGTTTGTATGTACAAATTTTATATGTTGTAACGGAAACAAGTTGCAATGCGTAAAATTAACTAAAAAATCACTTCATTTTTTTCTTAATTTTTGACGCTTAACATCAAAATGCTTAAAATTAATAAATAAGTATTGCTTAAAATATTAGGAAACACAAAATTCATATATTTAGCATGTGCGCGCGAGTTTCGGCTTATGATGAAATAAGTAGATCGGGTTGAATCGAACCACCCGGTATGACCAAACGGTATGAGCGTGATCGATCTGAATGTAAGCAGCATTCTCAATCATTCTTTGCTGCTCACACAAAGCGTTCGATCAAAGTAAATCAATTCAAACCAGGCACGAGTGATTGGAACTGAATGTTCGCTTTGAACAGGCTTGCTTACGATCAATTCATGTTCGTTGAAGCAAAGTTTTGCATCACAAAAAATCCGAGTCAATGATCGGGTATGATTGAAAAAATTGTGATCGTTGCAGCTCTCTGGTACACACAATTAGCTCTAGCTTTAAAATTACGCTTTATATTCGATTTTATTGATTTGCGGATGCGGAAGGAATAATCAACCTTTTTTTTTGTCGAACTGATATTGGCAAAGGCAAAAAAAAAAGAGGTGTAAAACATTTTCTCGTGAAGAGAAATATTAATAATGAAAACTGTGGAATCTCAGGACTCCATATGAAATTTAAATTCAAAAAATATTGCAGCCAAGTTTCAATAAAGTCTGATTATCGTCATCGAAATAAGCAATGAACGCGGATTTATCTGATTCTTTTAATAATTGTATTGTGTAAAATCTTTTTTTTTGGGGGTTTTTACCATTGCCTTGCCAAATTTAGGCGCATAAAATTTGCTAAGAACGGTCATACTAGAATTTGTGGCATTTGCGAAATTTCTCACATCATTTATTCCGCTCATCTGGAGTCAGCTCTTAATCTCAAAGCGTAATGATGACTTTTCTTAACCATGCTGTTGTTATTGCTTTCTTGTGAATAATCGTTGCTGCATTTGCGTCATGTTATCCTTGAGCTTGGTTAGTGGGTCACAAAATCTGAACAGCAGCTCAGATCAGCTCAGCTCAGCTCAGGACGTTGGCCAACTGACCACACCTTTGAGATGAAGTTAACTATGTTGTAGGACGACAAGGACAACGAGTCGTATACTTGCTGCAGCACATTATGCTTAAAAGCTTGTAAGACGTCGTTGGCCATAACAAAGTTAAAAGCAACTAAAATAGACACCTGGGACAATGAGAGTGGAGCTACTCGAGACACTTTCGTGGACGGTGGGGCGGGGGCGGGAACGGGGGATGTCAGGTGGTGCAACAGCAGCAGGATGGAGATGAAGTGCTTCAGAGAGTGGATGAGGATGAAGATGGGAATATAGCCTGGCTAAATAAGTGCAGCTCGTTGGCCAATCCACTGCCACAAAATTTATTGACTTTGTCGTCCTTGTGGCACGTTGTACGCTGCACGTTGCACACAGCACATTGCACGTTGGACGTTGCATGTTGTCTCCGTACAGTTGCGACAAAGCACAAGACACAGTGAGTGTTGCATGAGTAGGTGTGTCTGTGTGTGTGTGTGTGTGTGTGTGTGTGTGTGTATGTGTGTGTATGTGTGTGGCATGCCACAAACCGCTTACGAGCCTGTCTTAATAATTTGGCGGCTTTTCTAAATTAAAACTAAAGTCCTGCCACATAAATCTGCCGCCGAGCCACATGATAAGCAGTCCATGTGCTTTAGTCCAACAGATAGTTGCTCATCCCCCATCTCAGACTCTGACTTGACTCGACTTTCTCTTCCTCCTCCTGGACTGGACGATGCATCACCTTGGCCTGGCATTTACAACTTAGACGGCGCTGGTATTTATGTTGTTGTTTATGAGGACGTGTAATCACTGACCAAACGACACGGTCCATGGGCCACTTCATTGCCAGCAACAACTATCCTCAGCACCTGACGGCTGCATTGTCGCAGCTACACTGCCACAAATTTATGACTACTTGGGTGACAAATTCTATTCAAAGCTAAGGAAATAATTTCGCAGTTATTTACTCATTTAATAGAAAGCTTTGCTGTTTATAACTAAATTCATTTATTACTAAAAAGAACACTGAAAGAAATTCGTCTTTGTTGGAGTGGATTACAAAATTTAAATTGTTATTGAATAATCTTTAATTTAACTATTAATAATTTTAAGTGCTAGTCCTTAAAAAAATAATTATGAATTATACTAAAAATAACAGTCATATTAATAATAAACAAATACAATATTAAAATCATAGAAATTAAATGCTGATTAACGATTAACGATTATTTAATACACGATAAAAAAATAATTATTTCAAAAAATTGAATAATAGTAAGAATAAATAACGTTTTACATCTAAATTAAAAAAAAAAAAAAACAAATTAAGCAAACTAATTATAATTATAAAATATTGATAAAAAGTTATAATACACAAAGTTATAATACCTTTCTACCCTATGGGTAGCGGGTATAAAAATATATATTTTATGTTACAAATTATGAAATGATATTGTAGCAACTAGCACATTAATTTATAGGAGTTGGCTGGTGGTCGAATGTATAGAGTGTATATTATTGTTAAAATATATGTAAAAAATACTAAAATATACCATATATGCTAAATCGTTTAAGTAATACATTTAAAATATACCATAGAGGTCAGAATATACCATCCAATTGTCAGCCAAAGCAGTGTCTGTAGACGCTGATCAATAATATATATATACTTTATGGAATCAGAGATGCCTCCTTAAAGGCTATAAAACCTTCCACCCCGTGGGTAGCGGATATACAAACATCAAATATGAAAGCGATACAATTGAAAACGAATAAAATATGTAAAAAAAGGAAAATAAAAATAAAATAAATATATCAAACGTATGCAAACAGCTTTAAAAAAGAAACTTATAAATTAGACAAGTAAGAAAGCTACAGTCGAGCGTACTCGACTGTGAGATACCCGCTACCCAATTTGATTAAAGCCAATATATTTTGCGGTATTATTCTCAAAATATACCAAATATACTGCAAATATACTAAAAATATACAAAATGGTATATGTGGAATATCGATATAGTACCGCGTTCAAAATATACCATGGACGGCTCAATATACCAGATTGTCAGACAAAGCAACTCAGACCCCTAGTAAGAAGGCGTTTTTGCCCATACAAAACTATTTCTTTAATAACTTCGACAATTTTTATCTGATCGCAACCAAACTTTCAGGAATCATAACTACTATAGTTGTTATTATATATATCAACATTAGCTTTAAAATTACGCTTGTTATACGATTTTTTTGATTTGCGGGGGCGGAAGTGGGCGTGGCAAAAATTTGAAACAAACTTGATCTGCGTGCAAACATAACAAATGCTGTCGAAAAAAAATTATAGCTTATAGCTTATTATACGGACAGACGGACAGACACACAGACACACAGACGGACAGACGGACATGGCGATATCGTCTCGGCTGTTGACGCTGATCAAGAATATATATACTTTATAGGGTCGGAGATGCCTCCTTCTACCTGTTACATTTCCTGTCGGCACAAAGTTATAATACCCTTCTACCCTATGGGTAGCGGGTATAAAAAACATAAGTATATAGAAAGAATATATAATAAGTATATAATATATGTAAAGAAATGTAACAAGTATGTAGTTATAATGAGTATAGTATTTTGTAGTATGTCTTTTCTCTAAGTGCATCACTCCGTGTATCGCAGTGTTTTGTGTGTGTGTGTTTGGGGCCATGAATGTCCTGTATGTCCTGGCTATTCCGTCTGGTCAGTCAACGTCAAACGACGCTTGCTTCATTTATTGTTTCATGGCATGTGATGTGTTGGCTCTGGCATCGGCATCAACATCAGCATCAGCATCAGCATCGGAATCAACATCAGCATTGGCATAAGCGACGGCAACTTGGGCACACTTCAGCCTGGATGACGACTATGTTCTCCTCCTTCTATCCTATATGCATTATTGTAATTGCAATGCTTCTCTCTCTCTCTCTCTGTCTCTCTCACTCTGTCGCCTTGATTTTGGCATGCTGTTGCTGTTGTTGTAGTTGAAGTGTCCTCGTTGATGATCCGAGAGTGCTGATGGATGCTGATGCATCAAGTGCTTTACTGTTAAATCATGAAAGCTATGCGAAGGTGATGCAGATGCTTCACCAGCATGTCTATGATGTCGATGTGCATGCGAATTGACAGCACTCGAGTATATCAGGCATACTTCCCCTCACTTTCACACACTCTCCTTGTCTCTCTGTGTCTCTTTGCATTTGACATGTCAAAATCAGATGTTGTCCGTTTACGTTGCGGCTATTTGAAACTCGATATCGAAATTGCTTTCGCCTGTTTTAAGATATAACTTTTGTATTTTATTTACAATGTTTACATAAATAAAATATCCCTTCTTATTATTCTATTGAACCGTTCAACAAAAATCAACAAATAATACACATTTATTCCCTATTTATTATTTCATTTTAATACTAGTATCAATTAAAAATTATGAATTTTCATGTAAAGCGAAAGCTCACGCCATGACTTTCTTACAAATCAACAAAAACAAATGCAAATGCAGCCCACAGCATTGCAAAAGCAAAAAACAAAAACTGTGCATTGGACAAGCAAAATACAAAAACAATTTTGCATGTTCCTTCGTATTCTCAGCCTATGCGTTCAGTTGAGCAACAACACTTTCTTAGGCTGAAGCGTTAACTCGCTAATACGTATGTAACTTGTTGTTGTGTACTCGCAAAATCTACATTGCGAGAAATATGTTCATGCCTGCATTAACGTCACCAAGAGGTATTGCAAGGGGTATCCTGGTTTTTTTCAAGTGCATCATATTGAAGCGAAGACATATGTATGTACATAAAAATGTATGAATTTGTGTTTATATTGTTATATTGTAATGTGTATTGCAGATTGAGCTGCCATTTTTACTGACTAATATTTTCTCCTTCTTTTACATCGCTCTGCTCATGGAATTTTTAAATAAAACTTGTCATATAGCCATTTGATGATAACATTTTAATTTAAGTTTCATACCAAGCTACAAATTTATGAAAGCGAAAGCTGCTGAGGGGGGCGTGTCTGCTGTTGCTGCTGCTTCTGTTGCTGCCAGACATTTTGTCCGGAAGGCAGGACATGCACAGTTGCACATGGCGACACACCTGCACAGTGGGACAGACAGGCAGAAAGGCAGATAGACGGACAAAAGAAGGACATGCGAGTGCACATAGCGAGTACATGTGAATGGGCGCATTCCTCTCTCAATTTTTGTGAATTGAAATTTTTGAAATTTCCCGTCAGTCTGCAGCAAAGCGGCCAGACACATTGGAATGCCGTTAATTGTTGTTGTCGAGCCAGACAGCGTTGCCATCGTCGATGGAGCTGGGAAGGGTGGTGGGGGGAGAGCTGCTGCTTTAGTTGACCACTCCCACTCCTCCTTCTTTACAGTGTTTAATAATTTAAAAGTCTCGCTCGCCTTTTTCCTAGCCTTAGCTGTTAGTTGTTAACATAGCGTTTTTATTGCTTGTCAATTAAATTTAACAGTGCGCTGTTAACTGCATTTATTTGTGCTATGTTAAAATGTAGTTGGTCCACAGCTGTTGGGCTGTGTTAACAGCGTACTGTTAACACAAACAACTGTTGAGCAGCAAGTCTGAGAGCGACGGCGCTCTCTCTCTCTCTCTCCGGCTCTCTCACTGTGCAAAAAAAGGCAAAAACAAAAAGACCGACACACTCATACAGAAAAGGTTGTGTACAACGACGACGACAGCAACAAAAGCATAGAACGCAACTTACAACAACAAGAAGAACAAAAGCAACACGCGTGACAGCTGCGACGCCGACAGCGCTTCGCTGCCGCCGACACTGCTATTCGGTCGTGTTGTACTCTCTTTCTTATTGGGAAAGAGCAGTTTTTCACCAGCCGTCAAGTTGTGTCCGTGTCGCGGTCGCGTCAGTCGTTCAAATGTTTGTTGTTGTCCAACCGTTTTTTTTGTGACTATTTTGTTTAAAAACTATTGCTAACGGGTTTTGTTGTTGTTATTTGTGAACATCTTTAGTGTTAGTTTTGTGTATGATATTGAATCGAATAGCAAAGCAAATTAAAACAGCACGCGTTTCCTTTTCGGCAACAACAATAACAAGTGCAAGAAGATGACGCGCAGGGCGCAGCAGCAGCAAAAGCAGCGGCAGCAAAAACGACAATAACAACAACAATTACATCGACAGCTGTTTGCCCAATTGTGGTAAAATCGAAAATTAATGTAAAGCCAGTCAACGAATTTATAACAATGAGTTTATTGTGAAAAATACTTGTCAACAACACCAACAGCATCAGCTCAGCATTCGAAAACAAACGGAACAACTCAAAATTTACGGTTTTTTTTTGTGTGTGTCTTGCTCCCTGTACGTTTGTGGGAGCGAGGAGAGTGAGAGACGCCACCCAACTGCGACCACCACAATAACAAAAGCAACGGCAAAAACAGCAGCAAAAACAAAAAGAAGTGTTTGCAAGTTTTTTTTCGTGTGTGTTTTTGTGTGTTTTTTTTGTTTGCCTGCGCAGTTTGGCGCTCTCACGTGTTTGCGCCGACTGCGACGCCGGCTGCGACGCTCTGCCGCGTTTTGATAAATGCAAAGAAATTCCCATGCGGCCGTTTAGTACATTTTCTACAGCTTATTTCGTGTGCCGCCTACTGTTACATTTGTGTACAGTGTGACTGCTGCTAAGATTATTACATGGACTTCTGCTGCTCCTTACTTTGCTGTTACTGCTGATGCTCCAGCAGCGATGTAGCCGCTTTACTGGGCCAAGCCAAATATCCCATTTACTTTTGGACGCAGCGCTGCCTGCAGTGCTCATTGCAAACACAGAGAGCAAGAGAAAGAGCGAGAGGTGAGTAATTCTGTGGTCATGCATTGCTGGCTCGTTGATCGCTTTGCTTGAAACGGGCGCTTCGGGGGAGTATAAGAAATTCAATGAAATGCATCATGCACTGGACACTGAACGATTAACACTACTCATAATCGTATACATTGGAGCAAGTGTTATTTGTACTGCTCACTTTTTAACGGCAATTAAATGCAAGCTTAATGAAGAGTTAATGGGGATTGAGTAAATTCTTTAAAATAGCTGAGAGTTTGTTTAGATAATTATGTATATTAGTGATGAAAATTTGTAATAATATGAGATCTATTATGATACAACATTTTATAGTAAAATTGAAATATTTGCACTGCTCACTTTTTTTATCAGCAAGTAAATGCTAGATTACTGAAATAAAGCAAGTTTAGCACACACATTAAAATGAATAAATGTTATCAAATATCGGAGATTAAGATAATAATATAATATTTTTGTATCGCTGAGATGAATTTCCGCTTAAAATTGTTGAATATTTCATTATTTAATGAATGTAAATATTTCACAAGAATGGTTTAAAGTGAATACAGGCATTAAATATTTATTTGGGCAAAACATGACATTGTTGGGGATTACATATTAACATAATTAACTTCATTATAATATATATTATATTTTCATTAATATGAAAATAGAAGTAGACAGTACTTTCTATTTAATACATTTCTGTATTAATAATTCCATTATATAATAGTTTATTAATGTTCATTTTTATATGGAATTTCGTTTTGGGACAACACAACTAAGCAAACTCAGTTGTTTGGCAAACGTTTTAGTAATTTAAAAATTAAATAAAAGCTTTTCTAAGTTACGCCATTGTCTGCGTATGTCTGTTGTGTCATGATAGTGGAATAGTATTGGGAGCTAGATGGATTTCATGGTCATATTTTGTAGAGTCTTGTTCGTGTTAGAACAGCTGCTATTTGTCCTGGTTGAATTTTGCAATATCCTCTCAACGCATTCCGCACTCCGCACTCTGCACACTTTGCACCACACCCACGAGACAGTGTCGTGCATTGCACAGTGCCATCAATAAGTATGTCAACCGAGTCAACAGCATTAGCACAGCAGACGAAAGGAGGGGAGTAGTAGATGAGAAAGGTAGCGATGAGGTTGATGAGGAAAACGGACTTGCAGCATTTGTCGTCGATGTCGTCGCTCATTTGGCCGAAAAACCGAAAAAGCAACTGACGACAACAACCAACAGAAATAAATAAAAATGTAGAAGAAAGCAGGAAAATAGAATAGAACACAAAAAAAAAAAAAAAAAAAAAAACCAACGAAACGAAAGACAAATCAAGAGAAAAGGCATTCAATGAGGCGGTGTCCCCAACATAGCGCAATATACCAAACAATTCCATTGATTTTTCTTGTGGGAATACGACAACGAGTAGTTGTAGTTGCCACTGTGCAAGGCAAAAGGAAAGCAAAGGAAACGAAACGAAACGAAAGGCAAGGCAAGGCAAGGAAAGCAAAGGAGCAGGCCATAGAAAATAGACATAGACATAGACACAATACACCCCTTCACCCCTTCACCCACCCGCCCACTTGTCCCACTGTGCAGCACAGTGTGCAGCACCCTTCTTCTGGGGCTGACTGTGTTCGCGTCGTTGAACTTTTTTGCAACATGCTTCTGTAGTAGCTTGCTTTATTTTTGTACTTTTTACCTTTTGCTTCCTACCACTTCCACTTCCACGTCCTACTTCCTCTTTCTATATCTTTGCCTTCGAAACGGAATTTATGTTAATTTGGTGCTACATTCCTGGAACCGTATCCTTTGTCTTATTTGTTTAGCAATGACTTTGTTTTGCTTTGGCTTTTCTACCTCAAAATAAACTCTACGATATTTTTTTCTTCTTTTCGCTGGAGTTTGGGGCTTAGTTTTTTTTTTTCGACGGTGCCGTTAACCCTTTGCTTGCAAAAGTTTTTCCATTGAGATATTTTTGCTTTGCAATCGGAATGCCTCGCATAACTATTGAATGGAATGTGGGCTAACTATTTGTAATATCGTATCACTGTTTATAGAGTTTCACATTGCCCGATGAATGGGTTAAGTGTGGGTAAGGGGAAGGCTGTGTAAACAAGCTGTCTGTTGTCTGCTGACTGCGGCTCAATCGATTTGATTTTGATTGCCCATTGGGCAATTATCTGTGGTCAGAGCTCAAGTGCCGTGATTTTGTGTCTAGTGCAGTTCGCATTAGCGACTGGAAAGCTTGTTCACCTGTCACCTTTCACCTTTTTCCACATACATAGTTATTTACATTTTGTTCTCTTTGTTGTTCTTTTATTTTATTCTCTTCTTTTTTAATTCGCAATTCACAATTCCCAGCACATTGTAACGATTTTTTTTTTTTTTTTGTGTCGTTGTATCGCTTCAACACTTTGCGAGCTTTCGACATTTGGAAATTTGTTCTGTCTAATTGATTTTCGCATTTGTTTTGCCACTTTCACATTAGTTTTCGCGCACTTTTCTTACATTTCCTTCTGCATTCAGTTCTTCTGCTGGTTACTTGTGTTTTTCCTTCTATTTGGGTCAAGTTAAGTGTTTGCTTTGAGGGTTAATTGTATATTTACTTGAAGTGAACTTGAGCTCGTTTCGATCAGTACGTTTTTTTCTCTAATTAGCTTTACTGTTTATAGAAAATTATATCAGATGACTTAAATCAAATCTTTAGACAACTTTATACATTATAATTTTATTTGTACATTGAGCTTAGATTTCCCAGTTTTACATTTAGTTAAAAGTAAATTAAAGTTTTCGATAGCATAGCTAATATTATGAATTAAAGCTTACAAGACATGTAAAGCTTATATTCTGGAGTAATAATTAAGCTTTTACCTAAAAACTGTTACAGATATATGTATTTTTATGTGAGCTAAGCTGATCCTTCAGATAATTTAAATGTTTTTTTTTGGGAAGTTGAATTTGCATTCAAAGTAAGCTACTTAAATGTAAGCAAAGTTAGTAAGCTTGCCAAATTTCGTGACCGAAAGCTTTAAGCAACTTTATGGACAACTTTGTGCTTTATTTTTTAATTAATCCGATTTATTTATTTATTATACCTTATCTTACCTTACTTTAGTTACGGACAAAGCTGATTAATATATTAATAAATATGATAACATATTTGGTCTAAGCTTTAAAGTACTTTCAACAAAATGTATACAAAAAACCATATTATTTTAAAAGAAAAGGACAAAAATGTCCACAAAATTTTTAAAATATATGTATATAATTATTTATTTACCGAAAGCTTTAAGAAACTTTATGGATAGCTTTGTGCTTTATTTTTAAATTAATACGAAGTTTTTTTAGTTGAAGCTAAAAGCCCATTTGAAGCAAGCAGCTTCAATTGAAGCAAAGTTATAAAGTTTGCCAAATTTCTTTATGAAAAACTTTAATAAGCTTGATGGACAACTTTGTGCCTTACTTTTAAATTAATACGAATTTTTAAAAATAAATTTTGTTAAAAGAATAGTACAACTTTGCTTGTTACTTACTGACAAAGCTCATAAATATATATTTATAACAAAAGCTGAAGCTTTAAACCTGCATGTAATTATAGTAAGCTTTTAAAGAATAAATGTTACATTTTGCAAATGCATTTGTTAAGGACAAAATGGAAGCGATTTCATTTGGTAATAATGCAGCTGTGGATTGGAGATTGTAACCGTTAGTTGCACCATCTGATTGCAGTAGTTTTGCGTCATTTTGTGGCATCAGCTGGCGGTGCAAAATGCAACTCTCAAATAGCAATTCCATGAACTGTACACGCACACAACATAAACATAACTTTGCCACAAAATACACACACACACACACACACACCCAGCTAGACAATTTTATTTTCGTTGCTCGGTGCAGTTTTTGGTCCGAGCCATCAACATATGGCGAAACAAGCCGGCCAAGAAGAAAAACAGAGCAACGGAAAAATATAGAGAAAAACAAAAAAATTTGTTGTTGAGAAGGAAACTTTAATAAAAACATGTCAAGAGCACTTTTGGTTTGAAGTAACTGCAGCAGAGCAAAAAAACCAAAAAAAAAAACAAGTAAGAAAGTTACAGTCGAGTGTGCTCGACTGTGAGATACCCGCTACCCATTTTTTATAAGGGCAAAATATTGTGGTATTATTTTTAATATATACCGAAAATACTAAAAATACTGAAAATATACCAAATGGTATGTTTGGTATATCGGTACAGGACACCATTCAAAATATTCAGATTGTCGGCCAAAGCAACTCAGACCCCTAGTAAGTAGGCGTTTTTGCCCATACAAAAGTATTTCTTGAATAACTTCCACAATTTTTATCTGATCGCTACCAAATTTTCACGAATTATAACTAACATACTACAGTAATTATTGTATATACCAACTCTATCTTTTAAATTAGGCTTGTTATTCGATTTTTTTGATTTGCGGGGCGGAAGTGGGCGTGGCACAAATTTGAAACAAACTTGATCTGCGTGCAAACATAATAAATGCTGTCGAAAAAAAATTATAGCTCTATCTCTTATAGTCTCTGAGATCTAGGTGTTCATACGGACAGACGGACAGACGGACATGGCTATATCGTCTCGGCTGTTGATGCTGATAAAGAATATATATACTTTATAGGGTCGGAGATGCCGCGTTCTACCTGTTACATACATTTCCTGCCGGCACAAAGTTATAATACCCTTCTACCCTATGGGTAGCGGGTATAAAAAACAAAATGCAAAAGAAAAAGAACTGGAAACGCCCACGCCGAGAACACGACTCCAACTACGTCTGCTACATAGCGGATGCAATGTTTCCCCCTCCACACTCCCTTCTTCCGCCCCCTCTCTTATGCGCCTTCTAGCTGTTCTTGTTGTTTTGGACTTGACCAAGTTTATTGCCTGCCTTTCTGCCTGCCATATGCAATTGCCGTAGATTATTTTGGGCGACATGGCAAAGGCGTCAACGAATCTTGCCGCATAGATTTGACACCCACTGCAATCAAACCAAAAATAGAGCTGCCACAGTTGCCCCTCTCCTCCCCCTCCTCCACCTCCTCGCTCAACGTGATGTTGGCCGAGTTGCCCAATTTTGGACACGAGCCGACACTTGAAGACACTGCTGCTCTTCTGCTGCGTTCGCGCACTGCGTTGTCAAGTGTGTGGCAAGGCACACAAGTGGGGCAAGTGGCGCGACTGTTGTTGCAAGTGATTTGCTGCTAGTGTTGCAGAGTGCTGCAAGTGGCCAAAGCAAGTCGAAAGAAGAACGCATTGGACTTCGTCGCTATGCAAATGTTGCAGTTGCAGTTGCAGTTACAGTCGCATTTTAGTGTCAAGTGCAACATATATGTTAGTTGCAACATAAGAACTGCGTCCACTGGGCGAAGGTAATTGGGCTAACTAAATGCAAACGTTTTTCCGTTTTTCGTTTCACACAAAGGGTCAATCAATTGTGACCCCAACTAGATTTCTTTTTGCGATTCAGCAAACCACTTTCAAGAGATTTACTTCAGATTTTTGTAATCTGGTCAATTTGCGAAAATAGCTGTGAGTGTTTTATACTCTTTGAGTAAATACAAAATGCTCTTAACTTAATGCACATTAATTGGCATTAAATATATAATATAAAATCACATTCTGGAAAATGTTTGTAATCTTATCTGAGGATATTTTATATTCTATGCTAAGCTAAATTTAATTTCAAATTTAATTCTGACAAGTGTTTAAATACCTTCCATTGAATAAGTAGAATTATTCGAAATTCTTTTAGTATACGAACACATATGTATCAATTATAATAAATTTATTTAGATCGGATAAATTTGTATTAAATTATGATTTCAAATGATGATCCTAATAAAGTTTACATCTCGAATATAAGATCTTTCGTCTGTATGTTACTTAAAATATCGAATGCTATCTATCTTCCTCTCTGATAGATAGTTTTCTTGTTACAACCGTTGCTAAAAAGCGTCTCAATTATTACAGACTTTATGAGCTATAACTGCCAATATTCATCGATGATTTTAAACATAAATTGTCAGCCATAGGGTGCAACTTTGCCTCTCTGTCTGTCTGTCTGTCCGTCCGGGTGAACATCTAGAACACAGAGACTATAAGAGATACAGATATAATATTTTTTCGACAGCACTTGTTATTTTTGCAAGCAGATCAAATTTGTTTCAAATGTTTTCCACTCCCATTGCCGCCCTTGTAATCTACAATATTTAAAATGTAGCACCATGTAAATAGACCAAATATATTTTTGGTATATTTTTTTACTTTTACGGTACATTGATTTATATATTTTAAGAATAATACTGCCCTTTTTTGATTTTCTTGAAAATACTTAGAAACTTGCTTTCTTACTTGATTTTTATTACATTTTTGAGTTAAATTACTTATGAGCTGCATTTATTTAAATGCATTATTGCCTTTGCTGAAATAAAAAAAAAAATTGAATAAACATTTTTAATGCATCTCTAAATCAATTGCTTTCAATACGAATAAGTCAATTGCTTTGTTACTTTGCAGACTATTGCGATCAATATTCAAAGACAAAATAAAATAAAAATAAATTGTTCGCTTTCTCATGACTTTGATTTGATAAAGTTTATTATGATTGGCTTTCTTTAACTTTTAATCAACCAAAAGTATTATCATTTTGTTAATTTGCACTTGAATCATTTGTTTTCAAATTTAAAAATTTTACAATTATATTAATGTATCTTTTTACAGCGAATTCAATAAATTAATGCTGAATTAAATTAAACTTTATTTGTGTTTCATTATTACCTTCTTAAGTTTATTTAGTTTTACTTCCTGCTAAAAAGTATAAAAATGACTACATATTTTTTTCATTGATTTTATTGAATCATTGAATACATTTTTATTTCATATTTACTTTCAATGCAATTCAATCCAATTTCTTGTGAATGTGATGCCGTTAAAGTTTATTATGATTTATTTGCTGCCATCCATTCATCCATTTGATTTCAGCATATTAATTTCCCTTCGTTACGAAATAGTTCAATCTTGCTGCCATAATCAATCATTCATCATATTATTTACGTTGATTCGATACTTTGCAGTCTTGAGTCGTGACTGCATTTCTATTCATTTATACAATTCATTCTTGTGTGTTGATTCACATTTGTTTATGTTTTGGCACCTTTCGTTTCGTTTCGATTGACTTTGATCACGTTGACGTCATTTGCTTGGCAAAATTATCGTTTTATTCTGTCACCTATTTATTTATTTCTTTTTTTTCTGGCTTGGGATACGAATTCGATTCACTTAGTTCATGCATCGCCATTCAAATCGCCATTCACCTAAACGAAGTGGTTTGTTAACTGTCCAATGGCTCTCCTTGGAGCGTGTAACTGCGATTGCCTCATTGCCAGGACCTCCTTCTCATTCGTATCCTTTGTCTGTCTGCCACAGAGTTGTGCGGGGGGCCAAAACTCTTGTATATTTAATTAATTATTTATACAAGAAAAGGTAAACGTGCCGTCGTCCACGATGCCCCCAAAAAACACGCAAGAAACAAGCAAAGCTACAGCCAAATGTTGCAAGGACACAAGGACGCAGGGGCAGCAAAGAAATGCCCCGTAACTGGAGCCGTAACCGTGGCAAACATTTTACGGATACATCGTCGACGTCGTTTTTTGCATAATTGATTAAATGACTGGCTATATAACGAGCAGCGGCGTTCAAATTGTTTGCTACACTAGCCTGTTAGCCTGCCGCATGCCACATGCCACATGCCACTTGCCACTCGCCCTCGCAGCAGCCCTGAGAAATGAGAATTTACGATGGAGAAAAATCAAGCATGGAACCTACGTCAGAGAGCTCTCTATACTCCAAAATAAGTGTAGGTGTGTGTGTGTGTGTGGCAAGTTGTATGTTGCATGTTAGTTATGGCGTCTGGCAAGTGTTGTGATTATTGGCTGAATGAAAAATGCAAAGAACGGCCAACTGGCAATTGGCAAATTCATGTCTGACTTTTCCCATTTGCCAGGCTACAAAAACGAAGGAGGGAGTACTTCTCTACCTGCTCCTCTCGGCCTCCCTTTTCCCTCCTATCGTCTTTTTCAAATGTGCCCTTGACATTGAGGAAAAGTTAAACACACTCACACACACACACAAGCATACACAGACACACATTTGCATCGCATTTAGTCGAGATGAGTTTGGTGTAAATTTATTGCATACTTGAGAGCGTGTTTCATTAGGGTTGCCTGCCTGCAGGGTTGCCATAAAAGTGTACATGCATAATTCATGGCAAATCCATAATTACTGCTAAGATCTCTAGCTACAAAAGGTTTTTGATAAATGCTAATGAAACTACTTGTAGTTTAACTAAGACAATAAAATATGTTATGGTTATAGTAAAATTGTATTCCTGAAATTATGAATATTACAAAACAAATATATTTGCAAATGATTAAGAAATATATTATATTCCTTTTGTGTGTTGCTTTCGAAATGTGGGAAATAATAAATTTAAGATATATTTTAAAATGACAGCAAAGACGGAATTCGATTTTCTCTTGTTTCTGCCTGAAGATATAATTTAAGACATATTTGAAAATGTAAAAAAAAAAATTATATTTTTGCTTCTATGTTTTCCTAAATATTATTACTTAATCGGTTGTTCCATTCCTTCTGTGGAATGCAAAACTATTCTTAGCTCTAATTAAAGTACTAATCTGGAGCTATAAAAATTACCTTTTCTTATTTTTAATATTGTCTCAGATTTTGTTTTTTTTTTTTTCACTGTAAAGAGAATTACCTATATATCTATGTATAAACAATTAAGAAAGTGTGCTCGACTGTGAGATACCCGCTACCCACTTTTAATAAAGGCAATATATTGCGGTATCATTTTCAAAATATACCGAAAATACTTAAAAATACTAAAAATATATCAAATGGTATGTTTGGTATATCGATGCACAATATACCAGATTGTCGGCCAAAGCAACTCAGACCCCTTGTAAGTAGGCGCTTTTAATAAAATCTTTAATAACTTCCACAATTTTTATCTGATCGCAACCAAATTTTCAGGAATCATAACTACTATAGTAATTATAATATATACTTCGTAACTCTAGCATTAAAATTACGCTTGTTATTAGATTTTTTTGATTTGCGGGGGCGGAAGTGGGCGTGGCACAAATTTGAAACAATCTTGATCTGCGTGCAAACATAATAAATGCTGTCGAATAAAAATTATAGCTCTATCTCTTATAGTCTCTGAGATCCAGTGATTCATACGGACAGACGGACAGACGGACATGGCTAGATCGTCTCGGCTGTTGACGCTGATCAAGAATATATATACTTCATAGGGTCGGAGATGCCTCCTTCTATCTGTTACATACATTTCCTGCCGGCACAAAGTTATAATACCCTTCTACCCTATGGGTAGCGGGTATAAAAAATAATTTCAAAAATATAGTATTTTTATTCATTCAGTATGTTTTAAGCTATATTTTTAAAAGATAAGCCTATCTATATTATCTACATTTACTATATAGTGTATAATCACCGCAATACTATAGCAATACACCAATAATGCATATGCATTTTAGTATCTTATCGGTATATTAAATTGGTATATTCTAAAAATAATACCACACCTATTTGCTCTTATTCAAAATGGGCTACAGCTTTCCTACCTGTTTTACTTTAATAATAATAATGTAATACTTTTCTAATTGTATGTATTTGTGTATTTGAATAATATTCTGAAAATTTCAAGTAAATCGATGCAGCCCGAGAAAAGTTGTGCCCACTCATCATGACCTAATATTGAAATATATTTTTTGGTTGCAGAGTTTGCCACTTTAATTTAAAACCTTCCTTTTGCATTTGATGTCGAGAGCACAGAAATTTCATTAAATTTCTATTTTTTTCGTTTGTGGATTTATTCTTTTGGCCCGATTTGTAACTTGAACTTTGAACTTTTCGCTTGCATTGGGGGCAAAAGTCCTCGTGGCTCCACTTTGCCTATGCGGGTCCAAAACAAACACAACACCGACTAGATGTGAGTGTGTGTGTGTTTGTGAGTGTGTTGTTGTTGAATGGCAAATAGAAAGCACGCTGATGACGTTGCCGCTTCGACTCTTTTTCCTTAGCTTGCACTATGGAACATTTTCCATTTTAACTGACATTAAATATTACGAGAACCATAATTTACTGCGAATTTTTAATATTATGCTACTATATGCCTAAAAAATCTAACACAGCAAAACTTCAACCACCCACAAAAATTAGATAAACTTTAATATTACGGGGAAAAAATGCAAATTGCGCCAATTGTGCCAAAAAGTGCAGAATCAGAGAACTGTTAATGGATGAAGAATTAACAACGCTGCATCATACACTTTAACTTACTGCTAAATTTTGATTAACTTATTTTCGAAATCTTTTCCAAAGTTGAAAATTGTTCCTCAAAATCTAGCTTAAGAAGCATTTATAAAATAATAAAATGGAGATATAAACAATTAATTATATTTAACATACAGTACAAACCTGCGATATTCTTATTCATGACTTATTTTTTCTATTAATGGTTTTCAACATAATTAAATAAATAACAAAGTTGATTGAAAACAATGTGCAAACTAAGCGCACGTGCTTTTGGATGCAACTGTTGAGTCTAAGGCTCTTATGCTGAAAAGAACTGTTAAGTGGTAACATTCTGAGTATGAACATTAGCAGTTTAATGTTATGTTAATACATTGACATAACATTTTTCGCCACAGAATGTGGACAAATGCTCCATAGTGACTTGGTACACACACATACTTAAAGCAATGTACACTCGTATGCTAATGGCTGCACATATGTGTGTGTGTGTGTGTGAGTGGGAGTGGGAGTGTGTGTAAGTTGGTGTGTCAAGTGTATATCCTTTTGGCAAGGCGAGTGCATTTTCTTGTCAACGCTGACATTTCCTGCACTTCGGCCTTGTTTTCCTTTTATTTCGATGTTTTTTTTTTGTTTTTGTTTTTGTTTTTGGCTCTTCCCCCTCTCGACACATAAGCAGTAACTTGCCTTCCTCTTCCCCTCTCCCCTTTCACCTGCTTCATCTTCTTCTTCTTTCGGGGAGTCTTTTGCTTTTGTTTTGATGTTGTCATTTCACGTTTAATGAGCATTTCCCCTTTGGATTCCATTGTTTCATCTTGACAAAGCCAAAACATTATGATTGCTCCACATTTTTATGTTATTCGACATGGTTTTCATTATGAACAGATTTAAATATATATAAAGTTGTGGCTGAAAACCTGAAAGCACTTTAAATTTAAGTATTTATTTAAGTATCGAATTTCCTGCCATAAATGTACTCAATAAATTTCTTCAATCAGGATTGTGGTTGTATCAAGGTCAGGGTCGTCGTCATCGTAGCGTATTCCAAGTATATGCCCTCTTGACTTGGCTGGCAATTAAGAGCCAAGCGAAGTCAAGCCAAAAAAAACAACGAAAAAATGAATGTATATATAAAAAGAAAAGAATCTTTCAGTGGCGCCGTCGACTAGTTTCATTTTTTGTTTAATCGATGGCGTCAATTGCACTCCACTTGAGTCACACAAGACTTTGGATTTGTTTTATGGCCCCTCTACATATATTGAGATACAAATGTATCTAAATATAATATATACATGTATATACTATCTATTGTTGCTGGGTAGCAGTTCTCTTTCTTTTTTTTTCGTTATAAACAATGCGACTTGACGAGCAAAATATGCTGATAAATCACTTCTGTATGTTGAATATACTTGATGCGAGTATCTCTGTCTAGGGAAATTAAGTCGATGAGTACTTTGTTTTCTTTATAAGAGAATATGTTAATCGAAAGAAGTTGCAAACGATTTTGTAGTTTTTTTTTAGATATATGTACATTAAATGTAGTTACTATATTATATAATACTTATTAGATATACTACATTAAATGTAGTTACTATATTATATAATCTTTATAGTTCTCATAACTGTTCTTCTTTAAGTTGAGATTTATACAAATTTACGTACATATGTATACAATTTTCATAAAAAATAATTTAGTATTATATTTTATTTTATTTCATTTTGTTATTCTCCTGCAAATGGCAATTGAGTACAATTATATTTTTGAACGAAATTTTATGAGATAAATACATTTTTGAATATTCGACAAATCTTCAATTTTTATAGTGTATAAATTTATGTATAAAGATTCCGTCTTACTTTTTAATATTGATTCATTTGAAAAACTGGCGACTTTATTGGGAAATATTTGGCTAAATTCTTTATGATAACAATATTCATGCAGTGAGTATTTACGAATATGAAGAGCAAACGAAAATGAAATGCGAATAACATGAAATAAGAATGCAGCTCACTTAACGTAAACAAACCACTTGAGCCGTCCTTTTCACAGCCTGGCCAATAAAGGGAATGCGTCTTTTTGCAAGTCGGCATTCTACCTGCCCTTTGTTGACATTATGCTAAAATATGACAAAAGAAAACAAAGCTGAACAACAAAAACAAAAGCATATTAAAACTACCTACGTTGTTTTGGCTTATCCAGAGCGCGCTGTAAACTAACAGAATTCTGTTGAGTGCTAACAGCAGCGCAACAGCGCGCTTCAATGTAACGTTAACAGCAGCAGCACAGAGAGCAGCAGACAGAGAGAATGAGAGCGTAAGCTTAGCGAGTGGGGGAGCAGCAGCAGAGCGCGCAGTGGCCATGCTTGTAATGTGTGTGACTGTTGTTGTTGGGTTTCTTGTTGTTATTGTTGCTTTGTAAATGAGCATTTGACGTTGACGTTTTGACTGCTGCTGCTGCTGCTGCAACTGCAGTCAGTTGTTGTAGTTGTTGTTTTTGTTGTTTTTGCAGTCCATTGACTTTTTCAGTTTGCTCAGTTTCTTTTGCTGCTGCTGCTGCTGATGGCGCTTTGCGCAGTTGTCACAGTTGTTACTGCTGGTGTTGTTGTTGTTGTTGCTGTTGCTGTTATTGTTATTGCCATTATTGTATAGATTTTTTTCTCACTTTTGCCATGCTTACTTGTATTTTATTCATATGCATGCATAAGCATGCGCCCCGTTTTGTTTATTAACGATAAAACTTCAATCTGCGAGTTGAACGAGGCTCCAAACACACACACACACACACTTGCATGAATATGCAAATGCAGCAACACACACACATACACACACATATACAGATACAAACACTTAGTCGTACATCGCATATCAATATGGCCTCTGTCTGGCAGCTGTGGGAGTTTTTTCTCTCCCCCATTTTAAATACTCTGTAAATATTGTGTCAAAGTGTTTGATGGAACACTAAAAGTTTCTAAAATATGATTCTCTTAAGTCAAATCTTTTAAAAATAAAAATTAAAATAGTTTTATTTTTCTTGAATGGAATGTTTAATTTTGTTAATTTTTTTTAAGTAAAATAAGTAGAAAGAAAAAGATATTTCTTGTATTTTTATGTTAGTAGAGTGAAGATTACATTTTTTTTTATTAAAAATAATTATATTTTCCAGAACTTTTAATTTGTTTATGTGTTTATATTCATATATAAACAAAATGTTTTTAATTTGACAATGTAAATTTCATTACAAAAATATATTTTCTGTATTTTACCTTTTTTAAATTATAGTTGAAGTTTGCTTGCTTTTTAAGTTTTCGAATTTCGAATTTGAATTTGAATTTTTGGAATTATAAATACTTTGAAAACTAGTAATAATAATGAAATATTAATATAAATTAATAACATTACACATTTTTAGCTTAATCCCCCGTTTAAAGTAATGTTCCACTCTAAATTTTATGATAATCGATATAACAAAAGTGAGAAATATGTGGATTGTAAACAGAGCTAATGAAAAGTATCTGACAGTCAGTCAGTCATCATAAATAAATCTATAGTTAGTTGTTTATATTGTTGTTGCATTTTAATTAAGATAACTTCACTTTATGACAGTCATATGCACCAAACACACACACACACACACACACACGCACACACACACACATGCATATTTATGTATGCATATCAGTTGTTGTCCAAAGTTCACTGTGGGCAGTTTATAAATAAATTGGAAGTTAAGGAGTGGGCGTGTAAATGGCTGACTGAACAGCTAGCTACCAATGCATAATGGGCGATTACTCGACAGCTATTAAAGTGCAGGCACGTAACTGTAAATAGTTGAACATGGCTTGTTACCAATTACGATTCATGTGGAGACCATGTTTGGCATCTATTTAAAACTCGTATTATTATACGATACGTATTAGATAATAACATATATTATTAATAGTAAATGGTAAATCTTAATGTGAAACTAATTGAATAATAATATTAATGCATTCTATAATCTTATGTTATCTTAAGAAATTGGCAAAAAGTAAATCAAAATGTGAAAATAATTAAATAATACTACTTATGCATTTTATAATGTTTTGTTATCTTGAGAAATTGATAAATAGTAAATCTTAATATAAATAATTACATTTATGCATTTTATAATCGTTGTTTTGTAATCTTATGAAATTGATAAACGTTAAATCTTAATATGAATCTAATTAAGTAATACTTATGCATTTTATAATCTGAAGAGATCAATAAATAGTAAATCTTAATATAAAACTGATTAATTAATACTGTTCATGCGTTTTATAATGTTTTGTAATCTTATGAAATTATTAAATAGTAAATCTTAAAATAAAACTAATTAAATAGTAATACATATGCATTTTATAATCTTTACTAATCTTAAGAATTTGATAAATAGTAAATCTTAATATGAAACTAATTAAATAATAATTTTTATGCATTTTTATAATTTTTGTTATCTTAAGAAATTTATAAATAGTAAATCTTAATATGAAAGAAAATAAATAATAATATTAATGTATTTTATTATCTTTTGTTATCTTAAAAAAATGATAAATAGTAAATTTTAATGTCAAAGTAATTAAATAATAATATTTATGCATTTTATAATCTTTTGTAATCTTAAGAAATTGATTTATAATTTGAAAATTGAAATTAGCTAAACTTTCAAGGTTTCAAGATTTTGTCTGCAAAATGCATTCGCCAAGTTTCGAACAATATTTAAGCCAAGCCCAAAACTGAATGCAGCTGTCGCTCGCTCGCTCTCTCTCTCGCTCTCTCGCTGTCTGTCTTTGTCTTGCAACAGCTTTAATTAACTTTAATTAAATGCAAGTCGTAAAGTCAAATGTGTGACACGGCCGCATTGTCGCATTCCCGGGCCCAGGCCCAAGCCCAGTCCCAGGCTTTACAATTTAATTAAAGCGAATGCGAATCATAAATATTGTAATACCAGCGCAGCTGTAAAATTCAGCCAACAACGAACGAGCAAGTGGAGTCGGAGTCTGCAAACTAAGGCAATTGTCAAAAAAAAAAAAAAATAATAATAATAACGGGGCCGAAGTCTGTTGACTTTGCCTCCAACTTTTTAGGCTGTCACCTCGTCTCAAACCCAAAAAAATTAAGATAGCTACAATCGAGTGTGCATGACTATGAGATACCCGTTACCAAATTTAAATAAAAGCAAACTAGTGCGGAATTATTTTCAAAATATACCAATATAATATACGAGTATATAATAATATAATATAATAATTTGGTATATTGATACTATAGTATTACATTCAAAATATACTATAGAGTACAAAATATACCAGATTGTCAGTCAAAGCAACTAGGATCCGTTGAAGGAAAGTTTTTCTTCAGGCAAAAGTATTTCCTAATTAAATTTTTATTTTATCGCAACCAAATTTGCAGAAATCTTAAATAAAAGAAGTCATCAACATCTTTAAATCTGTTGCGGTCATAGGCAAATAGCCTTTGCATATCTATACTATATCAAAATCGAGTGATGTGTCTAAAAATAAGCAATTTTATCTAAGAAATTCTGAGTTCACAATTACTTAATATTCTTTTTTTTGTGTCTTGTTTATTTTTCTTCTATATTTTTGTTTTATTATATTTTTTTATGAATTGGAAATTCGAAGTGCATAATTGTTTTATATTAATAGTGTTTAGTTAAAGTATTTGCTGTATTTCTTTAAATTCTTGATATTTTTTTTTTATTTTTTGGCCATATATTTTTTTTTCAATATTTTTTAATAAGAAGATGTTTGATATTTATAGTTGTTACTTGTTTTTTTTTTTTTGGTTCATTGCTATACTTAATATATATTTATGTATTTTGCTTTATATTTTTTTATATTTATATGTTTGTATATTCATATTTCATATATTTGTTATTATTTATTTTTACATTCGTTTTTTTATTTTTATATCTTTATCTTTTACTTACTTTTTTATTTCTGAAATAAGCAATTTATTTGTTTAAATATAGAATTTATAGAATATATTTCTATTTATTATTAGTATTTATTTTACTTAATTTTAAATATAGTAATAATTGTAAAATTTTAGACTATATTGGGCCAATATATATAATGTCTTATAATATTATTTAAATTTTGATGTAGTATATATGAATTAGATGCTTTCAAATTATTTGATATTGTATTTATTTCTCGACTTGAGTGCACTTTGTGTTTTAACTAATCTAATAGTGTATTTATTTTTTGATTTCTATTATTATTTATCAAATTTTATATAGTTTAAATGCTTAAGTTTTTCAAAATTGGACTGCTATTCTGTTGATCGCGTTAAGTTCGCTTTGAAGAGTCAACGACTAAATGTTCTTTCAGTTGTTCAAAAACACTTTATTGTCTATACGGATAATGAGCGGGTTTTTAGCCAACTTTGAGGCATTAGCTAGCAGCACTTGTCGTCGCTGCTTTAAGCCGCAAACTGGTCCGCAGCGAAGGTCGTTTGTTCTGCTCTGGGTTAGGTTGACTTTTGGGGTCTGAGACGGAGTCTGAGTCTGAATCTGAGTTTTGGGTTCGGTTGCCTTGCTTTAGATTTGTGATTGTGAGTCTGTGGCAACAACAATCCGTGTCTCTTAATTAGCTGCTTATTTTTCTGACACTCTTTGTTGTTGTTTTCTCATTAGAGTTGGGTTTTTAGCGGGTGGCCAGGCAACTGCAACAAAAACAACAACAACAATAACTTTGTTTTTTAACCGGTTTCGTTTTGTTGGACAAATAACTGGATATAACTTTTCTATTGATAACATTTTGGAATATACAAATTTAGTCAATGTTCTACTTTCAAGAACAAGTTCTTCACGTCATTTTGAAGCGTATAATTAAATTAATTAAATGAATTTATTTTTAGTTTTATTACGATCTTGCATTAATTGATTTTCAGCAAATAAATTGTAGAAAATCTCAGTTCAGTACTTTAATTATATGTTATTAAGTTGTATTTGCTTGCAATTTGTGAGAAATTTATTCAGTTTGAGTGTAATCTTAAATCAAAACAATAATTCATACTCAGCGATGAACTCATTTAGTATGAAGTCAGGTAGCATCAAGATAGTCTTTATTATGAATTTGCGCTCAAATCTGCAATAAACAAAATATTTTTGTGACCAAAATCTTTTGAAAATATTTTAATGGAATTATGTGAATGAAATGGGGATAAAATAGTTTAATGATTAGCAATTAAAAGTTGCAGAAAATAATTGAAAAATATTTCGTAAAAATAATGAATTTCATGATTATGAAATATTCGATTGACTGTACTAGAAAATATTTAAAAATATATAAATGAAAAACTTAAAACTTAGAAATTAAATTATAGTAGAATGAAATACGACAGAAAACTGTTACCAATATTTTGATAAGAATGTTATTTTATTGTGAAGAAAATAGTCCAATCATTAACAATGAAATAAAATGGAAAACTCTGGAAAATATTTAGAAAAATTGATTAGTTTAATAAGGAATCAAATGGAAAATTGTATTTGAAAATATGCAGATGAAATTATGCATATAATAAAGTACGAAAATCGTGATGGTTAATAATGAAATGTAGTTGAACATTTTCAATAAAATTGTAAGTTTAACAGGAATGAAATAAAAAAAATACTAATTCCAAAAATCTATAGAGTCCAAAAAATATACCAGATTTTCATTCAAATTAGCTAAGATTCGTTTGACCTACAAGCGTATTTCTTAAATAAATTTAAGGAGTCATAAATATTGTATTTACATGTACAAAAATCACGATTCTAGCTTAAACCGTGTCTATTTAGTTTGGATTCGCTATGCAGAGGCGGAAGTTTGCATGGCAAAAACTTGAAGCAAACTTGATTTGTAAAAATAACAAGTGTTGTCGACAATTATATTTCTTCTCTTAAAATGGCTGAGACATAGGTGTTTAAAGAGACGGGCAGACAGACAGGAAGACAGACAGACAGACAGACAGACAGACAGACAGACAGACAGACAGACAGACAGACAGACAGACAGACAGACAGACAGACAGACAGACAGACAGACAGACAGACAGACAGACAGACAGACAGACAGACAGACAGACAGACAGACAGACAGACAGACAGACAGACAGACAGACAGACAGACAGACAGACAGACAGACAGACAGACAGACAGACAGACAGACAGACAGACAGACAGACAGACAGACAGACAGACAGACAGACAGACAGACAGACAGACAGACAGACAGACAGACAGACAGACAGACAGACAGACAGACAGACAGACAGACAGACAGACAGACAGACAGACAGACAGACAGACAGACAGACAGACAGACAGACAGACAGACAGACAGACAGACAGACAGACAGACAGACAGACAGACAGACAGACAGACAGACAGACAGACAGACAGACAGACAGACAGACAGACAGACAGACAGACAGACAGACAGACAGACAGACAGACAGACAGACAGACAGACAGACAGACAGACAGACAGACAGACAGACAGACAGACAGACAGACAGACAGACAGACAGACAGACAGACAGACAGACAGACAGACAGACAGACAGACAGACAGACAGACAGACAGACAGACAGACAGACAGACAGACAGACAGACAGACAGACAGACAGACAGACAGACAGACAGACAGACAGACAGACAGACAGACAGACAGACAGACAGACAGACAGACAGACAGACAGACAGACAGACAGACAGACAGACAGACAGACAGACAGACAGACAGACAGACAGACAGACAGACAGACAGACAGACAGACAGACAGACAGACAGAGATGGCTAGATCGTCTCGGCTGATCAAGAATATATATACTTTATAAGGTCGGAGATGTCTCATTATGTCTGTCACATACATTTCCTGGAGTTAATATATAATAAAATATACAGTTAAAATAATACATAAAGTGTAGCTTAAATAGTCGAATAATTAATAATGAAATATCAGCTAAGTAAATTCATGTCCTCTTCAATATTTTCTTTATTTGTTAAAAGTGCTATTAATAAAGTTCTTTCCACTTTTTGTGTTGTGAATGAAAAACTGCAATTCACCAAAGCTTTGGCCGCTACCGTTGACAATCAGATATAACATATAACAGATATATGTACTATATGTACTATACTATACTATCATGCTATATGTGCTACATAGTTGTGTTGCATTTCGATGAGTTCGACGATTGCATTTTGCCATGCATTATGCAGTGGCTATTAAAAACCATAAAGCACACGCACACCAATCCATTATGTATGTATGTATGTATATATGTTTATGTGGGTGTATATGTATGTGTATACACTGAAAAGAAAAAAGTTGTAAAATAAAAATTTTGGTGTAAGTACCAAGAATTTTGGTCTAGAAAGTGCGTCAAGAACATGATTTCAGGCACATTTGATATAAGATCAGGTTCTAAATTATAAGAGGAAGAAATTGTATTATATAATTTCAAAAT